>OY288274.1:69663609-72063609 GCA_958450335.1 Hibiscus tridactylites | reverse complement strand
GGATTTGAAGCGTAAGGAGATAGAGTATGCGGTGGGTGACCGTGTGTTCTTGAAGGTTTCGCCTTGGAAGAAGGTGATGAGGTTTGGCCGGAAGGGTAAGTTGAGCCCTCGGTACATTGGACCATATGAGGTGGTTGAGCGTGTGGGTCCTGTTGCGTATCGGCTGAGGTTACCTCAGGAGTTGGAGAAGATTCATGATGTGTTCCATGTTTCTATGCTCCGGAAGTATAGATCTGATCCTTCGCATGTGATGCCTGTGGAGGAAGTGGTTTTGAATTCGGATTTGACCTATGATGATGAACCGGTGAAGGTTCTGGATTCGGATAGCAAGGTTCTTCGTGGCAAGACCATTGAGTTGGTGAAGGTGTTGTGGAAGCATCGAGGTGTTGAGGAAGCCACGTGGGAGCGGAAGGAAGACATGCTGAAGCAGTTTCCTTATCTCTTTCCTTCAGGTAAATTTCGAGGACGAAATTTCTTAAGGGGGGGGAGAGTTGTAACGCCCCGGTTTTGGGCTTAGGAGTTTTGGGCGTTGACCGGTTGGTCAAAGTGCTGTTCGAATCTTAAGAGGTTAAATTAGGAAAGCCTAGTTCGGGTTGCATTAAAAATATGGAAAAATTTTCTAAAATCATCTTTTAATATAATTAAGTGAACTGTGAAATCAATTTTGGAAAATGAGTTTTGGAAGTGTGACATTTTGGCTAGTGACCAAAATGTAATTTTCGCAAGTTTGGTGGCTATTTTATAAAGGGTTGGAACTTTGAATCTTTAAGGAGCTATTAATCCAAAAGTGGTTTCTCCAGATTTTTCTAAGATATTTTGAGTTATAATTCTGATTTTAAAGTATATCAAAAAGGAGGGAAAAGCCATTTGGCTAATTTCATAACTAACTTCTCGATTTTCTTTCTCTCATTTTCTCTCAACCCAAACACTCCATTTCCAGAGAATTGTTTCTGATTTTCTCACCTAAATCTCTCCTTTCAACTCTCATTTGATTCAAAATCAACATATCTTCAAAACCTCTTCAATTGCTACTTGATTCATCAAGGGTTTTCATTCCAAAAAGTGGAGAAACACAAGTTTGGAGGTAAGAACGTCCTTCTCCTCTAAACTATCAGTTCTTTACTGAAATTCCTAAGTTTTCAATCCTTAATTGATGTTTAATTAAAGGTTTTTAAGTGTTGAAATGGATCTTGGCTTATTATGCAAGATTTTGATGATTTTTGATGATTTTCGTTAGATCTGATTAATCTGTGATTTGAGAGGTGTTTTTGATGTTAAATGATCTCTAAATTGATAAGGAATTGAGTCTTGATTGATGCAAACCCGGATAGGTTGAGTTTCCTAAGTTTAGCTTGTGTTTCAAGGTAGTTTTTGAGGTGATCTTGGTGATCTGATGTTGCTGGAGGTATAAGGTTGTTAATAGGTTGTTTTTAGATGTTATATGATGTTAATGGAAGTGAGGTTTTGCTGGTTTATGGCTGGGCTTTGTTTAGAAGTGGTTTGGATGCATTTTCGGTTGTGTTTGGTGGCCGAAAATGGAGGTTGGATGAGAGCAGCGAGTTTAGATGATTTCATTGAAGCAATTAATGCATGATGATGCATTAATCCTCTGCTTTGATGTGTTGAAACAGGGGAGGCATCTTTGGATCCAAGATTGGTTGATCCGGAAGCTTGATTTGGTGCTTTGTCTTGAAGCAAAGTGGAAATCGGTGAGTGAGTTTGTGGAAATTGGATTTTCAGTTTTAAAACCAAGGTTTGAAGGTTTTGGGAGCTTAGTTTAAGTCTAAACAACTTTGCTAAGCTCAAGTGTAAGTTTCCGGATTTTCTCTTTAGTGGTGGCCATGATTTTTGTTGTGATGCAAGATGATGATTTGCATGTTTTAATTACTATTTTGAAAGCATGTTTTAGCATGGATTTTGCTGATTATGTAAGCCATATGTTGAAGGTAACTCTAGGTAGGAGTACCTTGCTTTTATACATTGAAATAATGTGGTTTGATGCTTTGAAATGCATGATGAAAATGGCTTGGTTTAATGCTTTAAAACAGTAGATTAAATGATGAATATGATGTATATTGGCAAGTGATGTTTTGAAAAAGTTAAGGTCACTAAGGTGGTTAAAAGTCCTTGAGTGAGCCTTGTTACTTAAGATCATCAAGGTGGTTAAAAGTCCTTGGATGAGTCTTGTTGCGGACACTAAGGTGGTTAAAAGTCCTTAGGTGATCCTTTCCATGGTGTTTAAAAGTCCATGGGGCCAAGGTGTTTAAAAGTCCTTGGGGACAAGGTGTTTAAAAGTCCTTGGGGTGATTCAAGCATTGGTCACAAAGGTGGTTAAAAGTCCTTGTGTGGTCCTTATTCATGGTGTTTAAAAGTCCATGGCCAAGGTGTTTAAAAGTCCTTGGGGCCAAGGTGTTTAAAAGTCCTTGGGAAGTTGATGAACTTGTTTTAAGAAATGAAATGTATCACTTGAGCCAATATGACATGTTAAGTATTTTGTGAAGCATGAGATGCTTGTTTTAATGTTTATGTTGAAGCATGAGATTGCTTGTTAAGTATGCTTTTGAGCATGTGCAAAGGTTGATTTAAAGCATGTTTTGTAAATGTTTTGAATTGCATTATTGAATGGTTTTTAAGAGCTTTCCTCACTAAGCTTTTGCTTATGCTCTCTTCGTTTTCTTAATTCAATAATGCAGAGCATTAGAGTATCTTGAAGGGCAGCAAGAAGGGCAAGAGTTCAAGTTCAAGTAAAGCTCAATGTATGGAAGGTTTTTGTTAAACATTTAGCTTTTGGGTGATTTGGCAATGGGGGACCAATGTGTATGTTTTGGGAGGTGTTTGAGACTCCCTAAGTATGTTGAATGTTGTTTTGGATGCTGGTTTTTGGATTGGATCATTGCATGCTTGTTTTGGAAGTTTGGTGTTTTGAATAGCTAGCTTGTGTAGGAAGCATGTCTATTGAATTGGGGCTTTTTGCATATGATGTTAGATTGTTGTTTTGATGATTCCTATAAGTCATATATATGTTGAATTGCATGCTGGTAAAGTTTGGTGACATTTGGAGCATGTTTGAATGATCAATTGCATGTTTTGGTATGCTTGTTTGCTGCAATCTGTGCATGCGTTTCGGAACAGTGTGCACCGTTTCGGAACGAGTGCCTTACATGAACTCAGGCGTCCGAAACGGTATGCACCGTTTCGAAACGGTTTGGTCTCTGCCAAGGCCATGTTTCGGAACCCGTTTCGGAACGGCCCGTGTTTCGGAACGGCCCGTGTTTCGAAACAGGGTCTACCTGTTTCGGAACGGTCGACCGTTGGGGGCTGACATTGGCAGTTATATGTTTTGAATTGTTTACGTTTTAGTCCTGAATCTTGTTTGTTCAATTGTATGAGCTTGGGAAGTCCTTTTGAGCTGAAATTTCACAGAGAAGCATGAAATCAGATTAATTTCAAGTTGTTAACTTTAATTTGGGTTAAGTCCTTTTAATTATCAGAAATTACAATTTGGTCCCTAAAGTTGTAATTTGTTCAATTGGGTCCCTGTTTGATCTCTGATGTTTGTGATCTTTGAGTATGATGTTTGTGTGATCACAATTAGGATTAATGTGCATCTAGACAAGATTAAAAAGAAAAAAAAGGGTCGTTAATCAAGGTTGACTTTCGGGTTGACTTTGGTTTTCCCCGTGTGACTTTCTTAATTCGGGTCAACCGTCTAGGCCGGGTTAAGGGGGTTACATTTTCAATCTTTCTCTTCACCAAAATTTTAATTGCCAATTCACCCCCCTCTTGGCCATTTGCAAGTGTTCGATCAACTCAACAATTGGTATCAGAGCTACACTCATTGGAAATATTACAACCCTCTTGAGTCGATTCTTGGAGAGTTTGATCAACAACAAGTCAAGCAATGGCATCCACCTCCAACTACGAGTCCCAATCCACCACCAAGCCACCATTCTTCAATGGGGATAACTATCCTTATTGGAAGAATAGGATGAGGCTCTTCATCAAGTCTACTGACTATATGGTGTGGGATGTAGTTGAAGAAGGTCCATACATTCCCATGAGGAGAGATGGAGAAAGGCTCATCTCAAAGATCAAAGCCGAAATGACCGATGATGAAAGAAGAAGGATGCAAGTGAATGACAAAGCTCTTCATGTAATATTTTGTGCACTTGGTCCGGATATCTACTCCAAGGTGTCTTCAATCGAAAATGCCAAGGAGGTTTGGGACACCCTCGACACAACATACGAGGGAACTAGTGATGTCAAGGAGACAAAGATTGGGCTACTCAATCTAAGCTATGAGAACTTCAAGATGGATCCCGAAGAAAGTGTCTCCAAGATGTTTAATCGGTTCTTGGTCATTGTCAACGGTTTGAAGGGTTTCGGTGAAATCATTCCCGAAGACAAGCTAGTGAGAAAGTTGTAGTATTCTCTTCCGGAATCATGGGATGGCAAGAGAACGGCCATTATTGAAGCTAGTGATTTGAAGACTCTCAAGCTAGATGCTCTTGTTGGATCTCTACTCACACATGAGATTATGAGGAAGGGAAGAGAACAAGAGAAGAAGATAGTGGAGAAGAAGGAAGTTGAGAAGAAGAAAGTTGGAATCGCACTAAAGGCTTCACAACAAGAAAGCAATTCTAGTGAGGATGAAGATGAGGAGATGGATATGTTGGCCAAACGCTTTACTCGGTTTATGAAGTCAAATCGTGGAAGAAAGTTCATTAGAAAGGGAGACTTCAAGAGTAAAAGCAAGGAAGAGGAGAAGGACCAAATTACTTGCTATGAATGCAAGAAACCGGGTCACATTCGTTCCGAGTGTCCTCAATTGAAAAAGAAAAGCTTTGGGAAGAAGAACAAGCTCAAAGCACAAATTGCTACTTGGAGTGACGATGAGTCTTCCGAGGAAGAGGAGGAAGTGGCCAACCTATGTCTCATGGCCATTGATGATGAACCTAAGGTAAACTCTAATTCATCCAATTTCGTTTTTTCTATTGAGGAACTTCAAGATGCTTATGATGAATTGCAAGAAGTGTATGATGAGTTCGTAGGAAAATACAAAGAGTCCATTTTGAAGAACAAGAAAACAATTTCCGATTTAAAAATTCAAAATGAGACATTTTCAAAAACTAACTCCGAATTGGAAAAGAAGGTTTTGTTTTTAGTTAATCTTTCAAATGATCTTAAAACTAAAAATCTTGACCTTGAAAAACTTCTTTCCAATTTTCAAGATTATCACACAAAGGAAGTGGATAATCTTAAAGCATCTATTACTATTGGGAAAAATAATTTTGAAAAAGGAAATCATTCTAAATCCCAATATGTAAAAAGAAAACATTTTGTACCTAAACAAAGAAATTTTTATAAGCAAGCTAGAAGTCATAGAGTTAGGAGTGTTTGGGTTCCTAAAGAACTCATTATTTCTAATGATTTGAATGCTATTGCTTCTTGGATTCCTAAGGGAACCAAATTGTTGAAGGCTAACACTCATGGACCCAAAATGATTTGGGTACCAAAAACCAAGGCCTAATTTCTTTGTTTGTAGGGGGAGCATTGCTACAAGGCTAAAGCTTCAAGCAAAAATTCTTGGTACCTTGATAGTGGATGCTCAAGACACATGACCGGTGACAAGAGTAGATTTGTGGAACTAAAGCCTAAGAGTGGAGGAGTAGTAACTTTTGGTGACAACTCCAAAGGACACATTGAAGGAATAGGCTCCATTGGTAATCACTCTTCTATTTTCATTGAAAATGTTTTGTATGTCAACGGTCTTAAACATAATTTGTTGAGCATTAGTCAATTATGTGATAGGGTTTTAATGTTTTATTTGATAAAAGTGGTTGCAAAATTGTAAACATTAAAACAAATCAAATAATGCTCATAGGACATAGAATAGGCAATATTTACATGGTGCATTTAGATGACATCCATTCATCCCATACATGCTTAGTTGCACAAGATGAACATGACTCATGGCTTTGGCATAGAAAATTAGGACATGCTAGCATGAGTGTCTTAGAGAAATTAATCTCCCTTGATCTAGTTAGAGGTTTACCCAAACTTAAATTTTCAAATGATAAAATTTGTGATGCATGTTCAAAGGGTAAACAACATAGAAGTTCTTTTAAATCCATAAATGATGTCTCTACTAGTAGATGTTTACAATTGATTCATATGGATCTTTTTGGGCCAATTAGAACAATGAGCTTGGGTGGAAAATCATATGCTTTTGTGCATGTAGATGACTATTCTAGGTATACTTGGGGTTCTATTCTTAAGTACAAAGGATGAGGCTTTAGAAAAATTCATCACATTTTC
This sequence comes from Hibiscus tridactylites, assembly GCA_958450335.1. Taxonomy (NCBI): domain Eukaryota; kingdom Viridiplantae; phylum Streptophyta; class Magnoliopsida; order Malvales; family Malvaceae; genus Hibiscus; species Hibiscus tridactylites. The sequence goes on along the minus strand of OY288274.1, from coordinate 72,057,291 downwards.
TAAAATAACTCAAAATGATCTTGAACTTAAAATTTCTCACATTAGAAGTGATCATGGAACCGAATTTCAAAATCTAGGTTTCGATGAGTTTTTAAATGAAAATGGGATTAGCCACAATTTTTCCGCACCTCGCACTCCTCAACAAAATGGGGTAGTTGAGTGGAAAAATCAAACTTTAGAAGAAATGGCTAGAACCATACTTTGCGAAAATAATTTACCTAAATATTTTTGGGCGGAAGCCACAAATACCGCTTGCTATATCATAAATCGAGTAATGATTAGGCCAATTTTAAAGAAAACACCTTATGAGATTTTCAAATCTAGGAAGCCTAATATTAGCTATTTTCACCCTTTTGGTTGCAAGTGTTTTGTTTTAAATAATGGTAAAGAAAACTTAGGTAAATTTGATGCTAAAAGTGATGAAGCTATTTTCTTAGGGTATTCTTTAAATTCTAAAGCCTATCGTGTATTTAATAAAAGAACTCTAGTTGTTGAAGAGTCAATACATGTTGTTTTCGATGATAACCTTCTTCCGAGGAAGGAATCTTGTGATGATGATGATATAGGAGTCATTGATGCCATTGATGGAGGACAAACGTCAAAGGTGGATGAGATTCCAACTAAAGAAGAGGATTCACAAGATCCACCTCTTGAAGCCTTGAAGGACTTGGCTCTTGAGGAAAGGGAGGTGTCTTACCCAAGGGAGTTAAACTATGTCAAAGGTGGTGACATCTTGGGTGATCCATCCAAGGGGGTAACTACTAGATCCTCTCTCAAATTAATGAATCATGTTGCATTTCTTTCATGCATTGAGCCTAAAAATATTAAAGAAGCTTTAAAAGATGATTTTTGGATTTTCGTCATGCAAGAGGAATTAAATCAATTTGAGAGAAGTAGAGTTTGGACATTAGTTGAAAGGCCTAATAATCAATCTATTATAGGTATAAAATGGGGTTTTAGGAATAAATTAGATGAAAACGGTAATATAGTGAGAAACAAGGCTAGGCTTGTTGCTCAAGGCTATACACAAGAAGAGGGAATTGATTTTGATGAGACTTATGCACCCGTAGCTAGAATGGAAGCTATTAGGATGTTACTTGCATTTGCATGTTATCATGATTTCAAGCTTTTTCAAATGGATGTGAAAAGTGCCTTTTTAAATGGTTTTATAAATGAAGAGGTGTATGTTGAACAACCATCGGGTTTTGAGGATTCAAAATTTCCAAACCATGTGTTTAAACTTACAAAAGCTCTATATGGTTTAAAACAAGCTCCTAGAGCTTGGTATGAGAGACTTTCAAATTTCTTAATTGAAAAGGGTTTTGAAAAAGGAAAGGTGGATACAACACTCTTCATAAAAAGATATAACAATGACATCTTAGTAGTTCAAATTTATGTTGATGATATTATTTTTGGTTCTACTAATGAGTGTTATTATAAGGAATTTTATAAGCTAATGCAAGGTGAGTTTGAGATGAGCATGATGGGGGAGCTCTCATTCTTTTTGGGACTCCAAATCAATCAAAGGAAGGATGGGACCTTCATAAATCAAGCTAAGTACGTGAATGATATGCTCAAGAAGTTTGGCTTGGAGAATGCAAAACCTCAAGCCACTCCTATGAGTTCTTCCATAAAGCTTGACAAAGATGAAGGAGGTAAGTGTGTTGATTCTAAGCTTTATAGATCCATGATAGGTTCTTTGCTTTACCTTACCGCAAGTAGACCGGATATTATGTTTAGTGTTTGCTTGTGTGCTAGGTTTCAAGGTTGTCCTAGAGAATCACACTTAGTTCCCATTAAGAGAATTTTTAGATACCTTAGAGACACACCTACTTTAGGTCTTTGGTATCCTAAGGATTCAACTTTTAGCCTTCATGCTTTTTCGGATGCGGATTATGGGGGATGTAAGATAGATAGGAAAAGTACCTCCGGGACATGCCAATTCTTAGGTAGTATGCTCGTATCTTGGTTCTCTAAGAAACAAAATAGCGTAGCCTTATCTACCACCGAAGCGGAGTACATATCCTTAGGGGGTTGTTGTGCTCAAGTCCTTTGGATGAAGCAAAAACTCTTAGATTATGGTGTTAAAATAGAAACCATACCCCTTAGGTGTGACAACACTAGTGCCATTTGTCTCACTAAGAATCCCATCCAACACTCTAGAACTAAACACATAGAAATTAGACATCATTTCATTAGAGATCATGTTTTGAAAAATGATGTTGTTATAGAGTTTGTTGACACCTTGAACCAATTAGCGGATATATTTACAAAACCTTTAGATAAAGAGCGCTTTTGGACCCTTAGGAGAGAGTTAGGTTTAACTAGCCTTTCTTGACACTTTTTTGGTCCCAAAATGTCAAAATTTGCTTGAAATTGTTTGTGATTGATGCTTGTGTTAATTTTGTCCTTCTTGCTTCTATGCATGTTTCTAGGGGGAGTACATATTAAGTTTAGCTATTAAAACTTGTTCATATGACATGTACATGCATTTAGGGATGTTTCAATTTGGATTTTTGCACTTAAATCTGTCAAAACTAGTAATGGTGTATCGATACTGCTTAGGCGTATCGATACGGGTGATATCTGGGAATTTTTGCAGATGAACAAGTATCGATACGACACCTCGTATCGATACGGTACAAGTCAAGGGAAATAGTCAAAGCCAATCATACCGATACGGACCCACGTATCGATACAGTTGTCATGATAAAAATAAAATTAGGGTTAATGGGTATCGATACACGTGTATAGTGTATCGATACGGCCTCGATGGAGAGGCTATTTATGGCTGTATATGTTAAAACACTTTAAAACACAAAACCCCTTTTTCTCTCCACAAACCCTAGCCGCGAAACCCTATATAAACCCCCTCAATACTTCAAATCTTACCATCAATCTTCAAAATTTCTTGAGGGTTTTTGCTCTACACATCAAGGCAAACCTTGGGCATCAAATCTTGTGCATTCACATCCCCTCTTTCATCCATTCTAAGATTCAAGGTATAAAATTTCTCTTTTCTTTTTTTTTAATTTTCATTTGCTTTTAATTGATGTTTCAACTGATTTTTGTACAAACCTTGTTTAATTGTTGTGGGTTTCACCTTTTTCACAAAAATTTTTCAAAAGTTAAATTTTTTTTATTCGAATATATTTTATATTCGATATTTTTATAAACTGTTTTTTTTGTTTTGTGAATATCTCTTTAATTTTAAAATTCTTTTTAACAAAGTACCTTGAATTATTAGATTTTATTGGATCAAATAGGATGCTAATTGCATACATATTCGAATCCTTTTTGATGTATTTTCAGGATTATGGCACCGAAAAAGGGAACTAAGCGTCATCGTTCTACTTCCAATCCTATCGAGGATGTCGAGGGTAATCCTACACCTAACCTTCCTTACATCATCCAATTAAGTTTTCCCGAACCTCTTGATAGGGAACGATATAAACTTTTTCAAGGAATGAACCTTAGGGAGGAGCGAGTTGTGTCTATCCCTTTTTTAAATTCTGCTTGTTTCAAGTTTCAATACCTACCTTTGATTAAGCAATGGAAATTCTTAACCTTTTCGAATATTCCTCCTATCCTATATAGGAACCTAGTCATTGTGTTCTTTTCTAATGTCGTATGTATACATGATGAACCTAGGGAGCATGTCATTGCCATTGAATCTTCCATTATGGGAAAACGTTTTCAAATTGATCAAAAAGTTTTATGCAATGTCTTTGGTTTTGAAGATGTTGGTATTGATGATGAACATTCCTTAGGTACGGGTTATTTAGGTCCCGCAAAAGTTTTAAATGCTCATGACCGTATCCTTCACCATCTTATTTCTTGGTTTCTTCGTCCATAGGGTGGGAAATATTCAACTATTCGTCACACGGATGATTTTTGGCTTAAGTGTTTTAGAGAAGGTAAACGTCCAAATTTGTGTCAAATCATGTTTGCCGACCTTGTCTTCTTAGTTCAAAACCGTCACACCAAACTAGTCTCATCTTTTTACTACTCCATGGCTTTGAGTTGTCTATTTCATTCCCTTGGCATTGATTGTTCACATGATTTTCCCGAAACCCTTGGTCTACCTATTGATGAGCGTTCCCTAGCTCGCTCCGGTTTCACTTATGTTGATAATGAGTGGGTTCGCAATCCTCAAGATCCTCCGCCCGTTGCTCCGGTCGATACCTCTTATGCTTCTTCGAGTTCTCACTGTGCTCCTCTTGATTCCTCCTCCATGGATACTCTCATGACCTTCCTCAATGAGAAGTTCACCGCGATGGATACTCGTTTCACATCCTTAGAGGATCGCATCCAAGGCATGGATAAGAAGATAGATACCATGGTCGCTCGCCAAAACTCCATGGACATCTCTCTTACCGCCTTCCATGGTGCTTGGATCAATCAAACCCGAAGGAATCAACCCTCTCAAGAAGATGAAGAAGAAGATGACGAGGACGATCATGATGACGAAGGGGACGAGTAGATCATGCATCTCATCTTAGGCCATTTAGTCTTTTATTATTGTTATTACACTTTTGTTTTTTAGGACTTGAAGTTTATGCTTATTATCTATGTTTTTAGGATTTTAAGAGTTTGGATTATGATGGTTGCTTTGACATTTATGCATTTGAACCGTTATGTTTATTTTGAAGTTTATGAATTTGAACTCTTATGCTTGCTTTAAGTTTAATGCATTTTTGTTGCTTTATATTGCTATTATCCTTGTATTCTATTTTGTTCTAACAAAAAGGGGGAGAAGGATCATAGAGTCAAAATATTTTTGTTTTGAAAATCTATCTTAAAGTAAGGGGGAGAAAGTTTTTCAAAGTTTCAAAAACTTAAAAATTTATTTATGGTTTTGTTATATCAAAAAGGGGGAGATTGTAAAACTAAAATTGATTTTGATATAACACACAAATCTAAGGACCAACTTGCAAAACAATAAACTTTTAAGTACTCTTTAGAGTCTCACAATTGACAAGTATTTTTGAACAAAATAACATTTAAAGACATGATCTTAAAACATATATATATTTTCTTAAGTATTTTCCTATGTTTTTCAAGCCTAAGTATTCAAAAACGCTCAGGCGTATCGATATCCTTAGCGTATCGATACCCTATTTTGTCACTGGAATTTTATTGAACATACCGTACCGATACGCCGTGAAACCGTATCGATACGATGTCATCTGGGGAAGTGTTTTTCATGCAACCGTACCGATACGCCTAGTAACCGTATCGATACGTGAAGCATATCTTTGAAAAATCCGGCCATTTAATTATTTGACCATTACCTGTCAGTTGGTTGGTTTCCCAATTTTCAAAAGGTTGTTATACCGTACCGATACGCTCGGTATGCGTATCGATACACTTTTTATACAAACATTACTTGGGATTCCAGTAACTTTGAACCGTATCGATACTGCCCTCCGTATCGATACACCCCTTAAAAACGTACCGATACACCTTCTATGCGTATCGATACGCTCTGCTTATAGGCACAACGGCTCTTTCCTCTTTGATGCAGGTATCTATACACCCTTCCCGAGTACCGATACGGTAGGCTGCAGAGCTGCATTTAATGCAGGAAAAATGTCCACAACGGCTCTATTGATGATCTCAACCACCCAAACGGCTAGAAATCATTGCAAGGGTATAAAAACAGGCTTCAATTGACCAAGCAACAACTATTGAACATTCAAGCATCATCAAAGCAAAAAATCCAAACCCTTGAGCTATTCAAAGTCATATTCTTGCACCCAACTCTTTTGTCTTTCAATTTGTCAAATTGTATTGTGAGTTTGGGGTTGTTGAAATTGTAATTGGGTAGACAATCATCCTTTGAGAGGAAACATTTGAGTTTACCAAATTCTTCTTTGTATTTGAGTGGATTAAGCTTTGGGTAGAAAGCTTAATCGAAATTGTAAGGTTTCCTCCTCATCCAAGAAAAGGGGAAGAATTCAATTAGTGAATTGTTTGAAAATCCTTAGAGGGAGCTAAGGTAGTGGATGTAGAGTTCATTTGGAGAACTTGAACCACTATAACCCCTTGTGTCATTTTTATTTTCAATCTTTCTCTTCACCAAAATTTTAATTGCCAATTCACCCCCTCTTGGCCATTTGCAAGTGTTCGATCAACTCAACACAAGTGATGATAATATTGTTTAGCCATTTGTGTGAAAAGCATTGATGAATGTTTTTTGGCGATCCTCGCTATGCTTTGTGCATACGCTCATTTGTTTCATCAATGCAGAGAATTAGGCATTCGAGGCACCGAGTAAGCAAGGGGAATCCAAGCACTTTGGTCTAGCAAAGTATGTGGTTTTTCTTTGGTGTAACAAGAGGCAATGGGTAGGATTTCTACTCTTGGATGATTGAGGATGTTGATTGTTACTTTGTTTATATTTGGTTTGGTATTTTTGAGTTGTATTTGGCCTTTCAATTTTGATTGATGCATGGTTGTGGCTTTTTACTTTTATTGGTTTTAATGACTAGGAAGCATGCCTATAGAACCAATGCTTGCTTGAATGATGCTATGCTTTAGCTCGTACTTTGTAATGTTGATCTTTGATGCTTAAACATGTTGTATGTATGTTGTGGTATGAATTGGAATGTTTTCGGTGGTGTTTATGAGTGAAAAACTAGCAAAATGTGCTGTTGCAGGGCAAGGCATATCGGAATGCCCTTACATGTTTCGGAACAGAGGCCTGAAATGGCTATGAGATTTCGGAAGTGGTAGCAACGTTCCGGAATCATTTTGCTACTGGAAAGGGGTGTTTCGATACGGGTTTCGAAATGCACCAGAGTATCAAATCAGTCAACCTGGTTTCGAAACGACCGTTTCAGTACATGGCCTTGTTTTTCGAAACACCCGACCGTTGGAGTTGAATTTGAATTGCTTGAGGTTTTTGTTTCTTATATTTTAGTCCCTAAGTCTTGAATGCTTACTTAAATGAGTTTGGATGATCTGTTTAAGATGAAATTTGACATGTTGGCTTATTATATGCTTAATTTTGTTTAAACCTAAAAAATTTTGATGTTTTCAAATTAGTCCCTAAAAGACATTTGTATGCATTTGAAGCCCTTAATGTGTTCCGTTCTCTGTATCGTTTCCGCTAATCTATTTTACTATTCGTGTAGACTAATGATGTGCATCTAGAAAAGTTAAAAAAGAAAAAAAGATCGTTAATGAAGGTTGATTTTCGGGTTAACTTTGGTTTTACCCGTATAATCTTCTTAGTTCGGGTCGACTGCCTAGCCCGGTCTAAGGGGGTTACACTGAAAGCGTTACAAAGCTAGAAATTCCATTTCCACTCACCGATACGCGAAGCCTTGCTCGCCAAAGAAAAAATCACCCTTCAAAAGCCTCCAAAAATGCTTTGTTTGTTTCTAGATCAAGATCCCTTGTTTTTAGATCATCAAAACAGAGATCCAAATGCATCAAAATGCATTTCAACACCATCAACTAAACACAAACTCGTTGCTCACCAAAACTACACTAATTTACCCATCCAAAACAACCGAAAACTCAATTGATTGCTTCCTAAACCATGCCCAACCAACATACATCACTTTCAACCATTATTAAACATCAAAACACATCTACATGCATCCTAAACACATCCTTATACCTCAAGCAAGTATAACTTCTTCATTTCACCTCAAAAACCCAACTAAAACCATCAAGAAACTCAAGGATCTCAAGGATTTCAGGATCTATATTATCAAAACCCTTTCTCAACATTATAATAAACTCAAAACTCATGTAAAACAAATCCAAAACAGAGGTCATCAATACTTATCCGAAAATCAAGATTTAAAACATAGTTTTGCAAGATTTTGATCTCAAATTAATACTAAAATAAAAACTCAGCCAAAAACAACATTTAGAAGCCATAGATCTTTGGAATTTCAATAGAGAACCTAGATTGAAGGTTTGAAACGAGATTTACCTCCAATCCTTGCCTTCCTTAGTGATTGACAAGTTTTCCATCACAAAGCTTGAAGAATTTGAAGAAAACTCTTGAAATTGGTTTAGAAGTTAAAGAGAGAGTGTTTGGGAGGAAAGAAATCTAGAGAAAAGAGTTGGGAAAATGGTTTTGCTGAAATGAATGCTAGTTTCGTGAAATGAAATCTCAATTTCTCGATTAACTCGTTTTAATTAAATAAAATCATTTCTATTTTAATTATCTAAAAACCCTTTTAAAACACATGTCAATTAAAGAAAGGTGTAATTGTACCATAGCTCCCTAAGGATTCTAAGATTTTGGCTTCATTTTGAAATTTTGCAATTTTCCACAGTTTGAAACTTTACATTTGGTCACTACCCAAAATGTAACACTTCCGAAGCTCTTTTTGTAAAATTGATTTGACCAATCTCTTAAACACGATTTTAGAGGAATTTAGCAATTTTTAGCATATTTATATCCCTTTCCGATCCTTGATTTCCCTAAACCTCCTAATACGATTAGAATTGTTTCCAACAATTCCAATCCGATGTCTAAAACATCTAGGCCCAAAACCAGGGTGTTACAAACTCTCCCCCACTTAGGAAATATCATCCTCGAAATTTTACCTGAAGGGAAAACGTGCGGAAACTGCTTCAGCATGTCCACCTTGCTTTCCCAAATGGCCTCCTCAACACCTCGGTGTCGCCACAACACCTTCACAAGCTCTATCGTCTTGCCACGAAGAACTTTGCTGCTTACATCCAGGATCCTCACCGGTTCCTCTTCATAAGAAAGATCCAGACTCAACTCTACCTCCTCAACAGGCATCACATGCGAAGGATCAGATCTGTAGCTTCGCAACATGGAGACACGAAACACATCATGGCTTTTTTCCATCTCGGGAGGCAACCTCAACCGATATGCCACAGGACCAATATGCTCCACAACCTCATATGGTCCAATGAACCTCGGGCTAAGCTTACCCTTATTCCCAATTCTCATCATCTTTTTCTAAGGCGATACTTTCAAGAAAACACGTTCGCGAACCGCAAACTCAATCTCCTTACGCTTTAGGTCCGCGTAAGACTTTTGCCTATCCGATGATGCCTTCAAACGCTCACAAATGAGCTTCCCTTCTCGGTGGTTCCTTTTAACATAGCCAACATCGAAATTAACTTTTCCCCAGCTTCTGCTTAACAAAGTGGGGTTCTACACTTTCTCCCATACAAAGCTTCGTACGGAGCCATTTGAATACTTGCATGATAACTATTGTTATATACAAACTCAACCACAGGCAAGTGCTTCTCCCAAGAACCATGAAAATCTATAACGCAACATCTCAACATGTCCTTATGCACCTGGATAACACGTTCTGACTGTCCATCCATATGAGGGTGATAAGAAGTACTAAAATTCAACCGTGTACCCAAAGCTTGATGCAAACATTCCCGAAACCGTGATGTAAACCTTGGATCCCTATCCGAAACTATGAACTTTGGCACCCCGTGAAACTGCACAATCTCAGCAATATACAGTTCTGCCAGCTTATCCAAGGTATACGTAGTATGCACAGGCAAGAAATGTGCACACTTCGTAAGGCGATCAACAATCACCCTAACTGAATTCTTCTTCGACAGTGACAAAGGCAAACCAGACACAAAATCCAAGGTAATCATTTCCCACTTCCATTTCAGGATTCTCAAAGGCTGCAACAACCCGAAGGTACCTGATGTTCAGCCTTCACTCGCTGACACACCATGCACTTACTAACGAACTCAGCAACATCCTTTTTCAACCCCACCCAATAGTACTCATCTTTCAAATCACGATACATCTTTTTACTACTAGGATGCATAGCGAAAGGACTACCATGACCTTCAGTCAGAATAGTGCGCCTCAACTTAGCATCATCTGGCATCACTATTCGACTCTCAAAACACAGAACACCATAACCATTAAATCTGAAATCCGAAGGATTACCCTTCACAATATCCTGAACATGAGGGACAAGAGAATCATCAAGCAACTTCTTATCATTGATCAACTGGATCAGAGATGGTTTCACTTACAATTCAGCAACAAGACCACCATCTCACGATATGCTCTAGTGAGCAAACATCATCCTCAACTCCACAACCACTTTCCTGCTCAAAACATCAGCCACATCATTAGCCTTCCCTGGGTGATACTTGATCGACAGATCATAATCCTTAAGCAACTCCAGCCAACGACGTTGCCTAAGATTCAACTCCTTTTGTGACATAAGATAGTTTAAGCTCTTATGATTCGTGAATACCACACACTTCTCGCCATACAGATAATGCCTCAAAATCTTCAAGGCAAACACAACACCTACAAGCTCAAGATCGTGAGTAGGGTTGTTAAGCTCATGAACCTTCAACTACCTATATGCATAGGCTACTACCATACCCTCCTGCATCAACACACAACCCAAACCAACGATGGACACATCACTATAGACCACAAACTCCTTACCATATTCAGGTTGAATCAGGACAGGAGCTTGCGTCAAAGCTTCCTTCAGATACTCAAAAGCTTGCTACCTCGCATCTGTCCACTCAAAGCGAACAATTTTCTACAACAACTTGGTCAAAGGTGCAGCAATCTTTAAGAAGCCCTCGACAAACCTATAGTAATATCCAGCCAAACCTAGAAAACTTCACACCATAGTCACCGACTTAGGCACCTTCCAGCTCATCACTGCCTCAACCTTATGTGGATCAACATGAATACCATCAGTCGATACAACATGCCCAAGGAAGACCACTTCCTTAAGCCAAAACTCACACTTACTTAGCTTGGCATACAACTGGTTCTCCAACAACGCTTGCAAAACTATTCTTAGATGTCTATCATGATCCTCCTCGGTACGTGAGTACACAAGGATATCATGGATGAACACCACTACAAACTGATCCAAGAACTCATGGAACACACGATTCATCATGTCCATGAAAGCAGCAGGTGCGTTGGTCAAACAAAACAACATTACTAAGAACTCGTAATGCTCGTACCTAGTCCGAAAAGTCGTCTTAGGTACATCCACATCCTTAACCTTCAACTGGTAATACCCTGACCTCAAGTCTATCTTAGAAATTACCAAGGCTCCTCGGGTTGCTCTTGCATGTGGTTGTGAGAGTGCCATGGCAAAGGTGGATGTATGCAATCTTTGTCGGGCATAGCTGAGGCAGTGGGTTGAGGTTTTTCCTTGACAGTGGTTGCTGCTTCAGCATCAGTCGCTGCCGAGGCAGTGGTTGCCGCTTCGACCGGGGTTTCTACCTCGGAAGTAGTTTCCGCCGTGACATTCTTCTCAACTCCACTAGGTGTTTTTGCAGCGTTGTTTTTTTCAGGTTCCTCAATCATTACCAAGGAAAGTTGCTGCTTAGGATCATCATGTGTTGGACAATCTCTTTCATTGGCATCCTTGTCATCTTGCCTCGGGATTTCAAGTTCATCTGTGGCTTGAATGAGGACCGGTGTACTCAGGATTGCATCCACCTTAGTGATTCCTTTGTCCATAGAATCCGACAATTCTTGAGTAAGTGCCATGAAGGCTTGCAATTTGTCTTCTAAGGATTTTGACTGCTCTTGAGGATGATGACATTGCAAGGGCATGTCGAGTTCTGCAGAAAAATTGTTCTGGTAAAATTAATTGCGGGTTTTGATCATACCATAAAAAATTTTGCTGTTGCGGCGGCGGCATCTGTTGTCCATGTTGTTGTTGTGGCAACATATCTTGTTCTTGGTGTTTCCATCATTGGTTTTCCATATATTCACCAAAAGGATGGGGACAACTTTCGAGTGCATGATTACCTTTACGGTAATTACAAGAACTTTCCCACATCAGCTCTCAATGGTTTTTTTTGACATGTTGATGCCCTTGAACCTGTATTGCATCTGAGTTTTTTTACTAAAGAAAAAATGAATAAAATAAGGCAAGAACATAAGTATAAGTGCAGGAAAAAAACGAAGTTGTGCGTCATTCCCCGACAACTGCGCCAAAAACTTGATGCGTGTAAAATAGTCATATTAAATTGGAGCGCAAGTGTACACCAGTGTCAAGTTATTGTATAAGAGATATCATCTCCACAAAGATTGGGACAACTTCAAAATTAATTTTCCCGCACAAGAAAAATAAAAAACATAGATAGTTGATAATTGGTTGGATTGAAGTAAAACTAAAGTAGACAAGGGAAATAGAGGAGGAAATCAAATTGATTAAGTAGGTTGGTATTTATTTGCTCAGTAGTACAGGCGTTGCAATATTGAAAGGACTTCTGTTGTGTCTATCGTCGAGCCTGTCACTGTAGCACCTATCGCGGCAGCAGTCTGTTAATGTCACGACAACGAACAATAACTTTATACTTCAAGTTCAGTAAGAATCCCTGTTATGACTCGTCTTATCCCTAGGTCCAAGTTCTGTCGATGAACACGTCTTTTATAATACCTCTCGGCGTGAATCGAAAGATGAACACCGATGTTTCTGAATTCTTCCTTTGCTGCTTAACCTTGTACCTATCCCTAGGCCAAGATGGTTTAACCATAAACTAGAACACTCGTATTTACTCCTTTTGAATACTTAGTTCTCCCGATATTAAGTAAATAGATAACATCACAATGCTCTCCCGAAACTCTTATGAGATGTTGAAACCAGAGTAAATAAACTTGAAGCTTTTATTGAATTGAACAAAAAAAAATCCTAAGAAACGGTACAACCCTTACAACTACGTTACAAGATCAACCCTTTGCCCTAGGGGAAGTTTAGAACATGGTGGAGAGAGAGAAACGACTAGGGTTTGGGGGGAAGATGGCTAGGAGCTAGATTCCCCTTCTCTAGGTCAAATTACAAGCATATATATAGGGCTTGGAACAAGTTTTCTTAATGTCCAAGAATACTAGTTCGAATTAAAGTACAATTCATTAAAGACTAAATCTCTGAATAAATGTCCTTTAGTTCGCCCTATCTTCTTGCTTTGACTTTCTCCTCATTCTTTGGGCAAGGCCTTCCTTGTGCTTCTAGGCTACAAAAATTATGCGAGTGGTCTCTAAAAATTGGGCTTGAGATCCTCTCTCACTCGAACACCACTTCGCATTTTCCATCTCTTATTCTTCACTGTCGCCACCTCTATCACAACATATGTCACGACAGTGATTTATAAGGCATTTTGCTTCTACACTATCGCCACTTCTTTCACGGCAACTGTCACGACAGTTATCTTTTGTTCCTCTACTGCCCTAGATTCTGTCACAACATTTATCTTTTGTTCCTCTGCGGCCCTAGATTCTGCCACGATAGTTATCTTCTGTTCCTCTACTGTCTTGGATTCTGCCACGATAGTTATCTTCCCTTCCTCTACTGCCCTAGATTCTACCACGACAGTTTTCTTATGTTCCCCTGCTGCCCTGGATGCTGCCATGATAGATTTCTTATGTTCCTCTGTTGTCCTAGATGCTACCACGACAAGTACCTGCAAGAATTGACCAAAATTAGCAACATATGTGCAAAATTATCCATTTGTGATGTTTATGCAAATTCTATCCTAAAATGCAACAAAAACATGCTTGAGTGCATCAATAATATGGATAAATGAGGGCTAAAATATAGAACATATATGCACTCAACAGATACCAACAAATGTAACCCCTTTAGCTCGGCCTAGACGCCTGACCCGAACTAAGAAGATTACACGGGGAAAACCGAAGTCAACTCGTTAAAGTCAACCTCGATTAGCGACCCTTTGTTTTCTTTTTTCAGATGAACATTTTTATCTTATGTTATTACTAAAGAAATTAGGCGGAAACGACACAGCTATCAGAGTTTGATTAGGGGTTCAATTGCATTCATTTAACTTTTAGGGACTAATTTGTAAATTTTAGGAATTACAAAGACTATCCAGTTTGTAAGATTACCAATCAAAAATTTATCATATAACATGCCAGCGTCTCAAATCTCAACTCTCAACTCAAACGGACCATCCAAACTCAACCAATTGAACAAACATCAATCAGGGACCAAAACGTAAGTAACCAGAACTTAACACAATTCAAAATTTAGCATCCAATGGTCAAGTGTTTCGGAACACAGAACCCTGTATCAGAACGACCGTTTCGGAACAAGAGTGAATGTTTCGATACGCGGGGGCGTTCTAAAACCCCAAGAAACCCGTTTCGATACGTTGGTTCACAGTGGCGAAATGTTTCGAAACGTGCCTTCTTGTTTCGAGACACCATGGTCATTACAGGTCTCCGTTCTTAAACGGGAAAGGGCGTTCCGGAATGCCTCGGCCTGCAACTTTCCCAAATTGCTGGTTTTAATCAAGTTTCCATCTTCGGAACCATTCCGACACTTGTTCCAACAGACATACAATATGAATAAACACAAGTTAAAACATAGCATCACTCTTGTAAGCTATAGGACTATAGGCATGCTTCCTAGATGTCGAAATAGAAAAAAGGCTAAAAACCACATTCAAGCTCAAACCAGCACTCAAAGGCCATTTACAAATCCGAATAAGCAAACTAAACATGCTCAAGGTGTTTCACATCACCAAATATGACCGAGAGTAGAAATCCCTCACATTGCCTCTTATTACACTAAGGTAAAACCACATACATTGCTTAATCAAAAATGTTTGAATTGCGCTTGCTTTCTTGCTGCCTCAAATGCTTAATTTTTTGCATTGAGGAAACAAATGATTGTAAGTATAAAGCTTAGTGAGGATCACTAAAACCAAACATTCATCAATGCATTTTTTAAAATCAAGATAACATCATTTGCAAACTCATGCCTTCCTAAAAAACATGCTCTCTGAAGCATCAATGCACTTTTAAACCACATGCTCATAGCATCATTAAAACCACAAAAAAATCTTTTGCTCATGCTTAAACCAAGCATTACATGCAATATAGCATAATTTCCAAGCATTTCATGTTGAATCATTATTCATCAACATTATATTGGCTCGCAAGTGATCAATCTCAAACCATAACATAATCACAACAAAAGACACAATCGAATACGTGGATTACAAGCGTTGTCCCACACGCTTCATACACACTACCAGACTACACAAGCCTCACACACGGGATTAGACCATCAACCGTTGTGACACTCGTGGTGGAGTTTAACGGTACAATCACAACCCTTCAACACCACTCATCGGTAGTTTTATAATTCCACTAACGAGAGTACGAGACTCAAAACACAAGATCCACCCATGGAATTAAACCATCTACCATTGTGATCTTAGCCTCAATCGTTAGGGTACTTGGATGGAGTTTACGATTGTAATCACCTATTTTGTCTGGGGTGTTAACTCGTCTTCGTTTTTTAATAATGGGCTTTGTTACGTTTCTTAATTATTTTTATATATATCGAATAAATAAAAAAACAAAAAAAAACAAACAATATATGTATATTATTATTAATGTTAATACTATATTATTAACATATTATTATCTATTACTATTATTATTACTAAATACCATTATTGTTATTATTATTATTATCTTATTATTATTGTTGTTGTTGTTCTTGTTATTGTTATTTTGAAATAAATATATAAAAACAAAAAGAGTAATATATATATATATATATACATGCCCGATTAAATAAAAAATATAACATTAAGAAAGATAAAGCCCAAATTTATTAAAGAGTCCATTTACAAATGTAAAAAAAACCCAAAACAATATTACATATAACGCTCGTCTGGCCCGAACCCAAAATAAATCAAACCTTAATCTGATCTTTGTGTCTTGCACAACCGGCTCCCAACCGTTAGATATGGGATAAATCTAACGGTCTAGGATTAAAGTGGTAAGCTTCTAGGCCATCACGCGCCCACGCGCGATCCCAGGCGTCACCCACGTGGGATCCCAAGCGTCACCCACGTGCACGATTCTTCAACTCCCAAGTCGCGTCTGCCTGTCTCCCTCACTCGCGCGTGCATCGTACGCCCGCCTCTTCGAGTCCTCAGGCCGTCCAGATCCATTCCAGTTCACGCATGACCGTCCACATCCCGTAGCACTAAGCTCTCAGTGGTCTCCTCCTCACGGTCGTCACATGCATGTAAACAAAGTGTCAGAGGAATGCAACAACCGAAATCATAGAGGTAAATAACAAGAATTACAGAGATGAATACAAACAAACAACCAGCAAAACTAATAGGGATTTATCATTCGATTTATGAAATCCGAAAAATGTAATTTCGGGCTTATAAAAGCCGAAATCAAACCAGTGTAATCCCAAGCAAGATTCGGAGAATTTTAGAACAATAGAAAAAAGCCTCAAGCTTTCAGAGGTATTGCCGTCTCCCATTTCATTTCGCATTATACAAAAAAGAAAACAAAACGATAAAGAAAATCTTTAAGGTTTCTGTCTTTTTTTTTTACCTTTGCGACGTTTTGTATTCTCTGCGTCCGTTCACCTTCCTCGCCGGTGACAGGCTTCTTGGTCTCTCCTGAGACCATGCATGGTGAACCGGCGGGGAAGTAGATGTCGAAAAGGTTTCCTAAAAAAAACTTTGTTTTGGGTTTCGGTTTTCGAAAGATGAGGGAGAAAGTTTCTTTTTTGTTATGATTTCGTGAAACGAAAAAGGGTTCTATTTTGTTTCGGTTCTGATCGGAAAAGAAGAGGGGTGAAAGGTTTCTTTAGATATCCGGTGTCGGTTAACGGCGACCGGAGCGGTGTTGGGGGTTGTTGGCGTCGTGAGAGAGGTGAGGGCCGAGGAGATTTACGGTTTTTAAAAGGGCTCAGGATGGTTTTAAATGGGTTTATATAGTGTTTTTGTTTTTTCTATTTGGGTTAACCACGTTTTGGTCCTTCCGTGTCCCCGTAATTACACGCGCAGGGTTTCCGTCATTTTAAACCACGCCCCCAGTCCCACAATATTTTCAAGTTTTCTCAATTTTGTCCTTATTTTCATTTTAATCTGTTTTCAAATGGTTTAATAAACATCTCAGTCCCTTTAAGTTGCTGCGATTTTTTAATTGGGTCTTTTTTTGTGATTCAGTGTTTTTCTTAGTGGTTTTATTAATGTTCCGGTCCTTGTTATCATGTTTTTTTACTATTTACTGTTCTTTATTTTTGGTTAAATTATATTCTGATATTTATTCTTTTTTCATGTATTTTTCCATATCGGTAAAATGTTAATGTTTAGTATGTGGTTACCATGTTGATACGTGTTCACATGATTTGTTGTTATTTTAAATGTACATATGCTACATGATTGCGTTTTAGTCTCGTTTAACACCTAATGTTTTTTTATAATATATAGTTTGATGCATAGTATAGTTTTATTCGATGTTATATGCTCAGTTTTGATGTACGTATAGTTTACCCGTTGGTTGTTCGAACATATATATGTGGCATGCTTATTTAATCGTCATTCATGTGACCCTTTAATGCTTATTAATTTGTGTATTCGAGTCGAAATATCCTAGCTTATTGGATATACCCCAAATATTCGGGTTAATCTGCCCCGTCTAAATGTAAACTCATAAGCAATTAAAATGAACAAGACCATATCAGCATATTTTATCTTCTTGCACCATGCATAAAGGTGACGTAAGGGATCCGAACCCCAAACTAACACGACAATCAGTCTTATATGATGTCGGTTTAGTCTTTGGTTCGGTGTACCGTTATCCTTTTTAATCAAATGACGAATTAATTTGAAATCACCAATTTGATAAAGCTCGTACGATTAAAGTCCAATTTTCAATTAAGAACCCCTAATTAGACTCTTTTTAAATTTTAAACAATTTCCATCAATTAAAAGCAATATTTTTTTTTCGTATCGATTTCCGGGCATGATGGGGGTGCTAACCCTTCCCCACACGTAACCAACTCCCGAACCCTTTCAACCGAATCTTTAGTTTAGTTTTTTATGGTGTCCGGCCTACCTTAGTGGCCGGTGGCGACTCTAAAAAGATTTTTAAGTTTTTTTTTTCAAAAGCTCGATTTTTAAAATCCTCTTTTAATTAAATATTTCAAAAAGTGGGACTCTTCAAGGTTTTCTAGGAAAAAAACCTTATCACAGCGGTACAATCACAACCCATCGTCATCCAATGCGACTTAATTTACGGTGCACCCAATCCTATAGCCAGCTAACTATATCCGATTAAAGTAACCACAAACCATTACCATCACTTGCCAATATAATTATTTAACACCATTATTCCACTATTTACAAGCATAAATCACAATGCCATTTTCACAAGCATAAACATGCTTAAACCCAAATGCATACATTTCATAAATCCAAGGGTCACCTACCAAGTACACCCTTAACAAAATGGCATCTAACTCCAAGAATATCAATACTCAAAACATGCTTTAAAACAGTTAATAATACTACATTTAATTCAAGTGCATTTTCCGACAAAAACATAGCACATTCAGAGAGAGAATTTCGAATCACTTAGTATTGAGCTTAGCTAAGTGTTTCAAACATACACTAAGCTCCCAAGGCCACGATCAAAGCGTTACAAATCTGGAAATTCTATTTCCACTCACTGATACGCGAAACCTTGCTCGCCGACGCGAAAACAACCCTTTCAAAGCCTCCAAAAATGCTTCAATTGTTTCCAGATCAAGATCCCCTGTTTTTAGATCCTCAAAATAGATATCCAAATGCATTAAAATTAATTTCAACACCAGCAACTAAACACAAACTCGTTGCTCACCAAAACTACACTAATTTACCCATCAGAAACAACCGAAAACTCAATCGATTACTTCCTAAACCATGCTCAGCCAATATACATCACTTTCAACCATTATTATACATCAAAACGTATCTAAAGACAACCTAAACCCATCCTTATACCTCAAGCAAGCATAACATCATCATTTCACCTCAAAAACCCAACTAAAACGATCAAGAAACTCAAGGATCTCAAGGATTTTGGGATCTATATTATAAAAACCCTTTCCCAACATTATAATCAACTCAAAACTCAATTAAAACCAATCCAAAACGAGCTCTTCAATACTTATCCGAAAATCAAGATTTAAAACATAATTTTATAAGACTTTGATCTCAAATCAAAATTAAAATAAAAACTCAGCCAAAAACAACATTTAGAAGCCAAAGATCTTGGAAATTTAAATAAAGAACCTAGATTGAAGGTTGAGAATGTGATTTATCTCCAATTTGCCTTCCATAATGATTGACAAATTTTCCTTCACAAAGCTTGATGAATTTGAAGAAAACTCTTGAAATTGGTTTAGAGATTAAAGAGAGAGTGTTTGGGAGAAAATACATTTGGAGAAAAGAGTTGGGAAAATGATTTTGCTGAAATGAAAATTAGTTACGTGAAATGAAATCTCATTTTCCCAATTAACTCATTTTAATTAAATAAAATCATTTCTATTTTAATTATCTAAAAACCATTTTAAATCACATGTCAATTTAGTAAAGGTATAATTGTACCATAGCTCCCTAAAGATTCTAAGATTTTGGCTCCTTTTTGAAAATTTGCAATTTTCCACAGTTTGAAACTTTACATTTTGGTCACTACCCAAAATGTACCACTTCCGAAGCTCTTTTTGTAAAATTGATTTGACTAATCTCTCAAACATGATTTTAGAGGATTTTAGAAAATTTTACCATATTTATATCCCTCCCCGATCATTGATTTCCCTAAACCTCCTAATACGATTCGAATCGTTTCCGACCGGCCTGATCCGATGTCTAAAACATCTAGGCCCAAAACAAGGGCGTTACAATGATGGAGTTCTATGTTTCAAAAGTCTAATAGTGGTGCTGGAAGATATTGAGTTGAGGCACACTAATTTGACTGAGGCTCATAGCAGTCCTTTTACTATGCACCCTGTTAGTACTAAGATGTATCGTGGCTTAAAGGATGAGTAGTATTGGGCGGGGATGAAAAAGGATGTTGCTGATTTTGTAAGTAAGTGTATGGTTTGCCAACGGGTGAAGGCTGAGCATCAGTTTCATTCCGGTTTGTTGCAGCCTTTGAGGACACCAAAGTGGAAGTGGGAAAAGATTATGATGGATTTTGTATATGGGTTGCCTTTGACGCCATCAAAGAAGAACTCTGTGTGGGTGAATGTTGATCGTCTTATGAAGTGTGCACATTTCTTAGCTGTGCATACTACATATATGTTGGATAAATTTGCAAAATTGTATATTGCTGAGATTGTGCGGTTGCACGATGTGCACAAGTCTATAGTGTCAGATAGAGATCTGAGGTTCACAGTGAGGTTTTTTGAATATTAACGTCAGGCATTGGGTACGCGGTTGAATTTCAGCACTTCATATCATCCTCAGTCGGATGGGCAGTCGAAACGAGTTATCCAGGTAGTGGATGATATGTTACGATGTTGTGTGATTGATTTCCAAGGTTCTTGGGAAAAACATCTACCCTTGGTTGAGTTTGCCTATAATAATAGTTTTTAGGAAAGTATACAAATGGCTCCGTATGAGGCCTTCTATGGGAGAAAGTGTAGAACTCCTCTTTGTTGGGCTGAGGCATGGCAAAAGTTGCTTTTCTTACCGGATATGCTAAAGGCAACAACTAAAAAAAGAAGTTCATCTTTGAGCGGTTGAAGGCTGCATCGTATCGTCAAATGTATTATGCAGATTTAAAGCGTAAAGAGGTTTAGTTCGCGGTTGGAGATCGTGTGTTCTTTAAGGTATCGCCTTGGAAAAAGGTGATGAGGTTCGGACGCAGAGGAAAGCTTAGTTCAAGGTTTATTGGACCCTATGAGGTTGTGGAGCGAGTTGGTCATGTGACTTATCGGTTGAGGTTGCCTCCCGAGTTGGAAATGATCCATGATGTGTTTTATGTATCTTAGTTGCAGAGATATAGATCAGATCCTTCGCATGTGATGCTTGTTGAGGAAATTGAGTTGAATCTAGATTTATCCTATGATGAGGAACCGGTGAAAATTATGGATTCGAGTAACAAGGTTCTTTGTGGCAAGACAATTGAACTTGTGAAGGTGTTGTGGCGACATCGAGGGGTTGAGGAGGCCACGTGGTAACGCAAGGCGGACAAGCTGAGGCAATTCCCACATCTTTTTCCTTCAGGTAAAATTTCTAGGATGAAATTTTCTAAAAGGGGGAGAGTTATAAAACCCCAGTTTTGGGATTAGATGTTTTGGGCGAGTCAAGTTGTGTTGGTGAAACTACTGTCAGTTATTCGAACTGTTAAAAATGGTTTAGGTAAATCAAGGTTCGTGATGGGATAAAAATATGGTAAAAATTCCTAAAATCCTATAAAACAATGTTTAAGAGGTTGGTTAAGTCAATTTTACAAAACGGGTTTTCGAAAGTATATATTTTGTGCAGTGACCAAAATGTAAAGATTTAAAAGTTGGAAAATGACGTTGAGTTGTGAGGAGCTCGATTCGTTCAACCGATATGGCTCACCAAGTGGTGGTGAGGTGGAATTTTGGGTGGAAGGGTTGTGGAAGCTAAAAAGATAATTGACACAATGATTTATAGTGGTTCAACCTTCTAACAATGGTCTACATCCACTACCTTAGTCACCCACTAAGGACTTCCAATCAATCCACTATTAATTCGTCCCCTTTTCTAGGCTTAGGAGGAAACCTTTATACACGATCAAGCTTTCTACCCAAAACCTTGATCAAAACCTTCTTTTACAAAGAGACACAATAAGAAAACTTAAATCCCTCTTATAGGTATTTGTTTGCACAATTTAGCACTCACCCAAAACCTAAAACACTTGAGCAAATTTGACAATTTTGGCTCACTAGTGTTTGTCTATACAATAAATGACAATTTAAGCTCTAAGACAATTCTTGATCATTTGTTGATTGACAATATGAGCATTAGTCTTTACTTGATTCTTAGAGGTCCCTTTATACTCCTTGATGAGTTTATAGCCGTTGCTAGCCGTTGGGGTTGAATTGGAGTCGTTTAGAACTTTAATTCCCACCATAAATGCAGTTCTGCAGCTCACCATTTCGAAACGCTTGAACTCGTTTCGAAACACCCTTTAAGTAGAAAGAGTCGTTGCAGTCTGACAATGCACCTGTTACGGAACACCCCTGTCCGTTTCGGAACACGTATGGAAACACTTTAGACCCGTATCGAAACGCCTTGCATTTAAATGTTAGTTAGGAAATAGCAATTGTGGTCGAAGCCACGTAGGCGTATCGAAACAGCATAGCCCGTTTCGAAACGCTAGGCAAAAATCTCATCCAGGGAAAGCGTGTTTCGATACTCGTATCGAAACGTTTTTGCTACTGGAATCCCCCGTATCGGAACGCCCTAAGGTGTTTCGAAACGTCTGGACAGTTTTGTGAAGTTTGGCTTTAAAAAACATGTTAAACCTTTTAAAAACATCCCTAAACATAGTTTCAAGTTATTTGGACTTTGGAAATTGTTTTAAATACTTTTTAAATCAGTCCAAAACATTTTTCAATTATTATATCAAAACATTAGTTCCTCAATCTCCCCGTTTTGATATAATAAAACTATCTTGAAAAATTGTTTGAGATTCTCCTCCTTTAACTTTAAAAATGTGAATAAGAGATTAAAGAAATGAAATCAAATAAAGCTCCCCCTTATTCATTTGAAAATTCAATTTTTCAAACCATTTCTCCCCCTTTCTGTTATATCAAAAAGAATTTAAAACATTAAGTTCAAAATAACAATAGAGGTAAAATTTGACAAAAATAAGAATTTTGTTTTAAAATGGGTCCACCTTGCCCAAAGCATTAATAAAATTTTAGTCCAACATATATGATCATCTAGTTGACATAAATAAACATAAATCAAATAAAATCAAAAGCAACTAGATTTTACGACACTTGAACTCAAGAGAGGATGTGAAGCCTTCCTTCTTCAAGTATTCTTCCTTAGTGTGCATGGAACTCCCCCTCAATGTTTGACTTGTTGAATACCTCCATCACACCTAGAAAAAGACAATCAAGTAATTTTTGGTATCCAAATTGCTTTGGATCCATGAACATTAGTAGCACAAATTTTAGTCCCCTTAGGAATCCATTTTTCAATGTCATCCTTTTTAATTGAAGTGGTTTGTCTTTTTGGGACCCAAACACTTCTAAAACATTTTCCTTTAATAAATCTAGGGGCACTAGATTGTCTTACATAAAAATTTGATTTTCAAAAATTATTTTTCTTTTCAAGCTCTTTGGAAATCAAATCTTTTTCTTCTTGAACTGTTTGAAGCAAATTTTGGTAAATCAAAATATTTTAATTCAAACTCTTCGAGTTTTGCTTCAAGTTCAAGTTTGGTTTTACAAATCAAGTAATTTTGAATTTTCAACTTTGAAATCAATTTGTTATTTTTCAAAATGTGATTTTTAAAGTCTAAAACCAAATCATCATAGGCATCTTGTAATTCATCAAAAGAGTAAGAGCATGAAGTAGATGAATTAGAAGTTACCCTTGAATCTTCTTCGATGGCCATAAGGCAAAGGTTGGCTTGTTCATCGTCGGTGGAGTCCTCATCACTCCAAGTAGCCACATATGCCTTCTTCTTATGGCTTGAAGTGCTTGCCCTCTCTTTTTTCATGGAATCTCGTTCAAGCTCTCTCAAGGCTTTCTTCATGAACAGAGCACACTTCTTGAAGAGATGAACTATCTCTTCTTCTTAATCATCCTCTTCACTTGAGTAGACATGATGGCAAGTGGAGGACTTGAGAGCCATGGCACTTGCGTTGATGCCTAGCCCTTTTATTTTCTTCTCTCCCATAGCTCTAATTTCTTCCCTCTTCTTCTCATATTCTTTGTTCTTCTTCATTATTTGATGAGTAAGGAGCGACCCCATGAGTTCATCAAGCTTCAAAGTCTTCACATTCTTTGCTTCTATAATGGCGGTCCTCTTTGAGTCCCAAGACTCGGGAAGTGAGTAGATGAGCTTTCGAACAAAATTTTCCTCCGGGATGGCTTCTCTATAGCCTTTGATACCATTGGTGATAGTGGAGAACCTATCAAACATCTTCTCGATGTTCTCTTTCGGATCAATTTTGAAGTTCTCATACTCTAAGGTTAGGAGCCCAATCTTGGTCTCCTTGACTTCATCGGTTCCCTCGTATGTGACTTCAAGCTTGTCCCATACCTCCTTGGCACTATCGCAAGAAGTCATCTTCTTATAGATAGTTTGGCCAAATGCACAAAACAACATGTGCAAGGCTTTGTAATTAAGCTCCATCTTCTTGCGATTGATGGCACTCCACTCCGCTTTGCTTCTTTGAGGCACGAACGAACCATCTTCAACTATATCCCATAGCTTGTAATCTCTAGATTTGATGAAGAACTTCATCTTTGTCTTCCAATGGGCATAGTGGGTTCTGTCAAAGAAAGGTGGTTTGTCTATTGATTGTGTCATTTGAGCCGGTTGTTGAAATGATGATCGAGATTGCCGGATCTTCTCAATAGAATGTGAATCCTCTTCGATTGAGCCAAGCTCTGATACCAATTGTTGAGTTGTGAGGAGCTCGATTCGTTCAACCGATATGGCTCACCAAGTGGTGGTGAGGTGGAATTTTGGGTGGAAGGGTTGTGGAATCTAAAAAGATAATTGACACAATGATTTATAGTGGTTCAACCTTCTAACCAAGGTCTACATCCACTACCTTAGCACCCCACTAAGGATTTCCAATCAATCCACTATTGATTCGTCCCCTTTTCTAGGCTTCGGAGGAAACCCTTATACACGATCAAGCTTTCTACCCAAAGCCTTGATCAAAACCCTCTTTTACAAAGAGACACAATAAGAAAACTTAAATCTCATCCAGGGAAACCCGTTTCAATACTCGTATCGAAACATTTTTGTTACTGGAATCCCCCATATCGAAACGCCCTAAGGTGTTTCGAAACGTTTGGACAGTTTGTGAAGCTTGGCTTTGAAAAACATGTTATACCTTTTAAAAACATCCCTAAACATAGTTTCAAGTTATTTGGACTTTGGAAATTGTTTTAAATACTTTTTAAATAAATCCAAAACATTTTTCAATTATTATATCAAAACATTAGTTCTGCAATCTCCCCCTTTTTGATATAATAAAACTATCTTGAAAAAATTGTTTAGGATTCTCCCCCTTTATCTTTAAAAATATGAATAAGAGATTAAAGAAGTGAAATCAAATAAAGCTCCCCCTTATTCATTTTAAAATTCAAAATTTCAAATCATTTCTTCCCCTTTTTGTTATATCAAAAAGAATTTAAAATATTAAGTTCAAAATAACAACAGAGGTAAAATTTGACAAAAATAAGAATTTGGTTTTAAAATGGCTCCCCTTACCCAAAGCATCAATAAAATGTTAATCCAACATATATGATCATCTAGTTGACATAAATAAAAATAAATCAAATAAAATCAAAAGCAACTAGATTTTACCACACTTGAACTCAAGGGAGGATGTGAAGCCTTCCTTCTTCAAGTATTCTTCCTTAGTGTGCATGGAGCTCCCCCTCAATGTTTGACTTATTGAATATCTCCATCACACCTAGCAAAAGACAATCAAGTAATTTTTGGTATCCAAATTGCTTTGGAATCATAAACATTAGTAGCACAAATTTTATTCCCCTTAGGAATCCATTTTTCAATGTCATCCTTTTTAATTGAAGTGGTTAGTCTTTTAGGGACCCAATCAATTCTAAAACATTTTCCTTTAATAAATCTAGGGGCACTAGTTTGTCTTACATAAAAATTTGATTTTCCAAAATTATTTTTCTTTTCAAGCTCTTTGGAAATCAAATCTTTTTCTTCTTGAACTTTTTGAAGCAAATTTTGTAAATCAAAACATTTTAATTCAAACTCTTCGAGTTTTGCTTCAAGTTCAAGTTTGGTTTTAGAAATCAAGTCATTTTGAATTTTCAACTTTGAAATCAATTTGAAATTTTTCAAAATGTGATTTTTAAAGTTTAAAATCAAATCATCATAGGCATCTTGTAATTCATCAAAAGAGTAAGAGCATGAAGTAGATGAATTAGAAGTTACCCTTGAATCTTCTTCGATGGCCATAAGGCAAAGGTTGGCTTGTTCATCGTCAGTGGAGTCCTCATCACTCCAAGTAGCCACATATGCCTTCCTCTTATGGCTTAAAGTTCTTGCCCTCTCCTTTATCTTGGAATCTCGTTCAAGCTCTCTCAGGGCTTTCTTCTTGAACGGGGCACACTTCTTGAAGAGATGAACTATCTCTTCTTCTTCATCCTCCTCTTCACTTGAGTAGACATGATGGAAAGTGGAGGACTTGAGAGCCATGGCACTTGCATTGATGCCTAGCCCTTTGATTTTCTTCTCTCCCATAGCTCTAATTTCTTCACTCTTCTTCTCATCTTCTTTGTTCTTCTTCATTATTTGATGAGTAAGGAGCGACCCAATGAGTTCATCATGCTTCAAAGTCTTCAAATTCTTTGCTTCGATAATGGCGGTCCTCTTTGAGTCCCAAGACTCGGGAAGTGAGTAGATGAGCTTTCGAGCAAGCTTTTCCTCCGGGATGGCTTCTCTATAGTCTTTGAGACCATTGGTGATAGTGGAGAACCTATCAAACATCTTCTCGATGTTCTCTTCCGGATCAATTTTGAAGTTCTCATACTCTAAGGTTAGGAGCCCAATTTTAGTCTCCTTGACTTCATCGGTCCCCTCGTATGTGACTTCAAGCTTGTCCCATACCTCCTTGGCACTCTCGCAAGAAGACATCTTCTCATAGATGGTTGGTTCAAATGCACAAAACAAGATGTGCAAGGCTTTGCAATTAAGCTCCATCTTCTTGCGATCGCAGGCACTCCACTCCGCTTTGCTTCTTTGAGGCACGAACGGACCGTCTTCAACTATATCCCATAGCTTGTAATCTCTAGATTTGATGAAGAACTTCATCTTTGTCTTCCAATTGGCATAGTGGGTTCCGTCAAAGAAAGGCGGTTTGTCGATTGATTGTGTCATTTTAGTTGGTTGATAAAATGAAGATCGAGCTTGCTGGATCTTCTCAATAGGATGTGAATCCTCTTTTATTGAGCCTAGCTTTGATACCAATTGTTGAGTTTTGAGGAGCTTTATTCGTTCAACCGATATGGCTCACCAAGTGATGGAGAGGTGGAATTTTTGGTGGAAGGGTTGTGGAAGCTGAAAAGATAATTGACACAATGATTTATAGTGGTTCAACCTTCTAACCAAGGTCTACATCCACTACCTTAGCTCCCCACTAAGGATTTCTAATCAATCCACTATTGATTCGTCCCCTTTTCTAGGCTTTGGAGGAAACCCTTATACACGATCAAGCTTTCTACCCAAAGCCTTGATCAAAACCCTCTTTTACAAAGAGACACAATAAGAAAACTTAAATCCCTCTAATAGGTATTTGTTTGCACAATTTAGCACTCACCCAAAACCTAAAACACTTTAGCAAATTTAACAATTTTGGCTCACTAGTTTTTGTCTATACAATAAATGACAATTTAAGCTCTAATACAATTCTTGATCATTTGTTGATTGAAAATATGAGCATTAGCCTTTACTTGATGGTTGGAGGTCCCTTTTATACTCCTTGATGAGTTTATAGCCGTTGTTGGCCGTTGGGGTTGAATTGGAGCGGTTGAGGACTTTAATTCCCACCATAAATGCTGTTCTGCAGCTCACCATTTTGAAACGCTCGAACCCGTTTCGAAACACCCTTTAAGTAGAAAGAGGCGTTGCAGTCTAAAAAGGTACCCGTTTCGGAATGCCCCTGGCCGTTTTCGAACACGTATCGAAACACTTTAGACCCGTATCGGGACCCGCTGCATTTAAATGTTAGTTGAGAAATAGCCGTTGGGGTTTATGACTGTTGTGGTCGAAGCCAAATAGGCGTATCGAAACGACATAGCCCGTTTCGAAATGCTGGGCAAAAATCTCATCCAGAGAAAGCTCGTTTCGATACTCGTATGTAAACGTTTTTGCTACTGGAATCCCCCGTATTGAAACGCCCTAAGGTGTTTCGAAACGCCTGGACAGTTTTGTGAAGTTTGGCTTTGAAAAACGTGTTAAACCTTTTAAAAACATCTCTTAACATAGTTTCAAGTTATTTGGACTTTGGAAATTGTTTTAAATACTTTTTAAATCAGTCCAAAACATTTTTCAATTATTATATCAACAATTAGTTCTACAAATGAGTTTTTCAAGAAGTTTCAAAATCTTAGAATCTTTGGGGAGCTACTTGGCAATTATGCCTTTTCTTTAATTTGGCATGTGCTTTAAATTTTCATTAAATAATTAAAAAGGTTTTAATTAATTAATTAAATGAGAGTTAGTTAATTAGTTAACTAAATTTTTGACGAACTTTTCATTCATCTCTTTCACTTCATCCAAACACTTTCAATTTTCTCTCAAATCTCCAACTCAATATTTTGGGAGCTTGAAACGCTTTACTATGTACGGAAGTACGTAAAGTGTATTTCACTCTCGGATTGTGCTAGTTTTAGCCTTTGGTTGCACTTGATTTTAATTGTGTTTACCTACTATTTTAAAGTATGTTTTTGAGTATATAAATTGTGTATGATGATGCAATGTGGTTTTACGATGCACTAGGTAAGTGGTCCTTGTATGCATGTGTTGATGCATGAGGTTTTAAGCATGGTTTAATACTTGTTTATGGCTTATCATGAAATCTTTGTAAAAATAGTGATGTATGTATATGATATGGTTTATATTGGCAAGTGATGTTGAATAAAGTGTTTATACATGAAATCGGCTATAGGATTGAGTGCACTATAAACAAGTCGCCTTGGATGTTGAGGGGTTGTGATTGTACCGAATACTCCATCCAAGTACCCTAACGATTGAGGATTGTTTAAGGTTACAACAGTTGAGGGTAGCTCCCGGGTGCAAACCTTTTGTGTGTCCCGTCTCTCGTTAGTAGGTTATACATCTACCGATAAGTGGTGTTGAGGGGTTGTGATTGTACCGAATACTCCAACAGATGTGTCACAACGATGGAGGGTCGCTCTCGTGTGTGAGCCTTGAGATGCCGTTAGAGTGTATGAAGGGTGTGAGAAAACCCTTGGTAATCCGTGTATTCGATATATGTTTTTGAGATTGTTGTTTATCATTTGTGAGCCAATATAATGAAATGAGTTATTGTGGAAAATGATGTTAATGCATATTTTTGAAAGATGCATATATTGGTTTAAGCTTAGCATATTGGTGTTTATGCTTGGAAGGCTTGGAATATGAGTAGCAATGGTTTAATTGCTGAATTAATATAAATCATGGTGCATGATGTTTGATACGATGAGTGTGATGTTAAAGTGCATGTTTTGTCAATGTAACGCCCTGATTCTGGGCCTGGATGTTTTGGATGTCAGACCGGATCGGTCAGGAACGATTCAAATCGCGTAAGGTGATTTAATGAAATCAAGGATCGGGATAGGATAAAAATGTGGTAAAAATTGATAAAATCCTATAAAAATATGTTTAAGAGGTTGGTCAAGTCAATTTTACAAAAAGAGTTTCAGAAATGGGACATTTTGAGTGGTGACCAAATTGTAAAGTTTCAAAACTGTGGAAAATGTGATTTTTAAAGAAGAAGCCGAATTCATAGAATCTATAGGGGGCTTTATGGCAATTTAGTCTTTCATTAATGTGACATGTGTTTAAAATGATTTTTAATTAAATTGCTTTAAATGGTTTTGATTTAATTAATTTAGGTGGTTAACTTGAGATTTCTAATTACGTAACTGCCAACTTCTCTTCATTTTCAGTCAAACACTATTTTCATCTATTTTCTCAAGAATTCTTTTCTCCCAAACACTCTCCCAATATTTTCTAAACAATTTTCAAAAAAACATATCTAGTTCTTCAAGATTTTTCAAAGGAAAACTTGTCATAGATTGAGGGAAGCAAGGATTGGAGGTAAATCATGTTCTCAACCTCTAATAAAAGTTCTTAATTGAAATTCCTAAGATATTTGGCTTCTAATTAATATTTTTGGTTGAGTTTTCATTATAGTTTTGATTTGAGATCAAAATCTTGTAAAAATATGGTTGAAATCTTGATTTTCGGATTTGTTTTGTTAAGCTCTATTTTGGATTGATTTTAATTGAGTTTTAAGTTGGTTATTATGTTGGAAGAGGGCTATGTTGATATATATCCCGAAATCCTTGAGATCCTTGAGTTTATTGGTGGTTTTAGTTGGGGTTTTTGAGGTGATATGATGAGGTTATGTTTGCAGGAGGTATAAGAATGAGTTTAGATTATTTTTAGATGTGTATTGATGTTTATAAATGTTTGGAAGTGGTGTAGGTTGGCTGGGCTTGGTTTCGGAAGCAATCGATTGAGTTTTCGGTTGTTTCGGATGGGTAAATTGGTGTAGTTTGGCTGAGCAACGAGTTTGAGTTTAGTTGTTGGTGTTGAAATGCATTTTAATGCATTTGGATCTCTATTTTGATGATGTGAAAACATGGGTTCTTGATCTGATGGCAAACGAAGCATTTTTTGAGGCTTCGGAGAGGTGAATTTCACGTCGGTGAGCGAGGTTTCGCGTATCGGTGAGTGGAAATGGATTTTACAGCTTTGTAACGCTTTGAGCGTGGTCTTGGGAGCTTAGTATAAGTTTGAAACACTTAGCTAAGCTCAAGAGTAAGTGGTTTGAAAGTCTCTCTCGGAAATGTGCTATGTTTTGATGGAAATGCACTTGAGTTAAATGTTGTTTTGATTACTGTTTTAAAGCATGTTAGAAGCATGATTAATGCTGGCTTTTGGTGCTATTGTGTTAAGGATGCACTAGTTAAGTCGTCATTTGTTTTATATGATAAATGCATATGATGTAAGGCATGTTATGCTTGTGGAAATGGCATTGTATTTATGCTTGTAAAATAGTGGATTATTGTTGTTTAATGATTATATTGGCAAGTGATGAAGGTGGTTTTTGGTTCTTGTGGTCGGATATAGTTAGCCGGCTATAGGATTGGGTGCACCGTGTTTAAGTCACCTTGGATGTCGAGGGGTTGTGATTGTACCGTAAACTCCATCCAAGTACCACGACAATTGAGGAATTGACGTCACCAAGATCTCATATGTGGACTTGGTTAAGCGTCACAATGGTGGAGGATTGTTCCCGTGTGTGAACTTGGTTAAGGTGATTACAATGGTTGAGGTAGCTCCCATGTGTAATCCTTGTTATGTGTCCCGAATCTCGCTAGTGGGTTATACAACTACCGATGAGTGATGTTGAGGGGTTGGGATTGTACCGTTAAACTCCATCACAGGTGTTGAGGGGTTGTGATTGTACCGTAGACTCCACCTTGGGCGTCACAACGATTGATGGTCTAGTTCCGTGTGTGAGCCTTGCGTAGTCCGGTAGTGTGTATGAAGCATGTGGGACAACGCTCGTAATCCGCGTATCCAATTTTGTCACTTGAGTTGGTTTTTGGTGTGGTTTGAGGATTGTTCACTTGTAATCCAATATAATGTTGTGATTAATGGTTAAAGCATGATATGCTTGTGAACTATGCTAGAATGCATATAATGCTTGGTAAAGCATGAGCAAAGGTTTACTACCTCATTTTAAGTGATGCGTATGAGCATGTGTTTTAAAGAGTGCATTGATGCCTTGTGAGGGCATGTTTTTAGTACATGCATGAGTTTGTAAATGATGTTATCTTGGTTTTATAAAATGCATTGATTAATGTTTGGTTTTAGCGATCCTCACTAAGCTTTATGCTTACGCTCATTTGTTTCATCAATACAGAGGATTGAGCTTTAGAGGCAGCAAGAAAGCAAGGGGATAATCCAAGTTCTTGTCTAAGTGAAGTATGTGGTTTACTTTAGTGTAATAAGAGGCAATGGGTTGGATTTCTACTCTTGGAATATTTGGTGATGTTAAACACCTAAAACATGTTTGATTTGCTTATTTTTGTTTATAAATGGCCTTTCAGGACTATTTTTTGGTTGGATGTTGGTTTTAGCTTTGTATGGCTTTGGTGGACTACGGAGCATGCCTATAGTTTCAATATTTGCATGATTGATGCTACGCTTTAGCTTTGGCTTTATAATGATGATCCTTGATGCATAGGTATGTTGTATGTATGTTGTGATATATTGTGGAATGTATTCGAACAAGAAAAGATGTGAAAAACTAGAAAAATATGTTGTCCCAGGGCAAGGCGTATCGGAACGCCATTTCCTATTTCAGAATAGAGGTCTGAAATGGCCATGAGGTTTCGGAGTGGGTAGGAACGTACCGAAACAATTTTGCTACTAGATGGGGGTGTTTCGATACGGGTCTCCGAATGCACCCGAGTATCGAAACAATCAATCTGGCTTCGAAACGACCGTTCTCATACAAGGCCTTGTGTTTCAGAACACCTGGCCGTTGAAGTTTGAATTTGAATTGTTCCAAATTTTTGTTTCTTATGTTTTGGTCCCTGAGTCTGGTATGCTTAATTAAATGGGTTTGGATGATCTGTTTGTGATGCAATTTGACATGCTAGCATGTAATATGATTGGTTACAGATTGGTAACTTTAAAACTTGTTTAGCCCTTATAATTCTGGAAATTTACATTTTAGTCCCTAAAAGACGTTTCTATGCAATAGAACCCATGTTTGAGTTTCGTTCTCTGCGTCGCTTCCGCTGAAATGATTTCCTAATCATATGGGTTAATAAAGTGCACCTAGATAAGAAAAAAAAGAAAAAAAGGCTGTTAATCAAGGTTGACTTTTGGGCTGACTTTGGTTTTTCCCGTGTAATCTTCGTAGCTCGGGTTGGGCGTCTGGGCCGGGCTAAGGGGGTTACAATCAAGAAAGGCATAATGGTTTTGAAAGAATGAAAAATGGTTTTGTGCATTGATGATGTTTGTGTTTTTGAGCAAGCCTCACTAAGCTTGTACGCTTATGCTCTCTATGTTCATCAATGCAGATAATTAGGCTTTTGGAGGCAGCGTCTTCAAGGGAATCTTACCAAGACACTTACTAAAAGTATGTTGCATTCTTGAACTAGTGTAATAAGGGCAATGGGGGTGTCCAATGCAAAAATTGTTGTTAGTTTGGTATTTTCTGGTTTTGTGCAAGTTTGAGATACATATTTGGACTTGTATATGGCCTTTGAGTTTTGGTTTATGCTTGCATTTGGATTTTAGCCTTTTGGTGCTTTTAACTTCTAGGAAGCATGCCTTTAGTTCCGTTGCTTGTGAGAATGATGCTATGATGTTTCTTATGCTTCGTATAAGTTGTCATTGATGTGTATTTAAGTGTCCATTATGTTAAGGCATGTATCATGATGGTTTCGGAGGGTATAAATTGATTTAAACCATCTTTTTAGAACTTTGCAAGCCAAGGTGTTTCGAAACACCCTGGCCTGTTTCGAAACGGTGGCCGGAAATGGCCTTGGCGTTTCAGAACAGTGAGGCTTGTTTCGGAACATTTTGCCTCTATGAACCATCGTACCGAAATGTGTCTCGAAAAGTTTTGAAATGAACCCGCATATCGAAACGGTCAGTTGTGTTTCGGAACGGCCGTTCTGATACGGGGCATTCTGTTTCGAAACGTTTGACCGTTTGATATGCTTTGAATTGCTGTAAGTTTCAGTTTCCTACGTTTTGCTCCCTGTTTGCCTTGTATGTAATTGGATGGGTTCTAGATGTCGTTCTGAGCCGAGATTTCACCGAGAAGTATGTAATGAACCTAATCAAAGATTGGTAATCTGAATTTTCTAATAACCCTTATAATTTATCAAAATTAGAAAATGGTCCCTAAACCTTAATTGGCTTTAATTAATAGGCGATTGTGTTGATGTTTTATCCGCTGCTTGTGTGTGTACACGTAGGAACCTAAGTTGCATCTAGACAAGATAAAAAAAAGTCATCAATTAAGGTAAACCTTCCCGGTTTACTTCAATATTTTCCATGTGATCCGTTCGGTTCGGTCTATCGGCTAGGTCAGGTCTAGGGGGTTACATTGTCTAACTAATATTCTGCAATTTCAAGGTTATCATCATTTTTCCCAATAAATGAGTAAGCTCGATGTTGAGTTAACTTAGCAATAGGAGCTCGGGTACTCGAAATAGCAATAGTAGGAGTTTGAGAAGTTTGGTCAACTTTCATCGATGTCTTGAATACTTTGAACATATCAGCCATGTTCCTAAAGCATTCAATTTGAGCCGATTGTACTTCAGGCTCAAGATTTCGCACTAGAGGGTTTTGTAGATTCAAAGGATTTTCCCCTCTAACTTCCTGACCATGAGTTGAGGAATCAGTACCATGCTCACCTATTTGAGCTTGATTGGAACTAGACATCTATTATAAAAGATCGGATTAGCCGGCAAGTCACAATATACATCAATATAATTCCTAGGTGGCAAGGTAACACAATAAACAATACAACATGCATAGGTTTAGTCCAGAACGGACTAAACTCTAGCTCTGATACAACAAATGTCACATCCTCTCTCTAGCCTGGTCGAGAACCGGGTCGGAGCGTGCTACCAATGAACAATATAGTAATCGGTGCAATAAAATTTAATTTTAATTTCAATAACTTAGAAAATATTACACAACAAAACTTTACCAGATGTATATCTTAGTCCAATTCACTCATTTCAAAATAGTAATTAATCAATTAGGACCAATTTATAACTTGTACAAGTTTTAAGGACTATTTTGTAAATCTTAAAACTTAGAGGTCCTTCGATGCAATAGACAATACCACACTGAAATTTAGTACAATATTAGCATATATGTAAATTTTCATGCAATACGTTGTTCATTTACTAATTCAAATTAATCATCCAAAACATAGTGACCAAACTGTAAACAATGCAAACCTTCAGATTATGCCTTTTTAACTAGATTAACTAACCATGTATCGAAACACTCAAGTCTTCTTCGATACGGGTAGACGATGGTCAACCCATGTTGACTTTTCCTCTTTGACTGTTTCGATACGAGCAAGCCCTGTATCGGTATGGGTTGACTTCCTTTGACTTTGACCCATATCAAAACGAGGGATTCTAGTTATCAAATGTTTTGGTATGGCCCTAATTCGTTTCGTTACGCCCTATTTTCTTAGGTTCAATTATTCTTACCCGTATCGAAACGTCGTTACCCGTTTCGGTACAGCCTGACTTGTAATGGAAGATTCTTGCTGGTTTTTATTCGATTTAACCTACCAAATGATGTCCAAAAAAATGGAACTTTATACACAATAATTCAATGATATAAACTATTGTCATGCCAATTTTCATCATCATTCGAATACATTTACTACGTTTTCACCTTTTTAGGCCAAATATACATTTTAAGTCATTTTCAAGCAAACATAACAAGTCATTTAGGACACTTTATCCACGTATAACACATAACCTTTATACACATAAACAAAACATCATCCTCAACTACTTAAACTACTTTTCCACCATTATAGGAGTTCAAAGGGACAAAAGTACTTTACATTAAGCCTGTGGTGACTTTCCAAACTTCCAGATAATCGTGATCTTGATCTGATACTTTCCTTAACCTGAAATGTATAGAGAATGAATGCATTAGACTTACATAGTCTAAGTGAGGTACCGATATCAATGAATGTACTTGGTGTACTATCATGCTTTAATGCAATCATAACATCAACTATACAATGATCATGGCATATTCTTTAATCATGTTGAAACATAGTATCAATAATCAAATCACCAATAACAATATCTCAGGATCATGATAACGCAATATCAATAATCATATCATCAATGGCCATATCGATAATCAACATTCTTCCTTGGATCAATTCCAACCGTATTTGGATACACGAATTCCACCACTACACCAACGATGGACATTATGGTCCAATATCCTCTACTACACCGTTTTGACCAGCAAAAATCACATCCCTCTGTTACACTGTATAATCTCTGTACCAATGAGCTCATGAATTCTATGGCATGCCGATTGTATCCAATACTTCGATCCCAAGGTCTGATAACAATAGCTCAATATCAATGGTTCAATGACAATAACTCAATATCAATGATTCAATGACAATAGTTTGATATCAATGATTCAATGGCAATATCTCATCAATAACATGGTCATAGCATTAGGCAAAAGCAATAAACACACATCAATGATTTTTACATGATAATGCTTCAATGATTTCCATAACAACTGTAGCAATGCTATGGCCGATGAATCGATGCAACACTTACCAAACTTACCATTTTGGTTTTTAATGATGCTTTATACAAAACCCCTTTAATTCAATGGTTAGTAAATCCTACGAAACCAATAATGATAAATACGGAAAGGCTCCTCATCTATTTCCGAGATTCTGAGTACACTTACCTCGACAATCCGAAGCTCCTAAGGCTCTCGGATGGTGATTCCTTTATTCTTAACTTTCGATGGAGACGATGGATTAGTCCTTTCCACTTCTTGAGCTAGGAAGAACGATAATGGATTATTAGAATCGATATGACAATATCGATACTTGAATAGCTATTTGAAAAAGCACATCTTAAAGCTTGAAATTGGTCATTTAATGATAAAAAAGAATCGATGATTGACTTGGGGCTTCTACTTACTCGATCGATAGCTATGAATTGATGATCTTAATTCAAGGAAAGCCTAAGCTTAAGGTTCACAAATGGAGCGGTGTATGCTTAGGAGCTCAAGGTTGAAGATAATGGAGGTGTGTGCTTGTTCTTTCAAAGCTAAAAGATGGAAATGGATCTCGGTGAAACAATACAAAGGTGAGATCTCTCTTTCTGCAATTCATTTTTAAGGGAATTATAACCTTAATCATTACCCACCTCCCATATAGCAAATAAAAAGGTTTCCCACATCTAAGGGTAAACTATAAAACAATATTTTATATCTTTTCTTTATCCTTTTCAATATTAACCATATAGATGACCTCTAATCATCTTTTCTGACCAAAATCGCGTGGAGGGTGGCAAGGAATTAGGTGAGTCATCATCTCATCATTTTTTTTAATTTTATCCTTCAAATAAATTCGAAAAAGAGGACTCGTTTCGAAGTGAGTGAAACCGTATCGAAACGGTTGGGCAAAAGTCCAAAAGTTAGTTAATACAGTTATACCGTATCGAAACGCCCTATACACGTTTTGAAACGTCTCACCTAGGACGTTTTTATACGAGTCTAACCCTTTTCAAAACATCTCACCTAGGACGTTTGATATGAGTCTAACCGTATCGAAACGCCCAGCTCAAAACATCATATTAGGCAATTTCAAGGTAATCTCAACTAAATACTTGGTTCAATTAGGGTCCTTTAACAATATAATCTATCTTTGGATAGAAAGGATGCAATATTTGAATACCTTAACATCAATACTCCGATCATCGGAATTAAATCCCAACTAGACCGGTTTTTGGGGTGTTACTGTAACCCCCTTAGCCGCCCTAAACACTTGACCCGAGCTAAGAAAATTACACGGGGAAAACTAAAGTCAACTCGTGAAAGTCAACCTCGATTAGTGACCCTTTTTTCTATTTTTATCTTCTTTAGATGCATAATTTTATCCTATGTGATTAATAAAGCGATTAGGTGAAAACGACTCTGCGATCGAAGTTCAATTATGGGTTCAATTGCATGCTTTTGACTTTTAAGGACCAAATTGTAAATTTCCAGATTTGTAAGGACCAACCTGGTTTTAAAGTTACCAATCCAAAATTAATCATATAACATACCAGCATGATAAATTCCAACTCAAACGGATCATTGAAACACAACAAATTAAACTTACAACATTCAAGGACCAAAATGTAAGAAACAAAAACATGGAACAATTAAAAAACACCATCCAACTGTCAAGTGTTTCAGAACACAAGACCCTGTATCGGAACGCTTGTTACGAAACCACATTGATCATTTTGATACGCGAGTGCGTTCCGAGACCCCAAGTGATCCGTTTTGATACGGTGATTTACAGTAGCGAAATGTTCTAGAACGTGCCTACCCGTTCCAAAACACCATGGCCATTATAGTCCATCGTTCCAAAACAGATAAGGGCGTTCCAAAACGCCTGGGCCTGCAATTCTCCAGATTGCTGGCTTTACACAATTTCCACCTCCGAAACCACTCTAACACATGCCACAACTACCATACAACATTAATACATATCAAAGACCATGCATACGTAATACGAACTAGACCATGGCATCAATCAAGCATACTATAAGACTATAGGCATGCTTCCTAGTTAACTAAACCACAAAAAGACTAAAAACCACATTAAAGCTTAAACCAATCTCCAAAGGCCATTTACAATACTAAATCAACGAATCAAACATGCTCAAGGTGTTTAACATCACCAAATAAAACAAATAGTAGAAATCCAACCCATTGCCTTTTATTACACCAAGGTAAAACCTATACATCGTTTAGTCCAGACACTTGGAATCCACTTGCTTTCTCGATGCCCAGATGCTTAATTCTCTGTATTGATGAAACAAATGACCGTAAGCATAAGCTTAGTGAGGTTCGCTAACATCAACATTCATCAATGCATTTCACAAAATCGGTATATCACCATTTGCCAAATCATGCCTTTACTTAAAACATGCCCTCTCGTGGCATTAATGCACGTTTAAATCCACATGCTCATAGCATCATTAAAATAATAGAAAATAATCTTCTGCTCATGCTTAAACCAAGCATCACATGCATTCTAGCATAATTCAGGAGCATCACATGCTTAAATCAATTATCAACAACATTATATTGGCTCACAAGTGATCAATTCCCAATCCATACCAAAACCAACACAAAGACACAATCGGATACGTGCATTACAAGAGATGTCCCACACGCTTCATACACACACTACCAGACTACATAAGGTGGAGATAAATGGCACAATCAAAACCCCTCAACACCCGTGGTGAAGATTAATGGTACAATCACTACCCCTCAACATCACTCATCGGTAGTTGTATTATTCCACTAACGAGAGTACGAGACACATATCACAAGACTCACACATGAGATTTAACCATCCACTGTTGTGATCTTAGCCTCAATCGTTAGGGTACTTGGATGGAGATTACGACACAATCACAACCCCTTAGAAATTCAAGGCGACTTTATTCACGATGCACCCAATCCTATAGTCGGCTAACTATATCCGATTAAAGTAACAAAAAACCATTTCCATCACTTGCCAATATAATCATTTAGCAGCATTATTCCACTGTTTTACAAGCATAAGTCACAAAGCCATTTTCATAAGCATAAACATGCTTAAAGTCAAATGTATAAATTTCATAAATCCAAAGATCACCTACCAAGTGCATCCTTAACAAAATGGCATTAAAAACCAGCATCAACAATGCTTAAAACATGCTTTAAAATAGTAATTAAAAACACATTCAATTCAAGTGCATTTTCCACAGAAACAAAGCACATTTCGAAGGAGACTTTCGAATCACTTACTCTTGAGCTTAGCTAAGTGTTTCAAACTTACACTAAGATCCCAAGACCATGCTCAAAGTGTTACAGAGCTGGAAATCCATTTCCACTCACCGATACGTGAAACCTTGATCGCCGACACAAAAATACCCTTCTAAAGCCTCCAACAACGTCTTGTTTGCTCCCGGATCAAAACCCCTTGCTTTTGATCACCAAAATAGAGATCCAAATGCATTTCAACAGCAGCAACAAAACAAAAACTCGTTGCTGACTCAAACTACACCAATTTACCCATCCAAAAAAACCAAAAACTCAATCGATTGCTTCCTAAACCAAGTCCAGCCAACATAAAAAACTTTCAACCATTTATAAACATCAAAAATCATCTAAAAACAACCTAAACCCATCCTTATACCCCCAGCATGCATAACACCATTGTTTCACCTCAAAAACCCAACTAAAACCATCAAGAAACTCAAGGATCTCAAGGATTTCGGGATCTATATTATCAAAACCCTTTTCCAACATAATAATCAACTCATAACTCAATTAAAACCAATCCAAAATAGAGCTTATAAAATCTAATCCGAAAATCAATATTTTAATCACATTTTTGTAAGATTTTGATCTCAAATCGAAACTATAACAAAATCTCATCGAAAAGCATTGAAGTCTACCACAGCTCTATGCTCAGACGGCCAATCCATACCAAGGATTACATCAAAATCGTAAAAGGGTAACTCCATCAAATCCACAAGGAAAACATGACCCTGAACATACAAGGGACATCTCCGATACAACTTCCTAGTGACTACAGTCTCACCAAAGGAATTATTCACTTGCATTCGTACTTCAAGCAACTCAACATGTATATCAAGAAAATGCACATGCTCACTCAAGATATAAGAATGCGTGGATCCAGAATCAATCAAAGCCAACAATGATAAAGACTGAAGAACAAAGGCACCTGTGATAACATCAGTATTATTGCGCTCCTCGCGCTGAGCATAGACCCTCGCAGGACCGCCTCCCTCAGGCCGAACTACTACAACATGAGCAATGCCTCGCTGCCCCTCACCTCTTTTCTAGAAATTACCTTAGTCGCGCCCACGGCCTCTCTGAGGTGTAGCCACAGCCGGTGCACGTCTCTCGCCTCCACCAGCCAATAGAGGACACTCACGTCTCATATGGTCCGTTGAACCACAGTTCCAGCAAGAATTCCCTGTTACCACAATAGGAGCCTGAACCTCTCTAGTTCCACGTGGGCAATCTCGCCTCAGATGGTCCTTTGAACCACATGTCCAGCACGTGTGCTGCTCAGACCTCACTCGGCCTCCCAGCGCCTATCCACCCTGTCCTGGAAAACCTCGCCTCACATCAGGCTGATGTCTCCTATCACGACCTCTTTTGTTCCGTCCACCTCTGGAACTCTACTCAACTGCTCTCTTCCTAGTGCTAGAACCAATGCCACGAAATACCAGCCCCAAGTTCTTCTCAATGTCCTTAGCACGATATATGAGCACATCGAAATCCGTATAATCCGTTGCCAACATATACATCTTGACTTCCTACACCAGCCCGTATCGGAAACGATCACAATGATGCCTCTCACTCGGCATCAACTCTGGGGCGTACTGGCTCAGACGTACGAACAGGACCTCGTACTTAGCCACAGAAAGGTTTCCCTGGATAAGCGACATGAATTCACGCTTCTTCTCGTCCAAGTATCTCACTCCCAAATACTTTCTTTTAAAAGCACATCTGAAAAACTCCCAATCTACTTCATTGGGTTCCATACCAGCGGTGATGGTCGTCCACCAGCTATACGCATCACCCTAGAGAAGAGAAATAGCGCATTCCAGCTTGCGCACATCATTGTAGCCCATCTGATCCATGATAAATATCGTGGTAGCCAACAAGGCTTCCGACACCTCATGAGACATACCATAAAACTCAATAACTCCTAAACTCCTCATCGTCTCGAAAGGTAAACCCACCTACCCAGCTGCAGGGGCCTGAATATGCACTTCGGTGATCGCCTGAACCAATGGCGTTAGATCACCCAATCCCGGACCAGCGTGTCCGTATTTCTCCTGCTCCCCACCTCCAAGTGGTGGCGGAGGAGGTAAGTTTCCACCAAGAGGAACATCAGCCCCTGGGTTACCCTGGTCACCCTACTCAGCCGCGGGCACTACCGTGTTCTATCTAAGCTCTCTCCTCGGACCCATAGTGCTATTCTTAACAAGGCATAACAAATAAACAAAACAAATCATGATTTAGGCCAGCCTCAAGCAAGGATCCAAGTTCACAAAAACATTCAACTAGTGTAATAAGGCAATGGGTACCCCGATTTCCCTCTAGCATATCATAGCATACAAGCATATCATAGTCATCATGCTTCACACCATCAAAAATCAGCACATAACCTCATCACATCACTATTATACCATCATATCTAACTCACATATGTTTCTCAGCAATCAAGCATGGCATAAACTCCAACATTCAATCAAAACATGCCTTTTCAAACAATCATGCACCAAACATACCAATTTCACTTACCATCCTCCCCAAATCTTTTGTAACCTAGCTCTGATACCAATAAATGTAACCTCCTTAGCCCGGCCTAGACGCCTGACCCGAACTAAGAAAATTACACGGGGAAAACCGAAGTTAACTCGTAAAAGTTAACCTCGGTTAACGACCTTTTTTATCTTCTCTAGATGCATAAATTTATCATATGTGATTAATAAAGTGATTAGGTGAAAACGACACATCGATCGAAGTTCAATTACATGCTTTTGACTTTTAGGGACCAAATTGTAAATTTCCTGATTTACAAGGACCAACAAGGTTTTAAAGTTACCAATCCAAAATTAATCATATAACATACCTGCATGATAAATTCCCACTCAAACGAATCATCCAAACCCAACCAATTAAACTTACAACATTCAAGGACCAAAATATAAGAAATAGAAACCTGGAACAATTCAAAAACAACATCCAACTGTCAAGTTTTTCGGAAGACAAGATCGTGTATCGAAACAGTCGTTTCGGAACCACGTTGACCGTTTCGATACGCGGGTGCGTTCCGAGACCACAAGTGACCCGTTTTGATACGATGATTTACAGTAGCGAAATGTTCCGGAACGTGCCTACCTGTTCCGAAACACCATGGCCATTACAGGCCATCATCCCGAAATAGATAAGGGCGTTCTAAAATGCATGGGCCTGCAATTCTCCAAATTTCTGGTTTTACACAATTTTCCACCTCCGAAACCACTCCAACACATGCCACAACTACCATACAACATGAATACATATCAAAGACCATCAAACGCAATACAAACTAGACCATGGCATCAATCAAGCATACTATAATACTATAGGCATGCTTCCAAGTTAAAAAAACAACAAAAAGACTAAAAACCACATTCAAGCTTAAACCAATCTCCAAAGGCCATTTACAATACTAAATCTACGAATCAAACATGCTCAAGGAGTTTAACATCACCAAATAAAACCAAGAGTAGAAATCCCACACATTGCCTCTTATTACACCAAGGTAAAACCACATACATCATTTAGTTAAGATACTTGGAATCCACTTGCTTTCTCACTGGCCAAAGTGCCCAAAATCTTAGATTTTGACCCCTTTTATATGGCAATTATCACTCAACCTACACCCATTTGAGCTGCATTATAGCCTTTCATGCATAGATTTCATCAGTTATGCCTTTGAGCTTTATATTCTGTTTATTATATGAAAAAGGTACTATTTGATGCATGATTGGTATTCTTAAAGGATGATCACTGCTGGAGCAGTAGGATGACGACGCAACACATAAAGCAGAAGGGAAGATGAGGCGGAGTTACATGCAATACACCCTGATCAAGCCAAGCCACATGACAGCTTCTATTGAGGGAAGCTGAGGAAGCCTTGATGAGTAGAGCATACCGACGCAAAGGCAACAAAAGCCAGGTCGCGATAGCGTTTCGCTAGAGGGACAAATGAGCAAAGTTGTAGCCGATTTCTAGAGCCTTTAACGCTGGATTTTTCTACACACTTTGTGTGGTAGCTAGAGCTCGAGAAGTGGAGGAAAACATGGAAGGAAGTATAAAGTTGGACACTTGGATAAATTAAAGTGATTTACTTCTTTAATAAAGTCTAGTTCAAGTCCAACTTAACTTCCTCTCCAAGAAGGATTCATGCCTACACCTTCCTTATATAATGGCTTGCTGCCATGAAGACAAATGTCGAAGAGAGGAGAGGTGAGAGATTGAGCTTAGGATTAGTTTCATTATGTTCTAATTTACTTAGAGTTAGGATTAGTTTGTTTAGTAGTTGTGTGAAAACTCTTGTACTTAGTTTTTGTTCTTAATGCAATAAAAGTTAAGGTTTGCTTATTTTGGCTTTTAATTATTTTTCCATTCTACTCGAGAGATGGTTTTTGAGATCATCCATTTGTTCAATATCAGGAGAGTTGAGCTCACGAAAAGAATAAGTACGGTTTTCGCCCCACGTGGTGTTAATTAACTCGACCTAGTGATAGATTAGAGTTTCAGTGGCTAAAAGAAGTGTATGAACAGTTGGTGTTTGCCTTTGATTCACGTTGGGAGGTATCATCAGAGTTTAGTCATCAACCAGCGTTCCGTGCTTAGGGATAAGGTGGAACCATCCAAGAACGCTTTGTCCAACCTTAACTACTTCTGCCCATGAGCAAGGTATTGTCGTGACAGGAATTTAGCCACTGCGGCCGCGGTAGGATTTATGTCACTGCCACATCAGCAGTCTGTAGCTGCATTCAAGACATAAACGAAGTCAAGAGGATTCCACACTATGACACATTCTAATCTGGCTCATCTTCTTATCTTGATCACTCCTTTACATTTTTTACTAGATTCTCCTAGCTTAGTTATTATTAGATTATCTCAAATCACCCAACTAAATTGTGTTTTTTACTTTA
The DNA here is from genome assembly GCA_958450335.1 of Hibiscus tridactylites. NCBI lineage: Eukaryota > Viridiplantae > Streptophyta > Magnoliopsida > Malvales > Malvaceae > Hibiscus > Hibiscus tridactylites. The sequence continues at coordinate 72,012,990 of OY288274.1, read as the reverse complement.
TTTATTTTGCAGTGCAAGGGAGTAGAACTAAAGGTTGAGTACCAATCCCTGTGGAGATGATACTCTAATACTTATCCCTATATTACTTGCGTCATGTATACTTGCACAATTTTCCGAGCACTATTTACACGTAACAAGTTTTTGGCACCATTGCAAGGGATTGGCAACTTTTGTTTTTATTTTCTTGCACTCCTTCTGTTATTTACTTTATTTTTATTATTTACTTTATTATTAATAAAATTTGGCCTTGTTTCAGTGCATGACCAGAGCTAACCCTAGAAGCCCATTGCGAGATCCAGATTCAAAAGTCTAACATACTTACCAAAGGCTTAGACGAGAGAACAAAGCCGCAATGTAGAACCATGAGGACCCACCTCGCGGTGGCAGCCTCAACCAGGTGCCACTAGGACACAATGTTAATGGGCAACACTCTGCCGATGGACAACCACTTACTGAAGAACAGCAGATCCCGGCAGGAAATGGAGCACATCTACAAGCTCTATTTGCACCAACACGACACCTAACAGTCCAAGATTACCTTGAAGAGGTCCTAAACGGACTAAACCATGGAGTTGTTACCCAGAGATCGAGGCCGCCCACTTCGAGATGAAACCCGTGATGTTTAATATGATCAACACGATGGGGAAATTTGGCGTCTCCGCAAGTGAAGATGCTAGAGAGTGCCTCAAGTCCTTCCTCCAGATCTATAACTCATTCAAAAAATCAAGGAGTATATGAGGACATTCTGAGATTGAAGCTCTTAATCTATTCACTGAGGGATAAGGCAAAAACATGGCTCAACAGCATACCAGCAGGATCAATTAGATCATGGAGTGATCTCTGTCGTGGTTTTCTAGCTCGTTTTAATCCTACAAATTTGACTGACAGATTACATAACGAGATCACTTCTTTTCGACAAGTTGATAACGAATCCATGCACGAGGCTTGGGAGCGATATCGAGAGCTATTACACAAATGCTCCTTGCACGGATTCCCAGTATGGACACATGTGACCATGTTCTACAATACGGTAAACACGACAACTAGGATGATGCTGGATGCCTTGACAAACGGCATACTCTTAGACAAGGAACCAGAAGAAGCCATGGAGATCTTAAACAGGACGACCAAGAATGATTATCAGTTCCCCACGGCCTGAAGGGGAAGAGTCCGCCATCAAACCACAGTTAATGAATTAGAGTCTGAGGGCTCAATTTCATCATAGATCGCTACCTTGACGAAGCTAGTTATGAACTTACATTTGTAAAGCAACCAACATAAAGTCAAGGTAATTGATTTATTTTGCGAAAACTGTGGGGATAACCATGCCTTCTATGAATGCCCGTAGAACCCAAAGTCTATCTGCTATGTTGGAAACTTCAACCGCAACAATCAGATGTCCAACAACTATAACCCTGCCTGGAAAAAGCACCTCAACTTCTCCTGGAGCAACCCTAACAATGCCCTTAATCCGCAGCATCAGAATGCTCCAGCCCCAGGATTCCAACAATCCATGCCACCGCAGCAGCACATGCAAGCGCAACAGCCAATGCAAACTAGTTCTCTTGAAACCACTCTGCATGATTTTATGAATCAATCAAGTGCGTACATGGCTAACACTGATAAGTTCATAAAAAAGACAAAAAATCTTATGGACGGGACAGAAAATGCTGCTGCAAAAGAATGAGGCAACATTGAAATCCTTAGAAACGTAGGTGGGGCAGACTGCTCAGATCATGAACACCAGGCCAGTTGAAGGATCCCATAGCGACACTAAAGCCGCAAAGGGAACATCATACTAGCAATACAAGGCAGTAACCACTAGGAGAAGTATAAAGTTAGACTCTTGGATAAAGTGTATATTGTAATAAATTAAAGTGATTTACTTCTTTAATAAAGTCTAGTGCAAGTCCAACTTAACTTCCTCTCCAAAAAGGATTCACGCCTACACCTTCCCCTATATAAAGGCTTCCCGCCATGAAGATAAATATTGAAGAGAGAAGAGAAGAGAGATTGAGCTTATGATTAGTTTCATTTTGTTCTAATTTCCTTAGGGTTAGGATTAGTTTGTTTAATAGTTGAGTGAAAACTCTTGTACTTAGTTTTTGTTCTTAATGCAATAAAAGTTAAGGATTGCTTATTCTAGCTTTTATTATGTTCGCATTTTACCCGGGATAGGGTTTGTGAGATCATCCATTTGTTCAATATCTGGAGAGTTGAGCTCACGAAAGGAATAAGTACGATTTTTGCCCCACATGGTGTTAACTAACGCAACCTAGGGATAGGTTAGAGTTTCAGCAGCTAAAAGAAGTGTATGAACAGTTGGTGTTTGCCTTTGATTCACACTGAGAGGTATCATCAGAGTTCAGTCATCAACTAGCCTTTCGTGCACAAGGATAAGGCAGAACCACTCAGGAACGGTTTGCCGAACCTTAACTACTTCTGCCCACGAGCAAAGGATTGTCGCGACAGGCATTCATCCACTGCGGTCGCGGCAGGGATTTAAGTCACTGCCCCAACAGTTGTGTGTTGCTGCATTCAAGACAAAAACAAAGTCAAGAAGATTCCACACTATGACACATTCTAATCCAACCCATCTTCTTATCTTGGTTACTCCTTTACTTTATTTTCCATGCTTAGTTATCATTATATTATCTCAAATCACCCAACTAAATTGTGTTTTTACTTTATTTATTTTGCACTGCAAGGGAGTAGAACCAAAGGTTGAGTACCAATCCCTATGGAGATGATACTCTTATACTTATCCCTATATTACTTGCGCCGTGTATACTTGCACAATTTGCGGAGCTCTATGTACACGCAACATGGAGCTTGTGGAGCTTTGTCTTGAACATCATGGCGAGGGACACGAACCCATTCATTGTTGAGGTAGGCAAAGTGAGCACGGGTGAGGGAACACTCATTTATTGGTAGGTAAAGGGGTTTGAGATAATCATGGGTACAATCTATCTTAAGTGAGTGAAACAAATGACTCAACACTATTGAATAGTAAAAAGACTTGACTTGATCGGTGTGACGGTGTTGAACAATGTAGACAAGATCGGCAAACATAACTTGACAAAGATTAAGGCGTTTACCCTTACGAAAACACCTAAGCCAAAAATCATCAACGTGACGAATAGTTGAAAATTTCCCACATGAGGGACGAATAAACCATGAAATTATGAGATGAGGAATACGCTCTTGGGCATTTAAAACATTAACAGAACCAAGAGGACCATGAGCAAAGGAATTCTCATCATCAATCTCGACATTTTCAAATCCAAAAGCATTACGAAGATCTTGATTAACTCGAAAAGTTGTGGCCATAAGATAAGACTCTATAGCAACAACATGTTCTCTTTGTGCATCATGAATGCATTTGGCATTTGAAAAGAAAATTATGACCAAATTTCGATATATAATAGGAGGTAGGTTCAAAAAGTTTATAAATTTCCATCTTCAAATCAAAGGAAGATATTCAAATTTAAAACTTTCAGAGTTCAAAAATGGGATTGACATGACACGTCCCTGAGAGTAAATCCTTGGAATAGTTTATAACGTGACAAGTCCGAAGGGCGTCGAAACCTATTTTGGATTATGTAAGGGAGGTTAGGTTTAGGATTACCCTCATCGTCTTCGAAAGGATCGGAAGATGTAGAGGCAAATTATCATTTCGCTCTCTTTTTGGGTGCCCTAATCCTGAAAAACAACATCAAAAAAATCAAATATGTATGGAATTATCATCTCATTTAATCCAACAATAAATTCCAACAACTCAAAGTATTGAAAAATAATTTAAGGTTAAAAGTATAAACAAGTATAAAAGAAATTTTGGTGAAATTTTTTGAAAAACAGTTATAGTAATCTATAGTATAAAATTATATTCGAATGACAAATTTTCGGATTTTGAAAAGTTTTTGTAAAAACTTGAAAACACATATCACGTTTATATGTTTTATACAAAATTAATTGAAAAAAAAACTAATAAAATTAAACGAAAAGTAAAAAGAAAAATAAAGAAAAACTTTATACCTTGAGTTATGAGAATGGATGCATGGGGTGATGAGAATGCACAAGATTGCTAACAAAGCTCGACTTTGATGTGTTGATGAAAAACCCTCAATTAATTTGAAGTTTGGTGTGAAAAAATTGAGAGATTAAGGGGGTTTTTATAGTTATTTGCGACTAGGATTTGTTTAGGGTAAAGAGAGGAGTTATAATGAAAAGTGGTTTCTCATTAAAATGCCCAATATAAGCTTTCCGTCGATACCGTATCGGTACGCTTGAAGAGTGTATCGGTACGCTATACCATAATTTTAAATTGATTTTTAATACTGTATCGATAGGCGTGATCGTATCGATACAGTTTTACATGTATCACTTTCCATTGATGAACCCGTATCGATATGCGTGCCCGTATCGATATAGTTTGACATGTATCACTTCCCATTGACGAACCCGTATCGATACACTTTTAGCCGTATCGATACGCCATTACCAGAAAGTGAAATTTTGACAGTTTCCAGTCCAAAAATCCAACTTTAAACGTCCCCAAATGCATGTGAATGACATATAAGCAAGATTTAATGACTAAAATTAATGCATACCCCTTAGCAACATGCATAGAAGTAAAATGATGCAAATTAACATAAGCATGAATATCAAGCAATTTCAAGCAAAAATTTGACCATTTGGGACCTAAAAGGGTCAAGAAAGGCTAGTTAAACCTAACTCTCTCCTTAGGGTCCAAAAACACTCTTTTTCTAAAGGTTTGGAAAATATATCCGCTAATTGGTTCAAGGTATCAACATAATCTAGAACAATATTATTTTTTAAAATATGGTCTCTAATGAAATGATGTCTAACTTCTATATGTTTGGTTTTAGAGTGTTGGATGAGATTCTTAGTGGGACAAATGGCACTAGTGTTGTCACACCTAAGAGGTATTGCATCTACTTGAACACCATGTTTTAAGAGTTGTTGCTTCATCCAACAGACTTTAGCACAGCTCCCTAAGGATATGTACGCCACTTCGGTGATAGATAAGGCTATGCTATTTTGTTTCTTAGAGAACCAAGATACGGCCATATTACCAATGAATTGACATGTTCCGGAGGTACTTTTCCTATCTATCTTGAATCCCCCATAATCCGCATCCGAATAAGCATGAAGGCTAAAGTAAGAATCCTTATGATACCAAAGACCTAAGTTAGGTGTGTCTCTAAGGTATCTAAAAATTCTCTTAATTGCTACTAAGTGTGATTCTGTAGGACTAGCTTGGAACCTAGCACACAAGCAAACACTAACCATAATATATGGTCTACTTGCGGTAAGGTAAAGAAAAGAACCTATCATAGATCTATAAAGCTTAGAATCAACACACTTACCTTCTTCATCTCTGCCAATCTTTATAGAAGAGCTCATAGGAGTGGCTTGAGGCTTTACATTCCCCAAGCCAAACTTCTTGAGCATATCATTCACGTACTTTGCTTGATTTATGAAGGTGCCACCCTTTCTTTGTTTGATTTGGAGCCCCAAAAAGAATGAGAGTTCCCCCATCATGCTCATCTCGAACTCTTCTTGCATTAGCTTAGAAAATTATTTGCAAAAAACATTCATTAGTAGAACCAAAAACGATATCATCAACATAAATTTGTACTACTAAAATGTCATTACAATATCTTTTTATGAAAAGTGTAGTGTCCACCTTTCCTTTTTCAATCAAAAATTTTAAAAGCCTTTCATACCAAGCTCTAGGAGCTTGTTTTAAACCATAAAGAGCTTTGATTAATTTAAAAACATGATTTGGAAATTTGGGATCCTCAAAACTCGGTGGTTGTTCAACGTACACTTCTTCATTTATAAAACCATTTTAACAAGTACTTTTTACATCCATTTGAAAAAGATTGAAATTGTGGTAACATGCAAATGCTAGAAGCATCCTAATAGCTTCCATTCTAGCTACGGGTGCATATGTTTCATCAAAATCAATTCTCTCTTCTTGAGTGTAACCTTGAGCAACAAGCCTAGCCTTGTTTCTCACTATGTTACAACTCTCATCTAGTTTGTTTCTAGAGACCCATTTAGTTCCTATAGTAGATTGATTACTAGTTCTTTGAACTAATGTATAAACTTTAATTCTCTCAAGTTGATTAAGTTCTTCTTGCATGGCCAAAATCCTAAAAATCATCCTTTAATGTTTCTTTGATATTTTTAGGATCAATGCATGAAATAATGCAACATGGTTCATTAGTTTGAGAGAGGATCTAGTAGTTACCCCCTTGGATGGATCACCCAAGATTTTATCACCTTTGACATAGTTGAACTGTAACCCCTAAACCCAGCCCAGAAGAAATGGGTCGGATCTAGGAAGTATCAATTGAAAACTTGTCCCTCAAGAAACAATTTAGGTTAAAATATTTTGTAATTCAAAAGAATCGATTAAATAAGTAAAACTTAACAAATATTCTGATTAAAATAAAACCCAATCTTTTAGACGATGTTCCGATAATTAATTAAAATTCTGAAAATAACTTCATAGATGCATGCATTTAATAAAGCCCAAATTAAAAACAGTAATAGTCCAATGTCCGAATTACATAAATGTTCTAAAATATTTCAAAACAGTAGTCTGAAATAATTAAAAGAGAGTTCATACTGAATCATAATTTATCTGAATAAACAAGAGATGCTCCAAGTACCAATCGCCTAAAAAGTCTGAGATATCTGAAATGTAAAAACTAAAGGGTGTAAGCTAAAGAGCTTAGTGTGTCTCTAAAGTGCAACCGAAAACAAAACAAAACAGTATTTTATTTTCTGATAAATATTTTTCTGAAAACACAATAAAACTGAATCATGATGATATGATGTCTGATGCACATGAATCATAGTACTCATCTCCGATACACCGAAAAGTAAGGTTCCCCAGAACCTACTTTCTCCATGTCACCATCCGAAGTGGAACTCAGCCCGAAGGGTGGAACCACTGATCCGAAGCGGAATTCAACCCGAAGGTTGAAACCACTAATTCGAAGCGGAATTCAACCCGAAGGTTGAAACCACTGATCCGAAGCGGAACTCAACCCGAAGGTTGAAACCACTGAACTTCCCCGAACAAATCTCAACCATATACCCACAATAATATGATGCATATTTTATAATCCGAGTCTAATCCGAAACTTGAATTATGAAAATTCAACTTGAACAATACTATAAATCCGATGTTTTACAGTTCTGAAAATCCGATATTTCACTTAAATCATAGTATGACATGTTATGCATGATGTCTGAAAACATTCACCCAATCACAACAGAGTATGCACACAAAATGTACAAAACATTTGCTTATATTAATACCAGAAAAGCACAGAAAGAAACACATAAGTTTATAAAATAGGAAGAGACACACCTTAAGCAACAGAAGCTCTAAAGTTGAGAAGGGCGAGCCTCATGCTCGGATCTCACCGAATCAGGACGTGAAGATCTCGAAGAACGTGCACGATCAGTCTGAGCAACTGGAGGTTACCCAACGGTCTCAAGGTCGACACTTGAACACGAGAATATTCCGAATTAGATTCCGAAATCTATAACTTATCAGATTACAATAACAATTACTTAAAATGACAAAACAGAGCTTTCGAGATCTATTTTGACAAAACAGGCAGTGGATACGGACTCAGGACGTCGAGAAAGGTTAAGATGAACGTTTTCTGAAAAAGTCAACTCTTGGTCAATGCTGGTCAAAGTCAAAGTCAACTCTGACGGTCAAAGTCAACTTTGACAGTCAAAGTCAACGGGTCAACGGTCCAAGGTCAATTCTGGTCAAACAGTTAAACTGGTCAAAACCGGTCTAAGGGTCCAATCAACTGTCCATAGGTGAATGGGTCAAACCAGTTCAGGTCAACGATTCACGGTTCATTCCGGTTCTCTAATCTGATTCGGGTCAAAGCTGGTTTAAATTACAAATCTGATTCACCATTTGGGCTCCCATCCTGAACTGGCTCCACTTACACACACAACCCACATCCTCACGGGCCAAACACCAAACCCAAACAACCCACACATACAACCCACAACCCACATGAACAACTCAATAAGCCCAACACCCTTATCCAACACATCGAGCCCAACAATACACTTATACCAAAATTAAATTAGGGTTTTCAGAACCCAAACGACGGCGGCGTGAATGCCCAAACAACGGCGGCGGCGCGGATGCCCAAACGACGAAATGACGGCGACACCTCCGATGACCACACTGATCGATCTAAGAACAAGAACCAAAAATGAATACAACAATCCATAAGAAAACTCACTGATTATCAACACTAACACGAATCTGATAATCACCCAACACTTACCCAAACAAGATCAAACGAAAAGGAGGGGCGGAGCACATGACGGGGGAGGTGGTGCAAAGGAAAACCGAAAGGTTTTGTTCCCTTCTCGAACAAACTGTGGCCGGCGAGAGAGAAGTAAAGGTCGGGGTTGGTTCACAACTGAAAGGGAAGCCGAACGGTGGTGGTGCGGATGGCAGAGGCAGACGGAGCAGGGGAAACGGAACGGTTCTCTACCGTTTTTGGCGCACGACGGCCGATGATGGGGGAACCGAGGCCTAGGCTTTGATCGCGAAGAGAACCCGAGCGCAGTGATGGTCTCCGATCGACGAACGGGTGACGGCTTGGGTGTAACGCCCCGGTTTTGGGCTCAGAAGTTTTGGTGTTGACCGGTTCGGTCAAAGTGCTGGTCGAATATAAAAGAGTGAATTTAGGAAAGCCTAGTTCGGGTTGCATTAAAAATATGGAAAAATGTTCTAAAATCATCTTTTAATATATATGAGTGAACTGTGAAATCAATTTTGGAAAATGAGGTTCGGAAGGTTGACATTTTGGCTAGTGACCAAAATGTAATTTTTGAAAGTTGCGGGACAGTTTTATAAAGGATTGAAACTTTGAATCTTTAAGGAGCTATTATTCCAAAAAGGATTTCTCCAGATTTTTCTAAGATATTTTAAGTCTAAAATCTGATTTTAAAGATTAAGAAAGGGAGGGAAATCATTTTAACCAATTTCCAACTAATTTTCCATTTTCTCTCAAATTCTCTTTTCTCTCATTTTCTCTCAACCCAAACAAGATTCTCCAGATTTCTTTCTCTGATTTTGACATCTTAATCCCTCATTTCAACTCTCATTTGATTCCTAGACATCTCATCATCAAAACCTCTCAATTTACAAGTTGATTCATCAAGCATTTTGGCTCTAAAATGGAGAAATTCAAGTTTTGAGGTAAGAACGTCCTTGATTTTTATTAAGGGCTTTTCAATCGAGATCTTGATTTTTGTCTAAAATGCAAGATTTGGTGATTTTGGTGAAATTTTCGTGTGATCTGTTTAAGCAGGGTTTTGAGGTGTTAAATTGATGTTAAATGAATGCTAAAATGATTAGAAGTTGAGGTTTAATCAATGCAATCCCGGATAGGTTGAATTTCCTAAGTTTGGCTTGAGTTTTTGGTTGTTTTTGGAGTGTTTTTGGCGATCTGTTATACCTGGAGGTATAAGGACGTGGTTGTGATCATTTTGCATGTTATTTGATGTATAAAAATGGTTAGAAGTGATGGATCTTGGCTGGGTTAAGTTTTTGAAGTGTTTGGAGGTGATTTCGGTTGTGTTTGGTAGCCAAATTGCTAGTTTTGTGATGAGCAGCGAGTTGTGTTGTTGTTGCTGGTGTTTTAATGCATATGGATGCATTAATGTTCTGTTTTTGTGTGCTTGAAACAGGGGAGGTTGATCCTTGAGCTTTGGAGGTGTTTTCGGAAGGTTTCGGAAGCTTGTTGGCTAGCTTTGTTTGGTTATCGGTGAGTGAAGTTGGGATTTCAGCTTTTAAAACAAGGTTTGAAGGTTTTTGGGAGCTTAGTTTAAGTCTAAACAACTTTGCTAAGCTCAAGAGTAAGTGAAGGGGTTTTTGCTTTTGAATTGTGTGTGATTTGGTTTTTAAATCAATTGTGGTTGATGATTGATATGCATATATTTATGCATGGTTTAATTCTGTTTTGTAAGCATGTTTTAGCATGGTTTAATGCTGGTTTTGAAAGCCATTTGAAAAGGATGCTCAAGGTAAGGGATCCTTGGTTTTGTTTATGGAAATTGTGATTTTGTTGCATAGTGTTGCATGTTGATCAATGGCTTTGTTTGATGCTTTAAAACAGTGAATTAATGATGATTAATGATAGTTTTGCATATTGGTTATACATGTGTGTCATTGGATTAATGATGGTTTGCATATTGGTTATGCATGTGAAACATTGAGCTATTATTGTGATGGTCTTGCATTATGTTTATGCATGTGGAACATTGGATATTATGGTAAGATGGTTATGTTGGCAAGTGTTGTAAGTGGTTCTTGGTTCGTTGATCGGGTATAATTAGCCGGCTATAGGATTGGGTGCACCGTGAATAAAGTCGCCTTGGAGGTGGAGTGGTCAAGTGTGGACCGGGTAAGCTCCCTTCAAGTATTCCTAACGAGATGAGGTCAGTGGAGGGTGTGCCCACGGGAGGACCTCGGTTGCTTAAGGTCGGTGGAGGTTGTTGCCCACGGGAAGACCTTGGTTGAGTAAAGGTTATAAGGTGGTTAAAAGTCCTTATGTGAGAACCTTGTACTTGTTGAGATCACAATGGCAATGGTTAAGTCCATGTGTGGATCTTGTGTGTGATGTCCCGGATCTCGTTAGATGATGTCTACAACTACCAATCGGTTATGCAAAGGTTGTATGGTGTTGAAAGTCCATACGGGAAGACCTTGTGCATGTCAAGGGTGTATGGCGGTTGGAAGTCCATACATGGGAACCTTGGGGAAAGCTAAGGTTGTTTGGTGTTTAAAAGTCCATACATGGGAACCTTAGGATGTTGAGGTCAAGTGGAGGTTGTTGCCCACGGGAGGACCTTGGATTGGGTAGTGTGTAGGGAGCGTAGGGACAACGCTCGGAATCCGCGTATCCGATCGAATTGATAAGTTGGAAAGTGAATGTGGTTGATCTCTTAGAAGCCAATATAATGTTCTTGATCTTGTGAAGCATGAGATGCTTGAAAGGATGCATGGTTGCATGTGAAGCATGGGATTGCTTAAATTGATGCATGGTTGCATGTGAAGCATGAGATGCTTGAGTTGATGTATGTTTACATGTGAAGCATGGGATGCTTGGAAAAGGGTGCATTGTTGCATGAATAGTTAATGATGCTAGTGGAAGCATGTTACTTGTATGTTGAACAAGTGTTGGTTATCATTTGATAAATGATGTATGAGAGCATGAGTTACCTTTGTTGCATTGGATTCTTGTGTGACTTGTTTTTAAAGGCATGTGATGATGATGTTATGGTTTTATGTTGCCTTGATTAAATGCATGAAATGGATAAATTGAACTATGGTTTTAAATGGTCTCTCACTTGTTATGGCTTTCAAGTTTATGAAAGGTATGTTGAAATGGAAGTGTTTTTCCATGGTTTTATGTAAGCTTACACATGGTGTTTATGCATGATTTGAGCTTGATGTTGAAAGAGTTTTCAAACATGGCTTTGGAAAGCAAATCGGGTTTGTTTTAAGGTGTTTTAAAGACCCGCTGCATTGATGGTGTTTTGGTTTTGAGCATTCCTCACTAAGCATTATGTGCTTACGCTCCTTTTTGTCCATCAATGCAGATTCTTGAAGTTTGGGCAGCAAGGAGCAAGGGATTCAAGGTGGACTCCAATGGAGATGTATGTCTCGGTGAATAGCTATAGTTAATAAGGGCAATGGGGTAGAATCTCTCGGATTGTTGTTTTTGTGAACGTGTATGTGGATCATGAATGTTTATATGCTGTTGTTAATGTTGTTGAACATGAATTGGCTTAATTGTGGTTGCTTTGGAAAGGTTTATGCTTAAATGGATAGCTTGAATAGGAAGCATGCCATTGAATTTGGGGCTTTTCATATGTGTTGGTTATATGTTGAACTGATGATGCATTTATGGTCTCTGCATGTTGTTTATCTTTGAGGAATGATTTGGTGTTGTTAATTTGATGTTTGAAGCATGATTGATGCTGTTTTCGAGTTGTTTTCAGGCAGGGGTATCGATACTCGGGCTTGGGGTATCGATACACCTGAGCCAATTATGCAAGTTTCAGGCCAGGGGTATCGATACTAATGAACAAGTATCGATACCATATGAGCGGAGTATCGATACTGGGGGGAGGGTATCGATACCCTTGCTAGAATTTGGTTACTGCCTTCCCCGAGTATCGATACTACACGTGGCGTATCGATACCGGACCGTTAAAATCAGTTAAAAGTATCTTTTATGTTTCAAAATGTCTGCGTTTTGGTCCCGAAACTTGTTTGTGCAATTGTGTGAGTTTGGGAGGTCCGTTTGAGCTGAAATTTGGCAGGGAAGCATGAAACATGATTAATTTTAAGTTGGTAACTTAAAATCTGGTTAAATCCTTAAAGTTTTCTGAAGTTACAATTTGGTCCCTAAAGTTGTAATTTGTTCAATTGGGTCCATGTTTGATCTCTGATGTTTGTGATCTTTGAGCATGTTGTTTGTGTGAACACATCTAAGGTTAATGTGCATCTAGATAAGATTAAAAAGAAAAAAAAGGGGGTCGTTAATCAAGGTTGACTTTCGGGTTGACTTTGGTTTTCCCCGTGTAATCTTCGTAGTTCGGGTCAACCGTCTAGGCCGGGCTACGGGGGTTACATTTGGTGGTATCAGAGCTGAGTTGCGAAGGTTGGGGAAAACGGTAAGTTGTTGTGATGTGTGTGTTTGATGTTTAACTTGTTGTATGGTTGTAAGCTGGTTGAAGCATGTGTTTCTGAGTATGCTGTTGATGTTTCTGAGCATGTTGCTGATGTATGCAAGCATGTCTTGTGGTTATGAATTTTGGTTGAGTTTATGTGGATATGTGTTGATGCTATGAGCTGATGATATACATGGTGAATGTGTATTGAGCATGTTATGTTGTAATGTGCTGGTTGTTTGGTGTAAGCATGATCAAGGTGTGTTGTTGATATGCTTGATGTTGTGATATCCATGTTGTGTTGACTGTTATGTCATGTAAGGGGGAGGATTCGGGATACCCATTGCCTTATTAATATAGCTATTGTGTTATTTTGGAGTTGGAGTTTGAATCCTTGCTTAATGCTGGTCTAACTGGTTTTGTTTGTTTGTTGTGATTGTATGTTTGTTGTTGATTAGTGGTATGGCAAAGTTGATGAAAGAATGGCGGATGAGTGAGATGGTTGCTGCCTTGGGGCAGGTTGTTAAGGCAAAGAATTCACCCTTTTGCAAAGGTGTTTTGTCTCAGTCTTTTGTGACTGAAGTTGAGATGGTAAGGCAAGGGAAGGAAGCTGGTTCTGTGGTGGAAAGTTCTTTATCTGTTGTTCAGGATGTGTTGGGAACATCTCAGGCTACGGTTGAGGTGGGATCAGTGGATGTGCTGGCTAAATGTGTGGGTTTGCCGAAACAGCGTTTGCTTGATTTGGGTGCTGAGGAGTATCATGGTTCTTCCCCGGAGATGTTTGAGGCTTGGTTGGCCAATGTGGTTCTGATTTTGGATCAAGAAGGCTGTGATTATGCCTGCAAGCTGGGGAGTGTTGTTTCTCTGATGCTGGAGGATGCTTGTGCTTGGTGGACATCTGTGGCTGTGGCGTCACATATCCTTGATATTGATTGGGATTTCTTCGTATCTGCTTTCTATGAAAGGTATCTTGGAAGGGAATTTCCAAGGGTTGAGCAAGGTGCGGGTGGTGCTGTTGGTGAGCAGGTGTTGCCTGAGCAAGGAGTGGAAGCTCAATCATCTGTGTGCGACCGTTGTAAAAGGCAACATGCTGGAAAATGTTGGGACACAAGGGTTTGTTGGAACTGTGGTTCTAAGTTGCATGTTAAGTGTGATTGTCCTCATGGAGTGAAGTCAGCTTTGATGTTGGCCAAAGGATCTTCGAAAGGTTGTGGGTACGGCCGGGGTGGGGTTCGGAAGTGGCAGAAAAAGCAGAAGGTTGTGAAGAGTGTGGGAAATGAAGTTTGCTGGAAATGTGGGTCTGCTGAACACATGAAGCGTGATTGTTTGATGTTGGCGCGGAACAGCCAAGGTTCCTTACCGCAAGGAGTTGGTGGTGACCCTGGTGTGTTAGCTGGTGCTGCAGGGGTGCGACAGAAGGATGTTGGTTCTGCAAGGAAGAGGGCTCGGCTGATGAAGCTTCAGGGTAGTGATGTGTTTTCAGGTAACCTTGATAAGTGATCTTTGCTTTAGTTGCCGTAGTTTGTTTCTGTTGGTTTTCCTCGTGTGGTGAGTCTAGTCTTGTTGCTAGTATGTTTGGGGTAGTGGTAGTTGTGGTTTGGTAATATCTTGGGTGTGAAGAAGGCTTGGGTGAGTACCTTGTGGTTAGTGGTTGTTGGTATGATGGAGTTGGATAAGTTAAAGGAGAGTTAGGGGGGGGGGTTGTTCTTAGACAGATTTTGAGGATGTTATTGGAGGGTGTGAACTGGCATTCATGCACAGTTAAAATCATTGATATATACTATATTATATATGTTGGTCCATGCATACATGTGGCATGACATTAGAGGTTTTGCATACATGTACATCAGGCATTGATAGGGCATGTAGGTGATCATGCATACGGTGTTCACGCTCGCTAATAACTAATCGAATCTGTTAGTGTTGTGGTTGGATTAGGTGGGATGATGGGTTTTTAGAGATTGTCGGTGCTGAGTGAGAATTAGAAGTGCTGGAGGTTGGTGAACTAGTTGCTAGTGATAGTGAGAGTGGAATAGCCTGTTGGTAGAAGGATAGTGTTTGGTGCTCAGATGGGTTTGGTGGTTTGGTGGTGAAGGGTATCAGTTGAGGTTAGTATCGGCTAAGTGGTTTGTTTAGCTAAAAAGAAGTGGTAGTTCTTTGGTGCTAAGTGTTGTTGCAGCTTAGTGGTTGAGTTCCCAAGTGCTGAGGCAGTTTAGATTTAAAGTTGTTGTGAAAAGGGTTGTGTTGGTCCTTAGTAACCTTTGAAGAGTTCTGAAGCTGTTGTGTGTGTTTTGGTTCAGTAATGTTCTGGTAACGCAAGTGTTCTGGTCGAAGTTTGTAGTGAAAGGGCTGTGAAAGATCGAAGGCTTTCGTTGGTTGTTTGGGTTCTTGTGAGAAGTGGTTGGCTAGTTGCGGTTAAGAAAGATCTGTTTGAAGTCAGCTGGTGGTGTGTGGAATGGCTGATGGTTTCAAGTTGAGGTTGTGATGTGATTTTTGGTTTTTTGTGTAAATGGTGCTGGTGAGCTGTTATGGTAATGTTTTTGACGCATGTGAAGGATTGTCAGCTTCGTTGGGGAGTTTGTGTAAACAGTTGATGTTTAAGGATTTCTGCTTGTTGGGGAAAATCTTTGGAAAGGGGTTTGGGAATCGCAAGAGTTTTAGAGGCTGAGAGGTTGCCTGGTGGCTGAGTTGGTTTGGTTGTTGTCTCTGTGTAAACAAGTCTTGGGAGTTGTATGCTACAGTGTTGTCTGCTGTAAGAGCTGAAGTTCTTCAGGTTGATGTTGGGGTTGTGTTCAGTTCGGATATGTGGAAGGTTGAGTTGTGGTTATCTTTGAGAGTTTGGATTTGTGGACAGTGTGTGGTGGAGGTTTTGTGTGGAAAGTGATCAGTGGTGTTGGTTGAGGTTTTTGTGTTGCCTTATGTGTTGCTTTGAGAAGGTTGTTGTTTTCTTTTCGCTGGTTGAAATTTCGAGGACGAAATTTCCTAAGGGGGGGAGAGTTGTAACGCCCCGGTTTTGGGCTCAGAAGTTTTGGTGTTGACCGGTTCGGTCAAAGTGCTGGTCGAATATAAAAGAGTGAATTTAGGAAAGCCTAGTTCGGGTTGCATTAAAAATATGGAAAATGTTCTAAAATCATCTTTTAATATATATGAGTGAACTGTGAAATCAATTTTGGAAAATGAGGTTCGGAAGGTTGACATTTTGGCTAGTGACCAAAATGTAATTTTTGAAAGTTGCGGGACAGTTTTATAAAGGATTGAAACTTTGAATCTTTAAGGAGCTATTATTCCAAAAAGGATTTCTCCAGATTTTTCTAAGATATTTTAAGTCTAAAATCTGATTTTTAAGATTAAGAAAGGGAGGGAAATCATTTTAACCAATTTCCAACTAATTTTCCATTTTCTCTCAAATTCTCTTTTCTCTCATTTTCTCTCAACCCAAACAAGATTCTCCAGATTTCTTTCTCTGATTTTGACATCTTAATCCCTCATTTCAACTCTCATTTGATTCCTAGACATCTCATCATCAAAACCTCTCAATTTACAAGTTGATTCATCAAGCATTTTGGCTCTAAAATGGAGAAATTCAAGTTTGGAGGTAAGAACGTCCTTCTCCTCTAAACTATCAGTTCTTTACTGAAATTCCTAAGTTCTCAATCCTTGATTTATGTTTTATTAAGGGCTTTTCAATCGAGATCTTGATTTTTGTCTAAAATGCAAGATTTGGTGATTTTGGTGAAATTTTCGTGTGATCTGTTTAAGCAGGGTTTTGAGGTGTTAAATTGATGTTAAATGAATGCTAAAATGATTAGAAGTTGAGGTTTAATCAATGCAATCCCGGATAGGTTGAATTTCCTAAGTTTGGCTTGAGTTTTTGGTTGTTTTTGGAGTGTTTTTGGCGATCTGTTATACCTGGAGGTATAAGGACGTGGTTGTGATCATTTTGCATGTTATTTGATGTATAAAAATGGTTAGAAGTGATGGATCTTGGCTGGGTTAAGTTTTGGAAGTGTTTGGAGGTGATTTCGGTTGTGTTTGGTAGCCAAATTGCTAGTTTTGTGATGAGCAGCGAGTTGTGTTGTTGTTGCTGGTGTTTTAATGCATATGGATGCATTAATGTTCTGTTTTTGTGTGCTTGAAACAGGGGAGGTTGATCCTTGAGCTTTGGAGGTGTTTTCGGAAGGTTTCGGAAGCTTGGTGGCTAGCTTTGTTTGGTTATCGGTGAGTGAAGTTGGGATTTCAGCTTTTAAAACAAGGTTTGAAGGTTTTTGGGAGCTTAGTTTAAGTCTAAACAACTTTGCTAAGCTCAAGAGTAAGTGAAGGGGGTTTTGCTTTTGAATTGTGTGTGATTTGGTTTTTAAATCAATTGTGGTTGATGATTGATATGCATATATTTATGCATGGTTTAATTCTGTTTTGTAAGCATGTTTTAGCATGGTTTAATGCTGGTTTTGAAAGCCATTTGAAAAGGATGCTCAAGGTAAGGGATCCTTGGTTTTGTTTATGGAAATTGTGATTTTGTTGCATAGTGTTGCATGTTGATCAATGGCTTTGTTTGATGCTTTAAAACAGTGAATTAATGATGATTAATGATAGTTTTGCATATTGGTTATACATGTGTGTCATTGGATTAATGATGGTTTGCATATTGGTTATGCATGTGAAACATTGAGCTATTATTGTGATGGTCTTGCATTATGTTTATGCATGTGGAACATTGGATATTATGGTAAGATGGTTATGTTGGCAAGTGTTGTAAGTGGTTCTTGGTTCGTTGATCGGGTATAATTAGCCGGCTATAGGATTGGGTGCACCGTGAATAAAGTCGCCTTGGAGGTGGAGTGGTCAAGTGTGGACCGGGTAAGCTCCCTTCAAGTATTCCTAACGAGATGAGGTCAGTGGAGGGTGTGCCCACGGGAGGACCTCGGTTGCTTAAGGTCGGTGGAGGTTGTTGCCCACGGGAAGACCTTGGTTGAGTAAAGGTTATAAGGTGGTTAAAAGTCCTTATGTGAGAACCTTGTACTTGTTGAGATCACAATGGCAATGGTTATGTCCATGTGTGGATCTTGTGTGTGATGTCCCGGATCTCGTTAGATGATGTCTACAACTACCAATCGGTTATGCAAAGGTTGTATGGTGTTGAAAGTCCATACGGGAAGACCTTGTGCATGTCAAGGGTGTATGGCGGTTGGAAGTCCATACATGGGAACCTTGGGGAAAGCTAAGGTTGTTTGGTGTTTAAAAGTCCATACATGGGAACCTTAGGATGTTGAGGTCAAGTGGAGGTTGTTGCCCACGGGAGGACCTTGGATTGGGTAGTGTGTAGGGAGCGTAGGGACAACGCTCGGAATCCGCGTATCCGATCGAATTGATAAGTTGGAAAGTGAATGTGGTTGATCTCTTAGAAGCCAATATAATGTTCTTGATCTTGTGAAGCATGAGATGCTTGAAAGGATGCATGGTTGCATGTGAAGCATGGGATTGCTTGAATTGATGCATGGTTGCATGTGAAGCATGAGATGCTTGAGTTGATGTATGTTTACATGTGAAGCATGGGATGCTTGGAAAAGGGTGCATTGTTGCATGAATAGTTAATGATGCTAGTGGAAGCATGTTACTTGTATGTTGAACAAGTGTTGGTTATCATTTGATAAATGATGTATGAGAGCATGAGTTACCTTTGTTGCATTGGATTCTTGTGTGACTTGTTTTTAAAGGCATGTGATGATGATGTTATGGTTTTATGTTGCCTTGATTAAATGCATGAAATGGATAAATTGAACTATGGTTTTAAATGGTCTCTCACTTGTTATGGCTTTCAAGTTTATGAAAGGTATGTTGAAATGGAAGTGTTTTTCCATGGTTTTATGTAAGCTTACACATGGTGTTTATGCATGATTTGAGCTTGATGTTGAAAGAGTTTTCAAACATGGCTTTGGAAAGCAAATCGGGTTTGTTTTAAGGTGTTTTAAAGACCCGCTGCATTGATGGTGTTTTGGTTTTGAGCATTCTTTACTAAGCATTATGTGCTTACGCTCCTTTTTGTCCATCAATGCAGATTCTTGAAGTTTGGGCAGCAAGGAGCAAGGGATTCAAGGTGGACTCCAATGGAGATGTATGTCTCGGTGAATAGCTATAGTTAATAAGGGCAATGGGGTAGAATCTCTCGGATTGTTGTTTTTGTGAACGTGTATGTGGATCATGAATGTTTATATGCTGTTGTTAATGTTGTTGAACATGAATTGGCTTAATTGTGGTTGCTTTGGAAAGGTTTATGCTTAAATGGATAGCTTGAATAGGAAGCATGCCATTGAATTTGGGGCTTTTCATATGTGTTGGTTATATGTTGAACT
This sequence comes from Hibiscus tridactylites, assembly GCA_958450335.1. NCBI lineage: Eukaryota > Viridiplantae > Streptophyta > Magnoliopsida > Malvales > Malvaceae > Hibiscus > Hibiscus tridactylites. The sequence goes on along the minus strand of OY288274.1, from coordinate 71,993,872 downwards.
GATGATGCATTTATGGTCTCTGCATGTTGTTTATCTTTGAGGAATGATTTGGTGTTGTTAATTTGATGTTTGAAGCATGATTGATGCTGTTTTCGAGTTGTTTTCAGGCAGGGGTATCGATACTCGGGCTTGGGGTATCGATACACCTGAGCCAATTATGCAAGTTTCAGGCCAGGGGTATCAATACTGATGAACAAGTATCGATACCATATGAGCGGAGTATCGATACTGGGGGGAGGGTATCGATACCCTTGCTAGAATTTGGTTACTGCCTTCCCCGAGTATCGATACTACACGTGGCGTATCGATACCGGACCGTTAAAATCAGTTAAAAGTATCTTTTATGTTTCAAAATGTCTGCGTTTTGGTCCCGAAACTTGTTTGTGCAATTGTGTGAGTTTGGGAGGTCCGTTTGAGCTGAAATTTGGCAGGGAAGCATGAAACATGATTAATTTTAAGTTGGTAACTTAAAATCTGGTTAAATCCTTAAAGTTTTCTGAAGTTACAATTTGGTCCCTAAAGTTGTAATTTGTTCAATTGGGTCCATGTTTGATCTCTGATGTTTGTGATCTTTGAGCATGTTGTTTGTGTGAACACATCTAAGGTTAATGTGCATCTAGATAAGATTAAAAAGAAAAAAAAGGGGGTCGTTAATCAAGGTTGACTTTCGGGTTGACTTTGGTTTTCCCCGTGTAATCTTCGTAGTTCGGGTCAACCGTCTATGCCGGGCTACGGGGGTTACATTTGGTGGTATCAGAGCTGAGTTGCGAAGGTTGGGGAAAACGGTAAGTTGTTGTGATGTGTGTGTTTGATGTTTAACTTGTTGTATGGTTGTAAGCTGGTTGAAGCATGTGTTTCTGAGTATGCTGTTGATGTTTCTGAGCATGTTGCTGATGTATGCAAGCATGTCTTGTGGTTATGAATTTTGGTTGAGTTTATGTGGATATGTGTTGATGCTATGAGCTGATGATATACATGGTGAATGTGTATTGAGCATGTTATGTTGTAATGTGCTGGTTGTTTGGTGTAAGCATGATCAAGGTGTGTTGTTGATATGCTTGATGTTGTGATATCCATGTTGTGTTGACTGTTATGTCATGTAAGGGGGAGGATTCGGGATACCCATTGCCTTATTAATATAGCTATTGTGTTATTTTGGAGTTGGAGTTTGAATCCTTGCTTAATGCTGGTCTAACTGGTTTTGTTTGTTTGTTGTGATTGTATGTTTGTTGTTGATTAGTGGTATGGCAAAGTTGATGAAAGAATGGCGGATGAGTGAGATGGTTGCTGCCTTGGGGCAGGTTGTTAAGGCAAAGAATTCACCCTTTTGCAAAGGTGTTTTGTCTCAGTCTTTTGTGACTGAAGTTGAGATGGTAAGGCAAGGGAAGGAAGCTGGTTCTGTGGTGGAAAGTTCTTTATCTGTTGTTCAGGATGTGTTGGGAACATCTCAGGCTACGGTTGAGGTGGGATCAGTGGATGTGCTGGCTAAATGTGTGGGTTTGCCGAAACAGCGTTTGCTTGATTTGGGTGCTGAGGAGTATCATGGTTCTTCCCCGGAGATGTTTGAGGCTTGGTTGGCCAATGTGGTTCTGATTTTGGATCAAGAAGGCTGTGATTATGCCTGCAAGCTGGGGAGTGTTGTTTCTCTGATGCTGGAGGATGCTTGTGCTTGGTGGACATCTGTGGCTGTGGCGTCACATATCCTTGATATTGATTGGGATTTCTTCGTATCTGCTTTCTATGAAAGGTATCTTGGAAGGGAATTTCCAAGGGTTGAGCAAGGTGCGGGTGGTGCTGTTGGTGAGCAGGTGTTGCCTGAGCAAGGAGTGGAAGCTCAATCATCGGTGTGCGACCGTTGTAAAAGGCAACATGCTGGAAAATGTTGGGACACAAGGGTTTGTTGGAACTGTGGTTCTAAGTTGCATGTTAAGTGTGATTGTCCTCATGGAGTGAAGTCAGCTTTGATGTTGGCCAAAGGATCTTCGAAAGGTCGTGGGTACGGCCGGGGTGGGGTTCGGAAGTGGCAGAAAAAGCAGAAGGTTGTGAAGAGTGTGGGAAATGAAGTTTGCTGGAAATGTGGGTCTGCTGAACACATGAAGCGTGATTGTTTGATGTTGGCGCGGAACAGCCAAGGTTCCTTACCGCAAGGAGTTGGTGGTGACCCTGGTGTGTTAGCTGGTGCTGCAGGGGTGCGACAGAAGGATGTTGGTTCTGCAAGGAAGAGGGCTCGGCTGATGAAGCTTCAGGGTAGTGATGTGTTTTCAGGTAACCTTGATAAGTGATCTTTGCTTTAGTTGCCGTAGTTTGTTTCTGTTGGTTTTCCTCGTGTGGTGAGTCTAGTCTTGTTGCTAGTATGTTTGGGGTAGTGGTAGTTGTGGTTTGGTAATATCTTGGGTGTGAAGAAGGCTTGGGTGAGTACCTTGTGGTTAGTGGTTGTTTGTATGATGGAGTTGGATAAGTTAAAGGAGAGTTAGGGGGGGGTTGTTCTTAGACAGATTTTGAGGATGTTATTGGAGGGTGTGAACTAGCATTCATGCACAGTTAAAATCATTGATATATACTATATTATATATGTTGGTCCATGCATACATGTGGCATGACATTAGAGGTTTTGCATACATGTACATCAGGCATTGATAGGGCATGTAGGTGATCATGCATACGGTGTTCACGCTCGCTAATAACTAATCGAATCTGTTAGTGTTGTGGTTGGATTAGGTGGGATGATGGGTTTTTAGAGATTGTCGGTGCTGAGTGAGAATTAGAAGTGCTGGAGGTTGGTGAACTAGTTGCTAGTGATAGTGAGAGTGGAATAGCCTGTTGGTAGAAGGATAGTGTTTGGTGCTCAGATGGGTTTGGTGGTTTGGTGGTGAAGGGTATCAGTTGAGGTTAGTATCGGCTAAGTGGTTTGTTTAGCTAAAAAGAAGTGGTAGTTCTTTGGTGCTAAGTGTTGTTGCAGCTTAGTGGTTGAGTTCCCAAGTGCTGAGGCAGTTTAGCTTTAAAGTTGTTGTGAAAAGGGTTGTGTTGGTCCTTAGTAACCTTTGAAGAGTTCTGAAGCTGTTGTGTGTGTTTTGGTTCAGTAATGTTCTGGTAACGCAAGTGTTCTGGTCGAAGTTTGTAGTGAAAGGGCTGTGAAAGATCGAAGGCTTTCGTTGGTTGTTTGGGTTCTTGTGAGAAGTGGTTGGCTAGTTGCGGTTAAGAAAGATCTGTTTGAAGTCAGCTGGTGGTGTGTGGAATGGCTGATGGTTTCAAGTTGAGGTTGTGATGTGATTTTTGGTTTTTTGTGTAAATGGTGCTGGTGAGCTGTTATGGTAATGTTTTTGACGCATGTGAAGGATTGTCAGCTTCGTTGGGGAGTTTGTGTAAACAGTTGATGTTTAAGGATTTCTGCTTGTTGGGGAAAATCTTTGGAAAGGGGTTTGGGAATCGCAAGAGTTTTAGAGGCTGAGAGGTTGCCTGGTGGCTGAGTTGGTTTGGTTGTTGTCTCTGTGTAAACAAGTCTTGGGAGTTGTATGCTACAGTGTTGTCTGCTGTAAGAGCTGAAGTTCTTCAGGTTGATGTTGGGGTTGTGTTCAGTTCGGATATGTGGAAGGTTGAGTTGTGGTTATCTTTGAGAGTTTGGATTTGTGGACAGTGTGTGGTGGAGGTTTTGTGTGGAAAGTGATCAGTGGTGTTGGTTGAGGTTTTTGTGTTGCCTTATGTGTTGCTTTGAGAAGGTTGTTGTTTTCTTTTCGCTGGTTGAAATTTCGAGGACGAAATTTCCTAAGGGGGGAGAGTTGTAACGCCCCGGTTTTGGGCTCAGAAGTTTTGGTGTTGACCGGTTCAGTCAAAGTGCTGGTCGAATATAAAAGAGTGAATTTAGGAAAGCCTAGTTCGGGTTGCATTAAAAATATGGAAAAATGTTCTAAAATCATCTTTTAATATATATGAGTGAACTGTGAAATCAATTTTGGAAAATGAGGTTCGTAAGGTTGACATTTTGGCTAGTGACCAAAATGTAATTTTTGAAAGTTGCGGGACAGTTTTATAAAGGATTGAAACTTTGAATCTTTAAGGAGCTATTATTCCAAAAAGGATTTCTCCAGATTTTTCTAAGATATTTTAAGTCTAAAATCTGATTTTTAAGATTAAGAAAGGGAGGGAAATCATTTTAACCAATTTCCAACTAATTTTCCATTTTCTCTCAAATTCTCTTTTCTCTCATTTTCTCTCAACCCAAACAAGATTCTCCAGATTTCTTTCTCTGATTTTGACATCTTAATCCCTCATTTCAACTCTCATTTGATTCCTAGACATCTCATCATCAAAACCTCTCAATTTACAAGTTGATTCATCAAGCATTTTGGCTCTAAAATGGAGAAATTCAAGTTTGGAGGTAAGAACGTCCTTCTCCTCTAAACTATCAGTTCTTTACTGAAATTCCTAAGTTCTCAATCCTTGATTTATGTTTTATTAAGGGCTTTTCAATCGAGATCTTGATTTTTGTCTAAAATGCAAGATTTGGTGATTTTGGTGAAATTTTCGTGTGATCTGTTTAAGCAGGGTTTTGAGGTGTTAAATTGATGTTAAATGAATGCTAAAATGATTAGAAGTTGAGGTTTAATCAATGCAATCCCGGATAGGTTGAATTTCCTAAGTTTGGCTTGAGTTTTTGGTTGTTTTTGGAGTGTTTTTGGCGATCTGTTATACCTGGAGGTATAAGGACGTGGTTGTGATCATTTTGCATGTTATTTGATGTATAAAAATGGTTAGAAGTGATGGATCTTGGCTGGGTTAAGTTTTGGAAGTGTTTGGAGGTGATTTCGGTTGTGTTTGGTAGCCAAATTGCTAGTTTTGTGATGAGCAGCGAGTTGTGTTGTTGTTGCTGGTGTTTTAATGCATATGGATGCATTAATGTTCTGTTTTTGTGTGCTTGAAACAGGGGAGGTTGATCCTTGAGCTTTGGAGGTGTTTTCGGAAGGTTTCGGAAGCTTGTTGGCTAGCTTTGTTTGGTTATCGGTGAGTGAAGTTGGGATTTCAGCTTTTAAAACAAGGTTTGAAGGTTTTTGGGAGCTTAGTTTAAGTCTAAACAACTTTGCTAAGCTCAAGAGTAAGTGAAGGGGTTTTTGCTTTTGAATTGTGTGTGATTTGGTTTTTAAATCAATTGTGGTTGATGATTGATATGCATATATTTATGCATGGTTTAATTCTGTTTTGTAAGCATGTTTTAGCATGGTTTAATGCTGGTTTTGAAAGCCATTTGAAAAGGATGCTCAAGGTAAGGGATCCTTGGTTTTGTTTATGGAAATTGTGATTTTGTTGCATAGTGTTGCATGTTGATCAATGGCTTTGTTTGATGCTTTAAAACAGTGAATTAATGATGATTAATGATAGTTTTGCATATTGGTTATACATGTGTGTCATTGGATTAATGATGGTTTGCATATTGGTTATGCATGTGAAACATTGAGCTATTATTGTGATGGTCTTGCATTATGTTTATGCATGTGGAACATTGGATATTATGGTAAGATGGTTATGTTGGCAAGTGTTGTAAGTGGTTCTTGGTTCGTTGATCGGGTATAATTAGCCGGCTATAGGATTGGGTGCACCGTGAATAAAGTCGCCTTGGAGGTGGAGTGGTCAAGTGTGGACCGGGTAAGCTCCCTTCAAGTATTCCTAACGAGATGAGGTCAGTGGAGGGTGTGCCCACGGGAGGACCTCGGTTGCTTAAGGTCGGTGGAGGTTGTTGCCCACGGGAAGACCTTGGTTGAGTAAAGGTTATAAGGTGGTTAAAAGTCCTTATGTGAGAACCTTGTACTTGTTGAGATCACAATGGCAATGGTTAAGTCCATGTGTGGATCTTGTGTGTGATGTCCCGGATCTCGTTAGATGATGTCTACAACTACCAATCGGTTATGCAAAGGTTGTATGGTGTTGAAAGTCCATACGGGAAGACCTTGTGCATGTCAAGGGTGTATGGCGGTTGGAAGTCCATACATGGGAACCTTGGGGAAAGCTAAGGTTGTTTGGTGTTTAAAAGTCCATACATGGGAACCTTAGGATGTTGAGGTCAAGTGGAGGTTGTTGCCCACGGGAGGACCTTGGATTGGGTAGTGTGTAGGGAGCGTAGGGACAACGCTCGGAATCCGCGTATCCGATCGAATTGATAAGTTGGAAAGTGAATGTGGTTGATCTCTTAGAAGCCAATATAATGTTCTTGATCTTGTGAAGCATGAGATGCTTGAAAGGATGCATGGTTGCATGTGAAGCATGGGATTGCTTGAATTGATGCATGGTTGCATGTGAAGCATGAGATGCTTGAGTTGATGTATGTTTACATGTGAAGCATGGGATGCTTGGAAAAGGGTGCATTGTTGCTTGAATAGTTAATGATGCTAGTGGAAGCATGTTACTTGTATGTTGAACAAGTGTTGGTTATCATTTGATAAATGATGTATGAGAGCATGAGTTACCTTTGTTGCATTGGATTCTTGTGTGACTTGTTTTTAAAGGCATGTGATGATGATGTTATGGTTTTATGTTGCCTTGATTAAATGCATGAAATGGATAAATTGAACTATGGTTTTAAATGGTCTCTCACTTGTTATGGCTTTCAAGATTATGAAAGGTATGTTGAAATGGAAGTGTTTTTCCATGGTTTTATGTAAGCTTACACATGGTGTTTATGCATGATTTGAGCTTGATGTTGAAAGAGTTTTCAAACATGGCTTTGGAAAGCAAATCGGGTTTGTTTTAAGGTGTTTTAAAGACCCGCTGCATTGATGGTGTTTTGGTTTTGAGCATTCCTCACTAAGCATTATGTGCTTACGCTCCTTTTTGTCCATCAATGCAGATTCTTGAAGTTTGGGCAGCAAGGAGCAAGGGATTCAAGGTGGACTCCAATGGAGATGTATGTCTCGGTGAATAGCTATAGTTAATAAGGGCAATGGGGTAGAATCTCTCGGATTGTTGTTTTTGTGAACGTGTATGTGGATCATGAATGTTTATATGCTGTTGTTAATGTTGTTGAACATGAATTGGCTTAATTGTGGTTGCTTTGGAAAGGTTTATGCTTAAATGGATAGCTTGAATAGGAAGCATGCCATTGAATTTGGGGCTTTTCATATGTGTTGGTTATATGTTGAACTGATGATGCATTTATGGTCTCTGCATGTTGTTTATCTTTGAGGAATGATTTGGTGTTGTTAATTTGATGTTTGAAGCATGATTGATGCTGTTTTCGAGTTGTTTTCAGGCAGGGGTATCGATACTCGGGCTTGGGGTATCGATACACCTGAGCCAATTATGCAAGTTTCAGGCCAGGGGTATCGATACTGATGAACAAGTATCGATACCATATGAGCGGAGTATCGATACTGGGGGGAGGGTATCGATACCCTTGCTAGAATTTGGTTACTGCCTTCCCCGAGTATCGATACTACACGTGGCGTATCGATACCGGACCGTTAAAATCAGTTAAAAGTATCTTTTATGTTTCAAAATGTCTGCGTTTTGGTCCCGAAACTTGTTTGTGCAATTGTGTGAGTTTGGGAGGTCCGTTTGAGCTGAAATTTGGCAGGGAAGCATGAAACATGATTAATTTTAAGTTGGTAACTTAAAATCTGGTTAAATCCTTAAAGTTTTCTGAAGTTACAATTTGGTCCCCTAAAGTTGTAATTTGTTCAATTGGGTCCATGTTTGATCTCTGATGTTTGTGATCTTTGAGCATGTTGTTTGTGTGAACACATCTAAGGTTAATGTGCATCTAGATAAGATTAAAAAGAAAAAAAAGGGGGTCGTTAATCAAGGTTGACTTTCGGGTTGACTTTGGTTTTCCCCGTGTAATCTTCGTAGTTCGGGTCAACCGTCTAGGCCGGGCTACGGGGGTTACATTGGGATTGACCGGAGCTTCGCCGGAGATGGGTGAGGGATGCCGAGAGAGAAAACCGAAAGGTTATCGAGTGAGAGAGAGAGAGTGGCTGTCCAGTTCAATAGTCTGATAGCAAAGGTTAAATACCCAATTAAATGGGTAAAATACAAATGAAGCCATTAGATTTACTTAGGGTTTACAAAGTGGCCACATAACTTTGTTCTATACTCAAAATAGTCACCGAAATTCAAAAATTGAACTACAAATTATGAGTCTAATCAATTTACTCTTTTAATTAAATTAGGGTTTTCGATTTTATAAATTCCCAAATTTTAGGGTTTCTGAATTGGGGATTTCAAAAATAGAGATTTTTAAATTGGGAAAAATTTGGAGTGTTACAACTCTCCCTCCCTTAAAAGAAATTTCGTCCTCGAAATTTCCAGACTTGACAACAGATCTCATAACCAACTGAAACACATATACTTTCCCATTTCGAATTCATGATCAATCATAACAGAAAATACTGAAACATATAATTGGAAAAAGAACCAAAACATATGAAAATGCACCTTCTATGTCATTCGGTATATCATTTTATCCAACACGAGCTCCAGTTAGATGTACTGAACCTAACGTCTAATCTCAGATCTAGCACGAGCAGTACCTGAAGTATCTTACTTAAATTGACCTCTACCTCGGTGAGGTGTTTAAACTGATGCATGACTCTGAATATGAACGGATGAACCAATAGCTGAACATGGACAATTTTTTTTAAGTAGTGATCCTGAGAACCACATCTGAAACACGTTCTATTCATCAATCTGCCCTCTCTGTTATGCTTTTTATTGCAAAAAAAACCACATACAGAAATAGGCCGACGAAATCTTGAACTACTCTTGCTGCCAGACGGAACTGTCGATACTGCAAGTTTTACATTCTGATAACTCTGAGAAACAACTTCATCCCTAGGTCTCTTTCCAAACGAGTTGACAAAATTTGATTGTACAAATGTGTCTGGTTGCTTCCCGACTTGATCAAATTCTAAAGTTCTTTTTCCATTTGTGAAATTTATCCACTTAGAAGTTCTAGCTCGATCAACCATGTCGCTGAATACTTTATCCTAATGTGTTGCAACATCTCTTTGAATCGGTAGTCGAAGTTTCTAAAAAAAAACAGTCACACTTATCTTTCTCAGTCACAACTAACTCAGGAGCATACTTGACCAACCTCCGAAAATCTATCTCATAATCATTTACTGACTTGTTATCATGTTTCAAATTCGTAAAACAAACTTAACAATTCGCTGCGAGCTCGGCTCTTACATATCGATCAATGTTCTCATTATCAAGTGAGTTATCACTTTCGATCTGATATCATCATAACGAATGGTTCTCATCAACATGCAAGTTATTCTGAATTTTTGCTTGCCCAACAAAAGGTAGGTGATCACTACCAGAAGCAACAGTACGGCCTTGGTCACGACCTCGAACAAACGATAGATTAAGACTCCTACACGGTGACATAATGAACTATATACCAGAAGCTAATAACCTAGAGTCAGAATCGGTACTGGAGTCTCAGATTTAAAACACATAAGAAACGTTGAAGTCAAAATCATAGAATACCATAGTAAATTTTTTTCAGAAAATCCTCATTTATCCCAAAATATTTCCGATGCATGCAAAAGTCAAAACATTTTGAAAAAAACTTTTGTGAGCCTCACAGTTCGAGGGTTGAACCTAAGCTCTGATACCACTAAATGTAACCCCTAAACCCAGCCCAGAAGAAATGGGTCGGATCTAGGAAGTATCAATTGAAAACTTGTCCCTCAAGAAACAATTTAGGTTAAAATATTTTGTAATTCAAAATAATCGATTAAATAAGTAAAACTTAACAAATATTCTGATTAAAATAAAACCCAATCTTTTAGACGATGTTCCGATAATTAATTAAAATTCTGAAAATAACTTCATAGATGCATGCATTTAATAAAGTCCAAATTAAAAACAGTAATAGTCCAATGTCCGAATTACATAAATGTTCTAAAATATTTCAAAACAGTAGTCTGAAATAATTAAAAGAGAGTTCATACTGAATCATAATTTATTTGAGTAAACAAGAGATGCTCCAAGTACCGATCGCCTAAAAAGTCTGAGATATCTGAAAAGTAAAAACTAAAGGGTGTAAGCTAAAGAGCTTAGTGTGTCTCTAAAGTGCAACCGAAAACAAAACAAAATAGTATTTTATTTTCTGATAAATATTTTTCTGAAAACACAATAAAACTGAATCATGATGATATGATGTCTGATGCACATGAATCATAGTACCCATCTCCGATACACCGAAAAGTAAGGTTCCCCAGAACCTACTTTCTCCATGTCACCATCCGAAGTGGAACTCAGCCCGAAGGGTGGAACCACTGATCCAAAGCGGAATTCAACCCGAAGGTTGAAACCACTAATCTGAAGTGGAATTCAACCCGAAGGTTGAAACCATTGATCCGAAGCGGAATTCAACCCGAAGGTTGAAACCACTGAACTTCCCCGAACAAATCTCAACCATATACCCACAATGATATGATGCAGATTTTAAAATCCGAGTCTAATCCGAAACTTGAATTATGAAAATTCAACTTGAACAATACTATAAATCCGATGTTTTACAGTTCTGAAAATCCGATATTTCACTTAAATCACAGTATGACATGTTATGCATGATGTCTGAAAACATTCACCCAATCACAACAGAGTATGCACACAAAATGTACAAAACATTTGCTTATATTAATACCAGAAAAGCACAGAAAGAAACACATAAGTTTATAAAACAAGAAAGAGACACACCTTAAGCAACAGAAGCTCTAAAGTTGAGAAGGGCGAGCCTCATGCTCGGATCTCACCAAATCAGGACGTGAAGATCTCGAAGAACGTGCACGATCGGTCTGAGCAACTGGAGGTTGCCCAACGGTCTCAAGGTCGACACCTGAACACGAGAATATTCCGAATTAGATTCCGAAATCTATAACTTATCAGATTACAATAACAATTACTTAAAATGACAAAACAGAACTTTCGAGACCTATTTTGACAAAACGGGCAGTGGATACGGACTCAGGACGTCGAGAAAGGTTAAGATGAACGTTTTCTGAAAAAGTCAACTCTTGGTCAATACTGGTCAAAGTCAAAGTCAACTCTGACGGTCAAAGTCAACTTTGACAGTCAAAGTCAACGGGTCAACGGTCCAAGGTCAATTCTGGTCAAACAGTGAAACTGGTCAAAACCGGTCTAAGGGTCCAGTCAACTTTCCATAGGTCAATGGGTCAAACCAGTTCAGGTCAACGATTCACGGTTCATTCCGGTTATCTAATCTGATTCGGGTCAAAGCTGGTTTAAATTACAAATCTGATTCACCATTTGGGCTCCCATCCTGAACCGGCTCCACTTACACACACAACCCACATCCTCACGGGCCAAACACCAAGCCCAAACAACCCACACATACAACCCACAACCCACATGAACAACTCAATAAGCCCAACACCCTTATCCAACACATCGAGCCCAACAATACACTTATACCAAAATTAAATTAGGGTTTTCAGAACCCAAACTACGGCGGTGCGAATGCCCAAACGACGGCGGCGGCGCGGATGCCCAAACGACGAAATGACGGCGACACCTCCGATGACCACACTGATCGATCTAAGAACAAGAACCAAAAATGAATACAACAATCCACAAGAAAACTCACTGATTATTAACACTAACACGAATCTGATAATCACCCAACACTTACCCAAACAAGATCAAACGAAAAGAAGGGGCGGAGCACACGACGGGGGAGGTAGCGCAAAGGAAAACCGAGAGGTTTTGTTCCCTTCTCGAACAAACGGTGGCCGGCGAGAGAGAAGTAAAGGTCGGGGTTGGTTCACAACTGAAAGGGAAGCCGAACGGTGGTGGTGCGGATGGCAGAGGCAGACGGAGCAGGGGAAACAGAACGGTTCTCCACCGTTTTTGACGCACGACGACCGATGATGGGGGAACCGAGGCCTAGGCTTTGATCGCGAAGAGAACCCGAGCATAGTGATGGTCTCCGATAGACGAACGGGCGACGGCTTGGGATTGACCGGAGCTTCGCCGGAGATGGGTGAGGGATGCCGAAAGAGAAAACCGAAAGGTTATCGAGTGAGAGAGAGAGAGTGGCTGTCCAGTTCAATAGTCTGATAGCAAGGGTTAAATACCCAATTAAATGGGTAAAATACAAATGAAGCCATTAGATTTACTTAGGGTTTACAAAGTGGCCAATAACTTTGTTCTATACTCAAAATAGTCACCGAAATTCAAAAATTGAACTACAAATTATGAGTCTAATCAATTTACTCTTTTAATTAAATTAGGGTTTTCGATTTTATAAATTCCCAAATTCTAGGGTTTCTGAATTGGGGATTTCAAAAATAGAGATTTTTAAATTGGGCAAAATTTGGAGTGTTACATGAACTCCCTTAGGTATGTAACCTCCTTTTCCTTAAGAGCCAAGTCCTTCAACGCTTCAAGGGGTGTATCTTGTGCATGTTCTTCTTTGTAAGAATACCATCCACCTTTGATCTTTGTCCTCCATCAATGGCTTCAGTGATCCCTACGTCATCATAAGAATCCTTCCTCGGAAGGAGGTTATCATAAAAAAACAACATGCATGGACTCTTCTACTACTAAAGTTCTCTTATTAAATACACGATAGGCTTTAGAGTTTAAAGAATATGCTAATAAAATAGCTTCATCGCTTTTAGCATTAAATTTACCTAAGTTGTCTTTATCATTGTTTAAAACAAAACACTTGCAACCAAATGGATGAAAATAACTAATGTTAGGCTTCATAGATTTTAAAATCTCATATGGTGTTTTCTTTAGAGTTTAAACAATGAAAATAACTAATGATAGGCTTTAGAGTTTAAAGAATATGCTAAGAAAATGGATTCATCGCTTTTAGCATCAAATTTACCTAAGTTGTCTTTATCATTGTTTAAAACAAAACACTTGCAACCAAATGGATGAAAATAACTAATGTTAGGCTTCTTAGATTTTAAAATCTCATATGGTGTTTTCTTTAAAATAGGCATAATCATTACTCGATTTATGATGTAGCAAGCGGTATTTGTGGCTTCTGCCCAAAAATATTTAGGTAAATTATTTTCGCAAAGCATGGTTCTAGCCATTTCTTCTCAAGTTTGATTTTCCCTCTCAACTACCCCATTTTATTAAGGAGTACAAGGTGGGCAAAAATTATGGCTAATCCCATTTTCATTTAAAAATTCTTCAAAACCCAAGTTTTGAAATTCAGTTCAATGATCACTTCTAATGTGAGTAGTTTTAAGCTCAAGATCATTTTCTGTTATTATAGAAAATGTGATGAATTTTCCTGGTCTCATCTTTGGTACTTAATAATAGAACCTAAGTAAACCTAGAATAGTCATCTACAAGCACAAAAACATATGATTTACCACCCAAGCTCATAGTTGTAATGGGCCCAAAAAGATCTGTATGAATCATTTGTAAGCATCTAGTAGTAGAAACATCATTAATGGCTTTAAATGAAGTTCTATGTTGTTTACCCTTAGAACATGGATCATATATTTTATCATTAGAGAACTTAAGTTTGGGTAAACCTATAACTAGATTAAGGGAGACTAATTTCTCTAATACACTTATGCTAGCATGTCCTAATTTTCTATGTCATAGCCATAAATCATGTTCATCATATGAAACTAAGCATGCATTGGATGTTTTTATTTCTTCTAAGTGCACCATATAGATATTGCCTATCATATGCCCTATGAGCAACAATTGATTTGTTTTAATGTTGATTATTTTACAACCAATTTGATCAAAGAGGACATTAAAACATTTATCACATAACTGACTAATGATTAACAAGTTATGTTTTAGACCATTGATAAGCAATACATCTTCAATAAGTACGGTTCTAGTGGAGCCAATACCCTGAATATGGCCTTTGGAGTTGTCACCAAAAGTCACTACTCCACCATGCTTTGCCTTTAGCTCCTTGAATCTACTCTTGTCTCTAGTCATGTGTCTTGAGCATCCACTATCAAGGGACCATGTGTTTTGACTTGAAGCTTTGGCCTTGTAGCAATGCTCCCCCCTACAAACAAAGATTAGTTCCTTGATTTTGGTACTAAAATCATTTTGGGTCCATAAGTGTTAGCTCCCAAAAGCTTGGTTCCATTAGGAATCCAAGAAGCAATATCATTCACATTATTAGAAACAATTAGTTCCTTAGGAACCCATACACTTCATATTATTTTAACTTTGGATTGCTTTTGAAAACCTCTTTGTTTGGGGTAAAATGGTTCTCTTAACATATTGGGTTTTTTTGAAGAACTTCTTTTTTCAAAAACATCTTTCCCAATAGTAAGAGAAGTTTTGAGATTATCCACTTCCTTAGTGAGAAAATCTTGGAAATCGGAAAGAAGTTTTTCAACATCAAGAATTTTCTTTTTAAGCTCATTTGAAAGATTTACCAAATACAAAATCTTCTTTTCCAATTCAGAATTAGTTTTTGAAAGAGACTTATTTTGAGATTTTAAATCGGAAATGATTTTCTTGTTTTCAAAATAGACTCTTTATATTTACCAACTAAGAGATGAGTTAGAGTTTACCATTGGTTCCTCCTCAAATGCAATGAGACAAAGGTTGACCACTTCCTCCTCCTCTTCGGATGACTCATCGTCACTCCAAGTTACCACTTGAGCTTTGAGTTTGTTCTACTTCCCAAAGCTTTTCTTTCTCAATTGAGGGCACTCGAATCAGATATGGCCGATCTTATTTGTAACCCCCTTAGCCCGGCCTAGACGCTAGACCCCAACTACGAAGATCACACGGGGAAAATCAAAGTTAACCCGAAAGTCAACCTTGATTAACGTCCCTTTTTTATTTATCTTTTCTAGATGCACATTAGACCTATGTGGATATTCAAGAATCTTGGGAGAGATAAGCACAACGATCGAAAAACATTTAAGGACTCAAATGCAAGTAAAACACTTTTAGGGACCAAAATGTAAATTTTGGAGAACATAAGGACTTTGTAGATTTTAGTTTTACCAAACCTCAATTAATCGTTTTATAAGCCTATATGCCAAATTTCATCTTTAAAAGACATTCCAAGCTCAAACAATTACAATCACAACATTAAGGACTAAAATGTAAGACTTGAAAACTTGAGCAATTCAAATACACAACCCAACGGTCAACCGTTCCGGAACACTGGCACCCGTACTGAAACGCCCACATCGAAACGATGTTGACCGTTTTAGTACTCGAGTATGTTCCGAGACCCGTATCAGAACGGACCCTTCCATTAGCCAAAGTGTTCCGAAACACCTCCCGTCGTTCCGAAACGGCGTGGTCATTTCAGGAACTCGTTTCGGAACAGTTAAGGGTGTTTCGATACACCCTGCCCTGTGACAGCAAGAATTGCTGGTTTAACACCTTTTAGCCCACTCAAACATGCTTCAAACATTTAACAACATAAACGCAACATGTTTAAACCTCAAAGTTATCAAATTACATCGAAAGTAATACACATTACGAGCATTAGGCATATCATCTCATTAAACTCATTCAATCCACCGAACATGCTCTCAACCATAAGACATACAATATCAAGGTACAAGAAGAAGATCAAAATATTGCAAATTGATCATTAACTAGTATTAAACCATAAATCGAACTTGCTCAAGGTAAACAATCTCGTTACACAACAACGTAAAAGATTTCCCACCCATTGCCTTTATTATCTATAGCTATAAACCAAAACATACTTCTCAAGTGGAGCTTTTCCTGAATCCCTTGCTTCTTGTTGTCCCAGATTCATTTATCTGCAATGATGGACAAAAAGGAGCGTAAGCACATAATGCTTAGTGAGGAATGCTCAAAACCAAAACACCATCAATGCAGCAAACCATAAAACCAACATTAAACTCAAATGCATTAAGCAACTCAACTCCAAACAACATTCTTGCAATAACTTCGATTTAAACCTTTTCATGCATAAATGCTTCATGCAAAGTTTAAACCAATTTCCTTGGAAACCATTTCCACTGCACACTCTTCCTTTCTCATGCTTGAAAACCATTTCAAAGCAAGACACCATTTGAAACCTCATGTATCAAATATCTATCTCATGCATTCTACCAATGCAAAACTCATGACAAAGCCACACATGCTTGTAGCTCAAAAGCATTTCATAACTCAAAACCTCCTTTGCTTAAGAAAATCTCCATTTGAAAACCACATGTACCATCTAGCTATCTCATGCATACAACCTATGCAAAACTCATGGCAAAGCCACTTATGCTTGTTACACAAAAGCATTTAATAATCTCATTATCTCATATGCAATTCTCATTGCATAAAATATTTTAAGCATTGGTACATGTGACACACATTTCATTCTCATATATTGGCATTTACATACTTTATTGTACACGGATGTGTGGACAACTCACTAGACACTTACGGTGGCATCTACCATCACCGTACTCACTTGTCTAGATCATAATTTTCGGTGGGTTCTACCAACACCGTACTCACATGGCGGTTTCTACCTTCACCAAACGCTTGAGTATTTCATCAATTCCTACCCCGATGGTATGCCCCTCATCGGTCTCATGGCAATAACCGTTGTTGCCAAAAATCTTGGATATTTCACCAAGTCCTACTCCGATGGAATGCCCATCATCGGTCTCTCTCTTTGGGACAAATCCCAAGAACACGTACGAATTTTAGTTTATAGTGCACTCTACATCCTATTGATCGATCAATATATCTGGTAATCTTTACATCACCTATGCCAATATATCATGTTAAAATCATCAACACACTCGTTGTTTTTAAAGCATGCAACACCTTCAAAGCCAAAATACTAAACAATGTCTTTAAGACACAAATTAACAACACATACTATCAAGGAATATCAATTTCATGCTTCCTTCATCAAACCAAGTTTGATAACCAACTCACATGCTTAAAAACCATTCTCAATCAACAAATTAAACCATATTTCCAAATCAATCTCATCAAAATCCATTTTGATATTTTTCAAAACAATAATAACACAATTCGAGGGAGAAATCTACTTCACTTACTTCCGAACTTAAATCAGCGTTTCAAGCCTAAATTTAAGTTCCCAAACCTCTTTTCAAAATCGTTCCAAAGTTGGAAAATAAGATCTCACTCATCGATACACATCACTATGCTAGCCGACGAGCCAACCAAACATCAGAAACCTCCAATGCTACCTCAATCGCTTCCAGATCACTCTCCCTTATTTTTAACACATAAGAGCAGAGGATTAATGCATCACCATGCATTAAAATCACCAGGCATACAACCCAAACTCGCTGCTCTACGCAAGGACCTCATTTCGGCTATGAAAAACAACCGAAATAATATCCAAACTCTTCCAAAACAAAGCCCAGCCAAGATCTATCACTTGTAACCATTTCTAAACATCAATTAACATCAAAAAGCAATATAAACATGACCTTATACCTCCAGCAACAACAGAACGTCAAAACCACCCCAAAAACCATCATTCTAGCATGCAAAACTTAGGAATCCAAACCTATTCGGGATTTGTTTGATTAAACCTCATCTATAACATCAATTACCATCCAAAATACATTAGAAAACAATATCAAAACTGAGCCTAACCAAGAACTACGAAATCATCAAGATCTCTCCAAGAATCTTGAGTTTTAATACAATTTCATGTTTATAACATTAAAGCAACTCAAAAATCATTAACAAAGGATTGATAACTTGGGAATTTCAGTAAAGAACTGATCATTAGAGGAGAAGGACGAAGCTTACCTCTAATGGATGATTTCTCCTTGATTTGGGCAAGTTTTCTTGAAAATTCAATGTAGAAATCAAGAGGATTTGATGAGGAATTGATTAAGAATCAAAAGAAGATTGAAATCTCCTCAAATGAAGTGAGAATCAAAATATAATTGCTGGAGAAAATGTGTTTGGCTGAAAAGAATTTGAGGGAAAATGAAATGAGAGAAAATTTGTGAAAAGTAGTTATGAATTGTCAAAGGTAGTTTCTCATTTAATTAATCTTCATTTCCTTTAATTAAAACATTAATAAAATCACCCAAATTAAGGAAAAATCTGATGAAAACATTTTGGTAAAATTAGCTCCTTAAAGATTCAAAGTTTCAATCCTTTACAAAACAATCACTAATTCACTTTTGCAAAAACTGTGATTTGGTCACTATATTGAAATGTAGTATTTACAAACCTTATTTTGTAAAATTTATTTCATCATAATCATTCATACATTAAATGAATATTTTTAAGTATTTTTCCATATTTTTAAAGCATCCCGAACTAGGTTTTCCCTAAATCTCCCTTAAAGATTCGAACCGTTCTCAACCGGTCTGTTTCAACCTCTATACTTGTCGACCCAAAACCGGGGCGTTACATTATTGCACTCATAGCATTCGATTTGGTTACTCTCTTCTTCATTACTCTTATTCTTGAAGTCCCCTTTTCTATTGAATTTTCTTCCTCGATTGGACTTCATGAATCGTGTGAATCTTTTGGCCAACATTGTCATCTCCTCATATTTTTCTTCACTCGAATCGCTATCGTTGTATGAAGCTTTAAGTGAGATTCCAATCTTCTTCTTCTCAACCTTCTTCATCTCAACTTTCTTCTCTTCTTTCTTCTTCCCTTCTTCCCTTCCTTGTTTCATGATCTCATGAGTGAGTAGAGATCCAACAAGGGCATCAAGCTTGAGAGTCTTTAAATCTCTAGATTCGATGATGGTCGTTCTTGTATCCCAAAATTTCGGAAGAGAATATAGGAGTTTTCGAACTAGCTTGTCTTCGGGAATGACTTCACCGAAACCCTTTAATCCATCGACGATGGCCGAGAACTGATCAAACATCTTGGAGACGCTTTCATCGGGGTCCATCTTGAAATTTTCATAGCTTAAATTGAGTAGCTCGATCTTCGTCTCTTTAACATCGCTAGTTCCCTCATATGTTGTCTCGAGGGTATCCTAAACGTCCTTGGCGCTTTCGATTGAAGACACTTTTGAATAGATATCGGGACCAAGAGCACAAAAGATCATATGCAAGGTTTTGTTATTGACTTTCAATCGTCTTCTATCTTCATTGGTCATCTCAGCTTTGATCATTGGGACTAATCCTCCTTCACCATCTCTCTTCATAAGAATGTTTGGCCCGTCTTCTACAACGTCCAAACCATGTAGTTATTGGATTTGATGAAGAGACACATCTGATTCTTCTAATATGGGTAGTTATCCCCATTGAAGAATTGTGGTTTGGTGTAGATTGAGACTCAGAGAGGTTGAAGCCGGAGGTGGATGTCATTGCTTCAATTTGTAGTTGATCAAACTCTCCTAGAATCGACTCAAGAGGGTTGTAATCCATCAAATAAGTGTAGCTCCCATACCAATTGTTGAGTTAATCAATCGATTTCAAATGGCCAAGAGGGGGTGAATTGTCGATTAAAATCTAAAAGAAGAAATTGGATGAATGAAAAGTTTGACACAAGGCAATTTATAGTGGTTCAAGTTCCTAAATGACCTCTACATCCACTACCTTAGCTCCCACTAAGGATTTTCAACCAATCCACTAATTGATTCTTCCCATTTTCTGTGATGAGGAGGAAACCTTTCAAGATCGATTAAGCTTTCTACCCAAATATTTATCCAACACACTCTTTACAAAGAAAGAATTTGGTAAACCTTACAAATACCTCGCAAAGGTTAATGTTTACCCAAATACAATCAATCACACCCCAAACTCTCAATAAAAATTACAATGAAAAACTCAATTGAGTTGGGTACAAAGATTGGACTCTAAATAATCAAGGTTTGGATTTCAATGCTTTGATTTGCTTTAAGGCTCAATAGTTGTTGTTGTAGCATTTGAGACTTGTTTTTATACCCATGCATTGATTTCTAGCCTTTTGGGTGGTTGAGGTCATTAATCTATTCCTTAGGATGCAATTTCCCGCAGTAAATACTCCTCAACAACCTACCGTATCGATACGGTTCGTAGGCATATCGATACATGTCTCAAAGATGAAAGAGCTGTTGTGACTGAAAAACAAGGTGCATCAGTACGATATTAAGGGGCATATTGATACGGAATGTCGTATAGATAGGGATTTTTCTAACAGGAATCTTGAATTGAGTTTTGCGAAAAAATGCATCGGTACGCTACCTTAGTGTATCGATACCGTCCAATGGTCATTTAAATTTTGGATTCCAATAATTGACTAGCCAACGTTCAAATATTAAATGCAAAAGATTTTTGCAAAGGTCAGCATATCGTATCGATAGGGTGACATATTGTATCGGTACGCTATAACAAAGAATATTTTTATATGAAAATTGTATCGATACAGTCCTGATGGGTATCGATACGCTATAGCTTAAAGTCTTGCGTAGATGAATATTGTATCGATAAGGGGTTAGACTGTACCGGTACACTATGAAGGATTAAAATTCCAGTGTTGAAAAATCGTATCGATACACATAAGGGTATCGATACACTTGGGCATTTTGTTGCTCTTTGGCTTAAAAACGCTTAGAAAATTTGAACCCTTTTAATGTGTTATGACTTGCAATAGAATTTAGTTCAAAATGACTTGTCAAATTGTGAGTCTTTGAAAATACTTAAAAAAATTATTGTTTTACAATTTAATCCTTAAGGTAAATTGTTATATCAAAATTAATTTTGGTTTTACAAAAAAAAATTGATAAAACAAATGAAAGGAAAAACAAGTAAACAAATGGAGGGGAAAATCCCACCCATTTTATTAGGGATTAATTCCACATTAGGTCATTGTTAGTGTAACCCCCGTAGCCCGGCCTAGACGGTTGACCCGAACTACGAAGATTACATGGGGAAAACCAAAGTCAACCCGAAAGTCAACCTTGATTAACGACCCTTTTTTTTTCTTTTTAATCTTGTCTAGATGCACATTAACCTTAGATGTGATCACACAAACACCATGCTCAAAGATCACAAACATCAGAGATCAAACAGGGACCCAAATGAACAAATTACAACTTTAGGGACCAAATTGTAATTTCTGTAAACTTTAAGGACTTAACCAGATTTTAAGTTACCAACTTAAAATTAATCATGTTTCATGCTTCTCTGCCAAATTTCAGCTCAAACGGAACTCCCGAACTCATACAATTGCACAAACAAAACTCAGGACCAAAACGTAAACAAAACAAAACATAAAAGATACCTTTAACCGAATTAACAGACAGGTATCGATACGCCTGGTGTCGTATCGATACGCGGGGAAGGCAGTAACCAAACTCTCAACACGGTATCGATACGAGTCTCACCGTTTCGATACGGCATTCATACGGTATCGATACTAGTTCCCTCGTTTCGATACGGCATTCATACGGCATCGATACCCTAACAATCGTACCGATACGCCTGGGCAGAAATGTGCATATTTGGCTCAGGCGTATCGATACGCAAGCCCGAGTACCGATACCCCTACCTGGAATTGACTCGTAAACAACATCAAACATGCTTCAAACTTCAAATTAACAACACCAAACCACATCACATAATCAACCAACATGCAAGGACCTTAATTGCATCACCAATTCAATAGAAACACATCATATATGAAAAACCCCAAATCTATAGGCATGCTTCCTAAACAAGCAACCATTTGGGCACAAACCTTCCAAAACAAACTCATTTAAGCCAATTCATGTTTCAACATCATTAACAACAGCATTTAAACATTCTTGACCAAACATATGCGATCACATTCACATAAACCCGAGAGATTCTACCCCATTGCCCTTATTAACTATAACTATTCACCGAGACATACATCTCCATTGGAGTCCACCTTGAATCCATTGCTCCTTGTTGTCCAAACTTCAAGAATCTGCATTGATGGACAAAAAGGAGCGTAAGCACATAATGCTTAGTGAGGAATGCTCGAAAACCAAAACACCATCAATGCAGCGGGTCATTAAAACACTTTTAAACAAACCCGATTTGATTACCAAAGCCGTGTTTGAAACCCTTTTCAACATCAAGCTCAAATCATGCATAAACACCATATGCCAAGCTTAAACAAAACCATGGAAACACACCCATTTCACAACATACCTTTCTTAAACTTGAAAACCATATCAAGCAAGAAACCTTTTTAAAACCATAGCATCAAATATTCCAACACATGCATTTAACCAAGGCAACATAAACCATAACATCATCCTCATATGCCTTTAAAAACAAGTCTCACAAGACTCCAATGCGACATAGATACTTCATGCTCACATGCATCATTTACCAAATGATAACCAACACTTGTTCAACTCAACAAGTAAACATGCATTCACTAGCATCATACACTTTTCATGCAACAATGCATCAATTCAAGCATCTCATGCTTCACATGCAATCATGCATCAATTCAAGCATCCCATGCTTCACATGATCAAGAACATTACATTGGCCTCCAAGAGATCAACCTCATTCACTTTCCAACTCAACAACCCGATCGGATACGCGGATTCCGAGCGTTGTCCCTACGCTCCCTACACCCTACCCAATCCAAGGTCTCCCAAATGGGTAACAACCTCCATTTGACCTCAACATCCTAAGGTTCCCATGTATGGACTTTTTAACACCATACAACCTTAGCTTGCACAAGATTCTCCCGTATGGACTTTTAACCACCATACAACCTTTGCATAACTGATTGGTAGTTGTAGAACATCATCTAACGAGATCCGGGACAACACACACAAGATCCACACATGGACTTAACCACTGCCATTGTGATCTCAACAAGCACAAGGTTCTCACATATGGACTTTGAACCACCATATAACCTTTGCTCAACCAAGGTCCTCGAATGGGCAACTCCTCCATTATGACCTCAAATAACCAAGGTCCTCCCGTGGGCAACAACCTCCACTATGACCTCATCTCGTTAGGAAACTTGAAGGGAGCTTATCCGGTCCACTCTTGACCACTCCACCTCCAAGGAGACTTTATTCACGGTGCACCCAATCCTATAGCCGGCTAACTATATCCGATCAACGAACCAAGAACCACTTACATCACTTGCCAATATAACCATCTTACCATATTAATCCAATGTTCCACATGCATAAACATAATGCAAAACCATCACAACATTAGCCCAATGATTCACACGCATAACCAATATGCAAAACCATTACATCATTAATCCAATGATTCACATGCATAACCAATATGCAAAAGGTAACATTTAACATCATCAATTCACTGTTTTAAAGCATCATTCAAAGCCATTGATCAACATGCAACACTATGCATCAAAATCACAATTACCATAAACAAAACCAAGGATCTCTTACCTTGAGCATCCTTCTCAAGTGGCTTTCAAAACCAGCATTAAACCATGCTAAAATATGCTTATAAAACAGAATTAAACCATGCAAAACACATGCATTTCAATCTTCAACCACATTTGCTTATAAAACCAAATCACAACACAATTCAAAAGCAAAAATCCCTTTTACTTACTCTTGAGCTTAGCAAGTTGTTTAGACTTACACTAAGCTCCCAAAAACCTTCAAACCTTGTTTCAAAAGCTGAAATCCCAACTTCACTCACCGATAACCAAACAAGACTAGCCAACAAGCCCTCCAAGCTTCCGAAACCTTCCGCAAACACCTTCAAAGCTCACGGATCAAACTCCCCTGTTTCAAGCACACAAAAATAGAACATTAATGCATCCTTATGCATTAAAACACCAGCAGCAACAACACTACTCGCTGCTCATCACAAATCTAACAATTTGGCTACCAAACACAACCGAAATCACCTCCAAACATCTCCAAAACTTAACCCAGCCAAGATCCATCACCTCTAACCATTTTTATACATCAATTAACATGCAAAATGATCACAAACACGTCCTTATACCTCCAGGTATAACAGATCACCAAAAACACTCCAAAAGCAACCAAAAGCTCAAGCCAAACTTAGGAAATTCAACCTATCCGGGATTGCATTGATTAAACCTCAACTTCTAATCAATTTAGCATTCATTTAACATCATTTTGACACTCCAAAACACTGCCCAAACAGATCACACGAAAATTTCACCAAAATCACCAAATCTTGCATTTTAGCCAAAAATCAAGATCTCATTTGAAAAGCCATTAATAAAACACAAATCAAGGATTGAGAACTTAGGAATTTCAGTAAAGAACTGATAGTTTAGAGGAGAAGGACGTTCTTACCTCCAAACTTGAATTTCTCCATTTTAGAGCCAAAAAGCTTGATGAAACAACTTGCAAATTGAGAGGTTTTGTTGATGAGATGATTAGGAATCAAATGAGAGTTGAAATGAGAGATTTAGATGTCAAAATCAGAGAAAGAAATCTGGAGAATTTTGTTTGGGTTGAGAGAAAATGAGAGAAAAGAGAAATTGAGAGAAAAATGGAAAATTAGTTAGGAAATTGGTTAAAATGATTTCCCTCCCTTTCTTAATCTTTAAAAATCAGAATAAAGCCTTAAAATATCTTAGAAAAATCTGGAGAAATCCTTTTTGGAATAATAGCTCCTTAAAGATTCAAAGTTTCAATCCTTTATAAAACTGCCCCGCAACTTTCAAAAATTACATTTTGGTCACTAGCCAAAATGTCAACCTTCCGAACCTCATTTTCCAAAATTGATTTCACAGTTCACTTATATATATTAAAAGATGATTTTAGAGCATTTTTCCATATTTTTAATGCAACCCGAACTAGGCTTTCCTAAATTCACTCTTATATATTCGATCAGCACTTTGACCGAACCGGTCAACACCCAAAACTTCTGAGCCCAAAACCGGGGCGTTACAACTCTCCCCCCCTTAGGAAATTTCGTCCTCGAAATTTCAACCGGCGAAAAGAGAACAACAACCTTCTCAAAGCAACACACAAAGCAACACAAAAGCCTCAACCAACACCACTGACCACTTTCCACATCAAACCTCCACCATACACTGTTCACAAATCCAAACTCTCAAAGGTAACCACGACTTAACCATCCACATAACCGGACCGTACACAACCCCAACATCAACCTGAAAAACTTCAGCTCTTACAGCAGACAACACTGTAACACACAACTTCCAAGACTTGTCTACACAGAGACAACAACCAATCCAACTCAGCCACTAGGCAACCTCTCTGCTTCTAAAACTCTTGCAAACTCCCAAACCTCTTCCAAAGATTTTCCCAACAAGCAGAAATCCTTAAACACCAACTGTTTACACAAGCTCTTCAACAAAGCTGACAATCCTTCACATCCGCCACAAACATTACCATGATAGCTCATCAGGACTACTCACCTGGATACCAAAATCACATCACAACCCCAACTTGAAACCGTCAGCCGTTCCACACACCACCAACTGACTTCAAACAGAACTTCCTTAACCACAACCAGCCAACCACTTCTCACAAGAACTCAAACAACCAACGAAAGCCTTCGATCTATCACAGCCCTTTCACTACAAACATCAACCAGAACACTTGCATTACCAGAACATTACTTAACCAAAACACACATAACAGCTTCTGCACTCCTCAAAGGTTGCTAAGAACCAACACAACCCTTTCACAACAACTTAAAAGCTAAACTACCTCAGCCCTTGGAAGCACAACCTCAAACTGCAACATCATTTATCACCAAGGAACTACCACTTCCACTTAGCTAAACAAACCACTTAACCGATACTAACCTCATCCGATACCCTTCACCACCAAGCCACTAAACTCTCTGAGCATCATCACTATCCTTCTACCGACAGGCTATTCCACTCTCACTATCACTAGCAACTAGTTTAACAAACTTCAGCACTTCTAACTCTCACTCAGCACCAAAACAACCTCTAAAAACCCATCATCCCACCTAATCCAACCACAACACTAACAGATTCGATTAGTTATTAGCGAGCGTGAACATCGTATGCATGATCACCTACATGCCCTATCAATGCCTGATGTACATGTATGCAAAACCTCTAATGTCATGCCACATGTATGCATGGACCAACATATATAATATAGCATATAACAATGATTTTAACTGTGCATGAATGCCAGTTCACACCCTCCAATAACATCCTCAAAATCTGTCTAAGAACAACCTCCTAACTCACCTTTATCTTATCTAACTCCATCATACCAACAACCACTAACTACAAGATATTCACCCAAGCCTTCTTCACACCCAAGATGTTCCCAAACAACTACCATTACCCCAAACATGCTAGCAGCAAGACCAGACTTACCACACAAGGAAAACCAACAGAAACCAAACTAAGGCAACTAAAGCAAAGATCACTTAACAAGGTTACCTGAAAACACAACACCATCCTGAAGCTTCATCAGACGACCTCTCTTCCTTGAGGAACCATCATGCTCCTGCCGCACCATTGTAGCACCAGCTGACACACCAGGGTCACCACCAACTCCTTGCGATAAGGAACCTTGGCTATTCCGAGCCAACATCAAACAATCACGCCTCATGTGTCCAGCAGACCCACATTTCCAGCAAACTCCACCTCCCAAACTCTTCACAGCCTTCTGCTTTTTCTGCCACCTCAGAACCTTACCCCGACCGTGCCCACGACCTTTCAAAGATCCTTTGGCTAACATTAAAGCTGACTTCACTCCATGAGGACAATCACGCTTAACATGCAACTTAGATCCACAATTCCAACAAACACCTGCGCCCCAACAATTTCCAACATGTTGCCTTTCACAACGGACACACACAGATGACTGAGCTTCTACTCCTTGCTCAAGTAACACTTGCTCAACAACAGCACTACCCGCGCCTTGCTTAACCCTTGGAAATTCCCTTCCAAGATACCTTTCATAGAAGGCTGACACAAAGAAATCCCAATCAATATCATGGATATGTGACGCCACCGCCACAGATATCCACCAGGCACTCACATCTTCCAGCATCAAAGAAACAACACTCCCCAGCTTACAGGCATAATCACAGCCTTCCTGATCCAAAATCAGAACCACATTGTCCAACCAGGCCTCAAACATCTCCGGGGAAGTACCATGATACTCCACAGCACCCAAACCAAGCAAATGCTGCTTCGGCAAACCCTCACATCTAGCCAGCACATCCACTGACTTTACCTCAACCGCAGCCTGAGATGTTCCAAACACCTCCTGAACAACAGATGATGAACTTTCCATCACAGAATCAGCTTCTTTCCCTTGCCTTACCATCTCAACTTCAGGCACCGAAGACTGAAACAAAACACCGTTACAAAAGGGCGAATTCTTTGCCTTAACAACCTGCCCCAAGGCAGCAACCATCTCCCTCATTCGCCATTCCTCCATTGACCTTGCCATACCACTAACAACAACAAACATACAATCACAACAAGCAACAAACCAGTTAGACCAACATTAAGCAAGGATTCAAACTCCAACTCCAAAACACAATAGCTATATTAATAAGGCAATGGGTATCCCGAATCCTCCCCTTTACATGACATAACAGTCAACACAACATGGATATCACAACATCAAGCATATCAAACAACATACCTTGATCATGCTTACACCAAACAACATCCAAATGCACCAGCACATTAGCAACATAACATGCTCAAAACACATTCACCATGCATAACATCAGCTCATAGCATCAGCACATATCCACATAACTCAACCAAGACTCATAACCTCAAAACATGCTTGCATACATCAGCAACATGCTCAGAAACATCAAACACACATCGCAACCACTTACCGTTTTCCCCAACCTTCGCAACTCAGCTCTGATACCACCAAATGTAACCCCCGTAGCCCGGCCTAGACGGTTGACCCGAACTACGAAGATTACACGGGGAAAACCAAAGTCAACTCGAAAGTCAACCTTGATTAACGACCCTTTTTTTTTCTTTTTAATCTTGTCTAGATGCACATTAACCTTAGATGTGATCACACAAACACCATGCTCAAAGATCACAAACATCAGAGATCAAACAGGGACCCAAATGAACAAATTACAACTTTAGGGACCAAATTGTAATTTCTGTAAACTTTAAGGACTTAACCAGATTTTAAGTTACCAACTTAAAATTAATCATGTTTCATGCTTCTCTGCCAAATTTCAGCTCAAACGGAACTCCCGAACGCATACAATTGCACAAACAAAACTCAGGACCAAAACGTAAACAAAACAAAACATAAAAGATACCTTTAACCGAATTAACAGACAGGTATCGATACGCCTGGTGTCGTATCGATACGCGGGGAAGGCAGTAACCAAACTCTCAACACGGTATCGATACGAGTCTCACCGTTTCGATACGGCATTCATACGGTATCGATACTAGTTCCCTCGTTTCGATACGGCATTCATACGGCATCGATACCCTAACAATCGTACCGATACGCCTGGGCAGAAATGTGCATATTTGGCTCAGGCGTATCGATACGCAAGCCCGAGTACCGATACCCCTACCTGGAATTGACTCGTAAACAACATCAAACATGCTTCAAACTTCAAATTAACAACACCAAACCACATCACATAATCAACCAACATGCAAGGACCTTAATTGCATCACCAATTCAATAGAAACACATCATATATGAAAAACCCCAAATCTATAGGCATGCTTCCTAAACAAGCAACCATTTGGGCACAAACCTTCCAAAACAAACTCATTTAAGCCAATTCATGTTTCAACATCATTAACAACAGCATTTAAACATTCTTGACCAAACATATGCGATCACATTCACATAAACCCGAGAGATTCTACCCCATTGCCCTTATTAACTATAACTATTCACCGAGACATACATCTCCATTGGAGTCCACCTTGAATCCATTGCTCCTTGCTGTCCAAACTTCAAGAATCTGCATTGATGGACAAAAAGGAGCGTAAGCACATAATGCTTAGTGAGGAATGCTCGAAAACCAAAACACCATCAATGCAGCGGGTCATTAAAACACTTTTAAACAAACCCGATTTGATTACCAAAGCCGTGTTTGAAACCCTTTTCAACATCAAGCTCAAATCATGCATAAACACCATATGCCAAGCTTAAACAAAACCATGGAAACACACCCATTTCACAACATACCTTTCTTAAACTTGAAAACCATATCAAGCAAGAAACCTTTTTAAAACCATAGCATCAAATATTCCAACACATGCATTTAACCAAGGCAACATAAACCATAACATCATCCTCATATGCCTTTAAAAACAAGTCTCACAAGACTCCAATGCGACATAGATACTTCATGCTCACATGCATCATTTACCAAATGATAACCAACACTTGTTCAACTCAACAAGTAAACATGCATTCACTAGCATCATACACTTTTCATGCAACAATGCATCAATTCAAGCATCTCATGCTTCACATGCAATCATGCATCAATTCAAGCATCCCATGCTTCACATGATCAAGAACATTACATTGGCCTCCAAGAGATCAACCTCATTCACTTTCCAACTCAACAACCCGATCGGATACGCGGATTCCGAGCGTTGTCCCTACGCTCCCTACACCCTACCCAATCCAAGGTCTCCCAAATGGGTAACAACCTCCATTTGACCTCAACATCCTAAGGTTCCCATGTATGGACTTTTTAACACCATACAACCTTAGCTTGCACAAGATTCTCCCGTATGGACTTTTAACCACCATACAACCTTTGCATAACTGATTGGTAGTTGTAGAACATCATCTAACGAGATCCGGGACAACACACACAAGATCCACACATGGACTTAACCACTGCCATTGTGATCTCAACAAGCACAAGGTTCTCACATATGGACTTTGAACCACCATATAACCTTTGCTCAACCAAGGTCCTCGAATGGGCAACTCCTCCATTATGACCTCAAATAACCAAGGTCCTCCCGTGGGCAACAACCTCCACTATGACCTCATCTCGTTAGGAAACTTGAAGGGAGCTTATCCGGTCCACTCTTGACCACTCCACCTCCAAGGAGACTTTATTCACGGTGCACCCAATCCTATAGCCGGCTAACTATATCCGATCAACGAACCAAGAACCACTTACATCACTTGCCAATATAACCATCTTACCATATTAATCCAATGTTCCACATGCATAAACATAATGCAAAACCATCACAACATTAGCCCAATGATTCACACGCATAACCAATATGCAAAACCATTACATCATTAATCCAATGATTCACATGCATAACCAATATGCAAAAGGTAACATTTAACATCATCAATTCACTGTTTTAAAGCATCATTCAAAGCCATTGATCAACATGCAACACTATGCATCAAAATCACAATTACCATAAACAAAACCAAGGATCTCTTACCTTGAGCATCCTTCTCAAGTGGCTTTCAAAACCAGCATTAAACCATGCTAAAACATGCTTATAAAACAGAATTAAACCATGCAAAACACATGCATTTCAAGCTTCAACCACATTTGCTTATAAAACCAAATCACAACACAATTCAAAAGCAAAAATCCCTTTTACTTACTCTTGAGCTTAGCAAGTTGTTTAGACTTACACTAAGCTCCCAAAAACCTTCAAACCTTGTTTCAAAAGCTGAAATCCCAACTTCACTCACCGATAACCAAACAAGACTAGCCAACAAGCCCTCCAAGCTTCCGAAACCTTCCGCAAACACCTTCAAAGCTCACGGATCAAACTCCCCTGTTTCAAGCACACAAAAACAGAACATTAATGCATCTTTATGCATTAAAACACCAGCAGCAACAACACTACGCGCTGCTCATCACAAATCTAACAATTTGGCTACCAAACACAACCGAAATCACCTCCAAACATCTCCAAAACTTAACCCAGCCAAGATCCATCACCTCTAACCATTTTTATACATCAATTAACATGCAAAATGATCACAAACACGTCCTTATACCTCCAGGTATAACAGATCACCAAAAACACTCCAAAAGCAACCAAAAACTCAAGCCAAACTTAGGAAATTCAACCTATCCGGGATTGCATTGATTAAACCTCAACTTCTAATCAATTTAGCATTCATTTAACATCATTTTGACACTCCAAAACACTGCCCAAACAGATCACACGAAAATTTCACCAAAATCACCAAATCTTGCATTTTAGCCAAAAATCAAGATCTCATTTGAAAAGCCATTAATAAAACACAAATCAAGGATTGAGAACTTAGGAATTTCAGTAAAGAACTGATAGTTTAGAGGAGAAGGACGTTCTTACCTCCAAACTTGAATTTCTCCATTTTAGAGCCAAAAAGCTTGATGAAACAACTTGCAAATTGAGAGGTTTTGTTGATGAGATGATTAGGAGTCAAATGAGAGTTGAAATGAGAGATTTAGATGTCAAAATCAGAGAAAGAAATCTGGAGAATTTTGTTTGGGTTGAGAGAAAATGAGAGAAAAGAGAAATTGAGAGAAAAATGGAAAATTAGTTAGGAAATTGGTTAAAATGATTTCCCTCCCTTTCTTAATCTTTAAAAATCAGAATAAAGCCTTAAAATATCTTAAAAAAATCTGGAGAAATCCTTTTTGGAATAATAGCTCCTTAAAGATTCAAAGTTTCAATCCTTTATAAAACTGCCCCGCAACTTTCAAAAATTACATTTTGGTCACTAGCCAAAATGTCAACCTTCCGAACCTCATTTTCCAAAATTGATTTCACAGTTCACTTATATATATTAAAAGATGATTTTAGAGCATTTTTCCATATTTTTAATGCAACCCGAACTAGGCTTTCCTAAATTCACTCTTATATATTCGATCAGCACTTTGACCGAACCGGTCAACACCCAAAACTTCTGAGCCTAAAACCGGGGCGTTACAGTTAGTTTAGGAGTTTTACACTTAGGTATTTTTTTAAATTTTTTAGTTTTACTTTGATTCAGTTTATTCCAAATTTTAGATTTATTTCCTTAGACCTTTAGGTTTAGGTTCTTTTTTAATTAGATCTTCTTTTATAAAATTATTTAATAATGAAATATTTTAAATTGCCAACTTATTTCAGTTGTACCCAATCCAAAAAAAATGAAGGATGGAGACTCCAAACTTTTGGCAGGCTTTTGAAGGTTGAATTTATTTCGGCCTAAAAAAGATTTAGGGGTAATTCCATCATGTTGAGAGTTTGGGTTATGGGGTTAGTTTAGAGATTAGGAGATTATGCATGCACTTTAATTATTAGTTTAGGGATTCGATTTGCACTTTAAGTCTTTAACTATTAGTGATTGTAAGATTTAAGGGTTCATATTTGGGGTTTATGAGTAAATGGGTCAAGTTGATTGTTAGGGTTTAGGGGTAAAAGTGTTTAAGTTGACTGGTTGGTTGGGGTTATGAGATTAGTTTAGGAATTTGGCTTGTACTTTAATTATTAGTGATTGTAAGATTTATGGTTCATGTTTGGGGTTTATGGCTAAATGTGTCAAGTTTATTGGTAGGGGTAAATGTCTTTAAGTTCAATGGTAGGCTGGGGTTATGAGATTAGTTTAGGGATTCGGTTTTCACTTTAATTATTAGTGATTGTAAGATTTAGGGGTTGAGGTTTGGGGTTTAGGGATTCAAATTCACCATTATTTATTTTAAAATTTTCTAATCTAGTCCAATATTTTTAATATTGTGATATTTTGTTCATTATAATCCATAAAACTTTATTTTTAGTCCAAATTGACCCGTATTCACATTTTTGTAATTTAGTCTAATGTTTTAATTTTAATTTAATATTTTTGTTCATTATAGACCATAAAACTTTATTTTTATTCTAAATTGACCCATATTCAATTTTTTTTTTGTAATTTAGTCTAGTGTTTTTAATATGATGATATTTTTATTTAAGTTTATTCTTAAAATTTTATTTTTCACCGTAATTTACCTTATTAATTTCTATTTTTTGTAATTTACTCCAATATTTTAGTTGTGACTCATTTGATGACAGTTTTAACCATTCTAGTGTCTAATATTTATTTTTAATGTGATTCGTGTTCGTGAAAGGCGTTAAATAATTCACTCAAAATGACCCAACATAAAGTCTATCGACTATTTGTACCAAACTCAAACTTAATATGAATTCGAAACCGGAATCAATCCAACCTAAAATGAAACAGACCAAAAATGAACTCGACCTGAAGTCTAACCGAACTCGAATTAACCCGTAATTAACTGATTCAGGCCTGAACCATTTTGACTCGACCTGAAACTGACCCGCACCCGATCTGACTCTAGTCGAAACATCAAATCGACCTGAAATGACATGTATCTAATTTAATCCGACCTGACAGGACCCGACCTAAAACTCATCCGATCACCAGTTATTAGATCCTAATATTTATAAGGGAAAACTACACCAGTGACCACCGAAGATATTGAGGATACCTATTTGAACCACCGAACTAAAAAAAACGTCAATCACACCACCAAACTTATTAAATCAACCTATTTTGACCACCGTCGTTAAAAAATTAACGGTGGAGTGACGGAACTGCCACGTGGCAGTTGATGGATATATTTAAAAATTACACATTTGGTCCCTGTTATTTACACATTTTTTTAATTTAGTCCTAATTTTTAATTAATAAAATAATAAATTATTTAATTAGGTAGTGACACGTGTCACTATTTAGAGGAGGAAAACGAAATTGAGCATAATTGCCACCCAGGGGATTCGAACCTGGGTGGTGTAGGTGGAAATGCAAGTGTTAAGCCACTGCACCAAGCCCAACATTATACTTTAAAACACCCAACTTAATATATAACTCTTATTGGTTTCTACATTTATAACCCAAAAGCTCAAACCCTAAACACTAATTTCACATATATAAATCCTAAACCATAACCCTAAATATTTCAAATTAAACCTCAAATCCTAAAATTTTCAAATTAATTTTACAATAAATATTTTAAATTAAACGCTAAACTCAAACCCTAAAAATTTCAAATTAATTCCATGTTAAATATTTCAAATTAAGCCTTAAACCCTAAACCCTAAATATTTCAAATTAAACCCCAAACCCTAACCTTAAACCATAAATTTCAAATTAATTACACGATAAATATTTAGGGTTTAATTTGAAATATTTAGGGTGAAATTAATTTGAAATATTTAGGGTTTATGGTTTAAATTAATTTCACGCTAAATATTTCAAATTAAACCCTAAATATTTATCGTGTAATTAATTTGAAATTTATGGTTTAAGGTTAGGGTTTGGGGTTTAATTTGAAATATTTAGGGTTTAGGGTTTAAGGCTTAATTTGAAATATTTAACATGGAATTAATTTGAAATTTTTAGGGTTTGAGTTTAGGGTTTAATTTAAAATATTTATTGTGAAATTAATTTGAAAATTTTAGGATTTGAGGTTTAATTTGAAATATTTAGGGTTAGGGTTTAGGATTTATATATGTGAAATTAGTGTTTAGGGTTTGAGCTTTTGGGTTATAAATGTAGAAACCAATAAGAGTTATATATTAAGTTGGGTGTTTTAAAGCATAATGTTGGGCTTGGTGCAGTGGCTTAACACTTGCATTTCCACCTACACCACTTAGGTTCGAATCCCTTGGGTGGTAATTATGCTCAATTTCGTTTTCCTCCTCTAAATAGGTGGTGACACGTGTCACCACCTAATTGGAGGAGGAAAATAAATTAATAAAATTAAATCTAAATAATTAAAAGTCCTCCAATAAGGTGTTCACACGTGTCACTACCTAATTAAATAATTTATTATTTTATTAATTGAAAATTAGGACTAAATTGAAAAAATGTGTAAATAACAGGGACCAAATAGGTAATTTTTAAATATATCCATCAACTGCCACGTGGCAGTTCCGTCACTCCACCGTTAATTTTTTAACGGCGGTGGTCAAAATAGGTTGATTTAATAAGTTTGGTGGTGTGATTGACGTTTTTTTTAGTTCGGTGGTTCAAATAGGTATCCCCAATATCTTCGGTGGTCACTGGTGTAGTTTTCCCTATTTATAATTAAAGATGGAACTTTTTATACAATTTCATAATGAGGCGCACACTAGTTACACAACGGCTTGGCGCTAGAGCCTTTTTTTTCTTCAATTTCATGTGTCTTTTTTAAAATTATAATTTTATTAATAATACTAAACAACCCGTAGATGTTTCCACCTTTTTAAAATTACATGTCATGACACTAATTATTTTCTTTGAAAATCTTCAATTCAAAATAGACGGTGTTTAGAGGACACATAAATTTATAACATAGGATAACAAATAAGTAGTTGACATGAAATTACATTGTGGTTAGAGGACACGAGAGAACTTAGAGTGTTTCGAGAACACGAGTTTATTCCATGTTTTTATGACGTCGTGGGTTTAAACATCAATTGATATTATATTGAAATCCTTTTTAAGAACTCTCAATGAGAACCACTATAATTGAGTGAGATCGTGTTGATGACGTGTTGTAAAGGAAGTAAAGAAGAACAAGAATAAGAACAAAGATATGTGAGAAAGAAGAAGATTTATATTTATTCTCAATAATGAAGTTGTATATAATGCCTTATTCAAATCATCAATTTCTAAGCATAAAAAGTACATAACACATAATATTTTGAATGATAAAGTAAATCAAATTTTATATATAAAGTTCTTATCATGATAAACATTCACATAGATAAATATTCATGACAAATATTAATTTAATTATCTATTTATTTTTTACTTTTTCTCCATTGTTTTTTCAAGAGAATGGCACAACTAGCCTTTAACTAAACAATTGTCACTCATATATATTTGTTGGGAAAATGTGATAAAATAGAAAATTTGAGTTATATTTTTTATGGGTAAAAGTAGAGATTCGAATATGAATTTATTGGTTCATATCCTATGTTGGGAAATTGTGAGGAATTTACAATTTTGAGCCATAATTTGAGAAGGTAAAGGTGGAGATTTGAATATGAATTTTATTGGGTCATATTCTAATCCATGAGACCTTTACAATGATATCTCATATGCTCCAAATGGTTGAGTGATGAATGAGAAATTGATGCTCAAAGTAAGGTAGTTGTGAATTGAGTAAGGAAGTTAGAATCCCCTTATCCCACATGGATGAGATAAATGGCATAAGAAGTGTTTATATACACTTACCAACTTTATAATAATTGAATGATTTGAATGAAAATTGTAATTTGCTTGCATGGGGTGTAAATCAATTTCATTTGGTTTAGGACTCACCTCCACAACTTGTGTGAAGCAAATGTTTGAACCAATTGGGTATTTTGTGGGCCTGTAGATATTTTATTTCCACGGTTTAACCTAATCACTCTCCTATATATCTAGTCTGTTTTAAGTACAACTCGAAATATTTTCTAGTCTCGAAAATTGCATTGTGTTTTTTTTTTTGTGATAGTCAGAGACATGGGTTTTGTTTGTGATCTTTTCAGAAGTGCTTTGTCGAAGATCATCCGTTGTTGTATACCAGGAGACTGATGACCAAACAACTCAAGCACAAAGGAGTGGCTGAAATATGTCTGGAGAAAATTGCGTTTGTGCAGGCCTCAACAATCTGTTTTCAGTTTATTCTGAATCTGTTCAATTCCATTAAATTCGTTTTATTATTTTTCTTGTTTATATCTATTTTTTCCGAATTAACCTTACTTTTTCAACATCCTACTCCATGAGAACTTTACATCAATATCTAATATGCTTAAAATGGTTGAGTGATAAATGAGAAATTCATATTCAAAGTAGGGTACTTGCGAATTGTGCATGAAAAATAGAAAACACATATCTAACATTGGTAGGATAACAAGCATAAGAAGTGTTTATATACACCAACCCACTTGCCAACCATTGAATGACTTGGTTACGATTGTGCCTCGCACGTATGTGCAAGGAAAATTGCAAATCGAAGCTCTCCAAACCCATCGCGGTTGTGGTTAAGCTAGTACGATGTGGGCGACGCGAATGTCTAGACTAATTCAGTCCTCTGGGCCTTGCTTATATTTTCCCACTACAAATTAAAATTTTCCTTTAAAAAAGTGATATA
Organism: Hibiscus tridactylites; assembly: GCA_958450335.1. NCBI lineage: Eukaryota > Viridiplantae > Streptophyta > Magnoliopsida > Malvales > Malvaceae > Hibiscus > Hibiscus tridactylites. The sequence goes on along the minus strand of OY288274.1, from coordinate 71,956,889 downwards.
TTTTTTAATAATTCGAATTAAAAGTATATTAGTTGGTTTCCTGAATTTCAGTTATTAAACTTGATAACGCCTTGCAGTTCACATTTATGTATTCTATTAAATATGATAGTAATAGCGTATTTTAAAATATATTCGGATATAACATTAATGACTTTAATTTTGAAATATATTATTTCTAATAATACTCCCTCGTGAAACTCCTATAAATAGCGTGTAAACCTTCTAGGTTTAAGGGAACTCAAAAAAAAAATTCTTCTCCTATAATTTTTAGTGATAGACAAAGACAATGGTATAATAGTTCATAATCTTTGCAATTGTGCTATTGTAGCTTATTATCTAGTTGTTATATCATGGGAGACAGACGGTCGAAAATCTCAAAACACCAAGGAGTGGCCGAAAATCCGTCTTGAATAAACTATATAGTTATAGGCCTTAAATCGTTTCCAACCAGTTTGTTTTTGATATTTTGTATCAAATTTTTTGTTTTGTTCAGTTTAATATTTTAATACAATATTCGTATTTTATTTATTATTTTAATTCTTTGATTAATATTTTTTTAACAATCTTAAGACAAATTTTAAGTTTTAACCCAAAAAGAATAGGTAATCGTGTATAATGCAATGGTTCATACCACATTGAATTTCAGCGGCATCCTGTCCAACTGTCCGATCATAGCAGTATCCAAGTGCGTAGCTCATGTCCGGTCCCTTCACCAACCCCATGCGTTTTGCACATATGTATTGTGCCATTTAAAAAACTCCCTTGGGTTACCCACGTGAATTCTAACCAAAAAGGAAAAACCCCATTAGTGAAAACGTTATGCATAACATAAACTATTTCCTAACGTTGTTTTCTTCTTGTCATACTCATAATTGGTATGGTTGTATGATGAGCAACCACTTATTTCCGTGTAGAGCAAATTTACTTCATGTACTACTAAGGTAAATCCTTAAATCACGAGATTATTAAGACAATAAAATATGTCACGAATAAGAAATATATTGTGTCCTAATTTTGCCCTTAATAATTATTATTAAATGTGATAATAATTATTGTTTGTGTTTGTGGAAACATTGAGAATTTTATTTGCGTACTAATAATTTCCTTTTAGAAATTTTATAGAGACAAACAAGATATTCAGACGAAATCTTGATCTATTTTGAAAACTAAAATCTTATAAATAATTCGTTTTAGGATTTAATTCATTTCGTTTTAACGGGTTCACTTGATCTTCCTTTCCAAACAAGAATCGATGAAATTAATATCGAAAGATTTTTCCTTTTGATTTTTGTTTGTTAAATAGAACCGGGTTGACTTGATATCTCTGTTTGGGCTTTAGTTCTACTAATATCATTGGTTAATAGAAGATATAACAAGAACAAAGGAAATAAATTATTAAGTTTATTTTCTTTGAATACTTTATAATTCTATCTCATAAAAGAAAATAAATCATTGAATTTATTTATTGAGAATCTTGTTTTGTTTGCGAATTGAATTCTTGTAAATATTTTTTTTTTCTGAAATTTAATTTATATCGTTTTAACGTGTTTACTTGATATCCTTTCAATTAAAGTGGACAAATTTGTTTTAACAAAAAATTATTAGAAGTAACATTGGTTACAGATTATGTTCAACAAAATCTAAAACGTTGTTCAGACCGAGGTCTTGAATCAAAGTATGGACGAACTTTGTTTTTCTATGTCAAAACTACATTCTCAAAGCCTTGTCTGATGCACACTATGAAGTCCATAATGTTTAAAAATGGCTAAAGAATTATGATGTTCATTAGACCATAAATAAAAAATGAACGATGTCATTGTTAAGAAATTCTTAGTTACCAAATTCTTAATTTTGTAATGATTAATTCAAAATTGCTGCGAATTAAAGGCAGTGAATTTATCTAATAACTCACGATATTCTCGCAAAAGGAATGTTTATAAGTGAATCCGTTCAAGTGTTATTTAATTGAAAAACTAACCCCTACTTGGAACAGCTTCGAGAATTACCTTAATCATAAGAGAACGAAATCCATAAACGAATGATTGAAAGAGAATATGAGACTACATGTCCAAGATTTTTTTTAAAGACATGGTATTTAAGCGTGCGTAGTGCACTGCCTTTGTTTCATAAGTTACCTATTTGGTGCACTGTTCGATACTATCTTTCTATTAGACTATATGAACTTTTGTTTCAGGTTTTAGTTTCCTAAACTCCTGTCGTCTAACAAAAATTGAAAATTGCATGTTTCTAGTTTTAGTTTCGAACTAAATTCATGATGATTAACAAGTTCGTAATTTTCTATTTCTACTTTGTGACTTTGAGCCGCAATGAAAATGAATGAATTTCATTGTAGAGATTTTCAAAATGTGACTACAAAAGATGTTGTTGAACTTGATTAAATATGTGAAAGATGATCCTTCTATTATTAGACATGATAAGGTAAATGTTTCTAAGAAAAATATTTCTAGGGCAAACGCAAATAAGGTCTTATCTAGGACCAAAAGGCGGTCTGCTCAAGAAGCAATATTTTATTGGAAATGCTCCAATTGCCATAAGATGAGTAACAAGTCTTTAGACTATAGACTTCTATAGAAAGTCAGAACAAACGAGGTCATTGTTATAACAAAACATTGTCGTAATAATTAAACATGACAAATTAATGTTTGAAGAAATAAATTTATTGCATTCATTAATTATAGGACAAACTAGAGTTATTTGTTTAAAAGCAAAGATGAAGCTTTATAGAATTATTCTCTATAAGCATGAAGCTGAAACCGAAACTTAATAAAATGATTAAGATGGGGTTGAAGCTCCAAATGAGTAACAATGATACTCTAATTTTGAAGATGACTTCTGAAAAGTGCTAAAACTTTAAATATGTGACTAACATGTGGGGGGAAAAGTTCTATCAGCTAATTACCTTTCAAATCAGGTTTCCCACAATAAAAGAGACAAAACACCATATGAGTTATGGAAGAGTATAAAACCTTACTAAAACTACTTGAAATGTGGGTTGTCTTACAAAGGTAATGTCCCCATTACCAAGCTAAATGGAAATAAGTCTAACGGTGATCTATATTTTCATTGGCTATGTAGAACATAACTATATATATATATATATATATATATATCATTTTCTTGAGTACAAATCAAAGAAACGTGAGATTCCCAAGAATATGGAATCAAACAATACTTCAATCTTTGAAAATATAACCCCTTTTATAACTAGGGTAATTGATTCAAGTTCAACAAAATGAACTTTAGAGACTATTAATAAATATAGTCAAAACATTCAACAAACGGTTGAAACAAAGATGTCGTCACGATGACAAATTAGTTTGACAAACGTGTGTTTGTCAAAACTACCGAAAGTAGGATGTATGATCCTTTGTTGATGACATACTCAAATTCAAGATTGACATGAAAAATATGGAAAATATGAGATTAACTTATTTGATTTTGAACATCCAAATCTAATGATTGTCTAATTGTCTTATATTGATGCAGTCACACTGTGTGGACTAAAGAAGCTTGGCAGGGATGTTTCTAGCGTAGCCAAAACTCCAATGAATACCCGACAACAAATGTGCAAAACCAAAAGGTTAACCAAATGGAATATGCAAAGGTCATTGACAATCTAATTGAACTGTACTAGAACAAATATTACTTTCACTATAAATAGTTAAAGTATATTCAAAATCAATCCAAGATCAAACCTCTAGAAAACGATTGTGAGTGTACTGAGATATACTCAAGACAAAGAAATTCATTATTCTAGAGATCCTACTATTTAGAAGGATTCTCTGATGCCAATTGGATATTTGATATTAAAGATATCAAAGGCACAAGTGAATATGTTTCACATTGAAATGAGGATCAATGTCATGGAATTCCACCAGAAAAACGTTTAGAACTAGATCCAAAATGGAATATGAGTTTGTAACTCTAGACCAGTCTAGAGAATAAGCCACATTGTTTCAAAATTTCTTGGAGGATATTTCTAAATAGCCAAAGCATGTGCCAACAATATTCATAAATTGGTATAGCACGAAGCTTTATGTATAATGGTAAGTCGAGACATATGCATCGTCAATACAATACCATTAAACAACTAGTCTCAGATGAATTTATCTCTATTGATTTTCTAAGATCAAAAGATAACTTTGTAGATATGTTGACCAAAGGGTTAAATCGAGGTCGAGTTGAGAAACATCGAAAGAAATGTGACTACATCCCAAGAAAATTTAAGGCACTATGTGAAAGAAAAACATACCTATTTGATTGAAGATCCCAAGATCTAGGTTCAAAGGGACGACCTAATTGCATAGACAATGTGTAGTTATTTTGGGGGGTACTTATCCCCAAGTTTGTTCATATGTTGTATATAATGGTTAGAGTGGATGATAACTCTTTGAAGAACATGTATTTTCCCTAAAGTTATAGATTTAATCGTCCTCACATCAATGTTTGTTTCATCAAATTTTTGCATTTTTCATGTCTATTTCTTGCATTTTATCTAACTTCGTCTCAGTTCTTCTTATTTCACATATTTTTGCTTATTTTTCCTTGTTGTCGTTGCATTTATAATTTCCCTACAAAGGAAGTTTCAACTGCAGCCAGCTCAACAATGCAACTGCCAGTTGTCATATATACTAAAAGATAAGGACGACTCTATAGTTGTATTATTTGTTATAACATATTTTGTACGACCTTGGGTCACACAAAACACCTGAAGGACAAGTTTTCTTTCTTGGGCAGCCTATAAAAGAGCGAACCCGAGAGGAGATAGAGAGATAGAGAGAGAGACGCTTTCTATTTTCATATCATATTCAACCACCGAGCTTATTCTATCCTTCCATGGGGGCTTAAGCTTATTTATGGCGATCCAAGGTGAAGCGAGGCAGAAATATTCGAGGAGAAGAGGATTCAAGTGCAATATCAAAGAGAATATTTTGTTCTCATCTTAAACTTTCGTTTGATTAGATGTTTTGATGAAAAAATTAGTACTACACCTAAGAGAGACCCGATAGAAATTTCACAAGGCCCAATCACTCGGGCAAGGACTAAACAATTCGAGAAGGCTCTCGCAATGTTAATCAAGCGAGTTTGGGATGTTAGGTTTCAAAGGGGCGTTGGAATTGATGGAAATGGGCGTGAAGAGCCATGCAAGCCATGCACTTTGTTGCATTTAGTTTAATTTTACACATCCTTATTTGTTTAATTTTTGGACACATGGTTATTTATTTTGTGCCTAGTTTTCTCTTTAAATTTCTAGAATTTTATATAGTGAGTCATGCAGTTTGTTTTATATGTTTTAAAACCATATTTTATAATTTAATTTCAGCATTTATATGTCAAACATTAATGCTTTTATTTTGGTCATATAGGTGTACAAGTGGCATGACAACTTCGAGCTTGGAGGGTAAGCATTGTCCAAGTCATTTGGAGAGGATTGGACACCATGATATGGAAGAAGGAAAGCCAAGAGACACCTCTATTTGACTCTTCAATGGATGGAAATAATAAGGAGCTGATCCAAAAATTCCTTTTCATATGATGGCAATTCATATTCAATTAAAGAGGAGGCATTGGGGGCAGATTCATCACCAAAAATTTCACTTCGATTGTTTGCCATTTTGAGTAGGATCCAAGCATAACTGCGTTGTGAAATCTGCATGAATCTTAATCTCTTATCTCTTATCTTTCCAACGCATTTTGAATCGCATCAATCCAATATCAAAAGCTCGACATGTGTTTAAATTACTGAAGGTATTGCAGGCTGGAGCGTCATACGGGATTTGCAACCATTCACTTTCAAAAGCCATGTCCATTCATATTTGAACACTAATGAACAGGCTTTGTGCATCATCTTGAATGAAGGAAGGACTTTTGGCCTTTCATATTCACTGTAAGCCTATAAATAGAAGGCTTTTGGATATACTTGTGAGATTGTTCTCCTCATTGTTCTTCATTGAACTTCTTCACTTCCATGCTTGTTCTTGTAATTGTCAACCTCTACCTTTCATCATCATATAACGTTGGTTCCTAGTTGCATATAACTAGTGGGTTGCGTTACACCATCTACCTTTCCATCTAATTATAACGTAGGTTCATATATCTCAATATCTAGCGTGTCACATTCCATCCAAACTATCATTTAATCTATCCAAACATCCACCCCATTCCACCCAATCATCCATGCCATCCATAATCTTTACTATCTTCATCTTCTTTGTTTCAAAACACTGAACCCTTTTGCTAGCCTTCAACAACGATTTTAAATACACCTTGATTTACAATCGGGAACAAATACGTCTCCACTTCAACTGCCGGAGGCGAGCACGTATCATTTGGCATTAGACCTATTTTAAATCAATGTACTCTGTAACCCCCTTAGCCCGGCCTAGACAGTTGACCCGAACTACGAAGATTACACGGGGAAAACCAAAGTCAACCTTGATTAACGACCCTTTTTTTTTCTTTTTAAACTTGTCTAAATGCATATTAACCCTAGGGGAACTCTTGATAAGAACATATTTAAAGATCACAGCAATCGGACAACGAATAGGGACTCAATTGCACAACATACAAATTTAGGGACCAAATTGTAAATTCTGGAAATTAAGAGGACTTAACCAGTTTTAAAGTTACCACTATAAAATTAACCATATTCCATGCTTCTCTGTCAAATTTCATCTCAATCGGACATCACAAACTCAATCAATTGCATAAACAAACATTGGGACCAAAACGTGAGAAATCCAAAACATCTAACCATCAGATTCAGTGCCCAACGGTCGAGTGTTCCGAAACGGGGATGATCCGTTCTGAAACGAGGGACCGTTCCGAAACAAGTTGCAGAACAAGGCTTGGTAGTGGCAAATCCGTTTCGGAACAGCCCTACCTGTTTCGGAACGCCAAGGCCATTTTAGGCCCTTTGTTCCGAAACGGTAGCACCCGTTCCGATACGGGCTGTCCAGAATTGCAGAATTTTGCTGGTTTAACAAGCAATTGACCCATCAAACGCATTCCAAAGACCACCAAATCATACCAGCAAGTCATTCAACACTCAAAGAACATATTAGCATCAACCAATCTCAATCATAGCCTCAATTAAAGAAAAACCCAATTTTATAGGCATGCATCCTATATAGAAAATAATGCAACCATCAAAACATCAAACCAAATACCAAAATGCCATTTACATGTCCCAACATCATCAAAAGCATAAAACCAACTTATGGAGTCCAAAACACCTCCCAAAAACACAATTTAGGTTCCCATTGCCAAATGCCAAAAGCTAATAGTGTTAGGAAAACCTTCACCATACATGAGCTTAGTCTTCACTTGGATCCTTGACCCCCTTGCTGCCCTTTATGCACTTCAATGCTCTGCATTATTGGTTTAGGAAAGAGAGAGCGTAAGCACATAGCTTAGTGAGGAATGCCTAATTAAAACATCACAATAATGCATTTGCAAAAACACCTTTTCAAGGACTTTAGTTTCAAAACAACATTTATCATGCAATCATGCATACAAACCAAGCATCTCATGCTTCAATCCATCACCATGTCATATTGGCTTACAAGTGACAATCCATAACATTATACAACTCAAAAACACAATCGGATACGCAGATTACGAGCGTTGTCCCATTAGCTTCATACACACTACCAATATCAAGATGGAGCATGGTACAATCACAACCCCTCAACACCCGTGATGGAGACTATGGTACAATCACAACCCCTCCACATCACTCATTGGTAGTTGTATAACATCACTAACGAGAACCCGGGACACACAACACAAGATCCACACATGGACTTTTAACCACCATTGTGATCTTAACACAAGATCCACTCATGGACTTTTAACCACCATGGTGATCTTAACCATCTCGTTAGTGTACTTGGATGGAGTTTACGGTACAATCACAACCCCTCAACATCCAAGGTGACTTTATTCACGGTGCACCCAATCCTATAGCCGGCTAACTATATCCGATTCAAGTACTTTTAAATCAACACATCACTTACCAATATACATCATTTAACATCATTAATCCACTGTTTTAAAGCATTTATCAAAGCCATTAACCATCATGCATTACTATGCATCAAAACCACATTTATCAATGTTCAAAACAAGGATCTCTTACCTTTAGCATCCTTCAACACATGGCTTATAAAACCAGCATTACACATGCTAAAATATGCTTTCAAAACAGAATTTAAAACATGCAAAATAACACATTGCACTCAACCATCTCACGGTTCATCAAAAAGAGTGTTTTTTTCGAAAACTTACTCTTGAGCTTAGCTAAGTTGTTTAGACTTAAACTAAGCTCCCATAACCTTCAAACATTGATTTCAAAGCTGAAAATTAAACTTCACTCACCGATTCCGTTTCGCAAGCTTGCCGAAACACTAATCAAGCTTCTGGATCAACACCACAAGGATCCGAAGATGTCTCCCCTGTTTTAAATAGATCAAAGCAGAGGATTAATGCATCATCATGCATTAATATCTTCAACCAAGACACCTAAACTCACTGCTCTCATCAACACTCACATTCTGGCTACCTATCACAACCGAAATCACATCCAAACACCTCTACAACATTACCCAGCCAAGATCCATCAATTCCAAACATTCTTATACATCAATTAACATCCAAAAGGATCTAATCACGTCCTTATACCTCCAGCTATAGGAGAACATCAAAATCACCCCAAAAATCACCATTAACTCAATCAAAAACTTAGGAAAATCAACCTATTCGGGATTGCATTGATTAAACCTCAATTACACATCAATTATACATCCATAATACATCAAAAAGACATCTCAAAACAGAGCCCAATCATTTTATACGAATTTCTTCAAATTAAAACCAAATCTTGCATTTTAAAGCCAAGATCAAGAACACAACATAAAAACCTTTAATAAAACTCAAATCAAGGATTGAGAACTTGGGAATTTCAGTAAAGAACTGAGTATTTAGAGGAGAAGGACGTTCATACCTCTAAATGTGAGTTTCTCCTTGTTTAAAGCCAAGATTCTTTGAAAATCCAATAAGCAAATGATAAGGATTTGATGTAGGAATGATTAGAGATCAATTGGAGATTGAAATCTAATTTTTAGATGTCAAAATCAGAGGGAAAATGGTTGGGGAAAAGTGTTTGGCTGAAAGAAAATGGAGAGAAAATGAAGTGGGAAAATTTTGAGAAAAGTTAGTTATGAAATCCAAAATATCCATTTCCCCCTTTTTCCTTTTATTAAATATCATTTAATAAATCTTTAATATTAAGAAAAATCTGGAGAAAACTCTTCTTGGGTAAGTTAGCTCCTTAAAGATTCAAAGTTTCAATCATTTTAAAACAGTCACCAACTTTTCAAAAATTACATTTTAGTCACTAACATGAAAATCACACTTCCAAACCTCATTTTGTAAAATTGATTTCACCACTCCCTTATATATAATAAAAGAGGATTTTTAGATATTTTCCATATTTTTAATGCATCCCGAACTAGGCTTTCTCTAAAAACCATCTTTTATATTCGAACCGAAATCCGACCGGTCCGATTCAAACCCAAAACTTCTAAGCCCAAAATTGGGGTGTTACAACTCTCCCCTTAAGAAATTTCGTCCTCGAAATTTACCTGAAGGAAAGAGGTACGGAAACTGCTTCAACATGTCATCCTTCCGTTCCCACGTGGCTTCCTCAACACCACGATGCTTCCACAACACCTTTACCAACTCAATGGTCTTGCCTCGAAGAACTTTACTATCCGAATCCAGAATCCTCACCGGTTCCTCATCATAGGTCAAATCCGGATTCAATTCCACTTCCTCAACAGGCATCACATGAGAAGGATCCGATCTATACTTCTGAAGCATAGAAACATGAAACACATCATGAATCTTTTCCAACTCTTTCGGCAACCTCAACTTGTACGCAATAGGACCCACACGCTCAATCACCCCATATGGTCCAATATACCTAGGGCTCAACTTACCCTTTCGACCAAACCTCATCACCTTTTTCCAAGGCGAAACTTTCAAAAACACACGGTCACCCACCGCATACTCCATCTCCTTACGCTTCAAATCCGCGTAAGACTTTTGCCGATCAGAAGCTGCCTTCAAACGCTCACAAATGAGCTTCACCTTCTCGGTGGTTCCTTTCAACAAAGTTGGCATCGAAACCAACTTCTGACCCGTTTCAGCCCAACAAAGAGGAGTCCTACACTTCATCTCGTACAAAGCTTCGTAAGGTGCCATTTGAATACTTGCCTGATAACTATTATTATAGGCAAACTCCACCAAAGGCAAATGTTTCTCCCAAGAACCCTGAAACTCAATCACGCAACACCTCAACATATCCTCCAACACCTGGATAGCACGCTCAGACTGTCCATCCGACTGCGGATGATAGGATGTACTGAAATTCAACCGTGAACCCAAAGCTTGATGCAAACACTGCCAAAAACGCGATGTAAACCTCGGATCTCTATCCGACACAATCGACTTTGGCACACCATGCAGCCACACAATCTCAGCAATGTACAGCTCCACAAGCTTATCCAAAGTGTACGTAGTATGCACAGGCAAGAAATGCGCACACTTCGTCAGGCGATCCACAATCACCCACACCGAATTCTTCTTCGATGGCGACAAAGGCAAACCAGACACAAAGTCAATGGTAATCCATTCCCACTTCCACCCAGGAATCCTTAGCGGTTGCTACAATCCTGAAGGAAACTGATGCTCAGCTTTAACTCACTGACAAACCATGCACTTGCTTACAAACTCAGCAACATCTTTCTTTAAACCCACCCAATACTACTCATCACGAAGATCACGGTACATCTTAGTACTACCAGGATGCATATCAAAAGGACTACTATGACCTTCAGTCAGAATAGCGCGCCTCAAATCAGCATCATTGGGCACTACTATGCGACTCCCAAAGCATAACACTCCATCATCATTAAAACAGAAATCCGAAGGCCTACCCTCCGCAATATCCTGAACATGTGGCACCAAGGAATCATCCAACAACTGCTTTTCCTTAATCAACTGAACCAAAGATGGTTTCACTTGCAACTCAGCCACAAGACTACCATCACGATAAATACTCAAACTAACAAACATAGCCCTCAACTCCACAACTACCTTCCTACTCAAGGCATCCGCTACAACATTAGCTTTACCCGGATGAAACTCGATCGTCAAATTGTAATCCTTAAGCAACTCCACCCAACGTCGTTGCCTAAGATTCAACTCTTTCTGTGACATCAGATACTTCAAACTCTTGTGATCCGTGTACACAATACACTTCTCACCAGACTGGTAATGTCTCCAAATTTTCAAAGCAAAAACCACCCAGCCAACTCAATGTCATGCGTAGGATAATTGCGCTCATGCACCTTCAACTGCTGTGATGCATAAGCCACCACCTTACCCTCTTGCATCAACACACATCCCAAGCCAACGTAGGACGCATCACTATACACCACAAACTCTTTCCCTGATTCAGGTTGAACCAAGATAGGAGCTTGCGTGAAAGCTGCCTTAAGCTTCTCAAAAGCCTGCTGTCTCGCTTCCGTCCACTCATACTTAACATCCTTCTGCAACAACTTTGTCAAAGGTGCAGCAATCTTTGAAAACTCATCCATGAACCTCCGATAGTATCCCGCCAAACCAAGGAAACTACGGACTTCATGAACATACTTAGAAGGCTTCCAATTCATCACTGCCTCAATCTTTTGAGGATCAACACGTATTCCTTCCGCAGAAACCACATGACAAAGAAACACAACTTCTCTAAGCCAGAACTCACACTTGCTCAGCTTGGCATAAAACTGATTCTCCAACAAAGCCTGTAACACTATCCTCAAATGCCCTTCATGCTCCTCCTCAGTACGAGAGTACACGAGAATATCATCAATGAACACCACAACAAACTTATCCAAGTATTCATGGAACACTCTATTCATCATGTCCATGAAAGCTGCAGGAGCATTCGTCAAACCAAACGGCATTACAAGAAACCCATAATGCCCATACCTTGTCCTGAAGGTTGTCTTAGGCACATCCACATCCTTCACCTTCAACTGATAATACCCTGACCTTAAGTCAATTTTAGAGAACACAGCCGCTCCCCGAAATTGATCAAAAAGATCATCAATTCTCGGCAATGGATACCAATTCTTGATAGTCAACTTGTTAAGCTGACGGTAATCAATGCACATTCTCATAGTGCCATCCATTTTCTTCACAAACAAGACCGGTGCACCCCAAGGTGACACACTCGGCCGAATGAAACCACGATCAAGCAACTCCTGAAGTTGCGTCTTCAGCTCTTTCAACTCTTTAGGTGCCATTCGATAGGGAGTAATGGACACTGGAGTTGTGTTTTCATACAGCTCAATTCCAAACTCCACTTCGCGATTAGGAGGCAACCCAGGCAACTCCTCCGAAAACACTCCAAGAAACTCTCGCACAGTCCCGATATCTTGCACACGCAACTCTTTAGAGTTAGGACTCATCACAAAGGCTAGGTAAGCTTCACAACCTTGTTAATAAGGGGCAGTCTGTCGAAACGGACTATCCTCGTTTGTTACGGATCTAGGAATGTTGTAGGCACGTTCCTGCAATAAAAACGACAAGGAAACAATAAAAAATATATGACATATTTATGGTTAAATAGGAACTCAAAGATGAACAATAATAATAATAATAATAATAATAATAATAATAATATAGGGTAAGATGATAATTTTGGCGTTTTGGAAAGACTTCAAACGATGGTGAAGAAGGCTTCAAAAACGACCGATGTTGAAAAACGCTAAACTCGAAAGAACGTGCACAATCTACTGAGCAAACCCGAATCGAATCTGTTTAACGTCGAAGGACTTGGACCCGCTAAATAGCAATTTAGGAACTCGAAGTATCAAAGACAAACAAACAAGTTTGAGTGTCGAATAGTTCTAAAAAGAACCGAAAAGAGAAAATTCTCTCAAAAGTGATTTTATTTCAAAGTTGGTAACCATCTTACATTTTTTAATACATATATATAGACTACAAAGGTGGTTAAGCCAAAATGAAACATGTGGCTTAAAAAAAATTAAAAAGGAATAACAATAAGTAAAAAAAATGCAGATTGTATTTCGGCCACTCTTTTGAAAGGAAAGTGGCGCCCTTTGGTGAAAATAGGCACATGTTTAATGTGCTTTGAATTTTGAATTCAAATCACCAACTCCTTGCATCCTTATCCGCACAGTGGAAAGAATTCGGCTGCACTTGGCTCTTTGATGGCCCAATCGTGCATGGTTCATGCATTCCCTGAAACGTTGCTTTGATATGTATTTGCTGGTGATAATGGGCTGCTGCACAAATGGGGTGCTGCACACATATATAAAACATTATTATAAATTACATTATCAAATTATTCCAAACATACGTTTCATATTATATACGAATACGTATTTAAATATAACTAATAAGTAGTATAACCTAAACAAGTCACATATCAGCATGCAACACATTAAAAGTCCTATCGTCTAAGGCACAAGTATTATCAAATGATTCAGAAATATTGGCACAAGTAAGGAAAAGAGCTTCCCTAAAACGTTGCACCCTAGATCGTGTAATTGGTCCTAACAGTAAGACCTCCGGATCAGCAACATGTGCTGGTGAAGACGTGCTCACATCATCCCCCCTTCTTGAAAAGGATTTGTCCTCAAATCTGTACAATCACCATAAGGGCTTAAGTCAGAAACATTAAATGTGGCACTTACATTGTATTTACCAGGTAGATCTAACTTGTAGGCGTTGTCATTCACTTTCTCCAACACCTGAAAAGGACCATCTCCTCGCGGTAACAGCTTGGACCACCTTTGGGCTGGAAATCTTTCCTTTCGGAAATGAACCCAAACCCAATCACCAACATCGAAGGTGACTCGCTTCCTTCCTTTGTTTGCTTGCTTTTCATATTGTTGAGTCCTTCGTTCAAGGTTCTCCTTCACCTGTTGATGCAACTTTTTTACGTATTCTGCTTTTGCTTGACCGTCCCTGTTCGTCACCTGTTCCTGTGGCAAAGGCAACATATCTAGAGGCGTAATAGGATTAAAACCATAAACAACCTCAAAAGGTGACATTTTAGTAGCAGAATGTACAACATGATTATAAGCAAACTCAACATGTGGCAAACAATCTTCCCAAGTCTTAATATTCTTTTTAATGATGGAACGAAGTAAAGTAGATAAAACCCTGTTAACAACTTCAGTTTGTCCATCAGTCTGGGGATGGCAAGTAGTAGAAAACATGAGTTTCGTACCTAATTTACTCCAAAGAGTCCTCCAGAAGTGACTCAAAAACTTCACATCCCTGTCAGAAACAATTGACCTAGGAATACCATGTAAACGTACAACATCCTTAAAGAATAAGTTAGCCACATTAACAGCATCATCAGTCTTATGGCAAGCAATAAAATGTGCCATTTTCGAGAACCTATCAACCACAACAAATATACTATCTCTACCTGTCCTAGTTCGAGGCAATCCCAAAACAAAATCCATTGATATATCAGTCCAAGGGGAATTAGGAATAGGTAAAGGTAAGTACATACCATGTGGTGAAACCTTCGATTTCGCTTTTCTAAAAGTCACACAACGTTCACAATACCTTTCAACATCTCTATGCATCTTCGGCCAAAACAAATGTTCTTTCAAGGTATGTAACGTCTTGGTGACTCCAAAATGACCCATCAATCCACCTTCGTGCGCCTCACGGATCAGAATATCACGCATCGAACCCTGGGGAATGCAAATCCTGTTTTCCTTGAAAAGATAGCCATCATGCCTGTAAAACTTTCCATCTGCACCTTTCGAACAAGCATTAAACTTATCTCTAAAATCAGGATCATTAGGGTATAAATCACAAATATATGCAAAACCAATCAGATGTGAATCAAGATAACTCAAAAGTGCATACCTACGTGACAATGCATCAGCAACGACATTTTTTTTCCTTTTTTTGTAACGAATGACATAAGGAAAAGATTCTAAGAATTCAACCCACTTAGCATGTCGTTTATTCAATTTATGCTGACCTGTGATGTAACGTAAAGCCTTGTGGTCGGTGTGGATCACAAACTCCTTAGGCAAAAAATAATGCTGCCATGTCTCCAATGCCCGAATCAGTGCATACATCTATTTATCATAAACCGGATAGTTCAATGTAGCACCACTCAATTTCTCGCTAAAGTAAGCAACGGGCCTCTTTTCCTGCATCAAAACAGCACCTATACCAATTCCAGAAGCAGCACATTCAATTTCAAACGTTTTATCAAAATCAGGTAATGCTAACACAGGTGCTCTAGTCAAACAATCTTTAATTTTCAAAAAGGCATCTTCTTGTTCTTTACCCCATGAGAAGACTGAATTCTTATTTATAATCCCGGTTAAGGGGGCGGTAATAGAACTGAAGTTAGGAACAAACCGTCGATAAAAACTAGCTAAACCATGAAACGATCTAACTTGAGTAATCGATGTCGGTCGTGGCCATTCCTGAATTGCCTTTATCTTCTCAGGATCAACTTCAACTCCCTGAGAACTAACAATGTAACCAAGAAATGTGAGTTTGTCAGTACAAAATACACACTTCTCCATGTTACCAAACAATCTTTCTTCTCGCAAAACCTGCAGAACAGCTCGCAAATGTCCTACGTGATCCTGTAAAGACTTGCTATAGATCAAGATATCATCAAAGTATACAACACAAAAATTACCAATGAAAGATCGCAGAACATGATTCATCAAACGCATAAAAGTACTAGGTGCATTAGTTAAACCAAAAGGCATTACTAACCATTCGTACAAACCTAGCTTTGTCTTGAAGGTTGTTTTCCACTCATCGCCTTCTCTCATGCGAATCTGATGATAGCCGCTCCTTAAGTCAATTTTGGAGAAGATGACGGCTCCGCAAAGCTCGTCCAACATGCCATCAAGTCTTGGAATGGGATGACGATACTTAATTGTGATCTGGTTCACAGCTCGACAATCTACGCACATCCTCCAAGAACCATCTTTCTTCGGCACTAACAGCACCGAAACAGCACACGGACTCAAGCTCTCTCGAATGTAACCCTTGTCCATCAACTCAGTAATTTGCCTTTGAAGCTCTTTCGTCTCTTCAGGGTTGGTTCGATAAGCTGGCCGGTTCAGAATAGTAGCACCTGGAATGAAATCAATCTGGTGCTCAATGCCACGAAGAGGTGGCAATCCCTTTGGTGTTTCAGCTGGAAACACGTCCTCAAACTCCTGCAAAAGTGTCAAAATCGGTGAAGGTAGATCAGTAGGAAAATCTGCCAATAAACAATAATCTTTAAAAATCAAAATAAGAACAGATTGTTGAGAGGAAAGACATTTCCTGATTTCGCTACTGCTCGCATACACGAACATCTTCTTCTTCTCTTTTCCAGTCTCTTTACTCTTTTTCAAGCTTGCCTGATCTTCAAACACTTGACTCGGTGTCAAAGGAGCCAAAGTGATCTTCTTACCTGCATGCATAAAAGAGTAACGATTTGTATAACCATCATGCATTGCCCTTTTATCATACTTCCAAGGGCGTCCCAATAGTAGGTGAGTAGCATCCATGGAAACAACATCACAAAGGACCTTGTCCTTGTAGTTTCCGATCGAAAATGGTACAATAGCCTGTTTGGTCACTTTAAGCTCGCCACCATCATTCAACCATTGTAACTTATATGGATGAGGATGCTTTGTTGTTTTTAGACCTAACCTGTCAACCATCATTGAACTGGAAACATTAGTACAACTACCGCTATCAATAATCACAACACATACCTTGTCTTGCACCTTGCATCGTGTGTGAAAGATATTCTCACGCTGTAGATCATCCGGTACCTGTAGCACACTCAGACTTCTTTTAATAACCAAAAGTTCCATTACCTTACCAGATTCAGGAACCTCTAGGTCGGTCTCGTCTTCCTCTTCAGTAGGGACATCATGCACTTCCTCCTCGGAATCTGACTCAATCTCACCATCATCTCGCATCAACATAACCCCCCGGTTAGGACATTGACTAGCAACATGTCCTCTCCCAAGGCACTTGAAACACTGGATATCTCGTGCTCGCTCTTGTGCCACCACTTGATGCTTACCATGCCCATTATCAGCAACGAGGGTCTTTGGTTTGCTGGTTTCGCCTTGCTCACGAATCCGAAGTGGTTGTTGTGGTGCTTGCTTCCTGGAATTGTTAGGAGTATATAATGGATTTGAAAAAGATTTAAAAGAAGGGTTACCTCGATTTGAAGACTTCCTGCGCTGTTGTCGTTCAATCTTTATTGCCATCTGCACCATGTCATCAACCTCGACATAATGCTGTAACTCAACAGCATTGGCAATCTCGGTGTTCAACCCTGCTAGAAATCGTGCCATGGTAGCTTCTCGATCTTCCTCGATATTCGTACGCATCATAGCCATTTCCATAACCTTGAAATAATCTTCAACACTCCTACTTCCCTGTTTCAAGTTTTGCAATTTTTGAAACAAATCACGATGATAATGAATAGGAACAAACCTTTTACGCATTAGTCGCTTCATCTCAATCCATGTTGCAACTGGATCATCACCGGTACGTCTACGACTAAGCAATAACTGGTCCCACCATATCAAGGCATAATCAACAAACTCTGTTGCTGCTAATCGAACCTTCTTCTGTTCCGAGTAATTATAACACTCGAAAATGTGCTCCACTTTGCTTTCCCAAGCCAAGTATGCATCAGGATCTGAGCGTCCCTGAAAAGAAGGAATAGCAATCTTAATGTTAGTCAAATTATCGTCTACCTGTTGCACACGTCCTTGTCTAGGAATATGCTGCCTCGGTGACCGTTCGTCTTCATTTTCGTTCAACACATCATTAACAGAGTTGGATCCTCCATCAAACCTATCCATCCTCGACTGTAATGGCTCTAAGGCGGTAGCCACTACTCGTTGCATCATTCTCTCTAAGGCTTGCATTTGAGGAATCAGTGGATCCTGTTCAATCGTGTGATCATCGGAACCTGCCATAATCAACAACAAAAACAAACAAACATTCCATGGAAGCAAGACGGTGAAGGCAAGATGGTGTTGAAGAAGAAAGCCGGAATGAGTGAAGAGGAGAGGAAAAAGATTCAAGTCAATGATAAAGCTCTCCACATGTTATTTTGTGCTTTCGGTCCGGACATCTACTAAAAGGTCTCATCAATTGAAAGTGCCAAGGAAGTGTGGGACACTCTTGACACCACCTATGAAGGCACCAATGATGTTAAAGAAACTAAGATTGGAATTCTCAATCTTAGTCATGAAAATTTCAAGATGGACCCCGATGAGACGGTGTCAAAGATGTTTGATCGATTCTCCACGATTGTCAATGGTCTAAAGGGCTATGGAGAGATCATACCGGAAGACAAGCTTGTCCGGAAGCTACTCTATTCACTTCCCGAATCTTGGGATGGGAAGAGAACAGCTATCATCGAAGCAAAGAATTTGAAGCTTGATGAGCTTGTGGGTTCTCTACTTACTCATGAAATCATGAAGCAAGGAAGGGAAGATGAGAAAAAGAAAGAAGAGAAAAGAGTAGAGAAGCTTGAGGTTGAGAAGAAGAAGAAGATGAGTATAGCTCTCAAGGCTAAAGCTTCACAACTTGATGAGAGCTCATCTAGTGATGAGGATGAACTTGAAGAATTGGCTATGATAGCCAAACGGTTCTCACGCTTCATGAGGTCCAACCGGGGTAGAAAAATCCAAAGAAAGATGGACTTCAAAAGGAAGAACAAAGAAGAAGGAAAGGATCCCATCATTTGCTATGAGTGCAAACAACCCAGCCACATCCGTTCGGAGTGCCCTCAACTCAAGAAGAAGGGCTTTGAGAAGAAGAAGAGACTCAAAGCCAAGCTTGCTACTTGGAGTGATGAGGAGTCATCGGAGGATGACGAACACGAAGTGGCTAATCTTTGTCTCATGGCACTTGAGGAAGATTCCTCCTTGGTAACCTCTAACTCATCTACTTTAGATTTTTCATATGAAGAGTTAAATGATGCATATAATGAGTTACAAGAGGTATACGATGAATTAGTTGAGAAGTTTAAAGAGTCGATCATTAAAAACAAGAAAATCATTTTAGAACTAAATGAGAAAAATGACTCACTCACTCAAGCTAATTCTAAATTTGAGAAAAAGATTTTAGGATTAAAAGATGAACTTAAATTCTTTCAAGATGAAAATGTTGATCTTAATAATCTTTTATCTCAATGTAATAGTGAACACCAAAAGGTGTTGGGTGAGCTAAATGAGCTCAAAAAGTCTTTAAAAAATGTTGGTAGTGTCAAGCATGAAGTAGGAGAATCCTCTAGAACACACCAACCTAAGAAAAAGACTAATTACTACAAACAAGGTAGCTACCCTAGACATAGTAGAGCTAAAAGAATTAAAAGTGTATGGGTTCCTAAGGAACTTGTAAAATCTAATAATATTATTGCTATGTCATCTTGGATTCCTAAGGGAACCAAGGTTTTGGGAGCTAACACTCATGGACCCAAAATGATTTGGGTACCAAAAACCAAAGTTTAATATCTTTGTTTGTAGGGGGAGCATTGCTACAAGGCCAAGGCACAAAGTCAAAACTCATGGTACCTTGATAGTGGATGCTCGAGACACATGACCGGAGACAAGAGTCGATTCATGGATCTAAAGTCAAAAAGTTGAGGAGTAGTAACATTTGGTGACAACTCCAAAGGCCACATTAAAGGTATTGGCTCCATAGGTAATCACTCTACCATTCTTATTGAAAATGTCTTATATGTCGATGGTCTTAAACACAATTTATCGAGCATAAGTCAATTGTGTGATAAAGGATTTAATGTTTTATTTGATAAAAATGGATGCAAAATTGTAGACATTAAATCTAATAATATTATGCTCATAGGTCATCGCATAGGAAACATATACATGGTGCATTTAGATGACATACATACATCTCATGCATGCTTAGTTGCTCAAAATGAAAATGATGCATGGTTGTGGCATAGGAAGCTAGGACATGCTATCATAAGTGTTTTAGAAAAACTAGTCTCTCTAAATCTAGTTAGAGGTTTACCCAAAATAAAGTTCTCAAATGATAAAATTTGTGATGCATGCTCAAAGGGTAAACAACATAGGTCTTCCTTTAAATCCATTAATGATGTTTCTACTAGTAGATGCTTACAATTAATTCACATGGACTTATTTGGGCCAATTAGGACTATGAGCTTGGGTGGTAAATCTTATGCTTTTGTGCTAGTTGATGATTTTTCTAGATTTACTTGGGTTCTCTTTTTAAGTACTAAAGATGAGGCTTTGGAAAAATTCATCACATTTTCAAAACTAACCCAAAATGATCTTGAACTTAGAATTTCACATATTAGAAGTGATCATGGAACCGAGTTTCAAAATTTAGGGTTTGAAGAATTTTTAAATGAAAATGGTATTAGCCATAATTTTCCGGCTCCTCGAACTCCTCAACAAAATGGGGTAGTTGAGAGGAAAAATATAATTTACAAGAAATGGCTAGAACTATGCTTTGTGAAAACAATTTACCTAAATATTTTTGGGCGGAAGCCACAAACACCGCTTGTTATATTGTAAATCGAGTAATTATTAGGCCAATTTTAAAGAAAACACCTTATGAGATTTTAAAATCCAAAAAGCCTAACATTAGCTATTTTCACCCTTTTGGGTGCAAGTGTTTTGTTTTGAATAATGGAAAAGACAACTTAGGTAAATTTGATGCAAAAAGTGATGGAGCCATTTTTATAGGTTACTCTTTAACCTCTAAAGCCTATCGAGTATTTAACAAAAGAACTTTAGTAGTAGAAGAATCTATTCATGTTGTATTCGATGATAACCTCCTTCCTAGGAAGGACTCTTGTGATGATGATGATGTAGGAATCATAAATGCCTTTGATGGAGGTCAAACTTCAAAGAAGGATGAGATTCCAACAAAGGAAGAGGACTCACAAGATCCACCTCTTGAAGCCTTGAAGGACTTGGCCATTGAGGAAAAGGAAGTGAGCTACCCAAGGGAGTTGAACTATGTCAAAGATGGTGAAATCTTGGGTGATCCATCCAAGGGGGTAACCACTCGTTCTTCTCTTAGATTAATGAACCATGTTGCATTTATCTCATGCATAGAGCCTAAAAACATAAAAGAAGCATTGAAAGATGACTTTTGGATTAAGGCTATGCAAGAAGAGTTAAATCAATTTGAGAGAAGTAATGTGTGGACATTAGTTGATAGGCCTAGTAATCAATCTACAATAGGAACTAAATTGGTCTTTAGGAATAAACTAGATGAGAGTGGTAACATTGTGAGAAATAAAGCTAGACTTGTAGCACAAGGTTGCACTCAAGAAGAGGGAATAGATTTTGATGAAACCTATCCACCCGTAGCTAGAATGGAAGCCATTAGGATGTTGCTTGCATATGCATGTTATCATAATTTCAAGCTTTTTCAAATGGATGTTAAAAGCGCATTTTTAAATGGTTTTACAAATGAAGAAGTGTATGTGGAACAACCACCGGGTTTTGAAGATTCAAAATTTCCAAATCATGTTTTTAAAATTACCAAAGCTCCTTATGATTGAAAAAGGATTTGAAAAAGGTAAGGTGGACACTACACTCTTTATAAAAATGTATAAAATTGACATCTTAGTAGTTCAAATTTATGTTGATGGTATTATTTATGGTTCTACTAATGAATGTCATTGTCAAGAGTTTGCTAAGTTAATGCAAGGTGAATTTGAGATAAGCATGATGGGGGAGCTCTCATTCTTTTTGGGACTCCAAATCAAGCAAAAGAAGGATGGCACCTTCATCAACCAAGCAAAATACATAAAGGATATGCTCAAGAAGTTTGGCTTGGAGAATGCAAAGCCTCAAGCCACTCCTATGAGCTCATCTACAAAGCTTGACAAAGATTAAGGAGGTAAGTGTGTTGACTCTAAGCTTTATCGTTCAATGATTGGATCTTTGCTTTACCTTACCGCAAGTAGACCGGATATCTTGTTTAGTGTTTGCTTGTGTGCTAGGTTTCAAGCTAGTCCTAGAGAGTCTCACCTTATAGCCATTAAGAGAATCTTTAGATACCTTAGAGACACTCCTTGTTTAGATCTTTGGTATCCTAGAGACTCTACCTTCAACCTTCATGCTTACTCGGATGCGGATTATGGGGGTTGTAAAATTGATAGGAAAAGTACTTCGGGAACTTGCCAATTCTTAGGTAGTATGCTCATATCTTGGTTCTCTAAGAAACAAAATAGTGTAGCCTTATCTACCACCGAAGTCGAGTACATATCCTTAGGGAGTTGTTGTGCTCAAGTCCTTTGGATGAAGCAACAACTCTTAGATTATGGAATTAAAGTTGAAACCATACCCCTAAAATGTGACAACACTAGTGCAATATGTTTAACTAAAAATCCCATCCAACACTCTAGAACCAAACATATAGAAATAAGGCATCATTTCATTAGAGATCATGTCCTTAAGGAAGCTGTGGTTATAGAGTATGTAGACACCTTGAATCAATTAGCGGACATATTTACAAAACCCTTAGACAAAGAGCATTTTTGGTCCCTTAGGAGAGAGTTAGGTCTAGCTAGCCTATCTTGACCTTTTAGGACCTCTTTTGTGCTTAAATATGCTTGATCTTGTGAAATGCCATGTTTGTATGTTTAAACTCCTAATTTCATCCATGCCTATAGTTAGGGGGAGTATGTTTATGCTTAAATATTTTTTGCCTGCTCATTCATAACATTTATGCATGTTAGGCCTCCTAAAACCTCATTTTTCTGCACTTTTAGAGCCCCATCTGCACTTCCAGGCCCAGGTGTATCAAAACGGGTGACCCTGTTTCGATACAGGTACCTTAAATCCTGTTCTGAGAGAAGGGCGTTTCGGAACGCCTCAAAGGCGTTCTGAAACGTTTTTGCTACTGCCAAGGGGTGTATCGAAACGAGTTTCGATACGGGTCAAAGGGGTTTCGATACAGTCAACACCGTATCGAAACGGTCAATTTATGGTCTTAAAATGGTCAAAACCCTAGCCGCCCGTTCCGAAACGGTCTTAACCGTTCCGAAACGGCATCGCGGACTGCTTTAAATTAGGGCTTTTAATGATAAAGTTAACTTTATATCAAACTCTTAAAACCCTAAACCGCCTCCCTCCCTATAAATTCCCTCTCAAACTCTTTGATTTTCACAAAATTGTGAGGGGTTTTACTCTACAACTCAAGTCTAAGCAAGTTTCATCAATCTTGTGCAAGGATTTTAATCAAATCATCCAAAATCCCAAACTAAGGTATTTTTTCTATTTTTCTTTTTCTTCCAATTTATGTTCGAATCTTAGGTTAGAAAATTTTATTTTTGTATAAATTAAATGTTTTTTGTTGTGGGTTTTCAATATCTTGTAAATTTTTTTTCCAAATCTCAAAATTTTTTATTCGAATATAAAACTTTTCAGTCGTATTTTTTTAAACTGTTTTTTTTATTTTAATTTTGTTTTCAAAAACCTAAGTAGGATTTATTATTGGATTGATTTTAAATAACAATGCATACACTTAATTTTAAAACACTTGCTTAATGTTTTTAGATGGCAGATCAAGCTAACAAGAAGCGCAAAGCCGTTCAATCCGGTGATTCGAGCATTCGTCCGAATCTCACTATGCTTTTTCAGAAATCCCTTAAAACTCCGGATGCGCGTGCTCGCTTCTCTTTTGTCAAGGATTTCGCGGTTCGTAAAGAACGTGTCATTGATCTTGAGTTCCTCAATTCCGAGCGATTCCTTTTCCGTTATCTCGCTTGTTTGGATGAGTGGAATCTCATGTATTTCTTGAGCATTCCGGATGTTTGCTACAAAAACATGGTACTCATCTTTTACTCTAATGCTCGTTTTCTTTATGATGAGACCAAAACCGAGATTATAGGAATTGAGTCATCCTTATTAGGCAAAAAGTTTGTTGTTAATGTTGCTCTTTTGGAGTCTGCTCTTAAACTTAAGGATGAGGGTCTTGAGGATGAACGCCACTTTGGCACTTTCACCGGTAAGGAACTTCATTTGGATGTGCACGATCGAGTTCTTCACTTGATGGTTTCTTGGTTCATTCGACCTTCCGGAGGTAAATACTCCCACATCCGTCAAACCGATCATTTTTGGCTAGAGTGTTTCCGTAAGGGTGAGCGCCCAAATGTGCCTAAGATAATTTTTGCCGAGATAGTCAATAATATCAAGCTTATTGACACAAATGAGTTGAAGTCGTTTACATATGGCATAGTCTTGAGCGCCTTATTTAATAATCTTGACATTGATTGTACCTACGACTCTCCGGACCCTCGCAAGACCAAGATTGGTGAGTCATCCCTTCGCAAGTCCGGGTTCACATATGTGAATGGTGTTTGGGAAAGAGTTGATAGAGAAGCGGTTCCTCCTCCCGTTGCTCCTCCACCGCAAGTTCAAGTTGCAAACAATGAAGCCCTCACGGCTCTCATTACCGAGCGGTTTAATGCTTTGGACACTAGCATTGCTTCAGGTTTTTCGGCCATGGACAATAGCTTTTCGGCCATGGACAATCGTTTGAAGAATGTCGAGGATCGCCTTCTTACTCTTGAGACTTCTCATTCCAACTTGGACCTATCCTTCTCTACGCTCTATGGGCAATGGACGAAGTTTCACCGTTCTCAATCCAAGAGCGATGATGATACTTCGGATGATGATGACGAGGCTTAGGAACTCCATATCATATCATATCATATTATCTATGCATTTTAGGATTAAGATTGCATCTTTATGTTTTCTCATGTTTTAGGAACCTATGCTATTGGCTTTTTATTTGGGATTTTATGTTGAACTTAATGTTTGATTTATGTTTTGGATATTTTGATTATGAATTAATATTATGGTTGCTTATTATTGCTTATTGGTACTAATCCTTTATCTTCTCTATGAGCTTTTATTGTTCTTTTTTATCTAACAAAAAGGGGGAGAAAAAATTTAAGAGCCACACTAAAATTCGTTTTAAATTTTAAAAGGTTTTTAAAGGTTTACAACTTTGATTTCAAATCAAAAATTTCTTTTAACTTTAAAAACCTATCTTAAATTAAGGGGAGTTAGAATATTCTCAAAACTTTCAAAATTCTCAAAAATTCTAACTTTGGTTTTGTTATATCAAAAAGGGGGAGATTGTGAAACAAATATTTTAATTTTGATATAACTAAAAACCTAAGGACTAAATTGAAAAAGTCAAAACGAATTTTAAGTCCTCAAAATATCCCTATATAAGTTTAAGATTATGCCCAAGTTAAAAACATGCTTTTCAAATATTTTTTTCTAAGTGTTTCAAGCTGAAACACTGATTTTCAAGCACCTGTTTCGAAACGGCCCTGAGGCGTTTCGAAACGTTTTCATCACTGTCGACCACCGTTCCGAAACGTGTATCGAAACACTTTACGTCGTTTCGATACGGTATCATTCGTTTCGAAACTGTTCTTCATATGTGATTTAAAAAGGGCTAACGGTTTCAAATATTTTTTGAATTTTAAAAGATTAAAAGGGTGTTTCGAAACGGATCATGCCCGTTCCGAAACGACCTTTGACAGTAGCAATTCCGTTTTGAAACGGATCCAACTCGTTTCGAAACAGGAGCTAGGTTTAATTTTGAAAATATGACCGTTATGTGTTTTTAACTGATTTTCTGAAAGTCGTTAAGGCGTTTCGAAACGGGATAAGACCGTTCCGAAACAACCCTTGACAGTGGCAAAATCGTTCCGAAACGGCCTTAAGGCGTTTCAAAACGGGCTCTTAAATGCACCCCAACGTCTCTTTCTATTTTGGTTCGTTCCGAAACAGGTACCCCGCGTTTCGAAACGGGTTGGTGCAGAATGCATTTATGGTGGCAAGAGAGGGTTCCAACGGCTCCATTTATGTTCCCAACCACTCAAACGGCTAGAAATCAATGAGAATGTATAAAAGAGACATCCAAAAGCATCAGCAACGACTATTGATCCTAAAGCAAACATCCAAACATCAAAATCAAGCCATTGTGCAAAAATCCCACTTTGTGTAGAAATCCCAATTTGTAATCTTCATTCATATTTTGTCAAATTGGGTTGAGTGCTTGTAAAGGGTTGCCTCCTTGTCCTAGAAAAGGGGAAGATCAATTTAGTGAAATTGTTGCAAATCCTTAGTGAGGCTAAGGTAGTGGATGTAGAGTTCATTTGGAACTTGAACCACTCTAAATCTCTTGTCCATCAATTTTTAATTTGCCAATTTCCACCACAAACCTTTAAATTTCAAATTCACCCCCCTCTTGGTAAATATCGATCTTTCGATCCACTCAATAAAAATGTTTCTCCCAAGAACCCTGAAACTCGATCACACAGCACCGCAACATATCCTCTACCACCTGAATAACACACTCAGATTGTCCATCCGACTGCGGATGATATGATGTACTGAAATTCAACCGTGTACCCAAAGCTTGATGCAAACACTGCCAGAAACGCGATGTAAACCTCGGATCCCTATCCGACACAATCGACTTTGGCACACCATGCAGCCGCACAATCTCAGCAATGTACAACTTCGCAAGCTTATCCAAAGTGTACGTAGTATGCACAGGCAAGAAATGCGCACACTTCGGCAGACGATCCACAATCACCCGCACCGAATTCTTCTTCGATGGCGACAAAGGCAAACCAGTCATAAAGTCCATGGTAATCCTTTCCCACTTCTACTCAGGAATCCTCAACGGTTGCAACAACCCTGAAGGAAACTGATGCTCAGCTTTAACTCGCTGACATAACATGCACTTGCTACCAAACTCAGCAACATCTTTCTTTAAACCCACCCAATAGTACTCGTCACGAAGATCACGATACATCTTAGTACTACCAGGGTGCATAGCAAAAGAACTACTATGACCTTCAATCAGAATAGTACGCCTCAAATCAGCATCATTGGGCACTACTATCCGACTCACAAAGCATAACACTCCATCATCATTAAAGCAGAAATCCGATGGCCTATCCTCCGCAATATCCTGAACATGTGGTACTAAGGAATCATCCAACAACTGCTTTTCCTTAATCAACTGAACCAACGACGGTTTCACTTGCAACTCGGCCACAAGACCACCATCACGCGAAATGCTCAGACTGGAAAACATAGCCCTCAACTCAACAGCTACCTTCCTACTCAAGGCATCCGCTACAACATTAGCTTTACCCGGATGGTACTCGATTGTCAAATCGTAATCCTTAAGCAACTCCACCCAACGTCGTTGCCTAAAATTCAACTCCTTCTTAGACATCAGATACTTCAAACTCTTGTGGTCCGTGTACACAGTACACTTCTCACCATACAGGTAATGTCTCCAAATTATCAAAGCAAAAACAACCGCAGCTAACTCAATGTCATGCGTAGGATAATTGCGTTCATGCACCTTCAACTGACGCGATGCATAAGCCACCACCTTACCATCTTGCATCAACACACATCCCAAACCAACGTAGGACGCATCACTATACACCACAAACTCTTTCCCTGATTCGGGTTGAACCAAGATAGGAGCTTGCGTTAAAGCTGCCTTAAGCTTCTCAAAAGCCTGCTGTCTCGCTTCCGTCCACTCATACTTAACATCCTTCTGCAGCAACTTCGTCAAAGGTGCAACAATCTTTGAAAACCCATCCACGAACCTCCGATAGTATCATGCCAACCCAAGGAAACTACGGACTTCATGAACAGACTTAGGAGGCTTCCAATTCATCACTGCCTCAATCTTTTGAGGATCAACACGTATTCCTTCAGCAGAGACCACATGACCAAGAAACACAATTCTCAAATGCCCTTCATGCTCCTCCTCAGTACGAGAGTACACGAGAATATCATCAATGAACACCACAACAAATTTATCCAAGTATTCATGGAACACTCTATTCATCATGTCCATGAAATCTGCAGGAGCATTCGTCAAACCAAACGACATCACAAGGAACTCATAATGCCCATACCTCGTTCTGAAGGCTGTCTTTGGCACATCCACATCCTTCACCTTCAACTGGTAATACCCTGATCTTAAGTCAATTTTAGAGAACATAGCCGCTCCCCGAAATTGATCAAAAAGATCATCAATTCTCGGCAATGGATACCGATTCTTGATAGTCAACTTGTTAAGCTGACGGTAATCAATGCACATTCTCATAGTGCCATCCTTTTTCTTCACAACAGGACCGGTGCAACCCAAGGTGACACACTCGGCCTAATGAAACCACGATCAAGCAACTCCTGAAGTTGCGTCTTCAGCTCTTTCAACTAATTAGGTGCCATTCGATGATGAGTAATGGACACTGGAGTTGTGTTTTCATACAGCTCAATCCCAAACTCCACTTCGCGATTAGGAGGCAACCCAGGCAACTCCTCCGGAAACACACCAGGAAATTCTCGCACAGTCATGATATCTTGCACACGCAACTCTTTAGAGCTAGGATTCATCACCAAGGCTAGGTAAGCTTCACAACCTTGCCTCAGCATTGGGCTCGGTTCCAATGTAGACACCACATTGGCAAGAAACTTCACATTCTCACCAACCACCACTACCTCATAATCGTCCGCAAGCTTCAATGAAACTCGCTTATTCTCAAAATCCACTACAGCTCGATGCTCAACCAGCCAATCCATACCAAGGATTACATCAAAACCATAGAAAGGCAATTCAATAAGATCAGCATGAAAAACATGATCTTGCACAACCAAGGGACATCTTCTATAAAGCTTTCGAGTCACAACAGTCTCACCAAAAGAACTAGTTACACGCATTCCAACATCCAAAGACTCAACATGCAAACCAAGCAATTGAGCATGTTCACGCAATATGTACGAATGTGTAGATCCAAAATCAATCAAGGAAAGTAATGACAAGGATTGCAAAGTGAAAGTACCTGCGAGTTACCACATGAGCCACATGAGCCACATCCCTTCCACCATCCTCTGAGCATACACTCTGGCCTGGCCACCACCCTCAGGCTGAACAGCTACCACATGAGCCACATTCCTTCCACCATCCTCTCTACGCTGGAAGTTACCACGGCTGCGCCCACGACCTCTCTGTGGTGCAACAACTCCAGGAGCATGTCCCTGACCACCACCGGCCAGCAGAGGACACTCCCTCCACATATGATCCACCGAACCACAGTTTCAACACGAGTTACCGGTCACCACAACAGGATCCTGAACCTCCCTCGCTGCTCTAGGACAATCGCGCCTCAGGTGTCCACGTGATCCACATGTCCAACATGTGTTCGGATCAGCTCTCGCCCTGTCCCCTTGAACAGGCGCACCTTGTCCTCCACCACCTCGCCTAGCTGAAGACTGATACTTCCGATCACGTCCTCTCTTGTTCCGTCCGCCACGGAAACTATACTCAGCAGCTCGCTTGCCCACACTAGGACCAGCACCTCTAGAAGATAGACTCAAATTCAACTAAATGTCCTTTGCTCTACCAACCAGCACATCAGAGTCAGTGTACTCAGCAGCCAGCATATAAGTCTTCACTTCCATAACCAAACCATAACGGAAACGTTCACACCTCTCCCGTTCATCAGGGATAAGCTCAGGTGCGTACTGACTGAGTCGGACAAACTGAACCTCGTACTCAGCCACTAACATGCTCCCCTGAGTAAGAGACATGATTTCCCTTTTCTTTTCATCCAGGTATCGCACACCCAGATACCTTCTCTTGAACGTGTTCAGAAAGAACGTCCAAGTCACATCAGCATCCTCCATTCCGGAGATAGTGGTTCTCCACCAGGTATACGTATCGTCATGCAACAATGATATTACACAGCCCAGCTTCTGCACATCATTACAATTCATTTGTCCCAAAATTCTCTTGGTACTTTCTAACCAAGACTCAGAACCTTCAGCAGACAAACCCCTGAACTCAGTCCCTCCCAGACTGCGCAAACGTTCTAGAGGTAGTCTAACGTTAGCATCTCCCTGATGCCCAGCTCCTTGAGCTCCAACAATAGCTTGTATCAGCATTGTCATGTCCGGAGCAGCTTGCCCCTGCCCAGCTTCAGGTCCAGCGACCCCAGCACCAGCACCAACACTAGCTCCTTCACCCCCAGCACCACCACCACCAGGTGGAGGAGGTAAATCCACTACATTTTCAACATTCTCATTTTGAGCCATAGCTCGCGTATTAATCCTCGTCTCTCTACGAGGTCCCATTCACTAAACAATGCAATCACAATGCAATAAACAAAGTCAGGCTCAGCAAGGTAAGCAATCCAAGTACTCAAGCTCATTTCCATTTAAAAACAAATCATTTCATTAGCTTTGATTTGGGAATGGGTCCCTCTAACATGCTTCACCACAGTATACACCACAATTGTAACATTCTTACAATTCATACATCATACTTGCACTCAACAAGCATACAAAGCAATCATACACATATCACCCACTTAATCGTTCCCAAATACTCGAGAACTCAGCTCTAATACCACCAAATGTAACCCCCTTAACCTGGCCTAGACGGTTGACCCGAACTAAGAAGATTACACGGGGAAAACCAAAGTCAACCCGAAAGTCAACCTTGATTAACGACCTTTTTTTTTATTTTTAATCTTATCTAAATGCATATTAACCCTAGGTATACACTTAAGATAAACATACTCAAAAACCACAGCAATCGGATAACATTTAGGGACTCAATTGCACAACGTATGAATTTAGGGACCAAATTGTAAATTCTGGAAATTAAGAGGACTTAACCAGTTTTAAAGTTACCATTATGAAAATAATCATATTTCATGCTTCTCTGACAAATTTCATCTCAAACGGAAATCTCAAACTCAACCAATTGCATATACAAAGATTGGGACCAAAACGTGAGAATTTCAAAACACATAACCATCAGATTCAGTGCCCAACGGTCGAGTGTTCCGAAACGGGGAAGGACCGTTCCGAAACGCGGGACCGTTCCAAAACTTGTTGCGGAACAGGGCTTGACAGTGGCAAATCCGTTTCGGAACAGCTCTACGTGTTTCGAAACGCCATGGCCATTTCAGGCCACCTGTTCCGAAACAGTAGCACCTGTTCCGATACGGGCTGCCTAGAATTGCAGACTTTTGCTGGTTTATCACACTTTCAACCCATCAAACACATCCATATGACCTTCATATCATACACACAAGTCATCAAGCACTTATGGAATATATTAGCATCACCAAAATTCAATCATGGCATCATCTAAGGAAAATCCCAATTCTATAGGCATGCCTCCTATAATGAAAATCATGCAATCATCGCTTCACCAAAACCAAATACCAAAATGCCTTTTACATGTTCCAACATCATCAAAGGCATTAACCAAACATAGGGAGTCCAAAACATCTCCCAAAAACACAATTTAGGTTCCCATTGCCAAATGCCAAAAGCTAATAGTGTTAGGAAAACATTCACCATACATGAGCTTAGCCTTTCACTTGGATCCTTGACCTCCTTGCTGCCCTTTAAGCACTTCAATGCTCTGCATTATTGGTTCAAGAAAGAGAGAGCATAAGCACATAGGTTAGTGAGGAATGCTCAATTAAAACATCACAATAATGTATTTGTAAAAACACCTTTTCAAGGCATTTAGTTTCAAAACAACATTTATCATGCAATTATACATACAAACCAAGAATCTCATGCTTCAATTCAACAACATGTCATATTGGTTTTCAAGTGATAATCCATAATCATTTTACAATTCAAGACACAATCGGATACACGGATTACAAGCGTTGTCCCATACGCTTCATACACACTACCAATATCAAGGTGGAGTTTATCGGTACAATCACAACCCCTCAACACCCGTGATGGAGTATACGGTACAATCACAACCCCTCCACGTCACTCATTGGTAGTTGTATAACATCACTAACGAGAACACGGGACACACAACACAAGATCCACACATGGACTTTTAACCACCATTGTGATCTTAACACAAGATCCACTCATGGACTTTTAACCACCATGGTGATCTTAACCATCTCGTTAGTGTACTTGGATGGAGTTTACGGTACAATCACAACCCCTCAACATCCAAGGCGACTTTGTTCACGGTGCACCCAATCCTATAGCCGGCTAAGTATATCCGATTCAAGTACTTTAAAACCAACACATCACTTGCCAATATACATCATTTAACATCATTAATCCACTGTTTTAAAGCATTTAACAAAGCCATTAAATCAACATGCATCACTATGCATTAAAATCACATTTATCAATGTCAAACCATGGATCTCTTACCTTGAGCATCCTTCAACACATGGCTTACAAAACCAGCATTACACAAGCTAAAATATGCTTTCAAAACAGAATTTAAAACATGCAAAATAAACACATTGCATTCAACCATCTCATGGTTCATCAAAAAGAGAGTTCCTCCGAAAACTTACTCTTAAGCTTAGCTAAGTTGTTTAGACTTAAACTAAACTCCCATAACCTTCAAACATTGGTTTCAAAGCTGGAAACCAAACTTCACTCACCGATTCCGTTTCGCAAGCTTGCCGAAACACCAATCAAGCTTCCGGATCAACACCACCAGGATCCGAAGATGTCTTCCCTGTTTTAAACACATCAAAGCAGAGGATTAATGCATCATCATGCATTAATATCTTCAACCAAGACACCTAAACTCCCTGCTCTCATCAACACTCACATTTCGGCTAGCAAACACAACCGAAATCACATCCAAACACTTCTACAACATTACCCAGCCCAGATCCATCAATTCCAAACATTCTTCGACATCAATTAACATCCAAAAAGGATCTAATCACGTCCTTATAACTCCAGCTATAGCAGAACATCAAAATCATCCCAAAAACCACCATTAACTCAATCAAAAACTTAGGAAAATCAACCTATTCGGGATTGCATTGATTAAACCTCAGTTACACATTAATTATACATCCATTATACATCCATTACACATTAATTATACATCCATTACACATTAATTTCTTCAAAATTAAATCCAAATCTTGCATTTAAAGCCAAGATCAAGAACACAACATAAAAACCTTTAATAAAACTCAAATCAAGGATTGAGAACTTGGGAATTTCAGTAAAGAACTGAGTATTTAGAGGAGAAGGACGTTCATACCTCTAAATGTGAGTTTCTCCTTGTTTAAAGCCAAGATTCTTGAAAATTTACTAAGCAAATGATAAGGATTTGGGGTAGGAATGATTAGAAATCAATTAGAGATTGAAATCTAATCTTTAGATGTTAAAATCAGAGGAAAAGTGGCTGGGGAAATGTGTTTGGCTGAGAGAAAATGGAGAGAAAATGAAGTGGGAAAATTTTAACAAAAGTTAGTTATGAAAACCAAAATATCCATTTCCCTCTATTTCCTTTTATTAAATATCATTTAATAAATCTTTAATATTAAGAAAAATCTGGAGAAAATTCTTCTTGGGTAAATTAGCTCCTTAAAGATTCAAAGTATCAATCCTTTTAAAACAGTCACCAACTTTACAAAAATTACTTTTTAGTCACTAAATCAAAATGTTACATTTCCAAACCCCATTTTGTAAAATTGATTTCACTTTCTCCTATATATAATAAAAGAGGATTTTTAGACATTTTTCCATATTTTTAATGCATCCCGAACTAGGCTTTCCCTAAAATCACCTTTTATATTCGAACCGCAAACCGACCGGACCGATTCAAACCCAAAACTTCTAAGCCCAAAATTGGGGTGTTACAACTCTCCCCCCCCCCCCCTTAAGAAATTTCGTCCCTGAAATTTACCTGAAGAAAAGAGGTACGGAAACTGCTTCAACATGTCATCCTTCCGTTCCCACGTGGCTTCTTCAACACCACGATGCATCCACAACACCTTTACAAACTCAATGGTCTTGCCTCGAAGAACTTTACTATCCGAATCCAGAATCTTCACAGGTTCCTCATAATAGGTCAAATCCGGATTCAATTCCACTTCTTCCACAGGCATCACATGTGAAGGATCCGTTCTATACTTCCGAAGCATAGAAACATGAAACACATCATGAATCTTTTCTAACTCTTGCGGTAACCTGAACTTGTACGCAACAGGACCCACACGCTCAATCACCTCGTATGGTCCAATGTACCTAGGGCTCAACTTACCCTTACGACCAAACCACATCACCTTTTTCCAAGGCGAAACTTTCAAAAACACACGGTCACCCACCGCATACTCAATCTCCTTACGCTTCAAATCCGCATAAGACTTTTGCCGATCAAAAGCTGCCTTCAAACGCTCACAAATGAGCTTCACCTTCTCGGTGGTTCCTTTCAACAAAGCTGGCATCGAAACCAACTTCTGACCCGTTTCAGCCCAACAAAGAGGAGCCCTACACTTCCTCCCGTACAAAGCTTCATAAGGTGCCATTTGAATACTTGCCTGATAACTATTATTGTAGGCAAACTCCACCAAAGGCAAATATTTCTCCCAAGAACCCTGAAACTCGTTCACACAGCACCGCAACATATCCTCTAACACCTGAATAACACGCTCAGACTATCCATTCGACTACGGATGATATGATGTACTGAAATTCAACCATGTACCCAAAGCCTGATGCAAACACTGCCAGAAACGCGATGTAAACCTCGGATCCCTATATGACACAATCGACTTTGGCACACCATGCAGCCGCACAATCTCAGCAATGTACAACTCCGCAAGCTTATCCAAAGTGTACGTAGTATGCACATGCAAGAAATGCGCACACTTCGTCAGACAATCCACAATCACCCACACCGAATTCTTCTTCGATGGCGACAAAGGCAAACCAGTCACAAAGTCCATGGTAATCCTTTCCCACTTCCACTTAGGAATCCTCAACGGTTGCAACAACCCTGAAGGAAACTGATGCTCAGCTTTAACTCGCTGACATACCATGCACTTGCTTACAAACTCAGCAACATCTTTCTTTAAACCCACCCAATAGTACTCATCACGAAGATCATGGTACATCTTAGTACTACCCGGGTGCATAGCAAAAGGACTACTATGACCTTCTGTAACGCCCCGGTTTTGGGCTTAGAAGTTTTGGGCTTGGACTGGTTCGGTCAAAGTGCTGTTCGAATATAAAAAGGTGAAATTAGGAAAGCTTAGTTCGGGTTGCATTAAAAATATGGAAAAATGTTCAAATATCCTCTTTTAATATATGTAACTGAACTGTGAAATCAATTTTACAAAATGAGGTTTGGAAGGGTGACATTTTGGCTAGTGACCAAAATGTAATTTTTGAAAACTGCGTTACTGTTTTAGAAAGGATTGAAACTTTGAATCTTTAAGGAGCTATTTACCCAAAGGGAGTTTCTCCAGATTTTTCTAAGATGTTTAATTATTTATTTCTGGTTTTTAAACAAAAGAAAAGTGGAGAGAAGATATTTTCCTATTTTCAACTAACTTTCCATATTTTCCAATTTTCCTTTTCTCTCATTTTCTCTACACCCAAACATCTTTCTCCAGAGCTTTTTCCTCTGATTTTGTCACCTAAATATCTCTTTTCAATTCTCTTTTGATTGCTAATCATCTCATCAACAAAACCTCACCATTTCCTAATTGGATCTTCAAGCTTTTTGGTTCTAAAAAGGGAGAAACTCAAGTTTGGAGGTAAGAACGTCCTTCTCCTCTAAACTCTCAGTTCTTTACTGAAATTCCTAAGTTCTCAATCCTTAATTGATGATTTATAACTGGTTTTAAAGTTGTATAATGGATCTTGGCTTTAAATGCAAGATTTGGTGATTTTTGATGGATTTTCGTATGATCTGATTGGGCTGTGTTTTAAGGTGTTAATTTGATGCTAAATGAATGTTAAATTGATAAGGAATTGAGTTTTAATTAATGCAATCTCGGATAGGTTGAATTTCCTAAGTTTAGCTTGTGATTCTTGGTTGTTTTGAAGTGATCTTGTGGATCTGTTGTTGCTGGAGATATAAGGATGTTGTTAGGTCCTTTTTAGATGTTAAATGATGCTTAAGGATGTTTAGTTTTGATGGATCTTGGCTGGGCATTGTTGAGGAGTTGTTTGGATGCATTTTCGGTTGTGTTTGGTAGCCGAAAATGGAGTGTGGATGAGATCAACGAGTTTAGGTGCTTTCATTGAAGCTATTAATGCATGATGATGCATTAATCCTCGTCTTTGATGTGTTTAAAACAGGGGAGTCATCTTTGGATCCAAGTGGTGGTGATCCGGAAGCTTGATTGGTGTTTCGGCAAGAGGCGAAACGGAATCGGTGAGTGGAATTTGGTTTTCGGCTTTGAAACCAGAGTTTTGGAGGTTTGGGAGCTTATAAGTCTAAGCAACTTAGCTAAGCTCAAGAGTAAGTTTTCGGAAAAACTCTCTTGGTGATGACCATGGTTTTGGTTGTACGCAATGTGGTTGTTTGCATGTTTTTAAATCTGTTTTGAAAGCATATCTAGCATGTTTATTTGCTGAGATTTTAAGCCATGTGTTGAAGGAAGCTCAAGGTAAGAGTTCCTTGTTTTTGAACATTGTTCTAATGAGGTTTGATGCTTAAAGATGCATGATGTTTATGGCTTTGCAAAATGCTTTAAAACAGTGAGATATGGATGATATTGATGCATATTGGCAAGTGATGGTTAAGGTCACAAAGGTGGTTAAAAGTCCTTGTGTGAGCCTTGTACATTTAAGAACATCAAGGTGGTTAAAAGTCCTTGGATGGTTTTTGGTTAAGATCACAAAGGTGGTTAAAAATCCTTATGTGAATCTTGTGAATTTTAAGAACAACATGGTGTTTGTAACCCCCTTAACCCGGCCTAGACGGTTGACCCGAATTAAGAAAGTCACACGGGGAAAACCAAAGTCAACCCGAAAGTTAACCTTGATTAACGACCCTTTTTTTTTCTTTTTAATCTTGTCTAGATGCACATTAAACCTAATTGTGATCATACAAACATCATACTCAAAGATCACAAACATCAGAGATCAAACAGGAACCCAAATGAACAAATTACAAATTTAAGGACCAAATTGTAATTTCTGATAATTAAAAGGACTTAAACCAAATTAAAGTTACCAACTTGAAATTAATAAGGTTTCATGCTTCTCTGTGAAATTTCAGCTCAAAAGGACTTCCCAAGCTCATACAATTGAACAAACAAGATTCAGGACCAAAACGCAAACAATTCAAAACATATAACTACCAATGTCAGCCCCCAACGGTCGACCGTTCCGAAACAGGCTGAACCCGTTTCGAAACACGGGCCGTTCCGCAACGGGTTCCGAAACATAGGCTTGGCATAGGCCAAACCATTTCGAAACGGTGCATACCGTTTCGGACGCATGGGTTCATGCAAGGCACCCGTTCCGAAACGGTGCACACTGTTCCGAAACGCCTGCACAGATTGCAGCAAAATGCATTCCAAAACATGCAATAGATCATTCAAACATTCTCCAAATGCTACCAAACTTTACCAGCATGCAATTCAACATATATATGACTTGCAAGCATCAACAAATCATCAGAACAACATCATATGCAAAAAGCCCCAATTCTATAGTCATGCTTCCTACACAAGCTAGCTACCCAAGCACAAAACTTCCAAAACAAGCATATAATGATCCAATGCAAAAACCAGCAATCTTAACAACATTCAACATACTTAGGGAGTTCCAAACACCTCCCAAATCATACACATTGGTCCCCCATTGCCAAATTACCCAAAAGCTAAAAAGTACTTATAAAACCTTCCATACATTGAGCTTTACTTGTACTTGAATGCTTGCCCTCCTTGCTGCCCCTCAAGGTTCCTTAATGCTCTGCATTATTGAATTAAGAAAACGAAGAGAGCGTAAGCAAAAGCTTAGTGAGGAATGCTCTTAAAAACCATTCAATAATGCATTTAAAACCATTTATAAACATGCTTAAAATCAACCTTTGCACATGCTCAAAAGCATACTTTAAACAAGCAATCTCATGCTTCAACATAAACATAACATGTCATATTGGCTCAAGTGATACATTCCATTTCTTAAAAAAAGTTCATCAACTTCCCAAGGACTTTTAAACACCTTGTCCCCAAGGACTTTTAAACACCTTGGCCATGGACTTTTAAACACCATGAATGAGGACCACACAAGGACTTTTAACCACCTTTGTGTCCGTAGCTTGAATCACCCCAAGGACTTTTAAACACCTTTGCCCCAAGGACTTTTAAACACCTTGGCCCCATGGACTTTTAAACACCATGGCCCCATGGACTTTTAAACACCATGGAAAGGATCACCTAAGGACTTTTAACCACCTTAGTGTCCGCAACAAGAATCATCCAAGGACTTTTAACCACCTTGATGTTCTTATGTAACAAGGCTCACTCAAGGACTTTTAACCACCTTAGTGACCTTAACCTTTTTAAAACACCACTTGCCAATATACATCATTTTCATCATTTAATCCACTGTTTTAAAGCATTAAACCAAGCCATTTTCATCATGCATTTAAAAGCATCAATCCACATTTAATCAATGTACAAAAGCAAGGAACTCCTACCTAGAGTTACCTTCAACATATGGCTTACATCATAAGCAAAAATCATGCTAAAACATGCTTTCAAAACAGTAATTAAAACATGCAAATAACCATTTTGCATCACAACAAAATCATGGCCACCACTAGAGAGAATTTCCGAAAACTTACACTTGAGCTTAGCAAAGTTGTTTAGACTTAAACTAAGCTCCCAAAACCTTCAAACCTTGGTTTAAAAACTGAAAACCCAACTTCACTCACCGATTTCCACTTTGCTTCAAGCCAAAGCACCAAATTAAGCTTCCGGATCAACAACTCTTGGATCCAAAGATGCCTCCCCTATTTCAACACATCAAAGCAGAGGATTAATGCATCATCATGCATTAATTGCTTCAATGAAAGCACCTAAACTCGCTGCTCTCATCCAACCTCAGTTTTCGGCCACCAAACACAACCGAAAATGCATCCAAACCACTTCTAAACCATGCCCAGCCATAAACCAGCAAAACCACACTTCCATAAACATCATAACACATCTAAAAACAACCTATTAACATCCTTATACCTCCAGCAACAACAGATCACCAAGATCACCTCAAAAACAACCTTGAATCACAAGCTAAACTTAGGAAACTCAACCTATCCGGGATTGCATCAATCAAAACTCAATTCCTTATCAATTTAGAGTTCATTTAACATCAAAAACACATCTCAAATCATAGATTAATCAGATCTAACGAAAATCATCAAAAAACATCAAAATCTTGCATTATAAGCCAAGATCCATTTCACCACTTAAAAACCTTTAATTAAACTTCTATTAAGGATTGAAAACTTAGGAATTTCAGTAAAGAACTGATAGTTTAGAGGACAAGGACGTTCTTACCTCCAAACTTGAGTTTCTCCTCTTTTTGCAATCAAAATCCTTGTTGAAACAATTAGCAATTGAAGAGGTTTTGAAGATACAATGATTAGGAATCAAATGAGAGTTGAAAGGAGGGATTTAGGTGAAGAAATCAGAACCAATTCTCTGGAGAGAATGTGTTTGGGTTGAGAGAAAATGAGAGAAAGAAAATTTAGCAAAGTTGGTTACAAAATCCAAAAATAGCTAAATTGCTTCCCTCCACTTTTAATATCCTTTAAAATCAGAATTTAGACTTAAAATATCTTAGAAAAATCTGGAGAAACTCCCTTTGGGTAAATAGCTCCTTAAAGATTCAAAGTTACAACCCTTTATAAAACAGCCACAAAACTTGCGAAAATTACATTTTGGTCACTAGCCAAAATGTCACACTTCCAAAACTCATTTTCCAAAATTGATTTCACAGTTCACTTAATTATATTAAAAGATGATTTTAGAACATTTTTCCATATTTTTAATGCAACCTGAACTAGGCTTTCCTAATTTCACCTCTTTAGATTCGAACAGCACTTTGACCAACCGGTCAACGCCCAAAACTCCTAAGCCCAAAACCGGGGCGTTACAACTCTCCCCCCTTAAGAAATTTCTTCCTTGAAATTTACCTGAAGGAAAGAGATAAGGAAACTGCTTCAGCATGTCTTCCTTCCGCTCCCACGTGGCTTCCTCAACACCTCGATGCTTCCACAGCACCTTCACCAACTCAATGGTCTTGCCACGAAGAACCTTGCTATCCGAATCCAGAACCTTCACCGGTTCCTCATCATAGGTCCAATCCGGATTCAAAACCACTTCATCCACAGGCATCACATGCGAAGGATCAGATCTATACTTCCGGAGCATCGAAACATGGAACACATCATGAATCTTCTCCAACTCCTGAGGTAACCTCAGCCGATACGCAACAGGACCCACACGCTCAACCACCTCATATGGTCCAATGTACCGAGGACTCAACTTACCCTTCCAGCCAAACCTCATCACCTTCTTCCAAGGCGAAACCTTCAAGAACACACGGTCACCCACCGCATACTCTATCTCCTTACGCTTCAAATCCGCGTAAGACTTTTGCCGATCAGAGGCAGCCTTCAACCGCTCACAAATGAGCTTCACCTTCTCGGTGGTCCCTTTCAACAAAGCCGGCATCGAAACCAACTTTTGACCAGTTTCAGCCCAACAAAGAGGAGTCCTACACTTCCTCCCATACAGAGCCTCATAAGGTGCCATCTGTATACTCGCCTGATAACTATTGTTATAAGCGAACTCCACCAAAGGCAGATGCTTCTCTCAAGAACCTTGGAACTCAATCACGCAGCACCTCAACATATCCTCCAAAATCTGGATAACCCGCTCAGACTGACCATCCGACTGAGGATGATAGGATGTACTGAAATGCAACCTTGTACCCAGAGCTTGATGCAAACACTGCCAGAAACGCGATGTGAACCTCGGATCCCTATCCGACACAATCGACTTAGGCACACCATGCAACCTCACAACCTCAGCAATGTACAGCTCTGCCAGCTTATCCAAAGAAAACGTAGTATGCACAGGCAAGAAATGCGCACACTTCGTCAAGCGATCCACAATCACCCAAACAAAATTCTTCTTCGACGGACACAAAGGCAAACCAGATACAAAATCCATGGTAACCCTCTCCCACTTCCATTCAGGGATT
Source organism: Hibiscus tridactylites (assembly GCA_958450335.1). Classification (NCBI taxonomy): domain Eukaryota; kingdom Viridiplantae; phylum Streptophyta; class Magnoliopsida; order Malvales; family Malvaceae; genus Hibiscus; species Hibiscus tridactylites. Next base: position 71,915,646 of record OY288274.1, on the reverse strand, counting down.
TTCAACGGTTGCAACAAACCAGAAGGAACCTGATGTTCAGCCTTAACTCGCTGACACACCAAACACTTGCTAACAAACTCTGCAACATCCTTCTTCAAACCAACCCAATAGTACTCATCACGAAGATCACGGTACATCTTAGTACTACCAGGGTGCATAGCAAAAGGACTACTATGACCTACAGTCAGAATAGCACGCCTCAACTCAACATCAGCAGACACTACTATCCGACTCCCAAAACACAACACACCATCCTCATTAAAGCAGAAATCCGAAGGTCTACCCTCCGCGATATCCTGAACATGAGACACCAAGGAATCATCCAACAACTGCTTTTCCTTGATCAACTGAACCAAAGATGGTTTCACTTGCAACTCAGCAACAAGACCACCATCTCGCGATATGCTCAAGCTAGCAAACATAGCTCTCAGCTCAACATCTACCTTCCTACTCAAGGCATCCGCAACAACATTAGCCTTTCCAGGGTGATACTCAATCGTCAGATCATAATCCTTAAGCAACTCCAACCAACGCCGCTGTCTAAGATTCAACTCCTTCTGAGACATCAGATACCTCAAACTCTTGTGATCCGTGTACACAGTACACTTCTCACCATACAGATAATGTCTCCAGATCTTCAGAGCAAACACCACTGCAGCCAACTCAATGTCATGCGTAGGATAGTTGCGCTCATACACCTTCAACTGCCGTGACGCATAAGCCACAACCTTACCCTCTTGCATCAGCACACACCCCAAACCAACATAGGATGCATCACTATAGACCACAAACTCTTTCCCTGATTCAGGCTGAATCAAGATAGGAGCTTGCGTCAAAGCCGCCTTAAGCTTCTCAAAAGCCTGTTGTCTCGCTTCCGTCCACTCATACTTAACATCCTTCTGCAACAGCTTCGTCAAAGGAGCAGCAATCTTGGAAAAACCATCCACAAACCTCCGGTAGTATCCTGCCAAACCAAGGAAACTACGGACCTCATGAACAGACTTAGGAACTTTCCAATTCATCACCGCCTCAATCTTCTGAGGATCAACACGAATCCCCTCAGCTGAGACCACATGCCCAAGAAACACCACCTTCTTAAGCCAAAACTCACACTTGCTCAGCTTAGCATAAAGCTGATTCTCCAACAAGGCTTGCAGCACAATCCTCAAATGCTCTTCGTGCTCCTCCTCAGTACGCGAGTACACGAGGATATCATCAATGAACACCACAACGAACTTGTCCAGGTATTCATGAAACACACGATTCATCATGTCCATGAAAGCAGCAGGAGCATTTGTCAAACCAAACGGCATCACAAGGAACTCATAATGCCCATACCTTGTCCTGAAAGCTGTCTTAGGCACATCCACATCCTTCACCTTCAACTGATAATACCCTGACCTCAAGTCAATCTTAGAGAACACTGCAGCTCCCCGAAATTGATCAAAGAGATCATCAATCCTCGGCAAAGGATACCGATTCTTGATAGTCAACTTGTTTAGTTGACGGTAATCAATGCACATCCTCATAGTGCCATCTTTCTTCTTCACAAACAAGACCGGTGCTCCCCAAGGTGACACACTCGGCCGGATGAAACCACGATCTAGCAGCTCTTGCAACTGCGTCTTCAGCTCATTCAGCTCCTTAGGTGCCATTCTATAGGGAGTAATGGACACAGGAGTTGTATTCTCATACAGCTCAATTCCAAACTCCACCTCGCGATTAGGAGGTAAACCAGGCAACTCTTCAGGAAAAACACCAGGAAACTCCTTCACAACCTTGATATCTTGCACCCTCAACTCCTTAGAGCTAGGATTCATCACAAAAGCTAGATAAGCTTCGCAACCCTGCCTCAGCATCCTACTCGCCTCCAAGGCAGACACCACAATTCCAACATCCATTACCAGCTGCCGCTACAGGAGCTTGCACCTCCCTCACAGCACGAGGACAGTCACGCTTCATGTGACCACGCGAACCACAGATCCAGCAAGCACTAGGATCAGCTCTAGCATAACCACCTCTAGCAGGTGCACCACCACCTCTCTTGGCTGAGGACTGATACTTCTGATCACGTCCCCTCTTGTTCCGTCCACCTCCGGAACTATACTCAGCAGCTCTCTTGCCAGAACTCGCTCCAGCACCTTTCGCAGATAAACCCAAGTTCATCTCAATGTCCTTGGATCGGCTAACCAACACATCAAAATCATTATACTCAGCAGCCAACATATATGTCTTTACTTCTGTCACCAAACCATAACGGAACCTTTCACACCTCTCCCGCTCACCAGGTATCAGCTCCGGTGCATACTGACTGAGTCGCACAAACTGCACTTCATACTCAGCCACACTCATGCTCCCTTGGGTAAGAGACATGAATTCTCGCTTTTTCTCATCAAGATATCTCACTCCAAGATATCTCCTCTTGAACGCATTCTGGAAGAATGTCCAAGTAACATCAGCTTCAGCCATCCCAGCTATGGTGGTCGTCCACCACGTATACGCATCGTCCTACAGCAAGGACACAACACATCCCAACTTTTTCACATCCGTGCAGCTCATCTGACCCAAGATACGCTTGGTACTCTCTAACCAAGCTTCCGAACTCTCAGCAGACATACCCCTGAACTCAGTCCCACCAAGACTGCGCAGACGCTCCAAAGGTAGTCTAACTCCAGCATCTCCCTGATGCCCAGCTCCTTGAGCTCCAGCTACTGCTGCTCGAAAAGCACCTGCAATAGCTTGTACCAGCATAGACATATCAGGCATAGCTTGCCCCTGACCAACCTCTGGTCCAGCAGCTCCAGCACCAGCTGCAGCTTCAGCTCTTTCACCTCCAGCACCACCACCAGGCGGAGGAGGGGGTAACAGTACACTACCCGTGTTCTCTTCATTCTCGTTCTCATTGGGAGCCGTAGCTCGCACACTACCTCTTAACTCTCTACGTGGTGCCATACTTTTACCATGCAATCACAATGCAAAATTAAACAAGTCAGGCCCAGCAAGGTAAGCAATCCAAGTATTCAAGCTCAATTTCATTCAAAATCAACATCATTTCATTAGCTTTTGTTTGGCAATGGGTACCCTCAACATGCAACATCACAACATACATCTCAATTGCATCAACATCTCAAGCCACTGAACATGCTTTCATACAACAAGCATACAAGCCAAACATACTTCAATCATGCATACATTCATTCCCAACTACTCGAGAACTCAGCTCTGATACCACCAAATGTAACCCCCTTAACCCGGCCTAGACGGTTGACCCGAATTAAGAAAGTCACACGGGGAAAACCAAAGTCAACCCGAAAGTCAACCTTGATTAACGACCCTTTTTTTTCTTTTGAATCTTGTCTAGATGCACATTAAACCTAATTGTGATCATACAAACATCATACTCAAAGATCACAAACATCAGAGATCAAACAAGGACCCAAATGAACAAATTACAAATTTAAGGACCAAATTGTAATTTCTGATAATTAAAAGGACTTAACCCAAATTAAAGTTACCAACTTGAAATTAATCAGGTTTCATGCTTCTCTGTGAAATTTCAGCTCAAAAGGACTTCCCAAGCTCATACAATTGAACAAACAAGATTCAGGACCAAAACGCAAACAATTCAAAACATATAACTACCAATGTCAGCCCCCAACGGTCGACCGTTCCGAAACAGGCTGAACCCGTTTCGAAACACGGGCCGTTCCGCAACGGGTTCCGAAACATGGGCTTGGCAGAGGCCAAACCGTTTCGAAACGGTGCATACCGTTTCGGACGCCTAGGTTCATGCAAGGCACCCGTTCCGAAACGGTGCACACTGTTCCGAAACGCCTGCACAGATTGCAGCAAAATGCATTCCAAAACATGCAATAGATCATTCAAACATGCTCCAAATGTTACCAAACTTTACCAGCATGCAATTCAACATATATATGACTTGCAAGCATCAACAAATCATCAGAACAACATCATATGCAAAAAGCCCCAATTCTATAGGCATGCTTCCTACACAAGCTAGCTACCCAAGCACAAAACTTCCAAAACAAGCATATAATGATCCAATGCAAAAACCAGCAATCTTAACAACATTCAACATACTTAGGGAGTTCCAAACACCTCCCAAATCATACACATTGGTCCCCCATTGCCAAATTACCCAAAAGCTAAAAAGTACTTATAAAACCTTCCATACATTGAGCTTTACTTGTACTTGAATGCTTGCCCTCCTTGCTGCCCCTCAAGGTTCCTTAATGCTCTGCATTATTGAATTAAGAAAACGAAGAGAGCGTAAGCAAAAGCTTAGTGAGGAATGCTCTTAAAAACCATTCAATAATGCATTTAAAACCATTTATAAACATGCTTAAAATCAACCTTTGCACATGCTCAAAAGCATACTTTAAACAAGCAATCTCATGCTTCAACATAAACATAACATGTCATATTGGCTCAAGTGATACATTCCATTTCTTAAAACAAGTTCATCAACTTCCCAAGGACTTTTAAACACCTTGGCCCAAAGGACTTTTAAACACCTTGGCCATGGACTTTTAAACACCATGAATGAGGACCACACAAGGACTTTTAACCACCTTTGTGTCCGTAGCTTGAATCACCCCAAGGACTTTTAAACACCTTTGCCCCAAGGACTTTTAAACACCTTGGCCCCATGGACTTTTAAACACCATGGCCCCATGGACTTTTAAACACCATGGAAAGGATCACCTAAGGACTTTTAACCACCTTAGTGTCCGCAACAAGAATCATCCAAGGACTTTTAACCACCTTGATGTTCTTATGTAACAAGGCTCACTCAAGGACTTTTAACCACCTTAGTGACCTTAACCTTTTTAAAACACCACTTGCCAATATACATCATTTTCATCATTTAATCCACTGTTTTAAAGCATTAAACCAAGCCATTTTCATCATGCATTTAAAAGCATCAATCCACATTTAATCAATGTACAAAAGCAAGGAACTCCTACCTAGAGTTACCTTCAACATATGGCTTACATCATAAGCAAAAATCATGCTAAAACATGCTTTCAAAACAGTAATTAAAACATGCAAATAACCATTTTGCATCACAACAAAATCATGGCCACCACTAGAGAGAATTTCCGAAAACTTACACTTGAGCTTAGCAAAGTTGTTTAGACTTAAACTAAGCTCCCAAAACCTTCAAACCTTGGTTTAAAAACTGAAAACCCAACTTCACTCACCGATTTCCACTTTGCTTCAAGCCAAAGCACCAAATTAAGCTTCCGGATCAACAACTCTTGGATCCAAAGATGCCTCCCCTGTTTCAACACATCAAAGCAGAGGATTAATGCATCATCATGCATTAATTGCTTCAATGAAAGCACCTAAACTCGCTGCTCTCATCCAACCTCAGTTTTCGGCCACCAAACACAACCGAAAATGCATCCAAACCACTTCTAAACCATGCCCAGCCATAAACCAGCAAAACCACACTTCCATAAACATCATAACACATCTAAAAACAACCTATTAACATCCTTATACCTCCAGCAACAACAGATCACCAAGATCACCTCAAAAACAACCTTGAAACACAAGCTAAACTTAGGAAACTCAACCTATCCGGGATTGCATCAATCAAAACTCAATTCCTTATCAATTTAGAGTTCATTTAACATCAAAAACACATCTCAAATCACAGATTAATCAGATCTAACGAAAATCATCAAAAATCATCAAAATCTTGCATTATAAGCCAAGATCCATTTCACCACTTAAAACCTTTAATTAAACTCCAATTAAGGATTGAAAACTTAGGAATTTCAGTAAAGAACTGATAGTTTAGAGGACAAGGACGTTCTTACCTCCAAACTTGAGTTTCTCCTCTTTTTACAATCAAAATCCTTGTTGAAACAATTAGCAATTGAAGAGGTTTTGAAGATACAATGATTAGGAATCAAATAAGAGTTGAAAGGAGGGATTTAGGTGAAGAAATCAGAACCAATTCTCTGGAGAGAATGTGTTTGGGTTGAGAGAAAATGAGAGAAAGAAAATTTAGCAAAGTTGGTTACAAAATCCAAAAATAGCCAAATGGCTTCCCTCCACTTTTAATATCCTTTAAAATCAGAATTTAGACTTAAAATATCTTAGAAAAATCTGGAGAAACTCCCTTTGGGTAAATAGCTCCTTAAAGATTCAAAGTTTCAACCCTTTATAAAACAGCCACAAAACTTGCGAAAATTACATTTTGGTCACTAGCCAAAATGTCACACTTCCAAAACTCATTTTCCAAAATTGATTTCACAGTTCACTTAATTATATTAAAAGACGATTTTAGAACATTTTTCCATATTTTTAATGCAACCCGAACTAGGCTTTCCTAATTTCACCTCTTTAGATTCGAACAGCACTTTGACCAACCGGTCAACGCCCAAAACTCCTAAGCCCAAAACCGGGGCGTTACAGTGTTTAAATGTCCATGGTTGGTTCTTGGTTAAAGCTCAAGGTGGTTAAAATTCCTTGTGTAAGCCTTGGTTACTTAAGAACTCCAAGGTGTTTAAAAGTCCTTGGGAGATTCTTGTTAAGGACACAAAGGTGTTTAAAAGTCCTTGTGTGGTCCTTGCCATGGTGTTTAAAAGTCCATGGGTCCATGGTGTTTAAAAGTCCATGGGGTTAAGGACACAATGGTGTTTAAAAGTCCATGTGTGGTCCTTGGTTGTTGTAAGATCACAATGGTGTTTAAAAGTCCATGTTTGTATCTTATGTGAAATGTATCACTAGTTGCCAATATGACATGTAATGATATGGAAGCATGTATTGCTTGTTTTAAAGGTTTAAGAGCATGTGTAATGTTGCTTGAAGATTGATTTATAAATGAGTTTTTATAAATGCATTATTGTATGGTTTTAAATGAGCATTCCTCACTACGCTTTTGCTTACGCTCTCTCTCTTTTCATAAACCAATAATGCAGAGCATTAAGGTGCATTGAGGGCAGCAAGGAAGGCAAGCAATCAAGTGGAAACTAAGCTCAAGTATGGGAAGGTTTCCTTAAACACTTTTAGCTTTTGGCATTTGGCAATGGGGAACCTATGTGAATGTCTTGGGAGATGTTTTGAACTCCCTAAGTTTGTTTAATGTTGTCAATAATGTTGGAACATGTAATTGGCCATTATGTGATCGGTTTGAAGATTTAATGCTTGAATGGTTTGCTAAGTAGGAAGCATTCCTTTAGAATTGGGGCATTTCATATTTGATGCTATGATGATGATTGATTGATGCAGTTATGTTCCTTGCATGTTGTATGTCTTGCTGGTAAAGTTTGGTTGCATTTGGAGCATGTATGGTAAGTCAATTGTGTGTTTTAGCAGCTATTTTTCTGCTTTCTGTGCAGGCCGTATCGGAACGGGAGCTACCGTTTCGGAACGGGTGCCCTGTAGTGGCCCAGGCGTTCGAAACGGAAGGTACCGTTCCGAAACAGAAGTGCCTCTACCAGGCCTCGTTTCGGAACCCGTTGCGGAACGGTCCCGCGTTTCGAAACAGGTTCTCCCTGTTTCGGAACACCTGACCGTTGAAGGCTGACATGGGCAGTTATATGTTTTGAAATGTTTGCATTTTGGTCCTGAAACTTGTTTGTGCAATTGTATGAGTTTGGGATGTCCGTTCGAGCAAAAATTCGGCAGTGAAGCATGAAACCTGATTAATTATAAGTTGGTAACTTTAATTTGAGTTAAGTCCTTATAATTTGCAGAATATACAATTTGGTCCCTAAAGTTCCATTTTGTGCAATTGGGTCCCTGTTTAATCTCTGATGGTTATGATCTTTGAGTATGCTGCTTGTATGATCATACCTAGGGTTAAAGAGCATCTAGACAAATTTAAAAAGAAAAAAAGGGTCGTTAATCAAGGTTGACTTTCGGGTTGACTTTGGTTTTCCTCGTGTGACTTTCTTAATTCGGGTCAACCGTCTAGGCCGGGTTAAGGGGGTTACATTTGGTGGTATCAGAGCTGAGTTCTCGAGTAATTGGGAATGATTGTGTGCATGATTGAAGTATGTATGATATGTATGCTTGATTGAGTGAAAGCATGTTAAGTGGTTTGTGAATATGATGCAATTAAGATGTATGCTGTGGTGAAGCATGTTGTGGGTACCCATTGCCAAATCAAAGCTAATGTAATGATGTTGATTTTAAGTGAAAATGAGCATGAGTACTTGGATTGCTTACCATGTTGGGCCTGACTTTGTTTATTTGCATTGTGATTGCATTGTCAAAGTATGGCACCTCGTAGAGAGTTAAGGAGTAATGTGCGAGCAACGGCTCAAAATGAGAATGAGAATGAGGAGAATGCGGGAAGTGCGGTGTTACCTCCTCCACCTGGTGGTGGTGTTGCTGAGGGAGAAAGAGCTGATGCTGTAGTTGGTGCTGGGGTCACTGGACCTGAAGCTGGTCAGGGGCAAGTTATCCCTGACATGACGATGTTGGTGCAAGCTATTGCTGGTGCTTTTCGAGCAGTAGTAGCTGGATCTCAAGGAGCTGGGCATCAGGGAGATGCTGGTGTTAGACTATCCTTGGAGCGCTTACGCAGTCTAGGCGGGACTGAGTTCAGGGGTTTGTTTGCGGAAGGTTCTGAATCTTGGATGGAGAGTACCAAGAGGATCTTGGGTCAGATGAGTTGCACTGATGTGCAGAAGCTGGGGTGTGTTGTATCCTTGCTACAGGATGATGCTTATACGTGGTGGACGACCACTATAGCTGGGATGGCGGAAGCTGACATAACTTGGACATTCTTCCAGAATGTGTTCAAGAGAAGGTATCTTGGTGTGAGGTACCTGGATGAAAAGAAGCGAGAGTTCATGTCTCTTACCCAAGGGAGCATGTCTGTGGCTGAGTATGAAGTGCAGTTTGTTCAACTCAGTCAATATGCACCTGAGTTAGTACCTGATGAGCGGGCGAGGTGCGAAAGATTCCGTTATGGTTTAGTGACGGATGTGAAGATGTATGTGCTGGCTACCGAGTATGATGATTTTGATGTGTTGGTGGGCCGAGCAAAGGATATTGAGATGAACTTGGCTTTATCTGCTAGAGGTGCTGGAACAAGTGCTGGTTAGCGGGCAGCTGAATATAGTTCCGGTGGTGGACGGAACAAGAGGGGACGTGATCAGAAGTATCAGTCCTCGACTAAGAGAGGTGGTGGAGCATCTGGTCGGGGAGGCAACGCTAGAGTTGATCCGAGTGCATGCTGGATTTGTGGGTCACGTGGTCATATGAAGCGTGATTGTCCTCATGCTGTGAGGGAGGTGCAAGCTCCTGTTGCGACAGCTGGTAACGGGTGCTGGAATTGTGGATCTACGGATCACATGAGGAGGGAGTGTCCTATGTTGGCTGGTGGCCAAGTGCGTGCTCCTGTTGCTGTTGCACCGCAGAGAGGTCGTGGGCGCGGCCGTGGTAACTTCCAGCGGAGAGAGGAAGGTGGTCGAGGAGTGGCCCATATTGTGGCTATTCAGCCTGAGGGTGGTGGTCAAGCTAGGGTGTATGCTCAGCGGGAAGGGAGGAATGACACGGATGTGATTGCAGGTACTTTTACTTTGCAATCCTTGTCATTACTTTCCTTGATAGATTTTGGATCTACGCATTCATACATTTTGCGTGAGCATGCTGAATTGCTTGGTTTGCCTGTTGAGTCTTTGGATGTTGGTGTTCGTGTCACTAGTTCTTTTGGTGAGACTGTTGTGACTCGAAAGCTGTATAGAAGATGTCTTTTGGTTGTTCAAGATCATGTTTTTCATGTTGACCTTATGGAGTTGCCTTTCTATGGTTTTGATGTAATCCTTGGTATGGATTGGCTTGCTGAGCATCGAGCTGTTGTGGATTTTGAAAATAAGCGAGTTTCGTTGAAGCTTGCGGATGATTATGAAGTTGTTGTAGTTGGTGAGAATGTGAAGTTTCTTGCCAATGTGGTGTCTACGTTGGAGGCGAGCCGGATGCTGAGGTAAGGTTGTGAAGCTTACCTAGCTTTTGTGATGAATCCTAGCTCTAAGGAGTTGCGTATGCAAGATATCAGGGTTGTGCGAGAGTTTCCTGGTGTGTTTCCTGAAGAGTTGCCTGGTTTACCTCCTAATCGTGAGGTGGAGTTTGGAATTGAGCTATATGAGAATACAACTCTTGTGTCCATTACCCCTTATAGAATGGCACCTAAGGAGCTGAAGGAGCTGAAGACGCAGTTGCAAGAGTTGCTCGATCGTGGGTTCATTCGGCCGAGTGTGTCACCTTGGGGTGCACCGGTCTTGTTTGTGAAGAAGAAGGATGGCACTATGAGAATGTGCATTGATTACCGTCAGCTGAACAAGTTTACTATCAAGAATCGGTATCCCTTGCCGAGAATATATTATCTCTTTGATCAATTTCGGGGAGCTGCTATGTTCTCTAAGATTGACTTGAGGTCAGGGTATTACCAGTTGAAGGTGAATGATGTGGATGTGCCTAAGACAACTTTCAGGACAAGGTATGGGCATTATGAGTTTCTTGTGATGTCGTTTGGTTTGACAAATGCTCCTGCTGCTTTCATGGACATGATGAACCGTGTGTTTCATGAATACCTGGACAAGTTCGTTGTGGTGTTCATTGATGATATCCTCGTGTACTCGCGTACTGAGGAGGAGCATGAAGAGCATTTGAGGATTGTGCTGCAAGCTTTGTTGGAGAAGCAGCTTTATGCTAAGCTGAGCCAGTGCGAGTTCTGGTTGAGTGAGGTGGTGTTTCTTGGGCATGTAGTTTCTGCTGAGGGGATTCGTGTTAATCCTCAGAAGATTGAGGCGGTGATGAATTGGAAGGTCCCTAAGTCTGTTCATGAGGTTCGTAGTTTCCTTGGTTTGGCAGGATACTACCGGAGGTTTGTGGATGGGTTTTCTAAGATTGCTGCACCTTTGACGAAGCTGTTGCAAAAGGATGTTAAGTATGAATGGACGGAGGCTAGACAACAGGCTTTTGAGAAGCTTAAGGCGGCTTTGACGCAAGCTCCTATCTTGGTTCAGCCTGAATCATGGAAAGAGTTTGTGGTCTATAGTGATGCGTCCTATGTTGGTTTGGGATGTGTGTTGATGCAAGAGGGTAAGGTTGTGGCTTATGCTTTGCGGCAGTTGAAGGTGCATGAGCGCAATTATCCTACGCATGACATTGAGTTTGCTGCAGTGGTTTTTGCTTTAAAGATTTGGAGACATTACCTGTATGGTGAGAAGTGTACTGTGTACACGGATCACAAGAGTTTGAAGTATCTGATGTCTCAGAAGGAGTTGAATCTTAGGCAGCGACGTTGGGTGGAGTTGCTCAAGGATTATGATCTGACGATTGAGTTTCACCCTGGAAAAGCTAATGTTGTAGCGGATGCCTTGAGTAGGAAGGTAGCTGTTGAGCTGAGGGCTATGTTTGCCAGATTAAGTATTTCGCGAGATGGTGGTCTTGTGGCTGAGTTGCAAGTGAAACCATCTTTGGTTCAGTTGATCAAGGAAAAGCAGTTGTTGGATGATTCCTTGGTACCGCATGTTCAGGATATCGCGGAGGGTAGACCTTCGGATTTCAGCTTTAATGATGATGGTGTGTTGTGTTTTGGGAGTCGAATAGTAGTGCCCAATGATGTTGAGTTGAGGCGTGCTATTTTGACTGAAGTTCATAGTAGTCCTTTTGTTATGCACCCTGGTAGTACTAAGATGTATCGTGATCTTCGTGATGAGTACTATTGGGTGGGTTTGAAGAAAGATGTGGCGGAGTTTGTGAGCAAGTGTATGGTGTGTCAGCGAGTTAAGGCTGAGCATCAGGTTCCTTCAGGGTTGTTGCAACCGTTGAGAATCCCTGAGTGGAAGTGGGAAAGGGATACCATGGATTTTGTATCTGGTTTACCTTTGTCACCATCGAAGAAGAATTCGGTGTGGGTGATTGTGGATCGCCTGACGAAGTGTGCGCATTTCTTGCCTGTGCATACTACGTTTTGTTTGGATAAGCTTGCGGAGCTGTACATTGCTGAGATTGTGCGACTGCATGGTGTGCCTAAGTCGATTGTGTCGGATAGGGATCTGAGGTTCACATCGCGGTTCTGGCAGTGTTTGCATCAAGCTTTGGGTACAAGGTTGAATTTCAGTACATCTTATCATCCTCAGTCGGATGGTCAGTCAGAGCGTGTTATCCAGATTTTGGAGGATATGTTGAGGTGCTGCGTGATTGAGTTTCAGGGCTCTTGGGAGAAGCATTTGCCTTTGGTGGAGTTTGCTTATAAAAATAGTTATCAGGCAAGTATTCAAATGGCACCTTATGAGGCTTTGTACGGGAGGAAGTGTAGGACTCCTCTTTGTTGGGCTGAAACGGGTCAAAAGTTGGTTTCGATGCCGGCTTTGTTGAAAGGAACCACCGAGAAGGTGAACCACATTTGTGAGCGGTTGAAGGCAGCTTCTGATCGGCAAAAGTCTTACGCGGATTTGAAGCGTAAGAAGATTGAGTATGCGGTGGGTGACCCTGTGTTTTTGAAGGTTTCGCCTTGGAAAAAGGTGATGAGGTTTGGTCGAAAGGGTAAGTTGAGCCCTAGGTACATTGGACCATACGAGGTGGTTGAGAGTGTGGGTCTTGTTGCGTACAGGTTGAGGTTACCTCAGGAGTTGGAGAATATTCATGACGTGTTTCATGTTTCTATGATCCGGAGGTATAGATCTGATCCTTCGCATGTGATGCCTGTGGAGGAAGTGGAATTGAATTCGGATTTGACCTATGATGAGGAACCGGTGAAGATTCTAGATTCGGAGAGCAAGGTTCTTCGTGGCAAGACCATTGAGTTGGTAAAGGTGTTGTGGAAGCATTGTGGTGTTGAGGAAGCCACGTGGGAGCGGAAGGATGACATGCTGAAGCAGTTTCCTTACCTCTTTCCTTCAGGTAAATTTCGGGGACGAAATTTCTTAAGGGGGGAGAGTTGTAACGCCCCGGTTTTGGGCTTAGAAGTTTTAGGATTGGACCGGTTCGGTCAAAGTGCTGTTCGAATATAAAAATGTGAAATTAGGAAAGCTTAGTTCGGGTTGCATTTAAAATATGGAAAAATGTTCTAAAATCCTCTTTTAATATATGTAAGTGAACTGTGAAATCAATTTTACAAAATGAGGTTTGGAAGGGTGACATTTTGGCTAGTGACCAAAATGTAATTTTTGAAAACTGCGTGACTGTTTTCGAAAGGATTGAAACTTTGAATCTTTAAGGAGCTATTTACCCAAAGGGAGTTTCTCCAGATTTTTCTAAGATGTTTAATGATTTATTTCTGGTTTTTAAACAAAAGAAAAGTGGAGGGAAGATATTTTCCTATTTTCAACTAACTTTCCATATTTTCCAATTTTCCTTTTCTCTCATTTTCTCTCAACCCAAACATCTTTCTTCAGAGCTTTTTCCTCTGATTTTGTCACCTAAATATCTCTTTTCAATTCTCTTTTGATTGCTTATCATCTCATCAACAAAACCTCACCATTTGCTAATTGGATCTTCAAGCTTTTTGGTTCTAAAAAGGGAGAAACTCAAGTTTGGAGGTAAGAACGTCCTTCTCCTCTAAACTCTCAGTTCTTTACTGAAATTCCTAAGTTCTCAATCCTTAATTGATGATTTATAAATGGTTTTAAAGTTGTATAATGGATCTTGGCTTTAAATGCAAGATTTGGTGATTTTTGATGGATTTTCGTATGATCTGATTGGGCTGTGTTTTAAGGTGTTAATTTGATGCTAAATGAATGTTAAATTGATAAGGAATTGAGTTTTAATTAATGCAATCCCGGATAGGTTGAATTTCCTAAGTTTAGCTTGTGATTCTTGGTTGTTTTGAAGTGATCTTGTGGATCTGTTGTTGCTGGAGATATAAGGATGTTGTTAGGTCCTTTTTAGATGTTAAATGATGCTTAAGGATGTTTAGTTTTGATGGATCTTGGCTGGGCATTGTTGAGGAGTTGTTTGGATGCATTTTCGGTTGTGTTTGGTAGCCGAAAATGGAGTGTGGATGAGATCAACGAGTTTAGGTGCTTTCATTGAAGCTATTAATGCATGATGATGCATTAATCCTTGTCTTTGATGTGTTTAAAACAGGGGAGTCATCTTTGGATCCAAGTGGTGGTGATCCGGAAGCTTGATTGGTGTTTAAATGTCCATGGTTGGTTCTTGGTTAAGGCTCAAGGTGGTTAAAATTCCTTGTGTAAGCCTTGGTTACTTAAGAACTCCAAGGTGTTTAAAAGTCCTTGGGAGATTCTTGTTAAGGACACAAAGGTGTTTAAAAGTCCTTGTGTGGTCCTTGCCATGGTGTTTAAAAGTCCATGGGTCCATGGTGTTTAAAAGTCCATGGGGTTAAGGACACAATGGTGTTTAAAAGTCCATGTGTGGTCCTTGGTTGTTGTAAGATCACAATGGTGTTTAAAAGTCCATGTGTGTATCTTATGTGAAATGTATCACTAGTTGCCAATATGACATGTAATGATATGGAAGCATGTATTGCTTGTTTTAAAGGTTTAAGAGCATGTGTAATGTTGCTTGAAGATTGATTTATAAATGAGTTTTTATAAATGCATTATTGTATGGTTTTAAATGAGCATTCCTCACTAAGCTTTGGCTTACGCTCTCTCTCTTTTCTTAAACCAATAATGCAGAGCATTAAGGTGCATTGAGGGCAGCAAGGAAGGCAAGCAATCAAGTGGAAACTAAGCTCAAGTATGGGAAGGTTTCCTTAAACACTTTTAGCTTTTGGCATTTGGCAATGGGGAACCTATGTGAATGTCTTGGGAGATGTTTTGAACTCCCTAAGTTTGTTTAATGTTGTCAATAATGTTGGAACATGTAATTGGCCATTATGTGATCGGTTTGAAGATTTAATGCTTGAATGGTTTGCTAAGTAGGAAGCATGCCTTTAGAATTGGGGCTTTTCATATTTGATGCTATGATGATGATTGATTGATGCAATTATGTTCCTTGCATGATGTATGTCTTGCTGGTAAAGTTTGGTTGCATTTGGAGCATGTATGGTAAGTCAATTGTGTATTTTAGCAGCTATTTTTCTGCATTCTGTGTAGGCCGTATCAGAACGGGAGCTACCGTTTCGGAACTGGTGCCCTGTAGTGGCCTAGGCGTTCGAAACGGAAGGTACCGTTCCGAAACGGAAATGCCTATGCCAGACCTCGTTTCGGAACCCGTTGCGGAACGATCCTGCGTTTCGAAACAGGTTCTCCCTGTTTCGGAACACCTGACCGTTGAAGGCTGACATGGGCAGTTATATGTTTTGAAATGTTTGCATTTTGGTCCTGAAACTTGTTTGTGCAATTGTATGAGTTTGGGTCCCTGTTTAATCTCTGATGGTTATGATCTTTGAGTATGCTGCTTGTATGATCATACCTAGGGTTAAAGAGCATCTAGACAAGTTTAAAAAGAAAAAAAGGGTCGTTAATCAAGGTTGACTTTCGGGTTGACTTTGGTTTTCCCCGTGTGACTTTCTTAATTCGGGTCAACCGTCTAGGCCGGGTTAAAGGGGTTACATTTGGTGGTATCAGAGCTGAGTTCTCGAGTAATTGGGAATGATTGTGTGCATGATTGAAGTATGTATGATATGTATGCTTGATTGAGTGAAAGCATGTTGAGTGGTTTTGAATATGATGCAATTAAGATGTATGCTGTGGTGAAGCATGTTGTGGGTACCCATTGCCAAATCAAAGCTAATGTAATGATGTTGATTTTAAGTGAAAATGAGCTTGAGTACTTGGATTGCTTACCATGCTGGGCCTGACTTTGTTTATTTGCATTGTGATTGCATTGTCAAAGTATGGCACCTCGTAGAGAGTTAAGGAGTAATGTGCGAGCTACGGCTCAAAATGAGAATGAAAATGAGGAGAATGCGGGAAGTGCGGTGTTACCTCCTCCACCTGGTGGTGGTGGTGCTGAGGGAGAAAGAGCTGATGCTGTAGTTGGTGCTGGGGTCGCTGGTCCTGAAGCTGGTCAGGGGCAAGTTATCCCTGACATGACGATGTTGGTGCAAGCTATTGCTGGTGCTTTTCGAGAAGTAGTAGCTGGATCTCAAGGAGCTGGGCATCAGGGAGATGCTGGTGTTAGACTACCTTTGGAGCGCTTACGCAGTCTAGGCGGGACTGAGTTCAGGGGTTTGTCTGCGGAAGGTTCTGAATCTTGGATGGAGAGTACCAAGAGGATCTTAGGTCAGATGAGTTGCACTGATGTGCAGAAGTTGGGATGGCGGAAGCTGACATAACTTGGACATTCTTCCAGAATGTGTTCAAGAGAAGGTATCTTGGTGTGAGGTACCTGGATGAAAAGAAGCGAGAGTTCATGTCTCTTACCCAAGGGAGCATGTCTGTGGCTGAGTATGAAGTGCAGTTTATTCGACTCAGTCAATATGCACCTGAGTTAGTACCTGATGAGCGGGCGAGGTGTGAAAGATTCCGTTATGGTTTAGTGACAGATGTGAAGATGTATGTGCTGGCTACCGAGTATGATGATTTTGATGTGTTGGTGGGCCGAGCAAAGGATATTGAGATGAACTTGGGTTTATCTGCTAGAGGTGCTGGAGCAAGTGCTGGTAAGCGGGCAGCTGAATATAGTTCCAGTGGTGGACGGAACAAGAGGGGATGTGATCAGAAGTATCAGTCCTCGGCTAAGAGAGGTGGTGGAGCATCTGCTCGGGGAGGAAACGCTAGAGTTGATCCGAGTGCATGCTGGATTTGTGGGTCACGTGGTCATATGAAGCGTGATTGTCCTCATGCTGTGAGGGAGGTGCAAGCTCCTGTTGCGGCAGTTGGTAACGGGTGCTGGAATTGTGGATCTACGGATCACATGAGGAGGGAGTGTCCTATGTTGGCTGGTGGCCAAGTGCGTGCTCCTATTGCTGTTGCACCGCAGAGAGGTCGTGGGCGCGGCCGTGGTAACTTCCAGCGGAGAGAGGAAGGTGGTCGAGGAGTGGCCCATATTGTGGCTATTCAGCCTGAGGGTGGTGGTCAAGCTAGGGTGTATGCTCAGCGGGAAGGGAGGAATGACGCGGATGTGATTGCAGGTACTTTTACTTTGCAATCCTTGTCATTACTTTCCTTGATAGATTTTGGATCTACGCATTCATACATTTTGCGTGAGCATGCTAAATTGCTTGGTTTGCCTGTTGAGTCTTTGGATGTTGGTGTTCGTGTCACTAGTTATTTTGGTGAGACTGTTGTGACTCGAAAGCTGTATAGAAGATGTCCTTTGGTTGTTCAAGATCATGTTTTTCATGTTGACCTTATGGAGTTACCTTTCTATGGTTTTGATGTAATCCTTGGTATGGATTGGCTTGCTGAGCATCGAGCTGTTGTGGATTTTGAAAATAAGCGAGTTTCGTTGAAGCTTGCGGATGATTATGAAGTTGTTGTAGTTGGTGAGAATGTGAAGTTTCTTGCCAATGTGGTGTCTACGTTGGAGGCGAGCCGGATGCTGAGGCAAGGTTGTGAAGCTTACCTAGCTTTTGTGATGAATCCTAGCTCTAAGGAGTTGCGTATGCAAGATATCAGGGTTGTGCGAGAGTTTCCTGGTGTGTTTCCTGAAGAGTTGCCTGGTTTACCTCCTAATCGCGAGGTGGAGTTTGGAATTGAGTTGTATGAGAATACAACTCCTATGTCCATTACCCCTTATAGAATGGCACCTAAGGAGCTGAAGGAGCTGAAGACGCAGTTGCAAGAGTTGCTCGATCGTGGGTTCATTCGGCCGAGTGTGTCACCTTGGGGTGCACCGGGCTTGTTTGTGAAGAAGAAGGATGGCACTATGAGAATGTGCATTGATTACCGTCAGCTTAACAAGTTGACTATCAAGAATCGATATCCCTTGCCGAGAATTGATTATCTCTTTGATCAATTTCGGGGAGCTACTGTGTTCTCTAAGATTGACTTGAGGTCAGGGTATTACCAGTTGAAGGTGAAGGATGTGGATGTGCCTAAGACAACTTTCAGGACAAGGTATGGGCATTATGACTTTCTTGTGATGCCGTTTGGTTTGACAAATGCTCCTGCTGCTTTCATGGACATGATGAACCGTGTGTTTCATGAATACTTGGACAAGTTCGTTGTGGTGTTCATTGATGATATCCTCGTGTACTCGCGTACTGAGGAGGAGCATGAAGAGCATTTGAGGATTGTGCTGCAAGCTTTGTTGGAGAAGCAGCTTTATGCTAAGCTGAGCAAGTGCGAGTTCTGGTTGAGTGAGGTGGTGTTTCTTGGGCATGTAGTTTCTGCTGAGGGGATTCGTGTTGATCCTCAGAAGATTCAGGCGGTGATGAATTGGAAGGTCCCTAAGTCTGTTCATAAGGTTCGTAGTTTCCTTGGTTTGGCAGGATACTACCGGAGGTTTGTGGATGGGTTTTCTAAGATTGCTGCACCTTTGACGAAGCTGTTGCAAAAGGATGTTAAGTATGAATGGACGGAGGCGAGACAACAAGCTTTTGAGAAGCTTAAGGCAGCTTTGACGCAAGCTCCTATCTTGGTTCAACCTGAATCAGGGAAAGAGTTTGTGGTCTATAGTGATGCGTCCTATGTTGGTTTGGGATGTGTGTTGATGCAAGAGGGTAAGGTTGTGGCTTATGCTTCGCGGCAGTTGAAGGTGCATGAGCGCAATTATCCTACGCATGACATTGAGTTGGATGCAGTGGTTTTTGCTTTAAAGATTTGGAGACATTACCTGTATGGTGAGAAGTGTACTGTGTACACGGATCACAAAAGTTTGAAGTATCTGATGTCTCAGAAGGAGTTGAATCTTAGGCCGCGACGTTGGGTGGAGTTGCTCAAGGATTATGATCTGACGATTGAGTATCACCCTCGAAAAGCTAATGTTGTAGCGGATGCCTTGAGTAGGAAGGTAGCTGTTGAGCTGAGGGCTATGTTTGCCAGTTTAAGTATTTCGCGAGATGGTGGTCTTGTGGCTGAGTTGCAAGTGAAACCATCTTTGGTTCAGTTGATCAAGGAAAAGCAGTTGTTGGATGATTCCTTGGTACCGCATGTTCAGGATATCGCGGAGGGTAGACCTTCGGATTTCAGCTTTAATGATGATGGTGTGTTGTGTTTTGGGAGTCGAATAGTAGTGCCCAATGATGTTGAGTTGAGGCGTGCTATTTTGACTGAAGGTCATAGTAGTCCTTTTGCTATGCACCCTGGTAGTACTAAGATGTATCGTGATCTTCGTGATGAGTACTATTGGGTGGGTTTGAAGAAAGATGTGGCGGAGTTTGTGATGAAGTGTATGGTGTGTCAGCGAGTTAAGGCTGAGCATCAGGTTCCTTCAGGGTTATTGCAACCGTTGAGAATCCCTGAGTGGATGTGGGAAAGGGTTACCATGGATTTTGTATCTGGTTTACCTTTGTCACCATCGAAGAAGAATTCGGTGTGGGTGATTGTGGATCGCCTGACGAAATGTGCGCATTTCTTGCCTGTGCATACTATGTTTTGTTTGGATAAGCTTGCGGAGCTGTACATTGCTGAGATTGTGCGACTGCATGGTGTGCCTAAGTCGATTGTGTCGGATAGGGATCTGAGGTTCACATCGCGGTTCTGGCAGTGTTTGCATCAAGCTTTGGGTACAAGGTTGAATTTCAGTACATCTTATCATCCTCAGTCGGATGGTCAGTCAGAGCGTGTTATCCAGATTTTGGAGGATATGTTGAGGTGCTGCGTGATTGAGTTTCAGGGCTCTTGGGAGAAGCATTTGCCTTTGGTGGAGTTTGCTTATAACAATAGTTATCAGGCAAGTATTCAAATGGCACCTTATGAGGCTTTGTACGGGAGGAAGTGTAGGACTCCTCTTTGTTGGGCTGAAACGGGTAAAAAGTTGGTTTCGATGCCGGCTTTGTTGAAAGGAACCACCGAGAAGGTGAAGCACACTTGTGAGCGGTTGAAGGCAGCTTCTGATCGGCAAAAGTATTACGCGGATTTGAAGCGTAAGGAGATTGAGTATGCGGTGGGTGACCGTGTGTTTTTGAAGGTTTCGCCTTGGAAAAAGGTGATGAGGTTTGGTCGAAAGGGTAAGTTGAGCCCTAGGTACATTAGACCATACGAGGTGGTTGAGCGTGTGGGTCTTGTTGCGTACAGGTTGAGGTTACCTCAGGAGTTGGAGAAGATTCATGACGTGTTTCATGTTTCTATTCTCCGGAGGTATAGATCTGATCCTTCGCATGTGATGCTTGTGGAGGAAGTGGAATTGAATCCGGATTTGACCTATGATGAGGAACCGGTGATGATTCTGGATTCAGATAGCAAGGTTCTTCGTGGCAAGACAATTGAGCTGGTAAAGTTGTTGTGGAAGCATCGTGGTGTTGAGGAAGCCACGTGGGAGCGGAAGGATGACATGCTGAAGGAATTTCCTTACCTCTTTCCTTCAAGTAAATTTCGTGGACGAAATTTTTTAAGGGGGGGAGAGTTGTAACGCCCCGGTTTTGGGCTTAGAAGTTTTAGGATTGGACCGGTTCGGTCAAAGTGCTGTTCGAATATAAAAATGTGAAATTAGGAAAGCTTAGTTCGGGTTGCATTTAAAATATGGAAAAATGTTCTAAAATCCTCTTTCAATATATGTAAGTGAACTGTGAAATCAATTTTACAAAATGAGGTTTGGAAGGGTGACATTTTGGCTAGTGACCAAAATGTAATTTTTGAAAACTGTGTGACTGTTTTCGAAAGGATTGAAACTTTGAATCTCTAAGGAGCTATTTACCCAAAGGGAGTTTCTCCAGATTTTTCTAAGATGTTTAATGATTTATTTCTGGTTTTTAAACAAAAGAAAAGTGGAGGGAAGATATTTTCCTATTTTCAACTAACTTTCCATATTTTCCAATTTTCCTTTTCTCTCATTTTCTCTCAACCCAAACATCTTTCTCCAGAGCTTTTTCCTCTGATTTTGTCACCTAAATATCTCTTTTCAGTTCTCTTTTGATTGCTAATCATCTCATCAACAAAACCTCACCATTTGCTAATTGGATCTTCAAGCTTTTTGGTTCTAAAAAGGGAGAAACTCAAGTTTGGAGGTAAGAACGTCCTTCTCCTCTAAACTCTCAGTTCTTTACTGAAATTCCTAGGTTCTCAATCCTTAATTGATGATTTATAAATGGTTTTAAAGTTGTATAATGGATCTTGGCTTTAAATGCAAGATTTGGTGATTTTTGATGGATTTTCGTATGATCTGATTGGGCTGTGTTTTAAGGTGTTAATTTGATGCTAAATGAATGTTAAATTGATAAGGAATTGAGTTTTAATTAATGCAATCTCGGATAGGTTGAATTTCCTAAGTTTAGCTTGTGATTCTTGGTTGTTTTGAAGTGATCTTGTGGTTCGTCAAACCAAACGGCATCACAAGGAACTCATAATGCCCATACCTCGTTCTGAAGGCTATCTTTGGCACATCCACATCCTTCACCTTCAACTGGTAATACCCTGATCTTAAGTCAATTTTAGAGAACACAGCCGCTCCCCGAAATATATCAAAAAGATCATCAATTCTCGGCAATGGATACCGATTCTTGATAGTCAACTTGTTAAGCTGACGGTAATCAATGCACATTCTCATAGTGCCATCCTTTTTCTTCACAACAGGACCGGTGCAACCCAAGGTGACACACTCGGCCTAATGAAACCACGATCAAGCAACTCCTGAAGT
The DNA here is from genome assembly GCA_958450335.1 of Hibiscus tridactylites. NCBI lineage: Eukaryota > Viridiplantae > Streptophyta > Magnoliopsida > Malvales > Malvaceae > Hibiscus > Hibiscus tridactylites. The sequence continues at coordinate 71,894,001 of OY288274.1, read as the reverse complement.
TGCGTCTTCAGCTCTTTCAACTAATTAGGTGCCATTCGATGATGAGTAATGGACACTGGAGTTGTGTTTTCATACAGCTCAATCCCAAACTCCACTTCGTGATTAGGAGGCAACCCAGGCAACTCCTCCGGAAACACAGCAGGAAATTCTCGCACAGTCATGATATCTTGCACACGCAACTCTTTAGAGCTAGGATTCATCACCAAGGCTAGGTAAGCTTCACAACCTTGCCTCAGCATCCGGCTCGGTTCCAATGTAGACACCACATTGGCAAGAAACTTCACATTCTCACCAACCACCACTACCTCATAATTGTCCGCAAGCTTCAATGAAACTCGCTTATTCTCAAAATCCACTACAGCTCGATGCTCAACCAGCCAATCCATACCAAGGATTACATCAAAACCATAGAAATGCAATTCAATAAGATCAGCATGAAAAACATGATCTTGCACAACCAAGGGACATCTTCTATAAAGCTTTCGAGTCACAACAGTCTCACCAAAAGAACTAGTTACACGCATACCAACATCAAAAAACTCAACAGGCAAACCAAGCAATTGAGCATGTTCACGCAATCTGTACGAATGTGTAGATCCAGAATCAATCAAGGAAAGTAATGACAAGGATTGCAAAGTGAAAGTACCTGCGATCACATCCGTGTCATTCCTCCCCTACCTCTGAGCATACACTCTGGCCTGGCCACCACCCTCAGGCTGAACAGCTACCACATGAGCCACATTCCTTCCACCATCCTCTCTACGCTGGAAGTTACCACGGTTGCGCCCATGACCTCTCTGTGGTGCAACAACTCCAGGAGCATGTCCCTGACCACCACCGGCCAGCAGAGGACACTCCCTCCACATATGATCCACCGAACCACAGTTCCAACACGAGTTACCGGTCACCACAACAGGAGCCTGAACCTCCCTCGCTGCTCTAGGACAATCGCGCCTCAGGTGTCCACGCGATCCACATGTCCAACATGTGTTCGGATCAGCTCTCGCCCTGTCCCCTTGAACAGGCGCACCTTGTCCTCCACCACCTCTCCTAGCTGAAGACTGATACTTCCGATCACGTCCTCTCTTGTTCCGTCCGCCACGGAAACTATACTCAGCAGCTCGCTTGCCCACACTAGGACCAGCACCTCTAGAAGATAGACTCAAATTCAACTCAATGTCCTTTGCTCTACCAACCAGCACATCAGAGTCAGTGTACTCAGCAGCCAGCATATAAGTCTTCACTTCCATCACCAAACTATAACGGAAACGTTCACACCTCTCCCGCTCATCAGGGATAAGCTCAGGTGCGTACTGACTGAGTCGGACAAACTGAACCTCGTACTCAGCCACTGACATGCTCCCCTGAGTAAGAGACATGATTTCCCTTTTCTTTTCATCCAGGTATCGCACACCCAGATACCTTCTCTTGAACGTGTTCAGAAAGAACGTCCAAGTCACATCGGCATCCTCCATTCCGGAGATAGTGGTTCTCCACCAGGTATACGCATCGTCATGCAACAATGATATTACACAGCCCAGCTTCTGCACATCATTACAATTCATTTGTCCCAAAATTCTCTTGGTACTTTCTAACCAAGACTCAGAACCTTCAGCAGACAAACCCCTGAACTTAGTCCCTCCCAGACTGCACAAACGTTCTAGAGGTAGTCTAACGTTAGCATCTCCCTGATGCCCAGCTCCTTGAGCTCCAACTACCGCCGCCCGAAAAGCTCCAACAATAGCTTGTATCAGCATTGTCATGTCAGGAGCAGCTGGCCCCTGCCCAGCTTCAGGTCCAGCGACCCCAGCACCAGCACCAACACTAGCTCCTTCACCCCCAGCACCACCACCACCAGGTGGAGGAGGTAAATCCACTACATTTTCAACATTCTCATTTTGAGCCATAGCTCGCGTATTAATCCTCGTCTCTCTACGAGGTCCCATTCACTAAACAATGCAATCACAATGCAAAAAACAAAGGCAGGCTCAGCAAGGTAAGCAATCCAAGTACTCAAGCTCATTTCCATTTAAAAACAAATCATTTCATTAGCTTTGATTTGGGAATGGGTCCCTCTAACATGCTTCACCACAGTATACACCACAATTGTAACATTCTTACAGTTCATACATCATACTTGCACTCAACAAGCATACAAAGCAATCATACACATATCACCCACTTAATCATTCCCAAATACTCGAGAACTCAGCTCTTATACCACCAAATGTAACCCCCTTAACCTGGCCTAGACGGTTGACCCGAACTAAGAAGATTACACGGGGAAAACCAAAGTCAACCCGAAAGTCAACCTTGATTAACGACCCTTTTTTTCTTTTTAATCTTATCTAAATGCATATTAACCCTAGGTATACACTTAAGATAAACATACTCAAAAACCACAGCAATCGGATAACATTTAGGGACTCAATTGCACAACGTATGAATTTAGAGACCAAATTGTAAATTCTGGAAATTAAGAGGACTTAACCAGTTTTACAGTTACCATTATGAAATTAATCATATTTCATGCTTCTCTGACAAATTTCATCTCAAACGGAAATCTCAAACTCAACCAATTGCATATACAAAGATTGGGACCAGAACGTGAGAATTTCAAAACACATAACCATCAGATTCAGTGCCCAACGGTCGAGTGTTCCGAAACGGGGAAGGACCATTCCGAAACGCGGGACCGTTCCAAAACTTGTTGCGGAACAGTGCTTGACAGTGGCAAATCCGTTTCGGAACAGCTCTACCTGTTTCGAAACGCCATGGCCATTTCAGGCCACCTGTTCCGAAACAGTAGCACCCGTTCCGATACGGGCTGCCTAGAATTGCAGACTTTTGCTGGTTTATCACACTTTCAACCCATCAAACACATCCATATGACCTTCATATCATACACACAAGTCATCAAGCACTTATGGAATATATTAGCATCACCAAAATTCAATCATGGCATCATCTAAGGAAAATCCCAATTCTATAGGCATGCCTCCTATAATGAAAATCATGCAATCATCAATTCACCAAAACCAAATACCAAAATGCCTTTTACATGTTCCAACATCATCAAAGGCATTAACCAAACATAGGGAGTCCAAAACATCTCCCAAAAACACAATTTAGGTTCCCATTGCCAAATGCCAAAAGCTAATAGTGTTAGGAAAACATTCACCATACATGAGCTTAGCCTTTCACTTGGATCCTTGACCTCCTTGCTGCCCTTTAAGCACTTCAATGCTCTGCATTATTGGTTCAAGAAAGAGAGAGCATAAGCACATAGCTTAGTGAGGAATGCTCAATTAAAACTTCACAATAATGTATTTGTAAAAACACCTTTTCAAGGCATTTAGTTTCAAAACAACATTTATCATGCAATTATGCATACAAACCAAGAATCTCATGCTTCAATTCAACAACATGTCGTATTGGTTTTCAAGTGATAATCCATAATCATTTTACAATTCAAGACACAATCGGATACACGGATTACAAGCGTTGTCCCATACGCTTCATACACACTACCAATATCAAGGTGGAGTTTATCGGTACAATCACAACCCCTCAACACCCGTGATGGAGTATACGGTACAATCACAACCCCTCCACGTCACTCATTGGTAGTTGTATAACATCACTAACGAGAACACGGGACACACAACATAAGATCCACACATGGACTTTTAACCACCATTGTGATCTTAACAGAAGATCCACTCATAGACTTTTAACCACCATGGTGATCTTAACCATCTCGTTAGTGTACTTGGATGGAGTTTACGGTACAATCACAACCCCTCAACATCCAAGGCGACTTTATTCACGGTGCACCCAATCCTATAGCCGGATAACTATATCCGATTCAAGTACTTTAAAACCAACACATTTATCAATGTTAAACCATGGATCTCTTACCTTGAGCATCCTTCAACACATGGCTTACAAAACCAGCATTACACAAGCTAAAATATGCTTTCAAAACAGAATTTAAAACATGCAAAATAAACACATTGCATTCAACCATCTCATGGTTCATCAAAAAGAGAGTTCCTCCGAAAACTTACTCTTGAGCTTAGCTAAGTTGTTTAAACTTAAACTAAGCTCCCATAACCTTCAAACATTGGTTTCAAAGCTGGAAACAAAACTTCACTCACCGATTCCGTTTCGCAAGCTTGCCGAAACACCAATCAAGCTTCTGGATCAACACCACCAGGATCCGAAGATGTCTTCCCTGTTTTAAACACATCAAAGCAGAGTATTAATGCATCATCATGCATTAATATCTTCAACCAAGACACCTAAACTCCCTGCTCTCATCAACACTCACATTTCGGCTAGCAAACACAACCGAAATCACATCCAAACACTTCTACAACAATACCCAGCCCAGATCTATCAATTCCAAACATTCTTCGACATCAATTAACATCCAAAAAGGATCTAATCACGTCCTTATAACTCCAGCTATAGCAGAAAATCAAAATCATCCCCAAAACCACCATTAACTCAATAAAAAACTTAGGAAAATCAACCTATTCGGGATTGCATTGATTAAACCTCAATTACACATTAATTATACATCAATTATACATCAAAAAGACATCTCAAAACAGAGCCCAATCATTTTATACGAATTTCTTCAAAATTAAATCCAAATCTTGCATTTAAAGCCAAGATCAAGAACACAACATAAAAACCTTTAATAAAACTCAAATCAAGGATTGAGAACTTGGGAATTTCAGTAAAGAACTGAGTATTTAGAGGAGAAGGACGTTCATACCTCTAAATGTGAGTTTCTCCTTGTTTAAAGCCAAGATTCTTGAAAATTCACTAAGCAAATGATAAGGATTGTAACGCCCCGGTTTTGGGCTTAGGAGTTGTGGGCGTTGACCGGTTGGTCAAAGTGCTGTTCGAATCTAAAGAGGTTAAATTAGGAAAGGCTAGTTCGGGTTGCATTAAAAATATGGAAAAATGTTCTAAAATCATCTTTTAATATACTTAAGTGAACTGTGAAATCAATTTTGGAAAATGAGTTTTGGAAGTGTGACATTTTGGCTAGTGACCAAAATGTAATTTTCGCAAGTTTGGTGGCTGTTTTGTAAAGGGATGAAACTTTGAATCTTTAAGGAGCTATTTACCCAAAGGGAGTTTCTCCAGATTTTTCTAAGATATTTTAAGTCTAAAATCTGATTTTAAAGTCTATTAAAATTGGAGGGAAGCCATTTGGCTAATTTTAGATTTTTGTAACCAACTTCTCCTAATTTTCTTTCTCTCTTTTTCTCTCAAACCAAACACTATTTTTCCAGAGAATTGGATCTGATTTCTTCATCTAAATCCCTCCATTCAACTCTCATTTGATTGCTAATCATTGTGTCTTCAAAACCTCTTCAATTGCTAAGTGTTTCAACAAGGATTTTGATTGCAAAAAGAGGAGAAACTCAAGTTTGGAGGTAAGAACGTCCTTCTCCTCTAAACTATCAGTTCTTTACTGAAATTCCTAAGTTTTCAATCCTTAATTGATGTTTAATTAAAGGTTTTAAAGTGTTGAAATGGATCTTGGCTTATTATGCAAGATTTTGATGATTTTTGATGATTTTCGTTAGATCTGATTAATCTGTGATTTGAGAGGTGTTTTTGATGTTAAATGATCTCTAAATTGATAAGGAATTGAATTTTGATTGATGCAATCCCGGATAGGTTGAGTTTCCTAAGTTTAGCTTGTGTTTCAAGGTAGTTTTTGAGGTGATCTTGGTGATCTGATGTTGTTGGAGGTATAAGGTTGTTAATAGGTTGTTTTTAGATGTTATATGATGTTAATGGAAGTGAGGTTTTGCTGGTTTATGGCTGGGCTTTGTTTAGAAGTGGTTTGGATGCATTTTCGGTTGTGTTTGGTGGCCGAAAATGGAGGTTGGATGAGAGCAGCGAGTTTAGGTGCTTTCATTGAAGCAATTAATGCATGATGATGCATTAATCCTCTGCTTTGATGTGTTGAAACATGGGAGGCATCTTTGGATCCAAGAGTGGTTGATCCGGAAGCTTGATTTGGTGCTTTGGCTTGAAGCAAAGTGGAAATCGGTGAGTGAGTTTGTGGAAATTGGATTTCAGCTTTTAAAACCAAGGTTTGAAGGTTTTGGGAGCTTAGTTTAAGTCTGAACAACTTTGCTAAGCTCAAGTGTAAGTTTTCGGATTTTCGCTCTAGTGGTGGCCATGATTTTTGTTGTGATGCAAGATGATGATTTGCATGTTTTAATTACTGTTTTGAAAGCATGTTTTAGCATGGATTTTGCTGATTATGTAAGCCATATGTTGAAGGTAACTCTAGGTAGGAGTACCTTGCTTTTATACATTGAAATAATGTGGTTTGATGCTTTGAAATGCATGATGAAAATGGCTTGGTTTAATGCTTTAAAAGAGTGGATTAAATGATAAATATGATGTATATTGGCAAGTGATGTTTTGAAAAGATTAAGGTCACTAAGGTGGTTAAAAGTCCTTGAGTGAGCCTTGTTACTTAAGATCATCAAGGTGGTTAAAAGTCCTTGGATGAGTCTTGTTGCGGACACTATGGTGGTTAAAAGTCCTTAGGTGATCCTTCCATGGTGTTTAAAAGTCCATGGGGCCAAGGTGTTTAATATTCCTTGGGGCCAAGGTGTTTAAAAGTCCTTGGGGTGATTCAATCATTGGACACAAAGGTGGTTAAAAGTCCTTGTGTGGTCCTTATTCATGGTGTTTAAAAGTCCATGGCCAAGGTGTTTAAAAGTCATTGGGGCCAAGGTGTTTAAAAGTCCTTGGGAAGTTGATGAACTTGTTTTAAGAAATGAAATGTATCCCTTCAGCCAATATGACATGTTAAGTATTTTGTGAAGCATGTGATGCTTGATTTAATGTTTATGTTTAAGCATGAGATTGCTTGTGTAAAGTATGCTTTTAAGCATGTGCAAAGGTTGATTTAAAGCATGTTTTGTAAATGTTTTGAATTGCATTATTGAATGGTTTTTAAGAGCTTTCCTCACTAAGCTTTTGCTTACGATCTCTTCGTTTTCTTAATTCAATAATGCAGAGCATTAGAGTATCTTGAAGGGCAGCAAGAGGGGCAAGAGTTCAAGTACAAGTAAAGCTCAATGTATGGAAGGTTTTTGTTAAACATTTAGCTTTTGGGTGATTTGGCAATGGGGGACCAATGTGTATGTTTTGGGAGGTGTTTGGAACTCCCTAAGTATGTTGAATGTTGTTTTGAATGCTGGTTTTTGGATTGGATCATTGCATGCTTGTTTTGGAAGTTTGGTGTTTTCAATAGCTAGCTTGTGTAGGAAGCATGTCTATTGAATTGGGGCTTTTTGCATATGATGTTAAAATTGTTGTTTTGATGATTCCTATAAGTCATATATATGTTGAATTGCATGCTGGTAAAGTTTGGTGACATTTGGAGCATGTTTGAATGATCAATTGCATGTTTTGGTATGCTTGTTTGCTGCAATTTGTGCAGGCGTTTCGGAACAGTGTGCACCGTTTCGGAACGGGTGCCTTACATGAACCCAGGCGTCCGAAACGGTATGCACCGTTTCGAAACGTTTTGGTCTCTGCCAAGGCCATGTTTCGGAACCCGTTTCGGAACGGCCCGTGTTTCGGAACAGGGTCTACCTGTTTCGGAACGGTCGACCGTTGGGGGCTGACATGGGCAGTTATATGTTTTGAATTGTTTACGTTTTGGTCCTGAATCTTGTTTGTTCAATTGTATGAGCTTGAGAAATCCTTTTGAGCTGAAATTTCACAGAGAAGCATGAAACCTGATTAATTTCAAGGTGGTAACTTTAATTTGGGTTAAGTCCTTTTAATTATCAGAAATTACAATTTGGTCCCTAAAGTTGTAATTTGTTCAATTGGGTCCCTGTTTGATCTCTGATGTTGGTGATCTTTGAGTATGATGTTTGTGTGATCACAATTAGGACTAATGCGCATCTAGACAAGATTAAAAAGAAAAAAAAAGGGTCGTTAATCAAGGTTGACTTTCGGGTTGACTTTGGTTTTCCCCGTGTGACTTTCTTAATTCGGGTCAACTGTCTAGGCCGGGTTAAGGGGGTTACATTTGGTGGTATCAGAGCTGAGTTTGGGAGTAATTGGGAATGAATGTATGCATGATTGAAGTATGTTTGGCTTGTATGCTTGTTGTTTGAAAGCATGCTCAGTGGCTTGTGATGTTGATGCAATTGAGATGTATGTTGTGATGTTGTATGTTGAGGGTACCCATTGCCAAACAAAAGCTAATGAAATGATGTTGATTTTGAATGAAATTGAGCTTGACTACTTGGATTGCTTACCTTGCTGGGCCTGACTTGTTTTATTTTGCATTGTGATTGCATGGTAAAAGTATGGCACCACGTAGAGAGTTAAGAGGTAGTGTGCAAGCTACGGCTCCCAATGAGAACGAGAATGAAGAGAATACGGGTAGTGCAGTGTTACCCCCTCCTCCGCCTGGTGGTGGTGCTGGAGGTGAGCGAGCTGAAGCTGCAGCTGGTGTTGGAGCTGCTGGACCAGAGGTTGGTCAGGGGCAAGCTATGCCTGATATGTCTATGCTGGTACAAGCTATTGCGGGTGCTTTTCGAGCAGCAGTAGCTGGAGCTCAAGGAGCTGGGCATCAGGGAGATGCTGGAGTCAGATTACCTTTGGAGCGTCTGCGCAGTCTTGCTGGGACTGAGTTCAGAGGTATGTCTGCTGAGAGTTCGGAAGCTTGGCTAGAGAGTACCAAGCGTATCTTGGGTCAGATGAGCTGCACGGATGTGCAAAAGTTGGGCTGTGTTGTGTCCTTGCTGCAGGACGATGCATATACGTGGTGGACGACCACCATAGCTGGGATGGCTTAAGTTGATGTTACTTGGACATTCTTTCAGAATGCGTTCAAGAAGAGATATCTGGATGAGAAAAAGCGTGAATTCATGTCTCTTACCCAAGGGAGCATGAGTGTGGCCGAGTATGAAGTGCAGTTTGTACGGCTCAGTTAGTATGCACCGGAGCTGATACCTGATGAGCGAGAGAGGTGCGAAAGGTTCCGTTATGGCTTGGTGATGGAAGTAAAGACCTACATGTTGGCTGCTGAGTACAATGATTTTGATGTGTTGGTTAGTCGATCCAAGGACATTGAGATGAACTTGGGTTTAGCTGCGAAAGGTGCTGGAGCAAGTTCTGGCAAGAGAGCTGCTGAGTATAGTTCCGGAGGTGGACGGAACAAGAGGGGACGTGATCAGAAGTATCAGTCCTCAGCCAAGAGAGGTGGTGGTGCACCTGCTAGAGGTGGTTTTTCTAGAGGTGGTCCTAGTGCTTGCTGGATCTGTGGTTCGCGTGGTCACATGAAGCGTGACTGTCCTCGTGCTGTGAGGGAGGTGCAAGCTCCTGTTGCGGCAGCTGGTAATGGATGTTGGAACTGTGGTTCTGTTGACCATCTGAGGCGAGATTGTCCGAGGTTGGCTGGTGGCCAAGATCGTGCTCCTGTTGTTCCACCGCAGAGAGGTCGTGGGCGCGGCCGTGGTAATTTCCAGAGGAGAGAGGAAGGTGGTCGCGGAGTAGCTCATGTTGTGGCTATTCAGCCTGAGGGTGGAGGCCAAGCTAGGGTGTATGCTCAGCGCGAGGGAAGGAATGATGCTGATGTGATTGCAGGTACCTTTACTTTGCAATCCTTGTCATTGCTTTCTTTGATTGATTCTGGATCTACGCATTCATACATTTTGCGTGAGCATGCTGAATTGCTTGGTTTGCCTGTTGAGTCTTTGGATGTTGGAGTTCGTGTCACTAGTTCTTTTGGTGAAACTGTTGTGACTCGAAAGCTTTATAGAAGGTGTCCCATGGTTGTTCAAGAACATGTCTTTCATGTTGATCTTATGGAGTTGCCTTTTTATGGTTTTGATGTGATCCTTGGTATGGATTGGCTTGCTGAGCATCGTGCTATTGTGGATTGTGAGAATAAGCGGGTTTCGCTTAAGCTTGCGGATGATTATGAAGTTGTTGTAGTTGGCGAGAGTGTGAAGTTTCTTGCCAATGTGGTGTCTACCTTGGAGGCGAGTAGGATGCTGAGGCAAGGTTGCGAAGCTTATCTAGCTTTTGTGATGAATCCTAGCTCTAAGGAGTTGAAGGTGCAAGATATCAAGGTTGTGAAGGAGTTTCCTGGTGTTTTTCCTGAGGAGTTGCCTGGTTTACCTCCTAATCGCGAGGTGGAGTTTGGAATTGAGCTGTATGAGAATACAACTCCTGTGTCCATTACTCCCTATAGAATGGCACCTAAGGAGTTGAAGGAGCTGAAGACGCAGTTGCAAGAGCTGCTAGATCGTCGTTTCATCCGGCCGAGTGTGTCGCCTTGGGGTGCTCCTATCTTGTTTGTGAAGAAGAAAGATGGCACTATGAGGATGTGCATTGATTACCGTCAGCTGAACAAGTTGACTATCAAGAATCGGTATCCTTTGCCGAGGATTGATGATCTCTTTGATCAATTCAGGGGAGCTGCTGTGTTCTCTAAGATTGACTTGAGGTCAGGGTATTATCAGTTGAAGGTGAAGGATGTGGATGTGCCTAAGACAGCTTTCAGGACGAGGTATGGGCATTATGAGTTCCTTGTGATGCTGTTTGGGTTGACAAATGCTCCTGTTGCTTTCATGGACATGATGAATCGTGTGTTTCATGAATACCTGGACAAGTTCGTTGTGGTGTTCATTGATGATATCCTCGTGTACTCGCGTACTGAGGAGGAGCACGAAGAGCATTTGAGGGTTGTGCTGCAAGCTTTGTTGGAGAATCAGCTTTATGCTAAGTTGAGCAAGTGTGAGTTCTGGCTTAAGGAGGTGGTGTTTCTTGGGCATGTGGTCTCAGCTGAGGGGATTCGTGTTGATCCTCAGAAGATTGAAGCGGTGATGAACTGGAAAGTTCCTAAGTCTGTTCATGAAGTCCGTAGTTTCCTTGGTTTGGCGGGATACTACCGGAGGTTTGGGGATGGTTTTTCCAAGATTGCTGCTCCTTTGACGAAGCTGTTGCAAAAGGATGTTAAGTATGAGTGGACGGAAGCGAGACAGCAGGCTTTTGAGAAGCTGAAGGCAGCTTTGACGCAAGCTCCTATCTTGATTCAGCCTGAATCAGGGAAAGAGTTTGTGGTCTATAGTGATGCATCCTATGTTGGTTTGGGGTGTGTGCTGATGCAAGAGGGTAAGGTTGTGGCTTATGCATCGCGGCAGTTGAAGGTGCATGAGCGCAACTATCCTACGCATGACATTGAGATGGCTGCAGTGGTGTTTGCTCTGAAGATCTGGAGACATTATCTATATGGTGAGAAGTGTACTGTGTACACGGATCACAAGAGTTTGAGGTATCTGATGTCTCAGAAGGAGTTGAATCTTAGGCAACGACGTTGGTTGGAGTTGCTCAAGGATTATGATCTGACGATTGAGTATCATCCTGGTAAAGCTAATGTTGTTGCTGATGCCTTGAGTAGGAAGGTAGCTGTTGAGCTGAGAGCTATGTTTGCTAGCTTGAGCATATCGCGAGATGGTGGTCTTGTTGCTGAGTTGCAAGTGAAACCATCTTTGGTTCAGTTGATCAAGGAAAAGCAGTTGTTGGATGATTCCTTGGTGTTTCATGTTCAGGATATCGCGGAGGGTAGACCTTCGGATTTCTGCTTTAATGAGGATGGTGTGTTGTGTTTTGGTAGTCAGATAGTAGTGCCTGCTGATGTTGAGTTGAGGCGTGCTATTCTGACTTAAGGTCATAGTAGTCCTTTTGCTATGCCCCCTGGTAGTACTAAGATGTATCGTGATCTTCGTGATGAGTACTATTGGGTAGGTTTGAAGAAGGATGTTGCAGAGTTTGTGAGCAAGTGTTTGGTGTGTCAGCGAGTTAAGGCTGAACATCAGGATCCTTCTGGTTTGTTGCAACCGTTGAAAATCCCTGAATGGAAGTGGGAGAGGGTTACCATGGATTTCGTATCTGGTTTGCCTTTGTCTCCATCAAAGAAGAATTCTGTTTGGGTGATTGTGGATCGCTTGACGAAGTGTGCGCATTTCTTGCCTGTGCATACTACGTTTTCTTTGGATAAGCTGGCAGAGCTGTACATTGCTGAGATAGTGAGGTTGCATGGTGTGCCTAAGTCGATTGTGTCGGATAGGGATCCGAGGTTCACATCGTGTTTCTGGCAGTGTTTGCATCAAGCTCTGGGTACAAGGTTGCATTTCAGTACATCCTATCATCCTCAGTCGGATGGTCAGTCTGAGCGGGTTATTCAGATTTTGGAGGATATGTTGAGATGCTGCGTGATAGAGTTCCAAGGTTCTTGGGAGAAGCATCTGGCTTTGGTTGAGTTCGCTTATAACAATAGTTATCAGGCGAGTATACAGATGGCACCTTATGAGGCTCTGTATGGGAGGAAGTGTAGGACTCCTCTTTGTTGGGCTGAAATTGGTCAAAAGTTGGTTTCGATGCCTGTTTTGTTGAAAGGGACCACTGAGAAGGTGAAGCTCATTTGTGAGAGGTTGAAGGCTGCCTCTGATCGGCAAAAGTCTTACGCGGATTTGAACGTAAGGAGATAGAGTAAGCGGTGGGTGACCGTGTGTTCTTGAAGGTTTCGCCTTGGAAGAAGGTGATGAGGTTTGGCCGGAAGGGTAAGTTGAGCCCTCGGTACATTGGACCATATGAGGTGGTTGAGCGTGTGAGTCCTGTTGCGTATCGGCTAAGGTTACCTCAGGAGTTGGAGAAGATTCATGACGTGTTTCATGTTTCTATGCTCCGGAAGTATAGATCTGATCCTTCACATGTGATGCATGTGGAGGAAGTGGTTTTGAATCCAGATTTGACCTATGATTAGGAACCGGTGAAGGTTCTGGATTCGGATAGCAAGGTTCTTCGTGGCAAGACCATTGAGTTGGTGAAGGTGCTGTGGAAGCATCGAGGTGTTGAGGAAGCCACGTGGGAGCGGAAGGAAGCCATGCTGAAGCAGTTTCCTTATCTCTTTCCTTCAGGTAAATTTCGAGGACGAAATTTCTTAAGGGGGGGAGAGTTGTAACGCCCCGGTTTTGGGCTTAGGAGTTGTGGGCGTTGACCGGTTGGTCAAAGTGCTGTTCGAATCTAAAGAGGTTAAATTAGGAAAGCCTAGTTCGGGTTGCATTAAAAATATGGAAAAATGTTCTAAAATCATCTTTTAATATAATTAAGTGAACTGTGAAATTAATTTTGGAAAATGAGTTTTGGAAGTGTGACATTTTGGCTAGTGACCAAAATGTAATTTTCGCAAGTTTGGTGGCTGTTTTATAAAGTGTTGAAACTTTGAATCTTTAAGGAGCTATTTACCCAAAGGGAGTTTCTCCAGATTTTTCTAAGATATTTTAAGTCTAAAATCTGATTTTAAAGTCTATTAAAATTGGAGGGAAGCCATTTGGCTAATTTTAGATTTTTGTAACCAACTTCTCCTAATTTTCTTTCTCTCATTTTCTCTCAAACCAAACACTATTTTTCCAGAGAATTGGATCTGATTTCTTCACCTAAATCCCTCCATTCAACTCTCATTTGATTGCTAATCATTGTGTCTTCAAAACCTCTTCAATTGCTAAGTGTTTCAACAAGGATTTTGATTGCAAAAAGAGGAGAAACTCAAGTTTGGAGGTAAGAACGTCCTTCTCCTCTAAACTATCTGTTCTTTACTGAAATTCCTAAGTTTTCAATCCTTAATTGATGTTTAATTAAAGGTTTTAAAGTGTTGAAATGGATCTTGGCTTATTATGCAAGATTTAGATGATTTTTGATGATTTTCGTTAGATCTTATTAATCTGTGATTTGAGAGGTGTTTTTGATGTTAAATGATCTCTAAATTGATAAGGAATTGAGTTTCGATTGATGCAATCCAGGATAGGTTGAGTTTCCTAAGTTTAGCTTGTGTTTCAAGGTAGTTTTTGAGGTGATCTTGGTGATCTGATGTTGCTGGAGGTATAAGGTTGTTAATAGGTTGTTTTTAGATGTTATATGATGTTAATGGAAGTGAGGTTTTGCTGGTTTATGGCTGGGCTTTGTTTAGAAGTGGTTTGGATGCATTTTCGGTTGTGTTTGGTGGCCGAAAATGGAGGTTGGATGAGAGCAGCGAGTTTAGGTGCTTTCATTGAAGCAATTAATGCATGATGATGCATTAATCCTCTGCTTTGATGTGTTGAAACATGGGAGGCATCTTTGGATCCAAGAGTGGTTGATCCGGAAGCTTGATTTGGTGCTTTGGCTTGAAGCAAAGTGGAAATCGGTGAGTGAGTTTGTGGAAATTGGATTTCAGCTTTTAAAACCAAGGTTTGAAGGTTTTGTGAGCTTAGTTTAAGTCTAAACAACTTTGCTAAGCTCAAGTGTAAGTTTTCGGATTTTCTCTCTAGTGGTGGCCATGATTTTTGTTGTGTTGCAAGATGATGATTTGCATGTTTTAATTACTGTTTTGAAAGCATGTTTTAGCATGGATTTTGCTGATTATGTAAGCCATATGTTGAAGGTAACTCTAGGTAGGAGTACCTTGCTTTTATACATTGAAATAATGTGGTTTGATGCTTTGAAATGCATGATGAAAATGGCTTGGTTTAATGCTTTAAAACAGTGGATTAAATGATAAATATGATGTATATTGGCAAGTGATGTTTTGAAAAGATTAAGGTCACTAAGGTGGTTAAAAGTCCTTGAGTGAGCCTTGTTACTTAAGATCATCAAGGTGGTTAAAAGTCCTTGGATGAGTCTTGTTGCGGACACTAAGGTGGTTAAAAGTCCTTAGGTGATCCTTCCATGGTGTTTAAAAGTCCATGGGGCCAAGGTGTTTAAAAGTCCTTGGGGCCAAGGTGTTTAAAAGTCCTTGGGGTGATTCAAGCATTGGACACAAAGGTGGTTAAAAGTCCTTGTGTGGTCCTTATTCATGGTGTTTAAAAGTCCATGGCCAAGGTGTTTAAAAGTCCTTGGGGCCAAGGTGTTTAAAAGTCCTTGGGAAGTTGATGAACTTGTTTTAAGAAATGAAATGTATCACTTCAGCCAATATGACATGTTAAGTATTTTGTGAAGCATGTGATGCTTGATTTAATGTTTATGTTTAAGCATGAGATTGCTTGTTTAAAGTATGCTTTTAAGCATGTGCAAAGGTTGATTTAAAGCATGTTTTGTAAATGTTTTGAATTGCATTATTGAATGGTTTTTAAGAGCTTTCCTCACTAAGCTTTTGATTACGCTCTCTTCGTTTTCTTAATTCAATAATGCAGAGCATTAGAGTATCTTGAAGGGCAACAAGAGGGGCAAGAGTTCAAGTACAAGTAAAGCTCAATGTATGGAAGGTTTTTGTTAAACATTTAGCTTTTGGGTGATTTGGCAATGGGGGACCAATGTGTATGTTTTGGGAGGTGTTTGGAACTCCCTAAGTATGTTGAATGTTGTTTTGAATGCTGGTTTTTGGATTGGATCATTGCATGCTTGTTTTGGAAGTTTGGTGTTTTCAATAGCTAGCTTGTGTAAGAAGCATGTCTATTGAATTGGGGCTTTTTGCATATGATGTTAGATTGTTGGTTTGATGATTCCTATAAGTCATATATATGTTGAATTGCATGCTGGTAAAGTTTGGTGACATTTGGAGCATGTTTGAATGATCAATTGCATGTTTTGGTATGCTTGTTTGCTGCAATCTGTGCAGGCGTTTCGGAACAGTGTGCACCGTTTCGGAACGGGTGCCTTACATGAACCCAGGCGTCCGAAACGGTATGCACCGTTTCGAAACGGTTTGGTCTCTGCCAAGGCCATGTTTCGGAACCCGTTTCGGAACGGCCCGTGTTTCGGAACAGGGTCTACCTGTTTCGGAACGGTCGACCGTTGGGGGCTGACATGGGCATTTATATGTTTTGAATTGTTTACGTTTTGGTCCTGAATCTTGTTTGTTCAATTGTATGAGTTTGAGAAGTCCTTTTGAGCTGAAATTTCACAGAGAAGCATGAAACCTGATTAATTTCAAGGTGGTAACTTTAATTTGGGTTAAGTCCTTTTAATTATCAGAAATTACAATTTGGTCCCTAAAGTTGTAATTTGTTCAATTGGGTCCCTGTTTGATCTCTGATGTTGGTGATCTTTGAGTATGATGTTTGTGTGATCAGAATTAGGACTAATGCGCATCTAGACAAGATTAAAAAGAAAAAAAGGGTCATTAATCAAGGTTGACTTTCGGGTTGACTTTGGTTTTCCCTGTGTGACTTTCTTAATTCGGGTCAACCGTCTAGGCCGGGTTAAGGGGGTTACAAGGATTTGGGGTAGGAATGATTATAAATCAATTAGAGATTGAAATCTCATCTTTAGATGTTAAAATCAGAGGAAAAGTGGCTGGGGAAATGTGTTTGGCTGAGAGAAAATGGAGAGAAAATGAAGTGGGAAAATTTTAACAAAAGTTAGTTATGAAAACCAAAATATCCATTTCCCTCTATTTCCTTTTATTAAATATCATTTAATAAATCTTTAATATTAAGAAAAATCTGGAGAAAACTCTTCTTGGGTAAATTAGCTCCTTAAAGATTCAAAGTATCAATCCTTTTAAAACAGTCACCAACTTTTCAAAAATTACTTTTTAGTCACTAAATCAAAATGTTACATTTCCAAACCCCATTTTGTAAAATTGATTTCACTTTCTCCTATCTATAATAAAAGAGGATTTTTAGACATTTTTCTATATTTTTAATGCATCCCGAACTAGGCTTTCCCTAAAATCACCTTTTATATTCGAACCGCAAACCGACCGGACCGATTCAAACCCAAAACTTCTAAGCCCAAAATTGGGGTGTTACAACTCTCCCCCCCCCTTAAGAAATTTCGTCCCCGAAATTTACCTGAAGAAAAGAGGTACGGAAACTGCTTCAACATGACATCCTTCCGTTCCCACGTGGCTTCTTCAACACCACGATGCTTCCACAACACCTTTACAAACTCAATGGTCTTGCCTCGAAGAACTTTACTATCCGAATCTAGAATCTTCACAGGTTCCTCATAATAGGTCAAATCCGGATTCAATTCCACTTCTTCCACAGGCATCACATGTGAAGGATCCGATCTATACTTCCAAAGCATAGAAACATAAAACACATCATGAATCTTTTCTAACTCTTGTGGTAACCTAAACTTGTACGCAACAGGACCCACACGCTCAATCACCTCGTATGGTCCAATGTACCTAGGGCTCAACTTACCCTTACGACCAAACCACATCACCTTTTTCCAAGGCGAAACTTTCAAAAACACACGGTCACCCACCGCATACTCAATCTTCTTACGCTTCAAATCCGCATAAGACTTTTGCCGATCAGAAGCTGCCTTCAAACGCTCACAAATGAGCTTCACCTTCTCGGTGGTTCCTTTCAACAAAGCTGGCATCGAAACCAACTTCTGACCCGTTTCAGCCCAACAAAGAGGAGCCCTACACTTCCTCCCGTACAAAGCTTCATAAGGTGTCATTTGAATACTTGCCTGATAACTATTATTGTAGGCAAACTCCACCAAAGGCAAATGTTTCTCCCAAGAACCCTGAAACTCGTTCACACAGCACCGCAATATATCCTCTAACACCTGAATAACACGCTCAGACTATCCATTCGACTACGGATGATATGATGTACTGAAATTCAACCATGTACCCAAAGCCTGATGCAAACACTGCCAGAAACGCGATGTAAACCTCGGATCCCTATATGACACAATCGACTTTGGCACACCATGCAGCCGCACAATCTCAGCAATGTACAACTCCGCAAGCTTATCCAAAGTGTACGTAGTATGCACATGCAAGAAATGCGCACACTTCGTCAGACAATCCACAATCACCCACACCGAATTCTTCTTCGATGGCGACAAAGGCAAACCAGTCACAAAGTCCATGGTAATCCTTTCCCACTTCCACTTAGGAATCCTCAACGGTTGCAACAACCCTGAAGGAAACTGATGCTCAGCTTTAACTCGCTGACATACCATGCACTTGCTTACAAACTCAACAACATCTTTCTTTAAACCCACCCAATAGTACTCATCACGAAGATCACGGTACATCTTAGTACTACCCGGGTGCATAGCAAAAGGACTACTATGACCTTCTGTAACGCCCCGGTTTTGGGCTTAGAAGTTTTGGGCTTGGACCGGTTCGGTCAAAGTGCTGTTCGAATATAAAAAGGTGAAATTAGGAAAGCTTAGTTCGGGTTGCATTAAAAATATGGAAAAATGTTCTAAAATCCTCTTTTAATATATGTAAGTGAACTGTGAAATCAATTTTACAAAATGAGGTTTGGAAGGGTGACATTTTGGCTAGTGACCAAAATGTAATTTTTGAAAACTGCGTTACTGTTTTAGAAAGGATTGAAACTTTGAATCTTTAAGGAGCTATTTACCCAAAGGGAGTTTCTCCAGATTTTTCTAAGATGTTTAATTATTTATTTCTGGTTTTTAAACAAAAGAAAAGTGGAGGGAAGATATTTTCCTATTTTCAACTAACTTTCCATATTTTCCAATTTTCCTTTTCTCTCATTTTCTCTCAACCCAAACATCTTTCTCCAGAGCTTTTTCCTCTGATTTTGTCACCTAAATATCTCTTTTCAATTCTCTTTTGATTGCTAATCATCTCATCAACAAAACCTCACCATTTGCTAATTGGATCTTCAAGCTTTTTGGTTCTAAAAAGGGAGAAACTCAAGTTTGGAGGTAAGAACGTCCTTCTCCTCTAAACTCTCAGTTCTTTACTGAAATTCCTAAGTTCTCAATCCTTAATTGATGATTTATAATTGGTTTTAAAGTTGTATAATGGATCTTGGCTTTAAATGCAAGATTTGGTGATTTTTGATGGATTTTCGTATGATCTGATTGGGCTGTGTTTTAAGGTGTTAATTTGATGCTAAAAGAATGTTAAATTGATAAGGAATTGAGTTTTAATTAATGCAATCTCGGATAGGTTGAATTTCCTAAGTTTAGCTTGTGATTCTTGGTTGTTTTGAAGTGATCTTGTGGATCTGTTGTTGCTGGAGATATAATTATGTTGTTAGGTCCTTTTTAGATGTTAAATGATGCTTAAGGATGTTTAGTTTTGATGGATCTTGGCTAGGCATTGTTGAGGAGTTGTTTGGATGCATTTTCGGTTGTGTTTGGTAGCCGAAAATGGAGTGTGGATGAGAGCAGCGAGTTTAGGTGCTTTCATTGAAGCTATTAATGCATGATGATGCATTAATCCTCTGCTTTGATGTGTTTAAAACAGGGGAGTCATCTTTGGATCCAAGTGGTGGTGATCCGGAAGCTTGATTGGTGTTTCGGCAAGAGGCGAAACGGAATCGGTGAGTGGAATTTGGTTTTCGGCTTTGAAACCAGAGTTTTGGAGTTTTGGGAGCTTATAAGTCTAAGAAACTTAGCTAAGCTCAAGAGTAAGTTTTCGGAAAAACTCTCTTGGTGATGACCATGGTTTTGGTTGTACGCAATGTGGTTGTTTGCATGTTTTTAAATCTGTTTTGAAAGCATATCTAGCATGTTTATTTGCTGAGATTTTAAGCCATGTGTTGAAGGAAGCTCAAGGTAAGAGTTCCTTGTTTTTGAACATTGTTCTAATAAGGTTTGATGCTTAAAGATGCATGATGTTTATGGCTTTGCAAAATGCTTTAAAACAGTGAGATATGGATGATATTGATGCATATTGGCAAGTGATGGCTAAGGTCACAAAGGTGGTTAAAAGTCCTTGTGTGAGCCTTGTACATTTAAGAACATCAAGGTGGTTAAAAGTCCTTGGATGGTTCTTGGTTAAGATCACAAAGGTGGTTAAAAGTCCTTATGTGAATCTTGTGAATTTTAAGAACAACATGGTGTTTAAATGTCCATGGTTGGTTCTTGGTTAAGGCTCAAGGTGGTTAAAATTCCTTGTGTAAGCCTTGGTTACTTAAGAACTCCAAGGTGTTTAAAAGTCCTTGGGAGATTCTTGTTAAGGACACAAAGGTGTTTAAAAGTCCTTGTGTGGTCCTTGCCATGGTGTTTAAAAGTCCATGGGGTTAAGGACACAATGGTGTTTAAAAGTCCATGTGTGGTCCTTGGTTGTTGTAAGATCACAATGGTGTTTAAAAGTCCATGTGTGTATCTTATGTGAAATGTATCACTAGTTGCCAATATGACAAGTAATGATATGGAAGCATGTATTGCTTGTTTTAAAGGTTTAAGAGCATGTGTAATGTTGCTTGAAGATTGATTTATAAATGAGTTTTTATAAATGAATTATTGTATGGTTTTAAATGAGCATTCCTCACTAAGCTTTTGCTTACGCTCTCTCTCTTTTCTTAAACCAATAATGCAGAGCATTAAGGTGCATTGAGGGCAGCAAGGAAGGCAAGCAATAAAGTGGAAACTAAGCTCATGTATGGGAAGGTTTCCTTAAACACTTTTAGCTTTTGGCATTTGGCAATGGGGAACCTATGTGAATGTCTTGGGAGATGTTTTGAACTCCCTAAGTTTGTTTAATGTTGTCAATAATGCTGGAACATGTAATTGGCCATTATGTGATCGGTTTGGAGATTTAATGCTTGAATGGTTTGCTAAGTAGGAAGCATGCCTTTAGAATTGGAGCTTTTCATATTTGATGCTATGATGATGATTGATTGATGCAATTATGTTCCTTGCATGTTGTATGTCTTGCTGGTAAAGTTTGGTTGCATTTGGAGCATGTATGGTAAGTCAATTGTGTGTTTTAGCAGCTATTTTTTTGCATTCTGTGCAGGCCGTATCGGAACGGGAGCTACCGTTTCGGAACGGGTGCCATGTAGTGGCCCAGGCGTTCGAAACGGAAGGTACCGTTTCGAAACGGAAATGCCTCTGCCAGGCCTCGTTTCGGAACCCATTGCGGAACGGTCCCGCGTTTCGAAACAGGTTCTCCCTGTTTCGGAACACTTGACCGTTGAAGGCTGACATGGGCAATTATATGTTTTGAAATGTTTGCATTTTATTCCTGAAACTTGTTTGTGCAATTGTATGAGTTTGGGATGTCCGTTTGAGCTGAAATTTGGCAGTGAAGCATGAAACCTGATTAATTATAAGTTGGTAACATTAATTTGAGTTAAGTCCTTATAATTTGCAGAATTTACAATTTGGTCCCTAAAGTTCCATTTTGTGCAATTGGGTCCTTGTTTAATCTCTTATGGTTATGATCTTTGAGTATGCTGCTTGTATGATCATACCTAGGGTTAAAGAGCATCTAGACAAGTTTAAAAAGAAAAAAAAGGGTCGTTAATTATGGTTGACTTTCGGGTTGACTTTGGTTTTCCCCGTGTGACTTTCTTAATTCGGGTTAACCGTCTAGGCCGGGTTAAGGGGGTTACACCTTCAGTCAGAATAGTACGCCTCAAATCAGCATCATTGGGCACTACTATCCGACTCCCAAAGCATAACACTCCATAATCATTAAAGCAGAAATCCGATGGCCTATCCTCCGCAATATCCTGAACATGTAGTACTAAGGAATCATCCAACAACTGCTTTTCCTTAATCAACTGAACCAACGACGGTTTCACTTGCAACTCGGCCACAAGACCACCATCACGCGAAATGGTCAGACTGGCAAACATAGCCCTCAACTCAATAGCTACCTTCCTATTCAAGGCATCCGCTACAACATTAGCTTTACCCGAATGGTACTCGATTGTCAAATCGTAATCCTCAAGCAACTCCACCCAATGTCGTTGCCTAAGATTCAACTCCTTCTGAGACATCAGATACTTCAAACTCTTGTGGTCCGTGTACACAGTACACTTCTCACCATACAGGTAATGTCTCCAAATTTTCAAAGCAAAAACCACCGCAGCTAACTCAAAGTCGTGCGTAGGATAATTGCGTTCATGCACCTTCAACTGACGCGATGCATAAGCCACCACCTTACCCTCTTGCATCAACACACATCCCAAACCAACATAGGACGCATCACTATACACCACAAACTCTTTCCCTGATTCAGGTTGAACCAAGATAGGAGCTTGCGTTAAAGCTGCCTTAAGCTTCTCAAAAGCCTGTTGTCTCGCTTCTGTCCACTCATATTTAACATCCTTCTGCAACAACTTCGTCAAAGGTGAAGCAATCTTTGAAAACCCATCCACGAACCTTCGATAGTATCCTACCAACCCAAGGAAACTACGGACTTCATGAACAGACTTAGGAGGCTTCCAATTTATCATTGCCTCAATCTTTTGAGGATCAACACGTATTCCTTCAGCAGAGACCACATGACCAAGAAACACAACTTCTCTAAGCCAGAACTCACACTTGCTCAGCTTGGCATAAAGTTGATTCTCCAACAAAGCCTGTAACACAATTCTCAAATGCCCTTCATGCTCCTCCTCAGTACGAAAGTACACGAGAATATCATCAATGAACACCACAACAAATTTATCCAAGTATTCATGGAACACTCTATTCATCATGTCCATGAAAGCTGCAGGAGCATTCGTCAAACCAAACGGCATCACAAGGAACTCATAATGCCCATACCTCGTTCTAAAGGTTGTCTTTGGCACATCCACATCCTTCACCTTCACCTGGTAATACCATGATCTTAAGTCAATTTTAGAGAACACAGCCGCTCCCCGAAATTGATCAAAAAGATCATCAATTCTCGGCAATGGATACCGATTCTTGATAGTCAACTTGTTAAGCTGACGGTAATCAATGCACATTCTCATAGTGCTATCCTTTTTCTTCACAACAGGACCGGTGCACCCCAAGGTGACACACTCGGCCGAATGAAACCACGATCAAGCAACTTCTGAAGTTGCGTCTTCAGCTCTTTCAACTCTTTAGGTGCCATTCGATAAGGAGTAATGGACACTGGAGTTGTGTTTTCATACATCTCAATCCCAAACTCCACTTCGCGATTAGGAAGCAACCCAGGCAACTCCTCCGGAAACACACCAGGAAATTCTCGCATAGTCCTGATATCTTGCACACGCAACTCTTTAGAGCTAGGATTCATCACCAAGGCTAGGTAAGCTTCACAACCTTGCCTCAACATCCGGCTCGCTTCCTATGTAGACACCACATTGGCAAGAAACTTCACATTCTCACCAACCACCACTACCTCATAATCGTCCGCAAGCTTCAACGAAAGTCGCTTATTCTCAAAATCCACTACAGCTCGATGCTCAATCAGCCAATCCATACCAAGGATTACATCAAAACCATAGAAAGGCAATTCCATAAAATCAACATGAAAAACATGATCTTGCACAACCAAGGGACATCTTCTATAAAGCTTTCGAGTCACAACAGTCTCACCAAAAGAACTAGTTACACGTATACCAACATCCAAAGACTCAACAGGCAAACCAAGCAATTGAGCATGTTCACGCAATATGTACGAATGTGTAGATCAATAATCAATCAAGGAAAGTAATGATAAGGATTGCAAACTGAAAGTACCTGCGATCACATCCGTGTCATTCCTCCCCTCCCTCTGAGCATACACTCTGGCCTGGCCACCACCCTCAGGCTGAACAGCTACCACATGAGCCACATTCCTTCCACCATCCTCTCTACGCTGGAAGTTACCACGGCCGCGCCCACGACCTCTCTGTGGTGCAACAACTCTAGGAGCACGTCCCTGACCACCACCGGCCAGCAGAGGACACTCCCTCCTCATATGATCCGCCAAACCACAGTTCCAACACGAGTTACCGGTCACCACAACAGGAGCCTGAACCTCCCTCGATGCTCTAGGACAATCGCGCCTCAGGTGTCCACGCGATCCACATGTCCAACATGTGTTCGGATCAGCTCTCGCCCTGTCCCCTTGAACAGGCGCACCTTGTCCTCCACCACCTCGCCTAGCTCAAGACTGATACTTCCGATCACGTCCTCTCTTGGTCCGTCCGCCACCGGAACTATACTCAGCAGCTCGCTTGCCCACACAAGGACCAGCACCTCTAGAAGATAGACTCAAATTCAACTCAATGTCCTTTGCTCTACCAACCAGCACATCAAAGTCAGTGTACTCAGTAGCCAGCATATAAGTCTTCACTTCCGTCACCAAACCATAACGGAAACGTTCACACCTCTCCCGCTCATCAGGGATAAGCTCAGGTGCGTACTGACTGAGTCGGACAAACTAAACCTCGTACTCAGCCACTGACATGCTCCCCTGAGTAAGAGACATGAATTCCCTTTTCTTTTCATCCTGGTATAGCACACCCAGATACCTTCTCTTGAACGCGTTCAGAAAGAACGTCCAAGTCACATCAGCATCCTCCATTCTAGAGATAGTGGTTGTCCACCAGGTATACGCATCGTCATGCAACAATGATATTACACAGCCCAGCTTTTGCACATCATTACAATTCATTTGTCCCAAAATTCTGTAACCCCCGTAGCCCGGCCTAGACGGTTGACCCGAACTACGAAGATTACACGGGGAAAACCAATGTCAACCCGAAAGTCAACCTTGATTAACGACCCCCTTTTTTTTCTTTTTAATCTTATCTAGATGCACATTAACCTTAGATGTGTTCACACAAACAACATGCTCAAAGATCACAAACATCAGAGATCAAACATGGACCCAATTGAACAAATTACAACTTTAGGGACCAAATTGTAACTTCAGAAAACTTTAAGGATTTAACCAGATTTTAAGTTACCAACTTAAAATTAATCATGTTTCATGCTTCCCTGCCAAATTTCAGCTCAAACGGACCTCCCAAACTCACACAATTGCACAAACAAGTTTCGGGACCAAAACGCAGACATTTTGAAACATAAAAGATACTTTTAACTGATTTTAACGGTCCGGTATCGATACGCCACGTGTAGTATCGATACTCGGGGAAGGCAGTAACCAAATTCTAGCAAGGGTATCGATACCCTCCCCCCAGTATCGATACTCCGCTCATATGGTATCGATACTTGTTCATCAGTATCGATACCCCTGGCCTGAAACTTGCATAATTGGCTCAGGTGTATCGATACCCCAAGCCCGAGTATCGATACCCCTGCCTGAAAACAACTCGAAAACAGCATCAATCATGCTTCAAACATCAAATTAACAACACCAAATCATTCCTCAAAGATAAACAACATGCAGAGACCATAAATGCATCATCAGTTCAACATATAACCAACACATATGAAAAGCCCCAAATTCAATGGCATGCTTCCTATTCAAGCTATCCATTTAAGCATAAACCTTTCCAAAGCAACCACAATTAAGCCAATTCATGTTCAACAACATTAACAACAGCATATAAACATTCATGATCCACATACACGTTCACAAAAACAACAATCCGAGAGATTCTACCCCATTGCCCTTATTAACTATAGCTATTCACCGAGACATACATCCCCATTGGAGTCCACCTTGAATCCCTTGCTCCTTGCTGCCCAAACTTCAAGAATCTGCATTGATGGACAAAAAGGAGCGTAAGCACATAATGCTTAGTGAGGAATGCTCAAAACCAAAACACCATCAATGCAGCGGGTCTTTAAAACACCTTAAAACAAACCCGATTTGCTTTCCAAAGCCATGATTGAAAACTCTTTCAACATCAAGCTCAAATCATGCATAAACACCATGTGTAAGCTTACATAAAACCATGGAAAAACACTTCCATTTCAACATACCTTTCATAAACTTGAAAGCCATAACAAGTGAGAGACCATTTAAAACCATAGTTCAATTTATCCATTTCATGCATTTAATCAAGGCAACATAAAACCATAACATCATCATCACATGCCTTTAAAAACAAGTCACACAAGAATCCAATGCAACAAAGGTAACTCATGCTCTCATACATCATTTATCAAATGATAACCAACACTTGTTCAACATACAAGTAACATGCTTCCACTAGCATCATTAACTATTCATGCAACAATGCACCCTTTTCCAAGCATCCCATGCTTCACATGTAAACATACATCAACTCAAGCATCTCATGCTTCACATGCAACCATGCATCAATTCAAGCAATCCCATGCTTCACATGCAACCATGCATCCTTTCAAGCATCTCATGCTTCACAAGATCAAGAACATTATATTGGCTTCTAAGAGATCAACCACATTCACTTTCCAACTTATCAATTCGATCGGATACGCGGATTCTGAGCGTTGTCCCTACGCTCCCTACACACTACCCAATCCAAGGTCCTCCCGTGGGCAACAACCTCCACTTGACCTCAACATCCTAAGGTTCCCATGTATGGACTTTTAAACACCAAACAACCTTAGCTTTCCCCAAGGTTCCCATGTATGGACTTCCAACCGCCATACACCCTTGACATGCACAAGGTCTTCCCGTATGGACTTTCAACACCATACAACCTTTGCATAACCGATTGGTAGTTGTAGACATCATCTAACGAGATCCGGGACATCACACACAAGATCCACACATGGACTTAACCATTGCCATTGTGATCTCAACAAGTACAAGGTTCTCACATAAGGACTTTTAACCACCTTATAACCTTTACTCAACCAAGGTCTTCCCGTGGGCAACAACCTCCACCGACCTTAAGCAACCGAGGTCCTCCCGTGGGCACACCCTCCACTGACCTCATCTCGTTAGGAATACTTGAAGGGAGCTTACCCGGTCCACACTTGACCACTCCACCTCCAAGGCGAATTTATTCACGGTGCACCCAATCCTATAGCCGGCTAATTATACCCGATCAACGAACCAAGAACCACTTACAACACTTGCCAACATAACCATCTTACCATAATATCCAATGTTCCACATGCATAAACATAATGCAAGACCATCACAATAATAGCTCAATGTTTCACATGCATAACCAATATGCAAACCATCATTAATCCAATGACACACATGTATAACCAATATGCAAAACTATCATTAATCATCATTAATTCACTGTTTTAAAGCATCAAACAAAGCCATTGATCAACATGCAACACTATGCAACAAAATCACAATTTCCATAAACAAAACCAAGGATCCCTTACCTTGAGCATCCTTTTCAAATGGCTTTCAAAACCAGCATTAAACCATGCTAAAACATGCTTACAAAACAGAATTAAACCATGCATAAATATATGCATATCAATCATCAACCACAATTGATTTAAAAACCAAATCACACACAATTCAAAAGCAAAAACCCCTTCACTTACTCTTGAGCTTAGCAAAGTTGTTTAGACTTAAACTAAGCTCCCCAAAACCTTCAAACCTTGTTTTAAAAGCTGAAATCCCAACTTCACTCACCGATAACCAAACAAAGCTAGCCAACAAGCTTCCGAAACCTTCCGAAAACACCTCCAAAGCTCAAGGATCAACCTCCCCTGTTTCAAGCACACAAAAACAGAACATTAATGCATCCATATGCATTAAAACACCAGCAACAACAACACAACTCGCTGCTCATCACAAAACTAGCAATTTGGCTACCAAACACAACCGAAATCACCTCCAAACACTTCCAAAACTTAACCCAGCCAAGATCCATCACTTCTAACCATTTTTATACATCAAATAACATGCAAAATGATCACAACCACGTCCTTATACCTCCAGGTATAACAGATCGCCAAAAACACTCCAAAAACAACCAAAAACTCAAGCCAAACTTAGGAAATTCAACCTATCCGGGATTGCATTGATTAAACCTCAACTTCTAATCATTTTAGCATTCATTTAACATCAATTTAACACCTCAAAACCCTGCTTAAACAGATCACACGAAAATTTCACCAAAATCACCAAATCTTGCATTTTACACAAAAATCAAGATCTCGATTGAAAAGCCCTTAATAAAACATAAATCAAGGATTGAGAACTTAGGAATTTCAGTAAAGAACTGATAGTTTAGAGGAGAAGGACGTTCTTACCTCCAAACTTGAATTTCTCCATTTTAGAGCCAAAATGCTTGATGAATCAACTTGTAAATTGAGAGGTTTTGATGATGAGATGTCTAGGAATCAAATGAGAGTTGAAATGAGGGATTAAGATGTCAAAATCAGAGAAAGAAATCTGGAGAATCTTGTTTGGGTTGAGAGAAAATGAGAGAAAAGAGAATTTGAGAGAAAATGGAAAATTAGTTGGAAATTGGTTAAAATGATTTCCCTCCCTTTCTTAATCTTAAAAATCAGATTTTAGACTTAAAATATCTTAGAAAAATCTGGAGAAATCCTTTTTGGAATAATAGCTCCTTAAAGATTCAAAGTTTCAATCCTTTATAAAACTGTCCCGCAACTTTCAAAAATTACATTTTGGTCACTAGCCAAAATGTCAACCTTCCGAACCTCATTTTCCAAAATTGATTTCACAGTTCACTCATATATATTAAAAAGATGATTTTAGAACATTTTTCCATATTTTTAATGCAACCCGAACTAGGCTTTCCTAAATTCACTCTTTTATATTCGACCAGCACTTTGACCGAACCGGTCAACACCAAAACTTCTGAGCCCAAAACCGGGGCGTTACAACTCTCCCCCCCTTAGGAAATTTCGTCCTCGAAATTTCAACCAGCGAAAAGAAAACAACAACCTTCTCAAAGCAACAC
Organism: Hibiscus tridactylites; assembly: GCA_958450335.1. Lineage (NCBI taxonomy): Eukaryota > Viridiplantae > Streptophyta > Magnoliopsida > Malvales > Malvaceae > Hibiscus > Hibiscus tridactylites. The sequence continues at coordinate 71,865,460 of OY288274.1, read as the reverse complement.
ATAAGGCAACACAAAAACCTCAACCAACACCACTGATCACTTTCCACACAAAACCTCCACCACACACTGTCCACAAATCCAAACTCTCAAAGATAACCACAACTCAACCTTCCACATATCCGAACTGAACACAACCCCAACATCAACCTGAAGAACTTCAGCTCTTACAGCAGACAACACTGTAGCATACAACTCCCAAGACTTGTTTACACAGAGACAACAACCAAACCAACTCAGCCACCAGGCAACCTCTCAGCCTCTAAAACTCTTGCGATTCCCAAACCCCTTTCCAAAGATTTTCCCCAACAAGCAGAAATCCTTAAACATCAACTGTTTACACAAACTCCCCAACGAAGCTGACAATCCTTCACATGCGTCAAAAACATTACCATAACAGCTCACCAGCACCATTTACACAAAAAACCAAAAATCACATCACAACCTCAACTTGAAACCATCAGCCATTCCACACACCACCAGCTGACTTCAAACAGATCTTTCTTAACCGCAACTAGCCAACCACTTCTCACAAGAACCCAAACAACCAACGAAAGCCTTCGATCTTTCACAGCCCTTTCACTACAAACTTCGACCAGAACACTTGCGTTACCAGAACATTACTGAACCAAAACACACACAACAGCTTCAGAACTCTTCAAAGGTTACTAAGGACCAACACAACCCTTTTCACAACAACTTTAAAGCTAAACTGCCTCAGCACTTGGGAACTCAACCACTAAGCTGCAACAACACTTAGCACCAAAGAACTACCACTTCTTTTTAGCTAAACAAACCACTTAGCCGATACTAACCTCAACTGATACCCTTCACCACCAAACCACCAAACCCATCTGAGCACCAAACACTATCCTTCTACCAACAGGCTATTCCACTCTCACTATCACTAGCAACTAGTTCACCAACCTCCAGCACTTCTAATTCTCACTCAGCACCGACAATCTCTAAAAACCCATCATCCCACCTAATCCAACCACAACACTAACAGATTCGATTAGTTATTAGCGAGCGTGAACACCGTATGCATGATCACCTACATGCCCTATCAATGCCTGATGTACATGTATGCAAAACCTCTAATGTCATGCCACATGTATGCATGGACCAACATATATAATATAGTATATATCAATGATTTTAACTGTGCATGAATGCCAGTTCACACCCTCCAATAACATCCTCAAAATCTGTCTAAGAACAACCCCCCCCTAACTCTCCTTTAACTTATCCAACTCCATCATACCAACAACCACTAACCACAAGGTACTCACCCAAGCCTTCTTCACACCCAAGATATTACCAAACCACAACTACCACTACCCCAAACATACTAGCAACAAGACTAGACTCACCACACGAGGAAAACCAACAGAAACAAACTACGGCAACTAAAGCAAAGATCACTTATCAAGGTTACCTGAAAACACATCACTACCCTGAAGCTTCATCAGCCGAGCCCTCTTCCTTGCAGAACCAACATCCTTCTGTCGCACCCCTGCAGCACCAGCTAACACACCAGGGTCACCACCAACTCCTTGCGGTAAGGAACCTTGGCTGTTCCGCGCCAACATCAAACAATCACGCTTCATGTGTTCAGCAGACCCACATTTCCAGCAAACTTCATTTCCCACACTCTTCACAACCTTCTGCTTTTTCTGCCACTTCCGAACCCCACCCCGGCCGTACCCACGACCTTTCAAAGATCCTTTGGCCAACATCAAAGCTGACTTCACTCCATGAGGACAATCACACTTAACATGCAACTTAGAACCACAGTTCCAACAAACCCTTGTGTCCCAACATTTTCCAGCATGTTGCCTTTTACAACGGTCGCACACAGATGATTGAGCTTCCACTCCTTGCTCAGGCAACACCTGCTCACCAACAGCACCACCCGCACCTTGCTCAACCCTTGGAAATTCCCTTCCAAGATACCTTTCATAGAAAGCAGATACGAAGAAATCCCAATCAATATCAAGGATATGTGACGCCACAGCCACAGATGTCCACCAAGCACAAGCATCCTCCAGCATCAGAGAAACAACACTCCCCAGCTTGCAGGCATAATCACAGCCTTCTTGATCCAAAATCAGAACCACATTGGCCAACCAAGCCTCAAACATCTCCGGGGAAGAACCATGATACTCCTCAGCACCCAAATCAAGCAAACGCTGTTTCGGCAAACCCACACATTTAGCCAGCACATCCACTGATCCCACCTCAACCGTAGCCTGAGATGTTCCCAACACATCCTGAACAACAGATAAAGAACTTTCCACCACAGAACCAGCTTCCTTCCCTTGCCTTACCATCTCAACTTCAGTCACAAAAGACTGAGACAAAACACCTTTGCAAAAGGGTGAATTCTTTGCCTTAACAACCTGCCCCAAGGCAGCAACCATCTCACTCATCCGCCATTCTTTCATCAACATTGCCATACCACTAATCAACAACAAACATACAATCACAACAAACAAACAAAACCAGTTAGACCAGCATTAAGCAAGGATTCAAACTCCAACTCCAAAATAACACAATAGCTATATTAATAAGGCAATGGGTATCCCGAATCCTCCCCCTTACATGACATAACAGTCAACACAACATGGATATCACAACATCAAGCATATCAACAACACACCTTGATCATGCTTACACCAAACAACCAGCACATTACAACATAACATGCTCAATACACATTCACCATGTATATCATCAGCTCATAGCATCAACACATATCCACATAAACTCAACCAAAATTCATAACCACAAGACATGCTTGCATACATCAGCAACTTGCTCAGAAACATCAACAGCATACTCAGAAACACATTCTTCAACCAGCTTACAACCATACAACAAGTTAAACATCAAACACACACATCACAACAACTTACCGTTTTCCCCAACCTTCGCAACTCAGCTCTGATACCACCAAATGTAACCCCCGTAGCCCGGCCTAGACGGTTGACCCGAACTACGAAGATTACACGGGGAAAACCAAAGTCAACCCGAAAGTCAACCTTGATTAACGACCCCCTTTTTTTTCTTTTTAATCTTATCTAGATGCACATTAACCTTAGATGTGTTCACACAAACAACATGCTCAAAGATCACAAACATCAGAGATCAAACATGGACCCAATTGAACAAATTACAACTTTAGGGACCAAATTGTAACTTCAGAAAACTTTAAGGATTTAACCAGATTTTAAGTTACCAACTTAAAATTAATCATGTTTCATGCTTCCCTGCCAAATTTCAGCTCAAACGGACCTCCCAAACTCACACAATTGCACAAACAAGTTTCGGGACCAAAACGCAGACATTTTGAAACATAAAAGATACTTTTAACTGATTTTAACGGTCCGGTATCGATACGCCACGTGTAGTATCGATACTCGGGGAAGGCAGTAACCAAATTCTAGCAAGGGTATCGATACCCTCCCCCCAGTATCGATACTCCGCTCATATGGTATCGATACTTGTTCATCAGTATCGATACCCCTGGCCTGAAACTTGCATAATTGGCTCAGGTGTATCGATACCCCAAGCCCGAGTATCGATACCCCTGCCTGAAAACAACTCGAAAACAGCATCAATCATGCTTCAAACATCAAATTAACAACACCAAATCATTCCTCAAAGATAAACAACATGCAGAGACCATAAATGCATCATCAGTTCAACATATAACCAACACATATGAAAAGCCCCAAATTCAATGGCATGCTTCCTATTCAAGCTATCCATTTAAGCATAAACCTTTCCAAAACAACCACAATTAAGCCAATTCATGTTCAACAACATTAACAACAGCATATAAACATTCATGATCCACATACACGTTCAAAAAAACAACAATCCGAGAGATTCTACCCCATTGCCCTTATTAACTATAGCTATTCACCGAGACATACATCCCCATTGGAGTCCACCTTGAATCCCTTGCTCCTTGCTGCCCAAACTTCGAGAATCTGCATTGATGGACAAAAAGGAGCGTAAGCACATAATGCTTAGTGAGGAATGCTCAAAACCAAAACACCATCAATGCAGCGGGTCTTTAAAACACCTTAAAACAAACCCGATTTGCTTTCCAAAGCCATGTTTGAAAACTCTTTCAACATCAAGCTCAAATCATGCATAAACACCATGTGTAAGCTTACATAAAACCATGGAAAAACACTTCCATTTCAACATACCTTTCATAAACTTGAAAGCCATAACAAGTGAGAGACCATTTAAAACCATAGTTCAATTTATCCATTTCATGCATTTAATCAAGGCAACATAAAACCATAACATCATCATCACATGCCTTTAAAAACAAGTCACACAAGAATCCAATGCAACAAAGGTAACTCATGCTCTCATACATCATTTATCAAATGATAACCAACACTTGTTCAACATACAAGTAACATGCTTCCACTAGCATCATTAACTATTCATGCAACAATGCACCCTTTTCCAAGCATCCCATGCTTCACATGTAAACATACATCAACTCAAGCATCTCATGCTTCACATGCAACCATGCATCAATTCAAGCAATCCCATGCTTCACATGCAACCATGCATCCTTTCAAGCATCTCATGCTTCACAAGATCAAGAACATTATATTGGCTTCTAAGAGATCAACCACATTCACTTTCCAACTTATCAATTCGATCGGATACGCGGATTCCGAGCGTTGTCCCTACGCTCCCTACACACTACCCAATCCAAGGTCCTCCCGTGGGCAACAACCTCCACTTGACCTCAACATCCTAAGGTTCCCATGTATGGACTTTTAAACACCAAACAACCTTAGCTTTCCCCAAGGTTCCCATGTATGGACTTCCAACCGCCATACACCCTTGACATGCACAAGGTCTTCCCGTATGGACTTTCAACACCATACAACCTTTGCATAACCGATTGGTAGTTGTAGACATCATCTAACGAGATCCGGGACATCACACACAAGATCCACACATGGACTTAACCATTGCCATTGTGATCTCAACAAGTACAAGGTTCTCACATAAGGACTTTTAACCACCTTATAACCTTTACTCAACCAAGGTCTTCCCGTGGGCAACAACCTCCACCGACCTTAAGCAACCGAGGTCCTCCCGTGGGCACACCCTCCACTGACCTCATCTCGTTAGGAATACTTGAAGGGAGCTTACCCGGTCCACACTTGACCACTCCACCTCCAAGGCGAATTTATTCACGGTGCACCCAATCCTATAGCCGGCTAATTATACCCGATCAACGAACCAAGAACCACTTACAACACTTGCCAACATAACCATCTTACCATAATATCCAATGTTCCACATGCATAAACATAATGCAAGACCATCACAATAATAGCTCAATGTTTCACATGCATAACCAATATGCAAACCATCATTAATCCAATGACACACATGTATAACCAATATGCAAAACTATCATTAATCATCATTAATTCACTGTTTTAAAGCATCAAACAAAGCCATTGATCAACATGCAACACTATGCAACAAAATCACAATTTCCATAAACAAAACCAAGGATCCCTTACCTTGAGCATCCTTTTCAAATGGCTTTCAAAACCAGCATTAAACCATGCTAAAACATGCTTACAAAACAGAATTAAACCATGCATAAATATATGCATATCAATCATCAACCACAATTGATTTAAAAACCAAATCACACACAATTCAAAAGCAAAAACCCCTTCACTTACTCTTGAGCTTAGCAAAGTTGTTTAGACTTAAACTAAGCTCCCAAAAACCTTCAAACCTTGTTTTAAAAGCTGAAATCCCAACTTCACTCACCGATAACCAAACAAAGCTAGCCAACAAGCTTCCGAAACCTTCCGAAAACACCTCCAAAGCTCAAGGATCAACCTCCCCTGTTTCAAGCACACAAAAACAGAACATTAATGCATCCATATGCATTAAAACACCAGCAACAACAACACAACTCGCTGCTCATCACAAAACTAGCAATTTGGCTACCAAACACAACCGAAATCACCTCCAAACACTTCCAAAACTTAACCCAGCCAAGATCCATCACTTCTAACCATTTTTATACATCAAATAACATGCAAAATGATCACAACCACGTCCTTATACCTCCAGGTATAACAGATCGCCAAAAACACTCCAAAAACAACCAAAAACTCAAGCCAAACTTAGGAAATTCAACCTATCCGGGATTGCATTGATTAAACCTCAACTTCTAATCATTTTAGCATTCATTTAACATCAATTTAACACCTCAAAACCCTGCTTAAACAGATCACACGAAAATTTCACCAAAATCACCAAATCTTGCATTTTAGACAAAAATCAAGATCTCGATTGAAAAGCCCTTAATAAAACATAAATCAAGGATTGAGAACTTAGGAATTTCAGTAAAGAACTGATAGTTTAGAGGAGAAGGACGTTCTTACCTCCAAACTTGAATTTCTCCATTTTAGAGCCAAAATGCTTGATGAATCAACTTGTAAATTGAGAGGTTTTGATGATGAGATGTCTAGGAATCAAATGAGAGTTGAAATGAGGGATTAAGATGTCAAAATCAGAGAAAGAAATCTGGAGAATCTTGTTTGGGTTGAGAGAAAATGAGAGAAAAGAGAATTTGAGAGAAAATGGAAAATTAGTTGGAAATTGGTTAAAATGATTTCCCTCCCTTTCTTAATCTTAAAAATCAGATTTTAGACTTAAAATATCTTAGAAAAATCTGGAGAAATCCTTTTTGGAATAATAGCTCCTTAAAGATTCAAAGTTTCAATCCTTTATAAAACTGTCCCGTAACTTTCAAAAATTACATTTTGGTCACTAGCCAAAATGTCAACCTTCCGAACCTCATTTTCCAAAATTGATTTCACAGTTCACTCATATATATTAAAAGATGATTTTAGAACATTTTTCCATATTTTTAATGCAACCCGAACTAGGCTTTCCTAAATTCACTCTTTTATATTCGACCAGCACTTTGACCGAACCGGTCAACACCAAAACTTCTGAGCCCAAAACCGGGGCGTTACAAATTCTCTTGGTACTTTTTAACCAAGACTCAGAACCTTCATCAGACAAACCCCTGAACTCAGTCCCTCCCAGATTGCGCAAACGTTCCAGAGGTAGTCTAACGTTAGCATCTCCCTGATGCCCAGCTCCAGCTACCGCCGCCTGAAAAGCTCCAACAATAGCTTGTATCAGCATTGTCATGTCAGGAGCAGCTTGCCCCTGCCCAGCTTCAGGTTCAGCGACCCCAGCACCAGCACCAACACCAGCTTCTTCACCCCCAGCACCACCACCACCAGGTGGAAGAGGTAAAGCCACTACATTTTCAACATTCTTCTCATTCTCATTTTGAGCCATAGCTCGTGTATTAATCCTCGTCTCTCTACGAGGTCCCATTCACTAAACAATGCAATCACAATGCAATAAAGAAAGTCAGGCTCAGCAAGGTAAGCAATCCAAGTACTCAAGCTCATTTCCATTTAAAAACAAATCATTTCATTAGCTTTGATTTGACAATGGGTCCCTCTAACATGCTTCACCACAGTATACACCACAATTGTAACATTCTTACAATTCATACATCATACTTGCACTCAACAAGAATAAAAAGCAATCATACACATATCACCCACTTAACCGTTCCCAAATACTCGAGAACTCAGCTCTGATACCACCAAATGTAACCCCCTTAACCCGACCTAGACGGTTGACCCGAACTAAGAAGATTACACGGGGAAAACCAAAGTCAACCCGAAAGTCAACCTTGATTAACGACCCATTTTTTCTTTTTAATCTTATCTAAATGCATATTAACCCTAGGTATACACTTGAGATAAACATACTCAAAAATCACAGCAATCGGATAACATTTAGGGACTCAATTGCACAACGTATGAATTTAGAGACCAAATTGTAAATTCTGGAAATTAATAGGACTTAACCAGTTTTAAAGTTACCATTATGAAATTAATCATATTTCATGCTTCTCTGACAAATTTCATCTCAAACGGACATCTCAAACTCAACCAATTGCATATACAAAGATTGGGACCAAAACGTGAGAATTTCAAAACACATAACCATCAGATTCAGTGCCCAACGGTCGAGTGTTCCGAAACGGGGAAGGACCGTACCGAAACACGGGACCGTTCCGAAACTTGTTGCGGAACAGGGCTCGACAGTGGCAAATCCGTTTCGGAACAGCTCTACCTATTTCGAAACGCCATGGCCATTTCAGGCCACCTGTTCCGAAACAGTAGCACTCGTTCCGATACGGGCTGCCCAGAATTGCAGACTTTTGCTGGTTTATCACACTTTCAACCCATCAAACACATCCATATGACCTTCATATCATACACACAAGTCATCAAGCACTTATGGAACATATTAGCATCACCAAAATTCAATCATGGCATCATCTAAGGAAAATCCCAATTCTATAGACATGCCTCCTATAATTAAAATCATGCAATCATCAATTCACAAAAACCAAATACCAAAAGGCCTTTTACATGTTCCAACATCATCAAAGGCATTAACCAAACTTAGGGAGTCCAAAACATCTCGCAAAAACACAATTTAGGTTCCCATTGCCAAATGCCAAAAGCTAATAGTGTTAGGAAAACATTCACCATACATGAGCTTAGTCTTTCACTTGGATCCTTGACCTCCTTGCTGCCCTTTAAGCACTTCAAAGCTCTGCATTATTGGTTCAAGAAAGAGAGAGTGTAAGCACATAACTTAGTGAGGAATGCTCAATTAAAACATCACAATAATGCATTTGTAAAAACACCTTTTCAAGGCCTTTAGTTTCAAAACAACATTTATCATGCAATTATGCATACAAACCAAGCATATCATGCTTCAATTCAACAACATGTCATATTGGCTTTCAAGTGATAATCCATAATCATTTTACAATTCAAGACACAATCGGATACGCGGATTACAAGCGTTGTCCCATACGCTTCATACACACTACCAATATCAAGGTGGAGTTTATCGGTACAATCACAACCCCTCAACACCCGTGATGGAGTATATGGTACAATCACAACCCCTCCATGTCACTCATTGGTAGTTGTATAACATCACTAACGAGAACACGGGACACACAACACAAGATCCACACATGGACTTTTAACCACCAATGTGATCTTAACACAAGATCCACTCATGGACTTTTAACAACCATGGTGATCTTAACCATCTCGTTAGTGTACTTGGATGGAGTTTATGGTACAATCACAACCCCTCAACATCCAAGGCGACTTTATTCACGATGCACCCAATCCTATAGCCGGCTAACTATATCCGATTCAAGTACTTTAAAACCAACACATCACTTGCCAATATACATCATTTAACATCATTAATCCACTGTTTTAAAACATTTAACAAAGCCATTAAATCAACATGCATCACTATGCATTAAAATCACATTTATCAATGTCAAACCAAGGATCTCTTACCTTGAGCATCCTTCAACACATGGCTTACAAAACCAGCATTACACATGCTAAAATATGCTTTCAAAATAGAATTTAAAACATGCAAAATAAAAACATTGCATTCAACCATCTCATGGTTCATCAAAAAGAGAGTTCCTCCGAAAACTTACTCTTGAGATTAGCTAAGTTGTTTAGACTTAAACTAAGCTCTTATAACCTTCAAACAGTGGTTTCAAAGCTGGAAACCAAACTTCACTCACCGATTCCGTTTCGCAAGCTTGTCGAAACACCAATCAAGCTTCTGGATCAACACCACAAGGATACGAAGATGTCTCCCCTGTTTTAAACACATCAAAGCAGAGGATTAATGCATCATCATGCATTAATATCTTCAACCAAGACACCTAAACTCGCTGCTCTCATCAACACTCACATTTCGGCTAGCAAACACAACCGAAATCACATCCAAACACCTCTACAACATTACCTAGCCAAGATCCATCAATTCCAAACATTCTTAGACATCAATTAACATTCAAAAAGGATCTAATCACGTCCTTATATCTCCAGCTATAGCAGAACATCCAAATCATCCCAAAAACCACCATTAACTCAATCAAAAACTTAGGAAAACAAACCTTTTCGGGATAGCATTGATTAAACCTCAATTACACATTAATTATACATCCATTATACATCAAAAAGACATCTAAAAACAGAGCCCAATCATTTTATACGAATTTCTTCAAAATTAAATCCAAATCTTCCATTTAAAGTCAAGATCAAGAACACAACATAAAAACCTTTAATAAAACTCAAATCAAGGATTGAGAACTTGGGAATTTCAGTAAAGAACTAAGTATTTAGAGGAAAAGGACGTTCATACCTCTAAATGTGAGTTTCTCCTTGTTTAAAGCCAAGATTCTTGAAAATTCACTAAGCAAATGATAAGGATTTGGTGTAGGAATGATTAGAAATCAATTAGGGATTGAAATCTCATCTTTAGATGTTAAAATCAGAGGAAAAGTGGCTGGGGAAATGTGTTTGGCTAAGAGAAAATGAAGTGGGAAAATTTTAACAAAAGTTAGTTATGAAAACCAAAATATCCATTTCCCTCTTTTTCCTTTTATTAAATATCATTTAATAAATCTTTAATATTAAGAAAAATCTGGAGAAAACTCTTCTTGGGTAAATTAGCTCCTTAAAGATTCAATGTTTCAATCCTTTTAAAACAATCACCAACTTTTCAAAAATTACTTTTTAGTCACTAACTCAAAAATTACATTTCCAAACCCCATTTTGTAAAATTGATTTCACCACTCTCCAATATATAATAAAAGAGGTTTTTTAGACATTTTCCATATTTTTAATGCATCCTGAACTAGGCTTTCCCTAAAATCACCTTTTATATTCGAACCGCAAACCGACCGGACCGATTCAAACCCAAAACTTCTAAGCCCAAAATTGGGGTGTTACACAATGTCTGTAATTACACAGATTCACAAAGTCTATATTTTTCAGATCATATCAAATAACAAGATGATTCGTAGCTCCATATCATGTAGCATTTCATATGAGTTTCATATACATGTAGCATATCATATTCATATTTAAACATATCAAAGTAATGCAAGACACTTATCAAATTTTCCATTCGAATATAGTTGCTCTACATGAGCCCTTAACAAATGCAAACATAATCATAAATAATGCAACGTGACGGCACTGAGCCTACCCATTGACACAACTACACTCACCTCAATATTAAGATTGTTGGATAACGATTCCTTTATTCCTAACGTTTGTTGGAGATGTTGGGTTAGTCTTTTCTAATTCTTGAGCTAGGGTAATAGGAATCGGTTAGAATCGACAAAACGATATCGAATTAATACGAAAATATATATCAAAATTGATATCAAAACTTAAATTAACCAAGGATCTGAGCTTATCCCAACGATAGCAGGGATTCAAATTATCGAATTGAAAAATTTGAACTATCAACCTAACACTGAACCGATTATTTATTTCTCAATTTGTTGTGCATTTTCCGCAAGCTTCATCCCCTATTTATACTAAGAATTTTCCAGTCTCCCTTGGATACTTTCCTCACTCTCTACGTGAGGCATTGTTGCCACCCTTTTAACAATTTGGCTGAGTGGCCTTATTATGTAGAATTGGCTTAACAATTCATTTATTTTGAAGGAGGCAATTCCTTTACTAATAATAAAAATAATAATAATAAACCGATACAGCCCCAAATTATTTTAAGTTCGCTACAATATAGAACTAATTACACAACCAGTACAAAACATTCAATCATCAGAACCTAATTTCGACTAGACCGATTTTTAGATGTGACACACTCGGTTCGGTCTGGTGGCTAGGCCAGGTCGATGGGTTACATGCCACCAAAGCAAGAAATTAGCCCTCCACTCTAGAAAAAGAAACATTCCTTAACTCCTAGATGCAAATGCATGAATCTATTTGTTAAATGCACAAATATGTACCCAAAGTCAAGCAATATCATGACAATATATACATGAAAAGTATTACTTTTGAGGAGTTAACAAAAACAAATGTCTCACATTGGTAGGATAACAACCATGAGAAGTGTTTATATACACCAACCCATTTGCTAGTCATTAAGAGACTTGGATTGAGACTATGCCTCATGCACAGGCCCAAGGGGGAATGCAAATCGAAGCTAGCAAAATCCATCTGGGTTGGGGTGCACCTGAACGATGTGGGCGACGCAAATGTTCAGATCGGTCGGGCCCTCCAGGGGCCTAAGGATGTTATTTCGAATTTAAAGAATATTATTTGATCTTCTTAATTTTGGATAATGGCAACGCCTTGCAGTTCATATTAATATATTCGATTCAACGCGATATTAATGGCTTATTTTTTAATTTATTTGGATACAACATAATGAAAATAATTTTGGAATATATTGTTTCCAATAATACTCCCTCGTGAAACTCCTATAAATAGCGTGTAAACCTTCTAGGTTAATCACAACTCAAAAATCTTTTCTTCTCTAGTTTTTTTTTTGATAGACAAAGTCAAGGGTATAGTTCGTGATCTCAGCAGTTGTGCTACTATAGCCGATCATCTAGTTGTTATATCCCAGGAGACAAAACGACCGATGATCTTAAGCACCAAAAAATGACTTAAAATTTGTCTAAAGGAAACTATGTTGCTACAAGCCTCAACTCGTTTCCAATCAGTTTTGCTTTGGATATTTTGTACTTCTTTGTTTTGTTTGATTCAATATTTTAATACAATATTTGTATTTTATTGATTATTTTAATTCTTCGATTAACACTTTTCTAACAATATTTTTCTCTGACTCTTGTCATATTCTTCTTCATATTTTATTGTTTTTATTTTTTTCATCTATTTAATTTTTTATTTATACATATTTGAGTCGTTTTTGTAAATCCTTTTCTAATAATAATAATTTATGTTATTTTTTATTATCTTATAATATATTTTCTTCTCTTTTTTCATGGTTAAATTTGATATCGTCTTTTTAGTAAACATTATTTAGTTATCTTGCCAATCTACCTATGATTTAGACCTTTGGGTTTGTTCTCTCATATTGGTAGTTACTCGTTTTCACCATATATAGATCATGATTTAATTGCAGTAAAACCAACTTGTCATCACACTATCAACGTATATGCATTTTTTTAAGTTAATATTGTTGATGTTTATCATCTCCAATTAAAAAATTTGTTTATTTATATCTATTATCTTTTTGATTTATTTGGTTGAGTTTTCACCAATTCCTTTGTATGATCCTATTTTATTCATTAATTTTTAGTTTGTGTACTTTGATGGTTTAAGAAAAAATAACCAATCAATTTTTTACTCTAATTTTTATTATATTTACTCTTAATGTAATAAAACTAGTTGTTATAATTGGTTAAAAACTAAAGACGGTTCAATTCGACGGATGATTCTACGATAAATGTCATGTATCACAATGTACCACTAATCATGTATACCGCTATGTACTGACAACCATTTCAATTACATTTGAAATCATTGGAGTTGGAAGCGTTATTATCCCTTTTTAGAATAAAATCTAAAAAACAATTTTATAATACTTTTTAGATTTTTTTGGTAAAGTACACAAATGTTAACGAAACTATGGTAAATTATCCAATTCGGTAATCAAACTTTTAATTGCTTCAATGTTATCATTAAACTTTTAATTTTGCTCCAAATTGGTCACTAACCAGTTAATAGACATTAAAAGTGTGACATTGCAGTTAAAATATTTTGAATAATAAAACATTTAGTCCTTAATGTTTGCACATTCAAACAATTTTGTCTTAGTTCCAAAAAAATAGTTGGCATTATTTACAAATTATTTCAATTTGACACTATTTTAATTAAAAATAATTTAACCATAAACCCTAAATCTAGAACCTTAAACCATAAACACTAAACCTTAACCCATAATTAAACTCATAACCCTTAAACTCTTAAACACTAAACCTTAAACCCTTAACCAAAATCTTAAACACTAACCCTTGAACTCAAAATCCAAACCCTTAACCAACAAAAATTTGAATAATCAAGATACCCTAAACCCTTAAACCCAAAACCAAGGGTACATTAAGGTTTCCATGCAGGCAAATGATCTTCCCACCCATCCGTAGTTTGGTATATCACACTAAACACTCTGTTAAATGTAGCCTCAAGTTCACAAACTTTTCCTCTAAGGTTTCACCAACAACATAATCATCATGCGATGAAAATATCACTAAGAAAAGATCAAAAGTTTAGGTTGCGTAAAAAAGAAAAAGAGCCAGCTGAGTTATGAGATCATAACGTCTCCACCATTGGACCCGGAGGAATTTCCCTTAGGCCATATTACTCGTGCAAGGGCAAGGAAATATAGAGATGGTGACAACAACAAGTGCAATCATACATGGAAGATTTTTGAAGTTACCGATGTTGAATCAATGCCCTGCAACGTGGGATTTGGTTCATGCAACATGGAAGATTCATGCAACGTGAAACGGAGTCCATACAACGTCTTGCATGTTTATTTCTCATGCATGCATTCCATTTGTTTATTATTGTTTTTGTGTGCAATATAACACCTCGATTTTGGGCCTAGGAGTTAGTCGGGTCTAGGCTAGACGATTTGGCAGAAACGGTTCGAATAACTTAAACTAGTTTCATGATTTATTTATTTTAAAGGGTTTTGAGGTTGGTAAAGTATGGGAATATGGTTAGAAATCATTATTTTATATGTATGGTTTTTGTGGGATCAATTTTGGAAAATGGATTTTGGAGGTTTGACATTTTGGAAATTGGTGACCAAAATGTAAAGATCGTAAAACTATTTTAGTGACTAAATCATAAAAGATGAGAACCTTGAATCCTTAATGAGCTATTGATCCAAAGTCTAATTCAGACCTTTTCCCTTTAATTAGTCAATTTTAAATTGGTTTTAATTAATAAAACAAGATGGAGTGAATTAAATTGGCATTAGTCTCTTAAAAATATATTTAACGTAACTACCTTTTCTCAAAATCATTTTCTCTCAATTTCTCTCCAGCCAAAGATTAGTTTCTTCTTCAAATATTTAAGGTAAATACTTGATTTGATTTTTCTTTCTAACATTAAATGATTTCCTATTAAAATCTTATGGTTTTATCTTTGTTTTCTCATGCAAATCTTTACAATTGAAGGGAAAAGTCATCATTAGAGGTAAGATTTCATTCTCCTCCTCTAATGAAAGGTTATTTATTGAAAATCCCGGATTCTTGATCTTTTATGAGTATTTCTATTGGCTTTTGATGATACAACTATGGAAAATTGGTTTAAATGATGTTTAATTGAGGTTTAATTTATTAAATCAAGATATCATTGTTTCTAATCTATTTTTTAAGTTTACAATGAAATTATATCATGATTATGATGTATTGAAATGTTGATTGAGTGATTTTAATCTAGGAAACACGAAATTAGATGAGTTGGTCGATTCTTAGGTTGAAATCTTTGAGTTTTTGGCTTGATAGCGTGGTTGTTTGGTTGCTGGAGGTTCTTTGGTGTTGAGGTGTTTTTAGATGTAAATTGATATTGTTTTGATTTTAATCTCACTGCGTATGGCTGGAGATTTGTTAGAAATGTGTTGTCGGTGTTTTCAGTAGTTTTCGGGTAGCGAAAGCTTGGTTGTTGATGGAGGATGATGTAGTTTTGTGTTGCTTGGGATTTTGATGCAAGGTTGTGCATTAATCCTCTGTTTTTCTTTGGTTAGAAGTAGGGGATGTTGTTTTGTTAGCTTCAAAAGGAGTTGCGGTTGATCCTGAAGCTTGATTTCGCCTCGGCAAGCAAGCGAGGTGTTTTTGGTTAGTTCAACTGTTTTAAAAGCTTTTCAAAGGGTTGAAAGAAAATTTTGGGGGGTTTAGATTAAGCTTGAAACGCTAATCTAAGCTCAAAATTATGCATCAAAGATTTTGCTCTCGATTTTTGGTTCCTATGGTTTTCATGAAATTCATGCTCATGATTTGAATATAAAATTGTTTTACCTACTGTTATATGCATGTTTTTGAAGTGAAAAATGTTGCATATGTTTATATTTTGATAATACATGTGTTTAAAAAGTGGTATGCAACATGTTTGAGAAAATGCTTAAATACATGGTTTAATTTATTTGAGATACTTTGATGGAAATTGGTTTGAATGATGCATATGAAAACAGTGAGGTAACATGGTTTAAAAATGTATATTGGCAAAGTGATGAGACTTAAATTATCGAATATAATTCTTCGACCAATAGGATGAGAGTGCACTATAAAATATAAGCAAAATTCTTACGTACGTGTGATAAAACATGATGAGTACAATCGCATCATGTGAGTCGTAAAGTGGGAACAACCACACTTTACGAGTATTAAACTGGGAACAACCACACCTTATAAACACTTTGGTGGGAGCAGCCAGACCAAATGTTCTACCCTTTCTTATGGTGCGAACAACCACTCCTTAAGGTGTATCTCCATATCCAAGTTAGTTTATTGTGGGAACAACCACACCATATGTTTTGGGATTGAGTGTAGCCATTCGGGTCACTTAAATGCCAATATATGAGATTTACATGTATCATGGTTTACAAATGTTTTGTATAATGTGTTTTATACGTGAGCTTATATTTTGGGAAATGCTTTATAAGAGACAACCATGAAAACCTTCAGCTTGAGATGTTGCATCATGGTTAACGCATTAGACTTACGATACATGTGGTTTAAAGATTGATGTTTTCCTTTGAAAGTGGATTAAAACATGAAATAAATGAGCATGATGTCAACAAGACTTTTATTTGAGAAATGGTTATAAAACACATTGTTGGTTGGTTTTATTTGAGCATCCTTCACTAAGGAAATGTCCTTACTGATAAGTACCCAAAAGTCGTATATTCTTACCACTTTTACATCGAAATTATCACTCAACCTACACCCATTTGAGCTACATTATGGCCATTCATGCATTGATTTCATCATTTATGCCTTTGATCTTTATATTCTATTTATTCTATGAAAAGGGTATTGTTTGATGCATGTTTGGTGCTTTTGCAGATTTGCACAATGCCAGGGCAGGAGATGTCGTGACGACACTGGAGGAAAATGAAGAATGAGGCAGAACTGGCTAGTAGCAGATGTTGAGTGCATAAATGTTCTATATTTTAACCCTCATTTATCCATATTATTGATGCACTCAAGCATGTTTAGTTGCATTTTAAGATAGAATTTTCATAAACGTCACAAATAGATAATTTTGCACAGATACTGCTGATTTCGGTCAATTCTTGCAGATACCTATCGTGGCAGCATCTAGGGCAGCAGAGGAACAGAAGATAATCGCATAGCTGTAGATGAAGGGTTGAAGAAAACTGCCTCATACATCACTGTTGTGATAGTTGCTGCGACGGAAATTGCGATAGTGAAGACAATAATGAAGGAAAATGCAAAGTGGAGTTCGAATGATAGAGGATTTCAAGCTTGATTTTTGTAGACCATTCACATAATTTTTGGAGCTCATAAGCACAAGGAAGGCCTTGCCCAAAGTTTGAGGAGAAAGTCAAAGCAAGAAGATAGGGAGAAATAAGGGACATTTATTCAGAGATTTAGTCTTAAAATAAATTGTACTTTAATTGAAACTAGTATTCTTGGCCATTAAGAAAGTTTACACCCAAGGCGTATATATATGCTTTTATTTCGACAAGGGAAGATATCTAGCTCCTAGCTGTCTTCCATCATAAACCCTAGATGTTCTCTTCTTCATCATGTTCTAAATCTTCCCCAGGGCTAAGGGTTGATCTTGTAAAGTAGTTGTAAAGGTTATACTGTTTCTTAGGATTTTCTGTTCAATCAATAAAACTTCAAGTTTATTTACTCTAGTTTCTACATCTCATAAGGGTATCGGGAGAGCATTGTGAGGTTATATATTTACTTAATATCGGGAGAGTTAAGTATAGTAAAAGAGTAAATAAAGTTTTCCAGTTTATGGTTAAACTATCTTGGCCTAGGGATAAGTACAAGGTTAAACGACTACAAAAGAATTCACAAACATCGGTGTTCATCCTTCGATTCACACCGGGAGGTGTCATCCAAGACTTGTTCGCTGACAGAACTTGGACCTAGGGATATGACAAGTCACACTAGGGGTTCTTGCCGAACTTGATTTAACGGAGTTGTTGATCGCTGCCGCGACAGGTGCTGATGCGATAGTTTCTGCGACATAAGCAGGAGAAGTTCTCTGAACAGTGAAATTCCTGAACTACGGAACAAATCAATACCAACATACTTTATCAATCTGAGTTCCTCCTCTATTTTAGTTTATCTTCAAGAATTCTCAAAACACTTTATTAAATCTATCTCTTTTCTTGTGCAGAGTTTTAAAGTTAGAAGTATTTCCAGTCCCTGTGGAGACAATATCCGATACTTCGTATCACTATATTACTTGCGTCGTGTATACTTGCATTCAATTGTGATAGTCTTATTTACATGCAACAAGTTTTTGGCGCAGTTGCCGGCGACTGACAACATACCTTTACCTTTAATTACTGCACTTTTCATTTTCATTTCTTTTCTATTTCTGGTTGTTAAATTTCCTTGTGCTTTTAACAAGGTTTTCTTCTCTTGCTTATTCGTAGATCGAGACGTGAAACAAATCCTGAACACGAACTAGACCCAGAAATTGATCGTACCTACCATCTCCGGAACCAAGCCCGACTCTTGATAGAGAGAAACTGCTATCTTGAGGAAAGAATTGAAGCAATGGAAACCATAGGACAAGGTGTTGGAGTAGGTAACAACAAAAACAACCCCAGGGCTGATGTTATTCCTCCTGCTGATGTTGAAGACAACCGGCAAGCTCCTGCTGCCCCAACAACACGACATACATGCTGAGAGTATATGGACAATGATCAAGTTGAACTGCAAAATACACTGCAAGACATGGAAGCTGAACACTTCGAACTAAAACCTGTGATGTTCAGGATGTTAAATTCAGCCAGACAATTTGGCAGTTCTGCTATAGAGGATGCACACGAGCATTTAAAAACCTTACAGAAGATCTGTGGATCATTTAGACTACCATGAATAAGCCCGGAAGTGCTGAGACTCCAACTATTTCCCCATTCATTAAGGGATAGAGCAAAAAACCAGGGGAATAAGTTAACGCCGGGTTCAATAAGAACTTGGGCAGATCTTTGTCGTTAATTCCTTTCTTGTTTTAATCCTTCTCTTTTAACTGAAAGATTGCGTAACAAAATTGCTACTTTTCAATAGGTAGATGATGAACCAATGTATGAGGCATGAGACCGTTTTGCAACTCTCTTACGAAACTGCCCGATGCATGGATTCTCTATATGGAACGAGGTCATCAAATTCTACAATGATGCCAATGCACCCACTCGAATGAGGATATATTCAGCAACTAAAGGTTTGTTATTGGACAAATAGCCGAAAGATGCAATGCTTGTGTTGAAAAGGATGGCAAAGAATGACGAACAGTTCCCCAGAGAAGAAAGAGGAGGAAGACAAGGAGTATCTATCGGGGAACAAAAATCTGACAACTCGGTGAAAACCCAATTAGCATACATCACCAAGCTAGTTGAAAACCTGTAGCGAAAGAGCGAATCTAAGGAGGTATTTTCTGCAAAAGAGATGTGTGAAACTTGCAGCAGAAACCACAATACAGAGGAGTGTCCCCTACAGCTGGAAACATGAATGTATGATGGAAACTATAACAAGAATAAAGGCTACGACTCCAATAATTACAACCCGAATTGGAGGAAGAATCGTAAATTCTCCTCGAGTAACCTAGAAAATGCTTTGAATCCTCTAGTCTAGAATAATCAGAATCAAGGAGTTCCCAAAATACTGTCACGACAGCAGCCACAACAACATCCACAAGTATAATAGAATATACCCTAGCAACTTTCATGTCTCAAACTAGAGCATATATGGCCAACATGGATAACTTTTTCAAGAAGACTGAAACATTCATGGATAAAATGGAGATGAGAATGAAAAACCATAGGGCTACTTTAAAGTCTCTAGAGACACAGATGGGTCAGGTCGCCCAGTTCATCAACACCAGACAGAATGGAGGATTCCTTAGTGATACTGAGGTCACTAGAAAACCAACACATGAGTAGTGTAAAGCTATAACAATGGGAAGTAGGAAACAGATGCAAGGGCCGAAAATTATAGAGACACCTAGTAAGGAACCGACCATACAGACACATACTGAAAACACTGCCCCGACAAACGTGAAACAATCTGCTGTCGCTAAACCTGCCACGACAAAAGAAGAATATAAAGAGGCGACAAAAGAAGTTGAAAAATGTGAGCCTCCTCAGATCTGAATCCCATGTGAAGGACGTCTTGAAGATTGCTGGCCTCCACCCCCTTTTCCACAGCAGTTGAAGAAATAGAAACAAAAGAAGATCTACGCTGTTTTTAAGCAAGTACATATAAATATTCTGTTGTTGGAGGCCATTAAGCAGATGCCTGGTTATGCCAAGTTTCTTAAAGATGCACTGTCCAAGAGATCCAGACCTAGGGAATTTGAAACTGTAGTCATGACAGAAGGGTGCATGGCAATCCTTCATAACCGTAAATCCCCAAAGAAGAAGGATCCTGGGAGTTTCATTATACCATGTATAATTATTGATCAGTATGTGGGTAAGGCACTTTATGATCTTGGAGCTAGTATAAATCTAGTGCCCAAATATATTTGTCAAAAATTAGGTATTGGACAAGCAAGACCCACAACAGTCATGCTTCAATTGGCAGTCCGCTCTTACGTACAACCGGAAGGAAAAATTGAAGACATCCCGGTAAGAGTAGATAAATTCATATTTCCCACTAATTTCCTTGTTGTAGACTGTGAAGCAGGCGAGAATGCACCGATCATCCTAGGGTGACCCTTCCTAGCCACAGGTAGAACAATGATCGATGTAGAGAAAGGGGAACTGACTATGAGAGTCAACGACCAGTAGATAAAACTAAATGTTCACCAGGCCATAAAACAAGCTGATGTACAAGAAGAATGTACGTCAATATCAGAGGTAATTATAGACCAACCATGCATCAGATCAAGCTCTCACGACAGAAAAATCGGTCACTATCGCCACAACCACCTAGAAGACTGCCACGACAGTACTGGTGACAGCAACTCCTCAGACAATGACACATCCAACCCTGATGATCTTGAGGAGGTAAATTGGATAGGCATGCGTCCAGGTAAGTTCTTCGAACCTCTGTACTATACCTCTAATAAACATGTAATTCAAAAGCATTCCATAGATCAGCCACCTACTTTATGTCTTAAACCCTTGCCAGAGCAACTTAAATATGTATTTCTTGGTCTCAAAGATACGTTGCCTGCGATCATATCTTCTAAGTTGATGTAGGAACAAGAACAACAGCTGATTGGTATGCTACAAAAGTATAAGAAGGCAATTGGAGGGACCATTGCCAATATTCAGGGCATTAGTACGGCAATTTGCATGCATAAGATCCTCTTGGAGGATGATCATAAGCTGACAATAGTTGCTCATAGACGATTAAACGAAGCTATGGTAGAGGTTGTGCGAAAGGAAATTATCAAGTGGCTTGACGTTGGAATTATTTATGCCATCTCATATAGCAAGTGGGTGAGCCTTGTGCAATGCGTACCCAAGAAGGGAGGAATAACTGTCGTAACCAACAAGGATAATGAGCTAATCCCAACGAGGACTGTGACCGGTTAGAGGGTTTGTGTGGATTACCGAAAGCTTAATAATGCTACCCGGAAAGACCACTTCTCCTTGCCTTTTATTGACCAAATGCTAGATAGATTAGTGGGAAAACCTTACCATTGTTTCCTTGATGGTTATTCATGTTACAATCAGATTGCCATTGTACCAGAGGACCAGGAGAAGACAACCTTCACATGCCCCTATGAAACATACGCCTTTAAGAGAATGCCATTTGGACTGTGTATGATGCCTAAATTCTCTGATATGGTGGAAGATTTCCTAGAGATCTTCATGGATGACTTTTCCGTCTTTGAAGATAGCTTCAACAACTGCCTAGGAAACTTTAAGAAAGTGCTTGAATGATGTAAAGAGGCAAATCTTGTACTGAACTGGGAAAAATGCCATTTTATGGTAGATGAGGGCATAGTGTTGGGAAACAAAGTCTCCTGTCGTGGCATAGAAGTGGACAGAGCTAAAATTGAAGTCATCGAAAAACTGCCGCCACCCACCACAGCCAAAGGCATTAGGAGTTTATTAGGACACGCAGGTTTTTATCGTAGGTTTATTGCTAATTTTTCTAGGATTACTAAACATTTATGTCTTTTGTTGGAACAGAATAAGGCCTTTGACTTTAATGCCGAATGTACTGAAGCATTCAAGACATTGAAAGAGAAGCTGATAACAACCCTAATAATACAACCACCAGATTGGAGTTTACCGTTCTAGATAATGTGTGATGCTAGTGACTATGCTGTGGGGGCAGCACTAGGGAAGCAGAAGGAAAAACTCTTCCACGTAATATACTATGCTAGCAAGACCTTAAACGATGCCCAGGTAAACTACACCACGACAAAGAAAGAGTTGCTAGCTGTGGTATTCGCCTTTGACAAGTTCAGACCATACATACTTGTAACAAAAGTGGTGGTTCACACGAATCATTCAGCAATAAAATACTTGTTCACCAAGAAGGATGCACGACCACGATTGATACGTTGGATTCTGCTGTTACAAGAGTTTGATATAGAAATCATAGACAGAAAAGGAACAGAAAACCAAGTAGCCGATCACTTGTCAAGACTGGAGTTGGGAAAGGATTAAGATAAAAACAAGGTTAACATACAAGAGACTTTCCCTGATGTGCAGTTATTCATTTCCACTGAAGTACACACTAGCGCTGCCACGACAGCCACGACAACATGTAAGTTTTCTGGTGTTCCTTGGTATGCCGGCATAGTAAACTATCTCGTTAGTGGTTTATTACCTCCTGAACTTAACTATCAAGCAAGAAAGAGGTTCCAAAATGATGCAAAACATTATTATTGGGACGAACATATTCTGTTAAAACATTGCGTAGATCAAATTATTAGGAGATGCATACCGTACGAAGAACAGGAAGAAGTACTCCACCATTGCCATGCTGCTCCTTATAGAGGACATTTTGGAGGAAACAAAAATGCTGCCAAGGTTCTATAGTCCGGTTTATTTTGGCCTACACTGTTCAAAGATGCACAAACTTTTTACAAGCGTTGTGATAAGTGCCAAAGGATAGGAAACATCTCTAGAAGGCATGAGATGCCCCTGCAAAACATTCTCGAAGTCGAAAATTTCGATGTTTGGGGGCTTGACTTCATGGAACCATTCCCAGCTTCTTGTGGGAATTTTTATATACTGCTAGCAGTAGATTATGTGGCCAAGTGGGTAGAAGCCATCGCCACACAAAAGAATGATGCCAAAACCGTTCAAAGATTTTTACACAAACACATCTTCACCAGGTTTGGCATCCAAAGGGCAATCATTAGTGATGAAGGTTAGTATTTTTACAATAGGGTGATTGGTAACACATTGAAGAAGTATAGAGTGAAACATAGAATCGCAACATCATATCACCCTCAGACTAATGGGCAAGCCGAGATCTCCAATAGAGAAGTGAAGAACATTCTGAAAAAGATGGTTAAGCCATCTAGGAAGAACTGATCTCTCCACTTGAATGATGCATTATAGGCTTACACGACTGCTTTCAAAACACCACTGGAATGTCACCTTACCGACTCATCTATAGAAAAACTTGCCACCTACCTGTCGAGATAGAACATAAAGCATATTGGGCTATTAAAACAGTTAACATTGATTGGGATAGAACATGGCATAAAAGGCTCTTGGATTTAAACGAAATTGAAGAAATCCGAGCCATGGTCTACGACAATGCCATAATCTACAAGGACAAGACAAAAAGGTGGCATGACAGAAAACTTCTACCACGACAGTTCATGCCAGGCCAAAAGGTATTGTTGTTCTACTCCCGGCTCAAGCTCTTCCCAGCGAAGTGAAAGTCTAGATGGTCTAGACCCTTTCAGGTAGTTCAAGCTCTTCCCCATGGTGCCATCATAATAAGATCTATCAAGGACGGGCACCAGTTCAAAGTCATTAGACAGAGACTTAAGCACTATCAGGGGACTGAAGCCCTAAAAGAACAGGAAGTGGTTACTTTAGGAGATACCCCTCAAGGCATCCCTAATTTAACTTAACTTAATTTATTTTTATTTTATTTCTTTTATTTTAATTGCATTAGGAAGTAGGAATTTAATATTAGATTAATTTTAGTTTTCGGGCAAATAAAAGAAATAGAGGAAGGAGAAGGAATAAACCAGCCCATCAAACACACATCATCCCAAGAAGTCCAAGAGAGAGCTCAAACGTAACAAGGCTGTCGTGACAGACTTGGTGACAGCCGTCACCAGTTGTCGCGACAGACACGCAATAGACGCGGGAGAAACACAGAATGCGTAACAGACGCATCCAGAAACCGTGTCACAGCTGGAAACCGCGTGACAACTAGCTCCGTTTTCCACGCAAACTGTTACAGCTTCAACGGGAAGAAATCCCATTCTATATAAACTCTCACTCTCACTCCCATTTCATTTTCACCTTCTTTCTACTCTGTTTATTCTATTCCAGATTTTTTTAGCTTTCTGTATTTTTTCTTTCGATTATTTTTCCACAACACCTTTACAATGGCGATAAGATCAACCCGCAGAAGCTCTGCCTCCACCTCTTCCATAGCAGCCTGCACTCCCACACACAGTAGAATCCGAAGAATGTTCGACTCTATACAAATGGAGAAACGATACTATGAATCTTTTCAGAAGAGAGAAATGTGAGGAGAGAGGGGTTTTACTTACCAGAAGAAGACAAGAGATCTTGGTTTATAGGGATTCATCGTAAAGAGAATCATCAGTCTGAAATGGAATATGTTTGATGAGCAACCAGAGCAAAATGAATGTCACCCTCGTTCGAGAGTTCTATGCTACAAATCCCACCAAGGACACATCTCAAGTCACCATCAGGGGTAAGAGGATAAACACAAACGGTTCGTCAAAAATCTATCGCTAGTAGACTACGACAACATCATGGCATGCCTCACCACTGAAGGCACTAGCTGGAATAATGATCCAAAACATCGGTGGAATGTTCGTAGGACTCAACTCACACCTGCCGCCAAGCTATAGAACCACTTCGTGAAGAAATGCCTCATGCCCACATCACATAACACGACGGTGGATAGACAAAGGCTGGCCCTCGTTTATTCCATTATAAATGAACGACATATCAACATGGGGAAATACATTCTTGATGGAATGTTCGAGTGCGCATAGAAGGATAAAGGTCTTTTTTTTTTCCTTACTTAATCACAGCCCTATGTGGAGCAAACAACATCCCCGAGATTGAAGAGGATGTTAAGATCAAAGGCAAGGGTTGGACACAACAAAACCTTTACAGCCTGATGGAGCTCAAGGAAGCCACACCAATGGCATACTTCGACCCCTTTCCACGACAGAGCCCACGACAGAACTTGACTCGACCGAGTCTGATCAGACACAACACATGACAGAGCCATCTAACATACCAGCAGGCACTTCCTCCAACCACATCATCCACCTGCTGCAACGAATGGAGGCACGACAACAAAGATTTATTGAGTATACGAGGGTTTCCACACTGCAACAGTAAATTTTATTAAAGTTGAACTTGATTTTCTGAACGTGCAGTTTCCTCCTTTTCTAGAAAATCTTGTTTCTGCCCCATCACTTGTCCCCTCCCCTAGGAAGGCCACACCGACAACTGTGTCCGCCTCGCCATTTTTCACGACAGGACCAGGCGACATAAGGTCTACATCACCCTTGGTTACTCCTACCTCACCCAAGGAGGCCCCTCGCAAGGAGAAAGACCAGCCTTCTCGAGGAGCCAAGAGGAAGGAACCAGTGCCAGAAATCGATCCAAAATATTTTGAGGACTTCTCCTCTTATTTAGTCTGGCAAGATGATTTAGATTCTGAACCTTTCGATGTACGCTAAATAGCCAAAGACTTCCCTTCTATGAAGGAAAATAAGCTTGATCTAGATGTAGAGGGACCCTGTCACGACAATGGAGACGGCAACAACAAAAGTAACAGTGAGCTCGAGGTTTTAGATAAAGCTCCAAAAATTTCACCTACTAGAATCCAGCCGCCTCGAGAGGCAAACAAAAAGGCAACCTCATCCTCTCCAACCACGAAGGCAGAACCCAAACTTCCCCAGAAGACATCAAACGTAACTCCCCGCCGACAACTTCGTATAGACGGCAACAGTGATGACATCAATGTTGGCACTTAAAATAATTTTCTTGCTCATTCTGTCTTCTGTGTTTCTATTTTCTTTTTTTGATGTTTTTATCTTTCTATTTTTATTTGTCATGCATTGAGGACAATGCAACCCTCGAGTTTTGGGGTAGACAGTCCTCTTATTATTAATAGACAGTCCTCGAGTTTTGGGGTAGCTTAGCCACTTGAGTTAGAAAAAAAACTTAGACTCAGTTTACTCCTAGAGGTGCCTAACACTGGCTCTAGGAAGATAACTAGAGGTGCCTAACACTGGCTCTAGGATGATAACTAGAGTTGCCCGAAACTGGCTCTAGTAGAAATTGAAAGACTTCAATCTAAAATAGGAAATAAACTAGAGGTGCCCGAAATTGGCTCTAGTTAAGAATTATTTTGAAGTAAAACTCAAGTGAGTTGAGTAACTATTTTGGTTGCTAAAGAGTTCATGCTAATATTTGTTCACAAAACCCACACACACCCACACGAGAGTTATAGTATTGCTCTGAATAAGTCCGTGAACATCCAAAAAGGTATTGATCTTGATGGTGAAGGTGATGTAGGTAATGGTTGTTCATTGCATTTTCTTGAGGACAAGCAATTGTTTGAGTTTGGGGGTGTGTTGAGTGCATAAATGTTCTATATTTTAACCCTCATTTATCCATATTATTGATGCACTCAAGCATGTTTAGTTGCATTTTAGGATAGAATTTGCATAAACATCACAGATAGATAATTTTGCACAGATACTACTGATT
The DNA here is from genome assembly GCA_958450335.1 of Hibiscus tridactylites. Lineage (NCBI taxonomy): Eukaryota > Viridiplantae > Streptophyta > Magnoliopsida > Malvales > Malvaceae > Hibiscus > Hibiscus tridactylites. Next base: position 71,838,322 of record OY288274.1, on the reverse strand, counting down.
TTGGTGAATTCTTGCAGGTACTTGTCATGGCAGTATCACGGGCAGGAGAGGAACAAAAGATAACCGCATAGCTGGAGTGAAGTGTTGAAGAAAACTACCTCATACATCACTATCGTGACAGTTGTTGTGACAGAAGTGGCGACAGTGAATACAACATAGATGGAAAATGCGAAGTGGAGTTTGACTAATAGAGGATTTCAAGCCTGATTTTTGCAGACCACTCCCATATTTTTTGGAGCTTAGAAGCACAAGGAAGGCCTTGGCCAAAGATTGAGGAGAAAGTCAAAGCAAGAAGATAGGACAAACTAAGCGACGTTTATTCATATATTTAGTCTTTAAATAAATTGTACTTTAATTCAATCTAGTATTCTTTGCCATTAAGAAAGCTTACACCCAAGGCCTATATATATGCTTGTATTTTGATAAGGGAAGATATCTATCTCCTAGCTGTCTTCCATCATAAACCCTAGTTGTTATCTTCTTCATCATGTTCTAAATCTTCCCCAGGCTAAGGCTTGATCTTGTAAAGTAGTTTTAAGGGTTATACTGTTTCTTAGGATTTTTTATTCAATCAATAAAACTTCAACTTTATTTACTCTGGTTTCAACATCTCATAAGGGTATCGAGAGAGCATTGTGAGGTTATCTATTTACTTAATATCGAGAGAGTTAAGTATAAGAAAAGAGTAAATACCGTTTTCCAGTTTATGTTACAACTATCTTGGCTTAGGGATAGGTACAAGGTTAAGCGACTAAAAAAGAATTCAGAAACACTAATGTTTGTGAATCAAAGGATGAACATCGATGTTTGTGAATTATTTTTCTCCTCTAATGTAAGGTTCTTTACTGATATTCCCATGTTATTGATTCTTTTATTGTTTTAGATTAAAGGTTTTAAAAATATATTTATAAAAAATGAGAAATCAAGCTAAGAATGGTTGTTTAGTGAGTTTCATTGTTGGATCAAGTTTTGTTGGGTTTTAGATTGTTGTGGGCAATTTTTTTGATGTTGAAATATGTTGAGATAATGGGTTAATTAAAAGAATCCCGGATTTGGTCAAGTTGATGAAGTTTCATACTTTTGGCTTGGATTTGTGAAAAATCAGTAGCTGGTGGTTATATGATGGTGGGTTAATATTTTTGGATGCTATTAGATGTATTTATGATGTTAATATTACTGGGTTTTGGCTGAAGATCGTTTGGGTTAATTTATTCGATGCTTTCAGCGTATTTCAGATATGTTTTGATGGCCGATTATTGCTAGGTGACGAGTCTATATTTTCTAGAAAGTTTTTGGTTTGAAATAAAGTCTAACACTCTGTTTTGTAATGGTTAGAAATAGGGTTTTTGATTCAGAATCATCAGACGCATTTTTGGGTAATCTGGCGGCTTAGAACTGTGTTTCAACTTAAGTTTGTGGTTTTCTGGTGTGTGGAAATGCTTTTAAAGCCTTAACATGGTTAAAGAAATGTTTTAAAGGGTTTGGATTGTGTCCGAGAGACCAATCTAAGCTTAAGCGTAAGTTTGGGAGTTTTCGCCCTTGTTTGCACATTGTTTTCGATTGTTTTGGTTTAAGATGATAATGATGCGATTGCATGGATGATTATGATGAATTCCACTACTTTCATTCATAATGAGTTGTTTAATTGTTTTTATATGAAATCTCATTAGTTGATGTCATGATTTCACAGTTATGAAATTATGTTGAGAAATGACATGCATTGTACATGCTTTGAAATAAGATGTTTTGATCATGTTTATGCTTTGAAATTGATGAATGATTCTGCAGGTAACTGGTATATAGGTAAGTGATGATTATATATATATATCGGATATGTTGATCGATCAATAGGATCTGAAGAGCTCTATAATACAAAATTCACGAGTGTGGTATCCTTCTATTTCACAATAGGGGTAGTGCTATTGTGATGCGAGTGGTAGGGGTAGTGCTATCACCAACGGGCTCTGCGGGTAGTAGCATCCCGGCCAAAGTGAGTTTTATGCATCGGTAATACAAGTGACTTGATGGGGTGGTTTCATCAAGGTGTCTGTATATTCGATTTGAGAGTGTTAGGGTAGTGCTATCACCTTGGGCTCTGCGGTAGTGGCATCCCGGATCACTTGTGGCCAGTATGAATGTGTTGTTCTCATTATGTTTATGCAATGTTTAGCATGGTGTTTGATCTTGAGTTGGTAAGTTATGATTTGACATGCATCGTTAAAGCATGGTTTGTACGAGTTAGTAAGCTATGGTTGATTTGCATCGGTAATACATGAACTGTGATATTGTGGTTTTGACTTGAGGATATGCCTTGTGTTATAATTCTAGCTTGTTTAATGTTTTATTACAAGGAAATGATTTGAAGGAAGGTTTTGGTTTTATGAAGAAATTATATATTTTAAAACTGCATTGTTGTTCCTTTGGTTTTGAGAACCACTCACTAAGCTCTCTAGCTTACGCTCTCTTTTCCAAGAATGTAGATCGCTAAACCTTTCGGGACAACAAGGGAGCATGTGAAGTGTCCAAGAGTCAAAATCTTAGCTTAAGTAAGGTTTATTCCAATACTAGTGTAGTAGCAATGGGGCTAGACCTTTATGAGTGTTGGTAGTGTTTGTTAAACTCTCTTTTTGTTGAGACAAGTTTTTTTATGATCCTTTGAAGTTTTGTGAAGTTTGGTTTCATTGTTTTTAAGCTTAACTTGTGTTTTGACCTCTTATGCAAATGTGGTTCTTCATATGTTTCGTTCTTGTTTAATCAAAGTGCTGAAATGCTCTTGTTTGATGTTGTTAAGTCTCTTTGCCTGTGAACAACATGATTCGTTGGTCCCTTGCTGTTGGTATATTATTGGAATGGTTTCGGTAAGCTTCTGAAATCCCTAAGACCCATTTTGAACCAAACTGTGCAAAGGGATTCCAAAACAAGATCGAATGTATCAAAACGGCCATGATATTTGCCTAGTTGTTTCGAAACGCCGTTTGGTGTTTCGAAACAGTTTGCCTTTGGAAAATCTGGTTTTGAAACCTTGTTTCGAAACAGGCAGTAGTGTTTCGAAATGCCTGGCAGTTAACTTAGTTGAGGGCATCTCCTAAATTCTGTTTCTTGCGTTTTTGTCCCCGATTAATGTTTTATCAATTGTATGAGTTTGGGTGGTTGTTTCGTGCTGCATTTTGGCATACATGTATAAAAACCGACTACTTGAAAGATGGTAACCTTAATTTCATATTAGGTCCCTGTTTTATGTTAGAATTGCATTTTGATCCCTATATGCTTGTTTGTCGGTTTGAGGTTTGTTTTATCGTGTTTTCTTCCACTACGAGTGTTCCTCACCTATGTTTTAAGAAGAGCGTCTAGAAAAGATAACTTTAAAAGCGTGTTCCTGTTTTAGGGTTGTTAATCGAAGAGAAATCTTCGGGTCTTTCTTCGGTTAGTCTCGTGTGACCACCTTAGGTCAGTCTGGGGGCTAGGCCGGGCTGAGGAGGTTACATCTATTGGTATCTGAGTCTAGGTTTATCGAGCAATCGAGAAGGTAAGTTAGGTAAGTTAGATGTGGTTGTCTACTGTTTGCATTGTTCGGTGCTTGAAAGTGTGTTTGGAGTCTTGATGTTACGTAGGTTGTGGTTAAAGGCACCCATTGCTATACACTATTGTGAAATGTGGTTTTTGAAATAAGGACTTGAGCATCTTGGACCCTTGACATTGCTGACCCAAATCACTACCATTGTTTATTATTTTGTTGCTAGATTGTTATCTTTGATGTGGTAAGATGAGACCGAGGCGTGGACATACAGTTGGTAGTGCTGGTAGTGGGAATGTTGACGATGTACGAGATGAGAACTTGCCTCCTCCTCCATCGGGCGGTAGCATAGCTGATAATGGAGGTGTTGAACCTCAGGGAGGCCAGGGTCAGGCCGATCTTAATATGACTCCTTTCATAAAGGCTATAGCCGGGGCATTTTAGATAGCATTAGCTGGGTATCATGCTGCAGGTGCACCACCTCAGGGTTAGAAGAGTGGTTTACCCCTCGAGAGACTTTGTAGTTTGGGCGGAGTTGAGTTTTGTGGTTTATCGCCTGAGGGTTCTGAGGCTTGGATCAAGAGTATTTTCCGTATCTTGGGTTAGATGGAATGCAATGATGCACAAAACTTAGGATGTGTCGTTTCTTTGCTTCAGGGTGATGCATATGCTTGGTGGACCACTGTTACTACTGGTATGCCTACAACTGATATTACTTCGGATTTCTTCTGAACTGCCTTTCGGAAGAGATATCTCGATCCTCAATATCACGACGAGACGAAGATAGAGTTTATGGCACATGTTCAAGGTAGTATGACAGTATCAGAGTATGAGGTGCAGTTCGTTCGGTTGAGTCAGTGTGCCTCAGAGTTGGTTCCCACTGAGAGGGAATGATGTGAGCATTTCCGTTATTGTTTGATCAACGATGTGAAGACCTACATGTTTTTCATAGGCAAGGTGGTGGTAACCTAGGACAGGGCCGTCAGGGCCAAGGAGCTGCTAATGCTTTCCTCAAGTGTGTTAATTGTGGGAGGCAACATTCTGGAGAGTGTTGGGGTACTTATGTTACTTGTTGGAATTGTGGATCTCGAGCACATCTAAAGCGAGATTGTCCACACCCAGTTAGAGATTGTCAGGTTCTTGTACGAGCTGCCGAGCATCAGAGAGGTCGTGGGCGCGATCGAGAAAACTTTCAGCCTGGGAACGAAGGTAAGAGAAATGTAGCGCACGTTGTCGTGGTTCATCGTAAGGGAGGTGGACCAGCTATAGTTTATGCGCACCGCTAGGGTAGGAACTGCACATATGTGATTGCAGGTGATTTTTATGTTACAGTCGTTGAATTTTCTCTCTTTGATTGTTTTCGATTCTATGCATCCCTATATCTTGAGTGAGCATGCCATGTTGCAAGTTATACCACGTGAAATCTTGGTTGTAGAAATGAATTTTACGAGTTGTTTTGGTGAAACAGTTGTGGTTAGAAAGGTATATCGAAGATGTCTGCTAATGGTTCGGGGTCAAGTGTTTCTGGTGGATATGATGCAATTTCCATTTTATGGATTTGATGTGATTTTAGGTATGGATTGGCTCGTGGAGCCCAAGGTGAGGGTAGAGTTTGAGACAAAATGAGTATCGTTGAAGCTATTAGATGATTACGAAATTGTGGTAGTTGGTGAGAATATTAAGTTCTTGTCTAATGTTGTTTCAGTGTTAGAAGCTTAGAAATTGTTGGACCATGGTTGTCAGGTATATATGGCTTATGTAATGAATCTGAATTTGAGTGAAGCCCGACCAAAACACATTAGAACAGTTTGTGATTTTCCCGATGTATTTTCGGAAGAATTGCATGGTGTACTGCTCGATCGAGAGGTTTTGTTTGATATTGAGACTTATGTTGATTCTGGTTTCGTATCCATTACTTCGTACCGAATGGCTCCAAAAGAATTGAAAGAGTTGAAAACACAGCTTCATGAATTGTTAGACCGAGGATTCATTCGTCTGAGTATTTCACCATGAGGCGCACCTATTTTGTTTGTTAAAAAGAAGGATGGTATTATGAGAATGTTTATAGACTATCGACAATTAAACAAGATGAAAGTGAAGAATAAGTATCCTTTGCCGAGGATTGACGATTTGTTTGATCAGTTGCGAGATGCTTCAATGTTTTCTAAGATAGATTTGAGAATCGGTTATTATCAGCTGAAGGTAAAAAAGACGAATATAATGAAGACAACTTTCCGCACTTGTTATGGCCATTATGAATTCTTGGTGATGCCCTTTGGTCTAACTAACGCGCCAGTTGCTTTTATGGATATGATGAACCGAGTATTCCACGAGTATTTAGATCAGTTTGTTGTAGTGTTCATCGATGATATTCTGATATATTCACGCACCAATGAAGATCATGATAAGCATTTGTGGTTAGTGTTGCAAACTTTTCTAGATAATCAGTTATATGACAAGTTGAGCAAATGTGAGTTCTGGATTAGGGAAGTAGTCTTCCTAGGACATGTTGTGTCTGCCGAGGGAATCAAAGTTGATCATAAGAAGATTGAAGCAATTGTTAGTTGGAAGCAACTGAGATTAATAATTGAAATCTGTAGTTTCTTAGGTTTGGCTGGTTAATATCGACGTTTCGTAGAAGGATTTTCTAAAGTTGTTTCTCCTTTGACCAATTTTTTGCAAAAGGACGTTCGTTTCGAGTGGACAGAAGCAAGACAACAATCCTTTGAGAAATAGAAAGAAACTTTGACGAAAGCTCATGTGTTAGTGCAACGGGTGACAGGGAAAGAGTACGTGATCTATAGTGATACATCGTATATTGGTCTAGGTTGTGTGCTGATGCAAGAAAGAAGAGTAGTAGTGTATACAAGGATCAGAAGAGTCTGAAATACTTGATGAAAGGTACAATATATATGGATCACAAGAGTCTGAAATACTTGATGACATATAGAGAATTGAATCTCATACATCGAAGATGGCTAGAGTATCTAAAAGACTACGACGATACGATTGATTATTATCCAGGGAAAACCAACAAGGTGGATGATGCTTTGAGTAGGAAGATGGGAGCCGAGTTGCGAGCAATGTTTGCTAGACTGAGTCTGTCTCCTGATGGTGGTTTAGTGGCCGAACTACAAGTGAAATCTTCGTTGATTCAGATGATCCGAGAGAAATAGTTGCAAGATAGAACATTAGCATCTCATGTTCAAGATATTGTTGAAGGTAGACCGAAAGATTTCAACTTTAGTAATGATGGTGTTCTATGTTTCAAAAATAGGATAGTGGTACCAGATGACGTTGGGTTGAGACGTGCCATTTTAACTGAAGCACATAGTAGTATGTTTGATATGCATTCGGGTAGTACAAAGATGTATCATGGTTTAAAGGATGAATAATATTGGATTGGGTTGAAGAAGGATGTGCTGAGTATGTGAGTAAATGCATTGTTTGTCAGCATTTGAAGGCTGAACATCAGCTTCCTTTAGGTTATTTGCAACCGTTGCGAATTCTGAAATGGAAGTGGGAAAGATTTACCATGGATTTTGTATCAAGTTTGCCTTTGACACCTTCTAGGAAGAATTCGGTTTGTGTAATTACTGATCGTCTCACGAAATGTATACACTTTATAGCTGTTCATACTACGTACACATTATATAAATTGGCTGAGTTGTACATAAAGGAGATAGTGAGATTGCATGGTGTACCAAAATCGATTGTATCAGATAGAGTTCCGAGGTTCACAACTCGATTTTGGGAATATCTGCATGAGGCTTTGGGTACTCGTTTGAATTTCAACGCATCTTATCATCCGCAGACCAATGGTCAGTTAGAAAAAGTAATCCAAGTGTTAGAGGATATGCCGCGGTGTTACATTATTGATTTTCAGGGTTCATGGGAGAAACATCTATCGTTAGTAGAGTTTGCTTATAATAATAGTTATCATGTAAGCATTAAAATGGATCATTACGAAGCTTTGTATGGTAGGAAGTGTAAAACACTTGTCTGTTAGGCTGAAGCAGAAAAAAGTTATTATCGTTGCTGGAGATTCTTAAGGGTACTACGGAGAAGGTAAAATTGATTTGTAATCGCCTGAAAGCAGCTATGAATCGTCAAAATTCCTATATGGATTTGAAACGCCGTGAGATAGAGTATGTGGTAGGTGAGAAAGTGTTTCTGAAAGTTTCACCTTGGCAGAATGTGATGAGATTCAGAAGGAAAAATTAACTGAGTTCGAGGTTTGTTGGTCCATATGAGATAGTTGAACGACTTGATCCCCTTGCTTACAGATTGCGTTTGCCATCCGAGTTAGAAGAGATACATGATGTGTTCTATGTTTTAATGCTTCGAAAATATTGATCGGATTCGTCTCACGTTATACTTGTTGAAGAGATTGAGTTGAATCCTGACTTATCTTACGATGAAGAACTAGTCGAAATCTTGGCTACGGATAGCAAGGTTTTGCGTGGTAGAAGCATTGAGTTATTGAAAGTGAAATGGCAACGACGTGGGGTGGAAGAAGCCACTTGGGAGAGAAAAGGTGACATGAAGAAGTAGTTTTTGCATCTCTTTCCGTCAGGTAAATTTCGAGGAAGAAATTCCTTAAGTGGGGGAGAGTTGTAACGCCCGGATTTTGGGCTTAGGAGTTTTGATGATGGTTTTAGAGTTGGTAGGAACTGTTTTTGGAGTTCGGGTAGTTGGGGCGAGTTCAGGGAAAATTGCCCTCGAGTTTTCTTAAAAATGTGGAAATAATTTCTAAAATCCTTATACATTATATATATGATGCGTGTGAAATCAATTTAGGAAAATGATATTCGAAATTATGACATTTGGGTCTTGTGACTAAAATGTGATGTTTAAAAACTGTTTTAGTGATCGTTTCATAAAAAAAATCAAAACATTGAATCTTCAAGGAGCTAATTAGCCAAGTCTAATTTCAGAATTTTCTCTTATTTATTTTATTCCTAAAAGTATTTTTTAAAAAGGGTTTTATATCATTTCTAGATTTGACGTTAAAACTTCCTAAATGGTTTCTCTTCATTCTCTCTTCAACCAAACAACATTTTAGCAGCAAGTTTTCAAAGGTAAACTTATTTTTAAGGTTATTTCTAATCATCAAAGTATTTTCTTTTTATTTTCTTCTAAAACCCAAATGTTGTCTGTTATATTTCTTAAGATTTTCTTCAAAATCAAGGGGAAACTCTACTATAAGAGGTGAGCTGCGTTTTTCTCTTCTAATGTAAGGTTCTTTATTGATATGCCCATGTTATGGATTCTTTTATTGTTTTAGATTAAAGGTTTTGCAAATATGTTTATGGAAAAGTGAGAAATCAAGCTAAGAATGTTTGTTTAGTGAGTTTCATATTTGGATCAAGTTTTGCTGGGTTTTAGATTGTTGCAGGCAATGATTTAGATGTTGAAATATGTTGAGATAATGGGTTAATCAAATGAATCCCGAATTTGGTCAAGTTGATGAAGTTTCGGGTTGATATTTTTTGGTTTTTGGCTAGAAGTTGTGAGAAATCAGTAGCTGGTGGTTATATGATTGTGGGTTAATGATTTTTGGATACTATTTGATGTATTTATGATGTTAATATTGTTGTGTTTTGGCTGGAGATCGTTTGGGTTGATTTATTCAATGTTTTCGACTTATTTCAGATATGTTTTGATGGTCGATTATTGCTAGATGATGAGCCTCTGTTTTCCAGCAAGTCTTTGGGTTGAATGAAATAAAGTCTAACACTCTATTTTGTAAAGGTTAAAAACAAGGGTTTTGGATTCGGAATCATCGAACGCATTTTTGGGTGAACCAGAGGCTTATATCGATGTTTCAGCTTGAGTTTGTTGTTGAATGGAAATGCTTTTAAAGCCTTAACATGGTTAAGGACATGTTTTAAAGGGTTTTGATTGTATCCGAGAGACCAATCTAAGCTCAAGCGTAAGTTTGGGAGTTTTCACCCTTGATTTCAATTTTTTGTTTAAGATGATAATGATGCTATTGCATGGATGATTATGATAAATTCCACTATTTTCATGCATAATGAGTTGTTTTAATTGTTTTTATATGAAAACTCATGAGTTGATGTCATGATTTCAAAGTTATGAAATTTTGTTGAGAAATGCCATGCACTGTACATGCTTTGAAATGGGATGTTGTGATCATGTTTATGCTTTGAAATTAATCAATGATTCTGGTGGTAACTTGTATATTGGCATGTGATGATTATATATATATAAATATATGTTGATCGATCAAAAGGATGTGAAGAACTCTATAATACAAAATTCACTCGTGTGGTATCCTACGGTTTCACAATAGGGGTAGTGCTATTGTGATGCGAGTGGTAGGGGTAGTGCTCTCACCAACGGGCTCTGCGGGTAGTAGCATCCGTGCCGATGTTAGTTTTATGCATCGGGAATGCATGTAACTTGATGGGGGTAGTGCCATCAAGGTGTCCGTATATCCGATTTGAGAGTGATAGTGTAGTGCTATCACCATGGGCTCTGCGGGTAGTGGCATCCCGGATCACTTGTGGCCAATATACATGTGTTGTTCTCATTATGTTTATGATATGTTTTGGCATGGTGTTTGATCTTGAGTTGGTAAGTTATATTTTGACATGCATCGATAATGCATGGTTTGTACGAGTTGGTAAGCTATGGTTGATTTGCATCGGTAATGCATGAACTGTGATATTGTGGTTTTGACTTAAGGATATACATTGTGTTGTAATTCTAGCTTGTTTATTGTTTTGTTGCATGGAAATGATTTTAAGGAAGGTTTTTGTTTTATGAACAAATTACATGTTTTAAAAACTACATTGTTGCTGCTTTGGTTTTGAGCACCGTTCACTAAGCTCTCTAGCTTACGCTTTATTTTCCAACAATGCAAATCTCTAAACCTTTTGGGACAGCAAGTGAGTAACGGAGGTGTCCAAGAGTCCAAATCTTAGCTCAAGTATGGTTTATTCGAATAGTAGTGTAGTAGCAATGGGGTAGACCTTTATGAGTGTTGAGAGCGTTTGTTGAACTCCCTTTCTTGTTGAGACAAGTTTGTTATGATCCTTTGAAGTTGTGTAAAGTTTTGTTTTGTTGTTTTAAGCTTAACTTGTCTTTTGACCTCTTTATGCAAATGTGGTTCTTCATGTTTTTCGTTCTTGTTTAATCAAAGGGTGAAAATGCTCTTGTTTGATGTTGTTAAGTCCTTTTGCCTGTGAAAAGCATGATTTGTTGGTCCCTTCTTGTTGGTATATTGTTGGAATGGTTTTGGTAAGCATCAGAAGTGCCTAAGACCCATTTTGAACTCAACTGTGCACATGGGTTCCGAAACGGGCTCGACTGTATCAAAACGGGGATTGAATTTGCCTAGCTGTTTCAAAACGCCCTATGGTGTTTCAGAATAGTTTTCCTCTGGAAAATGTAGTTTTGAAACCTTGTTTTGAAATGGGTAGTAGTGTTTCGAAACTTCTGGCAGTTAAGTTAGTTGAGGTCATCTCCTAAGTTCTGTTTTCTTGCGTTTTGGTCCCCGGTTGATGTTTTATCAATTGTATAAGTTTGGGTGGTCGTTTCGTCTGCATTTTGGCATACGTGTATGAAAACCGACTAATTGCGATATGGTAACCTTAATTTCATATTAGGTCCATATTTTATGCTAGAATTGCATTTTGGTTCTTGTATGCTTGTTTGTCGGTTTGAGGTTCGTTTTATCGTGTTTTCTTCCGCTGCGAGTGTTCCTCACCTGAGTTTTAATAAGAGCATCTAGAAAATATAACTTTAAAAGCTTGTTCCTTTTTTAGGGTGGTTAATCGAAGATAAATCTTCGGGTTTTTCTTCGATTAGTCCCGTGTGACAACCTTAGGTCGGTCTGGTGGCTAGGCCGGGCTGAGGGGGTTACAAGAAGCGTGTGATTGGTTGTTGTTTGTCTTTTGTTTACGCTGAGATGTATGGACAAAGTGCAGACATAAACATTGTTCTGAGCATAGAGATAAGGAGGAGACATTCAAGGAGGCTTTGCCGAGCCTTAACATCAACTGTCCAGGAATAAGAGATTGTCGCGGTAAAGACTCAACCTTTGTGGCCGTGGCGGGGACTTAGGTTACTGCCACGACAATGTTGCTGCATTCAAGAACAAAGACAAGTAAATAGGATTCCACACTATGACATATTCTAATTCGACCCATTATGTCAACTTGATTTACTCTCTACTTCAATCCCGGTGGAGACGATACTCGCTATAATTATCATTATATTACTTGAGACATGTACATTTGCACTATTACGGGGCACTTATACGCGAGCATCAAGTTTTTGGTGCCATTGACGAATATTTTCAACTTTATTTTTTTATTTTCTTGCACTCTTTATTTTATTTAGTTTATGTATTTTTGTTTTAGTACTAATAAAACTTGGTTTTGTTTTGGTGTATGACCAGAGCGAACCCAGGCAACCCTTTTCAAGACTTATATCTAGAAATCGAACGCTCTTACTTAAATCTTAGACGAGAGAATGCAGTCGCAATGCATGAACCTGAGGGCCGATGCCGAGGCAACAACCAAGGAGTTTCTGCAAATAATGACATTAGGCAGCCACCTGTCAACGGGCTGCCACTTGCCGATGGGCAGCAGAATATCCTGGTAGGAGATAGAGAAAATCTTTGAGTTCCATTCGCACCTGTCAACGGGCTGCAACTTGCCGATGGGCTGCCACTAAACCATGTAGTTGTTACACCAAAAATCGAGGCCTCCCACTTTGAACGGAAGTCTGTGATGTTCAACATGATCAATACTATGGGGTAATTTGGCGGCTCAGAAACTGAAGATGCCAAACAACACATCAAGTCATGCCTACAGATTTGTAACACGTTTAAAATACAGAAAGTACATGAGGATATTTTAAGATTGAAATTGTTCCCATATTCACTGAGGGATAAGGCAAAAACCTATCTCAACAGTATTCTAGCAGGATCAATTAGATCTTGGAGTGATTTATGTCGTGATTTCTTTGTGCGTTTTAATCCTACAAATTTAACTGATAAATTTCATAATGAAATCACTTCTTTTTGACAGGCTGATGACGAATCCATGCATGAGGCTTGGGAGCGATACAAATAGCTGTTATACAAATGCCCCTTGCACGAATTCTCATTGTGGACGCATGTGACTATGTTCTATAATGCGGTCAACACGACCACTAGGATGACGCTTGATGCCTCGGCAAATGACATACTCTTAGACAAAGAGCTGAAAGAAGCCATGGATATTCTGAATAGGACGACCAAGAGCGGTTATCAATTCCCAACGGCCAGACGATGAGGAATCTGCTGCCAACCCAAAGTAAATGAAATGTGGTCCTCAGACTCAATTTCATCTCAAATTTCAACATTGACAAAGGTGGTCCTGAACGTGCAATCCCAATAAAATCACCAGGAAGTCAAGATAATGGACTTATTTTGCAAAAATTGTGGAGTTCTCTTTTGAATGCCCGCAGTACCCAGAGTCAGCCTGCTATGTTGGAAATTTTAATCTCAATAACAACATGATGTCCAACAATTACAATCCAGCATAGAAAAAACACCCAAATTCTCCTGGAACAACCCCAATAATGCACTTAATCCGCAAAATCAGAATGCTCCAGCCGCGAATTCCAACAAAACATGCCTCGACAGAACTTGCCGCAACAGCAGCCCATGCCGCCTCATCAGCCAATGTAGTCTAGTTCTTTGGAAGACACACTTCATGGTTTTATGACACAGACTAGTGCATACATGGTTAATACTAATAAGTTCATAAAAAATTGATGCTTTTATCGACAAGACCGAGACGCAGCTACAAAATCAGGAGGCAACATTGAAATCCTTGGAATCTCAAGTAAGGCATTTTGCACAAATTCTAAATTCAAGATTAATGGGAGCAACACATGAACAATGCAAGGCGATCAAAACTAGGATTGGTAAGTAGCTGAATGAACCCCAAACCAGTGAAAAAGATGAAAATAAGGAGAAAGAAACTTGGGATCAATTTTGGATAATGAATTTTGGAGGTTTGACATTTTGGAAATTGGTGAGCAAAATGTAAAGATCGTAAAACTGTTTTAGTGACTAAATCCTAAAAGATCAGAACTTTGAATCTTTAAGGAGCTATTGATCCAAATACTAATTCAGACTTTTTCCGTTTAATTGGTCAATTTTAAAATGGTTTTAATTAATAAAACAAGACGGAGGGAATTAAATTGATATTTGTCTCTTCAAATCTATTTTACGTAACTACATTTTCTCATAATCATTTTCTCTCAAATTCTCTCCAGCCAAACATTAGTTTCTTCTTCAAAGATTTGATGTAAACACTTGATTTGATTTATCTTTCTAACATTAAATGATTTCCTAAAGTTTTCCTATCAAAATCGTAAGGTTTTATCTTTATTTTCTCATGTAAATCTTACAATTGTGGTGAGGGTGTATTGATATGGGCATCAGGCGTATTGATATGCATGTGCAAATTTTAAAGGGTGTATCGATACACAAGGGAAATGTATCAATACCCCTGTAGATATTTGTACATCCATACCGATACTCGGGGAATGTTATCGATACCCTTGCTCAATTTTGGCTACTGCCTCCCCGCGTATCGGTACGAGGTTACAGGGTAACGATACATGATTGTTAAATTAGTTAAATGGAGCCTTTACAAGTCTGAAATATTACATTTTGGTCGCCGAATGTTGTGTATGCAATTGTATGAGTTTGGAGGATCCGTTTGAGATTAAATTTTTCAGAGAAGCATGAAATATGATTAATTGCAAATTGGTAACTTTAATAATTGGAAAGGTCCCTGTAATGTATGAATTTTACGTTTTGGTTCCTAAAAGCTTAAATTGTGCAATTGAACCCCTAAACGACATCTGATCGCTGTGTCATTTTCTTCTTTACTCTTTGTTGATCACATAGGATCTAATTTGCATCTAGGAAAGATAAAATGAAATAAAAGGGTCGTTAATCAGTGTTGGATTTAACGAGTTGGCTTCCATTTTCCCCGTGTAATCACCTTGGTTCGGGTCAACCGTCTAGACCAGGCAAAAAGGGTTACATTTGTTGGTATCAGAGCCAAGTTTGCCAACATTTGGGGCGATGGTAAGTTTGTGGTAAGTCATTATGGTAATTTTGGACGTTTATCTTGGTGTATGATGGCAAGTTGGTTGAAAATATGATTTTGGGTAAAATGTTTATGTTTATGTCATGCTTAATTGTTATTAATCATATGTGGGTTCATGTGGACATGTATTGATGATATGATGACGTGGTGAGTTGATTTTGAATGATGAAAAGTATGATGAGTGTGCTATGCTGCGATTATGATGCTGAAGGTGAATGTTGTTTGATGAGAGCATGATTATTGTTGACGATTGAATTTTGTTGTTGGATATGCATGGTGTTTGTGATATTAATGTTAATATTGATTATTATGACATATAATAGAGTAAAATTCGGGATACCCATTGCCTTATTACTATAGCAAATGTTTTAACTTGAAGTTGGAGTCTTGAATCCTTGCTTGAAGCTGGCATGATCATTTTGTTTGTTTTGTTATCATTGCCTTGTTAATAATAGCAAAATGGAATCGAACAGAGAATTGCAATTGGGTGCGATTGTTGCTTCTTTAGAGCAGGTTGTTGGGGAGTGGAAGTCACCATCTCGTGAGAATGTGTCTTTTCAATCGTCAGTGTCTGGAGTTGAGGCGATAAGGCAGCATGAGGGGCTAGCCCTGTGATGAAAGATTTTTCGTTCGTGGTTCAGGAGATGTCAGGAGCATCTCAGGCCGCGGTGAATGAAAGGCCTGCGCATGTGCCGGCTGTCGGGCAAACTAGTTTGCCAAAGCATCGTCTGTATGATTTGGGAGATGTTGAGTATCATGGGTTGGCGCCAGAGGAGTTCGAGGCTTGGTTAGCCAGTACGATCCTAATCCTGAATCAAGAAGAGTGTGTCAACTCCTGCAAGTTGAGAAGCGTTGTCTCGTTAATACTGGATGATGTTTGTAGTTGGTGGACAACTGTGTCAACAAAGTTAAATATCAATGAAGTGGATTGGGAGTTCTTTCAAGTAGCATTTAGAAGGAGATATCTTAGAGATAAGTCTTCGGATGACCAGAAGCACGAGAGTATGGCCTTAGTTTTTGTTGGTGAGCAGAATGATGGCAAAAGAGCTTCGAGTTCTGGCCTCAAGAGTGGGCAGCGTAAGAAACTTCGTGATGGAAGGATTCACCTAAACCAAAGTTTTGGTGGTGGTGGTAACGTGGGTCAAGTGCATCAAGGCCAAAGAGTAGTGGTTCGTCTACCGGAGTGCAACCGTTGTGGAAGGCGTCACATTGGGGTTTGGTTGGGTGTTGGAGCTTGTTGGAACTCTGGTGCAATGGAGCATTGAAGCGTAATTGTCCTCAGGCAGCGAGGCCAGCTCCAGAGAGTGCAAATGAGTCTCAAAAGGACCGTGAGCGAGGCCAGCTCTAAAGAGTGCAAATGAGTATCAAAGGGACCGTGAGCGCGATCGAGACATGGTTCAGAGGTGGAAAGAAGGGTAGAGAGGCGCGAGGTGTATGATGGTTGAATCTTGTTGGATTTGTGGGTCTTCTTGACATTTGCGGCGAGATTTTTTAGAGTTCGCTCGGGGTGGTGAAGGTGGGATGTCTGTCGAAGCTCCTTGTTATTGCGAGTGCTGTCGGGGTTCTTTACAGCAAGGAGATGATGGTGACCTCAAAATGTTGGTCGATGCTGAGGTGGTGCAGCTGGAGAATGGTGGTTCTGCGGGAGTGAGTGCTCGTCGTTTGGAGCTCTGGGACAATGATGTGATTTCATGTGTCTATACTTTGCAATCTCTGTCTTTTTTACCTTTGTTTAGTTCTGGTTTTGCATCTTCTTGTGTAGTACATAAGGTCCCATAGTTAGTGTGTTTGGGTAATAATCGTTGTTGTATTTGAGAACAACATTTGTGGCGAAAGTGAAATAGTTGGCGTAGTTTGCTGTTAGTGAGTTGTTAGAATGGTAGGGCATACATATGACATGACATTAGAAGTTTGCGTACATGTGCACACACATTGATAAGGGCATGTAGGTGACCATGCATACAAATGTTCACACTTACAAATAGTTAATTGGATCTGATAATGATGTGTTAGGATTAGGGTAGTTGTGGGTTTAAAGTGTTGTCTTGGTGGAAGTCGAAAGATTGGTGTGAGGGTAAGAAGTAAATAAGTTTGCCGATAGGAATGAGGGCGATCTAGCTTGGTTGGCAGGAATTAAGGTGTTCTAGGTGTTTTAAGGGCCTTTGGCGACGTGGTGGCAAAGAGGTGACCGTTTTGGTTAGAATCGGTCGAGGTTGTTTGATGTGTATTTAAAGGATTTTGAAATAGCAGTTAGGTGTTGTAGATTCTCTGAGTTAGACAGTTGTTGTAGGCTTGCAAATGTGTTTTGGAAATGATGATGCATTCTCGCTTAAATGGTTACAATAAAATGGTTGTTCTAAGTGGATGATGGTTCGACAATGACCTTAGAAGAGTTGGAAGGAAGTTCCGACGAGAGCTCTAATCGAGGTTTAGCTTGAGATGAGTAGAGGATTCATGGTTCTAGTATGTATTGTATGTTGATAGGATGGTTGGCTAGGCAGGTTGGAAAAGTTGTAGCGTATGCTTTCAAACAGTGGTAAGTGCTTGAAAATGAGCTTTATGCGTTGCTTGTTGCTGTTGTTTTTGTGTGAGGATTAAGATTTGTCGTTGAGTAGCATCCAGGTAAGATTAGTGTCATAGTCGAAGCTTGTGTGGGGAAAAGTAATGTAAGTTCAGAGGCCATGTTGGTTTGGTTGGGTCTTTGTGAGAGGGTGATTTGTTGGCTGGGTGAAAGTAAACCTTTATTGAGTCAATTGATGTAAGTGAAGCAATTGTTGGAGATGAGGTTAGAGTCTTGTGATGAGGGTTTTCGGATGATGAGTGGGCGAAATTTGGTGATCTGTTGAGACGTGTGATTATTCTCTTGGCTTTGTATCTTGATGGTTGAACGTATGGTTCAAGTTGTAGAGGATGGGTATGAATGTTTGTTAATACGTTGGGGAGCGTGAGTAAAGCAGTTGTTACATAGGAAAAACCTTGTGTATCGTGTTAATCTTCGAGCTAGAGTTTGAGCAGTTTTGTAGGAGGTTTTGGAAAGTAGAGTGAGCTGTATATCTCATGGTGGCCTGAGGATTGATGGGTTGGTTTCACCATTCGTGTTGTGTTGAAAGAATTATGTGAGAAGGCGTAGTATTTTGCGAAGGATTGAGAGTTATTTGGGTTGTTGGAAATCTTACATAGTTTGGAGGTGCGGGAAGCTAAGCTGGGATTGGTAATCGTGTGTCCTGGAGGTCTCACCGTGGGTGGTGATGTTGATGTTTGGGCGTAGGGTGAGTTTAATCCAAGGTTTATTGGATCATAAGAGGTTGAGGAGTGTGTTGTTTTGTTGTGTTTTGGTTGATGATGTCTCCCGCGATAGTTACGCCTCTTGAATTTATGTTGTGGAATGTGGGGTTGTGGTGCTGTAGGTTAAATCATTTAAAGGTTTTGTTCTGTGGATGAATGAGTCTTGTGACAAGAGGTATGCTAAGTTTTTTTTTTCATGGTAAGGTTTTGATGGGGAGACAGGTGAACTCGAAAAGTTTACGTAATGATTTTGAGAGGTTTTTTTCCGCGCTTTCTTCTCAAGTTCAAATTTTGAGGACAAAATTTTTTAAGTGGGGGAGAGTTGTAACGCCCAGGTTTTGGGCCTAGAAGGTTTTGGGACCAGTTTAATGGTTTACCGATAAAAAATTAGATATTCGAATCCTTGACGTCGGTTCAGGAAAGACCTAGTTCGGAATGTTTTAAATATATGGAAAATGTCTAAAAATCATTATTTATTATGTAAATGATTATGGTAAAAACAATTTTACAAAATGTTGCAAAAGTTGGCTAGTGATTGTTTTGTAAAGGATTGAAACTTGGAATCTTTAAGAAGCTACTTTTACCAATTATTTCCATCAGATTTCTCTTTAATTTGGGAGCTTTTAATAAATGATTTTATAATAAAATAAAGGAAATTAAAAAAGAAACTTAAAAGTTGACTTTTCATAACTAAATTCACGTTAGTTTTGCCTATTCTCATTTTCTCTCAACTTCTCTTCAGCCAAACACTTTTCCCTCATCAAAGAACCTTTGATTTTCACCTTGATTACTGAGATTTCATCTCCCAAAAGATTTTCTATCTTTGATTCTTCATATCACGTTGATTTACCTTTGGATTTTCAAGAAAACTTGCCCAATTTGAAGAGAGATCAATCATTAGAGGTAAGCTTCATTCTTCTCCTCTAATGATAAGTTCTTTACTGAAATTCCCAAGATATCAATTCTTTGTTAATGGTTGTTTAGTTGTTTTAATGTCATAAACAAGAAAGAATTGTAAAATTCAAGATTCTTGTTGAGATCGTGATAATTTTCGTATTTCTATGTAATTATTTGAGTTGAGGTTGATTTTCAACTTGATTTGAATATTATTTGATGTTGAGAATGAGGTTTTAACAATATAATCCCAAATAAGCTTGGGTATCTAATTTTAAGATGCTAGATTTTGTGGATCTTGAGGTGTTTTTGATGTTCTGCTATTGCTGGAGGTATAAGGTCGAGATTATGTTGATTTTTTATGTCAATTGAAGTTTAGAAAAGGTTAGAATTGATAGATCTTTGCTGAGCTTTGTTTGGTGGGAGTTTGGAAGTGATTTCAGTTGTTTCAGATGGGTGTTTTGATGCTTTAGAGAAGGGCTGCGGGATTTTATTTAGTTGATGGTGTTTGAATGCATTTTGATGCATTGGATCTCTATTTTTAATGTGGTAAAAACAGAGGATAGTAATCCAGAAGAAAACAAGGTAGTGTTGGAGGCTTTAAACGCTTAGTTGGCTGGTCGGTTAACGTGGTGTCGCGTATCAGTGAGTGAGAACATGTTTTCTAGCCTTGGAATGATTTTGAAAAGAGGTTTGGGAACTTAAACTTAGGCTTGAAACACCAGTTTAAGTTCGGAAGTAAGTGAAGTTGATTTCTCTCAAGATTTGTGCTATTATGGTTTTGAAAATATCAAAATTTGTTTTGATGTGCCTGGTTTAGCAATGTGGTTTGATTTGATGTTTAAGCATGATTTTTAAACATGAGAGTTGATTATTAAACTTGATTTGATGAAGGGCGCATGAAACTACTGATCGTTGAAAGGATGCGGTTTTAACTTGTGTTCTAAAGGCATGGTTTGACATTTGGGCCTTGATGATGTTGCATGCTTTGAAAACAATGAATTATTGGCTAAATTGTGAAATATATATTGACATGTATGATGAGATGTTACTCTATATAATTAGTCGACTAATAGGATATAAAGTGCACTTTAAACAATACAATTTGTACGTGTTATTTGGATTCGTTCCAAAGAGAGAGGCAGATGATGTGAATTTCATCGGATAGGACTTGGTGAAATACCCAAGCTTAATGGCATTGAATGGTACAACCATGAGAAACCGGTGAGGGAGATACCGCCGGAGTAGGACTTGGTGAAACACCCAAGCTTTATGGCAACAAATATTATCTCCATGAGAGTCCGGTGAGGGAGATACCACCGGGGTAGGACTTTGTGAAACACCCAAGCTTTGTGGCGAAGATAGATACCGCAATGAGAGTTCGGTGGGGAGATCCCACCGAGGAAGGACTTGACCTCGAGTCAAGCTATCTACATATCTGTGTAAAATGGAATATGAAAATGCCAATATATGAGAATGAAGTGTGTTTCGCATGTACCAATGTTTTGAATGATTTTATGCAATGAGAAATGAATTTAAGCTAATGAGATTATGAAATGCTTTTGTGCATCAAGCATGTGTGGCCTTGCCATGAGAATTGTATTGGTTGAATGCATGAGATAGATAGATTGTACATGTGGTTTACAATATGACAATTGCTTCGAAATGATTTTTAAGCATGATAAAGAAATATCATAATGTAGAAATGGTTTCCAAGAAAAAAGGGGGATATAAACTTTGCATGAAGCGTTTATGCATGAGAAGGTTTAAATGGAAGTAATTACAAGGATGATGTTTAAAATTTATATACACGTTGCATTTGGGTTTTAATGTTGGTTTATTTGTTGAATGATGCATGATTTAAGGCAATGATGTTTTCAATCAATACATTGGTTTGTAGAAATGTGATTTCAAATAAAAGGTGTTTTATGGTTTTGCTGCATTGATGGTGTTTTGGTTTTGAGCATTCCTCACTAAGCATTATGTGCTTACGCTCCTTTTTGTCCATCAATGCAGATAATTGAAATTGGGACAACAAGAAGAAAGGGATTCAAGAAGAACTCCACTTGGAAAGTATGTTTAGGATATTAGCTATAGATAATAAGGGAAATGGGTGAAATCCTTTACTTTGATGTGTGATGTGGTTGATTACCTAGAACAAGTTTGGTTTATGGTTTGCGTCTTGTAAATGGCCATTATGTGGTCTTTGGATCCTCATTTTGCTTTTTAGTTTTGCTAAGACTTATGGTTAAAAGCATGTTCATTCTAGTTGCATATGCTATTTGAGATGTTGTGCCTAATGCTTGCATTGTGGTTAGTTTTTGATGCAAATATATTGGACATGATGATATAAGCATGTTTGTGAGTTTTGGGTGTGATTGGATGATGTATGATGCATTTTATGGGCTATTTCTTGAGCATTTCTTGTATGGGTATCGATACTCGGGCAAGTGTATCGATACCCTTAAGCTAAAATGGTGGAGGTGTATTGATACGCATTTGCAAACTTTGAAGGGTGTATCGATACACAGGGGAAGTGTATCGATACCCTTAAGCTAAAATGGTGAGGGTGTATTGATACGTCTGTGCAGACTTTGAAGGGTGTATCAATACACAGGGGAAGTGTATCGAATCCCATGTACATAATTCTACATTTGTACTGATACTCAGCGAAGGGTATCAATAACCTTGCTCAAATTTGACTATTACCTCCTCGCGTATCGATACGGGGTAGAAGGGTATCGATACATGACCGTTAAATTAGTTAAATGGAGCCTTTGCAAGTCTAAAATGTTACATTTTGGTCCCTGAATGTTGTGTATGCAGTTGAATGAGTTTAGATGATCCGTTTGAGATGAAATTTTGCAGAGAAGCATGAAATATAATTAATTGCATATTGGTAACTTTAAAAATTGGAAAGATCTGTGTAATGTATTAAAATTACATTTTGGTCCCTAAAAGCTTAAATTTTGCAATTAAACCCCTAAACAACATCTTATCGTTGCGTCGTTTTCTCCTTTACTCTTTGTTGATCACATAAGATCTAATTCGCATCTAGGAAAGATAAAAAGAAAAAAAAGGGTCATTAATCAGAGTCAACTTTAACGAGTTGGCTTCGGTTTTCCCCGTGTAAACACCTTGGTTCGGGTCAACCGTCTAGACCGGGCTAAGTGGGTTACATAATCAATCTCCGAAAAATAGCAGATAAGCAGTGCCAAGCGCTATTGGAAGAACCATGCCAATATAGGATTCCATAGTTGTGTCGACACGATGACATCAGCCCTAGCCTGATCAACTTATCACCTTATCACTTCAAATCTAAATAAAGGTGATCACAAGCCTTATCCCTTGAGCGTTCAAATTTAAAATACAAAGGCTTGTCCTAGCCTTCTTTACAGGACTATTTAAAGACCAATTGTGAAGAGAAAAGGGTAGAAATATTTCGAGAGGATTGATCACAACTGGCTGTACCAAGGAGAGGTGGTTCGACTAGCTTGACCGAGAGCCTAGACCGTAAAGCTTAAGTTGAGGTTTAGCAATGGGATTTGCTCTTTATCCACGATACATGATGCATATGGTTCAATATGCTGGTTTTGGAAAGGTTTAAGTGTGTGGTTTTTAAGGCATGATGTTTTATATAGTGATTGAAATGATGATTTTCAATGTGGTTTTGTAAAATTGTTTTAAAAGCATTAATGGTATTTTGTTTTGAGCACTCCTAACTAAGCCTAGTGTACTTACTGTCACGCCCCGCCAGGTCGCGACCCAGCCAACCGAGGGGAACACCCGCCAGGGTGCACCGAGCAGCACCGAGGTGTGCCACCCAGGTGCGTAGTGCGCGCCCGAACAGCCCCACCTAGGTGCGCTGGGCGCGCCCAAGGTGCGCCACCTAGGTGCTCACGGGCCAACTTGGATAAGATGAGATGCTATGAGCCTTTTAAGTCCAAGGAAGACCCAAGAAAGACTCTCAAACGGCCTTGAGAGCCCCCAAACGTCTCCACACATCTCCAAGGGGTTCCAGAAGCTTCCACAACCATCTAGGCTCACTTGGAGGAACCTAAAAGGCTTGAGACAAGTCGGGAAGGCTCAAGACAAGTCAGGAAGGCTCGAGACAACTCCGGACATCTCTGGAACAATCTAGAATCCTATAGATATGTATAGAACTATAGGAGTAATCTAGAATATTATGGATGTATGTAGATAAGTATGAACTTATCTAGAAATATCTAGGCTTAGTAGATATTTTGGGAGGCGAAACTGTAGCCGTTGGATCAAATAGATCCTAGCCGTCCATTGAGGAGGTGGATGCCTATAAATAGGGCCACCCCTCTCATTTGTAAATCACCTAAGTAGTCATTCACTCAAAAACTTGTAAAGCTTCCATTGTGTAATACAAAGTTCTTTCCTTGTAAACTCGTTTGCTCCTTGTATTTGCCATAACGTTGCGACATTAAGGCTGACTAGCATCGTGCCGAGATTGCTAGTGCCGCACGGATTTGAGCTTGAAGAATTAAGTCTGTGACAGTTGGTATCAGAGCATGTTTTGATCGCTTGGGATCATGGCCAAGACCAGCAAGAACCAAGTTGCTAGCCCGTCCGAGACCGAGGTCACGCATGACCAAGGTGGGCAAGAAGTACAGGCTGACCCAGTCGAGACAAGGCCTCGTGCCAAATCCAAAGACATACTCTCTAGCTTGGAGTCGCGCCTGACTCGCGTGGAGGAAGGCATATCGGGCATGGGTGCCCAAGTGGACGACCTTCATGAGCGGATTGAAGGTCTTGAGGCGGAGGATGCCGAGATCTACACAGCCGTGAGAGCATTAAAGATCAAGCTAGAGGAGTCCCTGCACGCGGAAATGGGTGAAGTACGCGACGCACTCTTGGGAGAGCTCACCAAGGTACGTGAGTCTTTCCAACGTGAACTTACCAACGTGTATGCTCAACTAGAAGCATTGCAAGGCGACCTTGCCTTGTGCAAACGTGCTATGGCAGCCAGGCCAAGCACCACCGTGAAGGCTAGAAGGGTCGAGGTGCCCAAGCCTCAAACCTTTTCAGGGACACGCAACGCCAAAGAAGTAGACAACTTCTTGTATGGCTTGGTGCAATATCTAGAAGCTGTTGGAATTAGGGACGATGCCTCTAAGATCTAGACCGCGACCTTGTACCTCACCGACACCGCCATGCTCTGGTGGAGGAGAAGGCGTCTTGATTTCGAGAGAGGTATGTGCACCATTACTACCTTCAATGACTTTAAAAGGGAGCTCAAAAAGCAATTCTATCCGGAGAATGCCGAGGACGAGGCACGAGCTCGCCTAGGAAGGCTCAAGCAAACAAGGAGCATCCAAGACTATGTCAAGGAGTTCGCTAGCTTGGTGCTCGAGATCCCTGATCTCTCAGAGAAGGACTCACTCTTCAACTTCACCGATGGCCTCCAAAGTTGGGCCAAGGCCGAGCTACGACGAAGGAGAGTACAAACCCTCGACGACGCCATTGCCGTGGCCGAGAGCCTCATTGACTATACCACCCACAAGGAGTCTAGCAACGAGCCGAGGGACAAGAAGAGTGGTCACTCCAATGGGGGAAGAGATAGGAGCCCACGTAAAGAGAGTCACAAGGACGAGGACACACCGAAGCACAAAGCCTTGTCCTCATGGAGGGACAAGGACCGAGGTAGGTCTAAAGACTCTCAAGGTGCCAAGAAGTCACCACCTAGTAGTTGTTACATCTGTGATGGCGACCATTGGGTTCGGGAGTGCCTACAACGCCGAGCCCTTAGTGCAATCCTAGCAAAGCATCAAGAGGAAAGTGATGCCGACGATGGTAGTGATGCCGAAGGGGGCCAAGGTGCACAAATGGGATCGCTATAGCTCTTGAATGGAATCCAGTCCGCCCCAAAGACTCAAGCCAAAGGGTTGCTATTCGTGGACGTCACCATCAATGGAAAAGCATCGAGGGCTATGCTCGACACAGGTGCGTCCCATAACTTTGTTTCTTTGGAAGAAGCAAAGATGCTAGGCCTTAGTGTCGTGAAAGGGGGAGGATCCGTCAAGGCTGTAAACTCTCCCGCTCAACCCATCCATGGGTTCGTTTGAGAAGTCAAGACCAACATTGGGACATGGTCAGGGCGCATGGACTTCTCGATTGTTCCGTTAGACGACTACCCACTCATTCTAGGGCTCGAGTTCTTTGAACAAGCCAAGGCAATACCGATGCCATTTGCCAACAGCCTGTGCATCACGGAGGGTGCACCATCATGTGTGGTTCCAATGCTATGGGCCACCAAGCGAGGGTCAGGAGTACTCTCAGCACTTCCACTCGAAAAGGCCGTCCGAAGGGCCAAACCGTCCAAGGGATTGAGCCAAGACAAAGGGGTGTTCGTGTCCAGGAAGGCCACCAAGCATGTTAAAGGGGAGAATGTTGCTTCCAAGGCCACCGAGGGTCAAGGTTCAAAGGGAAGGTCTTCCAACAATGTCGACAAGCCGAGGGGAAAAGCAAGGCGAACTAGGAGTCGAGGGAAGCGCTCCAGCAACACCCCTGCTCCACGAAGATGCGACGAGGGCGTCGCGAGATTGGGTGGGGGAGGATGTCACGCCCCGCCAGGTCGCGACCCAGCAAACCGAGGGGAACACCCGCCAGGGTGCACCGAGCAGCACCGAGGTGTGCCACCCAGGTGCGCAGTGTACGCCTGAACAACCCCACCTAGGTGCGCTGCGCGCGCCCAAGGTGCACCACCTAGATGCTCACGGGCGAACTTGGATAAGATGAGATGCTATGAGCCTTTTAAGTCCAAGGAAGACCCAAGGAAGACTATAGAACGGCCTAGAGGGCCCAAAACGTCTCCACACATCTCCAAGGGGTTCCAGAAGCTTCCACAACTATCTAGGCTCACCCGGAGGAACGTAGAAGGCTTGAGACAAGTCGGGAAGGATCACGACAAGTCCGGAAGGCTCGAGACAACTCCGGACATCTCCGAAACAATCTAGAATCCTATAGATATGTATAGAACTATAGGAGTAATCTAGAATATTATGGATGTATGTAGATAAGTATGAGCTTATCTAGAAATATCTAGGCATAGTAGATATTTTGGGAGGCGAAATCGTAGCCGTTGGGTCAAATAGATCCTAGCCGTCCATTGAGGAGGTGGATGCCTATAAATAGGGCCACCCCTCTCATTTGTAAATCACCTAAGTAGTCATTCACTCAAACACTTGTAAAGCTTCCGTTGTGTAATACAAGGTTCTTTCCTTGTAAACTTGTTTGCTCCTTGTATTTGTTATAGCGTTGCGACATTAAAGCTGGCTAGCATCTTGTCGAGATTGCTTCTTCCACACGGATTTGAGCTTGAAGAATTAAGTCCGTGACATTACACTCTCTTTGCTCATTAATATAGAGAATTAAAGGCTTGAAGGCTTCAAGGTAGCAAGGGATTCAGAAAGACTTCGATATTTGAAAGTTTGTTTATAATTAGACTATACGTAATAAGGGCATTAGGGGTTCCGTTGTTGTTTTGGGAGTATGTTTTTAAACTCCCTGTTGGAGCAAGTTTATGTTGCTGTTTTAGACTTGTAAATGGCCTCTATTAGTTGGTAATTTCTTTGGTTTGGGTTTTGAACTTTTCTTGGCTTGGTTTATAGGAAACATGCCTATAGTTTATCAATTGAAGCATGATGATGTGAATTGATGTTATATTGATATGATTAGCTAAGCTTCGATCCTTAAATATGTGTTAAAGATGTTAGAAGCATGCTAGGGTGTTATGGTATCCTCAAATGCATGTTAAACTAGCAAAATAAGGCATTTTATGCCAAGGTGTATTATTACGTGTGATCTCGTATCGGTACGGGTAAGCCATTCTTGGCTTAGTGTTTCGGTACGCATGCTGAGTGTATTGGTACGGGTAAATCTCTCTAAGCATAGCGTTTCAGTACACGGGGTACAGTTTCGGTACGAGTCTTGTGTAAAAGCTTGAGCGTTTCGGTACACGAGGGCGTATCGGTACGGGTTTTGGCTACTGGAATCTAGGGATTTTAAATCAAGCACAGCGTACCGATAGGGGCCAATGTGTATCGATACAGACAGTCGTTAATTCAGTTATTTGGCTTGACTTGCAGTTCTGATTTCTTACGTTTTAGTCCTTGAATGTTGTGGATGCAATTATATGAGTTTGGATGATAACAATGAGCTAAATTTTGACATGTATGCATGGAACCTGGTTAATTAAAGCTTGGTAACTTAAAATTGGGCAAAGTCCATATAATATTTCCAGATTTTCAATTTGGTCCCATATTGTTTGTATATGCAATTGAATGATCTCTTGATGTCCGTTTTGAGTGAGATTAGAACCACTACCAACATGGTCACCATAGGTTAATAATTTGCATCTAGACAAGATAAAATAAATTTAAAAAGAAGTTATTTCAAGTTAATTCTTTCTTGTTGGCTTCAGTGAAACCTAATGTAGCTCACTCAGTTCGGTCGGGCGTTTAGGCCAGATCAAAGGGGTTACATTTAGTGGTATCATAGCCAAGTTTACGATAATTAGGAGGTAAGTTTCTGACTGATTAGTGTTGTTGTTGATTGCTTAAATCAAGTTGGCGATAAAATAAAATGTTGATTTGGTTGACCGTTGTTGCAATTATATTAGTGTTGCAATGCAAAATTATTGTTATACGTACGTTGTTTGCAATATGTTATGTGGGGTTTGTTTTGGGGAAACTATTGTCTTATTACTATAGTCTCAAATGATTTGATTTGAAAAAGAAGTCTTGGATCCTTGCTTGAAGTTGGCCTGATTGTTTTGTTTTGTTTAAATTATCACTCCTCAGACATTATACCATAGCATAAGACCTAGATCAACTAGGCTACCAATCAAGTCACATTAGCAAGTTATACACGTCATATCATATCAAATACCTTTCCTTTGTTCAAAATGCAAGAACATGTGATCTAGATACAAGACTATGAAATCCAACTAGGAGTTTACAAAAAGTCATAACCATAATTGTGCTTTAGCTTGTCTTGCCCTTCCTCCAACTCAGCGTAGCTTCCAATCTATTAACCTGTATTTTGGGGAGAATGAAAACGAGAGTGATCAGTACGGTTAAGTACCTAGTGAAGTAGGAACCTAAGCTAGGGAAGTTTATTCATTTAACAATTGTGTTTTAAACAAAAAAGGCCTAGCTAGGTTCAAGTAAATCAAGCCTAAGCATGTATACGACATTTAAATGGTCTAGTCCATATAGAGGAATGTAACATTTCATATAACATACTCCACACATAGGCATGGCATTTCAAGATCTAGTATATATGTATCACAAATCAATTTTCAAGCCAACATTACATGCTATCATTGAAATCATGAATACATGTCGCATATCAAATGTCATGGCATATGTAAGTTTAAGAAATTGATTCAAGATTCATTTCATTTATATGTGATAGCAAATTTTTACAATAACAATATTATACAATCAAATTCACGTTTAGGCTCAAGTCAAGTTTCATTTCATATTCATAGGATATCCTAGCTTCACTGTGGCATTATTAGATAATCAAATCAAGTTTAGGCCTTGGTATGTAGTCAAGTCTAGGTAATCGAGTCACCAACCAACTGTCACCAAATCAAGACGCACTGTAGTGCTGGTCATATCCCTCCTACTGTAGCCAAAGACCATAACACACATCCCTCCTACTGTCGCCAATTAAGGGCATTAGCCCGGTCCGTAAACCACCCAACACAAATGAGCTCAAGACTCTATTGCATGACATCCTACATATGACTCACTAGCTGCCAAGGCATCATTTAGTTTAGTGTTCATTTATCAAGATTCATGTGATCAAACAAGGCAAGAATCAAGGAATGTTTAAGGCGTATTTCAATCTTATCCAAGATGTCATTAGACATTTAACAAGATCATGGAGCCCTTAGGCTAGTGAACCTTAGTTCATTATAAAAATACATCATTCTTTAACCATGATCCATAAAGTAGCCAATCTAGGCACTTAAGGCATTAAACATGTCATGGCATTTAAGGCATTAAACATGTCATGGCATTCAAGGCATTAAACATGTCATAGCATCATGTAATCGTACATGGTCTAATACATATTATACATTTATCAAGCTTATTATATACCATTCTTCCCTTAGTTATTTACCAAATATATTTTACGTCCATTTTCATAGAAACATCTAAAACAAAATATAATCATGATCAAGCTCGGTTAAGACCTAAGTCCCAACCCTATTGATAGCTACACTCACAAGAACTCTAAGCTAATCTTGAATGATAATCCCCATGTTTCTTTCATTTGTTTGTCCAATCTTGATACCCTCACAAGCCTCTTCTATCTCTTGGTCTAGCATTACATGTATAACACAAATACGTCATTAGAATTAACCCATATATCACATACAAGCAAAAATTTTCACATTATACCCCAATATGCCCTGTTTCAGGCAGTTTGGACACCTTGTAGTATTTTGTTCATAACTTTTAGTATACATATTGTATTTCAAATTAATTTACATCCCATAAAGCTTATTCAACCAACTTTCTAACTGTGAATAACACTTATTTTTATCATTTCTACATCAATACATTTTAATGTTCGAAGTTATGTGATTTTCTAGGATCAAATCTGTCGATCTTGAGTTGTAACCCACTTTAGTTATCTTTTCAACTTAGGACACTTACTAGTCTATTTTATCCCTTTTTACCATTGTTTTCCCTGTTATTCAAGTGTCATTTCCATCTTTTATTTTGTTCATTTGAGTACTAATATTCTATATTTATTCTTATACAGTCCCTAATCATCAATTGAGTTCTAAACTTGACCAGTTTTGTTCTAACAACTTTTCTAGCAACATCATAACCCAAAATTCAATAAAAACAAACAAACTTTCAAGAAAAAGATCGGTAACAACATAAACACTTACATGAATTTTAAGTGAACATGCATGCAAATTCTAAAATGGATTTCCAGCCCAATCTTCTTCAAACTTCAGTTCTCTCTCTCACACCAAAACTTTCTTTTGTTTTTCTTGCATGGTTTCGGGGGATCACATGGGAGAAGGTGATGACACAACAATACCATTTAGTTTTGTTTACCCTAAGTGTGCCGAGTGTCCCATTATCTCAATTGACATGGTGGGACACTTGGTTTAATATCAACCAAGTAATCCCACTTAACTATGTATATATTTTAATTATTAATGTGTTAAATGTACATTATATATATATATATATATATATATTAATTATTATTCAATTATGATTTAGAATGTTTTCGATTTAGTCCCCAATTCAAATGTTTACACTTTTAATTTCTATTTAAATAATTTTTTCCACTAGGCTAGGATTTGGGGTATTAAAATTCCTCCCCCTTAAAAATAAATTCGTCCTCGAATTTACCTGACGTGAATAGATTAGGGTACTGTTTCCTCATCACTGTTTTCGATTCCCACGTCGCTTCTTTGACTTTGTTATTCATCCAAAGGACTTTCACGAGGGGAACAATTTTGTTTCTAAGCTTTATAACTTCGTGGTCAAGAATTCGGATTGGTTCTTCTTCATATAATAGATCAGGATTCAATTCGACATCTTCAGGTTCAAGAACGTGAGATGGATCATATCGATATGTCCGCAACATAGAAACATCGAAGACATTGTGAATCTTATCGAACTCACTGGGGAGTGCTAGTCGAGAAGCCATTGGACCTATCCTTTCAATAACTTCGAAACGTCCGATGAAGCGAGGGCTAAGCTTTCCTTTCTTTCCGAATCTGAAGACTTTCTTCCAAGGTGACACTTTGAGAAAGAATTTATCTCCAACATTGTGTTGGATGTCTCTCATTTTCAAGTAAGCATACGCCTTTTGTCTATCGAAGGCTTCTTTCAGTCGATTATGGATCAACCGAACTTGTTCTTCTGTCTCTCGTAACGGTTGAGGTCCCAAGACATTTTTCACCCAATTCCTACCAACACAAGGGTGTTCTACATCTTCTCCATACAAGGCTTCATACGGGGCCATTTGGATCGACGTTTGGTAACTGTTGTTGTAGGCGAACTCTACGAGTGGTAGGGATTTCTCCCAGTTGTTATCGAGGTCAATCATACAAGCACACAACATATCTCCGAGTACTTGTATTACCCGTTCTGATTGTCCATTAGTTTATGGATGAAATGTAGTACTGATATTCAATTTGGTTCCAAGAGCTCATTGTAAAGATCTCCAAAACTGAGATCGAAACCTAGGATCTCTATCGGAAATTATCGAGGTTGGCACACCATGTAGCCGAATCACTTCTCTGATGTACATCTCGACTAAATTATCCAAGCTCAGGCTCATTCGAACAGGGAGAAAATGAGCCGATTTTTTGAATCTATCAACGATCACCGATACGACATCATTCTTCCTTGGAGTGCAAGGAACACCAGTTACGAAATCCTTAGTAATCTGATCCCATTTCCATTGCAGTAACTCGATCGATTGAAGTAATCTCGTAGGGACTTTCTTCTTGGCTTTGACTCGTTTCCACGTTAGGCACTTGGACATGAATTCAGTGATAGCCGACTTCATGCCTGGTCACCAGTACAAGGATTTCAGGTCTTTATACATTTTGACCGATCCTGGGTGTATCGAGAATGGACTTTGATGAGCTTCTTGTAACATCTCTTGTTTCAAATCATTGTTATCAGGAATACATACTCTTTCTCGGAAATAGAGGAGTCCATTCGACTTTAGGAAGAAATCAGGATTAGGCTCGGAATCAATTTTTGAAATGATCTTCTGAAGATCGGGATCAACTTGTTGCAATTCTTTAATTCTCATAATTAAGCTATATTGCACTTGTAGCTTGGACAAGAATCCCCGTTTCATGATTAAACAGAAATGGGCATTGATAGCCATGGAAGCTACAAGAATTCGAACAAGGCTATTTAGGGGAATTCGAATGGTTACTTATGTAACAAAAAAGATTTATTTCAAATGAAATTCACTAGGATTTTATTTCAAGAAGTTACCCGAGTACGATTTTCGACGAAAGGCATCGACGACCACATTTTCTTTACCCAGATGGTGATCGATAATCAGATCGTAATATTTGAGTTGTTCAAGCCATCTTCTTTGTCTCAAATTCAAATCTTTTAGAGTTTGGATGTATTTGAGACTCTTGTGGTCAGTAAACAGTTTGCACTTCTCACCGTACAAGTAGTGTCTCCAGATTTTTAGCGCAATCAAAATGGCCGAAAATTCCAATAGCCAAAATTCACATTTAGTGAACTTGGCGAACAATTGACGTTCTCGGAGTGTTTGGAGTACGATTCAGAGGTGTTCTACATGTTCCTCCTTGTTCCAAGAATAGACAAGAATGTCATCTATGATGACAACCACAAACTTGTCGTTATAAGGCTTGAAAACTTTATTCATTAGGTCTATAAATGCATCAGGGGCATTCGTTAACCTGAATAACATCACAAGAAACTCGTAATGACCCTAACGAGTTCGGAAGGCTGTTTTTTGGCACATCATCGTCTTTCACCCTCATTTGATAGTAACCTGATCGATGATCGATCTTTGAGAACATGACAACATTCTTGAGTTGATCGAACAAGTCTTCGATCCTAGGCAAAGGATACTTGTTCTTTATCGTCACTTTGTTCAATTACTGGTAATCGATGCAAAGCCGCATCGTACCGTCTTTCCTTTTCACGAACATGACATGAGCACCCCAAGGAGATGTGCTAGGTTGGATGAATCCCTTGTCCTCCAATTCTTGAATTTTCTTCTTGAGTTCTTTTGCCTCAACAGGTGCCATACGATAGGGTGTAATGGACACCAGATTAGTTCTAGGTTGAACTTTAATTCCAAATTCCACTTCTCGAATTGGGGGAAGACTAGGGATTTCCTCCGAAAAAACATCAATGTATTCATAAACAACAGGCATACAAGGTAAGCCGAAATCAATTTCTTGTCTATTAATAGGATTCATTATTTTCCTAAACCACATAAATATAACCTCCTATTTTGGCAATCTAACCAGGCTTCGTGTTTTCCCAACCAATCTAGTCTCAATACTAGATCAAACTCACAATTTGGTAACACATAAAGACTAATAGGAAAGGGTACATTTTGAAAAGTCACATGAGTGTCTTTACAAACAAAGTTTATATTCATTAAGCCTCATATTGGGTTCGATACTATCAAGCTTGAATCTACAGTTTCAGGCCACAAGTTTGTTTTTAACAACATGGCTGAACATATGAATGAGTGGGTAGATCACGAATCAATCAAAGCATAAGTAGGAATTGAGTTTAACTCGATTGTAAATATGAGTCACATATCAAATGTCACGGCATATGTAAGTTTAAGCAATTGATTCAAGATTCATTTCATTTACACGTGATAGCAATTTTTTACAATAACAAGTTTATACAATCAAATTCAAGTTTAGGCTCAAGTAAAGTTTCATTTCATGTTCATAGGATATTCAAGCTTTGATGTAGCATTATTAGATAATCAAATTAAGTTTAGGCCTTGGTATGTAGTCAAGTCTAGGTAATCGAGTCACCAACCAACTGTCACCAAGTCAAGATGCACCGTACTGCTAGTAATATCCCTCCTACTGTCTTAAAGACCATAACACGCTTCCCTCTTACTGTCGCCAATTAAGGGCCTTAGCCCGGTCCGTCGACCACCCAACACAAATGAGCTCAAGACTCTATGGCATGCCATCCTACCTATGACTTACTAGCTACCAAGGCTTCATTTATTTGGTGTTCATTTATCAAGATACATGTGATCAAACATGGAAAGAATCAAGGCATGTTCAAGGCACATTTCAAGCTTATAAAAAATGTCATAAGACATTTAACAAGATCATGGAGCCCTTAGGCTAGTGAACCTTAGTTGATTATCACAATATATCATTCTTTAAGCACGATCCATAAAGTAGTCAATCTAGACATTCAAGGCATTAAACATGTCACGACATTTAAGGCAATAAATATGTCATAGCATCAATGCATTAAATATGTCATAGCATCATGTAATCATACAAGGTTAATACATATTATACCATTCTTCCCATAGTTATTTACCAAATATATTTTAAGTCCATTTTCATAGAAACATCTAAAACGAAATATAATCATGATCAAGCTTGGTTAGGACCTAAGTCCCAACCCTATTGATAGCTACACTCACAAGAACTCTAAGCTAATCTTGAATGATAATCCCCTTATTTCTTTCCTTTGTTTATCCAGCTTTGATGCCCTCACAAGCCTCTTCTATCTCTTGGTATAGCATTACATGTATCAATAACACAAATACATCATTAGAATTAATCCATTTATCACATAAAGCAAGCATTTTCTCATTATACCCCAATTTGCCATGTTTCAGGTAGTTTCGACACCTTGTAGTATTGTGTCCATAACTTTTAGTATACATATTTGATTTTCAATTAATTTAGATCCCTAGAAAGCTTATTTAACTAGCTTTCTAACCATGTATAGCACATATATTTATCATTTCTACATCAATACAATTTCATGTTCGAAGTTAGGTTATTTTCCAGGATCAAATCGGTCGATCTTGAGTTTTAACCCACTTTAGTGATCTTTTCAACTTAGGACTCCTACAAGTTTATTTTATCCCTTTTTACTATTGCTTTTCCTATTATTTAGGTATCATTTCAAACTTTTATTTTTTTCATTTCAGTACTGATATTCTATATTTATTATAAAACAGTCCCTAATCACCAATTGAGTTCTAAACGTGACCAGATTTATTCTAACAACTTTTCCAGCAACATCATAACCCATAATTCAATACAAGCAAACAAACTTTCAAGAACAAGATCGATAACAATATAAACACTTACATTAATTTTAAGTGAACATGCATGCAAATTCTAAAATGGATTTCCATCCCAATCTTTTTTAAACTTCAGTTCTCTCTCACACATACCAAAACTTTCTTTTGTTTTTCTTGCATGGTTTCGGGGGATCACAAGGGAGAAGGTGATGACACAACACCACCACTTAGTGTTGTTTACCCTCAGTGTGCCGAGTGTCCCATTATCTCAATTGAGATGGTGGGACACTTGGTTTAATATCAACCAAGTAAACCCCCCTTAACGATATATATTTTTTAATTATTAATTTGTTAAATATACATTATATATTAATTATTAATTAATTATGGTTTCGATTGTTTACGATTTAGTCCGCAATTCAAATGTTTCCACATTTAATTTCTATTTAAATCATGTTTTCTACTAGGCTAGGATTTGGGGTATTACAGGTACCCAAGTTAGTTATGGTATTGAGTTGCAATGGGGTAACTATGCGAGCCGTCGCTTGGCATAGTATTTGAACAAGAAAGTGCTAGATGTCGCTTGACGGCACACTTAAAAATTGAAAACATGCCAAATAAGAGAAACAATGCCAAGGTTGTGTCGATTTATTAAAAACTAAACAAAAACATAGCTTTCAAACGCAATAACTCCTCACCAACTATGAAATTAGATCATAGTGAGGGTATCAACCAAAAAACCATAATTGTTTTTGAAATCCAGCACCATTAAACCTAAAGAGAAAACACCCAAATGCAATGCCTAAAGAGAAAACAAGTATAAATTAAGATTACACAACAACATCATCAACATGATACCTAAACAATTATATTGGCTTTCATGTGATCGTTAACCAGGTTACATTTCAAAAGTAGTTCATCAGATACACGAATTCAACAAGTGTTCACACAACATTTCAAGCCATCTCAACAGGAATAGCGATACAATCACAATTGTGGTACATTAGCAACTGGGTACACTGACAACCCACGAGGATCCCAACCCCAACCATCAATTAGATGCTTAACCCACTAATGGGAGCTTACGAGACACCAACCCCTCAACTGTCAGGATACTTAGATTGATTGACATGACACCAACCCCTCGACATCCAAGGCGACTTATTTATAGTGCTTTAAACCATGCTTTAAACCCAAGTATAAAACATAGAACCATTTTAATTCATTATAACCATATAATTCATTATAACCATATACCTCATTGTTTTCATATGGATCAACATAAAACCATTTTTCCAAAGAAAAAAACCAAGCTTTAAACCCAAGTATAAAATATATACGTACATGGATCACTTGCCACGTGAATCCTTCATCATTTCATGATTAAAAACAATATGTCTCATATTTTAAATCATGCATAAACAATGAGTAACATGTCATAATAAACAAGTGCATAAACTATTTCGTAAAAGCACCACCAAGAGAGAAAATCTACTTCTACTTACTTTCGAACTTAGACTAGAGTTTCAAGCTCAATCTATGTTTCCAAAACCATCTTCAAACCTTCTAACTGCTGTCAGATTCGTTCTCACTCACCGAAACGCGAAACTTCAATTCGCCGACGCAAATTCAAGCATCTGAAGCCTCCAAAGCTTCACTGATAGCTACGAAATCAACCTTCCATGTTTTAACCACACAAAAATGAGGCACAATGCAATCATAAACCCATCAATAACAATACCTTAGCAAACCTCATCAAACACAAGCTGAAACCCCTTCCACAACAACCAAAAATCAACCTCAAATTCAAGCTAATCAAAGCCCAGACATAAACTCTTAAGTTTAACATCTAATCAACATCAAATTAAAATCCAAAATTCATCCAATAAAAACCATATACCTCTAGCATACAATAAACCAACACAACTCCCCAAAAGCTTACCACTAGAAACCTATATAATTAGAGATTCAACTAGTTTCGAGATTCGAATGTTAATACCAACTTATTAACATTATAAAACATCATAATCATACTCTAATCTAATCAAGAACCCAACAGAATAGATCCAAAACAAATCCCCATCAATTAAATCGATTAAATCTCTATTAAACCAAATTTCCACAATTAAATCATCAAAAGCCATTAGTAACCATATATAAAGGAACAAGAACTTGGGAATTTTAGTAAAAAACCATTCATTAAAGGAGAATAATGAATCTCACCGTCATTGATTGAAATCCCTCTCAATTGGGAGTCTTTATTGAATTCCTTTTAATCCTTTAATTAAATCATTTAAAAACTAATCCAATTGAGAGAAAAATCTGATAAAACACTTAGGTATATTAGCTCCATAAAGATTCAAAGTTTTGACCCTTTTACAAAACAATCACTAAAATAGTTTTGCACTTTCATATTTTTGTCACTAATCCCAAAATGTCAAATTTACAGAACTCATTTTCCAAAATTGATTTCACCTAAAGCATTAACATATTAAATAAGGATTTTTAACCATTTTTCTATATTTTTATTTCGTATAAAAATTTCCAATCCCGAATCCGACTCATATCTCTAACCCGGTCCACTAGATCGTCTAATTAACCCACAAACTACTAAGCCCAAAATCAGTTGGTTATAAATATGGACATTGTAGACTCTCGGCGTGGATGAGTAATTGCTGACAATAGGGCTTGAAATGTGTAGAAAATGTAGAAATAATGCCAAGAATATCTATTATGTTCAAGTATACACGGTCTGCAAGTAATACAATAGTTAAGCTGAGTGTCGATCCCACATAGATTACGTTTGGAATTCAATTGCTTTGCTAATTACTTGTCTTGTGAAAAAGTTGTTTTTGATGTAGATTGGTTTTGATAGAAAATGAGAAGATAATGAAAGTACAAAAAGTAAATTAAAATGTTGACAAGGAAGTTGTCTTAGCAAATGACGAGCATTGGCAATGAGTGTTTGGTTTTCACGCTATTCATGCCATGTCAACCTTTAATAAACCTTGTCTTGGCATTGTTGGTCGAGCAAATTAAAAGGTAGCAATGCTTATGTCGATAGCATTGTCCTAAATTAATCATGGAAAAACCCTATATGTCTATAGTAAATGTTTTTTTCATAAATCAATTCGATTAAGTATCAATCTTCATTCCTCAGGGGTAGATTTCACTCCCAAAGTAAGTTCATATACTTGAACATCTTCTCTCAAAGCATCTAACCTCGATATCTAGCATCTGATCATCGCCACTCATGTTAGTTATGATATTGAGTTGCAATAGGCTAATTCTGCCAGTCGTCACTTGGCATAGTATTTTAGAAAGAGAGTGTTCGTTGTCGCTTGACAACACACTTAAAATAGTAAACATGCCAGATAGGAAAAATAGTGTCGAGGCAGTGTCAATTTATTAAAAACTAAACAAAAACATAGCGTTCAAACACAACCAACCCTCCCCAACTATGAAATTAGTTCATGGTGAGGGTATCAACCAAAAAACCATTATTGTTTTTTAACATCCATCATCGTTAAAACTAAGTAAAAATAAAATAACAACAGTCTCTTGGTCAAATGTTGAACCTTATCTCCGATCACTCTCCTTCCTTGTTCTCCCTTCAATTTTTCTTTGATTGAGTTTAAATAGGACTCTATGGATAGCCTAAGATTATCTTGGATTTGAATTGTAACGTGTGGGGCTAAGGGAGGTGATCATCTTATCCAACGTTTGAATCCTAAGGTCGATCGGATTAGGGTTGATGTCATCGTGCCATTATTGTTCTGGCATCGCAGCTCAGCATGGTACTGCCAACCGCACTTGGCACTACTTGTTCGCACTTCTTTTAGACATTGATCAAATCCCTATTTTCTCGCATCATGATATGGTCTTATTTTTTGGGGGGTCAACATCTTATTGGCATGGCATCAAATGTTCTTCTCTGCCAACCAGTGCTTGGCATTAAAGGTCCTTCTGTGCCAAATACTACTTGGCATCCTCCTTGGTGTCTTATCCTTCTTGGGCTAATCTGGTCATGCTATACCAGCTATTGTACCATCAGCTATGCCAACCTGCAAAAAGGTGCCAAAAACAACCTTTCAAACTGGCATAACACTGAATCCTTACTCTTTATGCAATGCATGATTTTGCGACCTAAATGCAACTAAATGTACTTAAAAGACAAGGAAGAGCATGTGAAATAAACATAATAATTAGTACTTCGGAAGCATCAATAGTCCCCCGCACCTAGCTCATTGCTTGTCCTCAAGCAATGAAAAACAAAAATAAAATTAAAATGATAAAAATGATACCTCGACAAATTTTGGTTGGCATGTCAACCGATGCTGGCAAGTAAAAGTTGGTATAGGTTTGTCCTCTGTTATCTCAGTGAAGTAATGGCAAACAAATAATAATTCAAGAGTAGCAATATAATTCTAGTCTAAGATCATGAAGAGTGCATGATGTGCAGGAAATATGCATCAAATATCCTTTCATTCCCTAAGCTAATTTTACTTCCTAAACTCATATTATTATTATTATTATTATTATTATTATTATTATTATTATTATTATTATTATTTATTTTGCATTTTTATTGCTGGCAATAGATTAGGTTAGCGTCATGCACTGTTTGGCATGAGATATAAGAGGGAGCATACCACGAATACTCATGTTAGTCAAGATTACATAACTTACTAACCTATTACAGTCATACCTAAAGTCATGCTGGCTTGAGAACTAAGACGAAGCAAACCACAAAGTCACAAGTTAATAATTTTCCTAGACAGAGGAGTGTTCTAAAGTTCTTCAGCATTTGGAACACATTGGTGCACTATCCTTGTTTACCTTGGTGTTCTTTTTTTATTAGAATCTAAGCATAGTTTCAAACAGTCTAAGTTTGCTTGGGAACTAGATGCATATCGCGTTTTAAGTGTAAATTCAATTCCCTAAACTAGATACCCATTGCCAAGCAATCTTGGCATACTATCCTGCTGGCATAGACATGTAAAGATTTTAAATTTCCTCATCGAACAGACACCTAGGTCAAATTAAACTTGCCTAGAAAATGTTAACATGCTTCAAAAATCGGCCGAGACAAAAT
Source organism: Hibiscus tridactylites (assembly GCA_958450335.1). Taxonomy (NCBI): domain Eukaryota; kingdom Viridiplantae; phylum Streptophyta; class Magnoliopsida; order Malvales; family Malvaceae; genus Hibiscus; species Hibiscus tridactylites. The sequence continues at coordinate 71,798,568 of OY288274.1, read as the reverse complement.
ATTCTTTTTCACGCTTATTTTAATGGTTCAGTATGCAGCTAAACTATATGAATTGCATGGCAACAAAAATTTAAACATGGAATGTATGACATAATGCGAGAAAATGCTCACCCCCAAACCCAAGATTTACATTTTCCTCAATGCATGAAACAACACATATATACACAAAAACATAGAAAAATAAAAAATGCATTAACACGTGAATGCAAATGAAATGCAAAGAGTTAGGAAGAAGAAGACTCCCTTTCAGAGGAGACTCCTCCTTGGGCAGCATGAACTTCAGTTTCTAACTTGGCTCGAGTCTTTCTCTAGTATAAGCTTCCACGGTTAGGACCCATCCTCTTCTTTTTGCTCCACCCTTGGCCCGTGGGTGTCTTTTACAACCTTCATCGGCTCAGATGAAGTTGGTGTAGTAGAAGACTTAGCAGGGGCAGTAGGTTTTTTCTCACTTTCATCATCAGATTCTTGTGGCGTAGCAGACTTGGCAGTTTCATCTTTGACTGGGGAAATGGGTTATGTGGTACTTGACGGTACTTGACTAGGCACTGAAGTGCGAACTAGACTAGGCATTGTGCTAGCTGGCATTTCACTATAATCGTCAAAGATCTCTAGGAAGGCATGGAATACTAGCATGACTCCTGGAGAAAGGCTCACCAAGGTCTCTTTGATGGTAATATCTTTGGCATGCTCATATCACCAGAGTTGCCTCCACTGCTCCTTAGCCTCCTCTAATTCTCAAAGAATTATCTCTTGTTGGTGATATATCTGGCAAGCAATGTCGTTGTCTTCACTGCCATTGAGGTTGTTAGCTTTACCTTTAGTTCGTTGTCCTTTAGTGTTGGCGTGGCATCCTTGCCCTTACCCTTGCTTTTTTTCCTTCACAGTAATGCCAATGAGGTTACTCCAGCTAGCTGGCATAATTGTGTAACCCTTCACCTCGAGGGATATGTCTTCCTTTATCGTGCGCACATTGTATCTTAGACATATATTACAAATTAGAAGAGGGAAGAACAAACCTCTAGTTGGCTTGAGGGTAGAGTTGTATATCTCGTCGATTATAATCCTACCAACATTAATTTTCTAGCCCTTTGCTTATTGTCTAAGGGCCACTCTTTTGACCGTTTGGTGTCCTTTTGAGGATACAATCCACTTCGTGTCTGATTCACAAAAATCATCCAAAAGCATCTTACGTTAGGCGGCGATCATGTTGGCAGCAAACGCGACACGCACATCCTCCTCATCCAACTTGAATAGTATATTGATAGACCCTTCACCAAATCAAAAACATTCTCCACCAATCATCAAAAATGGGTTTGCTTTAGTAGTTAAATGTGCATAAAATTCTCGAACAAGATTTGGAAAGATCTCACCGTTTTGTTGCCAAAATGTCTTCCACTTGTGTTTGGTGGGGATATCAATGAACTCAGAGGGAAAACCTGATTTTTCTCGGGCTCGAAGCTGAAGTTTTTCTCGAAGCAAAAAGTCTTCGAAGCAAAGTGATCTTCATACTTCTTTTGCATATCATCGTTGAAAAAGGTGTTGAAGGGTTTAGGTGAAGAATTCATGGAAAGGTTCGAAAAGAAAAAAACAAAAGCTTGAGTTTCTTGGGAGGAAAGAGAGAGCGAATTAACCAGCTAGGTAAAGAAGATGAACTGAAAAAGAAAAGAAAAGAAAAATAAATGGGTTGAAAGAAGAAAAGGTTGAGTGTTAGGGTAAAAGTAATTATGGCGGATTTAAAGAAGGTAATCATGAAAGGTGACGTATTTTGGGGAGAGGAAAAAGGATGATGTTATAGTTTATGGAAATGGTAAGTGATAAGGATAGGATTTAAAGTGATAAGATATATATTGATAAGGTAATTAAATTTAATTTAAATTACCTTAATTTTTGGGCGGCTAGGGTTGGATATATTTTTTCTCTAATGGTGTAAATTAAATCAAGCTAGGGCAATTTCTTTTCGCCAAATTACTCTCGATGCATGCCAAGCTCAGCTGTTGGCACCACTTCTGGGCGGTGCATCATTCAATCCTACCACTCGTTGAAAATTAATGTATATGTCTATGACCAAATTTGCATCCACTCAAGTGAAACCTTTCAACCCAGCAAAAGAAAATCTAAAAATAAAGACTAAAAGAAAATGAAAAAACGATGAAAAATATCACAAATCCTAAAAACAAAGAAAAACCACTAACATAATATTTACAAATATTCACACCTATCGATGGTGTTATGGTATTTCTGCCAATGGAACAGTGTCCTTGGCGTTTCTCTTATGTCTCTCAAAATAGTGCTTTAAGCACTGGCCATTTACCTTAAAAATTTCTTCAGTTTTCAAATTCTTGATGTCCACAACACCATGGGCATAGGGTTTTACTACTTCAGAAGGGCCCGACCATCTCGACTTCAGCTTGTCTGGAACAATTTAAGCTGTGAGTTAAAAAAAGAATATGTTGACCTACCTTGAAATGCCTTGGTAGAATTTTCTTGTCATGCAAACGTTTAGGTCTTTGCTTATATAGCTTGGCATTCTCATAGGCGAGTGCTTGGAATTCTTCCAACTCATTGAGGTCTAGCATCATTTTTTCTCCCGCTGTGGCCCATGCCATGTCAAGTGTTCTGATTGCCCGATAGGCTTTATGTTCAAGCTCTACTGCAGATGGCATGGTTTACGATATACAAGCTTAAAAGGTGAAGTGCCCAATGGGGTTTTGAAGGCAGTTCTATAGGCCCAAAAAGCCTCATCTAATCTCAATGACCAATCGTTTCTCAAAATATTCACAGTCTTTTCGAAGATATTCTTGATCTGCTTGTAAGAAATCTCGGCTTACATATTTGTTTGTGGATGATAGGCCATGGCTATCCTATGTTGTATCACATACCTGCATAAAGCTTTAGAAATTAGATTGCATTTAAAATAGGTGCCCTCATAATGAATGATCACTCGAGGAGCGCCAAAACGGGTAAAGATATGCTTGTGCAAAAACTTGGTGACGGCCTTGACATCATTTGTTGGCAGGGCAGCAGCCTCTACACACTTGGAAACATAATCGAATGCCACAAGGATATATATAAATCCAAAAGAAGGCGAAAATGGACCCATAAAGCCTATCCCCCAAACATTGAATAAGTCCATCAGCATGATGTTTTAGAGAGGAAGTTGATGTCTTCTAGAGATATTCCCACTATGTTGGCATGGATCACATGCCTTGGTGTAGTCATGAACATCTTTATAAAGTGTAGGCCAATAAAAACCCGACTGCAACACCTTTGCTTCAGTCTTTAGTTCATCAAAGTGTCCACCATATGGCGCGGCATGGAATGTTTTCAAAATAGCATGGTTCTCATCCTCTGTAACACAATGGCAGATCACTTGATCGGCACATTGTATAAATAGGAAAGGCTCATCCCAATAGTACTTCTGAACATAACTCAAAAAATTCTTCCTAACATTGATGTCCAAATCTTGTGGCATGACGTTGCTCACCAAATAATTAACGATTGTTGGCATACCATGGCACGAAAACCACTACGAGTAAATGCTCATATGGGAACTCATCTCTTATAGATTTAACCTTGTCATCCTCATGGTGATTCTCTAGTCGTGATAGGGGATCAACTACAAATTTTGCACAACACTTCTTGTCCCAGATCTCGAGATCAAATTCTTGTAGTATGAGCGTCTATGGGATCAATCTCGGTTTTGCAACCTTTTTTGCCAAAAGGTATTTCAGTGCTGAGTGATTTGTAAAAACAACTTTATAACCAATCAAATAAGATCTAAATTTATCAAATGTAAATACAACTACAAGAAATTCTTTCTCAGTTGTGGTGTAAGTAAGTTGTGCTTCAGTAATTGTTCTGATGGCATAATATATTGCGTGAAAAACTCTTGCACGTCGTTGTCCAAACACTACTATGATGGCATAGTCGCTGGCATTGCATATGAGCTCGAAGGGCTCACTCCAGTCTGGTTCCAGCTTCTCTTAAGGACCTAAAACGCTCTCAAACAAGAAACAATTAATGAAAAAGAGGCATCTTTTTTCTCATAACAAGCATAATTGTTTAGAAATTTTAGAAAGGTCTCTAATGAATCGTCGATAAAAACATGTATGACCTACAAAACTTATTACACCTTTAACACTGGTGGAAGGTGGTAACTACTTGATTACTTCTAATTTTGCTGGATCAACCTCTAGTCCATTCTTGGTCACCCTATGCCTGAGAACAATGCCCTCCTTCACCATGAAGTGGCTTTTTTCCAGTTCAAGACTAGATTTGTCTTAATGCATCTCTTCAAAACATGCTCCAGGCTCTGAATGCATTCCTCAAATGTGTTACCAAACACTGAGAAATTGTCCATAAACACTTCCATGTTGTGCTCAATCAAATCATAATAAAGTAGACATCATATAACGTTGAAATGGTGTCGACGCAATGCACAAATCAGACGGAATCCCTCTGAAGGAAAATTTCCCATATGGGCTGGTAAATGTGGTCTTTTCATGGTCATCGGGGGCTATTGCAATCTGGTTATAACCTGAATAGCCATCTAAGAAACAATAGAAAGCTTTACCTGCCAGTTTGTCTAACATTCGATCAATGAAAGGCAAAGGGAAGTGGTTTTTCCTCGTGACTTTATTCAGCTTACTATAATCTATGCACACTCTCCATCCTATGATTGTTTTGGAGGGGATCAACTCATCCTCGCTATTCTATACAATAGCCATGCCACCCTTCTTTGGCACGCACTACACCGGGCTAACCCAAGAGCTATCGCATATGGGATAGATTATCCCCGCATCAAGCCTTTTTATAATCTCTTTTTTTAAAACTTCATTCATGCTCGGGTTCAGCCTCTTTTGACCTTCAATAGTCTTGCCATGATATTCCTCCAAAATAATCTTGTACATGCAAATGGTTGGGCTTATACCTCAGATATCTGCTAAGGTCCAGCCTAATGCTTGCTTATAGATCTTTAATATTGCCAACAATCTTGCCTCTTGATCATTAGTGAGATCAACGGCAATAATCACTGCCAGTGTTCAGTGCTCACCTAGATAGGCATACTTCAAGTGTTCTGGCAGTGGCTTAAGCTCCAACTCTGGTTATTCCTCGATTGATGGTTTCAGTTTCTTTATCTCTCTGCCAGCTAACTGGAGTGGCTCAAAGTAACTAACATCTTCAGCCGCCAAGGCTGGTTTCTTAGGTTCCTCAAACATTTTAACTATGTCGTCAAGCATGTTGGCATCGAATTCTGCATCCTCGCACAACTATGCATTATCCAAAGTATAAATGGCCTCCATCATCCCCTCGGTTTAACATTCATCTTATTCATCTGCACATTTCAAAGCTTGAAACAGGTTAAAGTAACACGCTGATCATTCATTCGGATGGTTAGTTCCCCTTTATGAGCATCAATAAGCGCCCTACCCGTGGCAAGGAATGTCCTTCCCAAAATAATTGGCACATTAGTGTCAGCTTCATAATCCAAAATGATAAAATTAGCTGGAAATATAAATTTGTCTACCTTAACCAACACATCATCAATCTTACCCTTGGGATGTGCATAGGATCAGTCTACCAATTGGAGTGTCACTGTGGTAGGTCTTGCTTCTATGCCAAGCTTTTTAAAAACAAATAGTGGCACCAAGTTGATGTTGACTCCTAAATCACACAATGCCTTACCCTTGAATTTATTGTTGATTGTACAAGGGATAGTAAATCTCCCTAGATTTTTAAGCTTTGGCGGCAATCGATTCAAGATCATCGCGCTGCACTCATTTGTGAGGGCAACAATCTTGAACTCTCCCACCTTCCTCTTTTTGGAGAAGATGTCCTTCATGAATTTACATAGTTGGGCATTTTCTCAAGGGCCTCTACAAATGCAATGTTAATTTGCAATTGCTTAAGTACTTCCAAGAATCGCTTTAATTGTTGGTCCTGCTTTGCTTTTGAAGTCTGGCCATAAATGGTGGCGGTGGATACATATATGCTGGCACTAACGGCTTTGTCGAGGCAGTTCTGGCATCCACTTTGGCATTAGTATGCTTCTTGGCCTCAGTCTGTTTGTCATAATTGTTAACTTCATTATTGGCACTGGAACTGGCTTCCTGTTGAGCACTGGAACTGGCATGAGTGTTGGCATCACTGTGGGCATCACCACTACATCATCTGCGTTGGCTTTCTTCTTCTCTAATTTCTTGGGCTCATTTGCTAGCAGTGGTTTTCCAACTTGGTAGTTGACCGACTACTTGAAAGTTGTTTATGCCTCACATTGTTTTCCACTTTGAATGGTTATGGCCTTGAACTTCTCATCACCTTTGTGTCGAGCATCTTCAGTGTCACTTGGCAAAGCTTCTTGTAGATGATTGTTGACTACATTAGCAATTTGTCTCATATGGATCACTAAATTCCGTATTGAGGCTACCAGACTATGAATTATGACATCATTTTGTTTTTTGTATTCTACAAGATTTCCTCCTTGATTGAGTCTTTGCCCTTGCTGGAAATTATTTTGAACTCTCTAAGGCATGGCATGTTGACAGAATGATGGCATGGCATTCAGGTTTTGCCTCTGGGCTTTCTGAAGTTGTGTGTTGTACTGGTTTTCTCCTTGATTTCCCCAAGCTAAATAAGGGTTGGAGTTAGGATTATAATAACGTCCAGAATTGGCAATGAAATTTACCGACTCAGGATTGGCAGGGCATTAATCCACATGGTGGTTCTCTCCACAAATAGTGCAAAATGGCTACAATGCTTAAACTGTTTGGGACTCATTGCTTTTTTATAAAGTCCTTACCATGCTGGTGAGGATGGAAATCTCGGCATGGATTGACATTAGCTCATCCAACTATAGTTTCCCAATGGCTTTTGTTCCAGTCCCAAGTCTAGCAGCAAGATATTCAAAATCATTGATGTCTATCCTTTCAAGGATGCCAACAGCTTATGTATACTTTTTGTCAAGTAATTATTCGGTTGTTGAAGCATCAACAACAGTCCTTGTCTGTGCATTCAATCCGTTGTAGAAGGATTGTATTTGGGTCCAATTTAGGAACTCGTGCATAGAACACCTTCTCAACAAGTCTTTAAATATTTCCCAGACATCATATAAGGTCTCATCTTCAGCCTGCCTGAAGGTAATGATCTTACCATGCAGCTTGGTAGTGAACTTTGGTGACTGAAATTGCGTTAGAAACTTTTGGAATAGAACTGCCCATGAAGTGACTGAGCCAGGTGGCAAGGAATTGAGCCAGTTCTTTACTCTATCTCTCAAAGAAAAAGTTAATAGTTTCAGCTTCACGGTATCCTCAAATACTCCTAGTTACTGAAATAATTGGCATATCTCCATGATTTGCTTTAACTGCTACCTTAGATCTCCATTTAGTGCTCCATCAAAATGTCCTACATTCAAAAGAGATAAGATCATTAGGGGTTTGAGTTTGAAATTCGATGCATTTACCGTATTGCCAATAACTCCTATAATTAAGCATGTGACATCATGTGTTGATTGATCTCGAATAGGTCTCTCTTCTTCGGCATGTGGAGCAAAATGGTTATTATTCTCTAGTGGGTTGTGATTGTTGTTAACACCATTTCCTCAAGCGCTTCCTTAATTTTCGTGATTCATCTCTCGAATTCTCTTTTTCAATTTACGTAAATTGTTTTCAATCTCAGGGTCTAGTGGACAAGCTTACCTCTCAGTACGGTTCCAGGATATACACTTGTAAAAACAAAACTAAAATAAAAAATGAAACATGATTTTTTTTACAAAAATAAAATCCGTTGCAATCCACGGTAATGATGCCAAAAACTTGTAGACTCTCAGTGTGGATGAATAATTGCTGGCAATAGGGCTTGAAATGTGTAGAAAATATAGAAATAGTTCCAAGAAAATCAATTACGTGCAAGTATACACGGTCTACAGGTAATATAGCAATTAACCTGAGTGTTGATCCCAAACAGATTGTGTTTGGAATTCGATTGCTTTGCTAAGTACTTGTCTTGTGAAAAAGATGTTTTTGATGTAGAGTGGTTTTGAAAGAAAATGAAAAGAAAATGAAATGAAATGAAATGAAAGTATGAAAAGTAAATTAAAATGTTGGCAAGGAAGGTGTTATAGCAAATGATGATCGTTGGCAAGGAGTGCCTACTATTTTAGAAAGTCTGTTATGATATTGAGATGCAATAGGCTAACTCTGCCAGCCGTCGCTTGGCATAGTATTGTAGAAAGAGAGTGCCCGCTACCACTTGGCAGCACACTTAAAAATAGTAAACATGTCAGATAGGAAAAATAGTGTCGAGACAGTGTCAATTTATTAAAAACTAAACAAAAATATAGCATTCAAACGCAACAACCCCTCACCAACTATGAAATTAGTTCATGGTGAGGGTATGAACCAAAAAACCATTATCTTTTTAACATCCATCATCACTAAAACTAAGTAAAAATAAAATAACAACAAAGAGTATGGGCTAAAAGAGGGTCTCTCGATGCAGCTCTTCACAGCCAGGCTCTTGGTCAAATGTTGAACATTATCTCCGATCACTCTCCTTCCTTGTTCAACCTTCAATTTTGCTTTGATCGGGTTTGAATAGGACTCCATGGGTAGCCAAGGATTAGCTTCAATTGAATTTGAGCGTGCGGGGATAAGGGAGGTGATCATCTTATCCAGCGTTTGAATCTTAAGGCTGATTAGATTAGGGCTGACCTCATCATGCCAATGAACTTCTTGCATCGCATCTAGCATGGTACTGCCAACCACGCTTGTCACTGCTTGTCTGCAAATTTTTAGAGATTGATCCAATCCCTATTTTTTCGCAGCTTGATGTGGTCCTATTTTTTCAGAGTCGATATCTTCTTGGCCTGGCATTAAACATTCTTCTTTGCCAACCAGTGCTTGGCATTAAATTTCCTTCTGTGCCAATGGTTACTAGGCATCCTCCTTGGCATCGTTTGTAACCCCCCACCTGGCCTGGGTGAGAGACTTAACCGGACGAGTAACACGAGGAATATTGAACTAAACCAAGAAGTTTACTCCAATAAATGACCCTATTTTATCATTTTGTCTTTTCTAGATGCTCATTAACGCCCAATGTGATAAACATCGCAGCGTAACAATTTACAATTCAAACAAACAAAGATAAGAGATTCAATTGCACGCAAACACCTTTTAGGAACCATATTGTAAATTTGCTAATTTATAATGGCTCTTTCCAATTTATATTGCCAACCTTTAATTAATTACATTTCATGCCACTCTGTCAAAAATCAATTCTTAACAAGCATCCAAACTCATTAATTTGCATTCACAAACATCTGGGACTAAAATGTAAAGATTCAGAACAATCAAAGATGCTTTTAACTACCTTAATAGCCAATTGTATCAATACCTTAGAGACAATATCGATACGCCCACAACGAGTATGTTCCCAAATTCAAATTCAACAAGGCCATATTGATGCCCTCTAAGTCGTATCGATAACTCAAAAACCAGTACCAAAAAATTATATCGATGCGCGCCCCATGTATCAGAACGTCCCTTCAACTTTGCTTGGTCCGTATCGGTACCCTTTCTATCGTATCGATACCCATGGACGTGTAATGTCATAATTTACTGGTTTTCACTCCTTAATCCAAACTAAACAATTCCAACAACCTTCTAACATGCATACAACATATTCAAAACATCAAACCACAATCATACATGGCGGAAACAACATCATAACATATCCATATGAATCAAAGGAATCTATAGGCATGTAACCTATGGAAAACACCATTAAACAGTCAAAACACAAACCAAGTCATAAACCAACAAGTATAGGCCATTTACAAATCATTAAGGGCATTTCATACTTGCCACAACTAGGGAGTTTCAAAACACATCTCCCAAAATAACACGGTATCCTCCCATTGCCAACTATCTTATGCATTCATTAAAATGCAAAATCTCAAGGCAAAGCCTTACATGCTTAAATCTCATAAAGCATATCTCAACATATTATCTCATATGCATTCTCAATTCATTTAAATCATTTATAAACAAGGTACATGTCAATCTCATATATTGGCATTTTGTAACATTACTCGAATATACAGATAGCTTCACAGAATCTCACCTCGTCAAGTCCTACCCCGGTGGAATCTCACATTACCAGACTCTCTTGGCAGGATCTATCATTGCTACAAAGCTTGGGTGTTTCACCAAGACCTACCGTGGTGGAATCTGTAATGCCCTGGTTTTGGCCTAGATGTTTTAGACATCAAATCGGGCCGGTCGGAAACAGTTCGAATAATATTGCGCGGTTTAAAGAATCAAGGATCGAGAAAGGATAAAATTATGACAAAAATTGCTAAAATCCTCTAAAATCATGTTTAAGAGGTTGGTCAAACAATTTTACAAAGTGAGTTTCGGAAGTGTTAAATTTTGGGTAGTGACCAAAATGTAAAGTTTTAAAACTGTGGAAAATGCAATTTCAAAAGAGGAGTCAAAATCTTAGAATCTTGAGGGAGCTTTTGTTCAACTACACCTTCCCTTAAATTGACATGTGTTTTAAAAGAGTTTTAATATAATTGATTTAAAAGGGATTTTTATTTTAATTAATAAAATGGTAAATAGGGAGGTTTAAATTCACGTAACTTTCAATTCTCATTTTCAGCAGAACCCATTTTCTCAAACCTTTTCTCCAGATTTCTTTTCTCCCAAACACTCTCTCTTTAGTTTCTCATCTTTTTTCTCGGAATTCTCTTCAAACTCTTCAAGATTTGTGAAGCAAAAACATGTCAATCTTTAAGGAAGGCAAGGATTTGATGTAAATCTTGTTCTCAACCTCTAATCTAGGTTCTTTATTGAAATTCCCAAGATTATTGACACCTAATTGTTGTTTTTAACTGAGTTTTAATTATAATTTTGATTTAAGATCAAAATCTTGCAAAAAATGGTTTAAATCTTGATTTTCTGAGTGTTGTTGATGAGCTCTATTTTGGATTGATTCTAATTGAGTTTTGAGTCTATGATAGTGTTGAAAAAGAATTTTGATGGTATAGATCCCGAAATCCTTGAGATCCTTGAGTTTATGTTAGTTTTGGTTGAGTTTTTGAGGTGTTTTGTTGGTGTTTTGTTTGCTGGAGGTATAAGGAAGGGTTTAGGTTGTTTTTAGATGTGTTTTGATGATTGTTAATGGTTGGAAGTAATGTATGTTGGTTGGGCTTGGTTTAAGAAGCAATCGATTGATTTTTCAGTTGCTTCGAATGGGTGAATTAGTGTAGTTTTTATGAGCAACGAGTTTGTGTTTAGTTGTTTGTGTTCAAATGCATTTTAATGCATTTGGATCTCTGTTTTGATGCTCCAAAAATAGGGGATCTTGATTCGGAAGCAAGCGAAGCATTTTAGGAGGCTTCGGGCAAGTGATATTAGAGTCAACAAGGGAAGTTTCACGTATCGGTGAGTGGAAAAAGATTTCCAGCTTTGAAATGCTTTGAGCGTGGTTTTGGGAGCTTAGTGTAAGTTTGAAACACTTAGTTAAGCTTGAGAGTAACTAAATCGAAAGTCTCTCTCGGAATGTGGTTTGATTACTATTTTAAAGCATGATTTGAGCATTGATGATGCTAGATTTTAATTCTATTTTGTTAAGGATGCACATGGTAAGTGTCCTTGGGTTTATATGATTTATGCATATGCTTTAAGCATGTTAATGCTTGTGAAAATGGCATTGTGGTTTATGCTTGTAAAACAGTGAAATGATGATGATAAATGATTATATTGGCATGTGAATGAAATGATTTTTGGTTAATTTAATTGGATATAGTTAGCCGGCTATAGGATTGGGTGCACCATGAATAAAGTCACCTTGGATGTCGAGGGGTTGTTATTGTGTCGTAAAATCCATCCAAGTACCGTAACGTTTGAGGCTAAGATCACAATGGTGGATGGTTTAATCTCGGGTGTGAATCTTGTGGTTTGTGTCTCGTGCTCTTGTTAGTGGAATTATACAACTACCGATGAGTGATGGTGAGGGGTTTTGATTGTGCCATTAATCTCCAGCACGAGTGTTGAGGGGTTGTGATTTTGTCATTTAAGTCCACCTTGTGTAATCTGGTAGTGTGTATGAAGCGTGTGGGACAACGCTTGTAATCCGCGTATCCGGTTGTGTCAATTGTGTTGGTTCTGATACGGGTTGTTATTGATCACTTGTGTGCCAATATAATGGAATTTATTTAATGATTTAATGATGGACATTGATGTTGAGAAAACATGTGATGCTTGAGAGATATGCTGGAATGCATATGATGCTTGGCTTAAGCATGAGCAAAGGTTTTTGCTGTTGAAATTTATGATGCTATTGGCATTTGGATTTGAAAGTAGAAATGGTGTTTTAAGGTGCATGTTTTAAAGGAAGGCATATGTTTACAAAGAATGATGAATTGGTTTTATAAAATGCATTGATGAATGTTTGTTGTTTTAACGGTCCTCACTAAGCTTTATGCTTACGCTCATTTGATTCATCAATGTAGAGAATTGAGCATTTGAGGCAGCAAGAGAGCAAGGGAAATCAAAGTGATTTGAGGTAAAAAAAAGTATGTGTTTTCACTCAGTGTAATAAGAGGCAATGGGAGGGATTTCTACCTATGGTTTTGTTTGGTGATGTTTAACACCTTGAGCTTGTTTGGCTTATGATTTTGCACTTGTAAGAGGTCTTAAATTTAGCTTTTGGTCTTATATTCTAGTATGCGTGTCGATACTAGGGATTGTGTATCGATACGCTAAGGCTATTTTTAGACATTTCAGCTTAGGGGTACCGATACGCGTTGCCCTCGTATCGATACACCTAGGCAAAGGTTTAAAGGTTGTATCAATACGGGGGAAAGCGTATCGAACCCCTTTTCCCAAAATTTTCCACTGCAATTTCGCGTATCGATAGGTGTTCATGCGTACCGATACATGTTTGTTATTTTCTATTAAAAGTATCTTTAACAGTTCTAGAATGTTTCATATTAGTCCCTGGATATTGTATGATTAATTGGTTGAGTCTGGACGATCCGTTTGTGATTAAATTTGACATGATGGCATGTTACATGACTAATTAAGGCTCGATAACTTTAAAATCAGAATGGTCCCTGTATTTTATGGAAATTAAAATTTAGTCCCTAAATGTGTATTTCAAGCAATTGAACTCCTAATCGAACTCCAATTCCTTTGCCGTTTTCTTCCATGAGTGTTGCCGGTCACATAGGATCTTAATGTGCATCTAGAGAATATAAAAAGAAATAAAAGGGTTTATAGTCGAAGTTGGCTTTAATAAGTTGGCTTCGGATTTCCCCGTGTAATCTTTTTAGTTCAGGTCGGGCGTCTAGGTCGGGCTAAGAAGGTTATATTTGTTGGTATCAGAGCCAAGATATGAAATAATTGGGAATGGTGGTAAGTGGAATTGGTATGTTTTGATGTTCGATTCAATGTTAGTGGCATGTTGTTTGAAAAATCATATTTTTTGTTGAATGTTGGTGTTATGCCATGCTTGGTTGTTATGAATCATAAAAGAGTTAAATATGATTGCATGTTGCTGATTGTGGATGAGTTAAAGCATGATGGTTGTGATAGGATATTGTATGCTATATTATGCTTGAAGAAAATCGGGGTGCCCACTCCCTTATTACACTAGATGAATATTTTAAATTGGTTTTATAAACTTGGATCCTTGCTTGAGGCTGGCCTAAATCATGCTTTGATTTATTTTTGTTGTTATGCCTTGTTAAAAATAGCACAGTGGGTCCGAAGAGAGAGCTTAGATCGAATACGATTGTGCCTATGCCTGAGCATGGAAATCAGGGGGTTGAGAACCCAACTGATGAGACTCTACCTCCGCCACCACCACCTAGAGGTGGGGAGCCTGAGCAACGCGGACAGGCTGGTCCAGGTTTGGGTGATCTAATGCAGCTAGTTCAAGCGATCACCGGAGCATTTCAGGCTGTGGTAGCTGGAGCGCAAGTTCAGGCACCTACAGCTAGGCAGGTGGGGTTGCCTTTGGAAAGGATGAGGAATTTGGGAGCTGTTGAGTTCCATGGTATGTCTCCTGAGGCATTAGAGGCATGGTAAGCTAGTACAATCCGCATTATGGATCAGATAAGCTGCAATGATGTGCGCAAGCTGGGATGCGCAGTTTCCTTGCTCCAGGGTGATGCCTATAGTTGGTGGACAACTATCATTGCTGAAATGGAACCCAATGAGGCGGATTGGGAGTTCTTTCGGAGTGTGTTTAGGAAGAAGTATCTTGGTGTAAGATACTTGGATAAAAAGAAGCGCGAGTTCATGTCGCTTCTACAATGAAGTCTTTCGGTTGCTGAGTACGAGGTCCAATTCATACGTCTAAGGCAGTATGCCCCTGTGTTGATGCCGAGTGAGAGGCATCATTGTGATCGCTTCTGGTATGGGTTTGTGCAGGAAGTGAAGACCTTTATGTTGGCTACAGACTACACGGAATTTGATGTGCTCGTATGTCAGGCTAAGGACATCGAGCAGAGTTTGGGTCTGGTATCTCGTGGCAGTGGTTCTAGCTCTGCTAAGAGAGTAACTGATTTTAGTTCCGGAGGTGGACGGAACAAAAGAGGCCAAGATTGGAGGCATCATCCTGATGTGAGGCGAGGTGCTTCATGGCGTGATGGACAGGCTCAGGGTGGACGAGTGAGGTCTGAGCAGCACACGTGCTGGACGTGTGGATCGAGGGACCATCTGAGGCGAGATTTTCCACGTTCGTCTAGAGAGGCACATGCTCCTGATGTGGTGATAGGGAATTCTTGCTAGAACTGTGGTTCATCATATCATATGAGGCGTGAGTGTCTTCTATTGGCTAGTGGAGTCCAGGGACATGCACATGCTGTGGCTGCACCTCAGATAGGCCGTGCGCGCGGCCGAGGCAATTTTTAGAGGAGAGATGAGGGTCAGTATTGTATTGGTCGTGTTGTAGCAGTTCAGCATGAATGAGGTGGTCCTGTGAGGGTCTATGCTCAGCGCGAAGGGCGCAACGACACCGATGTTATCGCAGGTACCTTTGTTCTACAATCTTTATCATTGTTGGCTTTGATTGATTCTAGATCCACGCATTCTTATATCTTGAGTGAGCATGCTCATTTGCTTGATATACCTGTTGAGTTGCTTAATGTGGGAATGCAAGTGACTAGTTCTTTTGGTGAGTCTGTGGTCACAAGGAAGTTGTATCAGAGGTGTTTCTTATTTGTTCAGGGTCATGTCTTTCTTGTGGATTTGATGGAGTTACCCTTTTATGGATTTGATGTGATTCCTTGTATGGATTGGTTGTATGAGCATAGAGCAATGGTTGACTTTCATGTTAAGCGAGTCACCTTAAAGCTTGCTGATGATTCTGAGGTGGTGATAATAGGCGAGAATGTGAAATTCTTGTTTAATGTTGTTTCGACTTTGGAAGTAAGTCGTATGTTAAGAATGGGTTGTGATGCTTATCTTGCACATGTGATAAATCCTGGTACAAAGGATGTACATGTGCAGAATATCAGAACCGTGTGCTATTTTTCGGGTGTTATTCCGGAAGAGTTGCCTGTGTTGCCGCCAAATAGGGAAGTTGAGTTTGGTATCGAGTTGTATGAGAATACAACTCCAGTGTCCATTGCTTCTTATCAAATGACACCTAAATAGCTGAAAGAGTTGAAGACGCAACTTCAGGAGTTACTGGATCGAGGGTTCATCCGGCCGAGTGTATCACCTTGGGGTGCCCCGGTGTTGTTTGTGAAGAAGAAAGATGGTACAATGTGGATGTGTATAGATTATCGACAACTAAACAAGTTGACGATCAAGAACAAGTATCCCTTGCCAAGGATTGATGATTTCTTTAATTAGTTTCAAGGAGCCTCAGTGTTTTCTAAGATTGATTTGAGGTCGGGTATTTCCAGTTGAAGGTGAAGGCTGTGGACGTACCTAAAACGACTTTTTGGACGAGGTACATGTATTATGAGTTCTTAGTGATGCCTTTTGGTTTAACCAACGCAGTTGTTGCTTTCATGGACATGATGAATCGCGTATTCCATGAGTTATTGGATCAGTTCGTGGTGGTGTTCATCGATGACATCCTTGTGTACACTCCTACCGATGAGGTTCATGATAGCCACTTATAAATAGTGTTGTTGGAGAACCAGCTTTACGCTAAGCTAAGCAAATGTGAGTTTTGGCTTACGGAAGTAGTCTTACTTGGGCATATTTTATCAGCCGAGGGTATTCGTTTTGATCTACATAAGATAGAAGCAATGATGAGTTGGAAAGTGCCAAAGTCGGTGATGGAGGTGCGAAGTTTTCTTAGCTTGGATGTATATTACCATATGTTTGTCGAGGGTTTCTCGAAGATTGCTGCACCTTTGACCAAGTTGTTGCATAAGAATGTTCGCTTTGAGTTGATGCAAGAGGGTAAGATGGTAGCATATGCATCTAGGCAGTTGAAGGTGTATGAGCGTAACTACCCAACTCACGATCTTGAGCTCGCAGTTGTTGTGTTTGCCTTGAAGATTTGGAGGCATTACCTGTATGATCTGTCGATCAAGTATCATCCTGGAAAGGCCAATGTTGTGGTTGATGCTTTGAGCAGAAAGGTGGTTGTGGTGTTGATGGTGATGTTTGCTCGCTTGAGCATAGCACGAGATGGTGGTCTTATTGCTGAATTGCAAGTGAAACCATCTTTGTTTCAGATGATCAAGGATAAGCAATTGCTTGATGATTCCCTTGTTCCTCATGTTCAGGATATTGTGGATGGTAAGCCTTCGGATTTCAGTTTCAATAATGAAGGTGTTCTATGTTTTGGGAGTCGGATAGTGGTTCCGAATGATGTTGAGTTGAGGCGCACTATTCTGACTGAAGCTCATTGTAGTCATTTCGCTATGCACCCTGGTAGTACGAAGATGTATCGTCGTTTAAAGGATGAGTACTATTGGATGGGATTGAAGAAGGATGTTGCTGAGTTTGTTAGAAAATGCATGGTTTGTCAGTGAGTGAAGGATAAACATCAGCTTCCTTCTGCGTTGTTGCAACCTTTGAAAATCCCAGAAAGGAAGTGGGAAAGGATTACCATGGATTTCGTGTCTGGTTTGCCTTTGTAACCGTCGAAGAAGAATTCTGTTTGGGTGATTCTTGACCGCCTTACGAAGTGTGCACATTTCTTGCATGTGCATACTACGTATACCTTGGATAAGCTGGCAGAGCTGTATAATGCTGAGATTGTGCGGTTGCACGGTGTTCCGAAGTCTATAGTGTCAGATAGAGATTCGGGGTTCACATCAAGGTTTTTGGAATTTTTGCATCAAGCCTTGGATACACGGTTGAATTTCAGTACTTCTTATCATCCTCAAACGGATGGATAGTCGAAGCGTGTTATCCAAGTGCTGGAGGACTTGTTGAGATGCTGCGTTATAGATTTTCAAGGTTCTTGGGAGAAGCATTTGCCTCTTGTTGAGTTTGCTTACAACAATAGTTACCAGGCAAGCATTCAAATGGCTCCATATGAGGCTTTGTGTGGGAGAAAGTGTAGAATGCCTCTTTGTTGGGCAGAAACATGTCAAAAGTTGATTTCAATACCGATTGTGTTGAAAGGATCCATCGAGAAGGTGAAGCTCATTTGTGAGCGTTTAAGGGCAGCGTCGGATCGACAAAAGATTGGCTCCTATGTGGGAGAGAGTTGTAATGCCCTGGTTTTGGGCCTAGATGTTTTAGACATCGGATCGGGCTGGTCAAAAACGATTTGAATCCTATTAGGTGGTTTAGGGAAAATAAGGATCAGGAAAGGATAAAAATATGATAATAATTGATAAAAGCCTCTAAAATCATGTTTAAGAGGTTGATCAAATTAATTTTACAAAATAAGTTTCGGAAGTGGTACATTTTGTGTAGTGACCAAAATGTAAAGTTGTAAAAGTGTGGAAAATGCAATTTCAAAAGAGGAGTCAAAATCTTAGAATCTTTAGGGAGCTTTTGTGCAATCACACCTTCCATTAAATTGACATGTGTTTTAAAAGAGTTTTAATATAATTGATTTAAAAGGGATTTTATTTTAATTAATAAAATTGTAAATAAGGAGGTTTAATTTAACTTAACTAACCTTCAACTCTCATTTTCAGCAAAACCCATTTTCTCAAACCTTTTCTCCAAATTTCTTTTCTCCTAAACACTCTCTTTAGTTTCTCATCTTTTTCCAGGAAATTCTCTTCAAGCTCTCCAATATTTGTGAAGCAAAAACTTGTCAATCTTTAAGGAAGGCAAGGATTGGAGGTAAATCCCGTTTTCAACCTCTAATCTAGGTTCTTTATTGAAATTCCCAAGATTATTGACTCTTAATTGTTGTTTTTAACCGAGTTTTAATTATAGTTTTGATTTAAGATCAAAATTTTTCAAAATAATGGTTTAAATCTTGATTTTCGGAGTGTTGTTGATGAGCTCTGTTTTAGATTGATTCTAATTAAGTTTTGAGTTGATTATAATGTTGAAAAAGAGTTTTGATGGTATAGATCCCGAAATCCTTGAGAACCTTTAGTTTCATGTTAGTTTTGGTTGAGTTCTTAAGGTGTTTTGTTGGTGTTTTGTTTGCTGGAGGTATAAGGAAGGGTTAAGGTTATTTTTAGATGTGTTTTGATGATTGTTAGTGGTTGGAAATGATGTATGTTGGCTGGGCTTAGTTTAGAGAGCAATCGATTGAGTTTTCGGTTGCTTCGGATGGGTAAATTGGTGTAGTTTTGCTGAGCAACGAGTTTGTGTTTAGTTGCTGGTGTTGAAATGCATTTTAATGCATTTGGATCTCTATTTTGATGCTATAAAAATATGTGATCTTGATCGAGAAGCAAGCAAAGCATTTTTGGAGGCTTCGAGCGAATGATCTTCGCGTCGGGAAGAGAAGTTTCGTGTATCAGTGAATGGAAAAGGGTTTCCATCTTTGAAACGCTTTGAGCATGGTTTTGGAAGATTAGTGTAAGTTTCAAACACTTATCTTAGCTCGAGAGTAAGTAAATCGAAAATCTCTCTCGGAATGTGCTATGTTTTGGTTTTAAATACACTTTATTTGAATGTGGTTTGATTATAGTTTTAAAGGATGATTTGAGCATTGATGATGTTTGATTTTAATGCCATTTTGTTAAGGATGCACATGCTAAGTGATCCTTGGGTTTATATGATTTATGCATCTGGTTTAAGCATGTTAATGCTTGTGAAAATGGAATTGTGGTTTGTGCTTGTAAAACAGTGAAATGATGATGATAAATTATTATATTGGCAACTGATGGAAATGATTTTTGGTTACTTTAATCTGATATAGTTAGCCGGCTATAGGATTGGGTGAACCGTGAATAAAGTCGCCTTGGATGTCTAGAAGTTTTGATTGTGTCGTAAACTTCATCCAAGTACCCTAACAATTGAGGCTAAGATCACAATGGTGGATGGTTTAATCCCGTGTTTGAATCATGTGGTTTGTGTCTCGTGCTCTCGTTAGTGGAATTATACAACTACCAATGAGTGATGTTGAGGGGTTGTGATTGTGCCATTTAACTCCACCTTGTAACCCTATTTTTTTCTTTAGTAAATGCTCATTAGGATCCTAAGTGTTCAAGATCGCAATGTAACAATTTACAACCCGATTAAGCAACGAATTGAAACTTGATTGCATTCAAAAGCATATTAGGGACCCTTTTTGTAATTTTTACTAAATATAGGGACTTATCCACTTTTAAAGTTATCAATCCTTAATTAAACGTGCTACATGCTTCTCTGTGCAAACTCAACTCAAAACAATCACCCATACTCATTTAATTGCATCTACAACATTTAGGGACTAAAACGTAAAGATTTAGAACTTCAGAATATTCCATCAACTAACATAACAACTAGTTGTTTCGGTACATGTTGCCCTGTATCAAAACATGTGTACCGAAACAAGTTCTCAAGGCTCGAAACACGGGCCTATATCCAAAGACCCCCATAGGTGTTTCGGAATTGAGGCTTCTAGTAGCAAAGTGTACCGGAATTAAGCTCCCTATTTCGAAACCCTTAGGCCATTTCAGGCTCACTGTTTCGGTATAGACTCAAGTGTATCGAAACACATGGGCATGTAATGGCACATTTTGCAGGTTTTTCACACTTTAATCCACATTAAACCATTCCAACATACCTCCAACATGCATATAACATATTTAGAACATCAAACCACAACATACATGGCAGAAACAACATCATAGCAAGATCATATGCATCAAGAGAATCTATATGCAAACAACCTATTCAAAAAAGGCCACTTAGAAGTCAAAACACCAACCAAGGCATAAAACAAACATTAAAGGCCATTTACAAGCCGTTAAGGGCATTTCTAACATGCCTCAAACTAGGGAGTTTCAAAACACATATCCCAAAAACAAAAAAGGTATTCTCACATTGCCAACTATTATTACTAATGAGCAAATATAAAATCATACTTGAGCTTAATCCAAGTCTTTGGAAATTTTCTTTCCCCTTTGTTGCCCACTCAAGCTAATTCTCTACTTGTTGGAAAAATAGAGCGTGAGCACATTTGCTTAGTGAGGAATGCTCAAAACAACCAACCACAACAATGCATTTTAAAACCATTTCTCCTTATAAAATCTCTTTCTTATCATGCACTTTCAATCTCATGCTTGAAATCATTTTCGTAGCTGTTGGGATTTATGTGCTTGGTTTCCTTCAACCGTTCTAGCTCGCCAAGTGTGGAGAAGTTGTATATTTCGGTTTTTTGTGGGAATTGAAAGATAGGCAATTGACACAAGGATTTATAGTGGTTCGGCCTTCTAAAAAGCACCTAAATCCACTACCTTAGCTTCCCACTAAGGATTTCAATAAATTTACTATTTAATTTCTTCCCCTTTTCTAGGCTAAGGAGGCAACCTTTACACACTCAAAGCTTTCTAACCCAAAGCTTGAGTAAACCCTATTTACAAGATAAATTCTAAAGTAAACTTGAAATCCCTCTAATAGGTCACTGTTTGAACTATTTAGTTCTCACCCAAAACATAAACACTTGAGCAAATTTGACAATGGTTAGCTCTCAAGTGTTGTCTATACATGAAAATGAACAGTTAAGCTCTAAGACAAATTCTTTATCATTATGTTGTTTACAATTCAACCATTAGTCTTCTCTTGATGCTTGGAGGTCCCTTTTATACTCCTAATTGAGTTTGTAGGCGTTAAGGACCATTGGAGTTGATTTCGAGATGTTCGAGACTTTATTTCCCACCATAAAAGTTGTTCTGTAGACATCCGTTTCGAAACAAGTGAACCCGTTTAGGAGCGCCCTTCTTCAGAACTAGCCGTTGAAGTCTGATGCAACAAGCCATTTCTAAACACCTCTGGTCGTTTCAAAACACCCTTTATCCCTATTAAAACAATAGCAACCCCATTTCGAAATGAGTAATAGTTGAGCTACAATTTAAAAAGTCGTTGGGAAAATAGCCATTGAGGAGGTTTTGACCGTTGGGCATATCAAAACACCAAAGGGGTGTTTCGAAACGAAACCCTCAGGGTTTTGGCAGTTTCAAACTGTTTCGATACAAGTATCCATGTTTCGAGACAGGTACTTGGAAAACCCTAGTTTGGCTACTTAGAAACGTTTCAAACCTTGCCAAAACCATTTAAAATATTCACAAACTTATTTTCAAGTTGTTTGGATTTAAATACACTTTTGAAATCTTTTCAATTTAGTCCAAAACTATTTTTCAATTATTATATCAAAACATTAGTTCTTCAATCTCCTCCTTTTTTGATATAATAAAACCAACTTGAAAAATTGTTTGGGATTCTCCCCCTTAGTGAAATAAATTTTGAATAAGAGAATAGAGATTCAAAATTAATTAAAGCTCCCCCTTATTCATTTGAAAATTCAAATTTTCAAATCGTTTCTCCCCCTTTTGTTATATCCAAAAGATTTCAAATAACTTTAAGTTCAAAACAACTTAGGAGGTAAAAAATGACACAAATAAGAATTTTTGTTTTAAAATGGCTCCCCTTACTCAAAGCATCATTAAAAATCTTAGTCCAACACATGATAATCTAGTTGAATTAAAAGAAAATAAATCAAATTAAATAAATAAAAACAACTAGATTTTACCACACTTGAACTCAAGAGAGGATGTGATCAATCTCCATCACTACTATCATAAGACAATCAAGTAATTTTTTGGTATCCAAATTACTTTGGATCGATACACGTTAGTAGCATAAAATTTAGTCCCCTTTGGAATCCATTTTTCAATTTCATCATTTATAGTTGACGTGGTTATTCCTTTTGGGACCCAAACACTTCTAAAACATTTTCCATTTATAAATATATGGGCACTAGATTGTCTTACATAAAAGTTTGATTTTCCAAAATTATTTTTCTTCTCAAGCTTTTTGGAAATCAAATCTTTTTCTTCTTGAACTTTATGAAGCAAATTTTTAAGTCAAAACATTTTTGTTTAAACTCATTGATTTTTTCTTCAAGTTCAATTTTGGTTTTAGAAATCAAATCATTTTGAATTTTATAATTTGAAACAATTTTCTTGTTTTTCAAAATTTGATTTTTAAACTCTAAAATCAAATCATCATAGGCATCTTGTAATTCATCAAATGAATATGAACATGTGGTAGATGAATTAGAAGTTACCCTTGAATCTTCTTCGATGGCCATGAGGCAAAGGTTGGCTTATTCATTGTCGGTGGAGTCTTCGTCACTGCAAATAGCCACATGTGCCTTCATCTTATGGCTTGAAGTGCTTGCCCTCTTCTTCTTATTATTATTCATAAATTCATACTCAAATTCTTTCATAACTTTCTTTATGAAAGAGGCACACTTCTTGAAGAGATAAACTATATCTTCTTCGTCATCCACCTCCTCACTTGTATCGACATGGTTGCACTTGGAGGATTTAAGAGCAATGACATTTGCATGGATACCTAGCTCCATGATCTTCTTCTTCCCCATATTCTTTATCTCTTCTTTCTTCTTCTCCTTTTCTTTATCCTTCTTCATGATTTGGTGAGTGAGAAGTGACCCCATGAGTTCATCAAGCTTCAAGGTCTTCAAATTCTTAGCTTCGATGATAGCGGTCCTTTTTTAGTCCCTTGACTCGGGAAGAGAATAGTTAAGCTTTCGGACAAGCTTTTCTTCCAGAATGACTTCTCCATAACCCTTGAGTCCATTGGTAATGGTGGAGAATCGATGGAACATCTTCTCAATGTCATCTTCCAGATCCATTTTGATGTTTTCATACTCTAGGTTGAGGAGGCCGATCTTGGTTTCCTTTACTTTGTTTGTTCCCTCGTATGTAACTTCTAGCTTGTCCCAAACTTCCTTGGCACTCTCGCAAGAAGACATCTTCTCATAGATGTAGAGGCTAAGTGCAAAAAAGATGAACTGCAACGCCTTGCAATTTAGCTCCATCTTCTTACGATCGTCGGCACTCCACTCTGCCTTGCTTTCTTTTGGTACGAATGGAACATCTTCAATGACATCCTAAAGCTTGTAGTCTTTGGATTTGAGAAAGAACATCATCTTTGTCTTTCAATAAGCATAATTGCTATCGTCGAAGAAGAGTGGTTGTCAATGGATTACGCCATTGAACTGGTTGTTTGAAATGTTGATAGAGCTTGTCGGATCACCTCAATAGGATGTTAATCCTCTTCAATTGAGCCAAGCTCTGATACCAATTGTTGAGATTTATGTGCTCGATTTCCTTCAATCGTTCTAGCTCGCCAAGTGTGGAGAAGTTGGATTTTTGGGTGTTTTGTGGGAATTAAAAGATAGGCAATTAACACAAGGATTTATAGTGGTTCGGTCTTCTAACAAGCACCTACATCCACAACCTTAGCTTCCCACTAAGGATTTCAACAAATTCACTCTTGAATTTCTTCCCCTTTTCTAGGCTAAGGAGACAACCTTTACACACTCAAAGCTTGAGTAAACCCTCTTTACAAGAGAAATTCTAAAGCAAACTTGAAATCCCTCTAATAGGTAATTGTTTGCACTATTTAGTTCTCACCAAAAACCTAAACACTTGAGCAAATTTGATAATATTTAGCTCACTAGTGTTTTCTATACAAGAAAATGAACAATTAAGCTCTAAGACAAATTTATTATCATTATGTTCTTGACAATTGAAGCATTAGTCTTCTCTTGATGCTTGGGGGTCCCTTTTATACTCCTAATTGAGTTTGTAACCGTTAAGGACCGTTAGGTTGTTTTGGAGCCGTTCGAGACTTTATTTCCCACCATAAATGATGTTCTGCAAACCTCCATTTTGAAACAATCGAACCCGTTTCGGAACGCCCTTCTTCAGAAATAGTCGTTGAAGTCTGATGCAGCAAGTCGTTTCGAATGCCCTCTGGTCGTTTCGAAACACCCTTGATCCATATCGAAACGGTAGCAACCCCGTTTCCAAACGAGTGACAATTGAGCTGCAATTAAAAAGTCGTTGGGGAGGTTTTGACCGTTGGGCGTACCAAAACACCAAAGGGGTGTTTCGAAACGAAACCCTCCGTATTGAAATGAGCAATCCCTGTTTCGGTACAGGTTTTGGCAGGTTCAAAATGTTTCAATATAAGTATCCCTATTTCGAAACGTGTACCTTGAAAACCCTGGTTTGGCTATTTATAAATGTTTGAAACCTTGCCAAAACCATTTAAAACATTCACAAACTTATTTTTAAGTTGTTTGGACTTAAATACACTTTTAAAATCTTTTCAATTTAGTCCAAAACTATTATTCAATTATTATATCAAAACATTAATTCTTCAATAGCAAAACCACGTCATTTAAATCACATGTACCATCTATCTCATGCATTCAACAAATCCAAAGTCTCAAGGTATAGCCTTACATGCTTAAATCTCATAAAGCATTTCTCAAACCATATTCTCATACGCAAAATATCATGCATAAAATCATTTATAACAAAGGTACATGTGAATCTCAAAATCAATCTCATATATTGGCATTTTAACAACATTACTCGGATATACAGATAGCTTGACTAAATGTCAAGTCCTACCCCGGTGGAATCTCACATCACCGAACTCTCATGGTGGCATCTCTCATCGCCACAAAGCTTGGGTGTTTCACCAAGACCTACCCCGATGGAATCTCACATCATCGGACTCTCACTTTGGAACGAGATGGCATTACCCCTATTGCCCGAACCAAAGAGCACATACAAATTTTGTATATTATAGTGCACTTCTCATCCTATTGATTGACCAATTATATCCAGTAACAATAAATCTCATCCCATGCCAATATATTCATTTTAAACATCATTACCTACTGTTTTTCAATGCATCAATCTAAATCATTCACATCCCATTACAAAAACATGTACAACGCATAGCATTTTCACAAATAGTTCTATCTCGTTGGAATATCAATTCTACCTCATGGGATCATTAAAATCATCATATCACTTCTCAAACATGCATAAAACAGTAGGTATTAATCTTGTAACGCCCCGGTTTTGGGCGTTGACCGGTTTGGTCAAAGTGCTGTTCGAATCTAAAAAGGTGAAAATTAGGAAAACCTAGTTCGGGTTGCATTAAAAATATGGAAAAATGTTCTAAAATCATCTTTTAATATAATTAAGTGAACTGTGAAATCAATTTTGGAAAATGAGTTTCGGAAGGGTGACATTTTGGCTAGTGACCAAAATCTAATTTTTGAAAGTTTGGTGACTGTTTTATAAAGGGTTGAAACTTTGAATCTTTAAGGAGCTATTATTCCAAAAGTAGTTTCTCCAGATTTTTCTAAGATATTTTAAGGATTTATTCTGATTTTAAAACATATCAAAAGTGGAGGGAAAGCCATTTTGGCTATTTTGATAACTAACTTCCTATTTTCCTTTCTCTCATTTTCTCTCAACCCAAACACTTTCTTTCCAGAGAATTGTTTCTGATTTTCTCACCTAAATCCCTCCTTTCAACTCTCTTTTGATTCCTAATCAACATATCTACAAAACCTCATCATTTGCTACTTGATTCATCAAGGTTTTTGATTCCAAAAAAGAGGAGAAACTCAAGTTTGGAGGTAAGAACGTCCTTCTCCTCTAAACTATCAGTTCTTTACTGAAATTCCTAAGTTTTCAATCCTTAATTGATGTTTTATTAAAGGCTTTTGAGTTGTGAATTGGATCTTGGCTTGTAATGCAAGATTTGGTGATTTTTGATGATTTTCGTTTGATCTGTTAAATCTGTGATTTGAGATGTGTTTTTGATGTTATTTGGACTCTAAATTGATAAGGAATTGAGTTTTGATTAATGCAATCCCGGATAGGTTGAGTTTCCTAAGTTTAGCTTGTGATTCTTGTTTGTTTTTGAGGTGATCTTGTGGATCTGATGTTGCTGGAGGTATAAGGATGTTAATAGGTTCTTTTTAGATGTTAAATGATGTTAATAGATGTTTGGTTTTGATGGTTTGTGGCTGGGCTTTGTTGAGAAGTGGTTTGGATGCATTTTCGGTTGTGTTTGGTGGCCGAAAATGGAGTGTGGATGAGAGCAGCGAGTTTAAGTGCTTTCATTGAAGCAATTAATGCATGATGATGCATTAATCCTCTGCTTTGATGTGTTAAAACAGGGGAGGCATCTTTGGATCCAAGAGTTGTTGATCCGGAAGCTTGAATTGGTGCTTCGGCAAGAGGCGAAGTGGAATCGGTGAGTGAAATTGGGTTTTCGGCTTTGAAACCAATGTCTTGGGAGCTTAGTTAAGTCTAAACAACTTTGCTAAGCTCAAGTGTAAGTTTTCGGAAATACTCTCTAGTGGTGGCCATGATTTGATTGTTGTGCAATGTGGTTTATTGCATGTTTTAAACTCTGTTTTGAAAGCATGATTTAGCATGGTTAATGTTGTTTTTGTAAGCCATAAGTTGAAGGAAACTCAAGGTAAGAGTTCCTTGTTTTTGAACATTGAATAAATGTGGTTTGATGCTTTTAAATGCATGATGAATATGGCTTGGTTTAATGCTTTAAAACAGTGGATAAATTGTTGATAATGATGTATATTGGCAAGTGATGTTTTGAAAAGGTTAAGGTCACTAAGGGGGTTAAAAGTCCTTGAGTGAGCCTTGTTTAATTAAGAACATCAAGGTGGTTAAAAGTCCTTGGATGATTCTTGCTACGGACACAAAGGTGGTTAAAAGTCCTTGTGTGATCCTTTCCATGGTGTTTAAAAGTCCATGGGGCCATGGTGTTTAAAAGTCCATGGGGCCAAGGTGTTTAAAAGTCCTTGGGGCCAAGGTATTTAAAAGTCCTTGGGGTGAAACTTGATACGGACACAAAGGTGGTTAAAAGTCCTTGTGTGATCCATTCCATGGTGGTTAAAAGTCCATGGGGCCAAGGTGTTTAAAAGTCCTTGGGGCTAAGGTGTTTAAAAGTCCTTGGGGTGAAAGTTGTTGAACTTGTTTTTAATGAAATGGAACTTATCACTTGTGGCCAATATGACATGTTATGATATGAAGCATGAGATGCTTGTTTAAAGTATGCTTTTGAGCATGTGTAAATGTTGATTTGAAGCATGATTTATAAAGTGTTTTATAAATTCATTATTGAAATGTATTATTGAATGGTTTTATTGAGCATTCCTCACTAAGCTTTTGCTTACGCTCTCTTTCGTTTTCTTAAATCAATAATGCAGAACATTAGAGTACTTTGAGGGCAGCAAGGAGGGCAAGCATTCAAGTGAAAGTAAAGCTCAAAGTATGGAAGGTTTCTTAAGTACATTTTTAGCTTTTGGTAATTTGGCAATGGGGGACCTATGTGTATGTTTTGGGAGAGGTTTTGAACTCCCTAAGTATGTTGAATGTTGTTAAGAATGTTGGTTTTTGAGTTTGGCCTTTACATGCTTGAATCGGAAGTTTATGCTTGAATGGTTTGCTTGTGTAGGAAGCATGCCTATAGATTTGGGGTTTTTTGCATATGATGTTATTTTATGGATTTGTTGATGCATGTAAGTCTCATATATGTTGAATTGCATGTTGGTAAAGTTTGGTGGTAATTGGAGCATGAATGGATGGTTAATTGCATGTTTAGGTATGCATTTTGGGGCAATCTGTGCAGGGTGTTTCGGAACAGTACCTACCATTTCGGAACGGGTGCCTTAAACAAACCCAGGCGTCCGAAACGGGAGATACCGTTCCGAAACGGTCTGGCTACTGCCAGCCCGTGTTCCGGTACGCGTTGCGGAACGGCTCGTGTTTCGAAACGGGTTCTGCTTGTTTCGGAACAGGTGACCGTTGGGGGCTGACATTGGCAGTTAAATGTTTTGAATTGTTTGTGTTTTAGTCCTGAACCTTGTTTGTGCAATTGTATGAGTTCGGGAGGTCCTTTTGAGCTGAAATTTCACAGAGAAGCATGAAATCTGACTAATTTCAAGTTGGTAACTTTAATTTGGGTTAAGTCCTCCTATTTATCAGAAATTACAATTTGGTCCCTAAAGTTGTGATTTGTTCAATTGGGTCCCTATTTGATCTCTGATGCTTGTGATCTTTGAATATGTTGTTGAGTGATCACAATTAGGGTTAATGTGCATCTAGACAAGATTAAAAAGAAAAAAAGGGTCGTTAATCAAGGTTGACTTTCGGGTTGACTTTGGTTTTCCCCGTGTGACTTTCTTAATTCGGGTCAACCGTCTAGGCCGGGTTAAGGGGGTTACAAATCTATCTTCGAAAAAAGAGCATGATCATAAAACCAATGGGACAATAACAGAGAAACGAGAGTGAAGTATCTCATACATACTTCCGAATTTAGGTTAGTATTTCACAGTTAACCTAAATCCCCAAACCATGCTTTCAAATACTTGAAAGACTTTTAAAACAAATTCCACTCACCGATCACACCTCACTAGCTTTGCCGAAGTGAGATCAAGCTTCTGAAACTTCACCAAACGTGTCTGATACCAACTACCCTATTTATACCACACACAAAATAGAGAATTAATGCATCTCAATGCATTAAAAACACCATCAACCACTATTATCTCGCTTCTCTACCCAAAACCACCAAATCACCCAACCGTAACAACCGAAAACACCTTCGATTACTTTCCAAACCTTACCCAGCAAAAATCTAACTCTTTCAACAACTTTTAATCATTAAATGACATCCAAAAACTATCTAATCACATCCTTATACCTCCAGCAACTCAGATTTCACACAAACACTATAAAACTCCCAAATCTAACAATCTAACAACTAAAGATCCAAACCAATTCAAGATTATAATGATAAAACCCTATTTTAACATCATTTAACATTCAAATCATAACTAAAATCAACCTCAAATCATGAATAACAGTAGCAATACGAAAATCCTTAGAAATCACGTTTTTAAAATTTGATTCATCAATCAAATCACAAAACATTGTTAATAACTATATTTAGAGAGCCAAAGACTTGGGAATTTCATTAAAAGACCATGATTAGAGGAGTTAAATGAAATTTACCTCTAACCTTTGACTTTTCCTTCAAATGACAAGATTTTGTAGAAATCCTTCCAGATTTCTTTAAGAATAATGATGGAGAAGCTTAGAAAACCATTTGTGAAACAAAAAGATGTTAAAATATGAAGATCTCTGGAGCTTTAGACAAAAAATAGAGTGTTTGGCTGATTGGAAAATGAGAGAATGAAAGTTACGTCAATTAGCCTTTCAGGTAATTAAAATCCTTTTTATTAAAATCTCATTTTTAATTCCTTTTTATTAAATCATTTAAAATGGTCAAATTAAAGGAAAAGGTTCATTAATTAAATGGTAGCTCCTTAAAGTTTCTAAGTTTGGCCCTCTTTCAAAACAAGCCTTAAAAACAGATTTTGCATTTTTTACAAAATAGACACGAAGCCGAAATCTCGATCTTCCAAAAGTCATTTTCCAAAATTGAATTTACCAAACCTTTCTATATATTTTTAGAAGGGTTTAGAAATTTTTCTCATAATTTTATCATATCCCGAACTACGTTTTCCATAAACCATTCCCGAAAACTCGAATCTCTAGTCTATGCTCTACGAAACTCAAATTCTTCTAGGCCCAAAATTGGGTCGTTATGAAACTTAATCATCTGTGATTATTTAGAGGAAGATCTAAACGGACTGAACACATGAGTTGTCACACCTGCAATCGAAGCTTCCCACTTTGAATTAAAGCTTGTAATGTTCAATATGATCAATACAATGGGTCAATTTGGTGGCTCGGCAACTTAAGATGCTAGACAACACCTCAAACCCTTCCTAGAAATTTGCAATTCATACAAAATAAAAAGGTGTCCATGAGGATATTTTGAGGCTAAAATTGTTCCCCTATTCACTAAGGGATAGGGCAAAAACTTGGTTGAATAGCATTCCAGCCAGATTTATAGGATCTTGGAATGGCTTATGTCGTGACTTCCTTGCTCGATTTAATCCTACAAATTTGACTGATAAGTTACGTAATAAAATCACTTCTTTTCAGAAGGCAGATGATGAATTCATGTACGAGGCTTGGGTGTGATATAGAGAGCTTTTACACAAATGTCCCTTACACAGATTCCCATTGTGGACACAAGTGACAATGTTTTATAATGCAGCAAACACGCCGACAAATGTCCCTTACACGGATTCCCCTTGGCTCATTAAGAACATGCAACGACCAAGCAATACACAAGAGGTCAAAGTAGTAGGTTCCTTTTGTTATTTATGTAATGGTAACCATGATTCTTCTGAGTGTCCACAGAACCTAGAGTCTAGTTTTTATATTTGAAACTACAACCAGAACAACAGTGTGATGTCCAACACTTACAACCCAGCCTGAAAGAAACATCCAAACGTCTCATGAAGCAATCCTAACAATGCCCTAAATCAAAATAATCAGAATGCCCCAACACTGGGTTCCAATAGAACATGCCTCGGCAACCAATGCCTCAGCAATCGATGCAGCAACAACAATTTGTGCCATCCAGTTCTTTGGAAAACTCCCTAAATGCTTTCATGTCTCAAAGTAGTGCATATATGGCTAATACTGATAAATTCTTAAAGAAAACTGACGCTTTTATGGACAGGACTGAGATGAGAATGCAGAACCATGAAGCAACGTTAAAATCATTGGAAACTCAAGTTGGGCAATTTGCTCAGATCCTCAACTCCGGACCAATGGGAGGTTTGCCTAGCGATACTGAGGTTACAAGAGGAACAACTCCGGACCAATGGGAGGTTTGCCTAGCGATACTGACGTTAAAATCACCACACGAAGTGTAAAACAACTCTGTAACCCCCTTAACCCGGCCTAGACGGTTGACCCGAATTAAGAAAGTCACACGGGGAAAACCAAAGTCAACCCGAAAGTCAACCTTGATTAACGACCTTTTTTTCTTTTTAATCTTGTCTAGATGCACATTAACCCTAATTGTGATCACTCAACAACATATTCAAAGATCACAAGCATCAGAGATCAAACAGGGACCCAATTGAACAAATCACAACTTTAGGGACCAAATTGTAATTTCTGATAAATAGGAGAACTTAACCCAAATTAAAGTTACCAACTTGAAATTAGTCAGATTTCATGCTTCTCTGTGAAATTTCAGCTCAAAAGGACCTCCCGAACTCAGACAATTGCACAAACAAGGTTCAGGACTAAAACGCAAACAATTCAAAACATTTAACTACTAATGTCAGCCCCCAACGGTCACCCGTTCCGAAACAGGCAGAACCCGTTTCGAAACACGGGCGGTTCCGCAACGCGTACCGGAACACGGGCTGGCAGTAGCCAAACCGTTTCTGAACGGTCTCTCCCGTTTCGGACGCCTGGGTTTGTTTAAGGCACCCGTTCCGAAATGGTAGGTACTGTTCCGAAACACCCTGTACAGATTGCCCAAAAATGCATACCTAAACATGCAATTATCCATCCATTCATGCTCCAATTACCATCAAACTTTACCAACATGCAATTCAACATATATGAGACTTACATGCATCAACAAATCCACAAAATAACATCATATGCAAAAAGCCCCAAATCTATAGGCATGCTTCCTACACAAGCAAACCATTCAAGCATAAACTTCTGATTCAAGCATGTAAAGGCCAAACTCAAAAACCAACATTCTCAACAACATTCAACATACTTAGGGAGTTCAAAACCTCTCCCAAAACATACACATAGGTCCCCCATTGCCAAATTACCAAAAGCTAAAAATGTACTTAAGAAACCTTCCATACTTTGAGCTTTACTTTCACTTGAATGCTTGCCCTCCTTGTTGCCCTCAAAGTACTCTAATGTTCTGCATTATTGATTTAAGAAAACGAAAGAGAGCGTAAGCAAAAGCTTAGTGAGGAATGCTCAATAAAACCATTCAATAATGCATTTATAAAAGACTTTATAAATCATGCTTCAAATCAACATTTACACATGCTCAAAAGCATACTTTAAACAAGCATCTCATGCTTCATATCATAATATGTCATATTGGCCACAAGTGATAAGTTCCATTTCATTAAAAACAAGTTCAACAACTTTCACCCCAAGGACTTTTAAACACCTTGGCCCCAAGGACTTTTAAACACCTTGGCCCCAAGGACTTTTAAACACCTTGGCCCCAAGGACTTTTAAACACCTTGTCCCCATGGACTTTTAACCACCATGGAATGGACCACACAAGGACTTTTAACCACCTTTGTGTCCGTATCAAGTTTCACCCCAAGGACTTTTAAACACCTTGGCCCCAAGGACTTTTAAACACCTTGGCCCCATGGGCTTTTAAACACCATGGCCCCATGGACTTTTAAACACCATGGAAAGGATCACACAAGGACTTTTAACCACCTTTGTGTCCGTAGCAAGAATCATCCAAGGACTTTTAACCACCTTGATGTTCTTAAGTAAACAAGGCTCACTCAAGGACTTTTAACCACCTTAGTGACCTTAACCTTTTCAAAACATCACTTGCCAATATACATCATTATGAACAATTTATCCACTGTTTTAAAGCATTAAACCAAGCCATATTCATCATGCATTTAAAAGCATCAAACCACAAGGAACTCATCCACACTCCATTTTCGGCCACCAAACACAACCGAAAATGCATCCAAACCACTTCTCACCAAAGCCCAGCCACAAACCATCAAAACCAAACATCTATTAACATCATTTAACATCTAAAAAGAACCTATTAACATCCTTATACCTCCAGCAACATCAGATCCACAAGATCACCTCAAAAACAATCAAGAATCACAAGCTAAACTTAGGAAACTCAACCTATCCGGGATTGCATTAATCAAAACTCAATTCCTTATCAATTTAGAGTCCAAGTAACATCAAAAACACATCTCAAATCACAGATTTAACAGATCAAATGAAAATCATCAAAAATCACCAAATCTTGCATTACAAGCCAAGATCCAATTCACAACTCAAAAGCCTTTAATAAAACATCAATTAAGGATTGAAAAATTAGGAATTTCAGTAAAGAACTGATAGTTTAGAGGAGAAGGACGTTCTTACCTCCAAACTTGAGTTTCTCCTCTTTTTGGAATCAAAAACCTTGATGAATCAAGTAGCAAATAATGAGGTTTTGTAGATATGTTGATTAGGAATCAAAAGAGAGTTGAAAGGAGGGATTTAGGTGAGAAAATCAGAAACAATTCTCTAGAAAGAAAGTGTTTGGGTTGAGAGAAAATGAGAGAAAGGAAAATAGGAAGTTAGTTATCAAAATAGCCAAAATGGCTTTCCCTCCACTTTTGATATGTTTTAAAATCAGAATAAATCCTTCAAATATCTTAGAAAAATCTGGAGAAACTAATTTTGGAATAATAGCTCCTTAAAGATTCAAAGTTTCAACCCTTTATAAAACAGTCACCAAACTTTCAAAAATTACATTTTGGTCACTAGCCAAAATGTCACCCTTCCAAAACTCATTTTCCAAAATTGATTTCACAGTTCACTTAATTATATTAAAACATGATTTTAGAACATTTTTCCATATTTTTAATGCAACCCGAACTAGGTTTTCCTAATTTTCACCTTTTTAGATTCGAACAGCACTTTGACCAAACCGGTCAACGCCCAAAACTCCTAAGCCAAAAACCGGGGCGTTACAAACTCAAGGAACCCCGAGTTGATGAAACAGAGGAAACAAAATCAAATGAGCTAATTGCCACGGCAAGGCCCACTAATGTTGCCTCGATAGTACCCAACACCATTGCCTCGGCAATGCCTGATAACATACGATGTACATCGATAAGTGGCATAGAAGGGAAAATGCGCCGCCTCCTGTTGAAACCATTTGAGTAGATGAATACAGATTGCCTCAACAATTGCTTCGGAAATAGTTGTGAAAATCACCTCGGCAATTACCATGAAAATTGCCTCGTCAATGCTTGTGTCAACTGCCTCGACAATTACTTTGACAACTTCCCAGATCTTGAAGAACAGAACGAAGTTGAGCGGGAAAAAGCCAACTGGATAGATAGTCATCCAGGTAAGTATTTCGAACCATTAGATTACTTAGGGGAGGAAAGAAAGATCGAAAAGCCCTCTATCGAGCAACATCCTGTTCTTGAATTGAAACCATTGCTAGGGCAATTAAAATATGTTTATTTGGGAACCAATAACACATTGCATATAATCATCTCTTATAAGTTGTAGCTTGAACAGGAACAAAAATTGATCGACATGCTAAAGTTGCACAAAAAGGCAATAGGATGGACAATTGCCGATTTGAAGGAAATTAGCCCAGCGGTTTGTATGCACAAAATCCTTTTGGAGGATAATCATAAACCAACCATTGAGGCACAAAGGAGACTTAACCGAGTCATGAAAGAGGTAGTAAGGAAAGAAATCATCAAATGGCTTGACGTCGATATCATCTATCCTATCTCTTAAAGTACACTGGTAAGTTCGGTGCAATGTGTACCGAAAAAGGGAGGTATGATTGTGGTAAGTAATGAAAACAATGAACTAATCCCAACCTAGATTGTGACGGATTGGAGGGTTTGCATGGATGACCATAAGTTGAATAAAGCTACTAGGAAAGATTACTTTCCTTTACCCTTTATTGATCAAATGCTTGACCATCTTGCAGGTAAACCCTTTTATTGTTTTCTTGACGATTATTTAGGGTATAACCAAATTGCTATAGCACCAAAAGATCAAGAAAATACCACCTTGACATGTTATACAACACCTATGACTTTGGAAGGATGCCTTTCGGACTATAGAATGCCCCGACAACCTTCCAACGATGCATGATGGCAATTTTCTCCAACATGGTAGAGTATTTCCTGGAAATTTTCATGGACGGTTTCTCGGTATCTGGAGATGATTTCGACAATTGCCTAGGCAATTTGGAAAAAGTACTTAAGAAATGCAATGAATCGGATTTGATCCTAAATTGGGAGAAGTGCCACTTTATGGTGGATGAAGGCATAGTTCTCGGCCACATGATCTCCTCCAAGGGAATTGAAGTTGACAAAGCCAAGATTGAAGTGATTAAGAAACTAGCCACACCAAACCATTACTTGTGTTTTTAATTTTCTACAGTGCGAGACGATAATCTCTAGAAGTATCACCAATCCCTGCGGAGATGATATATTTTATTCTATTACTTGGTAACGTGTATAGGCCCTTGTGTATCGAGATGATAATCTCTGAAAGTGGCATCCAAACTCATTAATTTGCATTCAGAAACAACAAGGACTAAAATGAAAGATTCAGAACAATCAAAGAAGCTTTCAACTACCTTAACAATCAACTGTACCGATACCTTAGAGACTATATTGATACGCCCACGAGAAGCATGTTCCCATATTCAAATTCAACAATAACGTATCGTTGCCCTTTAAGTCGTATCGATACCCAAAAACCAGTAGCATAAAATTGTATTGATACGCCCTCGTATATTGATATGCCCCTTAAATTTTTCTTGGTCTGTATCGGTACCCTTTCTATCGTACTGATACCCATGGACTTGTAATGTCATATTTTGCTAGTTTTTCACTTCTTAATCCAAACTAAACCATTCCAACAACCTTCTAACATGCATACAACATATTCAAAACATCAAACCACAATCATACATGGCATAAACAACATCATAACATATCCATATGCATCAATGGAATCTATAGGCATGCAACCTATGCAAAAAGGCCATTCAAGAGTCAAAACACAAACCAAGGCATAAACCAAAAAGTAAAGGTCATTTATGAGTCATTAAGGGCATTTCAAACTTGCCACAAACCCAGGATTTTCAAAACACATCTCCCAAAACAACAAGGTTTCCTCCCATTGCCAACTATTATTATTAATAAGTAAATGTAAAACCATACTTGAGCTTAACCACACTTCTTGGAATCGTTCTTGCCTTTTTTGCTGCCCAAATATGCTAATTTTCCGCATTATTGGAAAAAGTGAGCATAAGCACAATTGCTTGGTGAGTGGTGCTCAAAACAAACCAACCACAACAATGTATTTTAAAATCATTTCTCATTTAGAAATCTCTATCTCATCATTCTCTTTCTATCTCATGCTTAAAATCATTTTCAAAGAAAAACCACACGTTTTAAACCACATGTACCATCTATCTCATGTAGTCATCAAAAAATAAAATCTCAAGGCAAAGCCTTACATGCTTAAATATCATAAAGAATATCTTAAAACATTTTCTCAAATGCATTCTCAATTCATTTAAATCATTTATAAACAAGGTACATATGAATCTCATATATTGGCATTTAGCAACATTACTCGGATATGCGGATAGCTTGACAGAATCTCACCTCGTCATGTCGTACACCAGTGGAATCTTACATCACCGGACTTTCATGGCAGCATCTCTCGTCGCCACGAAGCTTGGGTGTTTCCCCAAGATCTACTGTGGTGGAATCTCACATCACCACACTCTCTATTTGGAATGGGATGGCAGTACTCCTAATGCCCGAACCAAAAAGCACGTACGGATTTTTTATATTATAGTGCACTTCTCATCCTATTGGTCGACCAATTATATCCAGTAACAATAATCTCATCTCATGCCAATATATTTATTTTAAACAACATTACCAATTGTTTTTCAATACATCAATCTAAAACATTCTCATCCCATTTCAAAAGCATGTACAATCCATAACATTTTCTCAAATAGTTCTATCTTATTGAAATATCAATTCTATATCATGGGATCATTAAAATCATCATTTCATTTCTCAAAACATACATAAAACAGTAGGTATAAATCTATCTTCAAAACAAAAGTATGATCATAAAACCAATGGGACAATAACCGAGAAACGAGAGCAAAACATCTCATACTTACTTTCGAATATAGGTTAGTGTTTCAAACTCAACCTAAACCCCCAAACCTTGCTTTCAATTCCTTGAAATATTTTTAAAACCAATTCCACTCACCAAAAATGCCACGCTCGCTTTGTCGAAGCGTAAACAATCTTTCGAAGATCCCGAAACTTCACCAATCTCGTTCTATGTATTCTCCCCTTGTTTATGACACACAAGAACAGATGATTAATGCATCTCAATGCATTAAAACAACTAGCAAGCTAAGCTACCTCGTTGCTCTGTCCAAAAACACCAAAATGGCTATCCGAAACAACCGAAAACAACTTTGATTACTCTCCAAACCTTATCTAGCCATAACCCAACACTTTCATCCACTTTTAATCATCAAATAACATCTAAAAACAACCTAATCTCATCCATAAACCCCCAGAAACACCAAAACCTCAAATTTTCACCAAAAACTCCAAACCTAACCATCTACAACTAGAGATCCAAACCAATTTGGGATTATTATGATAAAATCTTTATTCCAACATCATTTCACATCCAAATCTTGATTAATAACAGCCTTAAATCAAGGGAAATAGTAGCATTACGAAAATCACAAGATCTCAATATTAAACTTCAATTTAAATAAATTTACATGATTAATCCCTCAAAACAACTTAGAAAACATATGTAGAGGATTGATAACTTGGGAATTTTAGTAAAGAACTAATCATTAGAGGAGGAGAACGAACCTTACCTCTAATGGCTGAAATCGCTCTCAATTGGATGCGATTTTCTTTAAAATCAAAGGAAAACAATAAAGATTTACAAATAAATGTTAAAGAATCTTTTACAAATCAAAAACTCAGCAAATAAAGAGCATTACCTCAAGTTTCATGAAAACAGATAGTGTTTGGCTGAAGGAAACCTTTGAGAGAAAATGACGTAAAATAAGTTTTAATTAAAAAGTCAACTCTCCCTTATTTAATCTTTTAATCTTTAATTAAGAGAGAAATCTAATAAAAACAATTAGGTAAAATAGCTCCTTAAAGATTCAAAGTTTAAATCCCTTTACAAAACAGTCACTAAATCAACTTTGTAAAAATTGCATTTAGCGCACTAATTCAAAAAGTCGCACTTCCAAAATCCTTTTCTTAAAATTGATTTTACCAAAATCATTTATATAATTAATAATTTTTTAAGCACTTCCTCATATTTTTATCTTAACCAAAACCTTGATTTCCCTGAACCGCTCTAGAAAACTCAAATCTCTAGTCTACGCTTTACGAACCACGAATTGACCTCAAATTCTTCTAGGCCCAAAATCGGGGCATTACATCATCTCCTTCCTGGGCTAATATGCTCTCGCCCTACCAGCTATTGTGCCATCAGCTATTCCAACCTGCAAAAAGGTGCCAAAAACAACTCATCACACTACATAACACAGAATCCTTACTCTTTATGCAATGCATGATTTTGCATCCTAAATGCAACTAAATGTACTTAAAAGACAAGGAAGAGCATGTGAAATAAGCATAAAGGTTCAAAGTTTGGACCCTTTTACACAACAGTCACTAAAATAGTTTTACACTTTCACATTTTGGTCACTAATCCGAAAATGTCAAATTTACAGAAACTTATTTTCCAAAATTGATTTCGCCAAAGTGATTAACATATTAAATCCCAAATCTGACTCGAATCTCTAACCTGATCCACCAGACTGTCTAATTAACCAACAAACCGTTAGGCCCAAAACTAGGGCGTTATAGATATAGACACCTAGTTGGTTGAATTACTATTGTTTGGTGGGATCCAGATACCCGGTGTTAGAAAGAGTGTGTTGCGACACCATGGTTAGAGACTCCCGAATGTATGAAACCGAGGCTTGGTGGGATCCAAGCTTGGGTGTATGTATCCAGATGCTTAGTGGTCGTGGGCCTTACTTAGAGTGTGTGAATCCCAATGCTTAGTGTCGCGGGCCTCACTCCTATATTGTGGAATATTGCTTATATGTTATGTGAAGCCTTTGAGCATGTTGTTCATATATGATTTGGAGGGTATAGGTAGAGCCATATTTGTATGATGTTATATTGACACATTTTGAGTATGGTTGGGCTATGTGTGCCATGTATGATTATTGCTAGGATGAGAGCATGTGTTTTGGTGACTAGTGGTAGCACCACATGTTTATTTATCTCTCTGTATTACTTTTACTAACTTTCAAGTTTATGTTTATGATTAGCATGAAGTATAGTAGAGTAGTTGTGTACCGTTGAGCTTTGTAAGCTCAACGCTCAAAATCATTGTTTCCGTGTGTAGCTTGATCGTGGAATCAAGGAGCACTATCATTCTACGATTCCAGCACGTGGTGTTTTCAAAAGTACGCTACTTGGTTATAGTGCGCTATGTATTCATATGACCTTATGTGGTCGAGTTTGTAATTCTTACATTTGAAATTGATTTAATTTAGTCAAATGTTTTAAATTAAAGTGGAGCTCCTTTGTAATGATTTAATTATTTATTTATATTTTCAACCATTCGATTTAAATGTTTTTGGAATGTACCTTATTAGGCTAAACTGAATTGAGAAATTTTATGGTTTTGGGTTGGGCATGAGGCCCAAATGTGACATCCGGGTCGAGGCTGTTACATGGACGACAACGAACAACTCACCGTTGTACAAAACCAATGCCCACAACGGAGGAATCAAGAAAGGTTTAATGATAACCTTGTGAATATAAAGGTGAAAATTCCACCATTTCAAGGGAAAACAGATCTGGAAGCTTATCTTGAGTGGGAGTAGAAGATCGAATACATCTTTGATTGTCACAACTACTTTGAGAAAAAGAGGTAAAATAGCATCCATTGAATTCACTAATTATGCAATAGTTTTGTGGAACTAGTTAACCATGAATAGACGATGAAATAGATAATGTCCGATATCCACTTAGGAGGAAATGAAAGGCATAATGAAGGAGAGGTTCATACCAGCCTATTAACATCAGGAAATATTGCGGAAACTCCAGAACCTTAAACAAGATAACATGAGTGTGGAAGATTTTTTTAAAGAGATGGAGATGGCAATGATACGAGCAAATATGGACGAAGACATTGAATCTACCATGGCAAGGTTCATTTCGGGTCTAAATCATGACATAGTCAACATCATGGATTTGCAATACCATGTGGGCTTAGAAGAATTGGTTCACTTAGCTATCAAGGTGGAACAAAAATTTAAACATAAAGGTACGTCCCGAAGCAACACTTCTACTTCTAAATGGAGTCAAAATTCAAACTGGGGACAGAGTGCTCCCAAGGTGCCATACAAACCAAATCAGTTATAAATCAAGTCATAGCTAAAAGGCTCTCAAATGCTTTCAAATCAAACTTACTTCCTCAAATCCATGTAATATCAAAATAAAGATATATTGGCATTTACTAAGTGATTGGTGTAAAAACGTCACACTATAAGTGCAAGCAACATTGTCGATGCAAGAATAGAAACAATGAATCATGTTTGAATATCGATCCCTCAAGGATAATGTATTCAACTTATGTAATGTGTAGCCACAAGCAATTCTGTAAAAGTGGATATTGTGAGTGTAATGGTGGTTGCAATAAAGAATAAAGTAATGAATAATGGATTAATTGTGGTAGCAATAACATAATATATAAAGAGTAAAGAAATATAGGATAAGGCCCGGATCTCCTTGGTTTAGCTCGGCATAAAGATCAAGTACACTCGAGGAAGTACAATGGTTCAATTGGCAAGGAGAATGCGAGCTTAGTACTAGGTTCAATTTAACCTTCAACTATTGACATATGGGATTAGATCGGCTGCAATTTTCTTTATGAGTCAGAACTATAACCATTTAAACGAGCAAATCAACTCTCGTTGTAATACTCGTTAACCTAACTTGTCACTGCATTCGTCGATGTCAGTGGCTAGTTTAACATTCTCATGCAAACTATAATCAGATCCAAGAATTAATGTTCAAGAAAAAGCTAATAAAATATATATTAAAATGGAGAGAAGGTTTCAACAAGTTTATAAGGCTCAAAAGTTTAAACCATCTTTAAATAAGAACAAAATACAAAAGTAATATCCAAAAAACATATAAATAAAGAAGATATTAAGAAGATAACAAAGTATTTTCCTCGATCCAGCACTTGATTCCTCTTCTCCTCGGATAATTCTGCCTCACTTCACCTTGGATCTCCAAAAATGAGCTTAAGTTTCCATGGAAGGATAGAGAAAGCTCGAAAGTTGAAGATGAAATGAAAAATAGAAATTGCATGACTCTCTCCCTCTTCCCGGATTTGTTCTTTTATAGGCTGCCCAATAAAGGAAACATGTCTTGTAGGTGTTTTGCGCAACCTAGACATGTACCAAATCTGTTATAAGAAATAATACAGTTGACACAATTATCCTTATCTTTCAGCAGACTAGACAGCTGGCGGATGCAGTGTTGAGATGGTTGCAGTGGTGAAACTTCCTATGCAAGGACATTATAAATGCAGCGACAAAAAGTAAAAATAGCCAGAAATATATGAAATAAGAGCAATTGAGTCTAAGTTAGATAAAATTCAGGAAATAGACATGAAAATGAAGAAAAAGATGTAATAAACATTAGTGTAGGGACAATTAAATCTATAAATCTAGCGAAAATCCAAGCTCTTTAAAGAGCTATCAATGAGGGAGACTACTCATTAATCAAAACCATCGGATACAAGGAACAGTATTTCAAATTGCAGGCTTGGGTCTCTATCCCTTTTAATAGATCTATATCCCAAAAATATTAGCCACCGGCTCTCCCTTACGACACCCAACAAATTAGTGGAAGTAATAGTTATGGCCACGAGCCCTCATGATACTTTTTTGTGTGACGATCGATCGATTAGACTCGTAGAGTCTATCAACTGTATTCGTAAATACAACGAGTACTCTTATCATATGGCATGCTAACTATATATGAATTCATTCTTTATTTCTCAGAATTCAATCTATCATTTCAAATCTCATTCAATTAATGTTTTTCTTACGAATTTAACAAATCACGAACATATTCGAAGATTGTCGCCCATTGCAACTAATGCACATTGTTGAGTGTGCAAAAGTTCTACATTTACCCCTTATTTAACCCATATTTCTGCAGCATTCAAGCATAATTCATTGCATTTAGGTAAAGTTTCACATATACATCACAATTATATAAAATAGCATAGTTGCTACTGATTTTGGCTACTTTTGCAGGTATCTGATGTGGCAGACTCAGGACAACAAAGGAGTAGAGCTGGAACTCAGGACTGGAGTCAAGAAGGAAGACACTGCCGTGGCCACTACCGTGGCAGCCATTACAACAACATTGGT
Organism: Hibiscus tridactylites; assembly: GCA_958450335.1. Classification (NCBI taxonomy): domain Eukaryota; kingdom Viridiplantae; phylum Streptophyta; class Magnoliopsida; order Malvales; family Malvaceae; genus Hibiscus; species Hibiscus tridactylites. The sequence continues at coordinate 71,755,903 of OY288274.1, read as the reverse complement.
AAAGGGAAAAGTGAAGTGGAGCTCGACAGATAGAGGAATTCAAGACGGTCTGTCGTGGACCACTCTTATATTTTTCTGAGCCCTAGATCAGAATGAAGGCCAATCCCAAAGTTCAAGGAAGAAACCCAAAGCAAGAAAAGAGGACAAACTAAAGTCATACACTTAGAAGATTTAATCTCCAACAGAGTTGTACTTTAGTTTAAACTTTTATTCTTATCATATTAGAAAAGTTGGACCCAAGGACTATATAAAGGCATGTAAGTCGACCTAGGAAAGGTTATCTCATCTCTAGTTGTCTTCCCCAAAACCCTTGTCGTTTTCCCCTTCTCATCATGTTCTAAAACTTCCCCTAAGGCTAACAGTTGATTATGTAAAGTAGTTGCAGGGATTGTACTGTTGTAGGAATTTTCTATTCAATGAAATAAAACTTCAAGATTGCTTATTCTAGTTTCAACATCTTGCAAGAGTATTGGGAGATCATTGTAAGATTATCTATTTGCTTAATAACAGGAGAGTTAAGTATACGAAAGGAGTAAGTACGGGTTCTCCAGTTTATGGTTGAACTATCTCAGACCTAGGGATAGGAAGAGGTTAAGTGGCTAAGGAAGAAATCAAAAACATCGGTGTTCACCCTTCGATTCACACCAGGAGGTATCATCCAAGAAGTGTTCATCAACAGTACTTGGGCCAAGGGATAGGACAAGTCACAGTATGGATTCTTGCCATGCTTGAAGTATAGAGTTGTGTGATCGTTGCCGCGACAACAACAAACTTTTGCCGTGACAAGTGCTGCCGCCACAGGGGCGACGATAGAATAGGAGTTTCTTTTCAGTGCAACACATGCACTACCGAGCAAATCAATACCAGCCTATCTCTTAACCCTGAATCTTTGTTCTTTTATATTCATCATTCTCCAATACTATTTTCCATATAATCTAAACTCTTTTCTTTCTCTCTTGTGCAGCAATTCAAGGCTAAAGCTATTTCCAGTCCCTGTGGATTCGATATCTGATACTTTGAGTATCACTTTACTACTTACGTTGTTCTTGCATTACATTGCGATAGGACTTTTGACACGCAAAAAGTTTTTGGTGTCGTTGCTGGGGATTGGCAACATATCTTTACCCTTACTTTTACAGTACTTCTTAATTTTTCAGTTTTTATTGGGATTGTTTACCCGGTGCTTTTCACAAGGTTTTTCGTTTGCTTATGCGCACATCAAGACGAGGCAAAGAACTTTAGTACAAACTAGATCCTGAAATCGAACGTACGTGCAACCTCAAGAACCGAGTCCGCCTTTTGATAGCTAGAAATGATTATCTTGAGGAACAATTAGAAGCAATGCAGAATGGGGTAAATAATAATAACCCGAGGAATCCTGAAGATCTTCCCCTTGATGAACGGAACGGACGGCCCGCCGCTGCCGAGGCTGCACGACAGTCCTGCCGTGACTACATGATCAATGATCATGTGGAACTGGAGACCACCTTGCTAGACGTGGAAGCTGAGAACTTCGAGTTGAAACCTGTTATGTTCAACATGATAAATTTCGTTGGCTGATTTAGTGGTGCTGCAACAGAGGATGCCCGAGAACACCTGAAAACGTTCCAAGAAATCTGTGGATCGTTTCGATTTCCAGGAATAAATCTAGAAATATTGAGGCTTCGGTTATTTCCTCATTCACTGAGACAGAACTAAAACTTGGTGGAATAAACTAACGTTGGGTTCAATACAAACTTGGGCAGATCTCACTCGGGAATTTTTATCTCATTTTAATCCTTCTCACTTATCTGAGCGATTGCGTAATGAAATTGCTACTTTTCAACTGGAAGATGACGAGCCAATGCAGGAGGCATGAGACAGGTTTACAACTCTTCTGAGGAACTGCCCGATGTATGGATTCCCTGTGTGGAATCAAGTCATTAAATTCTACAATGCTGCTAACACACACACTCGAATGAGAATAGATTTGGCAGCGATTGGACTATTGTTGGATAAAGATCCCGACGAAGCCATGGTAGTGCTGAAAAACTTTGCAAAGAATTAAGAGCAATTCCCTGAAGCGAGGAGACGTAAACGAGGGAGAGCTGTAAAAGATTATGAAGCTAACAATTCCCTAAAGACACAGGTTGCATACCTCACAAAGGCAGTGGAAAATCTGTTGAAAAAAAGATTCTAAACTTGTATATTCTGCATAAGAGGTATGTGAAACTTGCAGTGGGAACCACAGTTCTGAAGACTGTCCGTTACAGCTAGAGGAAGGGATGTATGTTGGAAACTACAATAAGCCAAGAAATTATGATTCCCACAACTACAATCCCAACTGGAGGAAAGATCCCAAGTTCTCTTGGAGAAATCCAAACAACATACTTAACCTTCAGATGTAGAACAACTAGAAGCAAGGGGCACCTCGACTTTTGTCACGCCAGCAACCACAACAATAGCCGCAACAGCAGCCGATAGCCGCACCTAGTATACTGGAGCAGATATTGGCCACATTCATGTCACAAACAGGAGCTTACATAGCAAACATGGATCACTTTGGCAAGAAGACTGAGTTATTCATGGACAAAACAAAGATGAGAATGACTAATCATGAGGCTACACTGAAATCACTAGAGACACAGATGGGCCAGGTTTCCCACCATATTAAGCCAAGGCGAAACGGAGGATTCCCTAGTGACACTGAAGACGCTAGAAAACCCACACATGAGCAGTGTAAAGAAATTACAACTAGGAGTGGGAAAAAACTGAAAGGGCCGGAGATGAAAACCGCACCAATTGAGGAACTAGCCCTAGAAACACCTGCTGCGAACACTACCCCGGCAGAAGAAGAGAAACTTGCTGCCGACATACCTGTCACGACAGTGGAAGAGACATAGGAGCAAGAACAGAATGTTGAAGAACCTAAGCCTCCTCAGATCTGAATACAATGTGAAGGACGTCTGGAAGATTACCGTCCTCCACCTCCTTTTCTACAACGGTTACAAAAGCAGAAACAAGAGTACCAGCTCAAAAAGATTTATGACAATTTTAAGCAGGTGCACATCAATATACCGCTGTTGGAGGCCATCAAGCAGATGCCTGGTTATGAAAAATTTCTCAAGGATGCTATGTCAAAAAGATCCAGACTTGGGGACTTCGAAACAGTAAAAATGATAGAGGGATGCATGACTATCATGTACAGGCATCCAACCCCAAAAAAAAGAAGGATCCTGGGAGCTTCATCATACCGTGCATAATTGGTGACAAATTCCTGGGTAAGGCACTTTGTGATCTTGGTGCTAGTATAAATCTAATGTCAAAATCTATGTTCCAGAAATTAGGTATTGAACGAGCACGACCCACGACAGTCATGCTGCAGCTGGAAGACTGCTCTTACGTACAACCAGAAGGGAAGATCGAAGATATTCTGGTAAGAGTAGATAAGTTCATTTTTCCTGTTGACTTTCTTGTTTTAGACTGTGAAGCAGATGAGAACTCACCAACCATCCTGAGGTGACCTTTCCTAGCCACAAGCAGATCTCTGATTCATGTAGAGAAAGGATAACTGACAATGAGAGTAAATGATCAAGAGATCAAACTCAATGTTCTCCAAGCAATCAAACATGCTGATGGAGAAGAAGAATGCAAGGCCATCACTGAAGTAATCCTTGACCAACCCTGCATCAGGTCGAGCTGCCATGACATAAAATTTTGTCACTGCCACAGCTGTCATCTGGAAGATTGTCACGGCAGCAACGATGATAGTGACTCCTCCGACTCAGACATATCCTACAGTGAAGTTCATGAGGAGGTAAAATGGATAAGAAATCATCCCGGTAAGTTATTCGAGCCTCTAAACTATACCTCAAATGAACACATAATCCAAAAGCCTTCAACTGTAGAACCACATGTTTTAGACCTTAAGCCCCTGCCAGGGCAGCTTAAATATGTTTTTTCTTGGTTTAAATGATATGTTGCCCGTAATCATCTCTTTCAAGTTAATGCAAAAACATGAACAACAATTAATTGGAATGCTGCAGCAGCATAAGAAGGCTATTGGATGGACGATAGCTGAAATTCAAGTCATCAGTCCGACATTATGTATGCACAAAATTCTCCTGGAAGATGATCATAAGCCGACAATTGATGCTCAGAGACGCTTAAACGACGTTATGCGAGAAGTGGTGAGAAAAGAAATTATCAAATGGCTTGACGTTGGAATAATTTATGCCATCTCGAATAGAAAGTGGGTGACACTGGTGCAGTGTGTACTTAAAAAGGGAGGATTAATCGTGGTGACCAACGAAGAGAACGAACTAATCCCAACCAGTACTGTGACCGGTTGGAGGGTTTGTATGGATTACCAGAAGCTGAACAAAGCTACCCGGAAAGACCATTTTCCCCTGCCTTTTATTGATCAAATGCTTGATAGATTAGCGGGGAAACCTTATTATTGTTTTCTTGATGGTTACTCAGGTTACAACCAGATAGCTATTGCACCGAAGGATCAAGAGAAAACGACCTTCACTTACCCGTACGACACTTATGCTATTCGGAGAATGCCATTTGGACTCTGCAATGCACCAACAACGTTCCAAATGTGCATGATGGCGATATTCTCTAACATGGTGGAGGACTTCTTGGAAATTTTCATGGACAATTTTTCCGTCTTTGGAGACAATTTTGAAGGCTGTTTAGGCAACCTACAGAAGGTGCTTGAAAGATGTGAAAAAGCAAACTTGGTCTTAAACTGGGAAAAATGTCATTTCATGGTGGATGAAGGGATAGTCGTAGGGCACAAGGTAAGCTGCCGCGGCATAGAGGTAGACAGAGCGAAAATAGAAGTCATCGAAAAGCTGCCGCCACCCACCACAGTCAAGGGGATTCGCAGTTTCTTAGGGCATGATGGGTTTTATCGAAGATTTATTGCAAATTTCTTGAAGATTACGAAGCCTTTATGCCATTTACTGGAGCAAAATCGTCCCTTTGACTTTAATACTGAATGTGCTGAGGCATTTAGAATTCTGAACAAGAAGCTGGTAACAGCCCCGATTGAACAGCCACCTGACTGGAGTTTGCCATTCGAAATAATGTGTGATGCCAGTGACTATGCTGTAGGGGCAGCACTAGGGCAGAGGAAGGATAAGCTCTTCCACGTCATTTATTATGCCAGCAAAACATTGAATGATGCCAAAGTAAACTACACCACAACAGAAAAGGAACTATTAGCAGTGGTGTTCTCAATCGACAAGTTGAGTCCGTAATACTTGGAACGAAGGTGCTGGTCCATACAGACCACTCAGCACTGAAGTATCTGTTCACAAAAAAAGATGCAAAACCGAGATTGATACATTGGATTCTGCTACTACAAGAGTTCGACATTGATATCAAGGATAAAAAAGGAACAGAGAACCAAGTGGTAGACCACTTGTCGAGGCTAGAAACTGAGAAGAGTCAATCGACAGATAAAACCCACATACTGGAGACCTTCCCGGATGAGCAACTATTTGCTGCCACAAGCAATGCCATGACAGCCATGGCGGCAGGTAAGTTTTCTGAACTTCCTTGGTACGCTGATTTTTTTTAATTACATAGTTTGCGGGGTACTACCTCCTGAACTTAATTACCGAGCAAGGAAGATATTCCAAAATGATGCAAAACATTATTATTGGGACAAACCTCTTCTTTTCAAACATTGTGCAGATCAAGTTATCAGGAGATGTGTACCACAGGATGAACAGGAAGTTGTGCTTCGCCACTGTCATGCTTCCCCATATGAAGGACACCTAGGTGGAAACAAAACCGCTGCCAAGGTTTTGCAATCTGGTCTCTATTGGCCCACACTTTTCAAGGATGCACAAGCCTTCTACAAAAGTTGTGGCAAGTGCCAAAGGACTGGGAACATCTCGAGAAGGCATGAGATGCCATTGCAGAACATTCTAGAAGTCAAAATCTTCGATGTGTGGGGAATCGATTTCATGGGACCATTCCCAGCATCATGTGGGAATCACTACATCCTACTGGCAGTGGATTATGTGTCCAAGTGGGTTGAAACGATCATCAGTGACGAAGGGAAACACTTTGAGAATTGGGTAATTGATGTTGCCTTGAGAAAATACGAAGTAAAGCACCGGATTGCAACATACCACCCTCAAACCAATGGATAGGCCAAAATATCCAACCGAGAAGTAAAGAACATACTTGAGAAGATGGTTAAACCCACTCGAAAAGATTTGTAACCCCCTTAACCCGGCCTAGACGGTTGACCCGGATTAAGAAAGTCACACGGGGAAAACCAAAGTCAACACGAAAGTCAACCTTGATTAACGACCCTTTTTTTTTCTTTTTAATCTTGTCTAGATACACATTAACCCTAATTGTGATCACTCAACAACATATTCAAAGATCACAAGCATCAGAGATCAAACAGGGACCCAATTGAACAAATTCCAACTTTAGGGACCAAATTGTAATTTCTGATAATTAAAAGGACTTAACCCAAATTAATGTTACCAACTTGAAATTAGTCAGATTTCATGCTTCTCTGTGAAGTTTCAGCTCAAAAGGACTTCCCGAACTCATACAATTGCACAAACAAGATTCAGGAGTAAAACGTAAACAATTCAAAACATTTAACTGCCAATGTCAGCCCCCAACGGTCACCCGTTCCGGAACAAGCAGACCTCGTTTCGAAACACGGGCCGTTCCGCAACGCGTACCGGAACACGGGCTAGCAGTAGCCAAACCGTTTCGAAACGGTGCCTACCGTTTCGGACGCCTGGGTTCATTCAAGGCACCCGTTCCGGAACGGTGTGCACTGTTCCGAAACACCCTGCACAGATTGCAGCATAAAGCTCACTTAAACATGCAATTGATCATTCAAAAATGCTCCAAATGTTACCAAACTTTACCAGCATGCAATTCAACATATATGAGACTTACATGCATCAACAAATCAACAAAATATCACCATATGCAAAAAGCCCCAAATCTATAGGCATGCTTCCTACACAAGCAAACCATTCAAGCACAAACTTCCAATTCAAGCATGTAAAGGCCAAACTCAAAATCCAGCATTCTCAACAACATTCAACATACTTAGGGAGTTCAAGACCTCTCCCAAAACATACACATAGGTCCCCCATTGCCAAATTACCAAAAGCTAAAAAGTGCTTAGTAAAATCTCCATACTTTGAGCTTTTCTTTCACTTGAATACTTGCCCTCCTTGCTGCCCTCAAAGCACTCTAGTGTTTTGCATTATTGATTTAAGAAATGAAAGAGAGCGTAAGCCAAAGCTTAGTGAGGAATGCTCAATAAAACCATTCAATAATGCATTTATAAAACATTTATAAATCATGCTTCAAATCATCAATTGCACATGCTCAAAAGCATACTTAAAACAAGCATCTCATGCTTCATATCATATATGTCATATTGGCCACAAGTGATAAGTTCCATTTCTTTAAAAACAAGTTCATCAACTTTCACCCCAAGGACTTTTAAACACCTTGGCCCCAAGGACTCTTAAACACCTTGGCCATGGACTTTTAAACACCATGAATGAGGACCACACAAGGACTTTTAACCACCTTTGTGTCCGTAGCAAGTTTCACCCCAAGGACTTTTAAACACCTTGGCCCCAAGGACTTTTAAACACCTTGGCCCCATGGACTTTTAAACAACATGGAAAGGATCACACAAGGACTTTTAACCACCTTTGTGTCCGTAGCAAGAATCATCCAAGGACTTTTAACCACCTTGATGTTCTTAAGTAAACAAGGCTCACTCAAGGACTTTTAACCACCTTAGTGACCTTAACCTTTTCAAAACATCACTTGCCAATATACATCATTTTCATCATTTAATCCACTGTTTTAAAGCATTAAACCAAGCCATATTCATCATGCATTTAAAAGCATCAAACCACATTTTAACAATGTACAAAATCAAGGAACTCTTACCTTGAGCTTCCTTCAACATATGGCTTACAAAAACAGCAAATACCATGCTAAATCATGCTTTCAAAACATTATTTAAAACATGCAATTAACCACATTGCATCACAACAAAATCATGGCCACCACTAGAGAGTATTTCCGAAAAACTTACACTTGAGCTTAGCAAAGTTGTTTAGACTTAAACTCAGCTCCCAAGACATTGGTTTCAAAGCCAAAAACCCAATTTCACTCACCGATTCCACTTCGCCTCTTGCCGAAACACCAAAACAAGCTTCCGGATCAACAACTCTTGGATCCAAAGATGCCTCCCCTGTTTTAACACATCAAAGCAGAGGATTAATGCATCATCATGCATTAATTGCTTCAATGAAAGCACCTAAACTCGCTGCTCTCAACCATCCTCCATTTTCGGCCACCAAACACAACCGAAAATGCATCCAAACCACTTCTAAACAAAGCCCAGCCACAAACCATCAAAACCAAACATCTATTAACATCATTTAACATCTAAAAAGAACCTATCAACATCCTTATACCTCGAGCAACATCAGATCCACAAGATCACCTCAAAAACAATCAAGAATCACAAGCTAAACTTAGGAAACTCAACCTATCCGGGATTGCATTAATCAAAGCTCAATTCCTTATCAATTTAGAGTTCATTTAACATCAAAATCACATCTCAAATCACAGATTAATCAGATATAACGAAAATCATCAAAAATCACCAAATCTTGCATTATAAGCCAAGATCCAATTCACAACTCAAAAGCCTTTAATAAAACATCAATTAAGGATTGAAAACTTAGGAATTTCAGTAAAGAACTGATAGTTTAGAGGAGAAGGACGTTCTTACCTCCAAACTTGAGTTTCTCCTCTTTTTGGAATCTAAAACCTTGATGAATCAAGTAGCAAATGATGAGGTTTTTTAGATATGTTGATTAGGAATCAAAAGAGAGTTGAAAGGAGGAATTTAGGTGGGAAAATCAGATCAAATTCTCTGGAGAGAAAGTGTTTGGGTTGAGAGAAAATGAGAGAAAGGAAATTGAGAAAATAGGAAGTTAGTTGCAATGATATCTAAAATGATTTTCCCTCCTCTTTTCTATATCTTTAAAATCTGAATTAAGTCTTAAAATATCTTAGAAAAATCTGGAGAAACTCCCTTTGGGTAAATAGCTCCTTAAAGATTCAAAGTTTCAACCCTTTATAAAACAGCCACAAAACTTTCGAAAATTACATTTTGGTCACTAGCCAAAATGTCATAGTTCCAAAACTCTTTTTCCAAAATTGATTTCACAGTTCACTTAATTATATTAAAAGATGATTTTAGAACATTTTTCCATATTTTTAATGCAACCCGAACTAGGCTTTCCTAATTTCACCCTTTTAGATTCGAACAGCACTTGGACCAAACCGGTCAACGCCCAAAACTTCTAAGCCCAAAACCGAGGCGTTACAACTCTCCCCCCCTTAAGAAATTTCGTCCTCGAAATTTACCTGAAGGAAAGAGATAAGGAAACTGCTTCAGCATGTCTTCCTTCCGCTCCCACGTGGCTTCCTCAACACCTCGATGCTTCCACAGCACCTTCACCAACTCAATAGTCTTGCCACGAAGAACCTTTCTATCCGAATCCAGAACCTTCACCGGTTCCTCATCATAGGTCAAATCCGGATTCAAAATCACTTCCTCCACAGGCATCACATGCGAAGGATCAGATCTATACTTTCGGAGCATAGAATCATGGAACACATCGTGAATCTTCTCCAACTCTTGAGGTAACCTCAACCGATACGCAACAGGACCCACACGCTCAACCACCTCATATGGTCCAATATACCTAGGGCTCAGCTTAACCTTCCGGCCAAACCTCATTACCTTCTTCCAAGGCGAAACCTTCAAGAACACTCGGTCACCCACCGCATACTCTATCTCCTTACGCTTCAAATCCGCGTAAGACTTTTGCCGATCAGAAGCTGCCTTCAACCGCTCACAAATGAGCTTTACCTTCTCGGTTGTCCCTTTCAACAAAGCCGGCATCGAAACCAACTTTTGACCAGTTTCAGCCCAACAAAGAGGAGTCCTACATCTCCTCCCGTACAAAGCCTCAAAAGGTGCCATCTGTATACTCGCCTGATAACTATTGTTATAAGCGAACTCAACCAAAGGCAGATGCTTCTCCCAAGAACCTTGGAACTCAATCACGCAGCACCTCAGCATATCCTCCAAAATCTGGATAACCCGCTCAGACTGACCATCCGACTGAGGATGATAGGATGTACTGAAATGCAACCTTGTACCCAGAGCTTGATGCAAACACTGCCAGAAACGCGATGTGAACCTCGGATCCCTATCCGACACAATCCACTTAGGCACACCATGCAGCCTCACAATCTCAGCAATGTACAGCTCTGCCAGCTTATCCAAAGAAAACGTAGTATGCACAGGCAAGAAATGCGCACACTTCGTCAGGCGATCCACAATCACCCAAACAGAATTCTTCTTCGAAGGAGACAAAGGTAAACCAGATACAAAATCTATGGTAACCCTCTCCCACTTCCATTCAGGGATTTTCAACGGTTGCAACAACCCAGAAGGAACCTGATGTTCAGCCTTAACTCGCTGACACACCAAACACTTGCTCACAAACTCTGCAACATCCTTCTTCAAACCCACCCAATAGTACTCATCACGAAGATCACGATACATCTTAGTACTACCAGGGTGCATAGCAAAAGGACTACTATGGCCTTCAGTCAGAATAGCACGCCTCAACTCAGCATCAGCAGGCACTACTATCCGACTCCCAAAACACAACACACCATCATCATTAAAGCAGAAATCCGAAGGTCTACCCTCCGCGATATCCTGAACATGAGACACCAAGGAATCATCCAGCAACTGCTTTTCCTTGATCAACTGAACCAAAGATGGCTTCACTTGCAACTCAGCAACAAGACCACCATCTCGCGATATGCTCAAGCTAGCAAACATAGCCCTCAGCTCAACAGCTACCTTCCTACTCAAGGCATCCGCCACAACATTAGCTTTTCCAGGATGATACTCAATCGTCAGATCATAATCCTTGAGCAACTCCAACCAACGCCGTTGTCTAAGATTCAACTCCTTCTGAGACATCAGATACCTCAAACTCTTGTGATCTGTGTACACAGTACACTTCTCACCATACAGATAATGTCTCCAGATCTTCAGAGCAAAAACCACTGCAGCCAGCTCAATGTCATGCGTAGGATAGTTGCGCTCATGCACTTTCAACTGCCGCGATGCATAAGCCACAACCTTAGCCTCTTGCATCAACACACATCCCAAACCAACATAGGATGCATCACTATAGACCACAAACTCTTTCCCTGATTCATGCTGAACCAAGATAGGAGCTTGCGTCAAAGCCGCCTTAAGCTTCTCAAAAGCCTGTTGTCTCGCTTCCGTCCACTCATACTTAACATCCTTTTGCAACAGCTTCGTCAAAGGAGCAGCAATCTTGGAAAAACCATCCACAAACCTTCGGTAGTATCCCGCCAAACCAAGGAAACTACGGACCTCATGAACAGACTTAGGAACTTTCCAGTTCATCACCGCCTCAATCTTCTGAGGATCAACACGAATCCCTTCAGCTGAGACCACATGCCCAAGAAACACCACCTCCTTAAGCCAGAACTCACACTTGCTCAGCTTAGCATAAAGTTGATTCTCCAACAAGGCTTGCAAAACAATCCTCAAATGCTCTTCGTGCTCCTCCTCAGTACGCGAGTACACGAGGATATCATTAATGAACACCACAACGAACTTGTCCAGGTATTCATGAAACACACGATTCATCATGTCCATGAAAGCAATAGGAGCATTTGTCAAACCAAACGGCATTACAAGGAACTCATAATGCCCATACCTTGTCCTAAAAGCTGTCTTAGGCACATCCACATCCTTCACCTTCAACTGATAATACCCTGACCTCAAGTCAATCTTAGAGAACACATCAGCTCCCCGAAATTGATCAAAGAGATCATCAATCCTCGGCAAAGGATACCGATTCTTGATAGTCAACTTGTTCAGCTGACTGTAATCAATGCACATCCTCATAGTGCCATCCTTCTTCTTCACAAACAAGACTGGTGCACCCCAAGGTGACACACTCGGCCGGATGAAACCACGATCAAGCAACTCTTGTAACTGCGTCTTTAGCTCGTTCAGCTCCTTAGGTGCCATTCTATAGGGAGTAATGGACACAAGAGTTGTATTTTCATACAGCTCAATTCCAAACTCCACCTCGCGATTAGGAGGTAAACCAGGCAACTCCTCAGGAAAAACACCAGGAAACTCCTTCACAACCCTGATATCTTGCACCCTCAACTCCTTAGAGCTAGGATTCATCACAAAAGCTAGATAAGCTTCGCAACCTTGCCTCAGCATCCTACTCGCCTCCAAGGTAGACACCACATTGGCAAGAAACTTCACATTCTCACCAACCACAACAACTTCATAATCATCCGCAAGCTTAAGCGAAACTCACTTATTTTCACAATCTACCACAGCACGATGCTCAGCAAGCCAATCCATACCAAGGATCACATCAAAACCATAAAAGGGCAACTCCATAAAATCAACATGAAAAACATGTTCTTGAACAACCAAGGGACACCTTCTATAAAGCTTTCGAGTCACAACAGTTTCACCAAAAGAACTAGTGACACGAACACCAACATCCAAAGACTCAACAGGCAAACCAAGCAATTCAGCATGCTCACGCAAAATGTATGAATGCGTAGATCCAGAATCAATCAAAGAAAGCAATGACAAGGATTGCAAAGTAAAGGTACCTGCAATCACATCCGCATCATTCCTTCCCTCACGCTGAGCATACACCCGAGCTTGTCCTCCACCTTCGGGCTGAATAGCCACAACATGGGCTACTCCACGACCACCTTTCTCTCGCCTCTGGAAATTACCACGGCCGCGCCCACGACCTCTCTGTGGTGCAGTAACAACAGGAGCACGCACCTGATCACCAGTCAACCTAGGACAATCTCGCCTCAAGTGGTCTGCGGATCCACAATTCCAGCATCCATTCCCAGCTGCCGCTACAGGAACTTGCACCTCTCTCACAGCACGAGGACAGTCACACTTCACGTGACCGCGTGAACCACAAATCCAGCAAGCACTCGGATCAGCTCTAGCGTTGCCTCCTCTAGTAGGTGCACCACCACCTCTCTTAGCTGAGGACTGATACTTCTGATCACGCCCCCTCTTGTTCCGTCCACCTCCGGAACTAAACTCAGCAGCTCTCTTGCCAGAACATGCTCCAGCACCTTTCGCAGATAAACCCAAGTTCATCTCAATGTCCTTGGCTCGGCCCACCAACACATCAAAATCATCGTATTCAGTGGCCAGCACATACATTTTCACATCCGTCACAAGACCATAACGGAACCTCTCGCACCTTGCTCGCTCATCAGGTATCAGCTCCGGTGCATACTGACTGAGTCGCACAAACTGCACCTCATACTCAGCCACACTCATGCTCCCTTGGGTAAGAGACATGAATTCACGCTTCTTCTCATCAAGATATCTCACTCCAAGATATCTCCTCTTGAACACATTCTGAAAGAATGTCCAAGTAACATCAGCTTCAGCCATCGCAGCTATGGTGGTTGTCCACCACGTATACGCATCGTCCTGCAGCAAGGACACAACACAACCCAGCTTTTGCACATCCGTGCAGCTCATCTGACCCAAGATACGCTTGGTACTCTCTAACCAAGCTTCAGAACTCTCTGCTGACATACCCCTGAACTCAGTCCCACCCAGACTGCGCAGACGCTCCAAAGGTAGTCTAACTCCAGCATCTCCCTGATGCCCAGCTCCTTGAGCTCCAGCTACTGCTGCTCGAAAGGCACACGCAATAGCTTGTACCAACATAGACATATCAGGAATAGCTTGCCCCTGACCAACCTCAGGTCCAGCAGCTCCAACACCAGCTGCAGCTTCAGCTCTCTCACCTCCAGCACCACCACCAGGTGGAGGAGGGGGTAACACCGCACTACCCGTGTTTTCCTCGTTCTCGTTCTCATTAGGAGCCGTAGCTCGCACAGTACCTCGTAACTCTCTACGTGGTGCCATACTATTACCATGCAATCACAATGCAAATAAAAACAAAGTCAGGCCCAGCAAGGTAAGCAATCCAAGTATTCAAGCTCAATCTCATTCAAAATCCACAACATTTCATTAGCTTCGATTTGGCAATGGGTACCCACATCATGCTACATCACAGCATACAACTCAAATGCATCCAAATCACAAGCCACTAAACATGCTTTCGATCAACAAGCATACAAGGCAAACATACTTCAATCATGCATACATTCATTCCTAAATACTCGAGAACTCAGCTCTGATACCACCAAATGTAACCCCCTTAACCCGGCCTAGACGGTTGACCCGGATTAAGAAAGTCACACGGGGAAAACCAAAGTCAACCCGAAAGTCAACCTTGATTAACGACCCTTTTTTTTCTTTTTAATCTTGTCTAGATGCACATTAACCCTAATTGTGATCACTCAACAACATATTCAAAGATCACAAGCATCAGAGATCAAACAGGGACCCAATTGAACAAATTACAACTTTAGGGACCAAATTGTAATTTCTGATAATTAAAAGGACTTAACCCAAATTAATGTTACCAACTTGAAATTAGTCAGATTTCATGCTTCTCTGTGAAGTTTCAGCTCAAAAGGACTTCCCGAACTCATACAATTGCACAAACAAGATTCAGGAGTAAAACGTAAACAATTCAAAACATTTAACTGCCAATGTCAGCCCCCAACGGTCACCCGTTCCGGAACAAGCAGACCTCGTTTCGAAACACGGGCCGTTCCGCAACGCGTACCGGAACACGGGCTAGCAGTAGCCAAACCGTTTCGAAACGGTGCCTATCGTTTCGGACGCCTGGGTTCATTCAAGGCACCCGTTCCGGAACGGTGTGCACTGTTCCGAAACACCCTGCACAGATTGCAGCATAAAGCTCACTTAAACATGCAATTGATCATTCAAACATGCTCCAAATGTTACCAAACTTTACCACCATGCAATTCAACATATATGAGACTTACATGCATCAACAAATCAACAAAATATCACCATATGCAAAAAGCCCCAAATCTATAGGCATGCTTCCTACACAAGCAAACCATTCAAGCACAAACTTCCAATTCAAGCATGTAAAGGCCAAACTCAAAATCCAGCATTCTCAACAACATTCAACATACTTAGGGAGTTCAAGACCTCTCCCAAAACATACACATAGGTCCCCCATTGCCAAATTACCAAAAGCTAAAAAGTGCTTAGTAAAATCTCCATACTTTGAGCTTTTCTTTCACTTGAATACTTGCCCTCCTTGCTGCCCTCAAAGCACTCTAGTGTTCTGCATTATTGATTTAAGAAACGAAAGAGAGCGTAAGCCAAAGCTTAGTGAGGAATGCTCAATAAAACCATTCAATAATGCATTTATAAAACATTTATAAATCATGCTTCAAATCATCAATTGCACATGCTCAAAAGCATACTTAAAACAAGAATCTCATGCTTCATATCATATATGTCATATTGGCCACAAGTGATAAGTTCCATTTCTTTAAAAACAAGTTCATCAACTTTCACCCCAAGGACTTTTAAACACCTTGGCCATGGACTTTTAAACACCATGAATGAGGACCACACAAGGACTTTTAACCACCTTTGTGTCCGTAGCAAGTTTCACCCCAAGGACTTTTAAACACCTTGGCCCCAAGGACTTTTAAACACCTTGGCCCCATGGACTTTTAAACACCATGGAAAGGATCACACAAGGACTTTTAACCACCTTTGTGTCCGTAGCAAGAATCATCCAAGGACTTTTAACCACCTTGATGTTCTTAAGTAAACAAGGCTCACTCAAGGACTTTTAACCACCTTAGTGACCTTAACCTTTTCAAAACATCACTTGCCAATATACATCATTTTCATCATTTAATCCACTGTTTTAAAGCATTAAACCAAGCCATATTCATCATGCATTTAAAAGCATCAAACCACATTTTAACAATGTACAAAATCAAGGAACTCTTACCTTGAGCTTCCTTCAACATATGGCTTACAAAAACAGCAAATACCATGCCAAATCATGCTTTCAAAACAGTATTTAAAACATGCAATTAACCACATTGCATCACAACAAAATCATGGCCACCACTAGAGAATATTTCCGAAAAACTTACACTTGAGCTTAGCAAAGTTGTTTAGACTTAAACTAAGCTCCCAAGACATTGGTTTCAAAGCCGAAAACCCAATTTCACTCACCGATTCCACTTTGCCTCTTGCCGAAACACCAAAACAAGCTTCCGGATCAACAACTCTTGGATCCAAAGATGCCTCCCCTGTTTTAACACATCAAAGCAGAGGATTAATGCATCATCATGCATTAATTGCTTCAATGAAAGCACCTAAACTCGCTGCTCTCAACCATCCTCCATTTTCGGCCACCAAACACAACCGAAAATGCATCCAAACCACTTCTAAACCAAGCCCAGCCACAAACCTTCAAAACCAAACATCTATTAACATCATTTAACATCTAAAAAGAACCTATCAACATCCTTATACCTCCAGCAACATCAGATCCACAAGATCACCTCAAAAACAATCAAGAATCACAAGCTAAACTTAGGAAACTCAACCTATCCGAGATTGCATTAATCAAAGCTCAATTCCTTATCAATTTAGAGTTCATTTAACATCAAAATCACATCTCAAATCACAGATTAATCAGATCTAACGAAAATCATCAAAAATCACCAAATCTTGCATTATAAGCCAAGATCCAATTCACAACTCAAAAGCCTTTAATAAAACATCAATTAAGGATTGAAAACTTAGGAATTTCAGTAAAGAACTGATAGTTTAGAGGAGAAGGACGTTCTTACCTCCAAACTTGAGTTTCTCCTCTTTTTGGAATCTAAAACCTTGACGAATCAAGTAGCAAATGATGAGGTTTTGTAGATATGTTGATTAGGAATCAAAAGAGAGTTGAAAGGAGGAATTTAGGTGAGAAAATCAGATCAAATTCTCTGGAGAGGAAGTGTTTGGGTTGAGAGAAAATGAGAGAAAGGAAATTGAGAAAATAGGAAGTTAGTTGCAAAGATATCTAAAATGATTTTCCCTCTTCTTTTCTATATCTTTAAAATCAGAATTAAGTCTTAAAATATCTTAGAAAAATCTGGAGAAACTCCCTTTGGGTAAATAGCTCCTTAAAGATTCAATGTTTCAACCCTTTATAAAACAGCCACAAAACTTTCGAAAATTACATTTTGGTCACTAGCCAAAATGTCACAGTTCCAAACCTCTTTTTCCAAAATTGATTTCACAGTTCACTTAATTATATTAAAAGATGATTTTAGAACATTTTTCCATATTTTTAATGCAACCCGAACTAGGCTTTCCTAATTTCACCCTTTTAGATTCGAACAGCACTTGGACCAAACCGGTCAACGCCCAAAACTCCTAAGCCCAAAACCGGGGCGTTACAAGATTGGTCTTTACACCTCAATGATGTACTCTAGGCTTATAGAACAACATTCAAAACACCATTGGAGATGTCACCCTACAGGCTTATATATGGAAAAACATGCCACTTACCTATCAAGATAGAGCACAGAGCTTACTGGGCTATCAAGGCAGTAAACATGGACTTAGATAAGGCAGGACAGAAGAGGCTACTTGACTTGAATGAAATGGAAGAAATTCGAGCAATGGCCTACGACAACGCCAAGATTTCCAAAGATAAAACCAAAAGGTGGCACGACAAGAAGTTGCTACCACGACAGTTCTGCCCAGGGCAGCTTGTGTTGTTTAACTCTAGGTTAAAACTTTTCCCAGGAAAGCTTAAATCTAGATGGTCTGACCCCTTTCAAGTTGTCCAGGTTTTTCCCCATGGTGCCATCACGATCAAATCTTTAAAGGACGGGCACCATTTCAAAGTCAATGGACAGAGACTAAAGCATTATCAGGGGACTAAAGCCCCAAGGATGCGAGAAGTAGTTACTTTAGGAGATGCCCCTCAAGGCATCCCTAATTTAACTTAGTTATTTTATTTTATTTATTAGGAATTAATATTTATTTATTTTAGGAACTAAGATTTTATTTTAATTATTTTATTTAGGAAATAAAGGAAGCAAGGAGAGGAGAAGAAGTGAACCAGCCCACCATATCAATAGCAGCCCAAAAAGCCCAACGAATGAGTCTGTCGTCACAGCATATCATCAGCTGTCGCGACTGACGCAGGAAATACAGCCTGTCACCATGTTGTCGCGGCAGACACGCAAACGCGTGACAGACGCGTAGAAAACACGGAAACGCGTGACAGACGGGTCAAAAATCATGTAACAACTGGCCCCATTATATGTGCCTGTCGTTACAACTCCAACGGGCAGAAAATCATCCATCTATATAAACCCCCATTCACTATTCGTTTTTCATCTCACTTTTATTCTCTCAACTTGCCTTCTCTAGATCTCAAAATTTTCTTTATTTTCCATAGCTCTTTCATCAATGACTAGCAGACAAACCCGTAGAAGTGATGCCTCCAGTTCTGCTGCAGCAGTCAGCACCCCCAGCCATAGTGCCATCCCAAGCCGCTTCGCCTCCGCCGACTCTACCAGCAGATACTACCACTTCTTCCAGAAGAGGGAGATGTGGGAAGAACGGAGGTATCTCTACACTGAACCCACGAGAAACCTCGGGCTTGAACCATTCATCGCACAAAATATCCATGCCCTCAAATGGCAGCGGTTTGCTGCCCAGCCGAAAGAAATGAATGTCACACTAGTTCGAGAATTTTATGTTGCCTTCGACAGCAAAGATACTACGATCGTGACAGTTCGAGGTAAAGAACTTTCTTTCGAGACTTCTTACATCAACACCCTCTACGACCTCTATGTTAGTAAAAAAGAGGACGCCCACAAGAGGTTCGTCAATAGTCTGTCGCCGGCAGACTACGATGCGGTGATGGCAGAAGTGACAGAGGAGGGGACAAAATGGAACACCGACCCAAAGCATCGATGGACGGTGAAAAGGACTCAACTGAATCCTGAAGCCAAACTATGGAATCATTTCGTGAAGAAGCGAATCATGACATCCTCCCACAATAGTACAGCCGACCGACAAAGGTTAGCACTCGTACATTCAATTTTAAATGAAAAATCCATCAATGTCGGACGATACATAAGGGAGGGAATATTGGAATGTACTCTCCGGCCATCGAGACCCCTTGTCTTCTTGTACCCTATCACCACAATATGTTGATGCCACAACGTGCCAGAAATTGCCGAAGACTTTAAAGTTCGAGGAAACAGGTGGACAGAGCGAAAAATCTTAAGCCTCATGGAGCTAAAACCAGCAACCCCATTGTCCCACTTCAACCCTTCACCAAATGCCTCCACCTAGATTCTATCAACACTCAACAGGATGGAATAGAGGCAGGTCGGTCTGATGAGCTTCATAAGGGACTTCACGGCAGCAACGGTAAATTTTATTCATAACGATTTAAATTTTACATATGTAGAGCAGCCGGCAGGCCCTAGTCACCAGATCATGCCGCAGCAGAGCAGCAGCAGCCAACGGCAGCAACCCCTCCACCAAATGCCTCCACCTAGATTCTATCAACACTCAACAGGATGGAATAGAGGCAGGTCGGTCTGATGAGCTTCATAAGGGACTTCACGGCAGCAACGGTAAATTTTATTCATAACGATTTAAATTTTACATATGTATCATTCCCTGCCTTCCCATAACAATATTTTGCCGCCCCCACACCTACTCCTACCCCTACTGCCACACCAAAGACTCCATTTGGTGCCTCTACACCTACACCGGTCGTGGCAGCTGAAGGCGGCAACCACACTGCCACTGCCAGAGGCGAGAAGAGAAAGGAGCCCCTGTCAGAGCTCAACGAAGACTACTTCAAAGGGTTCTCCTCATCATTCGTCTGGCAGGACTCTGACGGGGAGCCCTTTATTGCCCGAAACCTCTCCAAGGAGTTCACACCAATTAAGAGGCAGAAGCCCAATAAGGCTGGCGAAGGACCCTCCGGCCAGGGTAGGTCTACTAGTAGCAGCAGTAGAAGCAGCAGCTCCGACGATGAGGTGCAAATGCTGGACAAGCCCCCACACATCTCACCCACCCGTGTCCAGCCGCCAAGGGAAGCCAAAAAAAAAGACAACATCTGCCTCCCCTAGCACTCTGCCGGCCTCTACTATGAAGGTCACTGCCTGCCGGCAGCTACAGATTAGCAACATCAGCGATGAAAACTCCTCAACTTAAGTTTTTTTTCTTATCATTGCTACCTTTGTTCTTTATTTATTTTATGATGTATTTTGTTTTTGTTTTTGTTTTTAATTTACATGTCATCATGCATTGAGGGCAATGCAACCCTCGAGTTTGGGGGTGTCATCCCTCCAGTAATGAAGTGTTGTTTGTGTCTTAAATTTGTGTCTAAGTGTTAGTTATTATTAAAAAATATAATAGTAATAGTAATAATAATAATAATAATAATAATAATAATAATAATAATTTGGCTTAAGTCTTTGAACTGAACTTACCTGCCGCAACATACTCTGTCGTGGCAGTGCCTTTAGGATATTTTTAGGAACAATTTAGAGCCTTGCTATAGTTCTGATCTTTAAACTCCCTTTCTGACTCTTATGTTGTCTAGACTTCTATTTATAAACTAGATTAGGAAAGCTCAAAACACTTGAGTTGCCCCTAGAGGTTCCTAACACTAGCTCTAGGAAAAGAAAATAAGAAACTTAGACTCAACACCCCTAGAGGTGCCAAAAACAGGCTATAATAAGTTAGCTAGAGGTGCTCAAAAACATGCTCTAGTCAACTTAAAATAAGAAAAGAACATCGAAGTCTAATTCAGAAAAACTAAAGAAGCCTAAGAATTGCCTCCAAGAAAATGAAATTTGGCATAAAAATTCAAGTAAGTAGCTTAACTATTCTAGTAAACTAAAAGAGTCTAGGCCCATATTTGTTCACAACACATGCACACACTACACAAGACCTATAGCATGGTTCCGAATAAATCCAGAAACATCCGATAAGGTGGTGATCGTGATAGGGCATGTGTGGTAGGTAATGAAAAGTTCACCGAATTAAGCCAAACAAAAACATTCAATTTAAGTTAGGTCATATTAGCTTGAGGGCAAGCAAGAACTTGAGTTTGGGGGTGTGTTGAGTGTGTAAAAGTTCTCATTGTACCCCTTATTTAACCCATATTTCTGCTGCATTCAAGCATAGTTCATTGCATTTAGGTAAAGTTTCACATATACGTCACAATTAGATAAAATAGCACAGTTACTACTAATTTTGGCTACTTTTGCAGGTATCTGTTGTGGTAGACTCAGGACAGCGAAGGAGCAGAGCTGGAACTCAGGACTGGAGTCAAGAAAGAAGACGATGTCATGGCCACTGCCGTGGCAGCCATGACGACAACATTGGTAAAGGGAAAAGTGAAGTGGAGCTCGACAGGTAGAGGAATTCAAGTCGGTTTGTCGTAGACCACTCCTATATTTTCTGATCTCTAGATCATAATGAAGGCCAAGCTCAAAGTTCAAGGAAGAAACCCAAAGTAAGAAAAGAGGACGAATTAAAGTCATACACTCTGAAGATTTAATCTCCAATAGAGTTGTACTTTAGTTTAAACTTTTATTCTTGTCATATTAGAAAACTTGGACCCAAGGCCTATATAAAGGCATGTAATTCAACCTAGGGAAGGATATCTCATCTCTAGCCGTCTTCCCCAAAACCCTTGTCGTTTTCCCCCTCTCATCATGTTATAAAACTTCCCCTAAGGCTAAGGGTTGATTCTGTAAAGTAGTTGCAAAGATTGTACTATTGTAGGAATTTTCTATTCAATGAAATAAAACTTCAAGTTTGCTTATTCTGGTTTCAACATCTTGCAAGAGTATCTCGAGAGCATTGTAAGATTATCTATTTGCTTAATATCGGGAGAGTTAAGTATACGAAAGGAGTAAGTACGAGTTCTTCAGTTTATGGTTGAACTATCTCGGACCTAGGTATAGGACGAGGTTAAGTGGATAAGGAAGAATTCAACAACATCGGTGTTCACCCTTCGATTCACGCCGGGAGGTATCATCCAAGAAGTGTTCATCAACAGTACTTGGGCCTAGGGATAGGACATGTCACAGCAGGGATTCTTGCCAAGCTTGAAGTACATAGTTGTGTGATCGCTGTCGTGACAGGTGCTGCCGCGATAGGGACGACGACAGAACATGAGTTTCTTTTCAATGCAACACCTGCACTACCGAGCAAATCAATACCAACCTATCTCTTAACCCCGAATCTTTATTCTTTTATATTCATCATTCTCCAGTACTATTTTCCAAATAATCTAAACTCTTTTCTTTCTCTCTTGTGCAGCAATTCAAGGCTAAAGCTATTTCCAGTACATGTGGATTCGATATTTGATACTTTGAGTATCACTTTACTACTTGCGTCGTGTACACTTGCACTACATTACGATAGGACTTTTGACACGCAACACACATTATTTCAAAAACATATATCATTGCACATAGGCAACCTTTGCAAATCATTTCGGATCAAATATTCGTGCTCAAGGGCACTCTCATGCTTGTTTTAAATATATTATATCAACAAACGATGGATAAAAACAGTAAGTTCATCATATTCAATTTGCCAAAGCAAAATCATATAATCATAAACCTTTCAATTATTTAAAATCGAGATTAAAGTGGATATCGAAAAAGCTTACTCTTGAGTTTAAATTATCTTGTTAGGCTAACATTAAACTCCCGTAAAAGGTTCCAAACATTGCAAAATAGCACTTCATTAGGCACACTCACAATCACACATTCGCTTGATGCCCGACATCGCCGAAAATTTTCTGAACAATCTCCAAGCTTCCTATAACAATTCCGGCTCCTCTACAACTTAACAACAATATAATTTGTTATCAAAATACATCCAAAAACCTCCAGTAAACTAAACAATGTTGATTCCATAACCGAAATCGTTCCTAACAACTGAAAATCATTAATAATACTATTCTATCATTCTCAAACTTACTATTCTCATTTCTTCCGTCATTTATAACTCAATTCCATCAAAATTATCATTAATAAACTCCTCAAAATAATAGATAACATCCAAGAATTCATTCAAACATAATCTAAACCAAAATTCTCAAGAACACTAACTCCAAATGAATCAATTAGATTAATTAGGAGATTAAACTCATTAAATTGACATTATATTATCAAATTAACTTTATCAAAAGCTTTCTGAACAAATTCTCATTATTTAACATAACTATCTAATTTATCCAAAGATCAATTTGTTAAGAACTAATTATTTTTTTAGAATTAATTAATTAATCAAATTCCTCAATTAGTCCTAACCGAACCACATCCAACACTCAAAACTTCTGACTCGATTTTCAAGATGTTGCAATTTACCTGGGAGAATGGCTCCATTAATGAAGTTCTATGTGTACATAGAGATTGCTTATTTGTTGCTTGGTACCCTTTGTTTCTCTTAATACGTGAGGTTTTTGGAAGATATCCTACAATTTCAGCATTGCATTGCTGCTGTCATTGGTCTGATTTTGTTTGAAATGTTACTATGGTATCTTGATTATTGTTGCGTGTAAAATAGACTATCGCAATTGTAGTGCAAGTGTACACGACGCAAGTAGTAAAGTGATACGAAGTATCGGATATCGTCTCCACAAGGATTGGGCTAATGACTTCACCTTGATTTACTGCACGAAGTAAAGGAAATAATTTAGAAGATTGTCACGAGAATAATATGATAAAAACGTAAATAAAAGGATTGGAATATCAAGATAGAGAGAAGGGGCCGGTATTGAATTGCTCGGTAGTGCAGGTATTGAATTGCTTAGGATCTCCAGTTCTGTCGTCGCTCTCGTCGCCGACAGCACCTGTCGCGGCGTCTGTCCGTTAGTTGTCGCGGAAGCAGACACTAACTCCGTACTTCAAGCTTGGCAAGAATCCCAGATCTGCCTTGCCCTATCCCTAGGCACAAGTCTGTCGATGAACACGTCTTTGATGATACCTCCCGGCGTTAATCGAAGGATGAACACCGATGTGTATGAATTCTTCCTTAGCCACTTAACCTCGCCTTATCCCTAAGCACGAGATGGTTCAACTATAAACTAGAGAACGCGCTTTTATCTCTTTCGTATACTTAACTCTCCCGATGCTAAGTAAATAGATAACCTCACAATGCTCTCCCGATGCTCTTGCAAGATATTAAAACCAAGATAAAAGAACTTGAAGTTTATTTTATTGAACTTGAAAAATCCTAAAACAAAGCAACCCTTGCAACTACTTTACAAAACAACCCGTAGCCCTAGGGGGAATTTAGAACATGTCGGTGACGGGTGGACGATAGGGGTTTTATTTCGGTTTTGGGATATCGGTTATGCCTCTAGGTTAAATCTATGCCCTTATATAAGCTTTGGGCTCAAGTTATCTAAGGTAACAAGGATTACAACTTTAATTAAAAGTAAGATTCTAATAAAGACTAAATCTCTAAAGTCTCCTACTTTCCAGCCGCATCCTAGCTTTTAGGAATTTCCTCTCTTTGAGCTTTGGCTTGACATATCTTTTGATCAGGGGCTTGGAAAAATATTTGGCTTTCACACGACAGACGAGCAGATTTTTCTCTATCTATCGAGGTCCACTTGACTTTTCCTCTTCATAAATCTACTGTCACCTTGCTATCGTGACAGGTCCATGACAGGTTCGTCTTCTTCAGCTGCTTGTCCAGTTCAGCTTTCCTGCTTATCTGTCCTGCGCCTGCCTTCATTGTCAACCATGGCAGTTACCTGCAAAATACACCATCTTTTAGTAGAATCCGTGCCTTTTATATAATTGTGATGTTTTATTGAAAACTAACCTAAATGCAATGCAATGATGCTTGAATGCAGCAGAAATATGGGTTAAAAAGGGTGTAAATAATGGAACTTTTACACACTCAACACACCCCCAAACTCAAGTCTTTGCTTGCCCTCAAGCAATTTAAACCTAAAAGAAAAAAGAAATTTTTGTGTTGGCCTTCAAACAGTGAACTGTCCCTTACCCGTCGCTCAATCTCTATGGCGGCAGCAACCTGTCGGAAAGATTAGGATCTGTCCGGAATCTCCCTATAGCTCTCGTGCAGTGTGTGCATGCTTGTGAACAGTTATATGCTAAGACTCTCTTAGTTTCACTAGAATATTCAACTCCTTAACTCTAATCTTTATGCCAAAGTTTATTTTTTTAGAAGGCACATTTTCATGCTTCTTTTTCTTCTATTTTTCAAGCTAAATTTTTCTAGAGCCAGTTTTGGGCACCTCTAATTAGCTTCCTAGAGCCGGTTTCGGGCACCTCTAGGTTTTTAATTTTCTTTTGCTAAACTTCTTTCCTAGAGCCAGTGTTAGGCACCTCTAGGGGCTATTCAAGTTCTAAGATTCCTATTCTAGTTTGGCTAAAAGAAATCTAAGCAATATAACAGTCACAAAAGTGTTTAAGTTTTCAGAACTATAGAAAGGCTCTAAACTTTTCCTTAAACTGTCCTAAAGATGCTGCCACGACAGAGCTGTCATGACAGGTAAGTTAACTCCACAGTTTTAAGCCAACAGTTTTAATTTTCTGATTTTTTTAAGATAAACTAAATAAATAATAAGACACAAAAAATTATTAAAAGATGTACTAAGACTCCATTAGAATGGAGGGTTGCCACCCCCAAACTCGAGGGTTGCATTGCCCTCAATGCAAAATGACACAAAAAAGAAAGAAAGACAAAATAAATAAAAGTACATCACAAAAATATAAGGGCAGGCAGCAATAAGAGGAGAAAAAGAAATAAAAACTTAAATTTTATGCGCTGTCCTCGCTGCTGCTGCTGACGCGGATCTGATGACGGCGTCTGCATTGTGGAGGTGGCTGGGCAGGTTCCGGAGCAGGTTGATCAGCAGGTTCGTCATCCGGTTGGGGGACAGGGTCGTCGGCAGGTTGAAGGGCAGGTGGCTCCACTAGCCTGATGTCGGAACTGCTGCTGCTGTCCCATGAGCTGCTGGTTATGATGGCTTTGGACACCTTCTCTTGTTTGCCACGTGCTTAATGCGTTTGACTCGCGTGAAGTCGCTCTCCAAATTCTGCCGGACAAGAGGGCTGTCATCAGTGGTAGCTCGCTTGGTTCCTCGAGGGGCTGTCGGTGGGCTGCCGGCTGCCGTCGGGGCAGGGGATGGTGTGGAAGTGGCAGATTGTGTATGGGGAGAGACAGGTGGTGTGGGAGTGGGGGAGGGGATATTGAAATAATGGGCGGGGAAGGTGGGGAAGATGACATCCGGAAAATTCAAAGTATTAGTGATGAAGTTTACCGTTGCATTTGAGAAGTCACGGATGAAAGTCATCAAACCCATCTGGTGCTCCTCTATCCTCAGGATGGCAGCAAGGATGTGGGCGTTCTGATCTGCCGGAGCGGTGTTGGTGGCAGCTTCTGGGGCAGGTTCGGTGGCAGGTTCATCATCGGACTCAGCAGGAGGGGCGTTTGGATCGAAGGCGTTGAGGGGCGATACGACTATGACCTCCATGAGGCTGGAGATGTTGTTGTCTGTCCATCCGCTGCCCGTCTTGATTTTGTCTGAGGGCTCCTCCGGTACGGCAGCGCAGCGGCAGAGGGCGGTGATAGTGAACGGCAGACAGAGTCGTGAGTCGGAGCGGAAAGCACAATCGAGGATGCTGTCCCTCATGTATCTGCCCACATTTATGGGCCTGTCGTGTATAATGGAGTGGATGAGAGCCAACCGCTGTCTGTTAACTGTCGTATGGTGGGACGAGGGCAGGATACGCTTTTTGATGAAAGCGTTCCATAGTTTTGCTTCAGGGAGTAGCTGCCCCCTATTGACAGAGTGGGGATTCTTCTTACTGGTGCTCCATGTCGTTCCAGCCTCTGTCAGCTCCCTCATGACAGCATCATGTACAGCAGCGTCGAGGGTGTCCCAAAATTGTTGGTGAGCATCATCATTGGGGCCAAAGAAGAGGCCGAACGTATGGTTGATGTTGTTGGCGGTGAAGGGGACTGCCACTCCTCGGACGGTGACAGATGTCGCCGTTTTGCTGTCGATGGCCTCATAAAATTCTCGGACCAAAGTATCATTAAGCTCTGCCGGCTGCTCGGCAAAATCCTCCCAAATTGTGATGTTATGGCCTTCACAATGAACGGCCGGAGTCCCATATGGGGGGCATCTCTGTTGTAAATGAAGCCGCGCTCCTCCCATAGTTCCTTTTTAACGAACGGTGAGGCTGCTGCTGAAGAAGAAGCGGCAGCAGCGGTCTGACGGGTTTGTCTCGACGACATTTTGGTTGCAAGGGCTGAAAAAGAGAGAAAATAGATAAAACTAGAGGAGAATAACAAGAGAGAAAAATCAGAAGTGATGAAAAATGAAAATGGGAAGGGGTTTATATAGCTGTTGGGGAGCTGCCCATTTAATGCCGCAACGGCAGGCGGGAATAACGGGGCGGCAGATTGGATATAGCGTGTCTAACGCGTCTGACACGCATTAATGCGTCTGCTGTGCGTCTGCCGCACGCTTCTACGTCTGCAGTGGCCGTCTGTTGACAGCCTGTCAAGTCCGTCTGCGCCGGCAGCCGAAACGACAGGTTTCCATAAATGGGCTTTAGTGGGCTGATGGATGGGTGGTGGGCTTGGGTCACTTCTCCTTTTCTTCTTGACTCCTTTATTTCCTAAAAACTAAAATTATAAAAACAAAACATTATTCGAATAAAATAAATCTAATTCCTAATAAATAATATTAATTATAAAATAGAAATAAAAATTAGGTTAAATTAGGGATGCCTTGTGGGGCATCATCTAAAGTAACCACTTCCTGTATGCCTGGGGCTTCAGTCCCCTGATAGTGCTTGAGGCGTTGTCCATTGACTTTGAATTGGTGCCCGTCCTTTAATGATTGAATTGTGATGGCACCATGGGGAAAAACTTGAACCACTTGGAACGGGCCAGACCATCTAGATTTGAGCTTCCCTGGAAAGAGTTTCAGCCTAGAATTAAACAACAACACAAGCTGCCCTGGGCAGAACTGTCGTGGCAGCAATTTCTTGTCATGCCACTTCTTAGTCTTTTCCTTGTAAATCCTTGCATTGTCCTAGGCCATTGTCCGTATTTCATCGATCTCATTTAAATCTAACAGCCTTTTCTGGCCTGCCTTGTCCAAGTCCATGTTTACTGCCTTGATTGCCCAATATGCCTTGTGCTCTATCTCGACAGGCAAGTGACAGGTTTTCCCATAAATCAAACGGTATGGAGACATGCCCAATGGAGTCTTGAAAGTTGTCATGTATGCCCATAATGCATCATTCAGAAGCAAAGACCAATCTTTCCAAGTTGGTTTAACCATTTTTTCAAGAATGTTCTTCACTTCCCTATTGGATATCTCAGCCTGTCCATTGGTCTGTGGGTGGTATGCTGTCGCGATCCTGTGCTTGACATCATATTTTCTCAAGGCGGCAACAATTACCCTGTTGTCAAAATGTCTCCCTTCATCACTGATAATCGCCCTAGGGATGCCAAATCTAGAGAAGATGTTTTTGTGCAAAAACTTTTGGACCGTTTTGGCATCATTCTTTTGAGTTGCGATTGCTTCTACCCACTTGGAGACATAATCCACTGCTAGGAGGATGTAAATATTTCCACACGAAGATGGAAAAGGTCCCATAAAATCAATCCCCCAAACGTCGAAGATCTCGACTTCCAAAATATTTTGCAGTGGCATCTCGTTTCTCCTCGAGATGTTACCTGTCCGCTGGCACCTGTCACAGTTCTTGTAAAATTCCTGTGCGTCCTTATACAGTGTCAGCCAGTAGAACCCTGACTGCAGCACCTTGGCAGCAGTTTTATTGCCTCCTAAGTGTCCTCCATATTGTGAAGCATGATAGTGATGGAGAATGTCTTCTTGTTCTTCTTGTGGTACACATCTCCTTATAACCTGATCTGCGCACATTTTGAAAAGAAGAGGTTCGTCCCAATAATAATGTTTAACATCATTTTGAAACCTCTTCTTGGCTTGATAAGTAAGATCAGAAGGTAATATTCCGCTAACTATAAAATTAACGAAATCAGCATACCAGGGAAGGTTAGAAGACTTACCTGCCGCCATGGCTGTCGCGACAGCTATTGCGGCAGCAAAGAGCTGCTCATCTGGGAAGGTCTCAAGTATGTGTGTCTCATCAATGGGTAGACTCTGTCCCATCTCCAACCTCGACAAGTGGTCTGCCACCTGATTTTCTGTCCCCTTTTTGTCTTTGATCTCAAGGTCGAACTCTTGTAATAGCAAGATCCACCGTATCAATCTCGGCTTGGCATCCTTCTTTGCAAATAAGTACTTGAGGGCAGAATGGTCGGTGTGCACTATTACTTTCGTCCCAAGTATGTAAGAACGAAACTTGTCGATGGAGAACACCACAGCTAACAGCTCCTTTTCTGTGGTGGTATAATTCACTTGGGCATCATTCAATGTTTTGCTGGCATAATATATGACATGAAACAGTCTGTCCTTGCGCTGCCCAAGTGCTGCCCCGACAGCATAGTCACTAGCGTCACACATAATCTCAAACGGTTGTGTCCAGTCTGGTGGCTGTACTATGGGGGCTGTCACTAGCTTTTCCTTCAGAACCTTGAATGCTTCAGTACATTCTTCATTAAAGTCAAAGGGTCGGTTCTGCTCTAAGAGATGACATAGGGGTTTCGTGATTTTTGAGAAATTGGCAATGAATCTCCTATAAAAACCAGCATGCCCTAGAAAACTTCTAATGCCCTTGACTGTTGTTGGCGGCGGCAGCTTCTCTATGACCTCTATTTTTGCCCTATCGACTTCTATCCCACGGCAGCTAATCTTATGGCCTAAAACTATCCCTTCATCTACCATAAAATGGCATTTTTCCCAATTAAGAACAAGATTAGCTTTTTCACATCTTTCAAGTACCTTTTGAAGGTTGCCGAGGCAGCTCTCAAAATCGTCTCCAAAGACGGAAAAATCATCCATGAAGATCTTAAGGAAGTCTTCTACCATGTCGGAGAATATGGCCATCATGCATCTTTGGAAGGTGGCAGGTGCGTTACATAGACCGAACGGCATCCTCCTAAATGCGTATGTTCCGTAGGGGCATGTGAAAGTCATTTTCTCTTGGTCCTCTGGTGCAATAGCGATTTGATTATATCCTGAATAACCATCAAGAAAACAATAGTAAGGTTTACCCGCTAATCTATCAAGCATTTGATCAATAAAGGGTAAAGGAAAGTGGTCCTTTCGGGTAGCTTTGTTAAGCTTCCGATACTCCATACAAACCCTCCAACCGGTCACAGTCCTGGTTGGGATTAACTCGTTGTTTTCGTTGGTTATCACGGTCATGCCTCCTTTCTTGGGAACACATTGCACCGGGCTTACCCATTTGCTGTCGGAGATGGCATAAATAATACCAGCATCTAACCATTTAATTATTTCTTTACGCACTACCTCCTTCATCGCAAGGTTTAACCGCCTTTGGGCATTAATAGTCGGCTTATGATCTTCCTCTAGGAGGATTTTGTGCATATAGATTGCCGGACTAATGCCCTGAATGTCAGCTATCGTCCATCCTATCGCCCTTTTATGCTGCCTCAACATGTCGATCAGCTGTCGTTCCTGTTCCTGCGGCAGCTTAGCAGAGATGATTACGGGCAGTGTGTCATCACAACCAAGATAAGCATATTTAAGCTGCCCTGGCAGGGGCTTAAGTTCTAAGATAGGTGGTTCAACAGTAGAGGGCTTTTGGATTAAATGGTTATCCGAAGTGTAATTCAAGGGTTCGAATAACTTACCTGGACGATGGTCTAACCAGTTTACCTCCTCACGACCTTCAGTATCAGATGTATCGGATTCAGAAGAGTCACTGTCGTCGGTGCTGTCGTCGTTGCTGTCGTCGTCACTGTCGTGACAGGCCTTTAAATGGCTGTCGCAGCAGTGACCAAATTTTATATCATGGCAACCCGACCTGATGCAGGGGTAATCAAAGGTCACCTCTATGATGGCTTTGCATTCCTCGTCCACATCGGCATGTTTCATTGCTTGGAGAACATTTAACTTAATTTCTTGATCATTCACGCGCATGGTGAGTTCTCCTTTCTCCACATCAATCAATGATCTTCCCGTGGCTAAGAAGGGTTGCCCTAGGATGACTGGTGCGTTCTAATCTGCCTCACAATCTAAAATAAGAAAGTCAGCAGGAAAAATAAGTTTATCCACTCTTACCAAAATATCTTCAATTTTTCCCTCGGGGTGAACGTAAGAGCGGTCGGCTTGCTGTAGGGTAACTGTCGTGGGCCGCGCCTTGCCAATACCTAGTTTCTGAAAAACAGATTTGGGCATTAGATTAACACTAGCTCCAAGATCACAAAGTGCCTTACCCACAAATTTGTCACCGATTACACAAGGTATGAGGAAGCTCCCCGGATCCTTCTTTTTCTGGGGTGGCTGCCGATGAAGAATACTCATGCAACCTTCTTGCATCCTTACCGTTTCAAATTCCCCAAGTTTAGATTTTTTAGACATGACATCCTTGAGAAATTTAGCATAACCGGGCATTTCCCTAACAGCATCTAACAACGGAATATTAATATGAACCTGTTTAAAAATATCATAAATCTTTTTAAGTTGAGATTCATGCTTAGCTTGCTGTATCCGTTGAGGAAAGGGTGGTGGGGGACGATAATCAGCAATGCGTCCTTCCCACTGCATGCGAATCTGAGGACGATAATCATCTTTTTTCTCCTCTGTCGCTTCTACTGTCGTGACAGGCTTATCGGCAGCAGTCTGTTTGTCACCTGTCGTGGCAGCTTCCTCGGCAGGTTTGTTCAAAGCAGGGTCCTGTTCTGTTTCAGCTTCTTTTTCCGGCCCTGGTAACTTTTTCCCACTCCTGGTAGTAATCGCCTTACATTGCTCATGTGGGGGCGGTCTAGCATTTTCAGTATTGCTAGGGAAACCTCCATTCTGCCTCGGTTTAATATGCTGCGACACCTGACCCATTTGTGTCTCTAGAGATTTCAAGGTGGCCTCATGGTTTGTCATTCTCATCTTAGTTTCATCCATAAAATTTTTCGTCTTCTTGACAAACTGATTAATATTATCCATATACGTGCCAGTCTGAGACATAAAGGTGGCCAGAGTCTGTTCCAATACACTACTCGTGGCAGGTGGTGGCTGCTGTTGCTGCTGCGGCGGCAGGTTCTGCGGCAGGTTCTGTGGCTGCACTTGCTGTCGCGTCAACAATCTAGGACCCCCTTGATTCTAATTATATGCTTGCGGATTCAAGGCATTGTTAGGGTTACTCCAGGAAAATTTTGGATCTTTCCTCCAATTAGGGTTGTAGTTGTTGGAATTGTAGTTTGGCTTGTAATTTCCAACATATTTTCCCTCTTCTATATTTATAGGGCACTCATCCCTACTATGATTTCCCTCACAAGTAGCACAAACTTCCTCGACAGCAAATCCTCGTAAGTCCTCTTCATTCAATAAGTGTTTCATGGCTTTAGTGAGGAATGCTACCTGAGATTTCATAGTGCTGTCGGCCTCATAGTCCTTGACAGCGAGTACCCGTTTACCCCCTCTTCTAGCTGTCGGAAACTGTTCCTCATTCTTGGCTAGATTTTTCAGAACTTGCAATGCCTCGTCTGGATCTTTATCCAATAATAGTCCATTTGCTGCAGAATAAATGCGAATGCGAGTTTGTAAGTTAGCAGCATTATAAAATTTAGTTACCTGATTCCAGACAGGGAATCCATGCATTGGGCAGTTCCGAAGAAGAGTAGTAAATCTGTCCCAGGCCTCGTGCATCGGCTCGTCATCTTCCTGTTGAAAAGTAGCAATTTCGTTACGTAATCGCTCAGATAAATGTGAAGGATTAAAACGAGATAAAAATTCACGAGTTAGATCTGCCCAAGTCATAATAGAACCCGGTGTAAGTTTATTCCACCAAGTTTTAGCTCTGTCTCTCAATGAATGGGGGAATAACCGAAGCCTCAGTATCTCCGGACTAACTCCTGGCAGTCTAAACGAACCACAGATCTCCTGGAACGTTTTGAGATGCTCCCTAGCATCTTCTGTCGCAGAACCACTAAACTGCCCGGCGTTGTTGATCATACTAAACATGACAGGTTTTAGCTCGAAATTGTCAACATCAATATCCGGCAGCGTGGTCTCCAGCTCTACATGATCGTCCAGCATGTAGTCACGACATGATCGTCGTCCATCTGCCCTCGGTGGATCGCCGACAGGCGGTATGTCTCCTCCAGCAGGCTGGTTACGGGCCATCTGCTCTAGCTGTTCTTCAAGGTATTCGTTCCTGTCTAAAAGGTGGCGAATCTGTTTCTTGAGATTGAATGATCGTTCGATTTCCGGATCTAACTTATACTCAGGATCTTCGCCTCTTTTCGATCTGCGCATAAACAAAAGAACCTTGTGAAAAGCAAGAGTTGAAAACACAAAATAAAAATTAAAGAAAAACTAAAAACGAAAACAAAAATAAAAATAAAAGCAAAAAGTACAATAAAAGAAAGATGTAGTTATGTTGCCAATCCCCGGCAACGGCGCCAAAAACTTGTTGCGTGTAAAATAGACTATCGCAATTGTAGTGCAAGTGTACACGACGCAAGTAGTAAAGTGATACGAAGTATCGGATATCGTCTCCACAGGGATTGGGCTAATGACTTCACCTTGATTTACTGCACGAAGTAAAGGAAATAATTTAGAAGATTGTCACGAGAATAATATGATAAAAACGTAAATAAAAGGATTGGAATATCAAGATAGAGAGAAGGGGCCGGTATTGAGTTGCTCGGTAGTGCAGGTATTGAATTGCTTAGGATCTCCAGTTCTGTCGTCGCTCCCGTCGCCGACAGCACCTGTCGCTGCGTCTGTCCGTTAGTTGTCGCGGCAGCAGACACTAACTCCGTACTTCAAGCTTGGCAAGAATCCCAGATCTGCCTTGCCCTATCCCTAGGCACAAGTCTGTCGATGAACACGTCTTTGATGATACCTCCCGGCGTTAATCGAAGGATGAACACCGATGTGTATGAATTCTTCCTTAGCCACTTAACCTCGCCTTATCCCTAAGCACGAGATGGTTCAACTATAAACTAGAGAACGCGCTTTTATCTCTTTCGTATACTTAACTCTCTCGATGCTAAGTAAATAGATAACCTCACAATGCTCTCCCGATGCTCTTGCAAGATATTAAAACCAAGATAAAAGAACTTGAAGTTTATTTTATTGAACTTGAAAAATCCTAAAACAAAGCAACCCTTGCAACTACTTTACAAAACAACCCGTAGCCCTAGGGGGAATTTAGAACATGTCGGTGACGGGTGGACGACAGGGGTTTTATTTCGGTTTTGGGATATCGGTTATGCCTCTAGGTTAAATCTATGCCCTTATATAAGCTTTGGGCTCAAGTTATCTAAGGTAACAAGGATTACAACTTTAATTAAAAGTAAGATTCTAATAAAGACTAAATCTCTAAAGTCTCCTACTTTCCAGCCGCATCCTAGCTTTTAGGAATTTCCTCTCTTTGAGCTTTGGCTTGACATATCTTTTGATCCGGGGCTTGGAAAAATATTTGGCTTTCACACGACAGACTAGCAGATTTTTCTCTATCTATCGAGGTCCACTTGACTTTTCCTCTTCATAAATCTGCTGTCACCTTGCTGTCGTGACAGGTCCATGACAGGTTCGTCTTCTTCAGCTGCTTGTCCAGTTCAGCTTTCCTGCTTATCTGTCCTGCGCCTGCCTTCATTGTCAACCATGGCAGTTACCTGCAAAATACACCATCTTTTAGTAGAATCCGTGCCTTTTATATAATTGTGATGTTTTATTGAAAACTAACCTAAATGCAATGCAATGATGCTTGAATGCAGCAGAAATATGGGTTAAAAAGGGTGTAAATAATAGAACTTTTACACACTCAACAATTATTCAAATTTCAGTTGCTTAAGGGTTTGTGTTTTACGTTAAGTGTTCAAGGGTTTAGGGTTAAATTGTTTTAATTTTATTTAAAAATAGGGTTAAATTAAAATAAGTTAAATTTATTATTTTTTTTCGAATTAGGAAAAAATTGTTTGAATGTGCAAACATGAAGCATTAAATGTTTTATTTTACAAAATACTTTAACTATCACGTCACCCTTTTAACGGTTGTTAACGGGTCAGTGGCCAACGTGGAGCAAAACTAAAATTTTGATGGTAACATTGAAACAATTAAAAGTTTGGTTACCAAATAGAATAATTTACCAAAGTTTAGTAATCATTTGTGTACTTTACCCGGAATGGAAAAAATCTGAAAAAGTAATATAAAAATTATTTTTAAAAAGTTTATTCTAAAAAGGGATAATAATGCTTTCGGTCCTTATGATTTCAAAAGTAATTAAAATAGTTAATGCTACACAACGGTACACAAGATTAGTGATCATAGCAGTACACAAGATTAGTGGTCATAGAATCATCCTCAATTCGACTAATTATTTTTGTACATTTATCTCGTTTGAATACGGGTTAATTTAAGGGTAAAATTCACAAATGGTCGCTAAAGTTTGGTTAATTATTCAATTTGGTAACCAAACTTTCAATTGATTCAATGTTACCATTAAACTTTATTAAACTTTGTGGTTTACTTCAATTTGGTCACTAAGCTCTTAACGGACGTTAAGAAAGTGATGTGGTTGTTAACAAAAGTTATATAATAATACATTTAGTCCACTACATTTGCACATTCAAACAATTTACTCCTAATTTGAAATATAATAATAAATTTAACCATCAATATTTCATATTATTTCAATTTGGTATTATTTTTATTTAAAAATGATTTAACCCTAAAGTTAAACCACAAACACATAAACCTTAAACCCAAAATCATAAACTCATAAAACTAAACACCCAAAACTCGAAACACTAAAACAAATAAATACATAATCTAAAACTCGAAACCTAAATCTAAACCCCATAAGCCATAACTTGAAACTCTATGAGGATATTCGACTCATATGTGAACAACATGGAAAAGTGATAGAGGCTGCTTTAATAAAAGACAAAAAAATTGGCCAAAATCAAGGTATGTGTGAATGTTTTTTCATTGTTTGATATTTGTTATGATTTATCTTATTTCAGGTCTACTGAGAGGCTGATAGGAGCAAACATGAGCTAATATTCGTATCAGTATGTTTTTTATACAACTTCTGCTCTAGTTGATTTTGGTTGCTACCTTTTTTCTTTTGTTTCTCCTTCAAAAAAGGAGAGAAATGTGAATCCACTGAAACCTGGTTTATGCATAGAAAAAGGTAGGGAACTTGTACTACAGATAGAACATGTTCTTTAAAAAATGGATTTGCACTGAATTTATTTAGCACCAAATATAAGTTATAAACATCAAATATGTATGCATCATTTTCCTATTTTTTCTTCTTTTTCTTCTTCTTTTTAATTATAGCCATGGATATAGAACAATGAATGCACCCTAAAACCCCGAGAAGTAAGGTGTTGTGCAATGAACCCCAGAAAGTACTTCATTGCAATGGCACACAATCATGCAGCAACAACCTTTGGCCAGATTCATTTATTAACACATGCAGAGGAGTGTCCCCACTTAAGGCTACTTCTATTTTGTTGCACTCATATTTGAATGCACTTTGTTTATACATAGCAAGATATACTAACATATATAACACATACTGAAACAAGTATAAATCATCCAAAATCAAAGTAATGATAAAATATATTCTCTACTCATACAAGTAAATATACTTATGCAGAGTTAAAAATGAAATCATCCATCATGTATATCCAACCATTTTATCAATAATCAAAATGATTCAAAGTTTATACATTGAGTGCAATCAAGAGATTTTTCAGAACAAAAGAACCTTGAACTTGCTAAAAAATTGAAATGGGGTGAATTTCAACTCCTAGGCATACCCCCAAACTTAAAGATTGTATTATCCCCAATGCAAAAGAAAACATAATGTAATGATAGATGCAATGACACATGTGATTACAATGATGAAGCAATGATATTCCAACTAAATGATATTACAATGACAATGCAAATTTCATGGCAATATAGGAAACAAAAATGAAATTACACTATATGGAATGCATGCCTACAAAAACTAAAAACAAACTAAATCAGTTTTCAGGCTATTGGGAGTGAGACGACAGAGCGTCTCTTCTTTTTTTCTCATATTTTCTTCTTTGTGATTCTTCTTGCTCTTCTCATTTGGTTTTGATGGTTTTCTCTTCTTTTCTTTCTTTGGAAGAGGATCCTCTTCACCATGTTTAGTGACCTCTTTTTTCTCGGGCACCTCTCCTTCATTGATTTCATCGGCCACTTCTGTAGTAAGGATGAACTGTGGTGGTGCTTTTTATAGCACAATCGCAAGAGGTTTGCCCTCTTGTTCATTAATCGCAAACACAACTTCCATTGGTCTCAATGCAACTAGCTTCATCTCTAGTCCTTCAGGGGTTGCATCCACAATCTTGGATACAATCAAATTTCTTTCAACAAAAATCTTCTTAGCAACAGTCTTCTCAGCTTAGGAACTATCTTCCTCATCTTCATCAATGTCCTCAACCAACACTTCATCTTCTTTAGCATCAGTGGGTGGTGCGTCGACATTCATAGGGACATTCAAGTTAAAGAGACAATCCTATGATTTTGCTCGATGCTTCCTCTCTTGGTGTGTTACCAACATTGATTTCATTGTTAGGAGAGTTTACAGACATGGTTGGTACTTCTTGTGTGGCTGCATTAGAGGAGAAATCATAGCTATGGATGATGGGTGGTAATACTGGAAATTCGAGAAGGGCAACTAGAGTGACTCTGCTTATTGCATTGCGAGCAGAACTGTGTGACGTCTTTATATAGGCATAGAATAAATTTTGTGTCAAATCCATTGTTTGCACTATATTTTCAACTCTTCCCAGTGTGCTCGTTACAACATCCAGTTTGTTCTCTATCGTTAGAACTTTCTTCCAGACTTCATCACCTATGGGGACATTCTCTGTTACAGCTTCCATCTTTGCCTTGCCCTTCTGCTCCCTTGTCGCAGTACCCATTCTCAGTGTAGGAACCTCTAAAGTACGTGCCATTATCTCAATGGCAACATTGTTGATTGGCTATTTTTTAGTTGTCCTTTCCTTATTTTTTAGGGGTTTTACTCCCTTCAATTCACATAGCTGCATAATCAACGAAGGAAATGACAATATTCCATTCTTCCTCTCAACAAAACCCTTTATCTCCTTGTGGATGATTGCACCCACGTCAATCTTTCTTCTCTTAATGATATAATGTATAATTCCCATTCTATCAAGTGATACGGTCGTGATATAGGTTGAAGAAAATAACCTAAAATTAATAAAATGAAAATAGATCTTGGCAGGTGGAGTAAATAACTTCCTATACATAGTAAAAATCAAAACATTGGTCTCTGACCACAATGTACCCACAATGTATAAATCATTCACCAACAAATCTAGTTTATCATCATTAAACTCAGTCACAAACAATGCATGATAGACATTTTGAATAGCTTGTTAATGGTAGAAACACTCCAAGGAATAGAGTGTTCCCTCACAAAAACTAGTTTTAATGAAGGCTCCTAAAGATATGCATTAAACTCTCTTACCAAGGCAGCATTGTAGTTACTAAGGTGAGTGCAAAAGCTGCTCCATTTGTGAAGAACAATAGTGTTGTGGATGAATTTTCCAGGCTCTTCCTCACAAGAAAGCTCAATCCTCTACCATGGATGGATACTTCTCTTTAGAATATGTTCCTTCAAATGCTCACCCATAATCTCAATTTAAAACACCTCGTACTTAGTATTTTCTTCCTAAGTTGTAGGTTCCTTGGATGAAGGGTTTGATTCTTAGCTTTGAGCATCTTTCATAGAGGATTCCATCAAAATCTTGCGAGTTGCTCTGGTCTTGGCCATGATAGGTTGAGAAAGAAGATGAAAAGAAAAGATTTTTGAAGAGAAAAATTTGAACTTTGAAGCTTCAAAAATCAGAGAAAACTAAGTAAATGGTTAGTGAAGTTCAGAGTTGCTAAATAAAGAAGAAGACAAGAGGGAAATGAACAGGCACGATTTGTACCGTCGGATGCGATAAGAATTGACGGTCTGATCTTGGTGCAATAATCAAACTCGTTTGCTACATTTCTCACGCTCTATGAATAAAGGTTGTGTAACCCGTGTCGACCCAACCTGGGGGAAAACCGAATCCAACGAGCCACACGGGGAATATTGAAGTAAACCATGAAGATTTACCTCAATAAAAGACCCTATTTTTTATCTTGTCTAGATGAACATTGTTACCCTGAGGTTAAGACTCGCAGCGGAAGAAGCATCAACTCAATCATACATCGATTTGGCACTCAATTGGTTACAATCATGCTTCAAGGACTAAAATTTAAAGTACGAAAAATACATGGACTTTAACTAATTTCAAGTTACCATCCTATAACTAGTCATAATACATGTCATTCTGTCAAATCTCAGCTCAAGCAAATCATCCAAGCTTATTTAATTGCATCCACAACATTCAAGGACTGAAATATAAAGAAACAGAACTTCAAAAGAATCTAATTAACTAACTTAACAACTTCGTGTATCGATACACTTAGCCCTATATTGATACACCCTATTTCGGAACAGCTCTAGATGTTTCAGAATATGAGCCCATTTTGATGCGGTCTCCAAGACATATCGATACAAAAAATTCCAGTAGTCAACTTAACTGAGCTTGTTTCGATACACCTGCCCTTGTTTCGAAACCCCGTGCCCATTTCAAGCTCACTGTTTTGATACAACCTTAAGCATATCGAAACACTCGGGCTTGTAATGTCACATTTTGCTAGTTTTTCACACTTTAATGCACCCATAACCATTCAAGCATGCTTCCAACATATATATAACATATACAAAAACCAAACCTCAATCATTCATGGCATATACAACATCTTATCATGACAATTTGCATCAAAGGTAAACTATAGGCATGCAACCCAGTAAACAAACCAAGCAAGATACAAAATGCATATTAAAGCACAAACCTAAAACCAAAGGCCATTTACAAGTCTAAAACAACAATAAACACTTGCTCAAATAGGGAGTTTGCACAAATCTCCCAAAAACACAACGGATCCCCCATTGCCCTTATTACTTATAGTCTAAACCGAAACATACATTCTCAAATGAAGTCTCTTGTGATCCCTTGCTCCACGCTGCCTCCAAAACCTCAATTCTCCACATTGATGGAAAAATTAGAGCGTAAGCACACTAGGCATAGTGAGGAGTGCTCAAAACAAAACACCATCAATGCATTTAAAACCATTTTCCAAGTCCACATTGAAATCTAATTTCATTTAACTTATATCATCATTTGAAAGCCATCATGACTTTAAAACCATGCACTTTTCTTAAATAAAAAATCAGCATAATAAACCTTAAGCTACATGTATCATGAACCAACAACAAGTCCCATTGATTAACACTCAATTTAAGCCTTCCCATGCATAACTACCATACGCAAAGCTTAAAGAGTAAAACATGTATAATTTACAATACACAACATAAACCATCTCATGATACATCATCAATTATATTGGCTTACACGTGATCATTAGGCAATTTCATTTATCAAAATAATATATCGGATACAGAGCTACACAAGTGTTGTCCCAACAATTCATACATTCTCACCAGCATCTCAAGGTTCACACACGGGAGCAACCCTCCACTGTTGCGACAAATGTGGTGGAGCATTCGCTACACCGTATAATACCATCAACACCACTCATCGGTAGATGTATAACCCAACTAACGAGAGACGGACACCATACACACGTACCTCAATTGTTAAGGTACCTGGATGGAGTATTCGGTACACCGTATAAACCCCTCAACATCCAAGGTGACTTCTTTATAATGCACTCAATCCTATAGTCAACTAACTATATTCGATAAAATTTATAAACCAATTTCATAACATCACTTGCCAATATAATTCTCATTTCACCACATACCTCACTATTTTCAAAGCATCATCATTAAATCATTTTCCAAAGCATTAAATCATGCTTTTAACCACAAGTATAAAACGTATACTTACAAGGATCACTTACCATGTGCATCCTTCATCATCACATCATTAAAAATAGTAAACCACATACTTTAAATATGCTTTAGTAGAGGGTAACATGCATCCAAAACCAAATGCATAAAAACCATTTCATAATAGCACAATCGAGAGAGAAATTCCTCATACTTACTTTCGAACTTAGACAAGCGTTTCAAGCTTAAATCTAAGTTCCCAAAACCACCTTTAATATATTTCAAAGCTAAAATCCACGTTCTTACTCACCAACACGCAAAACCTTGATTAGCCGACACAAAACTAAACGTCCGAAGCTCCCAAAACATCATCAGTTTCTTCTGAAATGTTCTCTCATGTTTAAACCATATAAAAACATAGGATTAATGCATCTCAATGAATTAAAAACTCCAGCAAGCAATACTACCATGTTGCTCTGCCCCAAATCCACCAAAACGCCCATCCCAAACAACTGAAAACAACATCAATTACTCTACAAACTCAACCCAGCCAAAACCTAACACTTCCAACCATGTATTATCATTTATTAACGTCCAAAATCATCCTATTACCAACCTTATACCTCCAGCATTCACAAAATCACATTAACACCACAACAACCCAATACTAACAA
Organism: Hibiscus tridactylites; assembly: GCA_958450335.1. Classification (NCBI taxonomy): domain Eukaryota; kingdom Viridiplantae; phylum Streptophyta; class Magnoliopsida; order Malvales; family Malvaceae; genus Hibiscus; species Hibiscus tridactylites. The sequence goes on along the minus strand of OY288274.1, from coordinate 71,714,036 downwards.
CCTAATCAACTAGAGATCCAAATAGTTTCGGGATTACCATGCTTAATCCTCAATATCAACATTAATAAACTTCCAAAACATGATTAAAATCAATCAGAAATCATCCAAAACAGGTCCATTACGAAAATTACAGAAAATCATCATTTAAAGCTTGATTTAGCCATTTTCTTTAAATGAATCATAAAACCTTGTTAAGAAACATAATTAAAGAGCCAAATACTTGGGAATTTCATCAAAAAAACCTTGATTAGAAGAGAAGCACGAAAATTACCTCTAATCCCTTGCTATTCCTTCAATTGACAAGATTTGATTGAAAATCTTCATGAATCCATTGAAACAAGTTGAGGAAACTTGTAACGCCCCAGTTTTGGGCTTAGAAGTTTTGGGTTTCGGACCGGTTCGGTCGGAGTGCGGTTCAAATATATAAAAGTGAATTTAGGAAAGCCTAGTTCGGGTTGCATTAAAAATATGGAAAAAATGTCTTAAAATCCTCTTTTAATATATATAAGAGAGTGGTGAAATCAATTTTACAAAATGAGGTTTGGAAGGGTGACATTTTGGCTAGTGACCAAAATGTAATTTTTGAAAACTGTGAGACTGTTTTAAAAAGGATTGAAACTTTGAATCTTTAAGGAGCTATTTACCCAAAGGGAGTTTCTCCAGATTTTTCTAAGATATTAAATGAGTTATTATTGGTTTTTAAACAAAAGAAAAGTGGAGGGAAGATATTTTCCTATTTCCAACTAACTTTTCCATATTTCCATTTTCTATTTTTCTCTCATCTTTTCTATCAAACCAAACATCTTTCTCCAGAACTTTTCCTTCTGATTTTGATATCCAAACATGAGATTTTATTTCTCTTTTGATCTCTAATCATCTCTTCAACAAAACCTCACCATTTGCTAATTGGCATTTCAAGATTTTGGTTCTAAAAAGGGAGAAACTCAAGTTTGGAGGTAAGAACGTCCCTCTCCTCTAAACTCTCAGTTCTTTACTGAAATTCCTAAGTTCTCAATCCTTAAATTGTGTTTTATAAAAGGTTTTAAGGTTGTGTTCATGATCTTGGCTTTTAAATGCAAGATTTGGTGATTTTTGATGAAATTTAGTATGATCTGATTGGACAGTGTTTTGAGGTGTCAATTTGATGTTAAATGAATGTTAAATTGATGAGAAATTGAGTTTTAATTAATGCAATCCCGGATAGGTTGAATTTCCTAAGTTTAGCTTGAGTTCTTGGTTGTTTTTGGAGAGATCTTGTTGATCTGTTATAGCTGGAGGTATAAGGATGGATCTTGGCTGGGCAATGTTGTGGAGTTGTTTGGATGCATTTTCGGTTGTGTTTGGTAGCCGAAAATGGAGTGTGGATGAGAGCAGCGAGTTTAGATGCTTTCATTGAAGATATTAATGCATGATGATGCATTAATCCTCTGCTTTGATGTGTTTAAAACAGGGGGTCATCGTTGGATCCTAGTGGTGGTGATCCGGAAGCTTGATTGGTATTTCGGCAAGAGGCAAAACGGAATCGGTGAGTGGATTTTGGTTTTCGGCTTTGAAACCAGTGTTTTGAAGGTTTGGGAGCTTAGTTTAAGTCTAAGAAACTTAGCTAAGCTCAAGAGTAAGTTTTCGGAAAAACTCTCTTGGTGATGAACCATGGATTGGTTGTATGCAATGTGATAGTTTGCATGTTTTAAATTATGTTTTGAAAGCATATCTAGCATGTTTATTTGCTGAGATTATAAGCCATGTGTTGAAGGAAGCTCAAGGTAAGAGTTCCTTGTTTTTGAGCATTGTTTTAATATGGTTTGATGCTTAAAGATGCATGATGTTTATGGCTTTGTTAAATGCTTTAAAACAGTGGAATATTGATGTTAATGATGCATATTGGCAAGTGATGGTTAAGGTCACAAAGGTGGTTAAAAGTCCTTGTGTGAGCCTTGTATATTTAAGAACATCAAGGTGTTTAAAAGTCCTTGGATGGTTCTTGGTTAAGATCACCAAGGTGGTTAAAATTCCTTGTGTGAGGCTTGTTATTTAAGAACAACATGGTGTTTAAAAGTCCATGGTTGGTTCTTGGTTAAGGTTACAAAGGTGGTTAAAATTCCTTGTGTAAGCCTTGTTATTTAAGAACATCAAGGTGTTTAAAAGTCCTTGGATGATTCTTGTTAAGGACACAAAGGTGTTTAAAAGTCCTTGTGTGGTCCTTACCATGGTGTTTAAAAGTCCATGGGGTTAAGGACACAATGGTGTTTAAAAGTCCATGTGTGGTCCTTGGAAAGTATAAGATCACAATGGTGTTTAAAAGTCCATGTGTGGATCTTATGTGGAATGTATCACTTGTTGCCAATATGACATGTAATGAAATGGAAGCATGAAATGCTTGTGTTAAATGCTTATGTGCATGACTAAAGGTTGTTTTGAAGTATGGTTTAAAAAGGTGTTTTATAAATTCATTATTGTGTGGTTTTAAATGAGCATCCCTCACTAAGCTTTTGCTTACGCTCTCTCTCTCTTTTCTTAAACCAATAATGCAGAGCATTAAGGTGCTTTGAGGGCAGCAAGGAGGGCAAGCATCCAAGTGGTTAACTAAGCTCAAGTATGGTGATGGTTTCTTAAACACTATTAGCATTTTGGCATTTGGCAATGGGGGACCTATGTTGAAGTTTTGGGAGATGTTTGGAACTCCCTAAGTTGGTTTAATGTTGTTAATAATGTTGGTATATGTAATTGGCCTTTAAGAGGTGAATTTAGTATTTTGATGCTTGAATGGTTTGAAAAGTAGGATGCATGCTTAATGAATTGGGGATTTTCATGATTGATGCCATGTTGATGTTTGGTTGGTGCAATTATGTTCCTTGTATGTTGAATGTCTTGCTGGTAAAGTTTGGTTGCGTTTGGAGCATGTTTGATAGGTCATTTGTATGATAAACCAGCAAATTTTCTTCAATCTGTGCAACCTGTTTCGGAACAGGTGCTACCGGAACGGATATGCCACTGCCAAGCACTATTTCGGAACCTGTTGCGGAACGGTCCCGCGTTTCGGAACGGGTCTTCCCTGTTCCGAAACACTCGACCGTTGGGCACTGAAATTGTCGGTTATATGTTCTGAAATGTTTGCATTTTGGTCCTGAAACATGTTTATGCAATTAAAAGAGTTTGAGATGTCCGATTGCGCTGAAATTTGACAGAGAAGCATGAAAGATGATTAATTTCAAGTTTGTAACTTTAATCTGGGCTAAGTCTTTATAATTTATAGAATTTAAAATTTGGTCCCTAAAGTCTTAATTTGAGCAATTGGGTCCCTGAATGTTCTCTGATGGTTATGATTCTTTGAGTATGCTGTTGTATGATCATGTTAGGGTTAATGTGCATCTAGACAAGTTTAAAAAGAAAAAAAGGGTCGTTAATCAAGGTTGACTTTCGGGTTGACTTTGGTTTTCCCCGTGTAATCTTCTTAATTCGGGTCAACCGTGTAGGCCTGGTTAAGGGGGATACATTTGGTGGTATCAGAGCTGAGTTCTCGAGTAATTGGGAATGATTGTGTGCATGATTGAAGTATGTATGCTATGTATGCTTGTTGAGTGAAAGCATGTTGAGTGGGTTGTGAATATGTTGCAATTGAGATGTATGTTGTGGTGAAGCATGTTGTGGGTACCCATTGCCAAATCAAAGCTAATGAAATGATGTTGTTTTTAAGTGGAAATGAGCTTGAGTACTTGGATTGCTTACCTTGTTGGGCCTGACTTTGTTTATTTGCATTGTGATTGCATTGTTAGAGTATGGCACCTCGTAGAGAGTTGAGGAGTAATGTGCGAGCTACGGCTCATAATGAGAATGAGAATGAAGAGAATGTTGAGAGTGCGGTGGATTTACCTCCTCCACCTGGTGGTGGTGAAGCTAGGGGTGAAGGAGCTGGAGCTGCAGCTGGTGCTGGGGTCGCTGGACCTGAGGCTGGTCAGGGGCAAGCTGTTCCTGACATGACGGTGTTGATTCAAGCTATTGCTGGAGCTTTTCAAGCAGCGGTAGCTGGAGCTCAAGGAGCTGGGCATCAGGGAGATGTTGGAGTTAGACTACCCTTGGAACGTTTGCGCAGTCTAGGAGGGACTGAGTTCAGGGGTTTGTCAGCTGAAGGTTCGGAATCTTGGTTGGAGGGTACCAAGAGAATCTTGGGTCAGATGAATTGCACTAATGTGCAAAAGCTCGGCTGTGTGGTATCATTGTTGCAAGATGATGCTTACACGTGGTGGACAACCACTATTGCTGGGATGGCGGAAGCTGGTGTAACTTGGACGTTCTTTCAGAACGCGTTCAAGAGAAGGTATCTAGGTGTGAGGTACCTGGATAAAAAGAAGAGGGAGTTCATGTCTCTTACCCAGGGGAGCATGTCTGTGGCAGAGTATGAGGTCCAGTTTGTTCGACTCAGTCAGTATGCACCTTAGCTTGTCCCGGATGAGCGGGAGAGGTGTGAAAGGTTCCGTTATGGTTTAATGACGGAAGTTAAGATGTAAGTGCTGGCTACCGAGTATGATGATTTTGATGTGCTGGTGGGCCGAGCAAAGGATATTGAGATGAACTTGGGTTTGTCTGCTAGAAGTGCGGGGTCAAGTGCTGGTAAGCGATCAGCTGAATATAGTTCCGGTGGTGGATGGAACAAGAGGCGACGTGATCAGAGGTATCAGTCCTCAGCTAAGCGAGGTGGTTGTGCGCCTGCTCGGGGAGGCAACGCTAGAGTTGATCCGAGTGCATGTTGGATTTGTGATTCGCGTGGCCATATGAAGCGTGATTGTCCTCGTGCTGTGAGGGAGGTGCAAGCTCCTGTTGTGGCAGCTGGTAATGCGTGCTGGAACTGTGGATCTACGGATCACATGAGGAGAGAGTGTCCTATGTTGGCTGGTGGCCAAGTGCGTGCTCCTGTTGTTGCTGCACCGCAGAGAGGTCGTGGGCGCGGCCGTGGTAACTTCCAGCGGAGAGAGAAAGGTGGTCGGGGTGTGGCTCATGTTGTGGCTATTCAGCCTGAGGGTGGTGGTCAAGCCAGGGTGTATGCTCAGTGGGAAGGGAGGAATGACGCGGATGTGATCGTAGGTACTTTTACTTTGCAATCCTTGTCATTGCTTTCCTTGATTGATTCTGGATCTACGCACTCTTACATTTTGCGTGAGCATGCTGAATTGCTTGGTTTGCCTGTTGAGTCTTTGGATGTTGGTGTTCGTGTCACTAGTTCTTTTGGTGAGACTGTTGTGACTCGAAAGCTTTATAGAAGATGTCCTTTGGTTGTTCAAGATCATGTTTTTCATGTTGATCTTATGGAGTTGCCTTTCTATGGTTTTGATGTAATCCTTGGTATGGATTGGCTTGCTGAGCATCGTGCTGTCGTGGATTGTGAGAATAAGCGAGTTTCGTTGAAGCTTGCAGATGATTATGAGGTGGTTGTGGTTGGTGAGAATGTGAAGTTTCTTGCTAATGTTGTGTCTACGTTGGAGGCAAGCCGGATGCTGAGGCAAGGTTGTGAAGCATATCTCGCTTTTGTGATGAATCCTAGTTCTAAAGAGTTGCGTGTGCAAGATATCAGGATTGTGCGAGAGTTTCTTGGTGTGTTTCCTGAGGAGTTGCCTGGGTTACCTCCTAATCGTGAGGTGGAGTTTGGAATTGAGTTGTATGAGAATACAACTCCTGTGTCCATTAACCCTTATAGAATGGCACCTAAGGAGCTGAAGGAGCTGAAGACGCAGTTGCAAGAGTTGCTTGATCGTGGGTTCATTCGGCCGAGTGTGTCGCCTTGGGGTGCACCGGTCTTGTTTGTGAAGAAGAAGGATGGCACTATGAGAATGTTCATTGATTATCGTTAGCTGACAAGTTGACTATCAAGAATCGGTAACCTTTGCCGAGAATTGATGATCTTTTTGATCAATTTCGGGGAGCAGCTGTGTTCTCTAAGATTAACTTGAGGCCAGGGTATTACCAGTTGAAGGTAAAGGATGTTGATGTGCCTAAGACAGCTTTCAGGACAAGGTATGGGCATTATGAGTTCCTAGTGATGCCGTTTGGTTTGACAAATGCTCCTGCGGCTTTCATGGACATGATGAATCGTGTGTTTCATGAATACCTGGATAAGTTTGTTGTGGTGTTCATTGATGATATCCTCGTGTACTCGCGTACTGAGGAGGAGCATGAAGAGCATTTGCGGATTGTGTTGCAAGCTTTGTTGGAGAGTCAGCTTTATGCTAAGCTAAGCAAGTGTGAGTTCTGGCTTAAGGAGGTGGTGTTTCTTGGGCATGTGGTTTCTGCTGAGGGGATTCGTGTTGATCGTCAGAAGATTGAGGCGGTGATGAATTGGAAGGTTCCAAAGTCTGTTCATGAGGTTCGTAGTTTCCTTGGTTTGGCAGGATACTACCGGAGGTTTGTGGATGGGTTTTCTAAGATTGCTGCCCCTTTGATGAAGTTGTTGCAAAAGGATGTCAAGTATGAGTGGACGGAGGCGAGACAGCAGGCTTTTGAGAAGCTTAAGGCAGCTTTGACGCAAGCTCCTATCTTGGTTCAACCTGAATCAGGGAAAGAGTTTGTGGTCTATAGTGATGCTTCCTATGTTGGTTTGGGATGTGTGTTGATGCAAGAGGGTAAGGTGGTGGCTTATGCATCGCGGAAGTTGAAGGTGCATGAGCGCAATTATCCTACGCATGACATTGAGTTGACTGCAATGGTTTTTGCTTTGAAGATCTGGAGACATTATCTGTATGGTGAGAAGTGTACTGTGTACACGTATCACAAGAGTTTGAAGTATCTGATGTCTCAGAAGGAGTTGAATCTTAGGCAGCAGCGTTGGGTGGAGTTGCTCAAGGATTATGATTTGACGATTGAGTACCATCCTGGAAAAGCTAATGTTGTAGCGGATGCCTTGAGTAGGAAGGTAGCTGTGGAGTTGAGGGCTATGTTTGCAAGTTTGAGTATTTCGCGTGATGATGGTCTTGTGGCTGAGTTGCAAGTGAAACCATCTTTGGTTCAGTTGGTCAAGGAAAAGCAGTTGCTGGATGATTACTTGGTACCTCATGTTCAGGATATCGCGGAGGGTAGGCCTTCGGATTTCTGCTTTAATGATGATGGTGTGTTGTGTTTTGGGAGTCGGATAGTAGTGCCAGATGATGCTGAGTTGAGGCGTGCTATTCTGACTGAAGGTCATAGTAGTCCTTTTGCTATGCACCCAGGTAGTACTAAGATGTATCGTGATCTTCGTGATGAGTACTATTGGGTGGGTTTAAAGAAAGATTTTGCTGAGTTTGTGAGCAAGTGTATGGTGTGTCAGCGGGTTAAGGCTGAGCATCAGGTTCCTTCAGGATTGTTGCAACCGTTGAGAATCCCTGAGTGGAAGTGGGAAAGGATTACCATGGATTTTGTATCTGGTTTACACTTGTCACCATCGAAGAAGAATTCGGTGTGGGTGATTGTGGATCGCCTGACGAAGTGTGCGCATTTCTTGCCTGTGTATACTACGTATTCTTTGGATAAGTTTGCGGAGCTGTACATTGCTGAGATTGTGCGGCTGCATGGTGTGCCAAAGTCGATTGTGTCGGATAGGGATCCGAGGTTTACATCGCGTTTTTGGCAGTATTTGCATCAAGCTTTGGGTACACGGTTGAATTTCAGTACATCCTATCATCTTCAGTCGGATGGTCAGTCAGAGCGTGTTATCCAGATTTTGGAGGATATGTTGAGGTGCTGCGTGATTGAGTTTCAAGGCTCTTGGGAGAAGCATTTGCCTTTGGTGGAGTTTGCTTATAACAATAGTTATCAGGCAAGTATTCAAATGGCACCTTATGAGGCTTTGTACGGGAGGAAGTGTAGGACTCCTCTTTGTTGGGCTGAAACGGGTCAGAAGTTGGTTTCGATGCCGGCTTTGTTGAAGGGAACCACCGAGATGGTGAAGCTCATTTGTGAGCGTTTGAAAGCAGCTTCTGATCGGCAAAAGTCTTACGCGGATTTGAAGCGTAAGGAGATTGAGTATGCGGTGGGTGACCGTGTGTTTTTGAAGGTTTCGCCTTGGAAAAAGGTGATGAGGTTTGGCCGGAAGGGTAAGTTAAGCCCTAGGTACATTGGACCATACGAGGTGATTGAGCGTGTGGGTCCTGTTGCGTACAAGTTGAGGTTACCTCAAGAGTTGGAGAAGATTCATGATGTGTTTCATGTTTCTATGCTCCGGAAGTATAGATCAGATCATTCGCATGTGATGCCTGTGGAGGAAGTGGAACTGAATCCGGATTTGACCTATGATGAGGAACCGATGAAGATTCTCGATTCGGATAGCAAGGTTCTTCGTGGCAAGACCATTGAGTTGGTGAAGGTGTTGTGGAAGCATCGTGGTGTTGAGGAAGCCACGTGGGAACGAAAGGATGACATGCTGAAGCAGTTTCCTTATCTCTTTCCTTCAGGTAAATTTCGAGGACGAAATTTCTTAAGGGGGGGAGAGTTGTAACGCCCCGGTTTTGGGATTAGAAGTTTTGGGTTTCGGACCAGTTCGGTCGGAGTGCGGTTCGAATATATAAAAGTGAATTTAGGAAAGCCTAGTTCGGGTTGCATTAAAAATATGGAAAAATGTCTTAAAATCTTCTTTTAATATATATATATAAGAGTGGTGAAATCAATTTTACAAAATGAGGTTTGGAAGGGTGACATTTTGGCTAGTGACCAAAATGTAATTTTTTGAAAATTGTGAGACTGTTTCAAAAAGGATTGAAACTTTGAATCTTAAGGAGCTATTTACCCAAAGAGAGTTTCTCCAGATTTTTCTAAGATATTAAATGAGTTATTATTGGTTTTTAAACAAAAGAAAAGTGGAGGGAAGATATTTTCCTATTTCCAACTAACTTTTCCATATTTCCATTTTCTATTTTTCTCTCATCTTTTCTCTCAAACCAAACATCTTTCTCCAGAACTTTTCCTTCTGATTTTGATATCCAAACATGAGATTTTATTTCTCTTTTGATCTCTAATCATCTCTTCAACAAAACCTCACCATTTGCTAATTGGATTTTCAAGATTTTGGTTCTAAAAAGGGAGAAACTCAATTTTGGAGGTAAGAACGTCCTTCTCCTCTAAACTCTCAGTTCTTTACTGAAATTACTAAGTTCTCAATCCTTAAATTGTGTTTTATAAAAGGTTTTAAGGTTGTGTTCATGATCTTGGCTTCTAAATGCAAGATTTGGTGATTTTTGATGAAATTTCGTATGATCTGATTGGGTAGTGTTTTGAGGTGTCAATTTGATGTTAAATGAATGTTAAATTGATGAGAAATTGAGTTTTAATTAATGCAATCCCGGATAGGTTGAATTTCCTAAGTTTAGCTTGAGTTCTTGGTTGTTTTTGGAGAGATCTTGTTGATCTGTTATAGCTGGAGGTATAAGGATGTTGTTAGATCCTTTTTGGATGTTAAATGATGTTTAAGGATGTTTAGGTTTGATGGATCTTGGCTGGGCAATGTTGTGGAGTTGTTTGGATGCATTTTCGGTTGTGTTTGGTAGCCGAAAATGGAGTGTGGATGAGAGCAGCGAGTTTAGATGCTTTCATTGAAGATATTAATGCATGATGATGCATTAATCCTCTGCTTTGATGTGTTTAAAACAGGGGGTCATCATTGGATCCTAGTGGTGGTGATCCGGAAGCTTGATTGGTGTTTCGGCAAGAGGCGAAACGGAATCGGTGAGTGGATTTTGGTTTTCAGCTTTGAAACCAGTGTTTTGAAGGTTTGGGAGCTTAGTTTAAGTCTAAGAAACTTATCTAAGCTCAAGAGTAAGTTTTCAGAAAAACTCTCTTGGTGATGAACCATGGATTGGTTGTATGCAATGTGATAGTTTGCATGTTTTAAATTTTGTTTTGAAAGCATATCTAGCATGTTTATTTGCTGAGATTATAAGCCATGTGTTGAAGGAAGCTCAAGGTAAGAGTTCCTTGTTTTTGAGCATTGTTTTAATGTGGTTTGATGCTTAAAGATGCATGATGTTTATGGCTTTGTTAAATGCTTTAAAACAGTGGAATATTGATGTTAATGATGCATATTGGCAAGTGATTGTTAAGGTCACAAAGGTGGTTAAAAGTCCTTGTGTGAGTCTTGTATATTTAAGAACATCAAGGTGTTTAAAAGTCCTTGGATGGTTCTTGGTTAAGATCACCTAGGTGGTTAAAATTCCTTGTGTGAGGCTTGTTATTTAAGAACAACATGGTGTTTAAAAGTCCATGGTTGGTTCTTGGTTAAGGTTACAAAGGTGGTTAAAATTCCTTGTGTAAGCCTTGTTATTTAAGAACATCAAGGTGTTTAAAAGTCCTTGGATGATTCTTGTTAAGGACACAAAGGTGTTTAAAAGTCCTTGTGTGGTCCTTGCCATGGTGTTTAAAAGTCCATGGGGTTAAGGACACAATGGTGTTTAAAAGTCCATGTGTGGTCCTTGGAAAGTATAAGATCACAATGGTGTTTAAAAGTCCATGTGTGGATCTTATGTGGAATGTATCACTTGTTGCCAATATGACATGTAATGAAATGGAAGCATGAAATGCTTGTTTTAAATGCTTATGTGCATGACTAAAGGTTGTTTTGAAGTATGGTTTATAAAGGTGTTTTATAAATTCATTATTGTGTGGTTTTAAATGAGCATCCCTCACTAAGCTTTTGCTTATGCTCTCTCTCTCTTTTCTTAAACCAATAATGCAGAGCATTAAGGTGCTTTGAGGGCAGCAAGGAGGGCAAGCATCCAAGTGGTTAACTAAGCTCAAGTATGGTGATGGTTTCTTAAACACTATTAGCATTTTGGCATTTGGCAATGGGGGACCTATGTTGAAGTTTTGGGAGATGTTTGGAACTCCCTAAGTTGGTTTAATGTTGTTAATAATGTTGGTATATGTAATTGGCCTTTAAGAGGTGAATTTAGTATTTTGATGCTTGAATGGTTTGAAAAGTAGGATGCATGCTTAATGAATTGGGGATTTTCATGATTGATGCCATGTTGATGTTTGGTTGGTGCAATTATGTTCCTTGTATGTTGAATGTCTTGCTGGTAAAGTTTGGTTGCGTTTGGAGCATGTTTGATAGGTCATTTGTATGATAAACCAGCAAATTTTCTGCAATCTGGGCAGCCTGTTTCGGAACAGGTGCTACCGTATCGAAACGGGGGCCTGAAATGGCATGGGCGTTCCGAAACGGAACGCACTGATCCGGAACGGATATGCCACTGCCAGGCACTGTTTCGGAACCTGTTGCAGAACGGTCCCGCGTTTCGGAACAGGTCTTCCCTGTTCCGAAACACTCGACCGTTGGGCACTGAAATTGTTGGTTATATGTTCTGAAATGTTTGCATTTTTGTCCTGAAACATGTTTATGCAATTAAATGAGTTTGAGATGTCCGATTGAGCTGAAATTTGACAGAGAAGCATGAAAGATGATTAATTTCAGGTTGGTAACTTAAATATGGGTTAAGTCCTTATAATTTACAGAATTTACAATTTGGTCCCTAAAGTCTTAATTTGAGCAATTGGGTCCCTGAATGATCTCTGATGGTTATGATTCTTTGAGTATGTTGTTGTATGATCATGTTAGGGTTAATGTGCATCTAGACAAGTTTAAAAAGAAAAAAAGGGTCGTTAATCAAGGTTGACTTGCGGGTTGACTTTGGTTTTCCCCGTGTAATCTTCTTAATTCGGGTCAACCGTCTAGGCCGGGATAAGGGGGTTACATTTGGTGGTATCAGAGCCAGGTTCTCGAGTAATTGGGAATGATTGTGTGCATGATTGAAGTATGTATGCTATGCATGCTTGTTGAGTGAAAGCATGTTGAGTGGGTTGTGAATATGTTGCAATTGAGATGTATGCTGTGGTGAAGCATGTTGTGGGTACCCATTGCCAAATCAAAGCTAATGAAATGATGTTGTTTTTAAGTGTAAATGAGCTTGAGTACTTGGATTGCTTACCTTGCTGGGCCTGACTTTGTTTATTTGCATTGTGATTGCATTGTTAGGGTATGGCACCTCGTAGAGAGTTAAGGAGTAATGTGCGAGCTTCGGCTCAGAATGAGAATGAGAATGAAGAGAATGTTGAGAGTGCGGTGGATTTACCTCCTCCACCTGGTGGTGGTAAAGCTGGGGGTGAAGGAGCTGGAGCTGCAGCTGGTGCTGAGGTCGCTGGACCTGAGGCTGGTCAGGGGCAAGCTGTTCCTAACATGACGGTGTTGATTCAAGCTATTGCTGGAGCTCAAGGAGCTGGGTGTAACACCCCGGTTTTGGGCTTGGAAGTTTGGGCGTTGACCGGTTCGGTCAAAGTGTTGTTCGAATATAAAAAGGTGAAATTAGGAAACCCTAGTTCGGGTTGCATTAAAAATATGGAAAAATGTTCTAAAATCCTCTTTTAATATATATAAGTGAACTGTGAAATCAATTTTACAAAATGAGGTTTGGAAGGGTGACATTTTGGCTAGTGACCAAAATGTAATTTTTGAAAACTATGTGACTATTTTAGAAAGGATTGAAACTTTAAATCTTTAAGGAGCTATTTACCCAAAGGGAGTTTCTCCAGATTTTTCTAAGATATTTAATGATTTAATTCTGATTTTTAAACAAAAGGAAAGTGGAGGGAAGTTATTTCTAACTAATTTTCCTAAAATCTCATTTTCCTTTCTCTCATTTTCTCTCAACCCAAACACCTTTTGTCCAGAGTTTTTCTTCTGATTTTGTCACTCAAATCTCTCTTTTCAATCCTCTTTTGATTGCTAATCATCTCATCAACAAAACCTCACCATTAGCTACTTGATTCTTCAAGCTTTTTGGTTCTAAAAGAGGAGAAACTCAAGTTTGGAGGTAAGAACGTCCTTCTCCTCTAAACTCTCAGTTCTTTACTGAAATTCCTAAGTTCTCAATCCTTAATTGATGATTTATAAATGGTTTTAAAGTTGTGTGATGGATCTTGGCTTAAAATGCAAGATTTGGTGATTTCTGATGAATTTTTGTTTGATCTGTTAAAGCAGTGATTTGAGGTGTGTTTTTGATGTTAAATGAATGTTAATTTGATAAGGAATTGAGTTTTAATTAATGCAATCCCGGATAGGTTAATGATACTTGAAGCATGAGATGCTTGTTTTAAATGTTTAGGATCATGGTTAATATTGCTTGAAGCATGGAATATCAATGAGTTTTATAAATGCATTATTGAATGGTTTTAATGAGCATTCCTCACTAAGATTTTGCTTACGCTCTCTCTCTTTTCTTAAACCAATAATGTAGAGCATTAAAGTGCATTGAGGGCAGCAAGGAAGGCAAGCAATCAAGTGGAAATTAAGCTCAAGTATGGGAAGGTTTTCCTAAACACTTTTAGCTTTTGGCATTTGGCAATGGGGGACCTATGTGGATGTTTTGGGAGATGTTTTGAACTCCCTAAGTTTGCTTAAAGTTGTTAATAATGCTGGATTTTGTAATTGGCCATTATGTGTTTGGTTTAGGAGGTTTTAGTGCATGAATGATTTGCTTGAGTAGGAAGCATGCCTTTAGATTTGGGGCTTTTCATATAAGATGATATTATGATGAATGGTTGGTGCAAATATGTCTCTTGTATGTTGAATATCTTGCTGTTAAAGTTTGGTAGCAATTGGAGCATGATTGGTTGGTCAATTATGTGTTTAAGCAAGCAATTTTCTGCATTTTGTGCAGGCCGTATCGGAACAGTGGCTACCGTTTCGGAACGGGTGCCTTGTAGTAGCCTAGGCGTCCGAAACGGGAGACACCGTTCCGAAACGGAAAGCCCTATGCCAGCCCTCGTTTCGGAACACGTTGCGGAACGGCCTCGCGTTTCGAAACAGGCTCTCCCTGTTTCGGAACATCCGACCGTTGGGGGCTGACATTGGCAGTTAAATGTTTTGGAATGTTTGCATTTTGGTCCTGAAACTTGTTTGTGCAATTGTCTAAGTTTGGGATATCCGTTTGAACTGAAATTTGACAGAGAAGCATGAAACTTGACTAATTACAAGTTGGTAACATTAATATGGGTTAAGACCTCATAATTTACAGAATTTATAATTTGGTCCCTAAAGTTGTAAATTGTTCAATTGGGTCCCTGTTTGATCTCTGATGTTTTTGATCTTTGAGCATGTTGTTTGAGTGATCATAACTAGGGTTAATGTGCTTTTAGACAAGTTTAAAAAGAAAAAAAGGGTCGTTAATCAAGGTTGACTTTCGGGTTGACTTTGGTTTTCCCCGTGTGACTTTCTTAATTCGGGTCAACCGTCTAGGCCGGGTTAAGGGGGTTACATTTGGTGGTATCAGAGCTGAGTTCTCGAGTAATTGGGAATGAATGTGTGCATGATTGAAGTATGTATGCTATGTATGTTTGATGAGTGAAAGCATGATGAGTGGTTTGTAAATTTGATGCAATTGAGTTGTATGCTGTGGTGAAACATGTTGTGGGGTACCCATTGCCAAAGCAAAGCTAATGAAATGATGTTGATTTTAAATGAAAATGAGCTTGAGTACTTGGATTGCTTACCTTGCTGGACCTGACTTTGTTTATTTGCATTGTGATTGCATGGTTAGAGTATGGCCCCTTGTAGAGAGTTGAGGAGTAATGTGCGAGCTACGGCTCCGAATGTGCATGAGAATGAGGAGAATGCGGGAAGTGCGGTGTTACCTCCTCCACCTGGTGGTGGTGGTGCTGAGGGTGAAAGAGCTGAAGCTGCAGCTGGTGCTGGGGTCGCAAGACCTGAGGTTGGTCAGGGGCAAGCTATGCCTGACATGACGATGTTGGTGCAAGCTATTGCTGGTGCTTTTCAAGCGGCAGTAGCTGGAGCTCAAGGAGCTGGGCATCAGGGACATGCTGGAGTGAGACTACCCTTGGAGCGCTTACGCAGTCTAGGTGGGACTGAGTTCAGGGGTTTGTCTGCTGAAAGTTCTGAATCCTGGATGGAGAGTACCAAGAGGATCTTCGGTCAGATGGGTTGCACTGATGTGCAAAAGCTGGGTTGTGTAGTATCTTTACTACAGGATGATGCTTATACGTGGTGGACACCCACTATTGCTGGGAAGGCTGATGCTGATGTAACTTGGACATTCTTTCAGAATGTGTTCAAGAGGAGGTATCTTGGTGTAAGGTACCTGGATGAAAAGAAGCGAGAGTTCATGTCTCTTACCCAAGGGAGCATGACTGTGGCTGAGTATGAAGTTCAGTTTGTTAGACTCAGTCAAAATGCACCTGAGCTGGTACCTGATGAGCGGGCGAGGTGCGAAAGATTTCGTTATGGTTTAGTGACGGATGTGAAGATGTATGTGCTGGCCACCGAGTATGATGATTTTGATGTGTTGGTGGGCCGAGCAAAGGATATTGAGATGAACTTGGGTTTATCTGCTAGAGGTGCTGGAGCAAGTGCTGGAAAGCGAGCTGCTGAGTATAGTTCCTGTGGTGGACGAAACAAGAGGGGACATGATCAGAAGTATCAGTCCTCGGCCAAGAGAGGTGGTGGAGTACCTGCTCGGGGAGGCAATGCTAGAGCTGATCCGAGTGCTTGTTGGATTTGTGGATCACGTGGTCATATGAAGCGTGATTGTCCTCGTGCTGTGAGAGAAGTGCAAGCTCCTGTTGCGGCAGCTGGTAACGGGTGCTGAAATTGTGGATCTACGGATCACTTGAGGCGAGAGTGTCCTATGGTTGCTGGTGGCCAAGTGCGTGCTCCTGTTGCTGCTGCACTGCAGAGAGGTCGTGGGCGCGGCCGTGGTAATTTTCAACGAAGAGAGGAAGGTGGTCGTGGAGTGGCCCATGTTGTGGCTATTCAGCCTGAAGGTGGAGGTCAAGCTAGGGTGTATGCTCAGCGGGAGGGGAGGAATGACGCGGATGTAATTGCAGGTACCTTTACTTTGCAATCTTTGTCATTACTTTCCTTAATAGATTCTGGATCTACGCATTCATACATTTTGCGTGAGCATGCTGAATTGCTTGGTTTGCCTGTTGAGTTTTTGGATGTTGGAGTTCGTGTCACTAGTTCTTTTAGTGAGACTGTTGTGACTCGAAAGCTGTATAGAATGTGTCCTTTGGTTGTTCAAGAACATGTTTTTCATGTTGATCTTATGGAGCTGCCTTTCTATGGTTTTGATGCGATCCTTGGTATGGATTGGCTTGCTGAGCATCGTGCTGTTGTGGATTGTGAAAATAAGCGAGTTTCGTTGAAGCTTGCGGATGATTATGATGTTGTTGTGGTTGGTGAGAATGTGAAGTTTCTTGCCAATGTGGTGTCTACCTTGGAGGAAAGCAGGATGCTGAGGCAAGGTTGTGAAGCTTATCTAGCTTTTGTAATGAATCCTTGTTCAAAGGAGTTGCGGGTGCAAGATATCAGAGTTGTGAGGGAGTTTCGTGGTGTGTTTCCTGAGGAGTTGCCTGGTTTACCTCCTAATCGCGAGGTGGAGTTTGGATTTGAGCTGTATGAGAATACAACTCCTGTGTCCATTACCCCTTATAGAATGGCACCTAAGGAGCTGAAGGAGCTGAAGACGCAGTTGCAAGAGTTGCTTGATCGTGGTTTCATTCGGCCAAGTGTGTCACCTTGGGGTGCACCGGTCTTGTTTGTGAAGAAGAAGGATGGCACTATGAGAATGTGCATTGATTACCGTCAGCTGAACAAGTTGACTATCAAGAATCGGTATCCTTTGCCGAGAATTGATGATCTCTTTGATCAATTTCGGGGAGCAGCTGTGTTCTCTAAGATTGACTTGAGGTCAGGGTATTACCAGTTGAAGGTAAAGGATGTGGATGTGCCTAAGACAGCTTTCAGGACAAGGTATGGGCATTATGAGTTCCTTGTGATGCCGTTTGGTTTAACAAATGCTCCTGCTGCTTTCGTGGACATGATGAATCGTGTGTTTCATGAATACCTGGACAAGTTCGTTGTGGTGTTCATTGATTATATCCCCGTGTACTCGCGTACTGAGGAGGAGCATGAAGAGCATTTGAGGATTGTGCTACAAGCTTTGTTAGAGAATCAGCTCTATGCTAAGTTGAGCAAGTGTGAGTTCTGGCTTAGGGAGGTGGTGTTTCTTGGGCATGTAGTTTCTGCTGAGGGGATTCGTGTTGATCCTCAGAAGATTGAGGCGGTGATGAACTGGAAGGTTCCTAAGTCTGTTCATGAGGTTCGTAGTTTCCTTGGTTTGGCGGGATACTACCGGAGGTTTGTGGATGGGTTTTCTAAGATTGATGCACCTTTGACAAAGTTGTTGCAAAATGATGTTAAGTATGAGTGGACGGAGGCGAGACAACAGGCTTTTGAGAAGCTTAAGGCGGCTTTGACGCAAGCTCCTATTTTGGTTTAGCCTGAATCAGGGAAAGAGTTTGTGGTCTATAGTGATGCGTCCTATGTTGGTTTGGGATGTGTGCTGATGCAAGAGGGTAAGGTTGTGGCTTATGCATCGTGGCAGTTGAAGGTGCATGAGCGCAATTATCCTACGCATGATATTGAGTTGGCTGCAGTGGTTTTTGCTTTGAAGATCTGGAGACATTATCTGTATGGTGAGAAGTGTACTGTGTACACGGATCACAAGAGTTTGAGGTATTTGATTACTCAGAAGGAGTTGAATCTTAGGCAGCGGCGTTGGTTGGAGTTGCTTAAGGATTATGATCTGACGATTGAGTACCATCCTGGAAAGGCTAATGTTGTTGCGGATGCCTTGAGTAGGAAGGTAGCTGTTGAGCTGAGGGCTATGTTTGCCAGTTTGAGTATTTCGCGTGATGGTGGTCTTGTGGCTGAGTTGCAAGTGAAACCATCTTTGGTTCAGCTGATCAAGGAGAAGCAGTTGCTAGATGATTCCTTGGTACCGCATGTTCAGGATATCGCGGAGGGTAGACCTTTGGATTTCTGCTTTAATGATGATGGTGTGTTGTGTTTTGGGAGTCGAATAGTAGTGCCCAATGATGTTGAGTTGCGGCGTGCTATTCTGACTGAAGGTCATAGTAGTCCTTTTGCTATGCACCCTGGTATTACTAAGATGTATCGTGATCTTCGGGATGAGTACTATTGGGTGGGTTTGAAAAAGGATGTTGCGGAGTTTGTGAGCAAGTGTTTGGTGTGTCAGCGGGTTAAGGCTGAGCATCAGGTTCCTTCAGGATTGTTGCAACCGTTGAGAATCCCTGAGTGGAAGTGGGAAAGGGTTACCATGGATTTTGTATCTGGTTTACCTTTGTCACCCTCGAAGAAGAATTCGGTTTGGGTGATTGTAGATCGCCTGACGAAGTGTGCGCATTTCTTGCCTGTGCATACTACGTTTTCCTTGGATAGGCTTGCGGAGCTGTACATTGCTGAGATTGTGCGGCTACATGGTGTGCCTAAGTCGATTGTGTCGGATAGGGATCCGAGGTTGCCATCGCGTTTCTGGCAGTGTTTGCATCAAGCTTTGGGTACAAGGTTGAATTTCAGTACATCCTATCATCCTCAGTCGGATGGTCAGTCAGAGCGTGTTATCAAGATTTTGGAGGATATGTTGAGGTGCTGCGTGATTGAGTTTCAGGGCTCTTGGGAGAAGCATTTGCCTTTGGTGGAGTTTGCTTATAACGAAAGTTATCGGGCGAGTATTCAAATGGCACCTTATGAGGCTTTGTACGGGAGGAAGTGTAGGACTCCTCTTTGTTGGGCTGAAACGGGTCAAAAGTTGGTTTTGATGCCGGCTTTGTTGAAGGGAACCACCGAGAAGGTGAAGCTCATTTGTGAGCGGTTGAAGGCAGCCTCTGATCGGCAAAAGTCTTACGCGGATTTGAAGCGTAAGGAGATTGAGTATACGGTGGGTGACCATGTGTTCTTGAAGGTTTCGCCTTGGAATAAGGTGATGAGGTTTGGCCGGAAGGGTAAGTTGAGCCCTAGGTACATTGGACCATATGAGGTGGTTGAGCGTGTGGGTCCTGTTGCGTACCGGTTGAGGTTACCTCAAGAGTTGGAGAAGATTCATGATGTGTTTCATGTTTCTATGCTCCGGAATTATAGATCTGATCCTTCGCATGTGATGCCTGTGGAGTAAGTGGAATTGAATCCGGATCTGACCTATGATGAGGAACCGGTGAAGGTTCTGGATGCGGATAGCAAGGTTCTTTGTGGCAAGACCATCGAGTTGGTAAAGGTGCTGTGGAAGCATCGTGGTGTTGAGGAAGCCACGTGGGAGCGGAAGGATGACATGCTGAAGCAGTTTCCTTATCTCTTTTCTTCAGGTAAATTTCGAGGACGAAATTTCTTAAGGGGGAGAGTTGTAACACCCCGGTTTTGGGCTTGGAAGTTTGGGCGTTGACCGGTTCGGTCAAAGTGTTGTTCGAATATAAAAAGGTGAAATTAGGAAAGCCTAGTTCGGGTTGCATTAAAAATATGGAAAAATGTTCTAAAATCCTCTTTTAATTTATATATAAGTGAACTGTGAAATCAATTTTACAAAATGAGGTTTGGAAGGGTGACATTTTGGCTAGTGACCAAAATGTAATTTTTGAAAACTGTGTGACTGTTTTAGAAAGGATTGAAACTTTGAATCTTTAAGGAGCTATTTACTCAAAGGGAGTTTCTCCAGATTTTTCTAAGATATTTAATGATTTAATTCTGATTTTTAAACAAAAGGAAAGTGGAGGGAAGTTATTTCTAACTAATTTTCCTAAAATCTCATTTTCCTTTCTCTCATTTTCTCTCAACCCAAACACCTTTTCTCCAGAGTTTTTCTTCTGATTTTGTCACTCAAATCTCTCTTTTCAATCCTCTTTTGATTGCTAATCATCTCATCAACAAAACCTCACCATTAGCTACTTGATTCTTCAAGCTTTTTGGTTCTAAAAGAGGAGAAACTCAAGTTTGGAGGTAAGAACGTCCTTCTCCTCTAAACTCTCAGTTCTTTACTGAAATTCCTAAGTTCTCAATCCTTAATTGATGATTTATAAATGGTTTTAAAGTTGTGTGATGGATCTTGGCTTAAAATGCAAGATTTGGTGATTTTTGATGAATTTTCGTTTGATCTGTTAAAGCAGTGATTTGAGGTGTGTTTTTGATGTTAAATGAATGTTAATTTGATAAGGAATTGAGTTTTAATTAATGCAATCTCGGATAGGTTGAATTACCTAAGTTTAGCTTGTGATTCTTGGTTGTTTTGGGGTGATCTTGTGGATCTGATGTTGCTGGAGGTATAAGGATGTTGTTAGGTCCTTTTTAGATGTTAAATGGTGTTAAAGGATGTTTAGTTTTGATGGTTTATGGCTGGGCATTGTTGAGGAGTTGTTTGGATGCATTTTCGGTTGTGTTTGGTAGCCAAAAATGGAGTGTGGATGAGAGCAGCGAGTTTAGGTGCTTTCATTGAAGCTATTAATGCATGATGATGCATTAATCCTCTACTTTGATGTGTTTAAAACAGGGGAGTCGTCTTTGGATTCAAGTGGTGGTGATCCGGAAGCTTGATTTGTGTTTCGGCAAGAGGCGAAACGGAATCGGTGAGTGGAATTTGGTTTTCGGCTTTGAAACCAGTGTTTTGGAGGTTTGGGAGCTTAGTTTAAGTCTAAGCAACTTAGCTAATCTCAAGAGTAAGTTTTCGGAAAAACTCTCTTGGTGATGGTCATGGTTTTTGGTTGTATGCAATGTGTTGTTTGCATGATTTTAAATCTGTTTTGAAAGCATATCTAGCATGTTTATTTGCTGAGATTTTAAGCCATGTGTTGAAGGAAGCTCAAGGTAAGAGTTCCTTGTTTTTGAACATTGTTTAAATGTGGTTTAATGCTTAAAGATGCATGATGTATATGGCTTGTTTTAATGCTTTAAAACAGTGGATATATTGATGATAATGATGCATATTGGCAAGTGATGGTTAAGGTCACAAAGGTGGTTAAAAGTCCTTGTGTGAGCCTTGTATATTTAAGAACATCAAGGTGGTTAAAAGTCCTTGGATGGTTCTTGGTTAAGATCACAAAGGTGGTTAAAAGTCCTTGTGTAGATCTTGGAAAGGTTAAGAACAACATGGTGTTTAAAAGTCCATGGTTGGTTCTTGGTTAAGGCTCAATGTGTTTAAAAGTCCTTGTGTAAGCCTTGGTTACTTAAGAACTCCAAGGTGTTTAAAAGTCCTTGGGAGATTCTTGTTAAGGACACAAAGGTGGTTAAAAGTCCTTGTGTGGTCCTTGCCATGGTGTTTAAAAGTCCATGGGTCCATGGTGTTTAAAAGTCCATGGGGATAAGATCACAATGGTGTTTAAAAGTCCAAGTGTGAATCTTATGTGAAATGTATCACTTGTTGCCAATATGACTTGTTATGAACATGAAGCATGAGATGCTTGTTGAAATGTTATGAGCATGTTTAATGATACTTGAAGCATGAGATGCTTGTTTTAAATTTTTAGGATCATAGTTAATGTTGCTTGAAGCATGGAATATCAATGAGTTTTATAAATGCATTATTGAATGGTTTTAATGAGCATTCCTCACTAAGCTTTTACTTACGCTCTCTCTCTTTTCTTAAACCAATAATGCAGAGCATTAAAGTGCATTGAGGGCAGCAAGGAAGGCAAGCAATCAAGTGGAAATTAAGCTCAAGTATGGGAAGGTTTTCCTAAACACTTTTAGCTTTTGGCATTTGGCAATGGGGGACCTATGTGGATGTTTTGGGAGATGTTTTGAACTCCCTAAGTTTGCTTAAAGTTGTTAATAATGCTGGATTTTGTAATTGGCCATTATGTGTTTGGTTTAGGAGGTTTTAGTGCATGAATGGTTTGCTTGAGTAGGAAGCATGCCTTTAGATTTGGGGCTTTTCATATAAGATGATATTATGATGAATGGTTGGTGCAAATATGTCTCTTGTATGTTGAATATCTTGCTGTTAAAGTTTGGTAGCAATTGGAGCATGATTGGTTGGTCTATTGTGTGTTTAAGCAAGCAATTTTCTGCATTTTGTGCAGGCCGTATCGGAACAGTGGCTACCGTTTCGGAACGGGTGCCTTGTAGTCGGCCAGGCGTCCGAAACGGGAGACACCGTTCCGAAACGGAAAGCCCTCTGCCAGCCCTCGTTTCGGAACACGTTGCAGAACGGCCCCGCGTTTCGAAACAGGCTCTCCCTGTTTCGGAACATCCGACCGTTGGGGGCTGACATTGGCAGTTAAATGTTTTGGAATGTTTGCATTTTGGTCCTGAAACTTGTTTGTGCAATTGTATGAGTTTGGGATGTCCGTTTGAGCTGAAATTTGACCGAGAAGCATGAAACTTGACTAATTACAAGTTGGTAACATTAATTTGGGTTAAGACCTCATAATTTACAGAATTTACAATTTGGTCCCTAAAGTTGTAAATTGTTCAATTGGGTCCCTGTTTGATCTCTGATGTTTATGATTTTTGAGCATGTTGTTTGAGTGATCATAACTAGGGTTAATGTGCATCTAGACAAGTTTAAAAAGAAAAAAAAGGGTCGTTAATCAAGGTTGACTTTCGGGTTGACTTTGGTTTTCCCTGTGTGACTTTCTTAATTCGGGTCAACCGTCTAGGACGGGTTAAGGGGGTTACATTTGGCATCAGGGAGATGCTGGAGTTAGACTACCCTTGGAACGTTTGCGCAGTCTAGGAGGGACTGAGTTCAGGTGTTTGTCAGCTGAAGGTTCGGAATCTTGGTTGGAGGGTACCAAGAGAAGTGTAACGCCCCGATTTTGGGCTTAGAAGTTTGGGCGTTGACCGGTTTGGTCAAGGTGCTGTTCGAATCTAAAAAGGTGAAATTAGGAAAGCCTAGTTCGGATTGCATTAAAAATATGGAAAAATGTTCTAAAATCATCTTTTAATATATATAAGTGAACTGTGAAATCAATTTTACAAAATGAGGTTTGGAAGGGTGACATTTTGGCTAGTGACCAAAATGTAATTTTTGAAAGTTGCGTGACTGTTTTAGAAAGGATTGAAACTTTGAATCTTTAAGGAGCTATTTACCCAAAGGGAGTTTCTCCAGATTTTTCTAAGATATTTTAAGGTTTAATTCTGATTTTAAAGCTAAGGGAAAGTGGAGGGAAATCATTTTGGCTATTTTGTAACTAACTTCCAATTTTCCTTTTCTCTCATTTTCTCTCAACCCAAACACTTTCTCTCAAGAGATTTCTTTCTGATTTTGTCACTTAAATCTTCCTTTTCAATTCTCTTTTGATTCCTAATCATTACATCAACAAAACCTCACCATTTGCAAGTTGTTTCTTCAAGCTTTTTGGTTCCAAAAGAGGAAAAACTCAAGTTTGGAGGTAAGAACGTCCTTCTCCTCTAAACTATCAGTTCTTTACTGAAATTCCTAAGTTCTCAATCCTTAATTGATGTTTTATAAATGGTTTTTAAAGTTGTAAAATGGATCTTGGCTTAAAATGCAAGATTTGGTTATTTTTGGTCAATTTTCGTTGGATCTGTTAAAGCTGTGATTTGAGATGTGTTTTTGATGATTAATGAATGTTAATTTGATAAGGAATTGAGTTTTGATTAATGCAATCCCGGATAGGTTGAATTTCCTAAGTTTAGCTTGTGATTCTTGGTTGTTTTTGAGGTGATCTTGTGGATCTGATGTTGCTGGAGGTATAAGGATGTTGTTAGGTTCTTTTTAGATGTTAAATGATGTTAAAGGATGTTTGGTTTTGATGGTTTATGGCTGGGCTTTGTTGAGGAGTTGTTTGGATGCATTTTCGGTTGTGTTTGGTGGCCGAAAATGGAGTGTGGATGAGAGCAGCGAGTTTAGGTGCTTTCATTGAAGCTATTAATGCATGATGATGCATTAATCCTCTGCTTTGATGTGTTAAAACAGGGGAGTCATCTTTGGATCCAAATGGTGGTGATCCGGAAGCTTGATTTGTGCTTCGGCATGAGGCGAGGTGGAATCGGTGAGTGAAAGTGGGTTTTCAGCTTTGAAACCAATGTCTTGGGAGCTTAGTTTAAGTCTAAACAACTTTACTAAGCTCAAGTGTAAGTTTTCGGAAAAACTCTCTAGTGGTGGCCATGATTTGGTTGTTGTGTAATGTGGTTTATTGCATGTTTTAAATTCTGTTTTGAAAGCATGATTTAGCATGGTTATTGCTGATTTTGTAAGCCATATGTTGAAGAAAGCTCAAGGTAAGAGTTCCTTGTTTTTGAACATTGATTAAATGTGGTTTGATGCTTAAAAATGCATGATGAATATGGCTTGGTTTAATGCTTTAAAACAGTGGATTATTTGATGATAAAGATGTATATTGGCAAGTGATGTTTTGAAAAAGGTTAAGGTCACTAAGGTGGTTAAAAGTCCTTGAGTGAGCCTTGTGGATTCTAAGAACTTCATGGTGGTTAAAAGTCCATGTTGATTCTTGTTAAGGTCACTAAGGTGGTTAAAAGTCCTTGAGTGAGCCTTGTTACTTAAGAACATCAAGGTGGTTAAAAGTCCTTGGATGGTTCTTGTTAAGGACACAAAGGTGGTTAAAAGTCCTTGTGTGGTCCTTGCCATGGTGTTTAAAAGTCCATGGGCCAAGGTGTTTAAAAGTCCTTGGGGCCAAGGTGTTTAAAAGTCCTTGGGAAGAACACAAAGGTGGTTAAAAGTCCTTGTGTGGTTCTTGTGTACTATAAGATCACAATGGTGTTTAAAAGTCCATGTGTGAGTCTTATGTTGATCTTGTTTTTAAAAGATGGAACTTATCACTTGTGGCCAATATGTCATGTAATGATATGGAAGCATGTAATGCTTGTTTAAATTGCTTTGAGCATGAGTAAATGATGATTGAGACATGATTTATAAAGTGTTTTATAAATGCATTATTGAATGGTTTTTAATGAGCATTCCTCACTAAGCTTTTGCTTACGCTCTCTTCCGTTTTCTTAAACCAATAATGCATATCGTTAAGGTACTTTGAGGGCAGCAAGGAAGGCAAGCAATCAAGAGGAAGATAAGCTCAAGTATAGAAGGTTTTCTTAAACACTTTAGCTTTTGGGCATTTGGCAATGGGGGACCTATGTGTATGATTTGGGAGATGTTTAGAACTCCCTAAGTATGTTTAATGTTGATTGGAAATGCTGGTTTTGTAATTGGCCATTACATGTTTGAATTGGAAGTTTTATGCTTGAATGGTTTGCTTGTGTAGGAAGCATACCTATAGAATTGGGGCTTTTCTTATATGATGTTAGTATGCTGTTTGGTTGATGCAAATATGTCTCTTGTATGTTGAATTTGTTGCTGGTAAAGTTTGGTTGTATTTGGAGCATGATTGGATGATCAATTGCATGTTTAGGGAAGCTTTTTGCTGCATTCTGTGCAGGGTGTTTCGAAACAGTGGACACCGTTTCGGAACAGGTGCCTTGAATCAGCCCAGGCGTCCGAAACGGTAGGCACCGTTTCGAAACGGAAAGGCCACTGCCAGCCCTCGTTTCGGTACGCGTTGCGGAACGGCCCCGCGTTTCGAAACGGGCTCTCCCTGTTTCGGAACACGTGACCGTTGGGGGCTGACATTGGTAGTTAAATGTTTTGGAATGTTTGCATTTTGGTCATGAATCATGTTGGTGCAATTGTATGTGTTTGGGATGTCCGTTTGATCTGAAATTTGACAGAGAAGTATGAAACCTGATTAATTTCAAGATGGTAACTTTAATTTGGATGAAGTCCTTATAATTTGCAGAATTTAGAATTTGGTCCCTAAGGTTGTAAATTGTTCAATTGGGTCCCTGTTTGACCTCTGATGTTTATGATCTTTGAGTATGTTGTTTGTATGATCATAACTAGGGTTAATATGCCTCTAGACAAGTTTAAAAAGAAAAAAAGGGTCGTTAATCAAGGTTGACTTTCGGGTTGACTTTGGTTTTCCCCGTGTGAGTTTCTTAATTCGGGTCAACCGTCTAGGCCGGGTTAAGGGGGTTACATTTGGTTGTATCAGAGCTGAGTTCTCGAGTAATTGGGAATGAATGTGTGCATGATTGAAGTATGTATGCTATGTATGCTTGATTGATTAAAAGCATGTTCAGTGGTTTGAGAATTTGATGCAATTGAGTTGTATGTTGTGGTGAAGCATGTTGTGGGTACCCATTGCCAAATCAAATCTAAGTAATGATGTTGATTTTGAATGAAATTGAGCTTGAGTACTTGGATTGCTTACCTTGCTGGGCCTGACTTTGTTTATTTGCATTGTGATTGCATGGTTAGAGTATGGCACCACGTAGAGAGTTGAGAAGTAATGTGCGAGCTACAGCTCCAAATGAGAATGAGAATGAGGAGAACGCGGGTAGTGTAGTGTTACCTCCTCCTCCACCTGGTGGTGGTGGTGCTGAGGGAGAAAGAGCGGAAGCTGCAGCTGGTGCTGGAGCTGCTGGACCTGAGGTTGGTCAGGGGCAAGCTATGCCTGACATGACGATGTTGGTGCAAGCTATTGTGGGTGCTTTTCGAGCGGCAGTAGCTGGAGCTCATGGAGCTGGGCATCAGGGAGATGCTGGTGTTAGACTACCTTTGGAGCGCTTACGCAGTCTTGGTGGGACTGAGTTCAGGGGTATGTCTGCTGAGGGTTCTGAAGCTTGGTTAGAGAGTACCAAGAGGATCTTGGGTCAGATGAGTTGCACTGATGTGCAAAAGCTGGGTTGTGTAATATCTTTGCTACAGGATGATGCATATACGTGGTGGACGACCACTATAGCTGGGATGGCTGAAGCTGATGTGACTTGGACATTCTTTCAGAATGCGTTCAAGAGGAGATATCTTGTTGTGAGATATCTTGATGAAAAGAAGCGTGAGTTCATGTCTCTTACCCAGGGGAGCATGACTGTGGCTGAGTATGAGATGCAGTTTGTACGACTCAGTCAGTATGCACCTGAGCTGGTACCTGATGAGCTGGCGAGGTGCGAAAGATTCCGTTATGGTTTAGTGACGGATGTGAAAATGTATGTGCTGGCCGCTGAGTATGATGATTTTGATGTGATGGTGGGTCGAGCCAAAGATATTGAGATGAACTTGGGTTTATCTGCTAGAGGTGCTGGAGCAAGTTCTTGTAAGCGAGCTGCTGAGTTTAGTTCCGGTGGTGGACGGAACAAGAGGGGACGCGATCAGAAGTATCAGTCCTCAGCTAAGAGAGGTGGTGGTGCACCTGCTCGGGGAGGCAATGCTAGAGCTGATCCGAGTGCTTGTTGGATTTGTGGTTCACGTGGTCATATGAAGCGTGACTGTCCTCGTGCTGTGAGGGAGGTGCAAGCTCCTGTTGCGGCAGCTGGTAACGGGTGCTGGAATTGTGGATCTGCGGATCATTTGAGGCGAGATTGTCCTATGTTGGCTGGTGGCCAAGTGCGTGCTCCTGTTGTTGCTGCACCGCAGAGAGGTCGTGGGCGCGGTCGTGGTAATTTCCAGCGGAGAGAGGAGGGTGGTCGAGGAGTGGCCCATGTTGTGGCTATTCAGCCTGAAGGTGGAGGTCAAGCGAGGGTGTATGCTCAGCGGGAGGGGAGAAATGACGCGGATGTGATTGCATGTACCTTTACTTTGCAACCCTTGTCATTACTTTCCTTGATAGATTCTGGATCTACGCATTCATACATATTGCACGAGCATGCTGAATTGCTTGGTTTTCCTGTTGAGTCTTTGGATGTTGGTGTTCGTGTCACTAGTTCTTTTGGTGAGACTGTTGTGACTCGAAAGTTGTATAGAAGGTGTCCTTTGGTTGTTCAAGAACATGTTTTTCATGTTGATCTTATGGAGTGGCCTTTCTATGGTTTTGATGTGATCCTTGGTATGGATTGGCTTGCTGAGCATCGTGCTGTTGTGGATTGTGAAAACAAGCGAGTTTCACTGAAGCTTGCGGATGACTATGATGTTGTTGTGGTTGGTGAGAATGTGAAGTTTCTTGCCAATGTGGTGTCTACCTTGGAGGCAAGCAGGATGCTGAGGCAAGGTTGTGAAGCTTATCTAGCTTTTGTGATGAATCCTAGCTCTAAGGAGTTGCGGGTGCAAGATATCAGAGTTGTGAAGGAGTTTCCTGGAGTGTTTCCTGAAGAGTTGCCTGGTTTACCTCCTAATCGTGAGGTGGAGTTTGGAATTGAGCTGTATGAGAATACAACTCCTGTGTCCATTGCTCCCTATAGAATGGCAACTAAGGAGCTGAAAGAGCTGAAGACGCAGTTGCAAGAGCTGCTTGATCGTGGTTTCATTCGGCCAAGTGTGTCACCTTGGGGTGCACCGGTCTTGTTTGTGAAGAAGGATGGCACTATGAGAATGTGCATTGATTACCGTCAGCTTAACAAGTTGACTATCAAGAATCGGTATCCATTGCCGAGAGTTGATGATCTTTTTGATCAATTTCGGGGAGTGTCTGTGTTTTCTAAAATTGACTTAAGGTCAGGGTATTATCAGCTGAAGGTGAAAGATGTGGATGTGCCAAAGACAACTTTCAGAATGAGGTATGGGCATTATGAGTTTCTTGTGATGCCGTTTGGTTTGACGAATGCTCCTGTAGCTTTCATGGACATGATGAATTGAGTGTTCCATGAATACTTGGATAAATTTGTTGTGGTGTTCATTGATGATATCCTCGTGTACTCGCGTACTGAGGAGGAGCATGAAGAGCTTTTGAGGATTGTTTTGCAAGCTTTGTTGGAGAATCAGCTTTATGCTAAGCTGAGCAAGTGTGAGTTCTGGCTTAAGGAGGTGGTGTTTCTTGGGCATGTAGTTTCTGCTGAAGGGATTCGTGTTGATCCTCAGAAGATTGAAGCAGTGATGAATTGGATGGTTCCTAAGTCGGTTCATGAGGTTCGTAGTTTCCTTGGTTTGGCGGGATACTACCAGAGGTTTGTGGATGGTTTTTCTAAGGTTGCCGCACGTTTGACGAAGTTGTTGCAAAAGGATGTTAAGTATGAGTTGACGGAAGCGTGACATCAGGCTTTTGAGAAGCTTAAGGCGGCTTTGACGCAAGCTCCTATCTTGGTTCAGCCTGAATCAGGGAAAGAGTTTGTGGTCTACAGTGATGCATCCTATGTTGGCTTGGGATGTGTGCTGATGCAAGAGGGTAAGGTTGTGGCTTATGCATCGCAGCAGTTGAAAGTGCATGAGCGCAATTATCCTACGCATGATATTGAGTTTGCTGCAGTGGTTTTTGCTCTGAAGATCTGGAGACATTATCTGTATGGTGAGAAGTGTACTGTGTACACGGATCATAAGAGTTTGTGGTATCTAATGTCTCAGAAAGAGTTGAATCTTAGGCAGCGGCGTTGGTTGGAGTTGCTCAAGGATTATGACTTGACGATTGAGTACCATCCGGGAAAAGATAATGTGGTTGCGGATGCCTTGAGTAGGAAGGTAGCTGTTGAGCTGAGGGCTATGTTTGCCAGCTTGAGTATATCGCGTGATGGTGGTCTTGTAGCTGAGTTGCAAGTGAAACCATCTATGGTTCAGTTGATCAAGGAGAAGCAGTTGCGGGATGATTCCTTGGTGTCTCATGTTCAGGATATCGCAGAGGGTACACCTTCGGATTTCTGCTTTAATGATGATGGTGTGTTGTGTTTTGGGAGTCGGATAGTAGTGCCTAATGATGCTGGGTTGAGGCATGCTATTCTGGAAGAAGGTCATAGTAATCCTTTTGCTATGCACCCTGGTAGTACTAAGATGTACCGTGATCTTCGTGATGAGTACTATTGGGTGGGTTTGAAGAAGGATGTTGCAGAGTTTGTGAGCAAGTGTATGGTGTGTCAGCGAGTTAAGGCTGAGCATCAGGTTCCTTCAGGTTTGTTGCAACCGTTGAGAATTCCTGAGTGGAAGTGGGAAAGGGTTACCATGGATTTTGTATCTGGTTTACCTTTGTCACCGTCGAAGAAGAATTCGGTCTGGGTGATTGTGGATCGCCTGACGAAGTGTGCGCATTTCTTGCCTGTGCATACTACGTTTTCTTTGGATAAGCTTGCGGAGCTTTACATTGCTGAGGTTGTGCGGCTGCATGGTGTGCCTAAGTCGATTGTGTCGGATAGGGATCCGAGGTTCACATCGTGTTTCTGGCAGTGTTTGCATCAAGCTCTGGGTACAAGGTTGAATTTCAGTACATCCTATCATCCTCAGACGGATGGTCAATCAGAGCGCATTATCCAGATTTTGGAGGATATGTTGAGGTGCTGCGTGATTGAGTTCCAAGGCTCTTGGGAGAAGCATTTGCCTTTGGTGGAGTTTGCTTATAACAACAGTTATCAGGCAAGTATACAGATGGCACCATATGAGGCTTTGTACGGGAGGAAGTGTAGGACTCCTCTTTGTTGGGCTGAAACGGGTCAGAAGTTGGTTTCGATGCCGGCTTTGTTGAAAGGAACCACCGAGAAGGTGAAGCTCATTTGTGAGCGGTTGAAGGCAGCCTCTGATCGGCAGAAGTCTTACGCGGATTTGAAGCGTAAGGAGTTAGAGTATGCGGTGGGTGATCGTGTGTTCTTGAAGGTTTCCCCATGGAAGAAGGTGATGAGGTTTGGCCGAAAGGGTAAGTTGAGCCCTAGGTACATTGGACCATATGAGGTGGTTGAGCGTGTGGGTCCTGTTGCATATCGGTTGAGGTTACCTCAAGAGTTGGAGAAGATTCATGATGTGTTCCATGTTTCTATGCTCCGAAAGTATAGATCTGATCCTTCGCATGTGATGCCTGTGAAGGAAGTGGAATTGAATCCGGATTTGACCTATGATGAGGAACCGGTGAAGGTTCTGGATTCGGATAGCAAGGTTCTTCGTGGCAAGACCATCGAGTTGGTAAAGGTGTTGTGGAAGCATCGCGATGTTGAGGAAGCCACGTGGGAGCGGAAGGAAGACATGCTGAAGCAGTTTCCTTATCTCTTTCCTTCAGGTAAATTTCGAGGACGAAATTTCTTAAGGGGGGAGAGTTGTAACGCCCCGGTTTTGGGCTTAGAAGTTTGGGCATTGACCGGTTTGGTCAAGGTGCTGTTCGAATCTAAAAAGGTGAAATTAGGAAAGCCTAGTTCGGGTTGCATTAAAAATATGGAAAAATGTTCTAAAATCATCTTTTAATATATATAAGTGAACTGTGAAATCTATTTTACAAAATGAGGTTTGGAAGGGTGACATTTTGGCTAGTGACCAAAATGTAATTTTTGAAAGTTGCGTGACTGTTTTAGAAAGGATTGAAACTTTGAATCTTTAAGGAGCTATTTACCCAAAGGGAGTTTCTCCAGATTTTTCTAAGATATTTTAATGTTTAATTCTGATTTTAAAGCTAAAGAAAAGTGGAGGGAAATCATTTTTGGCTATTTTGTAACTAACTTCCCATATTTTCCAATTTTCCTTTTCTCTCATTTTCTCTCAACCCAAACACTTTCTCTCCAGAGATTTCTTTCTGATTTTGTCACTTAAATCTTTCTTTTCAATTCTCTTTTGATTCCTAATCATCACATCAACAAAACCTCACCATTTGCAAGTTGTTTCTTCAAGCTTTTTGATTCCAGAAGAGGAGAAACTCAAGTTTGGAGGTAAGAACGTCCTTCTCCTCTAAACTATCAGTTCTTTACTGAAATTCCTAAGTTCTCAATCCTTAATTGATGTTTTAAAAATGGTTTTTAAAGTTGTAAAATGGATCTTGGCTTAAAATGCAAGATTTGGTGATTTTTGGTCAATTTTCGTTGGATCTGTTAAAGCTGTGATTTGAGATGTGTTTTTGATGATTAATGAATGTTAATTTGATAAGGAATTGAGTTTTGATTAATGCAATCCCGGATAGGTTGAATTTCCTAAGTTTAGCTTGTGATTCTTGGTTATTTTTTAGGTGATCTTGTGGATCTGATGTTGCTGGAGGTATAAGGATGTTGTTAGGTTCTTTTTAGATGTTAAATGATGTTAAAGGATGTTTGGTTTTGATGGTTTATGGCTGGGCTTTGTTGAGGAGTTGTTTGGATGCATTTTCGGTTGTGTTTGGTGGCCGAAAATGGAGTGTGGATGAGAGCAGCGAGTTTAGGTGCTTTCATTGAAGCTATTAATGCATGATGATGCATTAATCCTCTGATTTGATGTGTTAAAACAGGGGAGGCATCTTTGGATCCAAGTGGTGGTGATCCGGAAGCTTGATTTGTGCTTCGGCAAGAGGCGAGGTGGAATCGGTGAGTGAAAGTGGGTTTTCAGCTTTGAAACCAATGTCTTGGGAGCTTACTTTAAGTCTAAACAACTTTACTAAGCTCAAGTGTAAGTTTTCGGAAAAACTCTCTAGTGGTGGCCATGATTTGGTTGTTGTGTAATGTGGTTTATTGCATGTTTTAAATTCTGTTTTGAAAGCATGATTTAGCATGGTTATTGCTGATTTTGTAAGCCATATGTTGAAGAAAGCTCAAGGTAAGAGTTCCTTGTTTTTGAACATTGATTAAATGTGGTTTGATGCTTAAAAATGCATGATGAATATGGCTTGGTTTAATGCTTTAAAACAGTGGATTATTTGATGATAAAGATGTATATTGGCAAGTGATGTTTTGAAAAAGGTTAAGGTCACTAAGGTGGTTAAAAGTCCTTGAGTGAGCCTTGTGGATTCTAAGAACTTCATGGTGGTTAAAAGTCCATGTTGATTCTTGTTAAGGTCACTAAGGTGGTTAAAAGTCCTTGAGTGAGCCTTGTTACTTAAGAACATCAAGGTGGTTAAAAGTCCTTGGATGGTTCTTGTTAAGGACACAAAGGTGGTTAAAAGTCCTTGTGTGGTCCTTGCCATGGTGTTTAAAAGTCCATGGGCCAAGGTGTTTAAAAGTCCTTGGGAAGAACACAAAGGTTGTTAAAAGTCCTTGTGTGGTTCTTGTGCACTATAAGATCACAATGGTGTTTAAAAGTCCATGTGTGAGTCTTATGTTGATCTTGTTTTTAAAAGATGGAACTTATCACTTGTGGCCAATATGACATGTAATGATATGGAAGCATGTAATGCTTGTTTAAATTGCTTTGAGCATGAGTAAATGATGATTGAGACATGATTTATAAAGTGTTTTATAAATGCATTATTTAATGGTTTTTAATGAGCATTCCTCGCTAAGCTTTTGCTTACGCTCTCTTCCGTTTTCTTAAACCAATAATGCAGATCGTTAAGGTACTTTGAGGGCAGCAAGGAAGGCAAGCAATCAAGAGGAAGATAAGCTCAAGTATGGAAGGTTTTCTTAAACACTTTAACTTTTGGGCATTTGGCAATGGGGGACCTATGTGTATGATTTGGGAGATGTTTAGAACTCCCTAAGTATGTTTAATGTTGATTGGAAATGCTGGTTTTGTAATTGGCCATTACATGTTTGAATTGGAAGTTTTATGCTTGAATGGTTTGCTTGTGTAGGAAGCATGCCTATAGAATTGGGGCTTTTCTTATATGATGTTAGTATGTTGTTTGGTTGATGCAAATATGTCTCTTGTATTTTGAATTTGTTGCTGGTAAAGTTTGGTTGTATTTGGAGCATGATTGGATGATCAATTGCATGTTTAGGGAAGCTTTTTGCTGCATTCTGTGCAGGGTGTTTCGGAACAGTGGACACCGTTTCGGAACAGGTGCCTTGAATCAGCCCAGGCGTCCGAAACGGTAGGCACCGTTTCGAAACGGAAAGGCCACTGCCAGCCCTCGTTTCGGTACGCGTTGCGGAACGGCCCCGCGTTTCGAAACGGGCTCTCCCTGTTTCGGAACACGTGACCGTTGGGGGCTGACATTGGTAGTTAAATGTTTTGGAATGTTTGCATTTTGGTCCTGAATCATGTTGGTGCAATTGTATGAGTTTGGGATGTCCGTTTGAGCTGAAATTTGACAGAGAAGTATGAATCCTGATTAATTTCAAGATGGTAACTTTAATTTTGATGAAGTCCTAATAATTTGAAGAATTTACAATTTGGTCCCTAAGGTTGTAAATTGTTCAATTGGGTCCATGTTTGATCTCTGATTTTTATGATCTTTGAGTATGTTGTTTGTATGATCATAAATAGGGTTAATATGCCTCTAGACAAGTTTAAAAAGAAAAAAAAGGCTCATTAATCAAGGTTGACTTTCGGGTTGACTTTGGTTTTCCCCGTGTGACTTTCTTAATTCGGGTCAACCGTCTAGGCCGGGTTAAGGGGGTTACAAGAAGGTATCTAGGTGTGAGGTACCTGGATGAAAAGAAGAGGGAGTTCATGTCTCTTACCCAGGGGAGCATGTCTGTGGTAGAGTATGAGGTCCAGTTTGTTCGACTCAGTCAGTATGCACCTGAGCTTGTCCCGGATGAGCGGGAGAGGTGTGAAAGGTTCCGTTATGGTTTAGTGACGGAAGTTAAGATGTATGTGCTGGCTACCGAGTATGATGGTTTTGATGTGCTGGTGGGCCGAGCAAAGGATATTGAGATGAACTTGGGTTTGTCTGCTAGAAGTGCTGGGTCAAGTGCTGGTAAGCGATCAGCTGAATATAGTTCCGGTGGTGGACGGAACAAGAGGGGACGTGATCAGAGGTATCAGTCCTCAGCTAAGCGAGGTGGTGGTGCGCCTGCTCGGGGAGGCAACGCTAGAGTTGATCCGAGTGCATGTTGGATTTGTGGTTCGCGTGGCCATATGAAGCGTGATTGTCCTCGTGCTGTGAGGGAGGTGCAAGCTCTTATTGTGGCAGCTGGTAATGCGTGCTGGAACTGTGGATCTACGGAACACATGAGGAGATAGTGTCCTATGTTGGCTGGTGGCCAAGTGCGTGCTCCTATTGTTGCTGCACCGCAGAGAGGTCGTGGGCGCGACCGTGGTAACTTCCAGCGGAGAGAGGAAGGTGGTCGGGGTGTGGCTCATGTTGTGGCTATTCAGCCTGAGGGTGGTGGTCAAGCCAGGGTGTATACTCAGCGGGAAGGGAGGAATGACGCGGATGTGATCGCAGGTACTTTTACTTTGCAATCCTTGTCATTGCTTTCCTTGATTGATTCTGGATCTACGCACTCTTACATTTTGCGTGAGCATGCTGAATTGCTTGGTTTGCCTGTTGAGTCTTTGGATGTTGGTGTTCGTGTCACTAGTTATTTTGGTGAGACTGTTGTGACTCGAAAGCTTTATAGAAGATGTCCTTTGGTTGTTCAAGATCATGTTTTTCATGTTGATCTTATGGAGTTGCCTTTCTATGGTTTTGATGTAATCCTTGGTATGGATTGGCTTGCTGAGCATCGTGCTGTCGTGGATTGTGAGAATAAGCGAGTTTCGTTGAAGCTTGCGGATGATTATGAGGTGGTTGTGGTTGGTGAGAATGTGAAGTTTCCTTCTAATGTGGTGTCTACGTTGGAGGCAAGCCGGATGCTGAGGCAAGGTTGTGAAGCCTATCTCGCTTTTGTTATGAATCCTAGTTCTAAAGAGTTGCGTTTGCAAGATATCAGGATTGTGCGAGAGTTTCCTGGTGTGTTTCCTTAGGAGTTGCTTGGGTTACCTCCTAATCGTGAGGTGGAGTTTGGAATTGAGCTGTATGAGAATACAACTCCTGTGTCCATTACCCCTTATAGAATGGCACCTAAGGAGCTGAAGGAGCTGAAGACGCAGTTGCAAGAGTTGCTTGATCGTGGGTTCATTCAGCCGAGTGTGTCGCCTTGCGGTGCACCGGTCTTGTTTGTGAAGAAGAAGGATGGCACTATGAGAATGTGCATTGATTATCGTCAGCTGAACAAGTTGACTATCAAGAATCGGTATCCTTTGCCGAGAATTGATGATCTCTTTGATCAATTTCGGGGAGCAGCTGTGTTCTCTAAGATTGACTTGAGGTCAGGGTATTACCAGTTGAAGGTAAAGGATGTGGATGTGCCTAAGACAGCTTTCAGGACAAGGTATGGGCATTATGAGTTCCTTGTGATGCCGTTTGGTTTGACAAATGCTCCTGCGGCTTTCATGGACATGATGAATCGTGTGTTTCATGAATACTTGGATAAGTTTGTTGTGGTGTTCATTGATGATATCCTCGTGTACTCGCGTACTGAGGAGGAGCATGAAGAGCATTTGCGGATTGTGTTGCAAGCTTTGTTGGAGAATCAGCTTTATGCTAAGCTGAGCAAGTGTGAGTTCTGGCTTAAGGAGGTGGTGTTTCTTGGGCATGTGGTTTCTGCTGAGGGGATTCGTGTTGATCCTCAGAAGATTGAGGCGGTGATGAATTAGAAGGTTCCAAAGTTTGTTCATGAGGTTCGTAGTTTCCTTGGTTTGGCAGGATTCTACCGGAGGTTTGTGGATGGGTTTTCTAAGATTGCTGCCCCTTTGACGAAGTTGTTGCAAAAGGATGTCAAGTATGAGTGGATGGAGGCGAGACAGTAGGCTTTTGAGAAGCTTAAGGCAGCTTTGACGCAAGCTCCTATCTTGGTTCAACCTGAATCAGGGAAAGAGTTTGTGGTCTATAGTGATGCGTACTATGTTGGTTTGGGATGTGTGTTGATGCAAGAGGGTAAGGTGGTGGCTTATGCATCGCGGCAGTTGAAGGTGCATGAGCGCAATTATCCTACGCATGACATTGAGTTGGCTGTAGTGGTTTTTGCTTTGAAGATCTGGAGACATTATCTGTATGGTGAGAAGTGTACTGTGTACACGGATCACAAGAGTTTGAAGTATCTGATGTCTCAGAAGGAGTTGAATCTTAGGCAGCGGCGTTGGGTGGAGTTGCTCAAGGATTATGATTTGATGATTAAGTACCATCTTGGAAAAGCTAATGTTGTAGCGGATGCCTTGAGTAGGAAGGTAGTTGTGGAGTTGAGGGCTATGTTCGCCAGTTTGAGTATTTCGCGTGATGGTGGTCTTGTGGCTGAGTTGCAAATGAAACCATCTTTGGTTCAGTTGGTCAAGGAAAAGCAGTTGCTGGATGATTCCTTGGTACCTCATGTTCAGGATATCGCAGAGGGTAGGCCTACGGATTTCTGCTTTAATGATGATGGTGTGTTGTGTTTTGGGAGTCGGATAGTAGTGCCCAGTGATGCTGAGTTGAGGCGTGCTATTCTGACTGAAGGTCGTAGTAGTCCTTTTGCTATGC
Source organism: Hibiscus tridactylites (assembly GCA_958450335.1). NCBI lineage: Eukaryota > Viridiplantae > Streptophyta > Magnoliopsida > Malvales > Malvaceae > Hibiscus > Hibiscus tridactylites. The sequence goes on along the minus strand of OY288274.1, from coordinate 71,677,163 downwards.
ACCCAGGTAGTACTAAGATGTATCGTGATCTTCGTGATGAGTACTATTGGGTGGGTTTAATGAAGGATGTTGCTGAGTTTGTGAGCAAGTGTATGGTGTGTCAGCGGGTTAAGGCTGAGCATCAGGTTCCTTCAGGATTGTTGCAACCGTGGAGAATCCCTGAGTGGAAGTGGGAAAGGATTACCATGGATTTTGTATCTGGTTTACCCTTGTCACCATCGAAGAAGAATTCGGTGTGGGTGATTGTGGATCGCCTGACGAAGTGTGCGCATTTCTTGCCTGTGCATACTACGTATTCTTTGGATAAGCTTGCGAAGCTGTACATTGCTGAGATTGTGCGGCTGCATGGTGTGCCAAAGTTGATTGTGTCGGATAGGGATCCGAGGTTTACATCGCGTTTTTGGCAGTGTTTGCATCAAGCTTTGGGTACACGGTTGAATTTCAGTACATCCTATCATCCTCAGTCGGATGGTCAGTCAGAGCGTGTTATCCAGATTTTGGAGGATATGTTGAGGTGCTGCGTGATTGAGTTTCAAGGCTCTTGGGAGAAGCATTTGCCTTTGGTGGAGTTTGCTTATAACAATAGTTATCAGACAAGTATTCAAATGGCACCTTATGAGGCTTTGTACGGGAGGAAGTGTAGGACTCCTCTTTGTTGGGCTAAAACGGGTCAGAAGTTGGTTTCGATGCCGGCTTTGTTGAAGGGAACCACCGAGAAGGTGAAGCTCATATGTGAGCGTTTGAAAGCAGCTTCTGATCGGCAAAAGTCTTACGCGGATTTGAAGCGTAAGGAGATTGAGTATGTGGTGTGTGACCGTGTGTTTTTGAAGGTTTCGCCTTGGAAAAAGGTGATGAGGTTTGGCCGGAAGGGTAAGTTAAGCCCTAGGTACATTGGACTATACGAGGTGATTGAGCGTGTGGGTCCTGTTGCGTACAAGTTGAGGTTACCTCAAGAGTTGGAGAAGATTCATGATGGGTTTCATGTTTCTATGCTCCGGAAGTATAAATCAGATCCTTCGCATGTGATGCCTGTGGAGGAAGTGGAACTGAATCCGGATTTGACCTATGATGAGGAACCGGTGAAGATTCTGGATTCGGATAGCAAGGTTCTTCGTGGCAAGACCATTGAGTTGGTAAAGGTGTTGTGGAAGCATCGTGGTGTTGAGGAAGCCACGTGGGAACGAAAGGATGACATGCTGAAGCAGTTTCCTTATCTCTTTCCTTCAGGTAAATTTCGAGGACGAAATTTCTTAATGGGGGGAGAGTTGTAACGCCCCGGTTTTGGGCTTAGAAGTTTTGGGTTTCGGACCGGTTCGGTCAGAGTGCGGTTCGAATATATAAAAGTGAATTTAGGAAAGCCTAGTTCGGGTTGCATTAAAAATATGGAAAAATGTCTTAAAATCCTCTTTAATATATATAAGAGAGTGGTGAAATCAATTTTACAAAATGAGGTTTGGAAGGGTGACATTTTGGCTAGTGACCAAAATGTAATTTTTGAAAATTGTGAAACTATTTTAAAAAGGATTGAAACTTTGAATCTTTAAGGAGCTATTTACCCAAAGGGAGTTTCTCCAGATTTTTCTAAGATATTAAATGAGTTATTATTGGTTTTTAAACAAAAGAAAAGTGGAGGGAAGATATTTTCCTATTTCCAACTAACTTTTCCATATTTCCATTTTCTATTTTTCTCTCATCTTTTCTCTCAAACCAAACATCTTTCTCCAGAACTTTTCCTTCTGATTTTGATATCCAAACATGAGATTTTATTTCTCTTTTCATCTCTAATCATCTCTTCAACAAAACCTCACCATTTGCTAATTGGATTTTCAAGATTTTGGTTCTAAAAAGGGAGAAACTCAAGTTTGGAGGTAAGAACGTCCTTCTCCTCTAAACTCTCAGTTCTTTACTGAAATTCCTAAGTTCTCAATCCTTAAATTGTGTTTTATAAAAGGTTTTAAGGTTGTGTTCATGATCTTGGCTTTTAAATGCAAGATTTGGTGATTTTTGATGAAATTTCGTATGATCTGATTGGGCAGTGTTTTGAGGTGCCAATTTGATGTTAAATGAATGTTAAATTGATGAGAAATTGAGTTTTAATTAATGCAATCCCGGATAGGTTGAATTTCCTAAGTTTAGCTTGAGTTCTTGGTTGTTTTTGGAGAGATCTTGTTGATCTGTTATAGCTGGAGGTATAAGGATGTTGTTAGATCCTTTTTGGATGTTAAATGATGTTTAAGGATGTTTAGATTTGATGGATCTTGGCTGGGCAATGTTGTGGAGTTGTTTGGATGCATTTTCGGTTGTGTTTGGTAGCCGAAAATGGAGTGTGGATGAGAGCAGCGAGTTTAGATGCTTTCATTGAAGATATTAATGCATGATGATGCATTAATCCTCTGCTTTGATGTGTTTAAAACAGGGGGGTCATCGTTGGATCCTAGTGGTGGTGATCCGGAAGTTTGATTGGTGTTTCGGCAAGAGGCGAAACGGAATCGGTGAGTGGATTTTGGTTTTCGGCTTTGAAACCAGTGTTTTGAAGGTTTGGGAGCTTAGTTTAAGTCTAAGCAACTTAGCTAAGCTCAAGAGTAAGTTTTCGGAAAAACTCTCTTGGTGATGAACCATGGATTGGTTGTATGCAATGTGATAGTTTGCATGTTTTAAATTCTGTTTTGAAAGCATATCTAGCATGTTTATTTGCTGAGATTATAAGCCATGTGTTGAAGGAAGCTCAAGGTAAGAGTTCCTTGTTTTTGAGCATTGTTTTAATGTGGTTTGATGCTTAAAGATGCATGATGTTTATGGCTTTGTTAAATGCTTTAAAACAGTGGAATATTGATGTTAATGATGCATATTGGCAAGTGATGGTTAAGGTCACAAAGGTGGTTAAAAGTCCTTGTGTGAGCCTTGTATATTTAAGAACATCAAGGTGTTTAAAAGTCCTTGGATGGTTCTTGGTTAAGATCACCAAGGTGGTTAAAATTTCTTTTGTGAGGCTTGTTATTTAAGAACAACATGGTGTTTAAAAATCCATGGTTGGTTCTTGGTTAAGGTTACAAAGGTGGTTAAAATTCCTTGTGTAAGCCTTGTTATTTAAGAACATCAAGGTGTTTAAAAGTCCTTGGATGATTCTTGTTAAGGACACAAAGGTGTTTAAAAGTCCTTGTGTGGTCCTTGCCATGGTGTTTAAAAGTCCATGGGGTTAAGGACACAATGGTGCTTAAAAGTCCATGTGTGGTCCTTGGAAAGTATAAGATCACAATGGTGTTTAAAAGTCCATGTGTGGATCTTATGTGGAATGTATCACTTGTTGCCAATATGACATGTAATGAAATGGAAGCATGAAATGCTTGTTTTAAATGCTTATGTGCATGACTAAAGGTTGTTTTGAAGTATGGTTTATAAAGGTGTTTTATAAATGCATTATTGTGTGGTTTTAAATGAGCATTCCTCACTAAGCTTATGCTTACGCTCTCTCTCTCTCTTTTCTTAAACCAATAATGCAGAGCATTAAGGTGCTTTGAGGGCAGCAAGGAGGGCAAGCATCCAAGTGGTTAACTAAGCTCAAGTATGGTGATGGTTTCTTAAACACTATTAGCATTTTGGCATTTGGCAATGGGGGACCTATGTTGATGTTTTGGGAGATGTTTGGAACTCCCTAAGTTGGTTTAATGTTGTTAATAATGTTGGTATATGTAATTGGCCTTTAAGAGGTGAATTTGGTATTTTGATGCTTGAATGGCTTGAAAAGTAGGATGCATGCTTATTTAATTGGGGATTTTCATGATTGATGTCATGCTGATATTTGGTTGGTGCAATTATGTTCCTTGTATGTTGAATGTCTTGCTGGTAAAGTTTGGTTGCGTTTGGAGCATGTTTGATAGGTCATTTGTATGATAAACCAGCAAATTTTCTGCAATCTGGGCAGCCTGTTTCGGAACAGGTGCTACCGTATCGGAACGGGGGCCAGAAATGGCCTGGGCGTTCCGAAACGGAAGGCACTGTTCCGGAACGGATATGCCACTGCCAGACACTGTTTCGGAACCTGCTGCAGAACGGTCCCGCGTTTCGGAACGGGTCTTCCCTGTTCCGAAACACTCGACCGTTGGGCACTGAAATTGTTGGTTATATGTTCTGAAATGTTTGCATTTTGGTCCTGAAACATGTTTATGCAATTAAATGAGTTTGAGATGTCCGATTGAGCTGAAACTTGACAGAGAAGCATGAAAGATGATTAATTTCAGGTTGGTAACTTTAATCTGGGTTAAGTCCTTATAATTTACAGAATTTATAATTTGGTCCCTAAAGTCTTAATTTGAGCAATTGGGTCCCTGAATGTTCTCTGATGGTTATGATTCTTTGAGTATGCTGTTGTATGATCATGTTAGGGTTAATGTGCATCTAGACAAGTTTAAAAAGAACATTGCAACTAGAATCAAGAATCTCAACAGGTTCCTCATCATAAGACAAATCGGTCTGCAACTCAATATTCTCAACCGGCATAACATGAGACGGATCTAACCTATACCTATGCAACATCGACACATAAAACACATCATGAATTTTCTCCAACTAGGGAGGCAACCTCAACCGATATGCAGCAGGACCAACATGCTCTACAACTTTATATGGTCCAATAAACCTTGGACTAAGCTTACCCTTACGTCCAAACCTCATTACCTTCTTCCAAGGTGACACTTTCAAAAACACACGATCACCAACCGCAAATTCAATCTCCCTACGCTTCAAATTTGCTTAAGACTTTTGACGAACTGAAACCACCTTCAATCGATCACAAACAAGCTTTATCTTCTATGTCGTTCCTACAAGCAAATCCGACAAAGAAACTAACTTTTTCCCTGCTTCTGTAACCCCCTTAGCCCGACCTAGATGTTTGACCCGAAATACAAAGATTACACGGGGAAAACAAAAGTAAACCTGAAAGTCAACCTCGATTAACGACCCTTTTTTTCTTTTTATCTTCTCTAGATGCTCAACATTAGCCTAAATGATTAGCAAAACATTTCAGCGGAAATGACACAGTGAACGAAATTCATTTAGGGGTTTAATTGAAAGATTTAGACTTTTAGGGACCAAAACGTAAATTTTGGAAATTACGAGGACTTTGCAGATTTTAAGTTTACCATTATGCAATTAATCATATTTCATGCATATCTGTCAAAAATCTACTTGATTAGACACCCCAAACTCAACCAGATGCATCCACAATCATCAAAGACTAAAATGTAAGAAGCAAGAACTTGAAACCATTCAAAATGCAGTTCAACGCTCTGATATTTCGAAGCACCAACCCTTGTATCAAAACGACCGTATCGAAATGGAGTTGATAGTTTCGGTACTCGGGTGCATTCCGAGACCCGTATCGGAACATGGCTCTCCAGTAGCTAAAGTGTTTCGAAACACTCTTACTCGTTCAAACACATCTAAGGGTGTTTCGATACACCCTACCCTACAACTATATAATTTACTGGTTTTTCACAACTTTACACATTCAAACACATCTCAAATCATACCATAACTCACCAACAACATGATTAAACATCAAAGAACATTATTATGAAGCTTAAGCTAAAGCATGGCATCAAACATAGGATAATTGAGTCTATAGGCATGCTCCCTAGTCATATAAACCATATAAAAGCCTCAAACCTCAAACCAAACCATAAAGGACAATTACAATCCACAAAAACCATATTAAACTTGCAACATCCATAGGGAGTTCAAAACACATCTCCCAAAACCAACCATAGGTCCCCATTGCCAAATATCAATACTAAAGCTTACGAAAACATCACCATACATGAGCTTCTCACTTCCGTGGATGACCTTAGCCTCCTTACTGCCCAAAATCATTTTCTACAACATGCTCTTTTTATCTCATGCTTGAAAACCATTTCAAATAAACTCTCCTTTGAAAACACATGTACCTTTATTCTATCTCATGCATTAAACCAATGCAAATCTCATGGCAAGGTCATACACATTCTTAATGAAAACAATAGCATTTCATACCATAAATCTCATATGCATTTCTCGTAGCATAAATCATCTCAACACTTGGTACATGTCAATCAAATACAATTTCATATATTGGCGTTTCATATTACATCTTTACTCGGATATGCGGATTAGCTTGACTCGAGGTCAAGTCCTACGCCGGTGGAATCTCACATCACCGGACTCTCAGGCGGTATCTCTCTTTGCCATAAAGCTTGGGTATTTCACCAAGTCCTACCCCAATGGTATCTATCATCATTGGATTCTCACTTTGGATCGGCATGGCACTACCGCCATTGCCCGACTCCAAAGAGCACGTACGAATTTTTAGTTTATAGTGCACTCTCATCCTATTGGTCGACCAATTATATCCGGTAATTATCTCATCTTTTATGCCAATATATTATATCAAAAACATCATCGCACCTACTTTTTTGATGCAACATTTCTCAAATCTTTATCATCTCATTTCAAAACCATAACACATGCTTTGCATTAAATCAGAATCTCAAAACTCTTTAATACAACATGTTATCTCATGAAATCTCTTCAAAGCATCATCTCATGCTACAAATCATGCATAAAACAGTAGGAATTTGTCTATCTCAAAATAAGAGCATGTAAAAGCATTTAGGGGCATCAACCACATATTTGAGAGCAAATCTAGCCATACTTACTTCCGGACTTAGGATGGTGTTTCAAACCAATCCTAAATCCCCAAACCTTGTTTCTTTGTCCCTCAAGGACTTCTAAAACCATTCGCACTCACAGATTACGTTTCGCTTGCTTGCGGAAACGATATCTAAGCTTCCGGCACTTCAGGATCAACACCAAGCGCTTGAATATGTCTCCCTTGTTTATTACACAAAAGAGCAGGGGATTAATGCATCATCATACATTGAAATCCCCAGCCGCTCAAACAAACTCGCTGCTCTACACAAAAGCACCATTTCGGTTACCCAAAACAAGCGAAATCACCTCCAAACTTTCCCAAAACAAAGCCCAATCAAGATCTATCAATTCTAATCATTTCTATACCTCAATCAACACTAAAAATCTCCATAAACACGTCTTTATATCTCCAGCAACAACATAACACCAAGAACACTCCAAAATCCACAATTCTAGCATGTAAAACTTAGGAATTCAAACCTATTCGGGATTTTTTTAATAAAACCTCATTTATAACATCAATTATCATCCAAAATAAATTAGAAATCAACCTCAAAACAGATCCCAACCAAGAGTTACGAAAATCATCAAGATCTCACCAAGAATCTTGAGTTTTACCACAATTTCATGTTTCTAACATTAAAGCAACTCAAAAATCACTAACAAAGTATTGATAATTTGGAATTTCAGTAAAGAATTGATCATTAGAGGAGAATGACGAAGCTTACCCCTAATGGCTGATTTCTCTTCAATTTGGGCAAGATTTCTTAAAAATCTAAAGTAAAAACAAACGATTTTGATGAGGTAAAGATTACGAATCCTTAGGAGAATGAAATCTCAGCAAAAGAGATGAAAATCAAAGGTTAATTGATGAAGGAAATGTGTTTGGCTGAGTGAAAGTTGAGAGAAAAAACCAACGTAAGGTAGTTAAGAAAAGGTCAACTTAGATTTTCTTTTTAATTCTCCTTAATTCCTTAATTAAAACATTATTAAAACTCCCAAATTAAAGAGAAATCTAATGAAAAACATTTTGGTAAAATTAGCTCCCTAAAGATTCAAAGTTTCAATCCTTTACAAAACAGTCGCTAGTCAACTTTTGTAAAAACTGCAATTTGGTCACTACACCAAAATGTAGTATTTCCAAATCATATTTTGTAAAATTGTTTTCACCATAACCTTTAATATAATAAATGAGGATTTTTAGATATTTTTCCATATTTTTAAAGCATCCCGAACTAGGTGTTTCCTAAACCTCCCTTAAAGATTCGAACTATTCTCGACCGGCCTGATTCAACTTCTAAAACATCTATGCCCAAAACCAGGGCGTTACAACTCTCCCCCACTTAAGAAATTTCATCCTCAAAATTTACCTGGAGGAAAAGGTAAGGAAATTTCTTCTTCATGTAATCCTTTCCCATGTGGCTTCCTCCGCGCCACAATGTCTCCACAAGACTTTAAACAGCTCAATGGTCTTACCCCGAAGAACCTTACTATCCACATCTAGAATCTTAACGGGTTCCTCATCATACGTCAAATTTGGGTTCAGCTTATCCTCTTCCACATGCATAACATGCAACAAATCCGATTTATACCTCCGAAGCATGGATACATGAAACACATTATGTATATTTTCTACCTCTTGAGGTAGTCTCAGCTTGTAGGCAACATGACCCATACGTTTTATCACCTCATATGGTCCAATGAACCTTGGACTCAACTTGCCCTTCCAGCCAAATCTCATCACCTTCTTCCAAGGTGAAACTTTCAAAAACACACGCTCGCCCACAGAAAATTCTATCTCCTTACGCTTCAAATCCGCGTAAGACTTTTTCCGGTCTGATGTTGCCTTCAAACGCTCACATATGAGCTTCACCTACTCGATGGTTCCTTTCAACAAAGCTGGCATCGAGACCAACTTTTGTCCTGTTTCAGCCCAACAAAGAGGAGTTCTGCACTTCCTCCCGTATAATGCATCATAAGGTGCCATTTGAATACTTGCCTAGTAACTGTTATTATAAGCAAACCCCACCAAAGTCAAGTGCTTCTCCCAAGAGCCTTGAAACTCAATAAAACAACACCTCAACATATCCTCAAGCACTTGGATAACACGCTCCGACTGTCCATCTGTCTGCGGATGATAGAAAGTACTAAAATTCAACCGTGTACCCAATGCTTGATGTAAACACTCCCAAAACCTTACGGTGAACCTCGGATCTATATCCGACACTATAGATTTTGGCACTCCATGCAATCGTACAATCTCAGCAATGTACAACTCTGCAAGCTTATCCAAGGTGTACGCAGTATGCACAAGCAAGAAATGTGCACACTTCGTAAGGCGGTCCGCAATCACCCAAACAAATTTCTTCTTTGATGGTGATAACGGTAAACCAGACACAAAGTCCATAACGATCCTCTCCTATTTCCATTCTGGGATCCTCAACGGTTACAACAACCCTGACGGAAATTGATGCTCAGCCTTAACCCGCTAACAAACCATGCATTTGCTAACAAACTCAGTGACATCTTTCTTCAATCCCACCCAATAGTACTCATCCTCCAAATCACGGTACATCTTTTTACTACCATGGTGCATAGCAAAAAGACTACTATGAGCTTCCGTCAGAATAGTGCGCCTCAACTCAACATCATTTGGCACCACTATCCGATTTCCAAAACATAAAATACCATCATCATTGAAACAAAAATCTGATGGCCTGCCTTCAGCGATATCCTGAACATGTGGCACCAAAGAATCATCCAATAGTTGTTTATCCCTAATCAACTGAACTAGAGATGGTTTCACTTGTAATTCAGCAACAAGACCACCATCTCGCGATATGCTCAAGTTAGCAAACATTTCCCTTAATTCCACCGCCACTTTCCTGCTCAAATCATCGGCCACAACATTGGCCTTCCTTGGATGATACTCAATCATTAGATGGTAATCCTTAAGCAACTCAACCCAACATCGTTTCCTAAGATTTAACTGCTTCTGAGACATCAGATACTTCAAACTTTTATGATCTATGTACACAGTACACTTATAACCATAGAGATAATGTCTCCAAATCTTTAAAGCAAAAACCACCGCTGCCAGCTCAGTGTCATGCGTAAGGTAATTGTGTAACACTCGGGTTTAGGGGTCGGGCGAGAATAATATTTAAATAATGTTTTGAGTCTCGGTTTTCTAATTAAAAATAATAATATATATTATTCGGACCTTGTGATTTCAAAGAAAACATTTTTTGTGTGGGACTAAATCGAATTGTTTTACATCTTGCATGGAAATTGTGAATAATGAGATTTCCCATCTCATTAATGGCAAATATGTAAATAGTGAGACTTCTTTTTAAAACCCTTTTATTTAAAAGATGGCATTGTCTTCTTCTTCCTTCTCCCATTTACATTTGAATGACAAAAGAAGCTTTCATCCCCCTTCACTATTCCATTTCATCCCATCTCCATTTGAGCTCGGTTTTGAAAGGTAACTACATTTCCGACTTGCTCTCATCTTCCTCTCTTTAAAAGTACAACTAGTTTTCATTTTCATCCAAGTTTTAGAATTTTAGTTCTTTGGAGGATTTGAATAAAAATGGTAATTTTATTGTTTTTAACTTAAGGTTTTGATGTAATAATGTTAGATATGATGTTTGTGAACCAAATGGTCAAACATATATGATTTTTACATGGTTTTATACACATTCCCGGATTTGGGTTTAATGGGGGTTTTTGAAGGGTTTTAGAATGGTTTTGGGGTTGTTTTAGGTTGGAATTTGTGAGTTGGGGTTAGTATAATAGTTGGGGGTTGTTTTGGAATCATTTGGAGGTGTTAAAAGTTTTGAAATCATGAGTTTTGATTGAGGTTTGTTGGCTGCTCGAGATTGTGGTTTTTGAGGGTTATCCATGGCTTGAATTCTTGTGTTTTATGTTTGAATAGCATTTCGAGTTAGCTACATTGATGTTTGAGCTGATTTGAGGTTGTTTGGATTGTGTTGAGTTGTTTAGAGCCAAGGATGTGTGTTGGTGAAGCCTCGGGAGTGAATCCGGAAGCTTGAAGGTGTTGCTTGCTTGATAGTTGAGCTTGGAAGAGAAGGTGAGTGGTTTAATGTTTTCAAAGTGGTTTTAAGTGTTTGGTTCAAGCATGTGGACTAGGTTAGGCTTGGTAGACCCACCTAGAGTTAGGATTAGAGTGTTAGCCTAATCCTAAGCTTTAATTAGAGACTTTGGTTGAACTCTTTAATTGATGTTATTGCCTCATGATGATATGTATTTATGGTGTTATGTATAATGTGTTATACATGTATGTTGAGGCATGGTTGTGATGCATTGTTACATGCATGAGGAATGGGCATGATGTTAATCATGGTGAGTACGTGCTAAGCACGGAAATTGCTATTGAATGATATGGTGGACTGCGTTAGTATTGGCACTACTATGCTTTGGTACAATGATCGATCATTAGGATGTTAGTGTGCACACGAGAGTCAAATGTGCGCGTGGTCTTGATGATGGTAGCCATCAAGATGGAGTACGAGTTCGCCCGGAAATTCTTCTTATATATTGTGATAGTCGGTGATGAGTGTAATCCCATCTACGGGGCGTGAGGATGAGTGAATCGCCTCCGCGAGAACGGTGATGAGTGTAATCCCACCGTGAGGTAAAGTTGTTGTTGGATGTGAGTTCCAACGTGTTTATCCGCGTATTCGAGTCATAGCTAGGTGCCAATATGAGTTGATATGTGTATCAATGTGATATGAAATGTGGTTCCTAATTGGATTAATGTGTGTTTACATATGTTGTGGATTGAGCTTGTTGAGCATGGCATACTATTGGATAAATGTGCATGCATTATTCACATTTTTGGCTCATGTGGATCGAAGGTAAGAACATGCATTTACCTTGTTGTGCTCGTGCTTAGACCCTGCATTGTCGAGGTTTGTTTTAAAGAGCTTACCCTCACTAAGCTTTATGCTTACGCTCTCTTTTGTTTGACAGTGCAGATCCTTAGTTCGTGGGTTGGTAGCGTAAGTGGAGGGCCTCCAAGTGTGCTTGTTGTCTTTTGAGTTTATCAAGTATGAATTTTAAGTTATGAACATGTAATAGTTAAGCAATGGGATTTGTGCTATTGATGGATATTTTTGGTTGTTTAAGAGCATGTTTAGACTCCTCATTATGTTGTTTTTGTGTGGCTTGTTGATGCCATGTTTGGACTGTAAAACCATGCCTTATTTGCTTACCATGTGTGTTGGCCATGTGCTTTTTGAGGATGCCTAAGTGTATGGTTGTTGAAGCATGAAACCTGAAGTGCTTGTATGTCATCTTTTGAATGATTGCATGGATTCCTTGGTTGAATGATGTTTGTTCATGTTGGGTGCCTCGTATGAATAGATTTGGTTGATATGTGTTGTATGTATAATTGAGTGTGATTAGGGAAGTCTCAAAATGCAATTAGAGTTGAGTTTCGAGTCGTTTTTCTGCAATTTAGTGTCTTGCAGTGCAGGGCGTATCGATACGCCTAAGGGTCGTACCGATACGGTCCTACACTTTGGGACACAGAATTGGCTAAGGGTACCGATACGCGGGGTTGTATCGATATGCCCAGAGCTCACTGGAATTCTGAGATTTTTAGGAGACTTTGGCGTATTGGTACGGATCTTTAGCGTATCGGTACGGTTTTATCTCGTTGACCATGAGATGTTGACCGAGAAGGGCGTATCGATACGCTCAAGGGTTGTATCGATACGGTCTTCCTGTGTTGACTGAAGGATGTTGACCTTTGTCAAGGCGTATCGATACCCTTGAATGGTGTATCGATACGGCATGTCTTGTAAGTGTAAAATGGATTGTTAACATGTTGTTTGGGGTTCGGATGTGTATCCTTCTTGATGTTTTCCACTGTCGTGATCAATTATGGAATAATATGCCTTTAGACAAGATTAAATTAAAAGAAATTTTCTAGGGTTGCTAACCGAGGTGGGACCTTAACAGGTTTCTCTTCAGTTTTCCCCGTGTAGCCCATTCGGATCGGTCATGCGTCCGAACCAGGACAAGGGGGTTACACTTTTTGGTATCAAAGCCTAAGGTTACCGAGACCTTGGGCAGGTAAGTGAGGTAAGTTTAAGTTTTTGTATTTTTATGCACGGTGGTTGCTTGCTTGTCAAGTATACTTAATGTATGATTGCTTGTTTATACAGAATGCTCGTTGTTTTGTTTTAAAGCATGATGTTTAGAGTCTCATTGCCACTATTACATTGGGAAAAGGATTTTAAAGTGAGGGAACATACTTGAGCCACTTGGAGCCTTGCCTTGCTAACCCAATTTTGTATGTTTTGTTTTTGTTGTTGTAGTTATTGTTTGTGAGCACAATGTCTAGGCCGAGGGTGGTTCGTCAGGAACCATGTGTTGTGGCTCCTATTAATGAGTCGATGGCTGGAGTTGAGGCTCATGTAGTAGAGCCTGCTGCTGAAATTAGAGCTCCTCCACCACCTCCACCACCACCACCTCCTCAGCCTGGAGTTGGAGGCGAGGATGGAGCTGAAGAAGAGGGACCTCAGGATGGCCAGGGTGGCCAAGGTCCTATTGTAATAGATATGGCTCCGCTTGTGTAGGCTATAGCGGGAGCGTTTCAGGCCGCAGTTGCCGAAGCTCAGGCTGCAGCTCATCCTAGGGGCGATGACGCTAGTTTACCATTGGAGAGGCTTCGTAGCCTAGGGGCTGAAGAGTTTAGATGATCTACACCGGAGAGGTCTGAGTTGTGGTTAGAGTAGACCGTTCGCGTCTTAGCTCATATAGGTTGTGTGGGTGCTCGCAGATTGGGCTGTGTGATCTCATTGCTTCAGGGTGATGTCTACACCTGGTGGGTCACCAATACTACTGGAGTTTCAGAGGCTGAGATAGGTTGGGATTTCATTGAGTCTGCATTCAGAAAGAGATACTTGGGTCTGAGGTATCTAGATGAGAAGAAGCGAGAGTTTATGTCTCTTGTTCAGGGAGAGGCTTCTGTGACTGTTTACGAGATCTGCTTTGTTCGTCTGAGCCAGTATGCCCCAGAGTTAGTTCCTACTAAGAGGGAACGATGTAACCGATTCAGATATGGGCTTCATGAGGAAGTTAAGAGGTACAGTTTAGCTTCTGACTATTCTGATTTTGATGTCTTGGTTGCTAGAGCCAAGGACATTGAGCATAGCTTGGGGCTGACCAAGCGTTCAGGAGGTTCTAGTTCTGGTAAGAGGCATAACAACTTTGACCGTGGAGATGCCAAGAGGCATAGAGGTGGCGGACAGCAGTTTGACCATAGGCGTGGCCGTGGCCACCATGGTAGAGGCCACCAGGGCCATAGAGGAGGAGGGCGTTTTCCCGAGTGTACCCATTGTGGGAGACAATATTCTGGTGAGTGTTGGTGTAACTTTCATGCTTGTTGGAACTGTGGTTCGAGGGACCACTTTAGGAGGGAGTGTCTGCCTCAGGCGGCACAGACACCAAACATAGCACAGGCTCTTGCGAGAGCGACTGATTTTCATAGAGGTCATGGGCGCGGTCGTGGCTACTTCCAGCCTAGGGCTGATGCACCTAGGGTAGATGCTCAGAAGAACCTTGCTCATGTTGTGGCAGTGCAGCCAGAGGCAGGTGGGCCAGCGAGAGTCTATGCTCAGAGAGAGGCCGGGAACGACACTGATGTGATAGCAGGTAATTTTGAGTTACAGTCTATGTCATTGCTTTCTTTGGTTGATTCAAGTTCTAAACATTCCTACATATTGAGTGAGCATGCACGGATGTTAGATATACCTGTTGAGATCTTAGATGTAGGTATGCATGTGACTAGTTCCTTTGGTGAGGCAGTTGTAGTTAGACGAATGTATAGGAGATGTCCACTGAAGATTCAGGGTCATGTGTTTTCTGTTGATATGATGGAGCTTCCTTTTTATGGTTTTGATATTATTTTGGGTATGGACTTTTTAGTTGAACACCGAGCTAGTGTGGATTTTAAGACTAAGAGGATTTCCTTGAAACTTTCTGATGACTACGAGGTAGTAGTAGTAGGCGAGAACATTAAGTTCTTATCTAATATTGTGTCAGGTTTAGAGGATCATAGGTTAATGGATTCCGGATGCGTGGCTTACTTAGCTTATGTGATGAATCCGAATATGAGTGAGGCTAGAACGAAAGATATTAGAACAATATGTGATTTTCCGGATGTGTTTCCTGAAGAGTTACCAAGTTTGCCTCCTGATAGAGATGTTGAGTTTGTGATTGAGACTGTTTCAGGGTCTACTCCAGTTTCAATAGCTCCGTATCGTATGGCTCCGAAAGAGTTAAAAGAATTGAAGAGTCAGTTGCAAGAGTTATTAGATCGTGGTTTCATTAGGCCTAGTAGTTCTCCTTGGGGTGCTCATGTGTTGTTTGTAAGGAAGAAAGATGGCAGTATGCGTATGTGTATTGACTACAGACAGTTGAATCAGTTGACTATGAAGAACAAGTATACGTTGTCTTCTATAGATGATTTGTTTGATCAGTTGAGAGGTGCTTTAGTGTTCTCGAAGATAGACTTGAGATTAGGGTACTATCAGTTGAAAGTAAAAGAGTGTAATGTTCCGAAAATAGCTTTTATGACTAGATATGGTCGCTATGAGTTCCTTGTGATGCCGTTTGGGCTCACGAATGCACCTGCAGCATTCATGGATATGATGACCAGAATTTTTAGAGACTATATAGACCGTTTTGTAGTTGTTTTCATAGATGATATCTTTGTGTACTCGAAGACAGAAGAAGAGCATGATGAGCACTTGAGATTTGTTTTACAGAGATTGTTGAGCAATCAGTTGTATGCCAAGCTTAGTAAATGTGAGTTTTGGATTCGAGAGGTTGTATTTCTCGGCCATGTTGTTTCGCCCGAAGGTATCTGTGTTGATCCATCAAAGATTGAGGCTATTGTTGAGTGGAAACAACCTAAGTCCGTGACTGAGATTATGAGTTTCCTAGGATTAGCCGGTTACTATAGGAGATTTGATGATGGTTTCTCTAGAGTAGCTGCTCCTTTGAATAAATTGTTGAAAAAGGAGTTAAGTTTGAATGGTCAGATGCAAGACAGAAGGCCTTTGAGAAATTGAAAGAAGCTTTGACAAATGACCCAGTGTTGGTGCAACCTGTTTTAGGTAAAGAATTTGTGATCTATAATGATGCTTCCTACATAGGTTTAGGTTGTGTTTTGATACAAGAAAGAAGAGTTGAAGGTGCATGAGAAGAACTATCCTACTCATGATATAGAGTTAGCCGCAGTGGTGTTTGCGTTGAAGATTTGGCGTCATTACTTGTATGGTGAGAAGTGTATAGTTTACACCGGTCATAAGAGCTTGAAGCATTTGATGACACAGAGAGAGTTGAACTTGAGACAGAGAAGATGGCTTGAGTTGTTGAAAGATTATGATTTGACCATAGAGTACCATCCGAGTAAGGCAAATGTAGTAGTCGATGCTTTGAGTAGAAAAGTTGCAGTTGAGTTGAGAGCTATGTTTGCTAGACTGACTGTATCCGAGGATGGTGGTTTGATCACCGAGTTGCAAGTGAAGCCTTCTTTGATTCAGTTAATTAGAGAGAAGCAGTTGCAAGATGTGTCTTTAGTTCCTCATGTTCAGGACATAGCCGAAGGTAGACCGACCGAGTATAGCTTCAGTGGTGAGAATGTGTTGTGCTTTAGAGATAGAGTTGTTGTACTAGAAGATGTTGATTTGAGACGTCTGATTCTGTGTAACGCCCCGGTTTTGGGCTTAGGAGTTTTGGGCGTTGACCGGTTGGTCAAAGTGCTGTTCGAATCAAAAGAGGTGAAATTAGGAAAGCCTAGTTCGGGTTGCATTAAAAATATGGAAAATGTTCTAAAATCATCTTTTAATATAATTAAGTGAACTGTGAAATCAATTTTGGAAAATGAGTTTTGGAAGTGTGACATTTTGGCTAGTGACCAAAATGTAATTTTTCGCAAGTTTGGTGGGTGTTTTATAAAGGGTTGAAACTTTGAATCTTTAAGGAGCTATTTACCCAAAGGGAGTTTCTCCAGATTTTTCTAAGATATTTTAAGTCTAAAATCTGATTTTAAAGGTTATTAAAATTGGAGGGAAGCCATTTGGCTATTTTTAGATTTTGTAACCAACTTCTCCTAATTTTCTTTCTCTCATTTTCTCTCAAACCAAACACTACTTTTCCAGAGAATTGGATCTGATTTCTTCACCTAAATCCCTCCTTTCAACTCTCATTTGATTCCAAATCATTGTATCTTCAAAACCTCTTCAATTGCTAAGTGTTTCAACAAGGATTTTGATTGCAAAAAGAGGAGAAACTCAAGTTTGGAGGTTAGAACGTCCTTCTCCTCTAAACTATCAGTTCTTTACTGAAATTCCTAAGTTTTCAATCCTTAATTGAAGTTTAATTAAAGGTTTTTAAGTGGTGAAATGGATCTTGGCTTATTATGCAAGATTTTGATGATTTTTGATGATTTTCGTTAGATCTGAGTAATCTGTGATTTGAGAGGTGTTTTTGATGTTAAATGATCTCTAAATTGATAAGGAATTGAGTTTTGATTGATGCAATCCCGAATAGGTTGAGTTTCCTAAGTTTAGCTTGTGTTTCAAGGTAGTTTTTGAGGTGATCTTGGTGATCTGATGTTGCTGGAGGTATAAGGATGTTAATAGGTTGTTTTTAGATGTTATATGATGTTAATGGAAGTGAGGTTTTGCTGGTTTATGGCTGGGCTTTGTTTAGAAGTGGTTTGGATGCATTTTCGGTTGTGTTTGGTGGCCGAAAATGGAGGTTGGATGAGAGCAGCGAGTTTAGGTGCTTTCATTGAAGCAATTAATGCATGATGATGCATTAATCCTCTGCTTTGATGTGTTGAAACAGGGGAGGCATCTTTGGATCCAAGAGTTGTTGATCCAGAAGCTTGATTTGGTGCTTTGGCTTGAAGCAAAGTGGAAATCGGTGAGTGAGTTTGTGGAAATTGGATTTCAGCTTTTAAAACCAATGTTTGAAGGTTTTGGGAGCTTAGTTTAAGTCTAAACAACTTTGTAAGCTCAAGTGTAAGTTTTCGGATTTTCTCTCTAGTGGTGGCCATGATTTTGTTGTGATGCAAGATGATGATTTGCATGTTTTAATTACTGTTTTGAAAGCATGTTTAGCATGGATTTTGCTGATAATGTAAGCCATATGTTGAAGGTAACTCTAAGTAGGAGTACCTTGCTTTTATACATTGAAATAATGTGCTTTGATGCTTTGAAATGCATGATGAAAATGGCTTGGTTTAATGCTTTAAAACAGTGGATTAAATGATGAAAATGATGTATATTGGCAAGTGATGCTTTGAAAAGGTTAAGGTCACTAAGGTGGTTAAAAGTCCTTGAGTGAGCCTTGTTACTTAAGAACATCAAGGTGGTTAAAAGTCCTTGGATGATTCTTGTTGCGGACACTAAGGTGGTTAAAAGTCCTTAGGTGATCCTTTCCATGGTGTTTAAAAGTCCATGGGGCCATGGTGTTTAAAAGTCCATGGGGCCAAGGTGTTTAAAAGTCCTTGGGGCCAAGGTGTTTAAAAGTCCTTGGGGTGATTCAAGCATTGGACACAAAGGTGGTTAAAAGTCCTTGTGTGGTCCTCATTCATAGTGTTTAAAAGTCCATGGCCAAGGTGTTTAAAAGTCCTTGGGGCCAAGGTGTTTAAAAGTCCTTGGGAAGTTGATGAACTTGTTTTAAGAAATGGAAATTATCACTTGAGCCAATATGACATGTATGTTTGTGTTTAAGCATGAGATTGTTTGTTTAAAGTATGCTTTTGAGCATGTGCAAAGGTTGATTTGAAGCATGTTTTGTAAATGTTTTGAATTGCATTATTGATTGGTTTTAAGAGCATTCCTCACTAAGCTTTTGCTTACGCTCTCTTCGTTTTCTTAATTCAATAATGTAGAGCATTAGAGTACCTTGAGGGGCAGCAAGAAGGGCAAGAATTCAAGTACAAGTAAAGCTCAATGTATGGAAGGTTTTTGTTAAACATTTTAGCTTTTGGGTGATTTGGCAATGGGGGACCAATGTGTATGTTTTGGGAGGTGTTTGAGACTCCCTAAGTATGTTAAATGATGATTTGAATGCTGGTTTTTGGATTGGATCATTGCATGCTTGTTTTGGAAATTTGGTGTTGTGAATAGCTAGCTTGTGTAGGAAGCATGCCTATAGAATTGGGGCTTTTTGCATGTGATGTTGTTTGGTTGATTTGATGATGCCTATAAGTCTTAAGTATGTTTAATTGCATGCTGGTAAAGTTTGGTGACATTTGGAGCATGTTTGAATGATCTATTGCATGAATTGGAATGCTAGTTTGCTGCAATTTGTGCAGGCGTTTCGGAACAGTGTGCACCGTTTCGGAACAGGTGCCTTACATGAACTCAGGCGTCCGAAACGGTATGCACCGTTTCGAAACGGTTTGGTATCTGCCAAGGCCATGTTTCGGAACCCGTTGCGGAATGGCCCGTGTTTCGAAACGGGGTCTACCTGTTTCGGAACGGACGACCGTTGGGGGCTGACATTGGCAGTTATATGTTTTGAAATGTTTGCGTTTTGGTCCTGAATCTTGTTTGTTAAATTGCATGAGCTTGGGAAGTCCTTTTGAGCTGAAATTTCACAGAGAAGCATGAAACCTGATTAATTTCAAGATGGTAACTTTAATTTGGGTTAAGTCCTTTTAGTTATCAGAAATTACAATTTGGTCCCTAAAGTTGTAGTTTATTCAATTGGGTCCCCGTTTGATCTCTGATGTTTGTGATCTTTGAGTATGATGTTGTGTGATCACAATTTGGACTAATGTGCATCTAGACAAGATTAAAAAGAAAAAAAAAGGGTCGTTAATCAAGGTTGACTTTCGGGTTGACTTTGGTTTTCCCCGTGTGACTTTCTTAATTCGGGTCAACCGTCTAGGCCGGGTTAAGGGGGTTACATTTGGTGGTATCAGAACTGAGTTTGCGAGTAATTGGGAATGAATGTATGCATGATTGAAGTATGTTTGGCTTGTATGCTTGTTGTTTGAAAGTATGTTCAGTGGCTTGAGATGTTGATGCAATTGAGATGTATGTTGTGATGTTGCATGTTGAGGGTACCCATTGCCAAACAAAAGCTAATGAAATGATGTTGATTTTGAATGAAATTGAGCTTGAATACTTGGATTGCTTACCTTGCTGGGCCTGACTTGTTTTATTTTGCATTGTGATTGCATGGTAAAAGTATGGCACCACGTAGAGAGTTAAGAGGTAGTGTGCGAGCTACGGCTCCCAATGAGAATGAGAATGAAGAGAATACGGGTAGTGCAGTGTTACCCCCTCCTCCGCCTGGTGGTGGTGCTAGAGGTGAGAGAGCTGAAGCTGCAGCTGGTGCTGGAGCTGCTGGACCAGAGGTTGGTCAGGGGCAAGCTATGCCTGATATGTCTATGCTGGTACAAGCTATTGCGGGTGCTTTTCGAGCAGCAGTAGCTGGAGCTCAAGGAGCTGGGCATCAGGGAGATGCTGGAGTTAGACTACCTTTGGAGCGTCTGCGCAGTCTTGGTGGGACTGAGTTCAGAGGTATGTCTGCTGAGAGTTCGGAAGCTTGGCTAGAGAGTACCAAGCGTATCTTGGGTCAGATGAGCTGCACGGATGTGCAAAAGTTGGGATGTGTTGTGTCCTTGCTGCAGGACGATGCGTATACGTGGTGGACGACCACCATAGCTGGGATGGCTGAAGTTGATGTTACTTGGACATTCTTTCAGAATGCGTTCAAGAGGAGATATCTTGGAGTGAGATATCTAGATGAGAAAAAGCGTGAATTCATGTCTCTTACCCAAGGGAGCATGAGTGTGGCTGAGTATGAAGTGCAGTTTGTACGCCTCAGTCGTTATGCACCGGAGCTGATACCTGATGAGCGAGAGAGGTGCGAAAGGTTCCGTTATGGTTTGGTGACGGATGTAAAGACATATATGTTGGCTGCTGAGTACAATGATTTTGATGTGTTGGTGAGCCGATCCAAGGACATTGAGATGAACTTGGGTTTAGCTGCGAAAGGTGCTGGAGCAAGTTCTGGCAAGAGAGCTGCTGAGTATAGTTCCGGAGGTGGACGGAACAAGAGGGGGCGTGATCAGAAGTATCAGTCCTCAGCCAAGAGAGGTGGTGGTGCACCTGCTAGAGGTGGTTTTGCTAGAGCTGAACCTAGTGCTTGTTGGATCTGTGGTTCGCGTGGTCACATGAAGCGTGATTGTCCTCGTGCTGTGAGGGAGGTGCAAGCTCCTGTTGCGGCAGCTGGTAATGGATGTTGGAACTGTGGTTCTGTTGACCATCTGAGGCGAGATTGTCCGAGGTTGGCTGGTGGCCAAGAGCGTGCTCCTGTTGTTGCACCGCAGAGAGGTCGTGGGCGCGGCCGTGGTAATTTCCAGAGGAGAGAGGAAGGTGGTCGCGGAGTAGCTCATGTTGTGGCTATTCAGCCTGAGGGTGGAGGCCAAGCTAGTGTGTATGCTCAGCGCGAGGGAAGGAATGATGCAGATGTGATTGCAGGTACCTTTACTTTGCAATCCTTGTCATTGCTTTCTTTGATTGATTCTGGATCTACGCATTCATACATTTTGCGTGAGCATGCTGAATTGCTTGGTTTGCCTGTTGAGTCTTTGGATGTTGGAGTTCGTGTCACTAGTTCTTTTGGTGAAACTGTTGTGACTCGAAAGCTTTTTAGAGGGTGTCCCTTGGTTGTTCAAGAACATGTCTTTCATGTTGATCTTATGGAGTTGCCCTTTTATGGTTTTGATGTGATCCTTGGTATGGATTGGCTTGCTGAGCATCGTGCTGTGGTAGATTGTGAGAATAAGCGGGTTTCGCTTTAGCTTGCGGATGACTATGAAGTTGTTGTAGTTGGCGAGAATGTAAAGTTTCTTGCTAATGTGGTGTCTACCTTGAAAGCGAGTAGGATGCTGAGGCAGGGTTGCGAAGCTTATCTAGCTTTTGTGATGAATCCTAGCTCTAAGGAGTTGAGGGTGCAAGATATCAAGGTTGTGAAGGAGTTTCCTGGTGTTTTTCCTGAAGAGTTGCCTGGTTTACCTCCTAATCCCGAGGTGGAGTTTGGAATTGAGCTGTATAAGAATACAACTCCTGTGTCCATTACTCCCTATAGAATGGCACCTAAGGAGCTGAAGGAGCTGAAGACGCAGTTGCAAGAGCTGCTAGATCGTGGTTTCATCCGGCCGAGTGTGTCACCTTGGGGTGCTCCTGTCTTGCTTGTGAAGAAGAAAGATGGCACTATGAGAATGTGCAATGATTACCGTCAGTTGAACAAGTTGACTATCAAGAATCGGTATCCTTTGCCGAGGATTGATGATCTCTTTGATCAATTTCGGGGAGCTGTTGTGTTCTCTAAGATTGACTTGAGGTCAGGGTATTATCAGTTGAAGGTGAAGGATGTGGATGTGCCTAAGACAGCTTTCAGGACAAGGTATGGGCATTATGAGTTCCTTGTGATGCCGTTTGGTTTGACAAATGCTCCTGCTAGTTTCATGGACATGATGAATCGTGTGTTTCATGAATACCTGGACAAGTTCGTTGTGGTGTTCATTGATGATATCCTCGTGTACTCGCGTACTGAGGAGGAGCACGAAGAGCATTTGAGGGTTGTGCTGCAAGCTTTGTTGGAGAATCAGCTTTATGCTAAGCTGAGCAAGTGTGAGTTCTGGCTTAAAGAGGTGGTGTTTCTTGGGCATGTGGTCTCAGCTGAGGGGATTCGTGTTGATCCTCAGAAGATTGAAGCGGTGATGAACTGGAAAGTTACTAAGTCTGTTCATGAGGTCTGTAGTTTCCTTGGTTTGGTGGGATACTACCAGAGGTTTGTGGATGGTTTTTCCAAGATTGATGCTCCTTTGACGAAGCTGTTGCAAAAGGATGTTAAGTATGAGTGGACGGAAGCGAGACAACAGGCTTTTGAGAAGCTTAAGGCGGCTTTGACGCAAGCTCCTATCTTGATTCAGCCTGAATCAGGGAAAGAGTTTGTGGTCTATAGTGATGCATCCTATGTTGGTTTGGGGTGTGTGCTGATGCAAGAGGGTAAGGTTGTGGCTTATGCGTCGCGACAGTTGAAGGTGCATGAGCGCAACTATCCTACGCATGACATTGAGCTGGCTGCAGTGGTGTTTGCTCTGATGATCTGGAGACATTATCTGTATGGTGAGAAGTGTACTGTGTACACGAATCACAAGAGTTTGAGGTATCTGATGTCTCAGAAGGAGATGAATCTTAGACAGCGACGTTGGTTGGAGTTGCTCAAGGATTATGATCTGACGATTGAGTATCATCCTGGTAAAGCTAATGTTGTTGCTGATGCCTTGAGTAGGAAGGTAGCTGTTGAGCTGAGAGCTATGTTTGCTAGCTTGAGCATATCGCGAGATGGTGGTCTTGTTGCTGAGTTGCAAGTGAAACCATCTTTGGTTCAGTTGATCAAGGAAAAGCAGTTGTTGGATGATTCCTTGGTGTCTCATGTTCAGGATATCGCGGAGGGTAGACCTTCGGATTTCTGCTTTAATGAGGATGGTGTGTTGTGTTTTGGTAGTCGGATAGTAGTGCATGCTGATGTTGAGTTGAGGCGTGCTATTCTGACTGAAGGTCATAGTAGTCCTTTTGCTATGCACCCTGGTAGTACTAAGATGTATCGTGATCTTCGTGATGAGTACTATTGGGTGGGTTTGAAGAAGGATGTTGCAGAGTTTGTGAGCAAGTGTTTGGTGTGCCAGCGAGTTAAGGCTGAACATCAGGTTCCTTCTGGTTTGTTGCAACCGTTGAGAATCCCTAAATGGAAGTGGGAGAGGGTTACCATGGATTTTGTATCTGGTTTGCCTTTGTCTCCATCGAAGAAGAATTCTGTTTGGGTGATTGTGGATCGCTTGACGAAGTGTGCGCATTTCTTGCCTGTGCATACTACGTTTTCTTTGGATAAGCTGGCAGAGCTGTACATTGCTGAGATAGTGAGGTTGCATGGTGTGCCTAAGTCGATTGTGTCGGATAGGGATCAGAGGTTCACATCGCGTTTTTGGCAGTGTTTGCATCAAGCTCTGGGTACAAGGTTGCATTTCAGTACATCCTATCATCCTCAGTCGGATGGTCAGTCTGAGCGGGTTATCCAGATTTTGGAGGATATGTTGAGGTGTTGCGTGATTGAATTCCAAGGTTCTTGGGAGAAGCATCTGCCTTTGGTTGAGTTCGCTTATAACAATAGCTATCAGGCGAGTATACAGATGGCACCTTATGAGGCTCTGTATGGGAGGAAGTGTAGGACTCCTCTTTGTTGGGCTGAAACTGGTCAAAAGTTGGTTTCGATGCCTGCTTTGTTGAAAGGGACCACCGAGAAGGTGAAGCTCATTTGTGAGAGGTTGAAGGCTGCCTCTGATCGGCAAAAGTGTTACGCGGATTTGAAACGTAAGGAGATAGAGTATGCGGTGGGTGACCGTGTGTTCTTGAAGGTTTCGCCTTGGAAGAAGGTGATGAGGTTTGGCCGGAAGGGTAAGTTGAGCCCTCGGTACATTGGACCATATGAGGTGGTTGAGCGTGTGGGTCCTGTTGCGTATCGGTTGAGGTTACCTCAGGAGTTGGAGAAGATTCATGATGTGTTCCATGTTTCTATGCTCCGAAAGTATAGATCTGATCCTTCGCATGTGATGCCTGTGGAAGAAGTGGTTTTGAATCCGGATTTGACCTATGATGAGGAACCGGTGAAGGTTCTGGATTCGAATAGCAAGGTTCTTCGTGGCAAGACCATTGAGTTGGTGAAGGTGCTGTGGAAGCATCGAGGTGTTGAGGAAGCCACGTGGGAGCGGAAGGAAGACATGTTGAAGCAGTTTCCTTATCTCTTTCCTTCAGGTAAATTTCGAGGACGAAATTTCTTAAGGGGGGGAGAGTTGTAACGCCCCGGTTTTGGGCTTAGGAGTTTTGGGCGTTGAGCGGTTGGTCAAAGTGCTGTTCGAATCAAAATAGGTGAAATTAGGAAAGCCTAGTTCGGGTTGCATTAAAAATATGGAAAAATGTTCTAAAATCATCTTTTAATATAATTAAGTGAACTGTGAAATCAATTTTGGAAAATGAGTTTTGGAAGTGTGACATTTTGGCTAGTGACCAAAATGTAATTTTTCGCAAGTTTGGTGGCTGTTTTATAAAGGGTTGAAACTTTGAATCTTTAAGGAGCTATTTACCCAAAGGGAGTTTCTCCAGATTTTTCTAAGATATTTTAAGTCTAAAATCTGATTTTAAAGGTTATTAAAATTGGAGGGAAGCCATTTGGCTATTTTTAGATTTTGTAACCAACTTCTCCTAATTTTCTTTCTCTCATTTTCTCTCAAACCAAACACTACTTTTCCAGAGAATTGGATCTGATTTCTTCACCTAAATCCCTCCTTTCAACTCTCATTTGATTCCAAATCATTGTATCTTCAAAACCTCTTCAATTGCTAAGTGTTTCAACAAGGATTTTGATTGCAAAAAGAGGAGAAACTCAAGTTTGGAGGTAAGAACGTCCTTCTCCTCTAAACTATCAGTTCTTTACTGAAATTCCTAAGTTTTCAATCCTTAATTGAAGTTTAATTAAAGGTTTTTAAGTGGTGAAATGGATCTTGGCTTATTATGCAAGATTTTGATGATTTTTGATGATTTTCGTTAGATCTGAGTAATCTATGATTTGAGAGGTGTTTTTGATGTTAAATGATCTCTAAATTGATAAGGAATTGAGTTTTGATTGATGCAATCCCGGATAGGTTGAGTTTCCTAAGTTTAGCTTGTGTTTCAAGGTAGTTTTTGAGGTGATCTTGGTGATCTGATGTTGCTGGAGGTATAAGGATGTTAATAGGTTGTTTTTAGATGTTATATGATGTTAATGGAAGTGAGGTTTTGCTGGTTTATTGCTGGGCTTTGTTTAGAACTGGTTTGAATGCATTTTCGGTTGTGTTTGGTGGCCGAAAATGGAGGTTGGATGAGAGCAGCGAGTTTAGGTGTTTTCATTGAAGCAATTAATGCATGATGATGCATTAATCCTCTGCTTTGATGTGTTGAAACAGGGGAGGCATCTTTGGATCCAAGAGTTGTTGATCCGGAAGCTTGATTTGGTGCTTTGGCTTGAAGCAAAGTGGAAATCGGTGAGTGAGTTTGTGGAAATTGGATTTCAGCTTTTAAAACCAAGGTTTGAAGGTTTTGGGAGCTTAGTTTAAGTCTAAACAACTTTGCTAAGCTCAAGTGTATGTTTTCGGATTTTCTCTCTAGTGGTGGCCATGATTTTGTTGTGATGCAAGATGATGATTTGCATGTTTTAATTACTGTTTTGAAAGCATGTTTAGCATGGATTTTGCTGATAATGTAAGCCATATGTTGAAGGTAACTCTAAGTAGGAGTACCTTGCTTTTATACATTGAAATAATGTGCTTTGATGCTTTGAAATGCATGATGAAAATGGCTTGGTTTAATGCTTTAAAACAGTGGATTAAATGATGAAAATGATGTATATTGGCAAGTGATGTTTTTAAAAGGTTAAGGTCACTAAGGTTGTTAAAAGTCCTTGAGTGAGCCTTGTTACTTAAGAACATCAAGGTGGTTAAAAGTCTTTGGATGATTCTTGTTGCGGACACTAAGGTGGTTAAAAGTCCTTAGGTGATCCTTTCCATGGTGTTTAAAAGTCCATGGGGCCATGGTGTTTAAAAGTCCATGGGGCCAAGGTGTTTAAAAGTCCTTGGGGCCAAGGTGTTTAAAAGTCCTTGGGGTGATTCAAGCATTGGACACAAAGGTGGTTAAAAGTCCTTGTGTGGTCCTCATTCATGGTGTTTAAAAGTCCATGGCCAAGGTGTTTAAAAGTCCTTGGGGCCAAGGTGTTTAAAAGTCCTTGGGAAGTTGATGAACTTGTTTTAAGAAATGGAAATTATCACTTGAGCCAATATGACATGTATGTTTGTGTTTAAGCATGAGATTTCTTGTTTAAAGTATGCTTTTGAGCATGTGCAAAGGTTGATTTGAAGCATGTTTTGTAAATGTTTTGAATTGCATTATTGATTGGTTTTAAGAGCATTCCTCACTAAGCTTTTGCTTACGCTCTCTTCGTTTTCTTAATTCAATAATGCAGAGCATTAGAGTACCTTGAGGGGCAGCAAGAAGGCAAGAATTCAAGTACAAGTAAAGCTCAATGTATGGAAGGTTTTTGTTAAACATTTTAGCTTTTGGGTGATTTGGCAATGGGGGACCAATGTGTATGTTTTGGGAGGTGTTTGAGACTCCCTAAGTATGTTAAATGATGATTGGAATGCTGGTTTTTGGATTGGATCATTGCATGCTTGTTTTGGAAATTTGGTGTTGTGAATAGCTAGCTTGTGTAGGAAGCATGCCTATAGAATTGGGGCTTTTTGCATGTGATGTTGTTTGGTTGATTTGATGATGCCTATAAGTCTTAAGTATGTTTAATTGCATGCTGGTAAAGTTTGGTGACATTTGGAGCATGTTTGAATGATCTATTGCATGAATTGGAATGCTAGTTTGCTGCAATCTGTGCAGGCGTTTCGGAACAGTGTGCACCGTTTCGGAATGGGTGCCTTACATGAACCCAGGCGTCCGAAACGGTATGCACCGTTTCGAAACGGTTTGGTCTCTGCCAAGGCCATGTTTCGGAACCCGTTGCGGAACGGCCCGTGTTTCGAAACGGGGTCTACCTGTTTCGGAACGGACGACCGTTGGGGGCTGACATTGGCAGTTATATGTTTTGAAATGTTTGCGTTTTGGTCCTGAATCTTGTTAGTTCAATTGCATGAGCTTGGGAAGTCCTTTTGAGCTAAAATTTCACAGAGAAGCATGAAACCTGATTTATTTCAAGATGGTAACTTTAATTTGGGTTAAGTCCTTTTAATTATCAGAAATTACAATTTGGTCCCTAAAGTTGTAGTTTGTTCAATTGGGTCCCCGTTTGATCTCTGATGTTTGTGATCTTTGAGTATGATGTTGTGTGATCACAATTAGGACTAATGTGCATCTAGACAAGATTAAAAAGAAAAAAAAGGGTCGTTAATCAAGGTTGACTTTCGGGTTGACTTTGGTTTTCCCCGTGTGACTTTCTTAATTCGGGTAAACCGTCTAGGCCGGGTTAAGGGGGTTACATTCTGAGTGAAGCACATTCGAGTCCTTTTTCTATGCATCCGGGTAGTACTAATGTAACCCCCTTAACCCGGCCTAGACGGTTGACCCGAATTAAGAAAGTCACACGGGGAAAACCAAAGTCAACCCGAAAGTCAACCTTGATTAACGACCCTTTTTTTCTTTTTAAACTTGTCTAGATGCTCTTTAACCCTAGGTATGATCATACAAACAACATACTCAAAGATCATAACCATCAGAGATTAAACAGGGACCCAATTGCATAAAATAGAACTTTAGGGACCAAATTGTAAATTCTGCAAAATATAAGGACTTAAATCAAATTAAAGCTACCAACTTATAATTAATCAGGTTTCATGCATCACTGCCAAATTTCAGCTCAAAAAGACATCCCAAACTCATACAATTGCACAAACAAGTTTCAGGACCAAAATGCAAACATTTTAAAACATATAACCGCCCATGTCAGCCCCCAACGGTCAGCTGTTCTGAAACAGGGAGAACCTGTTTCGAAACGCGGGACCTTTCCGCAACCAGTTCCGAAACGAGGCCTGACAGAGGCATTTCCGTTTCGGAACGGTACCTTCTGTTTCGAACGCCTGGGCCACTACAGGGCACCCGTTCCGAAACGGTAGCTCCCGTTCCGATACGGCCTGTACAGAATGCAGAAAATTGGCTGCTAAAACACACAATTGACTTACCATACATGCTCCAAATGCAACCAAACTTTACCAGCAAGACATACAACATGTAAGGGACATAATTGAATCAACCAATCATCATTATAGCATCAAATATGAAAAGCCCCAAATCTAAAGGCATGCTTCCTACTTAGCAAACCTTTCAAGCATTAAATCTTCAAACCAATCACATAATGGCCAATTACATGTTCCAGCATTATTAACAACATTCATCAACTTAGGGAGTTCAAAACATCTCCCAAAACATCCACATAGGTCCCCCATTGCCAAATGCCAAAAGCTAAAAGTGTTTAAGAAACCTTCCCATACTTGAGCTTAGTTTCCACTTGATTGCTTGCCTTCCTTGCTGCCCTCAATGCACCTTAATGCTCTGCATTATTGGTTAAGAAAAGAGAGAGAGCGTAAGCAAAAGCTTAGTGAGGAATGCTCATTTAAAACCATACAATAATGCATTTATAAAAACTCATTTATAAATCATTCTTCAAGCAACATTACACATGCTCTTTAACCTTTAAAACAAGCAATACATGCTTCCATTTCATTTCATGACATATTGGCAACAAGTGATACATTTCACATAAGATTCACACATGGACTTTTAAACACCATTGTGATCTTACAATGACCAAGGACCACACATGGACTTTTAAACACCATTGTGTCCTTAACCCCATGGACTTTTAAACACCATGGACCCATGGACTTTTAAACACCATGGCAAGGACCACACAAGGACTTTTAAACACCTTTGTGTCCTTAACAAGAATCATCCAAGGACTTTTAAACACCTTGGAGTTCTTAAGTAACCAAGGCTTACACAAGGAATTTTAACCACCTTGAGCCTTAACCAAGAACCAACCATGGACTTTTAAACACCATGTTGTTCTTAAAATTCACAAGATTCACACAAGGACTTTTAACCACCTTTGTGATCTTAACCAAGAACCATCCAAGGACTTTTAACCACCTTGATGTTCTTAAATATACAAGGCTCACACAAGGACTTTTAACCACCTTTGTGACCTTAACCATCACTTGCCAATATGCATCAATATCACCAATATCTCACTGTTTTAAAGCATTTTACAAAGCCATAACATCATGCATCTTTAAACATCAAACCACATTTAAACAATGTTCAAAAACAAGGAACTCTTACCTTGAGCTTCCTACAACACATGGCTTATAATCCCAGCAAATAAACATGCTAGATATGCTTTCAAAACAGATTTAAAAACATGCAAACAACCACATTGCATACAACCAATTCCATGGCCATCACCAAGAGAGTTTTTCCGAAAACTTACTCTTGAGCTTAGATAAGTTGCTTAGACTTAAACTAAGCTCCCAAACCTTCAAAACACTGGTTTCAAAGCCGAAAACAAAATTCCACTCACTGATTCCGTTTCACTTCTTGCCGAAACACCAATCAAGCTTTCGGATCACCACCACCTGGATCCAAAGATGACTCCCTTGTTTTAAACACATCAAAGTAGAGGATTAATGCATCATCATGCATTAATAGCTTCAATGAAAGCACCTAAACTCGCTGCTCTCATCCACACTCCATTTTCGGCTACCAAACACAACCGAAAATGCATCCAAACAACTCCTCAACATTGCCATATTTTGTAAAATTGATTTCACAGTTCACTTATATATATTAAAAGAGGATTTTAGAACATTTTTCCATATTTTTAATGCAACCCGAACTAGGCTTTCCTAATTTCACCTTTTTATATTCGAACAGCACTTTGACCGAACCGGTCCAAGCCCAAAACTTCTAAGCCCAAAACCGGGGCGTTACAACTCTCCCCCCCCTTAAGAAATTTTGTCCCCGAAATTTACCTGAAGGAAAGAGATAAGGAAACTGCTTCAGCATGTCATCCTTCCGTTCCCACGTGGCTTCCTCAACACCACGATGCTTCCACAGCACCTTTACCAACTCAATGGTCTTGCCACGAAGAACCTTGCTATCCGATTCCAAAACCCTCACCGGTTCCTCATCATAGGTCAAATCCAGATTCAATTCCACTTCCTCCACAGGCATCACATGCGAAGGATCAGATCTATACTTCCGGAGCATAGAAACATGAAACACATCATGGATCTTCTCCAACTCTTGAGGTAGCCTCAACTTGTATGCAACAGGACCCACACGTTCAACCACCTCGTATGGTCCAATGTACCTAGGGCTCAGCTTACCCTTCCGACCAAACCTCATCACCTTCTTCAAAGGCGAAACCTTCAAAAACACACGGTCACCCACCGCATACTCAATCTCCTTACGCTTCAAATCCGCGTAAGACTTTTGCCGATCAGAAGCTGCCTTCAACCGCTCACAAATGAGCTTCACCTTCTCGGTGGTTCCCTTCAACAAAGCCGGCATCGAAACCAACTTTTGACCCGTTTCAGCCCAACAAAGAGGAGTCCTACACTTCCTCCCGTACAAAGCTTCATAAGGTGCCATTTGAATACTTGCCTGATAACTATTGTTATAAGCAAACTCTACCAAAGGCAAATGCTTCTCCCAAGAGCCCTGAAACTCAATCACGCAGCACCTCAACATATCCTCCAAAATCTGGATAACACGCTCTGACAGACCATCCGACTGAGGATGATAAGATGCACTGAAATTCAACCTTGTACCCAAAGCTCGATGCAAACACTGCCAGAAACGCGATGTGAACCTCGGATCCCTATCCGACACAATCGACTTAGGTACACCATGCAACTGCACAATCCCAGCAATGTACAGCTCCGCAAGCTTATCCAAAGAAAACGTAGTATGCACAGGCAAGAAATGCGCACACTTCGTCAGGCGATCCACAATCACCCACACCGAATTCTTCTTCGATGGTGACAAAGGTAAACCAGATACAAAATCCATGGTAACCCTTTCCCACTTCCACTCAGGGATTCTCAACGGTTGCAACAACCCTGAAGGAACCTGATGCTCAACCTTAACTCGCTGGCACACCATACACTTGCTCACAAACTCCGCCACATCTTTCTTCAAACCCACCCAATAGTACTCATCACGAAGATCACGATACATCTTAGTACTACCAGGGTGCATAGCAAAAGGACTACTATGACCTTCAGTCAGAATAGCACGCCTCAACTCAACATCACTGGGCACTACTATTCGACTCCCAACACACAACACACCATCATCATTAAAGCAGAAATCCGAAGGTCTACCCTCTGCGATATCCTGAACATGCGGTACCAAGGAATCATCTAGCAACTGCTTTTCCTTGATCAACTGAACCAAAGATGGTTTCACTTGCAACTCAGCCACAAGACCACCATCACGCGAAATACTCAAACTGGCAAACATAGCCCTTAGCTCAACAGCTACCTTCCTACTCAAGGCATCCGCTACAACATTAGCTTTTCCAGGGTGGTACTCAATCGTCAAACCATAATCCTTGAGCAACTCCACCCAACGCCGCTACCTAAGATTCAACTCCTTCTGAGACATCAGATACCTCAAACTCTTGTGATCTGTGTACACAGTACACTTCTCAACATACAGATAATGTCTCAAAATCTTCAAAGCAAAAACCACTGCAGCCAACTCAATATCATGCGTAGGATAATTGCGCTCATGCACCTTCAACTGCCACGATGCATAAGCCACCACCTTACCCTCTTGCATCAGCGCACATCCCAAACCAACATAGGACGCATCACTTTAGACCACAAACTCTTTCCCTGATTCAGGCTGGACCAAGATAGAAGCTTGCGTCAAAGCCGCCTTAAGCTTCTCAAAAGCCTGTTGTCTCGCCTCCGTCCATTCATACTTAAAATCCTTTTGCAACAACTTCGTCAAAGGTGCATCAATCTTAGAAAACCCATCCACAAACCTCCAGTAGTATCCTGCCAAACCAAGGAAACTACGAACCTCATGAACAGACTTAGGGATCTTCCAATTCATCACCGCCTCAATCTTCTGAGGATCAACATGAATCCCCTCAGCCGAAACTACATGCCCAAGAAACACCACCTCCTTAAGCCAGAATTCACACTTGCTCAGCTTAGCATAAAGCTGATTCTCCAACAAAGCTTGCAGCACAATCCTCAAATGCTCTTCATGCTCCTCCTCAGTACGCGAGTACACGAGGATATCATCAATGAACACCACAACGAACTTATCCAGATATTCATGAAACACACGGTTCATCATGTCCATGAAAGCAGCAGGAGCATTTGTCAAACCAAACGGCATCACAAGGAACTCATAATGTCCATACCTTGTCCTGAAAAGCTGTCTTAGGAACATCCACATCCTTCACCTTCAACTGGTAATACCCTGACCTCAAGTCAATCTTAGAGAACACAGCTGCTCCCCGAAATTGATCAAAGAGATCATCAATTCTCGGCAAAGGATACCGATTCTTGATAGTCAACTTGTTCAGCTGACGGTAATCAATGCACATTCTCATAGTGCCATCCTTCTTCTTCACAAACAAAACCGGTGCACCCCAAGGTGACACACTCGGCCGAATGAACCCACGATCAAGAAACTCTTGCAACTGCGTCTTCAGCTCCTTCAGCTCCTTAGGTGCCATTCTATAAGGGGTAATGGACACAGGAGTTGTATTCTCAACAGCTCAATTCAAAACTCCACCTCGCGATTAGGAGGTAAACCAGGCAACTCCTCAGGGAACACACCAGGAAACTCTCGCACAACCCTGATATCTTGCACACGCAACTCCTTAGAGCTAGGATTCATCACAAAAGCTAGATAAGCTTCACAACCTTGCCTCAGCATCCGGCTCGCCTCCAACGTAGACACCACATTGGCAAGAAACTTCACATTCTCACCAACTACAACAACTTCATAATCATCCGCAAGCTTCAGCAAAACTCGCTTATTTTCACAATCCACAACAGCACGATGCTCAGCAAGCCAATCCATACCAAGGATTACATCAAAACCATAGAAAGGCAACTCCATAAGGTCAACATGAAAAACATGATCTTGAACAACCAAACGACACCTTCTATACAGCTTTCGAGTCACAACAGTCTCACCAAAAGAACTAGTGACACGAACACCAACATCCAAAGACTCAACAGGCAAACCAAGCAATTCAGCATGCTCACGCAAAATGTATGAATGCGTAGATCCAGAATCAATCAAGGAAAGTAATGACAAGGATTGCAAAGTAAAAGTACCTGCAATCACATCCGCGTCATTCCTCCCCTCCCGCTGAGCATACACCCTAGCTTGACCTCCACCCTCAGGCTGAATAGCCACAACATGGGCCACTCCTCGACCACCTTCCTCTCTCCGCTGAAAATTACCACGGCCGCGCCCACGACCTCTCTGCGGTGCAACAGCAACAGGAGCACGCACTTGGCCACCAGCCAACATAGGACACTCCCTCCTCATTTGATCCGTCGATCCACAATTCCAGCACCCGTTACCAGCCGCCGCAACAGGAGCTTGCACCTCCCTCACAGCACGAGGACAATCACGCTTCATATGACCACGTGACCCACAAATCCAGCATGCACTCGGATCAACCCTAGCATTGCCTCCCCGAGCAGGTGCTCCACCACCTCTCTTAGCCGAGGACTGATACTTCTGATCACGTCCCCTCTTGTTCCGTCCACCACCGGAACTATATTCAGCAGCTCGCTTACCAGCACTTGCTCCAGCACCTCTAGCAGACAAACCCAAGTTCATCTCAATATCCTTGGCTCGGCCCACCAACACATCAAAATCATCATACTCGGTAGCCAGCACATACATCTTCACATCCGTCACTAAACCATAACGGAACCTTTCGCACCTCGCCCGCTCATCAGGGACTAACTCAGGTGCATATTGACTGAGTCGAACAAACTGCACTTCATACTCAGCCACAGAAATGCTCCCCTTGGTAAGAGACATGAACTCTCGCTTCTTTTCATCCAGGTACCTCACACCAAGATACCTTCTCTTGAACACATTCTGGAAGAATGTCCAAGTTATGTCAGCTTCCGCCATCCCAGCTATAGTGGTCATCCACCACGTATAAGCATCATCCTGTAGCAAGGATACAACACACCCCAGCTTCTGCACATCAGTGCAAATCATCTGACCCAAGATCCTCTTGGTACTCTCAATCCAAGATTCAGAACCTTCTACAGACAAACCCCTGAACTCAGTCCCGCCTAGACTGCGTAAGCGCTCCAAGGGTAGTCTAACACCAGCATCTCCCTGATGCCCAGCTCCTTGAGCTCCAGCTACTGCCGCTCGAAAAGCACCAGCAATAGCTTGCACCAACATCGACATGTCAGGAATAGCTTGCCCCAGACCAGCTTCAGGTCCAGCGACCCCAGCACCAGCTGCAGCTCCAGCTCTTTCACCCTCAGCACCACCACCACCAGGTGGAGGAGGTAACACCGCACTTCTCGCATTCTCCTGATTCTCATTCTCATTTTGAGCCATAGCTCGCACATTACTCCTCAACTCTCTACGAGGTGCCATACTCTAACAATGCAATCACAATGCAAATAAACAAAGTAAGGCCCAGCAAGGTAAGCAATCCAAGTACTCAAGCTCATTTTCACTTAAAATCAACATCATTACATTAGCTTTGATTTGGAAATGGGTATCCACAACATGCTTTATCACAGCATACAACTCAATTGCATCAAATTCACAAACCACTCATCATGCTTTCACTCAACAAGCATACATAGCATACACACTTGAATCATGCACACAATCATTCCCAATTACTCGAGAACTCGGCTCTGATACCACCAAATGTAACCCCCTTAACCCGGCCTAGACGGTTGACCCGAATTAAGAAAGTCACACGGGGAAAACCAAAGTCAACCCGAAAGTAAACCTTGATTAACGACCCTTTTTTTTCTTTTTAAACTTGTTTAGATGCTCTTTAACCCTAGGTATGATCATACAAACAACATACTCAAAGATCATAACCATCAGAGATTAAACAGGGACCCAATGGCATAAAATAGAACTTTAGGGACCAAATTGTAAATTATGCAAAATATAAGGACTTAACTCAAATTAAAGTTACCAACTTATAATTAATCAGGTTTCATGCTTCACTGCCAAATTTCAGCTCAAAAAGACATCCCAAACTCATACAATATCACAAACAAGTTTCAGGACCAAAATGCAAACATTTTAAAACATATAACCGCCCATGTCAGCCCCCAACGGTCAGGTGTTCCGAAACAAGGAGAACCTGTTTCGAAACGTGGGACCGTTCCGCAACGGGTTCCGAAACGAGGCCTGACAGAGGTATTTCCGTTTCGGAACGGTACCTTCCGTTTCGAATGCCTGGGCCACTACAGGGCACCCGTTCCGAAACGGTAGCTCCCGTTCTGATACGGCCTGCACAGAATGCAGAAAATTGGCTGCTAAAACACACAATTGACTTACCATACATGCTCCAAATGCAACCAAACTTTACCAGCAAGACATATAACATGCAAGGGACATAATTGAATCAACCAATCATCATTATAGCATCAAATATGAAAAGCCCCAAATCTAAAGGCATGCTTCCTACTTAGCAAACCTTTCAAGCATTAAATCTTCAAACCAATCACATAATGGCCAATTACATGTTCCAGCATTATTAACAACATTCAACAACTTAGGGAGTTCAAAACATCTCCCAAAACATCCACACAGGTCCCCCATTGCCAAATGCCAAAAGCTAAAAGTGTTTAAGAAACCTTCTCATACTTGAGCTTAGTTTCCACTTGATTGCTTGCCTTCCTTGCTGCCCTCAATGCACCTTAATGCTCTGCATTATTGGTTAAGAAGAGAGAGAGAGCGTAAGCAAAAGCTTAGTGAGGAATGCTCATTTAAAACCATACAATAATGCATTTATAAAAACTCATTTATAAATCATTCTTCAAGCAACATTACACATGCTCTTTAACCTTTAAAACAAGCAATACATGCTTCCTTTTCATTTCATGACATATTGGCAACAAGTGATACATTTCATATAAGATTCACACATGGACTTTTAAACACCATTGTGATCTTACAATGACGAAGGACCACACATGGACTTTTAAACACCATTGTGTCCTTAACCCCATGGACTTTTAAACACCATGGACCCATGGACTTTTAAACACCATGGCAAGGACCACACAAGGACTTTTAAACACCTTTGTGTCCTTAACAAGAATCATCCAAGGACTTTTAAACACCTCGGAGTTCTTAAGTAACCAAGGCTTACACAAGGAATTTTAACCACCTTGAGCCTTAACCAAGAACCAACCATGGACTTTTAAACACCATGTTGTTCTTAAAATTCACAAGATTCACACAATGACTTTTAACCACCTTTGTGATCTTAACCAAGAACCATCCAAGGACTTTTAACCACCTTGATGTTCTTAAATATACAAGGCTCACACAAGGACTTTTAACCACCTTTGTGACCTTAACCATCACTTGCCAATATGCATCAGTATCACCAATATCTCACTGTTTTAAAGCATTTTACAAAGCCATAACATCATGCATCTTTAAACATCAAACCACATTTAAACAATGTTCAAAAACAAGGAACTCTTACCTTGAGCTTCCTACAACACATGGCTTATAATCCTAGCAAATAAACATGCTAGATATGCTTTCAAAATAGATTTAAAAACATGCAAACAACCACATTGCATACAACCAATTCCATGGCCATCACCAAGAGAGTTTTTCCGAAAACTTACTCTTGAGCTTAGCTAAGTTGCTTAGACTTAAACTAAGCTCCCAAACCTTCAAAACACTGGTTTCAAAGCCGAAAACAAAATTCCACTCACCGATTTCGTTTCGCTTCTTGCCGAAACACCAATCAAGCTTCCGGATCACCACCACTTGGATCCAAAGATGACTCCCCTGTTTTAAACACATCAAAGCAGAGGATTAATGCATCATCATGCATTAATAGCTTCAATGAAAGCACCTAAACTCGCTGCTCTCATCCACACTCCATTTTCGGCTACCAAACAAAACCGAAAATGCATCCGAACAACTCCACAACATTGCCCAGCCAAGAACCATCAAAACTAAACTTCCTTTAACATCATTTAACATCTAAAAAGGACCTAACAACATCCTTATATCTCCAGCAACAACAGATCCACAAGATCACTCCAAAACAACCAAGAATCACAAGCTAAACATAGGAAATTCAACCTATCCGGGATTGTATTAATTAAAACTCAATTCCTTTTCAATTTAACATCAAATTAACACCTTAAAACACAGCCCAATCAGATCATACGAAAATCCATCAAAAATTACCAAATCTTGCATTTAAAGCCAAGATCCGATATACAACTTTAAAACCATTTATAAATCATCAATTAAGGATTGAGAACTTAGGAATTTCAGTAAAGAACTGAGAGTTTAGAGGAGAAGGACGTTCTTACCTCCAAACTTGAGTTTCTCCCTTTTTAGAACCAAAAAGCTTGAAGAATCAACTAGCAAATGATGAGGTTTTGTTGATGAGATGATTAGCAATCAAAAGAGAATTGAAAAGAGATATTTAGGTGACAAAATCAGAGGAAAAAGCTCTGGAGAAAGATGTTTGGGTTGAGTGAAAATGAGAGAAAAGGAAAATTGGAAAATATGGAAAGTTAGTTGAAAATAGAAAAATATCTTCCCTCCACTTTTCTTTTGTTTAAAAACCAGAAATAAATCACTAAATATCTTAGAAAAATCTGGAGAAACTCCCTTTGGGTAAATAGCTCCTTAAAGATTCAAAGTTTCAATCCTTTCTAAAACAGTCACGCAGTTTTCAAAAATTATATTTTGGTCACCAGCCAAAATGTCACCCTTCCAAACCTCATTTTGTAAAATTGATTTCACAGTTCACTTATATATATTAAAAGAGGATTTTAGAACATTTTCCCATATTTTTAATGCAACCCGAACTAGGCTTTCCTAATTTCACCTTTTTATATTCGAACAACACTTTGACCGAACCGGTCCAAGCCCAAAACTTCTAAGCCCAAAACCGGGGCGTTACAACTAAGATGTATCGTGACTAGAGGAATGATTACTTCTAGGTTGGTTTGAAGAAGGATGTAGCCAAGTATGTGAGTCGTTGTATGGTTTGTCAAAGAGTGAAGGCAGAACATCCGGTTCCTTCAGGTTTGTTACAACCTTTGAAGATTCTGGAATGGAAATGGGAGAGAATCACCATGGACTTTGTGTCAGGGTTATCGTTGTCTCCTTTGAAGAATAATTCTGTTTGGGTGATATTGGATAGATTTACTAAGTGTGCTCACTTCTTAGCAGTGAACACTATAGATTCTCTAGACAAGTTGGCAAACTTGTACATTCGTGAGATTATGAGACTTCATGG
This sequence comes from Hibiscus tridactylites, assembly GCA_958450335.1. NCBI lineage: Eukaryota > Viridiplantae > Streptophyta > Magnoliopsida > Malvales > Malvaceae > Hibiscus > Hibiscus tridactylites. The sequence goes on along the minus strand of OY288274.1, from coordinate 71,638,268 downwards.
AGTTTTGAAGTCTATTGTTTCAGATAGAGATCCTAGATTCACTTCGAGGTTCTAGGTTGTTTGCATAGTGCTCTAGGTAGCCGTTTTCATTTTAGTACTTCTTATCACTCGCAGTCCGATGGACAGTCAGAGCGAGTAATACATATTCTAGAGGTTATGCTTCGTTGTTGTGTGATTGACTTCCAAGGTTCTTGGGAGAAGCACTTACCCTTAGTTGAGCTCGCTTACAACAATAGTTATCAGTCTAGTATTCAGATGGCTCTCTATGAGGCTTTGTATGGTAGACCATGTAGGACTCCGATCTGTTGGGCTGAAATAGGTCAGAGGTTGTTACCTATGTCGGATTTGCTTAAGGGGACTACCGACAAAGTGAAGTTTATTTGTGACCATTTGAAAACAGCTTCTGGTCGCCAGAAGTCTTATGCAGATTTGAAGAGAAAAGAGATTGAATTCTCCGTGGGTGAGAAAGTGTTTCTGAAAGTATCTCCGTGGAAGAAGGTGATGAGATTTGGCCGGAAGGGCAAGTTGAGTCCGAGGTTTATTGGTCCGTATGAGATTGGGCCTGTAGCTTACCGTTTGAGATTGCCTTCTGAGTTAGAGAAGATCCATGATGTCTTTCATGTGTCGATGCTTAGGAGATATAGATCATATCCTTCTCATGTTATGCCTGTTGATGAGATAGAGTTGAATCCGGATTTGTCTTACAATGAAGAGCCTGCTGAGATACTTGCTTCTGATAGAAAGGTGTTGCGTGGAAAGACCATAGAGTTGGTCAAGGTGTTGTGGAGACATAGAGGTGTGGAAGAGGCCAAGTGGGAGAGGAAAGCTGATATGCTTGACCAGTTTCTGTATCTGTTTCCGTTAGGTAATATCGGGGACGAAATTCCTTAAGTGGGGAGAGTTGTAACACCCGGGTTTAAGGGTCGGGCGAGAATAATATTTAAATAATGTTTTGAGTCTCGGTTTTTTAATTAAAAATAATAATATATATTATTTGGACCTTGTGATTTCAAAGAAAACAATTTTTGTGTGGGACTAAATCGAATTGTTTTACATCTTGCATGGAAATTGTGAATAATGAGATTTGCCATCTCATTAATGGGAAATCTGTAAATAGTGAGACTTCTTTTTAAAACCCTTTTAATTAAAAGATGACATTGTCTTCTTCTTCCTTCTCCCATTTACATTTGAACGACAAAAGAAGTTTTCATCCCCCTTCACTATTCGATTTCATCCCATCTCCATTTTAGCTCGGTTTTGAAAGGTAACTATATTTCCGACTTGCTCTCATCTTCCTCTCTTTAAAAGTACAACTAGTTTTCATTTTCATCCAAGTTTTAGAATTTGAGTTCTTTGGAGGATTTGAATAAAAATGGTAACTTTATTGTTTTTAACTTAAGGTTTTGATGTAATAATGTTAGATATGATGTTTGTGAACCAAATGGGCCAACATATATGATTTTTACATGGTTTTATACACATTCCCGGATTTGGGTTTAATGGGGGGTTTTTGAAGGGTTTTAGAATGGTTTTTGGGGTTGTTTTAGGTTCGAATTTGTGGGCTGAGGTTAGTATATCAGTTGGGGGTTGTTTTGGAATCATTTGGAGGTGTTAAAAGTGTTTAAATCATGAGTTTTGATTGAGCTTTGTTGGCTGCTCGAGATTGTGGCTTTTGGGGGTTATCCATGGCTTGAACTCTTGTGTTTGATGTTTGAATAGCATTCCGGGTTAGCTACATTGATGTTTGAGCTGATATGAGGTTGTTTGGATTGTGTTGAGTTGTTTAGAGACAAGGACGTGTGTTGGTGAAGCCTCGGGAGTGAATCCGGAAGCTTGAAGGTGTTGCTTGCTTGATAGTTGAACTTGGAAGTGAAGGTGAATGGTTTAATGTTTTCAAAGTGGTTTTAAGTGTTTGGTTCAAGCATGTGGACTAGGTTGGGCTTGGTAGACCCACCTAGAGTTAGGATTAGAGTGGTAGCCTAATCCTAAGCTTTAATTAGAGACTTTGGTTGAACTCTTTAATTGATGTTATTGCCTCATGGTGATATGTATTTGTGGTGTTATGTATAATGTGTTATACATGTATGTTGAGGCATGGTTGTGATGCATTGTTATATGCATGAGGAATGGGCATGATGTTAATCATGGTGAGTACGTGCTAAGCACGGAAATTTCTATTGAATGATATGGTGGATTGTGTTAGTATTGGCACTAGTATGCTTGGGTACAATGATCGATCTTTAGGATGTTAGTGTGCACACGAGAGTCAAATGCGCGTGTGATCTTGATGATGGTAGTCATCAAGATGGAGTACGGGTTCGCTCGAAAATTCTTCTTATATATTGCGATAGTCGGTGATGAGTGTAATCCCATCTACGGGGCATGAGGATGAGTGGAATCCCCTCCGCGAGAAAGGTGATGAGTGTAATCTTACCGTGAGGTAAAGTTGTTGTTGGATATGAGTTCCAACGTGTTTATCCACGTATTTGAGTCATAGCCAGGTGCCAATATGAGTTGATATGTGTATCAATGTGATATGAAATGTGGTTCCTAATTGGATTAATATACGTGTTTACATATGTTGTGGATTGAGCTTGTTGAGCATGGCATATTATTGTATAAATGTGCATGCATTATTGACATTTTTGGCTCATGTGGATCGAAGGTAAGAACATGCATTTACCTTGTTGTGCTCGTGCTTGGACCCTGCATTGTCGAGGTTTGTTTTTAAAGAGCTTACCCTCACTAAGCTTTATGCTTACGCTCTCTTTTGTTCGATAAAGCAGATCCTTAGTTCGTGGGTTGGTAGCGTAAGTGGAGGGCCTCCAAGTGTGCTTGTTGGCTTTTGAGTTTATCAAGTATGAATTTTAAGTTATGAACATGTAATAGTTAAGCAATGAGATTTGTGCTATTGATGGATATTGTTGGTTGTTTATGATCATGTTTAGACTCCTCATTACGTTGTTTTTGTGTGGCTTGTTGATGCCTTGTTTGGATTGTAAAACCATGCCTTATTTTCTTGCCATGTATGTTGGCCATGTTCCTTTTGAGGATGCCTAAGTGTATGGTTGTTGAAGCATGAAATCTTAAGTGCTTGTATGTCATCTTTTAAATGATTGCATGGCCTTGGTTGAATGATGTTTGTTCATGTTGGGTGCCTCGTATGAATAGATTTGGTTGATAGGTGATGTATGTATGATTGAGTGTGATTAGGGAAGTCTCAAAATGCAATTAGAGTTGAGTTTTGAGTCGTTTGGCTGCAATTTAGAGTCTTGCAGTGCAGGGCGTATCGATACGCTTAAAGGTCGTACCGATACGGTCCTACACTTTGGGACACAGAATTGGCTAGGGGTACCGATACGCGAGGGTGTATCGAGACGCCCATAGCTCACTGGAATTCTGAGATTTTCAGAAGACTTTGGCGTATCGGTACGGGTCTTTGGTGTATCAGTACAGTTTTATCTCGTTGACCACGAGATGTTGACCGAGAAGGGCGTATCGATACGCTCAAGGGATGTATCGATACGGTCTTCCTGTGTTGACTGAAGGATATTGACCTTGGTCAAGGCGTATCGATACCCTTGAATGGTGTATCGATACGGCCTGCCCTGTAAGTGTAAAATGGACTGTTAACATGTTGTTTGGGGTTCGGATGTGTATCCTTCTTGATGTTTTCCGCTGTCGTGATCACTTAGGGAATAATATGCCTTTAGACAAGATTAAATTAAAAGAAATTTTCTAGGGTTGCAAACCGAGGTGGGACCTTAACGGGTTTCTCTTCGGTTTTCCCCGTGTAGCCCACTCGGATCGGTCAAGCGTCCGGACCGGGACAAGGGGGTTACAAATTGCGCTCATGCACTTTCAATTGTCGCGATGCATAGGCCACTACTCTACCCTCTTGCATCAACACACACCCCAAACCAACATAAGATGCGTCACTATACACCACAAGCTCTTTTACTGACTCAGGTTGAACCAAGATAGGAGCTTGCGTCAAAGCTGCCTTTAGCTTCTCAAAAGCTAGTTGTCTCGCTACCGTCCACTCATACTTAACATCCTTTTGTAATAATTTCGTCAAAGGGGCAACAATCTTAGAAAATCCATCCACGAACCTTCAGTAGTAACCTGCCAACCCAAGGAAACTATGAACTTCATGAACAGACCTAGGAGGCTTCCAATTCACCATCGCCTCAATCTTCTGAGGATCAACACGAATCCCTTCAGTCGAAACCACATGGCCAAGAAAAACAACCTCCTTTAGCCAAAATTCACACTTACTCGGCTTAGCAAAAAGTTGATTCTCTAACAGCACTTGCAAAATGACCCTCCAATGTTCTTCATGCTCCTCCTCGGTACAAGAGTACACAAGGATATCATCGATGAACACCACAACGAACTTATCTAAGAATTCATGAAACACCATGTTCATCATATCCATGAAAGCAGCAGGGCATTCGTCAATCCGAATGGCATCAATAGAAATTTATAATGCCCATATCTCGTTCGGAAGACTGTTTTCGGCACATCCACATCCTTCACCTTTAACTGATAATATCCTGGCCGTAAATCTATCTTTGAAAACACACCCGCTCCTTGAAACTGATCGAAGAGGTCATCAATCCTTGGCAGAGGATACTTGTTCTTAATATTCAACTATTCAGCTGACGATAATCAATGCACATCCTCATCGTGCCATCTTTCTTTTTAACAAACAAGACAGGTGCACCCCAAGGTGACACACTTGGTCGAATAAAGGCTCGGTCAATCAACTCTTGAAGTTGCGTCTTCAACTCCTTCAACTCCTTGGGTGCCATGCGATTGGGAGCAATGGACACATGAGTTGTGTTCTCATACAACTCAATTTCGAATTCAACCTCTCGACTAGGCGGCAAACCCGATAATTCCTCTGGAAAACACTCCAGGGAATTCACATACAGTCCTTATATCATGTACACGAGCCTTCTTTGTACTAGGATTCATAACAAAGGCTATATAAGCCTCGCATCCCTGATGCAACATTCGGCTTGCTTCAAGCATCGACACCACATTAGATAGGAACTTCACATTTTCTCCCACCACCACAACCTCATAATCATCTACAAGTTTCAGCGAAACTCGGTTGCTTTCAAAATCCACAACGGCCCTATGCTCAAAATCCACAACGGCCCTATGCTCAACTAGAAATACATGCTCTTGCACCTTTAAGGGGCATATTCTATACAACCTCCTTGTTACAACCATCTCACCAAAGGAACTAGTCACACGCATACCCACATCCAAAGACTCTACATGAAAACCAAGCATTTGAGCATGTTCACGCAATATGTACGAGTGTGTAGATCCAGAATCAATCAAAGAAAGTAATGACAAGGATTGCAAAGTAAAGGTACATGCGATCACGTCCATGTCATTCCTCCCTTCTCGATGGGCATACAATCTAGTCTGGCCACCACCTTCAGGATGAACAGCCACCACATGCGCTACATTTCTTACACCTTCATCCATGCGCTGGAAGTTGCCACGGTCGCGCCCACGGCCTCTTTGTGGCTCAACTGCTCTCACCGGAGCCTGACCCTCTCTCAACGGTTGCCTACAATCCCTCTTCATGTGCCCATGATTGCCGCAATTTCAGCATGTACCAAGATTGCCCCAATACTCAACAGTGTGCCTTCTACCACACCGATTGCACTCAGGAGTCCGTAAGAAAGCATTTGGTCCTTGCTGACCTCTTCCAAGGTTGCCACCCCGCGCCTAGCATCCGCATGTGACCTTCTATCCTTATGTCTCTTGTACCAATCTCTACTAAGATCACGTTCCGCAGGTCGCTTCCCTGAGCTAGATCCTCCCGCTCGACTTGCCAGACCAAGATTCAACTCAATGTCCTTGGCTCTAGTGACCAAGATATCAAAATCAGTATAGTCTACTGCGAGCATATAGGTTTTCACATCAGTCAGCAGCCCATAACGAAATCGTTCACATCTTTCCCGCTCGCTAGGAATCAGCTCGGGTGCATATTGGCTGAGGCGTAAAAATTGCACCTCATACTTTGCCACAGTCATACTCCCTTGCACTAGGGACATGAACTCCCTTATTTTTCTCATCCAGGTAGTAGACTCCCAAATACTTTCGTTTGAACGCATTCAAGAAAAATTTCTAAGTCACCACATCATCATCCAACCCCGCTATTGTGGTTGTCCACCACGTATATGCATCACCGTGCAATAGGGACACAATACATCCTAACTTCTAAATATTGTTGCAGTTCAACTGCCCAAGTATCCTCTTGGTACTTTCTAACCAAGACTCAAAACCTTCTGGGGTCAGCCCCCTGAACTCAGTCCCTCCTAGACTGCGAAGTCGCTTCAATGGCAACCTCACATTAGCACCATCCTGAGGTGCAGACCCATGAGTTCTAGCTATTGCTGCCTGAAAAGCTCCAGCAATAGCTTGAATCAACACATACATATCAGGAGCAGCTTGCCCCTGAACTCCCTCGAGTCCAGCAACCCCTGCACCAGCTCCACCACCACCATATGGTCCACTAGAAGAAGGAGGCGGTAAATCCTCAACATTCTAATTCTCAACCGTAGCACGAGTATTAATTATAAGCTCTTTACGTGGCCCCATATGAAAACAATGGAACTGAAAAAATACAATAAATTCAATTAGGCAATGTAAGGCAAGTAATCCAAATACTCAAGCTCATTTTTTTTTCAAAACAATTCTTTCCAATAGTAACGATATGGCAATGGGATCCCCAATTATACCCCAAACATAGAATAGCATCATAAATTCATCTCATTAGAACTAAACATAAACAATCATACACCATGCTTTCACCAAAAAGCCATAACAACTCATACTCACACCCATTAACCACTTACCAAGCCCCAAATATTCGCTAACTTGGCTCCGATACCAACAAATGTAACCCCCTTAGCCCGGCCTAGACATTTGACCCGAACTACGAAGATTACACGGGGAAAACAAAGTCAACCTTAATTAACGAACTTTTTTTCATTTTTATCTTCTCTAGATGCTCAACATTAGCCTAAATGATTAACAAAACATTTCAGCGGAAACGACACAATGAACGGGACTCATTTAGGGGTTTGTAACGCCCCGGTTTTGGGCTTAGGAGTTTTGGGCGTTGACCGGTTTGGTCAAAGTGCTGTTCGAATATAAAAAGGTGAAATTAGGAAAGCCTAGTTCGGGTTGCATTAAAAATATGGAAAAATGTTCTAAAATCATCTTTTAATATAATTAAGTGAACTGTGAAATCAATTTTAGAAAAAGAGTTTTGGAAGTGTGACATTTTGGCTAGTGACCAAAATGTAATTTTCGAAAGTTTGGTGACTATTTTATAAAGGGTTGGAACTTTGAATCTTTAAGGAGCTATTATTCCAAAAGTAGTTTCTCCAGATTTTCTAAGATATTTTAAGCTATATTCTGATTTTAAACATATTAAAAGTGGAGGGAAAGCCATTTTGGCTATTTTGGATAACTAACTTTCCATTTTCTTTCTCTGATTTTCTCTCAACCCAAACACTTTCTCTCCAGAGAATTTGATCTGATTTTCTCACCTAAATTCCTCCTTTCAACTCTCTTTTGATTCCTAATCATAGTATCTACAAAACCTCTTCATTTGCTACTTGATTCATCAAGGTTTTAGATTCCAAAAAGAGGAGAAACTCAAGTTTGGAGGTAAGAACGTCCTTCTCCTCTAAACTATCAGTTCTTTACTGAAATTCCTAAGTTTTCAATCCTTAATTGATGTTTTATTAAAGGCTTTTGAGTTGTAAAATGGATCTTGGCTTATAATGCAAGATTTGGTGATTTTTGATGATTTTCGTTAGATCTGATTAATCTGTGATTTGAGATGTGTTTTTGATGTTAAATGAACTCTAAATTGATAAGGAATTGAGCTTTGATTAATGCAATCCCGGATAGGTTGAGTTTCCTAAGTTTAGCTTATGATTCTTGTTTGTTTTTGAGGTGATCTTGTGGATCTGATGTTGCTGGAGGTATGAGGATATTAATAGGTTCTTTTTAGATGTTAAATGATGTTAATAGATGTTTGGTTTTGATGGTTTGTGGTTGGGCTTTGTTGAGAAGTGGTTTGGATGCATTTTCGGTTGTGTTTGGTGGCCGAAAATGGAGGTTGGATGAGAGCAGCGAGTTTAGGTGCTTTCATTGAAGCAATTAATGCATGATGATGCAATAATCCTCTGATTTGATGTGTTAAAACAGGGGAGGCATCTTTGGATCCAAGAGTTGTTGATCCGGAAGCTTGATTGGTGCTTCGGCAAGAGGCGAAGTGGAATCGGTGAGTGAAATTGGGTTTTCGGCTTTGAAACCAATGTCTTGGGAGCTTAGTTTAAGTCTAAACAACTTTGCTAAGCTCAAGTGTAAGTTTTCGGAAATACTCTCTAGTGGTGGCCATGATTTGATTGTTGTGCAATGTGGTTTATTGCATGTTTTAAACTCTGTTTTGAAAGCATGATTTAGCATGGTTAATGCTGTTTTTGTAAGCCATATGTTGAAGGAAGCTCAAGGTAAAAGTTCCTTGTTTTTGAACATTGATTAAATGTGGTTTGATGCTTTTAAATGCATGATGAATATGGCTTGGTTTAATGCTTTAAAACAGTGGATAAATTGTTGATAATGATGTATATTGGCAAGTGATGTTTTGAAAAGGTTAAGGTCACTAAGGTGGTTAAAAGTCCTTGAGTGAGCCTTGTTTACTTAAGAACATCAAGGTGGTTAAAAGTCCTTGGATGATTCTTGCTACGGACACAAAGGTGGTTAAAAGTCCTTGTGTGATCCTTTCCATGGTGTTTAAAAGTCCATGGGGCCATGGTGTTTAAAAGTCCATGGGGCCAAGGTGTTTAAAAGTCCTTGGGGCCAAGGTGTTTAAAAGTCCTTAGGGTGTAACTTGATTCGGACACAAAGGTGGTTAAAAGTCCTTGTGTGGTCCATTCCATGGTGGTTAAAAGTCCATGGGGCCAAGGTGTTTAAAAGTCCTTGGGGCCAAGGTGTTTAAAAGTCCTTGGGGTGAAAGTTGATGAACTTGTTTTTAAAGAAATGGAATTTATCACTTGTAGCCAATATGACATGTTATGATATGAAGCATGAGATGCTTGTTTAAAGTATGCTTTTGAGCATGTGTAAATGTTGATTTGAAGCATGATTTATAAAGTGTTTTATAAATGCATTATTGAATGGTTTTATTGAGCATTCCTCACTAAGCTTTTGCTTACGCTCTCTCTCGTTTTCTTAAATCAATAATGCAGAACACTAGAGTGCTTTGAGGGCAGCAAGGAGGGCAAGTATTCAAGTGAAAGTAAAGCTCAAAGTATGGAAGGTTTCTTAAGTACATTATTAGCTTTTGGTAATTTGGAAATGGGGGACCTATGTGTATGTTTTGGGAGAGGTTTTGAGCTCCCTAAGTATGTTGAATGTTGTTGAGAATGCTGGTTTTTGAGTTTGGCCTTTACATGCTTGAAATGGAAGTTTATGCTTGAATGGTTTGCTTGTGTAGGAAGCATGCCTATAGATTTGGGGCTTTTCATGTATGATGTTATTTTGTTGAATTGTTGATGCATGTATGTCTCATATATGTTGAATTGCATGTTGGTAAAGTTTGGTGGCAATTGGAGCATGATTGGATGATTAATTGCATGTTTAAGTATGCATTTTGGGGCAATTTGTGCAGGGTGTTTCGGAACAGTACCTACCGTTTCGGAACGGGTGCCTGAAACTTGCCCAGGCGTCCGAAACAGAAGGGATCGTTCCGAAACGGTTTGGCTACTGCCAGCCCGTGTTCCGGTATGTGTTGCGGAACGGCCCGTGTTTCGAAACGGTGTCTGCCTGTTCCGGAACGGGTGACCGTTGGGGGCTGACATTGGCGGTTAAATGTTTTGAATTGTTTGCGTTTTAGTCCTGAATCTTGTTTGTGGAATAGTATGAGTTCGAGAAGTCCTTTTGAGCTGAAATTTCATAGAGAAGCATGAAATCTGACTAATTTCAAGTTGGTAACTTTAATTTGGGTTAAGTCCTCCTATTTATCAAAAATTACAATTTGGTCCCTAAAGTTGTAATTTGTTCAATTGGGTCCCTGTTTGATCTCTGATGTTCGTGATCTTTGAATATGTTGTTGAGTGATCACAATTAGGGTTAATGTGCCTCTATACAAGATTAAAAAGAAAAAAAAGGTCGTTAATCAAGGTTGACTTTCGGGTTGACTTTGGTTTTCCCCGTGTGACTTTCTTAATTCGGGTCAACCGTCTAGGCCGGGTTAAGGGGGTTACATTTGGTGGTATCAGAGCTGAGTTCTCGAGTATTTGGGAATGAATGTATGCATGATTGAAGTATGTTTGCCTTGTGTGTTTGTTGATCGAAAGCATGTTTAGTGGCTTGTGATTTGGATGCAATTGAGTTGTATGTTGTGATGTAGCATGATGTGGGTACCCATTGCCAAATCGAAGCTAATGAAATGTTGTTGATTTTGAATGAAATTGAGCTTGAATACTTGGATTGCTTACCTTGCTGGGCCTGACCTTGTTTTATTTGCATTGTGATTGCATGGTAATAGTATGGCACCACGTAGAGAGTTACGAGGTAGTGTGCGAGCTACGGCTCCTAATGAGAATGAGAACGAGGAGAACACGGGTAGTGCGGTGTTACCTCCTCCTCCACCTGGTGGTGGTGCTGAGAGAGAAAGAGCTGAAGCTGCAGCTGGTGCTGGAGCTGCTGGACCTGAGGTTGGTCAGGGCAAGCTATGCCTGATATGTCTATGTTGGTACAAGCTATTGCGGGTGATTTTCGAGCAGCAGTAGCTGGAGCTCAAGGAGCTGGGCATCAGGGAGATGCTGGAGTTAGACTACCTTTGGAGCGTCTGTGCAGTCTTGGTGGGACTGAGTTCAGGGGTATGTCAGCTGAGAGTTCTGAAGCTTGGCTAGAGAGTACCAAGCGAATCTTGGGTCAGATGAGCTGCACGGATGTGCAAAAGCTGGGTTGTGTTGTGTCCTTGCTGCAGGACGATGCGTATACGTGGTGGACGACCACCATAGCTGGGATGGTTGAAGCTGATGTTACTTGGACATTCTTTCAGAATGTGTTCAACAGGAGATATCTGGGAGTGAGATATCTTGATGAGAAGAAGCGTGAATTCATGTCTCTTACCCAGGGGAGCATGAGTGTGGCTGAGTATGAGGTGCAGTTTGTGCGACTCAGTCAGTATGCACCGGAGCTGATACCTGATGAGCGGGCAAGGTGCGAGAGGTTCCGTTATGGTCTTGTGACGGATGTGAAAATGTTTGTGCTGGCCACTGAATATGATGATTTTGATGTGTTGGTGGGCCGAGCCAAGGACATTGAGATGAACTTGGGTTTATCTGCGAGAAGTGCTGGAGCAAGTGCTGGAAAGAGATCAGCTGAGTTTAGTTCCGGAGGTGGACGGAACAAGAGGGGACGTGATCAGAAGTATCAATCCTCAGCTAAGAGAGGTGGTGGTGCACCTGCTAGAGGAGGCAACGCTAGAGCTGATCCTAGTGATTGCTGGATCTGTGGTTCACGTGGTTACATGAAGCGTGACTGTCCTCGTGCTGTGAGGGAGGTGCAAGCTCCTGTTGCGGCAGCTGGTAATGGATGCTGGAATTGTGGATCCGCAAACCACTTGAGGCGAGATTGTCCGAGGTTGGCTGGTGATCAGGTGCGTGCTCCTGCTGTTGCTGCACCACAGAGAGGTCGTGGGCGCGGCCGTGGTAATTTCCAGAGGCGAGAGGAAGGTGGTCGTGGAGTAACCCATGTTGTGGCTATTCAGCCTGAAGGTGGAGGCCAAGCTAGGGTGTATGCTCAGCGTGAGGGAAGGAATGATGCGGATGTGATTGCAGGTACCTTTACTTTGCAATCCTTGTCATTGCTTTCTTTGATTGATTCTGGATCTACGCATTCATACATTTTGCGTGAGCATGCTGAATTGCTTGGTTTGCTTGTTGAGTCTTTGGATGTTGGTGTTCGTGTCACTAGTTCTTTTGGTGAAACTGTTGTGACTCGAAAGCTTTTTAGAAGGTGTCCCTTGGTTGTTCAAGAACATGTTTTTCATGTTGATCTTATGGAGTTTGGAATTGAGCTGTATGAGAATACAACTCCTGTGTCCATTACTCCCTATAGAATGGCACCTAAGGAGCTAAAGGAGCTGAAGACGCAGTTGCAAGAGTTGCTTGATCGTGGTTTCATCCGGCCGAGTGTGTCACCTTGGGGTGCACCAGTCTTGTTTGTGAAGAAGAAGGATGACACTATGAGGATGTGTATTGATTACCGTCAGCTAAACAAGTTGACTATCAAGAATCGGTATCCTTTGCCGAGAATTGATGATCTCTTTGATCAATTTCGGGGAGCTGCTGTGTTCTCTAAGATTGACTTGAGGTCAGGGTATTATCAGTTGAAGGTGAAGGATGTGGATGTGCCTAAGACAACTTTCAGGACAAGGTATGGGCATTATGAGTTCCTTGTGATGCCGTTTGGTTTAACAAATGCTCCTGCTGCTTTCATGGACATGATGAACCGTGTGTTTCATGAATACCTGGACAAGTTCGTGGTGGTGTTCATTGATGATATCCTCGTGTACTCGCGTACTGAGGAGGAGCACGAAGAGCATTTGAGGATTGTTTTGCAAGCCTTGTTGGAGAATCAGCTTTATGCTAAGTTGAGCAAGTGTGAGTTCTGGCTTAAGGAGGTGGTGTTTCTTGGGCATATGGTCTCAGCTGAGGGGATTCGTGTTGATCCTCAGAAGATTGAGGCGGTGATGAATTGGAAAGTTCCTAAGTCTGTTCATGAGGTCCGTAGTTTCCCTTGTTTGGCGGGATACTACCGAAGGTTTGTGGATGGTTTTTCCAAGATTGCTGCTCCTTTGACAAAGCTGTTGCAAAAGGATGTTAAGTATGAGTGGACGGAAGCGAGACATCAGGCTTTTGAGAAGCTGAAGGCGGCTTTGACGCAAGCTCCTATTTTGGTTCAGCCTGAATCAGGGAAAGAGTTTGTGGTCTATAGTGATGCATCCTATGTTGGTTTGGGATGTATGCTGATGCAAGAGGATAAGGTGGTGGCTTATGCATCGCGGCAGTTGAAAGTGCATGAACGCAATTACCCTACGCATGATATTGAGCTGGCTGCAGTGGTTTTTGCTCTGAAGATCTGGAGACATTATCTGTATGGTGAGAAGTGTACTGTGTACACGGATCACAAGAGTTTGAGGTATCTGATGTCTCAGAAGGAGTTGAATCTTAGGCAGCGGCGTTGGTTGGAGTTGCTCAAGGATTATGATTTGACGATTGAGTATCATCCTGGAAAAGCTAATGTTGTTGTGGATGCCTTGAGTAGGAAGGTAGCTGTTGAGCTGAGGGCTATGTTTGCTAGCTTGAGCATATCGCGAGATGGTGGTCTTGTTGCTGAGTTGCAAGTGAAGCCATCTTTGGTTCAGTTGATCAAGGAAAAGCAGTTGCTGGATGATTCCTTGGTGTCTCATGTTCAGGATATCGCGGAGGGTAGACCTTCGGATTTCTGCTTTAATGATGATGGTGTGTTGTGTTTTGGGAGTCGGATAGTAGTGCCTGCAGATGCTGAGTTGAGGCGTGCTATTCTGACTGAAGGTCATAGTAGTCCTTTTGCTATGCACCCTGGTAGTACTAAGATGTATCGTGATCTTCGTGATGAGTACTATTGGGTGGGTTTGAAGAAGGATGTTGCAGAGTTTGTGAGCATGTGTTTGGTGTGTCAGCGAGTTAAGGCTGAACATCAGGTTCCTTCTGGGTTGTTGCAACCGTTGAAAATCCCTGAATGGAAGTGGGAGAGGGTTACCATGGATTTTGTATCTGGTTTACCTTTGTCTCCTTTGAAGAAGAATTCTGTTGGGGTGATTGTGGATCGCCTGACGAAGTGTGCGCATTTCTTGCCTGTGCATACTATGTTTTCTTTGGATAAGCTGGCAGAGCTGTACATTGCTGAGATTGTGCGGCTGCATGGTGTGCCTAAGTCGATTGTGTCGGATAGGGATCCGAGGTTCACATCGCGTTTCTGGCAGTGTTTGCATCAAGCTTTGGGTACAAGGTTGAATTTCAGTACATCCTATCATCCTCAGTCGGATGGTCAGTCTGAGCGAGTTATTCAAATCTTGGAGGATATGTTGAGGTGTTGCGTGATTGAGTTCCAAGGTTCTTGGGAGAAGCATCTGCCTTTGGTTGAGTTCGCTTATAACAATAGTTATCAGGCGAGTATACAGATGGCACCTTATGAGGCTTTGTACGGGAGGAAGTGTAGGACTCCTCTTTGTTGGGCTGAAACTGGTCAAAAGTTGGTTTCGATGCCGGCTTTGTTGAAAGGGACCACCGAGAAGGTGAAGCTCATTTGTGAGCGGTTGAAGGCAGCCTCTGATCGGCAAAAGTCTTACGCGGATTTGAAGCGTAAGGAGATAGAGTATGCGGTGGGTGACCGTGTGTTCTTGAAGGTTTCGCCTTGGAAGAAGGTGATGAGGTTTGGCCGGAAGGGTAAGTTGAGCCCTAGGTACATTGGACCATATGAGGTGGTTGAGCGTGTGGGTCCTGTTGCGTATCGGTTGAGGTTACCTCAAGAGTTGGAGAAGATTCATGATGTGTTCCATGTTTCTATGCTCCGGAAGTATAGATCTGATCCTTCGCATGTGATGCCTGTGGAGGAAGTGGCTTTGAATCCGGACTTGACCTTTGATGAGGAACCGGTGAAGGTTCTGGATTTGGATAGCAAGGTTCTTCGTGGCAAGACCATTGAGTTGGTGAAGGTGCTGTGGAAGCATCGAGGTGTTGAGGAAGCCACGTGGGAGCGGAAGGAAGACATGCTGAAGCAGTTTCCTTATCTCTTTCCTTCAGGTAAATTTCGGGGACGAAATTTCTTAAGGGGGGGAGAGTTGTAACACCCCGGTTTTGGGCTTAGGAGTTTTGGGCGTTGACCGGTTTGGTCAAAGTGCTGTTCGAATCTAAAAAGGTGAAATTAGGAAAGCCTAGTTCGGGTTGCATTAAAAATATGGAAAAATGTTCTAAAATCATCTTTTAATATAATTAAGTGAACTGTGAAATCAATTTTGGAAAAAGAGTTTTGGAAGTGTGACATTTTGGCTAGTGACCAAAATGTAATTTTCGAAAGTTTGGTGACTGTTTTATAAAGGGTTGGAACTTTGAATCTTTAAGGAGCTATTATTCCAAAAGTAGTTTCTCCAGATTTTCTAAGATATTTTAAGCTATATTCTGATTTTAAACATATTAAAAGTGGAGGGAAAGCCATTTTGGCTATTTTGGATAACTAACTTTCCATTTTCTTTCTCTCATTTTCTCTCAACCCAAACACTTTCTCTCCAGAGAATTTGATCTGATTTTCTCACCTAAATTCCTCCTTTCAACTCTCTTTTGATTCCTAATCATAGTATCTACAAAACCTCTTCATTTGCTACTTGATTCATCAAGGTTTTAGATTCCAAAAAGAGGAGAAACTCAAGTTTGGAGGTAAGAACGTCCTTCTCCTCTAAACTATCAGTTCTTTACTGAAATTCCTAAGTTTTCAATCCTTAATTGATGTTTTATTAAAGGCTTTTGAGTTGTAAAATGGATCTTGGCTTATAATGCAAGATTTGGTGATTTTTGATGATTTTCGTTAGATCTGATTAATCTGTTATTTGAGATGTGTTTTTGATGTTAAATGAACTCTAAATTGATAAGGAATTGAGCTTTGATTAATGCAATCCCGGATAGGTTGAGTTTCCTAAGTTTAGCTTATGATTCTTGTTTGTTTTTGAGGTGATCTTGTGGATCTGATGTTGCTGGAGGTATAAGGATGTTAATAGGTTCTTTTTAGATGTTAAATGATGTTAATAGATGTTTGGTTTTGATGGTTTGTGGCTGGGCTTTGTTGAGAAGTGGTTTGGATGCATTTTCGGTTGTGTTTGGTGGCCGAAAATGGAGGTTGGATGAGAGCAGCGAGTTTAGGTGCTTTCATTGAAGCAATTAATGCATGATGATGCATTAATCCTCTGATTTGATGTGTTAAAACAGGGGAGGCATCTTTGGATCCAAGAGTTGTTGATCCGGAAGCTTGATTGGTGCTTCGGCAAGAGGCGAAGTGGAATCGGTGAGTGAAATTGGGTTTTCGGCTTTGAAACCAATGTCTTGGGAGATTAGTTTAAGTCTAAACAACTTTGCTAAGCTCAAGTGTAAGTTTTCGGAAATACTCTCTAGTGGTGGCCATGATTTGATTGTTGTGCAATGTGGTTTATTGCATGTTTTAAACTCTGTTTTGAAAGCATGATTTAGCATGGTTAATGTTGTTTTTGTAAGCCATATGTTGAAGGAAGCTCAAGGTAAGAGTTCCTTGTTTTTGAACATTGATTAAATGTGGTTTGATGCTTTTAAATGCATGATGAATATGGCTTGGTTTAATGCTTTAAAACAGTGGATAAATTGTTGATAATGATGTATATTCGTAAGTGATGTTTTGAAAAGGTTAAGGTCACTAAGGTGGTTAAAAGTCCTTGAGTGAGCCTTGTTTACTTAAGAACATCAAGGTGGTTAAAAGTCCTTGGATGATTCTTGCTACGGACACAAAGGTGGTTAAAAGTCCTTGTGTGATCCTTTCCATGGTGTTTAAAAGTCCATGGGGCCATGGTGTTTAAAAGTCCATGGGGCCAAGGTGTTTAAAAGTCCTTGGGGCCAAGGTGTTTAAAAGTCCTTAGGGTGTAACTTGATTCGGACACAAAGGTGGTTAAAAGTCCTTGTGTGGTCCATTCCATGGTGGTTAAAAGTCCATGGGGCCAAGGTGTTTAAAAGTCTTTGGGGCCAAGGTGTTTAAAAGTCCTTGGGGTGAAAGTTGATGAACTTGTTTTTAAAGAAATGGAATTTATCACTTGTAGCCAATATGACATGTTATGATATGAAGCATGAGATGCTTGTTTAAAGTATGCTTTTGAGCATGTGTAAATGTTGATTTGAAGCATGATTTATAAAGTGTTTTATAAATGCATAATTGAATGGTTTTATTGAGCATTCCTCACTAAGCTTTTGCTTACGCTCTCTCTCGTTTTCTTAAATCAATAATGCAAAACACTAGAGTGCTTTGAGGGCAGCAAGGAGGGCAAGTATTCAAGTGAAAGTAAAGCTCAAAGTATGGAAGGTTTCTTAAGTACATTATTAGCTTTTGGTAATTTGGCAATGGGGGGCCTATGTGTATGTTTTGGGAGAGGTTTTGAGCTCCCTAAGTATGTTGAATGTTGTTGAGAATGCTGGTTTTTGAGTTTGGCCTTTACATGCTTGAAATGGAAGTTTATGCTTGAATGGTTTGCTTGTGTAGGAAGCATGCCTATAGATTTGGGGCTTTTCATGTATGATGTTATTTTGTTGAATTGTTGATGCATGTATGTCTCATATATGTTGAATTGCATGTTGGTAAAGTTTGGTGGCAATTGGAGCATGATTGGATGATTAATTGCATGTTTAAGTATGCATTTTGGGGCAATTTGTGCAGGGTGTTTCGGAACAGTACCTACCGTTTCGGAACGGGTGCCTTAAACTTGCCCAGGCGTCCGAAACGGAAGGGATCGTTCCGAAACGGTTTGGCTACTGCCAGCCCGTGTTCCGGTATGCGTTGCGGAACGGCCCATGTTTCGAAACGGTGTCTGCCTGTTCCGGAACGGGTGACCGTTGGGGGCTGACATTGGCGGTTAAATGTTTTGAATTGTTTGCGTTTTAGTCCTGAATCTTGTTTGTGCAATAGTATGAGTTCGGGAATTCTTCTTGAGCTGAAATTTCACAGAGAAGCATGAAATCTGACTAATTTCAAGTTGGTAACTTTAATTCGGGTTAAGCCCTCCTATTTATCAGAAATTACAATTTGGTCCCTAAAGTTGTAATTTGTTCAATTGGGTCCCTGTTTGATCTCTGATGTTCGTGATCTTTGAATATGTTGTTGAGTGATCACAATTAGGGTTAATGTGCCTCTAGACAAGATTAAAAAGAAAAAAAAGGGTCGTTAATCAAGGTTGGCTTTCGGGTTGACTTTGGTTTTCCCCGTGTGACTTTCTTAATTCGGGTCAACCGTCTAGGCCGGGTTAAGGGGGTTACAGGGTTTAATTGAAAGATTTAGACTTTTAGGGACCAGAATGTAAATTTTGGAAATTACGAGGACTTTGCAGATTTTAAGTTTACCTATAAGCAATTAATCATATTTCATGCATCTCTATCAAAAATAAACTTAATTCGACATCCCAAACTCAACCAGTTGCATCCACAATCATCTAGGACTAAAATGTAAGAAGCAAGAACTTGAAACCATTCAAAATGCAGTTCAACGATCTGATGTTTCGAAACGCTGACCCTTGTATCGAAACGGTCGTATCGAAATAGAGTTGACCGTTTTAGTACTCAGGTGCGTTTCGAGGCCCGTATCGGAACATGGCTCTCCAGTAGCTAAAGTGTTCCAAAACACTCTTACCCGTTCCGAAACACTATGACCATTTCAAGCCCCTGATCCGAAACAGTTAAGGGTGTTTCGATACACCCTGCCTTGCAACTATATAATTTTCTGGTTTTTCACAACTTTACACATTCAAACACATCCCAAATCATACCATAACACACCAACAACAGGATCAAACATCAAAGAACATTATTATGAAGCTTAAGCTAAAGCATGGCATCAAACATGGGATCATTGAGTCTATAGGCATGCTCCCTAGTCATATAAACCATATAAATGCCTCAAACCTCAAACCAAACCAAACCAAAAAGGACAATTACAATCCACAAAAACCATATTAAACTTGCAACATCTATAGGGAGTTCAAAACACATCTCCCAAAACCAACCATAGGTCCCCATTGCCAAATATCAATACTAAAGCTTACAAAAACATCACCATACATGAGCTTCTCACTTCCTTGGATGACCTTAGCCTCTTTGCTGCCCAAAATCATTTCAATTATCTGCATTGTTGGTAAAAGAGAGCGTAAGCACATTTTCTTAGTGAGGCAAGCTCTAAGAAAACCATCACAACAATGCATCATTAAAACTATATCTCGAAAACCATTTTCTACAACATCATCTTTTTATCTCATGCTTGAAAACCATTTCAAAGCAACTCTCCTTTGAAAAAACATGTACCTTTATTCTATCTCATGCATTAAACCAATGCAAATCTCATGGGAAGGCCATACACATGCTTAATGAAAACAATAACATTTCATACCATAAATCCCATATGCATTTCTCATAGCATAAATCATCTCAACACTTGGTACATGTCAATCAAATACAATTTCATATATTGGCATTTCATATTACATCTTTACTCGGATATGCGGATTAGCTTGACTCGAGGTCAAGTCCTATAAAGGTGGAATTTCAAATCACCGAACTCTCATGGCGGTATCTCTCTTCGCCATAAAGCTTGGGTATTTCACCAAGTCCTACCCCAATGGTATCTGTCATCATCGGATTCTCACTTTGGATCAGGATGGCACTACCCCCATTGCCTGACTCCAAAGAGCACGTACGAATTTTTAGTTAATAGTGCACTCTCATCCTATTGGTCGACCAATTATATCCGGTAATTATCTCATCTTTTATGCCAATATATTATATCAAAAACATCATCTCACCTACTGTTTTGATGCAACATTTCTCAGATCTTTATCATCTCATTTCAAAACCATAACTCATGCTTTGCATTAAATCAAAATCTCAAAACTCTTTAATACAACATGCTATCTCATGAAATCTCTAAAAAGCATCATCTCATGCTACAAATCATGCATAAAACAGTAGGAATTTGTCTATCTCAAAACAAGAGCATGTAAAAGCATTTAGGGGCATCAACCACATATTTGAGAGCAAATCTAGCCATACTTCCGGACTTAGAATGGTGTTTCAAAATAATCCTAAATCCCCAAACCTTGTTTCTTTGTCCCTCAAAGACTTCTAAAACCATTCGCATTCACCGAATACGTTTCGCTTGCTTGCCGAAACGATATCTAAGATTCTGGCACTTCCAGATCAACACCAAAAGCGTCCGAAGATGTCTCCCCTTTTTATTACACAAAAGAGCAGAGGATTAATGCATCATCATGCATTGAAATCACCAGCCACTCAAACAAACTCGCTGCTCTACACAAAAACACCATTTCAGCTACCCAAAACAACTGAAATCACCTCCAAACTTTCCCAAAACAAATCTCAGCCAAGATCTATCAATTCTAATCATTTCTAAACCTTAATCAACACCGAAAATCACCATAAACTCGTTCTTATATCTCCAGCAACAACAAAACACCAAGAACACTCCAAAAAACACAATTCTAGCATGTAAAACTTAGGAATCCAAACCTATTCGGGATTTTTTTTTAATAAAACCTCATTTATAACATCAAATATCATTCAAAATACATTAGAAATCAACCTCAAAATAGAGCTCAACCAAGAGTTACGAAAATAATCAAGATCTCACCAAGAATCTTGATTTTTACCACAATTTCATGTTTCTAACATTAAAGCAACTCAAAAATTGTAACACCCCAATTTTGGGCTTAGAAGTTTTGGGTTTGAACCGGATCGGTCGGATTTTCAGTTTGAATATAAAAGGTGGTTTTAAGGAAAGCCTAGTTCGAGATGCGTTAAAAATATGGGAAAATATCTAAAAATCCTCTTTTAATGTATATAAGAGGATGGTGAAATCAATTTTACAAAATGAGGTTTGGAAATATGACATTTTGAGTTAGTGACTAAAATGTAATTTTTGAAAAGTTCGTAACTGTTTTAAAAGGATTGAAACTTTGAATCTTTAAGGAGTTAATTTACCCAAGGGAGGATTTCTCCAGATTTTTCTTGATTTTTAAAGACTCATTTAAGGTTTAATTAATGAAAAGAAAAGAGGGAAAAAGATATTTTTAGTTTCATAACTAACTTTTACCAAAATTTTCCATTTCATTTTGACTCAAAATTCCCTCAGCCAAACACATTTCCATAGAAACTTTTCCTTTGATTTTCACACCTGAAGTTGAGATTTCAATTTCTAAATGATTCCTAATCATTTCTACATCAAATCCTCATCATTTGCTTAATGAATTTTCAAGGATTTTGGCTCTAAACAAGGAGAAATCCACATTTAGAGGTATGAACGTCCTTCTCCTCTAAATACTCAGTTCTTTACTGAAATTCCCAAGTTCTCAATCCTTAAATTAAGTTTTATTAAAGGTTTTAATGTTGTGGTCTTGATTTTGGCTTAAAATGCAAGATTTGGATTTAATTTTGAAGAAATTCCTATTGGATGATTGGGCTCTGTTTTGAGATGTCTTTTTGATGTATTTTGGATGTCTAAATGATGTGTGATTGAGGTTTAATCAATGCAATCCCGAATAGGTTGATTTTCCTAAGTTTTTACTTGTGAAAATGGTGGTTTTTGGGGTGATCTTGGTGTTTTGTTAATGCTAGAGGTATAAGGATGAGTTTGGGTTTATTTTGGATGTTAATTGATGTCTAAAAATGGTTAGAAGTGATGGATCTTGGCTGGGTTAAGTTTTGGAAGTGTTTGGATGTGATTTTGTTTGTGTTTGGTAGCCGAAATGTTGGGTTTATGAAGAGTAGCGAGTTTAGGTGTGTTGCTGGAGTTTTTAATGCATGATGATGCAATAATCCTCTGTTGTTATGTGCTTGAAACAAGGGAGAATGATCCGTGAGAAATAGAGGTGGCGTTGAAGGTTTCAGATGCTTGGAAGGCTTGTTGGCTAGCCTAGTTTTGTGTATTGGTGAGTGAATTTGGGTTTTCAGCTTTGAAACCAATGTTTGAAGGTTTTGGGAGCTTAGTTTAAGTCTAAACAACTTAGCTAAGCTCAAGAGTAAGTAAATGAAATTTCTCTCTTGGTTTGTGATATGAATTGGTTTTTAAAGCACTTGTGATTGTTGGATGCAATGCATGTGATTTGCATGTTTAAATTCTGTTTTGAAAGCATATTTTAGCATGGTTTAATGCTGGTTTTGAAAGTCATGTGTGAAGGATGCTCAAGGTAAGAGATGCTTGGTTTTGTACATTGGAATTGTGGAATTGATGCATAGTGTTGCATGTTGTTTAATGGCTTTGTTTAATGCTTCAAAACAGTGAACTGATGATGGTAATTGGTGGTTTTGGCATTTTGGTTATGCTTGTAAAAAAATGGATTAATGTGGTAAAATGGTTATATTGGCAAGTGATGTAAGTGGTTCTTGGTTACTTTAATCGGATATAGTTAGCCGGCTATAGGATTGGGTGCACCGTGAATTGAGTCGCCTTGGATGTCGAGGGGGTTGTAATTGTACCGTAAACTCCATCCAAGAATCCTAACGATTGAGGAAATTGGTGTCACCACGATGGAGGATGGCTCTCGTGAGTGGGCTTGGTTAAGTGCCACCACGATAGAGGATGGCTCTCGTGGGTGAACCTTGTTAAAAGTCACCACGATGGAGGGTGGCTCTCGTGGGTGGACTTTGTTAAGCGTCACAACGGTGGAGGGTTGCTCCCGTGTGTGAGCTTGGTTAAGGTGATTACAATGGTTGTGGTAGCTTCCATGTGTAAGTCTTGTGATGTGTCCTGGCTCTCACTAGTGTATTATACAACTTCCGATGAGTGATGTTGAGGGGTTGTGATTGTACCGTTAAACTCAATCACGGGTGTTGAGGGGTTGTGATTGTATCGGTAAACTCCACCTTGTGTTGTTCGGAAGTGTGTATGGAGCGTGTGGGACAACGCTTGTAATCCGCGTATCCGATTGTGTCTTGTGTTATGATGGTTTGTGAATTATCACTTGGAAGCCAATATAATGTTCTTGAATGTAATGAAGCATGGGATGCTTGAAATGACGCAAGGTCGCATGGAAAGTGTGTAATGTACCAAGAATGCATGTATTACTTGTTAGCTTGAACAAGTGTTTATCTTCTATTGAGAATGGTGCATGTGTGCATGGAATCTCTTTAGTGCATTGAAGTCTTGTGAAGGCTTGTTTTAAAAGGCATGTAATGCAAATGTTGTTTTTGTGGTTCATATGTTGCATTTGTGTAATGCATGAGATAGATTGAAGGAGTAAGTGGTTTTCAAAGGTTTCTTGCATTGAGATGATTTTCCAATATGAGAAAAGTATAATGTGAAGTGGAAGTTTTTTCCAAGGAACTTGTATTTAACTTTGCATATGATGTTCATGCATGGAAATGTTAAATTGATGGTTTTGCAAGGATGTGCTTTGAAGTGAGTTACTTAGCTTTTCTAAGCTAAGGGTTGGTTTCCATGTTTGAGCAATGCATGATTTAAAGCATGTTGTTTAAAAAGGGGTTTTCAAACACTGCTTTGGTTTATCGGAATGTGTTTACTTTTAAAAGAGGTTTTATGACTCGCTGCATTGATGGTATTTTGGTTTTGAGCATTCCTCACTAAGCATTATGTGCTTACGCTTCTTTTTGTCCATCAATGCAGATATTTGAAGTTGGGACAACAAGAAGCAAGGGATTCAAGGAGAGCTGCACTTGAGATGTATGTCTCAGTTAATAGCTAAAGATAATAAAGGCAATGGGGGGAGAGTCTTTTATGTTGATGTTTAATGAGATTGTGTATGTTGGTTTATGATTTGAACTACGTGGTTTAACGCTTGCAACGTTTGAATCTTCTTATTCATAAGTCGTTATGATATGCTTCTTGTTTTAAAAGCATGATTAAGTGTTGGATGAGTTGAAAGAGTTGGTGCACCTAAGGGTGGTTTTGTATCTAGATTTTAATGCAATTTGGTAGTTATGATGCTTGGTATGTTGTTGCTTTGTTGAGGATTGATTTGGAGCATGTTCGATGGGGTTTAAATGTGTTAAATCAGGCCTATCTGCTGTTTCTGGGCAGGGTGTTTCGAAACACCCTTGCCTGTTTCGAAACAGGTGCTTGATTTGGCCTGGGTGTTTCAAAACGGGTAGAGGTTTTTCGAAACACTTTGGCTACTGTCAAGCCCCGTTTCTGAACGGGCTAACCCCGTTTCGAAACACTTGACCGTTGGGCACTGATTTGAATGGTTTTGAGGTTTGCAAGCTTTACGTTTTAGTCCTAATTTTTGTATGTGCATTTGTTTGAGTTTGAGATGTCCGATTAAGGTGAAATTTAGCAGAGAGGCATGAAACATGACTAATTTCATAGTGGTAACCTAAAAATCGGTAAAGTCCTCTTAATTTCCAGAATTTACAAAATGGTCCCTAAATTCGTATGTTGTGCAATTGAGTCCTTTATTGTTTTCCGATTGCTGTGATTTTTGAGTATGCTTATCTCAAGAGTATGCCTAGGTTTAATGTGCATCTAGACAAGTTTAAAAAGAAAAAAAAGGTTGTTAATCAAGGTTGACTTTCGGGTTGACTTTGGTTTTCCCCGTGTAATCTTCGTAGTTCGGGTCGACCGTCTAGGCCGGGCTAAGGTGGTTACATTTGGTGGTATCATAGCTGAGTTGCGAATGCTTGGGGAAATGGTAAATTGTTGTAATAAGTGTTTAATGTTTATTCTGATGTGTGGTTGAAAGTCGGTTGAAATGTATGTCTGTGAGTGAATTGTTGATGTTTTTAGCATGCTTTTTGATTGTGAATCTTCATTGAGCTAATGTGGATTTGTGTTGATGATATGCTGGTGAGGTGAGCTGATTTTATGAATGATGAAAGTGTAATGGGTATGATATGTTGATATTATGTTGTTGCGGGTGAATGTTGTTTGATGAGAGCATGATCGAAGTATGTTGATTGATATGCTCGATGTTGTGATATACATGTTTTTATTGACTGTTATGTCATGTAAAAGGGGAGAATTTGGGATACCTATTTCCTTATTATTATAGCTATTGTGTTATGTTGGAGTTGGAGTCTTGAATCCTTGCTTGAAGCTGGCCTGATGGTTTTGTTTGTTTTGTTATGATTGGTTGTTGTGGTTAGCATGATGGAATCGATGAGAGAATGGCAGTTGGGTGAGATGGTTGCTGCTTTAGAGCAGGTTGTTAAGGCGTGGAATTCACCTTTTAGTGGATGTGTTTCGTCTCAGTCTTTAGTGCTTGGAGTTGAGGTAGTGAGGCAGGAGGAAGAAGATGGTTCTGTGATTAAGAGTTCATCACCTATAGTTCAAGAGGTGTCGAGAACATCTCAGATCGTGGTGAAAGTGAGGCCTGTAGACGCGTCGGTTGTGGGACACGCGGGTTTGTCGAAACAACGTTTGTATGATTTGGGAGCTGTGGAGTATCATGGTTCGACACCTGAGGCGTTCGAGGCCTGGTTGGCCAATGTAATTCTAATTTTGGATCATGAAGGTTGTGACTACGCTTGTAAGCTGGGAAGTGTTGTCTCATTGATGTTGGAGGACGCTTGTGCTTGGTGGACATCGGTGGCGGTGGCAACACCTATCCACGATGTAGATTGGGACTTCTTTGTGTCTGCCTTTTATGAAAGGTACCTTGGAAAGAAATTCCCAAGGGTTAAGCAGCGTGGGGGTGTGGCTTCAGATTATGAAGGTGAGAAAAGTTTAAGCAAGAGAGTTGTAGGTACTAACCTCAGGAGCGGTCAGCGTGAGAGGCTATGTGATAGAAGGTTTTGCTTGAATCGAAGTCTAGGTGGTGGTGCAGACGTAGATCAAGTGCGGTATGATCAAGGAGTGGTAGCTCGGTTGCCGAAGTGTGACCGTTGTGGAAGGTGTCATGTTGGAGGTTGTCGGGGCGCGAGAGTTTGTTGGAACTGTGGTTCTAAGGAGCATGTGAAGTGAAATTGTCCTCAAGTGGTGAGATCAGCTTCAGTGGTAGCAAAAGGGTCTCTGATGGTTCGTAGGCGCGGCCGAGACAAAGTTCGAAGGTGGCCGGAACGGCAGAAAGGTGTGAGGAGCTTGGAGAAGGAATCTTGTTGGAATTGTGGGTGTGTTGGGCATTTGAGACGAAATTGTTTGAAGTTGGCTCGGGGTAGTCAGGGTTCTTTACCGCTGGGAGATGGTGATGACCTTAATGTGTTAGCTGATGCTGCAGTGGTGCGGCTGGAGAATGGTGGTTCTGCGAGGAAGAGTGCTCGTCTGTTGAAGCTCCGGGGCAGTGAGGTGTTTGCAGGTAACCTAGTTAAGTAATCTTTTCCCTAGTTATCTTAGTTGGTTTCAGGTTTGGTTTTCCCTTGCGTAGTGGTATGGTCTCGTAGCTAGCAAGTTTGGGGTAGTAGTTGGTGTTGTTTTGAAAACAACTTTAGTGTTAAGAGGGTATTAGTGGGTATTTCGTGGTTAATGGGTTATTGGAATGGTAGGGTCGGACAAGTTGGAAGTGAGATAGGAGGTTGTTCTTAGGCGGATTCTGAGGATGTTATTGGTGGGTGTGAACTGACATGCATGCACAGTTAAAATCATTTGTTATATGCTATATTATATATGTTGGTACATGCATACATGCGACATGACATTAGAAGTTTTGCATACATGTACACAAGCATTGATAGGGCATATTGGTGACCATGCATACGAACGTTCACACTTGCTGATAGCTAATCGGGTCCGTTAGTGTTGTGATAGGGTTAGGTTGGATGATGGGTTTTAAAAGTTGTTTTGGTGCTAGGAGAATGTTAGAAGTAATGGAGTGTATTAAGCGAGCTGTCAGTAATAGTGAGAGCGATATTGCATGTTGGCAGAAGGAAAGTGTTTGACGCTTAAGAAGTTTAGCGGTATGGTGGTGAGGAGATTAGCGGTTGAAGTTAGAATCAGTCAAAGTGGTTGTGAATAGCTAGTAGAAGTGGTAGTTTCTTGGTGTTAAGTGATGTTGCAGGATGTGTTTCCAGAGTGCTGAGGTAACTTGGCATTGATATTGTAATAGAAGGGTTGTTTTTGTAGGTGATGGTTCGTAGCAATCTTTGAGGAGTTGAGAAGAGGTTGTGTTAAGGGTTGTAGAAAAGGTTTGGCCTGGGAGAGTAGAAGTTTCGTAATCTTAAATGTATGTATAGAATGGGCGGTGTCCTGGTAAGGCTAGTGTTGTAGTCAAAGCTTGAAGTGGAATGGCAATGTAAGTTCAAGGTCCATTGTTGGTTGGACGGGTTCTTGTAAGAAGTGGTAGGCTAGTCGTGCATAAGTAAATTCCTTCTGATGTCAGCTAGTGGTATGTGGAACGGCTGGCAAAGTCAAGGTTGGGGTTTTGTGACGTGATTTTCGGATGTTAGGTGAGTAGTCCTGGTGTGTCGTTATGGTAATGATAGCGGCGGATGTGAAGGAATGTCGTCAATACGTTGAGAAGTTTGAGTAAGCAGTTGATGCTTAAGAACTTTTTTTTGCTTGATGTGGTAACCTTTGGAAGAGGTTGAGCAGTTGTGCAAGGGGTTTTAGAAGCAGTGAAGGTTGTGGGTCACATGGTGGCTGAACTGGATGGGTTGGTGTCACCGTGTGTACGAGTTTTGGGAGTTATGAGTTAAGGTGGTGTATGCTGTAAAAGTTTGGAGGTTCTTCAGGTTGTTGTTGGGGCTATGTGCAGTCCGGAAGTGTGAAAGGTTAAGCTGTGGTTAACATCTGAGTGTTCTGGAATTTGTGAACAGTATGTGGTGGTGTTGGGTTTGGTGGGGTTTTGTGTGTAGAGTTTTCAGTGGTGGTAAAGTCTATGTGTTGCCTTGTGGGTTGATTTGAGAAGCTTGGTTGTGCTCTTTTCGCCGGTTGAAATTTCGAGGACGAAATTTCCTAAGAGGGGGAGAGTTGTAACACCCCAATTTTGGGCTTAGAAGTTTTGGGTTTGAACCGGACCGGTCGGATTTTCAGTTCGAATATAAAAGGTGGTTTTAAGGAAAGCCTAGTTCGGGATGCGTTAAAAATATGGAAAAATATCTAAAAATCCTATTTTAATTTATATAAGAAGATGGTGAAATCAATTTTACAAAATGAGGTTTGGAAATATGACATTTTGAATTAGTGACTAAAATGTAATTTTTGAAAAGTTCGTGACTGTTTTAAAAGGATTGAAACTTTGAATCTTTAAGGAGCTAATTTACCCAAGGGAGGATTTCTCCAGATTTTTCTTAATTTTTAAAGACTCATTTAAGGTTTAATTAATGAAAAGAAAAGAGGGAAAAAGATATTTTTAGTTTCATAACTAACTTTTACCAAAATTTTCCCATTTCATTTTCTCTCAAAAATCCCTCAGCCAAACACATTTCCACAGCAACTTTTCCTTTGATTTTAACACCTAAAGTTGAGATTTCAATTCCTAAATGATTCCTAATCATTTCTACATCAAATCCTCATCATTTGCTTAATGAATTTTCAAGGATTTTGGCTCTAAACAAGAAGAAATCCACATTTAGAGGTATGAACGTCCTTCTCCTCTAAATACTCAATTCTTTACTGAAATTCCCAAGTTCTCAATCCTTAAATTAAGTTTTATTAAAGGTTTTAATGTTGTGATCTTGATTTTGGCTTAAAATGCAAGATTTGGATTTAATTTTGAAGAAATTCCTATTGGATGATAGGGCTCTGTTTTGAGATGTCTTTTTGATGTATTTTGGATGTCTAAATGATGTGTGATTGAGGTTTAATCAATGCAATCCCGAATAGGTTGATTTTCCTAAGTTTTTACTTGTGAAAATGGTGGTTTTTGGGGTGATCTTGGTGTTTTGTTAATGCTGGAAGTATAAGGATGAGTTTGGGTTTATTTTGGATGTTAATTGATGTCTAAAAATGGTTAGAAGTGATGGATCTTGGCTGGGTTAAGTTTTGGAAGTGTTTGGATGTGATTTTGTTTGTGTTTGGTAGCCGAAATGTTGGGTTTATGAAGAGCAGCGAGTTTAGGTGTGTTGCTGGTGTTTTTAATGCATGATGATGCATTAATCCTCTGTTGTTATGTGCTTGAAACAAGGGAGAATGATCCGTGAGCAATAGAGGTGGCGTTGAAGGTTTCAGATGCTTGGAAGGCTTGTTGGCTAGCCTAGTTTTGTGTATTGGTGAGTGAATTTGGGTTTTCAGCTTTGAAACCAATGTTTGAAGGTTTTGGGAGCTTAGTTTAAGTCTAAACAACTTAGCTAAGCTCAAGAGTAAGTAAATGAAATTTCTCTCTTGGTTTGTGATATGAATTGGTTTTTAAAGCACTTGTGATTGTTGGATGCAATGCATGTGATTTGCATGTTTAAATTCTGTTTTGAAAGCATATTTTAGCATGGTTTAATGCTGGTTTTGAAAGTCATGTGTGAAGGATGCTCAAGGTAAGAGATCCTTGGTTTTGTACATTGGAATTGTGGAATTGATGCATAGTGTTGCATGTTGTTTAATGGCTTTGTTTAATGCTTCAAAACAGTGAAGTGATGATGGTAATTGGTGGTTTTGGCATTTTGGTTATGCTTGTAAAAACAGTGGATTAATGTGGTAAAATGGTTATATTGGCAAGTGATGTAAGTGGTTCTTGGTTACTTTAATCGGATATAGTTAGCCGGCTATAGGATTGGGTGCACCGTGAATTGAGTCGCCTTGGATGTCGAGGGGGTTGTAATTGTACCGTAAACTCCATCCAAGAATCCTAGCGATTGAGGAAATTGGTGTCACCACGATGGAGGATGGCTCTCGTGGGTGAACCTTGTTAAAAGTCACCACGATGGAGGGTGGCTCTCGTGGGTGGACTTTGTTAAGCGTCACAACGGTGGAGGGTTGCTCCCGTGTGTGAGCTTGGTTAAGGTGATTACAATGGTTGTGGTAGCTTCCATGTGTAAGCCTTGTGATGTGTCCCGACTCTCGCTAGTGTATTATACAACTTCCGATCAGTGATGTTGAGGGGTTGTGATTGTACCGTTAAACTCCATCACGGGTGTTGAGGGGTTGTGATTGTACCGGTAAACTCCACCTTGTGTTGTTCGGAAGTGTGTATGGAGCGCGTGGGACAACGTTTGTAATCCGCGTATCCGATTGTGTCTTGTGTTATGATGGTTTGTGAATTATCACTTGGAAGCCAATATAATGTTCTTAAATGTAATGAAGCATGAGATGCTTGAAATGACGCAAGGTTGCATGGAATGTGTGTAATGTACCAAGAATTCATGTATTTCTTGTTAGCTTGAACAAGGGTTTATCTTCTATTGAGAATGGTGCATATGTGCATGGAATCTCTTTAGTGCATTGAAGTCTTGTGAAGGCTTGTTTTAAAAGACATGTAATGCAAATGTTGTTTTTGTGGTTCATATGTTGCATTTGTGTAATGCATGAGATAGATTGAAGGAGTAAGTGGTTTTCAAAGGCTTCTTGCATTGAGATGATTTTCGAATATGAGAAAAGTATAATGTGAAGTGGAAGTGTTTTCCAAGGAACTTGTATTTAACTTTGCATATGATGTTCATGCATGGAAAGGTTAAATTGATGGTTTTGCAAGGATGTGCTTTGAAGTGAGTTACTTAGCTTTTCTAAGCTAAGGGTTGGTTTCCATGTTTGAGCAATGCATGATTTAAAGCATGTTGTTTAAAAAGGGGTTTTCAAACACTGCTTTAGTTTATCGGAATGTGTTTACTTTTAAAAGAGGTTTTATGACTCGCTGCATTGATGGTGTTTTGGTTTTGAGCATTCCTCACTAAGCATTATGTGCTTACGCTCCTTTTTGTCCATCAATGCAGATATTTGAAGTTGGGACAGCAAGAAGCAAGGGATTCAAGGAGAGCTCCACTTGAGATGTATGTCTCGGTTAATAGCTATAGATAATAAAGGCAATGGGGGAGAGTCTTTTACGTTGATGTTTAATGAGATTGTGTATGTTGGTTTATGATTTGAACTACGTGGTTTAACGCTTGCAACGTTTGAATCTTCTTATTCATAAGTCGTTATGATATGCTTCTTGTTTTAAAAGCATGATTAAGTGTTGGATGTATTGAAAGAGTTGGTGCACCTAAGGGTGGTTTTGTATCTATATTTTAATGCAATTTGGTAGTTATGATGCTTGGTATGTTGTTGCTTTGTTGAGGATTAATTTGGAGCATGTTCGATGGGGTTTAAATGTGTTAAATCAGGCCTATCTGCTGTTTCTGGGCAGGGTGTTTCGAAACACCCTTGCCTGTTTCGAAACAGGTGCTTGATTTGGCCTGGGTGTTTCGAAACTTGCTGCTCTACACAAAAACACCATTTCAGCTACCGAAAACAACTGAAATCACCTCCAAACTTTCCCAAAACAAATCCCAGCCAAGATCTATCAATTCTAATCACTTCTAAACCTCAATCAACACCAAAAATCACCATAAACACGTTCTTATATCTCCAACAACAACAAAACACCAAGAACACTCCAAAAAACACAATTCTAGCATGTAAAACTTAGGAATCCAAACCTATTCGGGATTTTTTTAATAAAACCTCATTTATAACATCAAATATCATTCAAAATACATTAGAAATCAACCTCAAAATAGAGCTCAACCAAGAGTTACGAAAATAATCAAGATCTCACCAAGAATCTTGATTTTTGCCACAATTTCATGTTTCTAACATTAAAGCAACTCAAAAATCATTAACAAAGGATTGATAACTTGGGAATTTCAGTAAAGAACTGATCATTAGAGGAGAAGGATGAAGCCTACCTCTAATGGCTGATTTCTCCTCAATTTGGGTAAGATTTCTTGAAAATCCAAAGTAAAAACAAAAGGTTTTGATGAGATAAAGATTAGGAATCCTTAGGATAATGAAATCTGAGTAAAAGAGATGAAAATCAAAGGTTAATTGATGAAGGAAATGTGTTTGGCTGAGTGAGAGTTGAGAGAAAATGAAATGAGAGAAAAGCCAACGTAAGGTAGTTATGAAGAAGTCAACTTAGATTTACTTTTTAATTCTCCTTAATTCCTTAATTAAAACATTATTAAAAACTCCCAAATTAAAGAGAAATCTGACGAAAAACATTTTGGTAAAATTAGCTCCTATACAAAACAATCACTAGTCAACTTTTGTAAAAATTGCAATTTGGTCACTACATCGAAATGTAGTATTTCCAAATCATATTTTGTAAAATTGTTTTCACCATAACCTTTAATATAATAAATGAGGATTTTTAGATATTTTTCCATATTTTTAAGGCATCCCGAACTAGGTGTTCCCTAAACCTCCCTTAAAGATTCGAATCATTCTCGACCGGCTCGATTGAACCTCTAAAACATCTAGACCCAAAACCAGGGCGTTACAGCTTCCGCCCAACAAAGAGGCGTCATACACTTCCTACCATACAAGGTTTCATATGGAGTCATTTGTTGTATACTTCCTTGATAGCTTTTATTATAAGCAAACTCCACGAAAGGCAACTACTTCTCCCAAGAACCTTAGAAATCTATAACATAACACTGTAACATATCCTCAAGAACTTGGATAACTCGCTCAGACTGACCATCCGTCTGAGGATGATATGAGGTACTGAAATTGAGCCATGTACCCAAAGCTCTATGCAAACACTCCCAAAACCTCGTGTTAAACCTCATATCTCTATACGAAACTATAGATTTAGGTACATGATGCGTGTAAAAGAGTCATATTAAATTGGAGCACAAGTGTACACCCGTGTCAAGTTATAGTATAATATATATTGTCTCTAGAGGGATTGGGACAACTTCAGAATTAATTTTCCCGCACAAGAAAAATAAAAACATAGATAATTGATAATTGGTTGGATTGAAGTAAAACTAAAGTAGACAAGGGAAATAAAGGAAGAAATCAGATTGATTAAGTAGGCTGGTATTGATTTGCTCAGTAGTGCAGGTGTTGTATTGTTCAGAGGACTTCTGTTGTGTCTGTCATCGAGCCTGTCGCGGCAGCACCTGTCGCGGCAGTGGTCTGTTAATGTCGCGACAGTGAACAATAGCTTTGTACTTCAAGTTCAGCAAGAATTCCTAGTATGACTCGTTCTATCCATAGGTCCAAGTTCTGTCTATGAACACGTCTTTGATGATACCTCTCGGTGTGAATCGAAGGATGAACACCGATGTTTGTGAATTCTTCCTTAGCTGCTTAGCCTTGTACCTATCCCTAGGCCAAGATGGTTTAACCATAAACTGGAAAACTCGTATTTACTCCTTTCAAATACTTAACTCTCCCGATATTAAGTAAATAGATATCCTCACAATGCTCTCCTGAAACTCTTATGAGATGTTGAAACTAGAGTAAATAAACTTGAAGCTTTTATTGAATTGAACAGAAATATCCTAAAAAACGGTACAACCCTTAGAACTACGTTACAAGATCAACCCTTTGCCCTAGGGGAAGTTTAGAACATGGTGGAGAGAGAGAAACAACTAGGGTTTTGGGGGAAGACGACTAGGAGCTAGATTCCCCTTCTCTAGATCGAATTACAAGTATATATATAGGCCTTGGGTACAAGTTTTCTTAATGGCCAAGAATACTAGTTCGAATTAAAGTACAAATCATTAAAGACTAAATCTCTGAATAAACGTCCTTTAGTTCGCCATATCTTCTTGCTTTGACTTTCTCCTCAAACATTGGGCAAGGCCTTCCTTGTGCTTCTGGGCTCCAAAAATTATGCGAGTGGTCTCTAAAAATTAGGCTTGAAATCCTCTATCAGTCGAACTTCACTTCGCCTTTTCCATATCTTCTTCTTCACTGTCGCCACCTCTCTCATGGTATATGTCACAACAATGATTTATAAGGCAATTTGCTTCATTACTCTCACCACTTCTGTCACGACAACTGTTACGACAGTTATCTTATGTTCGTTTGTTGCCCTGGATTCTACCACTACAGTTTTCTTATGTTCCTCTACTACCCTGGATGTTGTCACGATAGTTTTGTTCTGTTCCTCTGCTGCCACGACATGTACCTGCAAGAATTGACCGAAATCAGCAGTAGTTGTGCAAAATTATCCCTATGTGATGTTTATGCAAATTCTATCCTAAAATGCAACTAAACATGCTTGAGTGCATCAATAATATGGATAAATGAGGGTAAAATATAGAACATTTATGCACTCAACACACCCCCAAACTCGAATTATTACTTGTCCTCAAGCAAATGCAATCTAACTAAGAATGATTTTTTTTTGGCTTTGGCTTAACTCAATGAACAACCATTACCTACAGCACCTTCACCATCAAGATCAATACCTTTTCGGATGCTTACGGACTTATCCAGAGCAATACTATAACTCTCGTGTGAGTGTGTGCAGGTTTTGTGAACAAATATGAGCCTAGACTCCTTAGTAACCAGAATAGTTATTTTACTCACTTGAGTTTTATTTCAAAATAATTATTGACTGGAGCCAATTTTTGGGCTCCTCTAGTTGTTTCTAACTTAGACCGAAGTTTTTTTCTACTAGAGCCGATTTCGGGCACCTCTAGCTATCTTCCTATAGCCGGTGTTAGGCACCTCTAGGGGCAACTGAGTCTAAGTTTTTTTCTAACTCAAGTGGTTAAGCTTCATATTCTAAGTTTACTAACAATAGTCTAGACAACATATAAGTCACAAAAGTATTTTAAGAGTTAAGAACTATAGTAAGGCTCTAAATATTTCCTAAAACACTCTAAAGATATTGTCACGACAGAGAATGCCGTGACATGTAAGAGAGGTTCAAAAAAGCCAAATTTTTATTTTTTTTAGACACAAAAATAAATAGTTATAAACACAAAATATAATTAGTCTATTAATAATAAGAGGACCGCCTACCCCCAAACTCGAGGGTTGCATTGTTCTCAATGCATGACAGATAAAAACAGAAAGATAAAAACATCACAAATAGAAAATAGAAACACGGAAGATAGAAGGAGCAAGAAACTTAAGTTGAAGTGCCAACATTATTGTCGTAACTATCGCAGTAGATGTAGCTGGTGATACTGGGGCGGCACGATGGGTAGGTGATGCTGGGCGGCGGAAGCAGGGCGGCAGCATCAGTACTAGCGGGTGGCGGGTGGCGAGTGCCTGGTTCGTTGATCTTTCAAAGGATGACTCATCTGCGGCCAGGGCAGCGAAACTAGATACTGCCAAGACAAAGAACACCATGTCTTGATGGCCTTAGGCTTTTAGGTTGATGTGAGTTCTTTATTGGAAAAGACAAGAAAAACAAATAAAATAAAAACTTAATAGTCAAGAGGGAATTAATCCTTGAAACTCTTATCCTAAAATAACGATATTAAAAACTGAAACTAAATAAAATTTGAGGAGAGTCGTTTCCGATATTTCTTATGGTCCATCTGCACCCTCCCCCCCCCCCCCCATCGAGTTAAAATATTGCCCAAAAAGGGTTGGGCACATGTGCTCGTGGCTACTCCTTTTTGTTTTATAATGGTGGAGGTGACTTTCTTTCTGGTTCCTTTGTAGTCCATAAAGTCCTCCCATCTTGGCATTGTTTCTGAACACATGAACATATGTTTAGGAAAAATTATGTATATATCCAACCATGTACTTACCTCATTCTCGTCGAAGTTCGTTATTGTGGAAAGTAGCCTTTGTTGTCGTGTCTGCTACTACGACAACTAGTTATTTTGACAGTCCTTTGTCAGGTTGCTTTGCAGGTCAAGGGGACATTGGAAAGTGCCATGACTCCCCATATCAATTTCTGTTGGCCACTCACAGGTCTCCATCAGTAGAGATCTAGATGATTCTAAATCCATCGGCGTTGGTTCCTTAAATACCTGCAATGGAATTGGTGAGTTTTCAAAGAATTCAAAAGGTTTGTTTATTACCTACTCATATTCCATTGGCGAGGCATTGTCATCGGGTTTCTCTTGCATGTGGTTGTGCGAGTGCCATGGCAAAGGTGGATGTATGCAACCTTTGTCGGACATAGCTGAGGCAGTGGGTTGAGGTTTTACCTCGGCAGTGGTTTCTGCTTCAGCATCAGTCGTTGCCGAGGCGGCAGTTACCGCTTTGACCGGGGTTTCTGCCTCGGAAGTGGTTGCCGCCGTGACATTCTTCTCAACTTCATTAGGTGTTGTTGTGTCGGTGTAGTGACCAAATCGCAGTTTTTGCAAAAGTTAAATAGTTACTGTTTTTGTAAAGGATTGAAACTTTGAATCTTTAACGAGCTAATTTTACCAAAATGTTTTTAATTAGATTTCTCCTTATTTTGGGTGATTTTAATAATGTTTTAATTAAAGGAAATAAAGATTGATTAAAGGAAAAACTATCTGTAACACCCGGGTTTGAGGGTCGGGTGAAAATAATATGTAAATAATGTTTCGGGTCTCCATTTTTATCTTAAAAATTCCTTTTATATGTTGGATCAATTTTGAAATTTAATTAAAACACAAAATCTAATGGATTTTAGGATTTTTGGTGATTGCCATTCATTAGTGGCAAAGTGGTAATTATTGAGACTTTTAAAATA
The DNA here is from genome assembly GCA_958450335.1 of Hibiscus tridactylites. Lineage (NCBI taxonomy): Eukaryota > Viridiplantae > Streptophyta > Magnoliopsida > Malvales > Malvaceae > Hibiscus > Hibiscus tridactylites. Next base: position 71,601,937 of record OY288274.1, on the reverse strand, counting down.
AAACTCTCTTATTTCAAACACCCAACTATTCATCATCTTCTTCTCTCCTCTTCCATCCTATTCCAACGTCAAAACCCCTTCCCCTTAGAATCACTATTCCATCATCTTACAAGCTCATTGTTGAAGATTTCTCGAAGGTAAAACCATTTTTGACTCGTCCTCCCTTTTCTCTACAAGTTAGTACCTTTAGTTTCCATTATTGTTCATGATTTTGCAATTTGAAGTTTTGGGGTTTTTGATTAAAAATACTATATTTATTGTCTTTAACTTAAGATTTTGATTTGTTAATGATATATGGGTTGTTTACTATCTATGAGGTCCAACATAGTAGATTTTTACATGGTTTTATGGAGTTTCCCGAATTTGGGTTTTTAGAGGGTTTTAGGTTGAGTTTTGGGGGTGTTTTATGTGGGAGAGTGTAGGCTGATGGTTAGACTATGAATGAAGGTTGTTTTGGATGCCTTAGAGAGTAGTTTGAGGGTTGAAAACAAAGGATTTGGACTAGGCTTTATGGCTGCTCGGGAATGAGGAATTTGAGAGTTATTCTTAGCTTGAAACTTGTGTTATGTGTTTGAATTATGTTCCGAGTTTGCTACATTGAATCATGGACTGAATTATGATTGTTTTGATTGTGTTGGGTGATTAGAAGCAAGGAATCTTGTTGGTGAAGCCTCGGGGACGAATCCGGAGAATTCAGTGACTTGAGCTTGGTTTTCGGCTCTCTTTTGGGTAGCAACAGTGAGTAGAAATGCCAAACCTTGATTTGTTTTCGAAATGGAAATCTTGGGGTTTGAGTGTGACCTAGAGGGTTCACCTAAACCCGAGTGTAAGTTACTACTCCTACATCTTTGTTATGTGTTGATGAATGGTTATATGATGTGGTCATGTGCATCTCGAGTTGTTTTACATCGTTGTTGTTGTGTAGTCGTGTAGAAGACGAGCCTCATGTGATGGTTGTCTAAACTACGGTGATGAGTGGTCCAACCGGTAGTGACTAGTAGTAGAGTAAGGTGATTAGTGGTCCCATCAAAAAACTACTAGTCGAACGGTGATGTGTGGTCCCACAGTGTGTATGTTGGTTGTGCATGTGCAAGTCGTGTGTAGTCTTGTTGTGATAATCAATCGTGCATCCATTGATTTATTGTAAATTGTGAAATGTGTTTTGAAAATTGCATGCTTGTTGATTCATAGAGCTTCTCTCACTAAGCTATTTAGCTTACGCTCACTTTTGTTTCCAACATGCATATCGTTAGAGTTCGGGAGGCAAGCAGGCAAGGAAGGATCTTTTGGAGTTCTCAATTTATCTCAAGTATGATTTACGCATTGTAATTTTGCCTAGACGATGGGGATGTAGACTTGTAGGAGTTGGTGTCAAACTCCTTAGTTGATGATGTGTTTTGTTGAGCATGATGATTTGATGATTTTATGTTGATCATGTGTATGCCATTATGTCATGGGTTGTAAACCGTATTTACTTGATGCATGCTTGCCTAGTGGTTGAAAACTTATATCCCTTTTGTGAATGCTATGTATAAATCCTTGTTGAGCTTATTGGTTCTTTTAATGTATGGCTCTTACATGTTTGATGTGTGCTAAGAATGCTTGTATAGGGTGCCTTGCATCTAGAATTGATGTATGTTGAATGTGGGAGGTTTTGGTTGGAATTTGGGGCTACCTTGTACCAAAAACCAGCTAGAATCTATCTTTTCACAGCTCGTGTATCGAAACGGTTGGTCTCATTTTGATACGGCCTCTTGTTTCAGGCCAGGCGTTTCAATACGCATAGGGGTCGTTTCTGTACGATTTTGCCACTGGAAATATGAGATTTTGCCATTAAATTGAGGTACCGAAACGGGTCTTGGCATTTCGGAACGGTCTTCATTTCATTGACCACGAGAAGTTGACCGTTTGGTGTGTTTCGAAACAGTTGACCACCGTTTCGATACGGTCTTCTCGTGTTGACTTGGGCCCGTTGACCAAGTCAAGGCATTTCGATACACATCTTGGGTGTTTCGAAACGACCTGCTTTTTAAGCTAAAATGGACTGTTTTGTAATGATGTTGAGTTGATCGTCTCGTTTGTTGCTTCCGTTGTTGACCTTTCATATAGGATTTAATAAGACCATTTATACAAGATAATAATAAAAGAAATTTTATAGCTTTTCTAACCGAAGGGGAGCCTTAGTGGGTTTCACTTCGGTTTTCCCCGTGTAGCCTACTCGGACTGGTCAGTCATCCAGACCGGGACGAGAGAGTTACATTTGGTGGTATCAGAGCCTGAGGTTTCTGAGACCTCGGGTAGGTAAGTGAGGTAAGTTGATATGTTGTGATGTTGCTTTGTATTGATGAGTGTTTTATCATGAATGCTCGAATGTTTGCTTGCCAACACGGTGTTTGAAAGCATGCTTCAGTGGTCTTTTTTTGGTTGGGTTAAGGGCTAGTCAAATATCTCCATTGTTAGGTGTTGTTGTCAAAAAGGAAAATTGTTTTGGTTTAACGAGCTTGAGAACCGGAGTCCTTGCCCTTATGCTAACCTAACGTTTTCCTTGTTGTTGTGTGTTTGTTGTTTTAGATCTTATTTGCTATGGTGAGACCGAGGGGATAGCCTAGAGCGGGTGACCAGGCACCCGAGGACGTGCCTCCTGCTCCTCATGCTCCCGATGGTAATGGGGTAAATGTTGGAGGTGATGGTAATAGGCCTCAGGTTGATGCTAATTTGAGAGGTAACAGGGCTCCAGCGGGCCAAGGTCAGGCAGGTGTAGTTGTGGCACATTTGATTTAGACCATAGTCGGAGCTTTTCAGACAGCTTTGTCGGTATGCAAGCTGCAGCACCACCCCAGGTTGTGGAGACAGGATTACCCCTAGAGAGGCTTCGTAACTTGGGAGCAGTTGAGTTTCGTGGATTGACTCCCGAGGGTTCAGAGGGGTGGCTTGAGAGTACTACTCGCATCTTGGGTCAGGCGGAGTGTTCAGACGCCCATAAGTTGGGTTGTATTGTCTCCTTGCTCCAGGGGGACGCTTATACTTGGTGGACCACTGTTACTTCTGGTATGGCCGAGGTGGATATTACATGGGAGTTCTTCAGAAATGCCTTCAAGAGGAAGTATCTTGGAGTCCAGTACTTAGATGAAAAGAAGAGAGAGTTTATGGCTTTGGTTCAAGGTAATAGGATTGTGTCTGAATACGAGGTTCAGTTCGTGAGATTGAGCCAGTATGCCCCTAAGTTGGTTCCTAGTGAGAAGGAATGGTGTGACCGCTTCAGGTATGGGTTGACTACAGATGTGAAGACCTACATGCTTGCCTTCGACTACATTGAGTTTGATGTCTTGGTCTCTAGGGCCAAGGATATAGAGCAGAACCTGGGATCTAGAGCACGTGCTAGTGGGTCTGACTCCGGAAAGAGACATGCAAATTGGGATAGAGACCAAGCCAAGAGGCAAAGGGCCAAGGGGTTATTATGCACACACCAGAGTGCAATAGATGTGGGAGACGACATCAGGGCGAGTGTGCGGGAACTTTTGGGCCTTGTTGGAACTGTAGATCTCGAGACCACATACTGTCCACACCTAGCTAGGGGCGGACCGGCTCCAGCTAGGGGTTTTGAACATCAGAGAGGCCGTGGGTGCGGTCGTGGAAACTTTCAGCCAAGGAATAAGGGTCAGAGGAACTTGGCTCATGTAGTAGCAGTCCAGCCCGAGGGAGGAGGACCGGCTAGGGTGTATGCTCAGCAAGAGGCTGGGAATGACACATATGTGATTGCAGGTAATTTCTCATTACAGTCTTTGAGTTTGCTTTCTTTGATAGATTCGGGGTCGACACATTCGTATATTTTGGGTGAGCACGCAAGGTCATTAGGGTTACCATGTGATTGGTTAGAGGTAGGTGTAAATGTCACTAGCTCTTTTGGTGATAAAGTGGTAGTTAGGAAAGTGTATAGAAGGTGTCCCTTGATGGTTCAGGGCCATGTATTTCCAGTCGATATGATGGAGTTACCCTTTTACGGTTTTGATGTGATTTTGGGCATGGATTTGCTTGTAGAGCATAGAGCTAGGGTTGACTTCGAGACCAAGAGAGTCTCCTTGAGGCTTACCGATGACTTTGAGGTTGTGGTAGTTGGTGAGAACGTCAGGTTCTTGTCCAATGTAGTTTCCGCTTTGGAAGCTCAGAGGTTGTTGAGTTCAGGGTGTCAGGCTTACTTGGCTTATGTAATGAATCCTAATATGAGTGAGGTGAGACCTCAGGACATCAGAACAGTATGTGATTTTCCTAGTATTTTTCCGGAAGAGCTACCAGGTTTGCCTCCAGACAGAGCAATTGAGTTTGCTATTGAGACGTATTCTGATTCTGCACCAGTGTCGATTGCTCTGTATAGAATGGCACCGAAAGAGTTGAAGGAGTTGAAGACACAGCTTCAGGAGTTGACTGATAGGGGCTTCATTAGGCCTAGTATTTCTCCGTGGGGTGCTCCGGTCTTGTTTTTGAAAAAGAAAGATGGTAGCATGAGGATGTGTATAGATTATAGGCAGTTGAATAAGGTAACAGTGAAGAACAAATATCCTTTGCCTAGGATAGATGACTTGCTAGACCAGTTGAGAGGTTCTTATGTATTTTCGAAGATTGACTTGAGGTTCGGGTACTACCAATTGAAAGTGAAGGATGTGGATATACCGAAGACGGCCTTTCGTACACGTTATGGACACTATGAGTTTTTGGTGATGCCTTTTGGGTTGACTAACGCTCCAGCAGCCTTCATGGATATGATGAACCGTGTGTTTCATGAGTTCTTGGACATGTTTGTGGTAGTGTTCATATACAACATCTTAGTGTACTCTAGGACCGAAGAGGAACATGATGAGCATTTGCGGTTAGTACTTAAGACCCTACAAGAGAATCGATTGTATGCCAAGGTAAGCAAATGTGAGTTCTGGATTAGGGAGGTAGTCTTCCAAGGTCACGTGATCTCGACTAGTGGGATTAGTGTGGATCCCAAGAAGATAGAAGCTATAGTGAATTGGAAACAACCAAAGTCAGTGACAGAAATCCGCAGTTTCCTAGGCTTGGCGGGATACTATAGAAGGTTTGTTGAGGGGTTTTCTAGAATAGCGGCTCCGTTGACTAAATTGCTACAGAAGAATGTTTCGTATGAATGGTCAGATGAAAGACAAGAAGCATTTGAGAAATTGAAGAAAGCTTTGACCAAAGCTCCTATTTTGATTCAGTCTAAACCAGGGAGAGAGTTTGTTATTTACAGTGATGCATCCTATGTAGGGCTAGGTTGTGTGCTTATGCAAGAGGGTAAGGTGGTAGCATATGCTTCGCGATAGTTGAAAGTTCATGAGAAGAATTACCCCACCCATGACATAGAGCTAGCCGTAGTGGTGTTCGCATTGAAGATTTGGAGACACAATCTTTATGGTGAGAAGTGCACCGTGTACACAGACCACAAGAGTTTGAAATATTTGATGTCTCAGAGGGAGTTGAACCTCATGCAACATAGATGGTTAGAGCTACTCAAGGATTATGACCTCACAATAGAGTACCATCCGGGCAAGGCAAACGTAGTGGTCGATGCCTTAAGTATAAAAGTGGTCGTTGAGCTACGAGCTATGTTTGCGAGATTGAGTGTGTCTAAGGATGGTGGGTTGATAGCCGAGCTTCGGGTTAAGCCTTCGTTAGTTCAGCTAATTCAAGAGAAGTAGTTGCGAGATGAGTCTTTGGCACCTCACGTGCAAGACATAGCCGAAGATAGGCCTACCGAGTATTGTTTTGGTGAGAATGGGATCCTATGTTACAAGGATAGGATAGTGGTTCCAGAGGATACCGAGTTGAGGCGCACGATCTTGAATGAAGCTCATAATAGTCCTTTTGCTATGCATCCGGGTAGCACGAAGATGTATCGAGGGTTGAAAGAAAAGTACTATTGGGTTGGTTTGAAGAAGAACGTGGCCGAGTTTGTCAGTAGGTGTATGGTTTGTCAGAGGGTCAAGGCCGAGCATCAGTTTCCCTCAGGTTTGTTACAGTCGTTGAAGATTCCAGAATGAAAGTGGGAACGTATCACCATGGACTTTGTGTCAGGGCTACCGTTGACTCCTTCGAAGAAGAATTCAGTGTGGGTGATTGTGGATAGGTTTACTAAGTGTGCCCACTTCATACCAGTTCATACCACCTATACCTTAGATAAGTTGGCCGATCTGTATATCTGTGAGATAATGAGACTACATGGGGTACCGAAGTCAATTGTGTCAAACCGAGATCCGAGATTTGCAGGTAGATTTTGGGAGTGTTTGCATCGAGCTTTGGGTACTTGGTTGAACTTCAGTACTTCGTATCATCCGCAGTCAGATGGTCAGTCTGAGAGAGTGATTCAGGTGCTGGAAGATATGTTGAGATGTTGTATCATTGATTTTCAGGGGTCGTGGGAGAAACATCTATCGTTAGTGGAGTTTGCGTATAACAACAGTTTTTAGTTGAGTATTCAGATGACTCCTTATGAGGCCTTGTATGGAAGGAGTTGTAGAACCTCGATTTGTTAGGCCGAAGCCGGACAGAAGCTTGTACTGATGCCTGAATTGCTTAAGGGCACCACCGAGAAGGTAAAGTTGATATGTGATCGTTTAAAGGCAGCTTCAGATCGACAGAAGTTCTATGTCGAATTAAAGAGGAAAGAGGTAGAGTATTCCGTGGGAGAAAAAGTGTTTTTGAAAGTCTCACCTTGGAAGAAGGTGATGAGGTTTGGGAGGAAAGGCAACTTAAGCCCAAGATTCATTGGACCTTATGAGATAGTTGAGAGGATTGGTCCCGTCGCGTATAGATTGAGACTCCCGACTGAGCTAGAGAAGATTCATGATGTCTTTCATGTGTCGATGCTTAGGGGGTATAGATTGGATCTGTCCTATGTAATGCCCGTAGAAGAGATTGATATGAATCCGGACTTGTCTTACAACGAAGAACTAGTTAAAATAATTGCTTCTGATAGTAAGGTGTTGTGTGGCAAGACCATAGAGTTGGTCAAAGTATTATGGAGACATAGAGGTGAGGAAGAGGCCACATAGGAAAAGAAAGCTGACATGCTTGAGAATTTTCCGTACTTGTTTCTGTCAGGTAATTTCAGGGACGAAATTCCTTTAGTAAGGGAGAGTTGTAACACTCAGGTTTAGGGGTCGGGTGAAAATAATATTTAAATAATGTTTCGGGTCTCCATTTTTGTCTTAAAAATTCATTTTATATGTTGGATCAATTTTGAAATTTAATTAAAACCCAAAATCTAATAGATTTTAGGATTTTTGGTGATTGCCATTCATTAATGGCAAAGTGGTAATTATTGAGACTTTTAAAATAAAACTCTTTTATTTCAAACACCCAACTATTCATCATCTTCTTCTCTCCTCTTCCATCCTATCCCAACGTCAAAAACCCCTTCCCCTTAGAATCACTATTCCATCATCTTACAAGCTCATTGTTGAAGATTTCTCGAAGGTAAAACCATTTTTAACTTGTCCTCCCTTTTCTCTACAAGTTAGTACCCTTGGTTTCCATTATTGTTCATGATTTTCCAATTCGAAGTTTTGGGGTTTTTTATTAAAATGCTATCTTTATTGTCTTTAACCTAAGATTTTGATTTTTTTAATGATATATGGGTTGTTTACTATGTATAAGGTCCAACATAGTAGATTTTTACATGGTTTTATGGAGTTTCCCGAATTTGGGTTTTTGAGGGGTTTTTGGAGGGTTTTAGGTTGAGTTTTGGGGTGTTTTATGTGGGAGAGTGTGGGCCGATGATTAGACTATGAATGAAGGTTGTTTTGGAAGCCTTAGGGAGTAGTTTGAGGGTTGAAAACAAAGGAGTTGGACTAGGCTTCATGGCTGCTCGGGAATGAGGAATTTGAGAGTTATTCATAGCTTGAACTTGTGTTATGTGTTTGAATTATGTTCTGGGTTTTCTACATTGAATCGTGGACTGAATTATGATTGTTTTGATTGTGTTGGGTGATTAGAAGCAAGGAATCTTGTTCGTGAAGCCTCGGGGACGAATCTGAAGAATTCGGTGACTTGAGCTTGGTTTTCGACTCTCTTTTGGGTAGCAACGGTGAGTAGAAATGTCAATCCTTGATTTGTTTTCGAAATGGAAATCTTGGGGGTTTGGGTGGGACCTAGAGGATTCACCTAAACCCGAGTGTAAGTTACTACTCCTACATCTTTGTTATGTATTGATGAATGGTTATATGATTGTGTCATGTGCATCTCGAGTTGTTTTACATCGTTGTTGTTGTGTAGTCGTGTAGAAGTCGAGCCTCACGTGATGGTTGTCTAAACTACGGTGATGAGTGGTCCCACCGGTAGTGACTAGTAGTAGAGTAAGGTGATGAGTGGTCCCATCGAAAAACTACTAGTCGAACGGTGATGTGTGGTCCCACCGTGTGTATGTTGGTTGTGCATGTGCAAGCCATGTGTAGTCTTGTTGTGATAATCAATCGTGCATCCATTGACTTATTGTAAATTGTGAAAAGTGTTTTCAAAACTGCATGCTTGTTGATTCATATAGCTTCTCTCACTATGCTAGTTAGCTTACGCTCTCCTTTGTTTCCAACATGTAGATCGTTAGAGTTCGGGAGGCAAGCGGGCAAGGAAAGAGCTTTTGGAGTTCTCAATTTAGCTCAAGTATGATTTACGCATTGTAATAATGCCTAGACGATGGGGTGTAGACTTGTAGGAGTTGGTGTCAAACTCCTTAGTTGATGATGTGTTTTGTTGAGCATGATGATTTGTTGATTTTATGTTGATCATGTTTATGCCATTATGTCATGGGTTGTAAACCGTATTTACTTGATGCATGCTTGCCTAGTGGTTGAAAACTTATATCCCTTCTGTGAATGCTATGTATGAATCCTTGTTGAGCTTATTGATTCTTTTAATGTATGGCTCTTACATGTTTTATGTGTGCTAAGCATGCTTGTATAGGGTGCCTTGCATCTAGAATTGATGTATGTTGAATGTGGGAGGTTTTGGTTGGAATTTGGGGCTTCTTTGTACCAAAAACCAGCTAGAATATGTCTTTTCGATACACATAGGGTCGTTTCGATACGATTTTGCCACTGGAAATCTGAGATTTTTCCGATAAATTGAGGTACCGAAACGGGTCTTGGTGTTTCGGAACTGTCTTCATGTCGTTGACCACGAGAAGTTGACCGTTGGGTGTGTTTCGAAACGGTTGACCACCGTTTCGATACGGTCTTCTTGTGTTGACTTGGGCTCGTTGACCAAGTCAAGGCGTTTCGATACACATCTTGGGTGTTTCGAAACGACCTACTTTTTAAGCTAAAAATGGACTGTTTTGTAATGATGTTGAGTTGATCGTCTCGTTTGTTGCTTCCGTTGTTGAAATTTCATATAGGATTTAATAAGACCATTTAGAGAAGATAATAATAAAAGAAATTTTATAGGGTTGCTAACCAAAGGGAAGCCTTAGCGGGTTTCACTTCGGTTTTCCCCGTGTAGCCTACTCGAACCAGTCAGTCATCCCGACCGGGACGAGGGGGTTACACTATCTTTGACTTTTCATAACAACCATACGTCAATTTTCTCTCATTTCATTTTCTCTCAAATTCTTTTTAGCCAAACACATATCCTCCATCACTTAGCCTCTGATTTTCATTCATTTTGATGAGATTTCAATCTCCTTTTGATTCCTAATCTTTTCCTCACCAAATCAACTTGTTTTCACATTTGATTTTCAAGAAAACTTGCCCAAATCAAGGAGAAATCAGCCATTAGAGGTAAGATTCGTCCTTCTCCTCTAATGATCAGTTCTTTACTGAAATTCCCAAGTTATCAATCCTTTGTTAATGATTATTGAGTTGCTTTAATGTTAGAAACAAGAAATTGTATTAAAACTCAAGGTTTTTGGAGAGATCTTGATGATTTTCGTGGTTGTTGGTTAGGCTCTGTTTTGAGGTTGTTTTCTAATGTATTTTGGATTGTAATTGATGTTAAAAATGAGGTTTTATCAAACAAACCCCGAATGGGCTTGGATTCCTAAGTTTTGTATGCTAGAATGGTGGTTTTGGGGTGGTTTTGGCGTTCTGTTATAGCTGGAGGTATAAGGACGAGTTTGTGGTAGTTTTTGATGTTTAGAAATGATTAGAAGTGATAGATCTTGGCTGGCCTTTGTTTTGGGAGAGTTTGGAGATGATTTCGGTTGTTTTTGGTAGCCGAAATGAGGTTCTTGAGTAGAGCAGCGACTTTAGGTGTGTGGCTGATGATTTCAATGCATGATGATGCATTAACCCTCTGCTCTTATGTGTTATAAACAGGGGAGACATCTTTGGACGCCTTTGTTGTTGATCCGGGAGCTTAGATAGCGTTTCGGCGAGCAAGTGAAACGTAATCGGTGAGTGCGAATGGTTTTAGAAGTCCTTGAGGGGCAAAGAAACAAGGTTTGGGGATTTAGGAAAGGTTTGAAACACCTTCCTAAGTCCGGAAGTAAGTATTGGCTAGATTGCTCTCATATATGTGGTGATTGCCCCTAAAATGCTTTTACATGCTCATGGTTTGATATAGATAAATTCCTACTGTTTTTATGCATGATTTGTAGCATGAGATGATGCTTGAAAAGATTTCATGAAATAACATGTTGCATTGATGATTTTTGAGCTTTTGATCTAAAGCATGGCAAATGTTATGATTTTTAATGAGATGAGAAAGCTTTGAGAAATGTTGCATTAAAAGCAGTAGGTGATATGATGTTTTGACATAATATATTGGCATGGAAGATGAGATACTTGTCGGATATAATTGATGGATCAATAGGATGAGAGTGCACTATAATCTTAATATTCGTATGTGCTCTTTTGATTCAATCCAAAGGGAAGAGACCGATGATGGGCATTCCATCGGGTAGGACTTGGTGAAATACCCAAGATTTGTGGCGATGAGAGATTTCGCCATGTGAGTACGGTGATGTGAGATTCCACTGGAAATTATGTTTGCTAGACAAGTGAGTACGGTGATGTGAGATTCCACCGAAAGAGTCTAGTGGTTTGAGAATGGTGTACGCATATCCGAGTAATAATGAGATGTGAAATGCCAATATAATATATGAAAATGCTTTTGATTCACATGTACCTATTGTTGAGATGATTTATGCTATGAGAAATGCAAATGAGATTTGTATATGAAATGTTTTAGTTTTCACAAGAATGTGTATGGCCTTGCCATGAGATTCGCATTGGTTTAAATGCATGAGATAGAATAGAGGTACGTGTGGTTTCAAATGAAGAGTTGCTTTGAAATGGTTTTCAAGCATGAGATAGAATGAGCATGTTGTTGAAAATGGTCTTTGAACAAGTGTTTTGAGTAATGCATTATTGTGTTGGTTTTCTTTAGAGCATGCCTCACTAAGCAAATATGCTTACGCTCTCTTTTACCAATAATGCAGATAATTGAGGTGTTTTGGGTAGCAAGAAGGTTAAGAACATCCAAGGAAGTGCAAAGATCATGTATGATGTTTTTATACATTTTAGTTTTGATATTTGGCAATAGGACTCCAAGGTTGTATTTGGGAGATGTGTTTTGAACTCCTTAAGTTGTGGCATGTTTTTGATGGCTTCTATGAGTTGTAAATGGTCCTAAAGGTTTTGTTTGAGGTTTGAAAGCTTATATTTGGTTTTGTGGCTAGGAAGCATGCATATAGATTGAGTGATCATGTTTTTGATGCCATGCTCTAGCTTAAGGTTCTTAAATATGATCTTTATTGTTAAAAAGAGTTGCTGGTATGTTATGGTACAATTTGAAGCATGTTTGAGTGGGTTAAGAGTTGAAAAACCAGCAATTTCTGCTGTCACAGGGTAGGGTGTATCGAAACACCCTTAACTGTTTCGAAACAGGGGCCTGCAATGGCCATAGCGTTTCGGAATAGTTGAAGGTGTTTCGGAACATTTTGGCTACTAGAAAGTCCTGTTTCGATACCGGTCTCGGAACGCAGCCGAGTACCAAAACGGTCAACACCGTTTCGATACGGGCGTTTCGGTACGAAGGCTGGTGTTCTGAAACGGATGAACGTTGGATGATTATTTGAATTGTTTAAAGTTTTCATGTTTTACATTTTAGTCCTAAATGTTGTGGATGCAATTGTTTGAGCTTGGAATGTCCTTTTAAGCTGAAATTTGGCAAGGGGCATGTAATATGATTAATTACATATTTGTAATCTTAATTTCTGCAAAGTCCTTATTTTTTAAAAAAATTACATTTTGGTCCCTAAAAGTGTAATTCGTGCAATTGAGTCCCTAAATGATTTACGATCGTTGTTTCCTTCTCTCTTATGATTCTTGAGTATTCTCATAGGCTTAATGTGCATCTAGAAAGGATAAAAAGAAAAAGTGTCGTTAATCAGGGTTGACTTTCGGGTTGACTTTGGTTTTTCCCGTGTAATCTTCGTAGTTCGGGTCAAGCGTATAGGCCGGGCTAAGGGGGTTACATTTGTTGGTATCATAGCCATGTTAACAAATAATTGGGGCTTGGTAAGTGGTTAATTTATGTGGTTATGTATGTTTGTGACTTTTCGGTGAAAGTGTGATGTATGGATATTGATGTATGATTCAATTGAGATGAATTTGTGATGTTATGCTATGTTTGTAGTATTGTTGGAGGATCCCATTGCCATATCATTACTAATGAGAAGAATTGTTTTCAAAAATGAGCTTGAGTACTTGGATTATTTACCTTACTATGCCTAATTGAGTTGTTGTATTTTGTCAGTGCATTGTTTTATTATGGGGCCACGTAGAGAGCTTAGAATCAATACTCGAGCTACAGCTGAGAATGAGAATGTAGAGAGTGCTGAGGATCTACCTCCTCCTCCCCCTAGTGGACCACCTGGTGGTGGTGGAGCTGGGGTTGGTGCTGGGGTTGCTGGACCCGAGGGAGGTCAGGGGCAAGCTGCTCTTGATATGACCGTGTTGATACAAGCTATTGCTAGAGCTTTCCAGGCAGCAGTAGCTGGAGCTCATGGAGCTGCACCACATAATGGTGCTAATGTAAGATTGCCATTGGAGCGTCTTCGCAGTCTAGGAGAGACTAAGTTTAGAGGTTTGACCCCGGAAGGCTCTGAGTCTTGGTTAGAGAGTACTAAGAGGATACTTGGACAGCTAAACTACAACAATGTTCAGAAGATGGGATGCATTGTGTCACTACTGCATGGTGATGTATATACGTGGTGGACGACCACTATTGCGGGAATGGAGGATGATGATGACGATGGTGGAATATGAGATTTAGTTTGTTCGCCTTAGCAAATATGCGCCTGAATTGATTTCTAGCGAGAGAGAAAGATGTGAACGGTTCCGTTATGGGCTGGTGGCGGACGTGAAAACTTATATGCTCGCATCCGATTATACTTATTTCGATGTCTTGGTCACTAGAGCCAAGGACATTGAGTTGAATCTTGGTTTGGCGAGTCGAGCAGGAGGATGTAGCTCGGGGAAGCGAGCTGCAGAACGCGATTTTGGTTGAGATCGCAACAAGAGGCATAAGGATAGAAAGCCACATTTTGATGCTAGACGCGGGGGTGGTAACCCTGGAAGAGGTCAGCAAAGACCGAATGCTTTCTTGAGGACTTCTAAGTGTAACCGGTGTGGTAGGAGACATGCTGGTGAGTGTTGGGTAACCTTGGTACATGCTGGAACTGTGGAATTCGGGGGCATATGAAGAAATATTGTCCTCAGCCGTTGAGAGAGGTACAGGTTCCGGTGAGAGCAGCTGAGCCACAGAGAGGTCGTGGGCGCGGCCGTGGTAATTTCCAGTGCAGAGATGAGGGTGGAAGGAATGTGGCGCGTGTAGTGGCTGTCCAACCTGAGGGTGGCGGAGAGGCTAGAGTGTATGCCCATCGTGAGGGAAGGAATGACACGGACGTGATCACAGGTACCTTTACTTTGCAATCCTTGTCATTACTTTCTTTGATTGATTTTGGATCTACACACTCGTACATATTGTGTGAACATGCTCAAATGCTTGGTTTGCCTGTTGAGTCTTTGGATGTTGGTATGGGTGTGACTAGTTCATTTGGTAGGACGGTTGTAACAAGAAAGTTGTATAGGAGATGCCCATTAAAGGTGCAAGATCATGTGTTTCTTGTTGATCTTATGGAATTTCCATTCTATGGTTTTGATGTAATCCTTGGCATGGATTGGCTTGTTGAGCATAGAGTCGTGGTGGATTTCGAAAGCAAGCAAGTTTCGATGAAACTTGCGGATGATTATGAGGTTGTGGTGATGGGAGAAAATGTGAAGTTTCTAGCTAATGTGGTGTCGACGCTTGAAGCAAGCCGGATGTTGCGTCAAGGATGTGAGGCTTACCTAGCCTTTGTTATGAATCCCAGTTCAAAGGAGGTTCGCGTTCAGGATATAAGAACCGTGTGTGAGTTCCCTGGAGTGTTTCCGGAAGAATTACCTAGTTTGCCGCCTAGTCGAGAGGTTGAATTTGGAATTGAGTTGTATGAGAATACAACTCCGGTGTCCATTGCTCCCTATCGCATGGCACCCAATGAGTTGAAGGAGTTGAAGACGCAACTTCAGGAGTTGCTTGATCGTGGCTTTATTCGGCCTAGTGTGTCACCTTGGGGTGCACCGGTCTTGTTTGTTAAAAAGAAAATGGCACGATGAGGATGTGCATTGATTATCGTCATCTGAATAAGTTGACCGTCAAGAACAAGTATCCTTTGTCGAGGATTGATGATCTTTTTGATCAGTTTCGGGGAGCGGCTGTGTTTTCAAAGATTGATTTAAGATCAGGGTACTATCAATTAAAGGTGAAGGGTGTGGATGTGCCAAAAATAGCCTTTCGAACGAGGTGTGGGCATTATGAGTTCCTTGTGATGTCGTTTGGGTTGACAAATGCTCATGCTGCTTTCATGGACATGATGAATAGGGTGTTCCGTGAATTCTTGGACAAGTTCGTTGTGGTGTTCATCGACGATATCCTTGTGTACTCTCGTACTGAGAAGGAGCATGAAGGTCATTTGAGGATTGTTTTGCAAGCGTTGTTGGAAAATCAGCTTTATGCTAAGCTGAGCAAATGTGAGTTTTGGCTAAAGGAAGTTGTTTTCCTTGGTCATGTGGTTTCAGCGGAAGGGATTTGAGTTGATCCCCGGAAGGTTGAGGCGGTGATGAATTGGAAGCCTCATAAGTTCGTTCATGAAGTCCATAGTTTCCTTGGGTTGGCAGGATACTAGCGGAGATTTGTGGATGGATTTTCTAAGATTGATGCCCATTTGATGAAGTTGTTGCAAAAGGATGTTAAATATGAGTGGACGGAAGCGAGACAACAAGCTTTTGAGAAGCTAAAAGCAGCTTTGACGCAAGTTCCTATCTTGGTTCAACCTAAATCAGGGAAAGAGTTTGTGGTGTATAGTGACGCATCCTATGTTGGTTGGGGTGTGTGTTAATGCAAGAGGGTAAGGTGGTGGCTTATGCATCCCGACCGTTGAAAGTGCATGAGCGCAATTATCCTACGCATGACATTGAGTTGGCTGCATTGCTCTAAAGATCTAGAGACATTATCTCTATGGTGAGAAGTGTAATGTGTACACGGATTACAAAAGTTTGAAGTATTTTATGTCTCAGAAGGAGTTAAATATTAGGCAACGACGATGAGTGGAGTTGCTTAAGGATTACGATCTAACGATCGAGTATCATCCGGGGAAGGCCAATGTTGTGGCTGATGCTTTGAGAAGGAAACTGACGGTGCAGTTAAGAGCGATGTTTGCTAGCTTGAGCATATCGCGAGATGGTGGTCTTGTTGCTGAATTACAAGTGAAACCATCTCTAATCCAGTTGATAAAGGATAAAGAATTGTTGGACGATTCGTTGGTGCCACATGTTCAGGATATTGCTGAAGATAGGCCATCGATCTTCTGTTTCAATGATGATGGTGTTTTATGTTTTGGAAGTCGGATAGTGGTGCAGAGTGATGTTGAGTTGAGGCGCACTATTCTGACTGAGGCTCATAGTAGTCCTTTTGCTATGCACCCTAGTAGTACAAAGATGTATCGTGGTCTGAAGGATGAGTACTATTGGGTGGGATTGAAGAAAGATGTCGATGAGTATGTTAGCAAATGTATGGTTTGTCAGTGGGTTAAGGCTAAACATCAGTTTCCTTCAGGGTTGTTGCAGTCGTTAAGGATCCCTGAATGGAAATGGGAGAGGATCACCATGGAGTTTGTGTCTGCTTTGCCTTTATCGCCATCAAGGAAGAATTATGTTTGGGTGATTGTGGATCGCCTTACGAAGTGTCCGCATTTCTTGCTTGTGCATACTACATACACCTTGGATAAGCTTGGAGAGTTGTACATTGCTGAGATTGTATGTTTTCATGGTGTACCAAAATCTATAGTGTCGAATAGAGATCTAAGGTTCACTACAAGGTTTTAGAAGTATTTGCATCAAGCATTGGGTACGCAGCTGAATTTCAGTACTTCTTATCATCCGCAAACGGATGGACAATCAGAGCGTGTTATCCAAGTGCTTGAGGATATGTTGGGCAAGTTGAGCCCAAGGTTCATTGGACCATACGAAGTGATAGAACATGTGGTTCCTGTTGCTTATAAGCTGAGACTACCTCAAGAGTTAGAAAAGATACATAATGTGTTTCATGTATCCATGCTTCGGAGGTATAGATCGGACCCTTCGCATGTTATGCCTGTGGAGGAAGTTGAGTTGAATCCAGATTTGACATATGATGAGGAACCTGTTGAGATTCTGGATTCGGACAGTAAGGTTCTCCGTGGTAAGACCATTGAGTTGGTCAAGGTGTTGTGGAGGCATCGTGGTGTTGAGGAAGCCACGTGGGAAAGGAAGGAAGACATGAAGAAGCAATTCCCTTACCTTTTTCCTCCAGGTAAATTTCGAGGATGAAATTTCTTAAGAGGGGGAGAGTTGTAACGCCTCGATTCTGGGCCTAGATGTTTTAGAGTTCGAATTAGACCGGTCGAGAACGGTTCGAATCTTAAAGGGAGATTTAGGGAACACCTAGTTCAGGATGCTTTAAAAATATGGAAAATACCTAAATATCCTCATTTATTATATGAACGGTTTTGGTGAAATCAATTTTACAAAATAAAGTTTGGAAATACTACATTTCGGTGTAGTGACCAAATCGCAGTTTTTGCAAAAGTTAAATAGTGACTGTTTTGTAAAGGATTGAAACTTTGAATCTTTAAGGAGCTAATTTTACCAAAATGTTTTTAATCAGATTTCTCCTTATTTTGGGTGATTTTAATAATGTTTTAATTAAAGGAAATAAAGATTGTTTGAAGGAAAAACTATCTTTGACTTTTCATAACTACCTTACGTCGATTTTCTCTCAATTTCTTTTTAGACAAACACATTTCCTCTATCACTTAGCCTCTAATTTTCATTCATTTTGATGAGATTTCAATCTCCTTTTGATTCCTAATCTTTTCCTCACCAAATCCTCTTGTTTTCACATTGGATTTTCAAGAAAACTTGCCCAAATCAAGGAGAAATCAGCCATTAGAGGTAAGCTTCGTCCTTCTCCTCTAATGATCAGTTATTTACAGAAATTCCCAAGTTTTCAATCCTTTGTTAATGATTTTTTAGTTGCTTTAATGTTAGAAACAAGAAATTATATTAAAACTCAAGGTTTTTGGAGAGATTTTGATGATTTTCGTGGTTGTTGGTTAGGCTCTGTTTTGAGGTTGTTTTCTAATGTATTTTGGATGGTAATTGATGTTATAAATGAGGTTTTATCAAACAAATCCCAAATAGGCTTGGATTCCTAAGTTTTGTATGTTAGAATGGTGGTTTTTGGGGTGGTTTTGGTGTTCTGTTATAGCTAGAGGTATAAGGACGAGTTTGTGGTGGTTTCTGATGTTTAGAAATTATTAGAAGTGATAGATCTTGGCTGGGCTTTGTTTTGGGAGAGTTTGGAGATGATTTTTGTTGTTTTTGGTAGCCGAAATGAGGTTCTTGAGTAGAGCACCGAGTTTAGGTGTGTGGCTGATGATTTCAATACATGATGATGCATTAATCCTCTGTTTTTATGTGTTATAAATAGGGGAGACATCTGCGGACGCCTTTGGTGTTGATCCGGAATCTTAGATAGCGTTTCGGCGAGCAAGCGAAACGTAATCGGTGAGTGCGAATGGTTTTAGAAGTCCTTGAGGGACAAAGAAACTAGGTTTGGGGATTTAGGAAAGGTTTGAAACACCTTCCTAAGTTCGGAAGTAAGTATTGGCTAGATTGCTCACATATATGTGGTGGTTGCCCCTAAAATGCTTTTAGATGCTCATGGTTTGAGATAGATAAATTCCTATTGTTTTTATGCATGATTTGTAGCATGAGATGATGCTTGAAAAGATTTCATGAAATAACATGTTGCACTGATGAGTTTTGAGCTTTTGATTTAAAGCATGGCAAATGTTATGATTTTGAATGAGATGAGAAAGCTTTGAGAAATGTTGCATTAAAAACAGTAGGCGAGATGATGTTTTGACATAATTTATTGGCATGGAAGATGAGATACTTACTGGATATAATTGATCGGTCAATAGGATGAGAGTGCACTATAAACTAAAAATTCGTATGTGCTCTTTGGATTCAATCCAAAGGGAGAGACCAATGATGGGCATTCCATCGGGTAGGACTTGGTGAAATACCCAAGCTTTGTGGCAATGAGAGATTTCGCCATGTGAGTACGGTGATGTGAGATTCCACCGGAAATTTTGTTTGCTAGACAAGTGAGTACGGTGATGTGAGATTCCACCGAAAGAGTCTAGTGGTTTGAGAATGTTGTCCGCATATCCAAGTAATAATGAGATGTGAAATGCCAATATAATATATGAAAATGCTTTTGATTCACATGTACCTATTGTTGAGATGATTTATGCTATGAGAAATGCATATGAGATTTGTATATGAAATGCTTTAGTTTTCACAAGCATGTGTATGGCCTTGCCATGAGATTTGCATTGGTTTAATGAAGAGTTGCTTTGAAATGGTTTTCAAGCATGAGATAGAATGAGCATGTTGCTGAAAATGGTCTTTGAACAAGTGTTTTGAATAATGCATTATTGTGTTGGTTTTCTTTAGAGCATGCCTCACTAAGCAAATGTGCTTACACTCTCTTTTACCAATAATGCGGATAATTGAGGTGCTTTGGGCAGCAAGAAGGTTAAGAACATCCAAGGAAGTGCAAAGCTCATGTATGGTGATGTTTTTATACACTTTAGTTTTGATATTTGGCAATGGGACTCCAAGGTTGTATTTGCGAGATGTGTTTTGAACTCCCTAAGTTGTGGCATGTTTGTGATGGCTTCTATGAGTTGTAATGGTCCTAAAGGTTTGGTTTGAGGTTTGAAAGCTTATATTTGGTTTTGTGGCTAGGAAGCATGCATATAGATTGAGTGATCATGTGTTTGATGCCATGCTCTAGCTTAAGGTTCTTAAATATCATCTTTATTGTCAAAAAGAGTTGCTGGTATGTTATTGTACAATTTGAAGCATGTTTGAGTGAGTTAAGAGTTGAAAAACCATCAATTTCCGTTGTCACAGGGTAGGGTGTATCGAAACACCCTTAACTGTTTCGAAACGTGGGCCTATAATGGCCATAGCGTTTCGGAACGGTTGAAGGTGTTTCGGAACATTTTGGCTACCAGAGAGGCATGTTTCGATGCCGGTCTCGGAACGCACTCGAGTACCGAAACGGTCAACACCGATTCGATACGTGCGTTTCGGTACGAAGGCTGGTGTTCCGAAACGGATGACAGTTGGATGATTATTTGAATTGTTTAAAGTTTTCATGTTTTACATTTTAGTCATGAATGTTGTGGATGCAATTACTTGAGCTTGGAATGTCCTTTTAAGCTGAAATTTGTCAAGGGCATGTAATATGATTAATTACATATTTGTAATCTTAATTTCAGCAAAGTCCTTATATTTTCTATAAATTACATTGTGGTCCCTAAAAGTGTAATTCATGCAATTGAGTCCCTAAATGATTTCTGATCGTTGTTCCCTTCTCTCTTATGATTCTTGAGTATTCACATATGCGTAATGTGCATCTAGAAAAGATAAAAAGAAAGAAAAAAGGGTAGTTAATCAGGGTTGACTTTCGGGTTGACTTTGGTTTTCCCCGTGTAATCTTCGTTGTTCGGGTCAAGCGTCTAGGCCGGGCTAAGGGGGTTACAAAATTGGACCGCATGTGTACACCCATGTCAAGTTATAGTATAAAAGATATCGTCTCCACAGGGATTGGGACAACTTCAGAATTAATTTTCCCGCACAAGAAAAATAAAAAAACATAGATAATTGATAATTGGTTGGATTGAAGTAAAACTAAAGTAGACAAGGGAAATAGAGGAGGAAATCAGATTGATTAAGTAGGCTGGTATTGATTTGCTCAGTAGTGCATGTGTTGCACTGTTCAGAGGACTTCTGTTGTGTCTGTCGTCGAGCATGTCGCAGCAGCGGCATGTTAATGTCGCGGCAGCGAACAATAACTCTGTACTTCAACTTCAGTAAGAATCCATGTTATGACTCGTCCTATCCCTAGGTCCAAGTTCTGTCGATGAACACGTCTTTGATGATACCTCCCGGCGTGAATCGAAGGATGAACACCGATGTTGGTGAATTCTTCTTTAGCTGCATAACCTTGTACCTATCCTTAGGCCAGATGGTTTAACCATAAACTGGAAAACTTCTATTTACTCCTTTCGAATACTTAACTCTCCCGATATTAAGTAAATAGATAACCTCACAATCCTCTCCCGAAACTCTTATGAGATGTTGAAACTAGAGTAAATAAACTTGAAGCTTTTATTGAATTGAACAGGAAAATCCTAAGAAACAGTACAAACCTTACAACTACGTTACAAGATCAACCCTTTTCCCTAGGGGAAGTTTAGAACATGATGGAGAGATAGAAACGACTAGGGTTTGGGGGGAAGACGGCTAGGAGCTAGATTCCCCTTCTCTAGGTCGAATTACAAGCATATATATAGGCCTTGGGTACAAGTTTTCTTAATGGCCAAGAATACTAGTTCAGATTAAAGTATAATTCATTAAAGACTAAATCTCTGAATAAACGTCCTTTAGTTCGCCCTATCTTCTTGCTTTGACTTTCTCCTCAAACTTATGGCAAGACATTCCTTGTGCTTCTGGGCTCCAAAAATTATGCGAGTGGTCTCTAAAAATTAGGCTTGAAATCCTCTTTCAGTCGAACTCCACTTCGCATTTTCCATCTCTTCTTTTTCACTGTCGCCACCTCTCTCACGGCATATGTCACGACAACTGTCACGACAGTTGTCTTATGTTCGTCTGTTGCCCTGGATTCTGTCACGTCAGTTATCTTCTGTTCCTCTGCTACCCTAGATTCTGCAACGACAATTATCTTTTGTTCCTCTGCTGCCCTGTGTAACTCCCCAATTTTGGGCTTAGAAGTTTTGGGTTTGGACCGGACCGGTCGGATTGCGGTTTGAATCAAAAAGGTGATTTTTAGGAAAGCCTAGTTCGGGATGCAATAAAAATATGGAAAAATATCTTAAAATTCTCTTTTATTATATATAAGAGAGTGGTGAAATCAATTTTACAAAATGAGGTTTCGAAATGTGACATTTCAAGTTAGTGACTAAAATGTAATTTTTGAAAAGTTGGTGACTGTTTTAAAAGGATTGAAACTTTAAATCTTTAAGGAGCTAATTTACCCAAGAAGAGTTTCTCCAGATTTTTCTTAATATTAAACATTTAATTAATGGTTTTTAATGAAAGGAAAAAGGAGAGAATTAGATATTTTGTTGTCATAACTAACTTTTCTCAAAATTTTCTATTTCTTTTCTCTCAACTTTTCTCTCAGCCCAAACACTTTTCTCCAGCCTTTTCCCTCTGATTTTGACATCTAAAAATGAGATTTCAATCTCCAATGGATCTCTAATCATTCCTATATCAAAACCTTAGCATTTGTTTATTGAATTTTCAAGAATCTTGGTTCCAAACAAGGAGAAACTCACATTTAGAGGTATGAACGTCCTTCTCCTCTAAATACTCAGTTCTTTACTGAAATTCCCAAGTTCTCAATCCTTGATTTAAGTTTTATTAAAGGTTTTATGGTTGTGTTCTTGATCTTGGCTTTAAAATGCAAGATTTGGTTTAATTTTGATGAAATTCATATGAAATGATTGGGCACTATTTTGAGAAGTCTTTTTTATGTAAATTGAATGTGTAATTGGTGTGAAATTGAGGTTTAATCAATGAAATCCCGAATAGGTTGATTTTCCTAAGTTTTGCTTGAGTTAGTGATGGTTTTTGGAGTGATCTTGATGTTCTGCTATGGCTGGAGGTATAAGGACGTGATTAGATCCTTTTTGGATGTTAATTGATGTATAAGAATGTTTGGAGTTGATGGATCTTGGCTGGGTAGTGTTGTAGAGGTGTTTGGTTGTGATTTCGGTTGTGTTTGGTAGCCGAAATGTGAGTGTTGATGAGAGCAGCGAGTTTAGGTGTTTTGGTTGAAGATATTAATGCATGATGATGCATTAATCCTCTGCTTTGATGTGTTTAAAACAGGGGAGACATCTTCGGATCCTTGTGGTGTTGATCCGGAAGCTTGATTGGTGTTTCGGCAAGCTTGCGAAACGGAATCGGTGAGTGAAGTTTGGTTTTTAGCTTTGAAACCAATGTTTTGAAGGTTTGGGAGCTTAGTTAAAGTCTAAAAAACTTAGCTAAGCTCAAGAGTAAGTTTTCGGAAAAACTCTCTTGTTGATGAGCCATGAGTTGGTTGAATGCAAAGTGATTTGTTTGCATGTTTAAATTCTGTTTTTGAAAGCATATCTTAGCATGTTTATTGCTGGTTTTATAAGCTATGTGTTGAAGGATGCTCAAGGTAAGGGATCCTTGTTTTGAACATTGATAAATGTGATTTCAATGCATAGTGATGCATGTGGATTTAATGGCTTTGTTAAATGCTTTAAAACAGTGAATTAATGATGTTAAATGATGTATATTGGCAAGTGATGTGTTGGTTTTAAAGTACTTGAATCGGATATAGTTACCCGGCTATAGGATTGGGTGCACCATGAATAAAGTCGCCTTGGATGTTGAGAGGTTGTGATTGTACCGTAAACTCCATCCAAGTACACTAACGAGATGGTTAAGAACACCATGGTGGTTAAAAGTCCATGGGTGGGTCTTGTGTTAAGGTCACAATGGTGGTTAAAAGTCCATGTGTGGACCTTGTGTATTGTTAAGGTCACAATGGTGGTTAAAAGTCCATGTGTGGACCTTGTGTATTGTAAGATCACAATGGTGGTTAAAAGTTCATGTGTGGATCTTGTGTATTGTGTCCCGTGATCTCGTTAGTGATGTTATAAAACTACCAATGAGTGGTGTTGAGGGGTTGTGATAGTACCATGCTTCACCTTGATATTGGTAGTGTGTATGAAGCGTAAGGGACAACGCTTGTAATCCACGTATCCGATTGTCGATTGTGTTTTGAGTTGTAAAATGTTATGGACTATCACTTGTAAGCCAATATGACATGATGATGGATTGAGGCATGAAACGCTTGGTTTGTAAACATAATTGTTTGATAAATGTTGTTTTGAAACTAAGGCCTTGAAAAGGTGTTTTTATAAATGCATTATTGTGATGTTTTAATTGAGCATTCCTCACTAAGTTATGTGCTTACGCTCTCTCTTTTCTTAAACCAATAATGCAAAGCATTGAAGTGCTTAAAGGGGCAGCAAGGTGGTCAAGAATCTAAGTGGAAGCTTAAGCTCATGTATGGTGACAATTTTCATAACTTGTTTAGCTTTTGGCATTTGGCAATGGGAACCTAAATTGAGTTTTGGGAGATGTTTAGGACTCCCTAAGTTGGTTTTGTGCTTTTGTTGATGTTGTGACTTGTAAATGGCCTTTTGATATGTGGTTTTGATGAATTGATGGTTGCATGATTTTCTTTATAGGATACATGCCTATAGAATTGGGTTTTTCCTCATTTGATGCTATGTTTGAGATTGGTTGATGCTAATATGTTCAATGAGTATTGAATGACTTGCTGATATGTTTTAGTTGCCTTTGGAATGTGTTTGATGGTTCAATTGTGTATTAAACTAGCAAAAATCTGCAAATCTAGGCAGCCCGTATCGGAACGGGTGCTACCGTTTCGGAACAGAGGGCCTGAAATGGCCTTGGCGTTTCGAAACAGGTAGAGTCGTTCCGGAATGGTTTTGCCACTGCCAAGCCCTGTTTCGAAACTTGTTTCGGAACGGTCCCGCGTTTCGGAACGGATCATCCCCATTTCGGTACACCCGACCGTTGGGCACTGAAATTGACGGTTTTATGTTTTGAAATCCTTGCGTTTTGGTCCCAGTGTTTGTATATGCAATTGGTTGAGTTAGTGATGTCTGTTTCAGTTGAAATTTGGCAGAGAAGCATGAAACATGACTAATTTCATATAGGTAACTTGAAAGTTGGTTAAGTCCTTCTAATTTCTATAATTTACAATTTGGTCCCTAATTTCGTATGTTGTGCAATTGAGTCCTTGATCGTTGTCCGTTTGCTGTGGTTTTCGAGTATGTTTTCCCCGAATGTATGATTAGGATTAATATGCATCTAGACAAGTTTAAAAAGAAAAAAAAGGGTCGTTAATCAAGGTTGACTTTCGGGTTGACTTTGGTTTTCCCCGTGTAATCTTCGTAGTTCGGGTCAACCGTCTAGGCCGGGCTAAGGGGGTTACATTTGGTGGTATCAGAGATGAGTTCTCGAGTAATTGGGAATGGTTATGTGGGTGATATGGGTATGAATGATTTGTATGATTGTTGAGTGAAAGCATGTTGTATGAATTGTAAGTATGTTACAATTGTGATGAATGTTGTGGTGAAGCATGTTAGAGGGACCCATTGCCAAATCAAAGCTAATGAAATGATTTGTTTTTAATTGGAAATGAGCTTGAGTACTTGGATTACTTACCTTGCTGAGCCCGATTTTGTTTATTGCATTGTTTAGTGAATGGCACCTCGTAGAGAGACGAGAATTAATACGCGAGCTATGGCTCAAAATGAGAATGAAGAGAATGTTGAAAACGTTGTGG
This sequence comes from Hibiscus tridactylites, assembly GCA_958450335.1. Lineage (NCBI taxonomy): Eukaryota > Viridiplantae > Streptophyta > Magnoliopsida > Malvales > Malvaceae > Hibiscus > Hibiscus tridactylites. The sequence continues at coordinate 71,576,842 of OY288274.1, read as the reverse complement.
ATTTACCTCCTCCGCCTGGTGGTGGTGATGCTGGGGGTGAAGGAGCTGGTGTTGCGGCTGGTGCTGGGGTCGCTGGACCTGAAGCTGGTCAGGGACAAGCTATTCCTGACATGACAATGCTGATACAAGCTATTGCTGGAGCTTTTCGAGCAGCGGTAGCTGGAGCTCAAGGAGCTGGGCATCAGGGAGATGCTAATGTAAGACTACCTTTGGAACGTTTGCGCAGTCTGGGAGGGACTGAGTTCAGGGGTTTGTCGGCTGAAGGTTCCGAATCTTGGCTGGAAAGTACCAAGAGAATCTTGGGACAAATGAATTGTAATGTTGTGCAAAAGCTGGGCTGCGTGGTATCGTTGTTGCACGACGATGCGTATACTTGGTGGACGACCTCTATCTCCGGAATGGCGGAAGCTGATGTAACTTGGATGTTCTTTTTGAACGCGTTCAAGAGAAGGTATCTGGGTGTGCGATACCTGGATGAGAAGAAAAGAGAATTCATGTCTCTTACTCAAGGGAGCTTGTCTGTAGCCGAGTATGAGGTTCAGTTTGTCCGGCTTAGTCAGTATGCACCTGAGCTTGTTCCTGATGAGCGGGAGAGGTGTGAACGGTTCCGTTATGGTTTGGTAACGGAGGTGAAGACCTATATGCTGGCTGCTGAGTACACTGATTTTGATGTGTTGGTTGGTAGAGCAAAGGACATTGAGTTGAATTTGAGCCTATCTTCTAGAAGTGTTGGTCCTAGTGTGGGCAAGCGAACTGCTGAGTGTAGTTTCGGTGGCGGACGAAACAAGAGAGGGCGTGAACGAAAGTATCAGTCTTCAGCTAGGCGAGGTGGTGGAGGTCAAGTTGCGCCTGTTCAGGGAGACAAGGCGAGAGCTGAATCGAGCGCATGTTGGACATGTGGGTCGCGTGGACACCTAAGGCGTGATTGTCCTCGAGCAGTGAGGGAGGTGCAGGCTCCTGTTGTGACGTCTGGTAACTCGTGCTGGAATTGTGGTTTCGCGGATCACATGAGGAGAGAGTGTCCTCTGTTGGCCGGTGGTGGCCAAGGAGGTGCTCCTGGAGTTGTTGCACCACAGAGAGGTCGTGGGCGCGGCCGTGGTAACTTCCAGCGTAGAGAGGATGGTGGAAGGAATGTGGCTCATGTTGTAGCTGTTCAGCCTGAGGGTGGTGGTCAGGCCAGAGTATATGCTCAGAGGGAGGGGAGGAATAACACGGATGTGATCGCAGGTACTTTTACTTTGCAATCCTTGTCATTACTTTCCTTGATTGATTCTGGATCTACACACTCATACATATTGCGTGAGCATGCTGAATTCCTTGGTTTGCCTGTTGAGTCTTTGGATGTTGGTATGCGTGTCACTAGTTCTTTTGGCGAGACCGTTGTGACTCGGAAGCTTTATAGAAGATATCCTTTGGTTGTGCAAGATCATGTTTTTCATGTTGATCTTATGGAGTTGCCTTTTTATGGTTTTGATGTAATCCTTGGCATGGATTGGCTTGTTGAGCATCGAGCTGTAGTAGATTGTGAGAATAAGCGAGTTTCGTTGAAGCTTGCGGATGATTATGAAGTAGTGGTGATTGGTGAGAATGTGAAGTTTCTTGCCAATGTGGTATCTACATTGGAGGCGAGTCGGATGCTGAGGCAAGGCTGTGAAGCTTACCTCGCTTTTGTGATGAATCCTAGCTCTAAGGAGTTGCATGTGCAAGATATCAGGACTGTGCGAGAGTTTCATGGTGTGTTTTCGGAGGAGTTGCCGGGATTGCCTCCTAATCGCGAAGTGGAGTTCGGGATTAAGTTGTATGAAAACACAACTCCAGTGTCCATTACTCCTTATCGAATGGCACCTAAAGAGTTGAAGGAGTTGAAGACGCAACTTCAGGAGTTGCTTGATCGTAGGTTCATTCGGCCGAGTGTGTCACCTTGGGGTGCGCCGGTCTTGTTTGTGAAGAAGAAGGATGGCACTATGAGAATGTGCATTGATTACCGTCAGCTTAACAAGTTGACTATCAAGAATCGGTATCCATTGCCGAGAGTTGATGATCTTTTTGATCAATTTCGGGGAGCGTCTGTGTTTTCTAAAATTGACTTAAGGTCAGGGTATTATCAGCTGAAGGTGAAAGATGTGGATGTGCCAAAGACAACTTTCAGAACGAGGTATGGGCATTATGAGTTTCTTGTGATGCCGTTTGGTTTGACGAATGCTCCTGTAGCTTTCATGGACATGATGAATTGAGTGTTCCATGAATACTTGGATAAATTTGTTGTGGTGTTCATTGATGATATCCTCGTGTACTCGCATACTGAGGAGGAGCATGAGGGGCATTTGAGAATTGTGTTGCAAGCCTTATTGGAGAATCAGCTTTATGCCAAGTTGAGCAAGTGCGAGTTCTGGCTTAAAGAAGTGGTGTTTCTTGGTCATGTGGTTTCTGCTGAGGGGATTCGTGTTGATCCTTAGAAGGTTGAGGCGGTGATGAATTGGAAGCCTCCTAAGTCTATTCATGAAGTCCGTAGTTTCCTTGGTTTGGCGGGATACTATCGGAGGTTTGTGGATGGGTTTTCAAAGATTGCTGCACCTTTGACGAAGTTGTTGCAGAAGGATGTTAAGTATGAGTGGACAGAATCGAGACAGCATGCTTTTGAGAAGCTTAAGGCAGCTTTGACGCAAGCTCCTATCTTGGTTCAACTTGAATCAGGGAAAGAGTTTGTGGTGTATAGTGATGCGTCCTACGTTGGGTTGGGATGTGTGTTGATGCAAGAGGGTAAGGTGGTGGCTTATGCATCACGGCAGTTGAAGGTGCATGAGCGCAATTATCCTACGCATGACATTGAGTTGGCTGCAGTGGTTTTTGCTTTGAAAATCTGGAGACATTACCTGTATGGAGAGAAGTGTACTGTGTACACGGACCACAAGAGTTTGAAGTATCTGATGTCTCAGAAAGAGTTGAATCTTAGGCAAAGACGTTGGGTGGAGTTGCTCAAGGATTATGATTTGACGATCGAGTATCACCCGGGTAAAGCTAATGTTGTAGCGGATGCCTTGTGTAGGAAGGTAGCTGTTGAGTTGAGGGCTATGTTTGCCAATTTGAGTATTTCGCGTGATGGTGGTCTTGTGGCTGAGTTGCAAGTGAAACCATCTTTGGTTCAGTTGATTAAGGAAAAGTAGTTGTTGGATGATTCCTTAGTGCCACATGTTCAGGATATTGCAGAGGGTAGGCCTTCGGATTTCTGTTTTAATGATGACGGAGTGTTATGCTTTGGGAGTCGGATAGTGGTGCCCAATGATGGTGAGTTGAGGCGTGCTATTCTGACTGAAGGTCATAGTAGTCCTTTTGCTATGCACCCTGGTAGTACTAAGATGTATCATGATCTTCGTGATGAGTACTATTAGGTGGGTTTAAAGAAAGATGTTGCTGAGTTTGTAAGCAAGTGCATGGTGTGTCAGCGAGTTAAGGCTGAGCATCAGTTTCCTTCAGGGTTATTGCAACCGTTGAAAATTCCTGAGTGGAAGTGGGAAAGGATTACCATGGATTTTGTGTCTGGTTTACCTTTGTCGCCGTCGAAAAAGAATTCGGTGTGGGTGATTGTGGATCACCTGACGAAGTGTGCGCATTTCTTGCCTGTGCATACTACGTACACTTTGGATAAGCTTGCGGAGCTGTACATTGCGAAGATTGTGCGTCTGCATGGTGTGCCAAAGTCGATTGTGTCGGATAGGGATCCGAGGTTTACATCGCGTTTCTGGCAGTGTTTGCATCAGGCTTTGGGTACACGGTTGAATTTCAGTACGTCTTATCATCCGCAGTCGGATGGACAGTCCGAGCGTGTTATCCAGGTTTTGGAGGATTTGTTGAGGTGCTACGTGATTGAGTTCCAGGGCTCTTGGGAGAAACATCTGCCTTTGGTGGAGTTTGCCTATAATAATAGTTATCAGGCAAGTATTCAAATGGCACCTTATGAAGCTTTGTACGGGAGGAAGTGTAGGACTCCTCTTTGTTGGGCTGAAACAGGTCAGAAGTTGGTTTCGATGCCAGCTTTGTTGAAACGGACTACCGAGAAGGTGAAGCTCATTTGTGAGCGTTTGAAGGCAGCTTCTGATCGGCAAAAGTCTTATGCAGATTTGAAGCGTAAGGAGATTGAGTATGCGGTGGGTGACCGTGTGTTTTTGAAAGTTTCGCCTTGGAAAAAGGTGATGAGGTTTGGCCGAAAGGGTAAGTTGAGTCCTAGGTACATTGGACCATACGAGGTGATTGAGCGTGTGGGTCCTGTTGCGTACAAGTTGAGGTTACCGCAAGAGTTGGAAAAGATCCATGATGTGTTTCATGTTTCTATGCTTCGGAAATATAGATTGGATCCTTCGCATGTGATGCCTGTGGAAGAAGTGGAATTGGATCTGGATTTGACTTATGATGAGGAACCGGTGAGGATTTTGGATTCGGATAGTAAGGTTCTTCGAGGCAAGACCATTGAGTTGGTAAAGGTGTTGTGGAAACATCGTGGTGTTGAAGAAGCCACGTGGGAACGGAAGGATGATATGCTGAAGCAGCTTCCGTACCTCTTTCCTTCAGGTAAATTTCGAGGACGAAATTTCTTAAGGGGGGGAGAGTTGTAACACCCCAATTTTGGGCTTAGAAGTTTTGGGTTTGGACCGGACCGGTCGGATTGCGGTTCGAATCAAAAAGGTGATTTTTAGGAAAGCCTAGTTCGGGATGCAATAAAAATATGGAAAAATATCTTAAAATTCTCTTTTATTATATATAAGAGAGTGGTGAAATCAATTTTACAAAATGAGGTTTCGAAATATGACATTTCAAGTTAGTGACTAAAATGTAATTTTTGAAAAGTTGGTGACTGTTTTAAAAGGATTGAAACTTTGAATCTTTAAGGAGCTAATTTACCCAAGAAGAGTTTCTCCAGATTTTTCTTAATATTAAACATTTAATTAATGGTTTTTAATGAAAGGAAAAATGAGGGAATTAGATATTTTGTTGTCAAAACTAACTTTTCTCAAAATTTTCCATTTCTTTTCTCTCAACTTTTTTCTCAGCCCAAACACTTTTCTCCAGCTTTTTCCCTCTGATTTTGACATCTAAAAATGAGATTTCAATCTCCAATGGATCTCTAATCATTCCTATATCAAAACCTTAGCATTTGCTTATTGAATTTTCAAGAATCTTGGTTCCAAACAAGGAGAAACTCACATTTAGAGGTATGAACGTCCTTCTCCTCTAAATACTCAGTTCTTGACTGAAATTCCCAAGTTCTCAATCCTTGATTTAAGTTTTATTAAAGGTTTTATGGTTGTGTTCTTGATCTTGGCTTTAAAATGCAAGATTTGGTTTAATTTTGATGAAATTCGTATGAAATGATTGGGCACTGTTTTGAGATGTCTTTTTGATGTAAATTGAATGTGTAATTGGTGTGAAATTGAGGTTTAATCAATGTAATCCCGAATAGGTTGATTTTCCTAAGTTTTGCTTGAGTTAGTGATGTTTTTGGAGTGTTCTTGATGTTCATCTATGGCTGGAGGTATAAGGACGTGATTAGATCCTTTTTGGATGTTAATTGATGTATAAGAATGTTTGGAGTTGATGGATCTTGGCTGGGTAGTGTTGTAGAGGTGTTTGGTTGTGATTTCGGTTGTGTTTGGTAGCCGAAATGTGAGTGTTGATGAGAGCAGCGAGTTTAGGTGTTTTGGTTGAAGATATTAATGCATGATGATGCATTAATCCTCTGCTTTGATGTGTTTAAAACAGGGGAGACATCTTCGGATCCTTGTGGTGTTGATCCAGAAGCTTGATTGGTGTTTCGGCAAGCTTGCGAAACGGAATCGGTGAGTGAAGTTTGGTTTTCAGCTTTGAAACCAATGTTTTGAAGGTTTGGGAGCTTAGTTAAAGTCTAAACAACTTAGCTAAGCTCAAGAGTAAGTTTTCGGGAAAATTCTCTTGTTGATGAGCCATGAGTTGGTTGAATGCAAAGTGATTTGTTTGCATGTTTAAATTCTGTTTTTGAAAGCATATCTTAGCATGTTTATTGCTGGTTTTATAAGCTATGTGTTGAAGGATGCTCAAGGTAAGGGATCCTTGTTTTGAACATTGATAAATGTGATTTCAATGCATAGTGATGCATGTGGATTTAGTGGCTTTGTTAAATGCTTTAAAACAGTGAATTAATGATGTTAAATGATGTATATTGGCAAGTGATGTGTTGGTTTTAAAGTACTTGAATCGGATATAGTTACCCGGCTATAGGATTGGGTGCACCGTGAATAAAGTCGCCTTGGATGTTGAGAGGTTGTGATTGTACCGTAAACTCCATCCAAGTACACTAACGAGATGGTTAAGAACACCATGGTGGTTAAAAGTCCATGGGTGGGTCTTGTGTTAAGGTCACAATGGTGGTTAAAAGTCCATGTGTGGACCTTGTGTATTGTTAAGGTCACAATGGTGGTTAAAAGTCCATGTGTGGACCTTGTGTACTGTTAAGGTCACAATGGTGGTTAAAAGTCAATGTGTGGACCTTGTGTATTGTAAGATCACAATGGTGGTTTAAAGTCCTTGTGTGGATCTTGTGTTGTGTGTCCCGTGATCTCGTTAGTGATGTTATACAACTACCAATGAGTGGTGTTGAGAGGTTGTGATTGTACCATGCTTCACCTTGATATTGGTAGTGTGTATGAAGCGTAAGGGACAATGCTTGTAATCTGCGTATCCGATTGTCGATTGTGTTTTGAGTTGTAAAATATTATGGACTATCACTTTTAAGCCAATATGACATGATGATGGATCATGAAATGCTTGGTTTGTAAACATAATTGTTTGATAAATGTTGTTTTGAAACTAAGGCCTTGAAAAGGTGTTTTTATAAATGCATTATTGTGATGTTTTAATTGAGCATTCCTCACTAAGTTATGTGCTTACGCTCTCTCTTTTCTTAAACCAATAATGCAAAGCATTGAAGTGCTTAAAGGGGCAGCAAGGTGGTCAAGAATCTAAGTGGAAGCTTAAGCTCATGTATGGTGACAATTTTCATAACTTGTTTAGCTTTTGGCATTTGGCAATGGGAACCTAAATTGAGTTTTGGGAGATGTTTAGGACTCCCTAAGTTGGTTTTGTGCTTTTGTTGATGTTGAGACTTGTAAATGGCCTTTTGATATGTGGTTTTGATGAATTGATGGTTGCATGATTTTCTTTATAGGATATATGCCTATAGAATTGGGTTTTTCCTCATTTGATGCCATGTTTGAGATTGGTTGATGCTAATATGTTCAATGAGTATTGAATGACTTGATAATATGTTTTAGTTGCCTTTGGAATGTGTTTGATGGTTCAAATGTGTATTAAACCAGCAAAAATCTGCAAATCTGGGCAGCCCGTATCGGAACGGGTGCTGCCGTTTCGGAACAGAGGGCCTGAAATGGCCTTGGCGTTTCGAAACGGGTAGAGCCGTTCCGGAACGGTTTTTCCACTGCCAAGCCCTATTCTGAAACTTGTTTCGGAACGGTCCCGCGTTTCGGAACGGATCGTCCCCGTTTCGGTACACTCGACCGTTGGGCAATGAAATTGACGGTTTTATGTTTTGAAATCCTTGCGTTTTGGTCCCAATGTTTGTATATGTAATTGGTTGAGTTAGTGATGTCCGTTTGAGTTGAAATTTGGCAGAGAAGCATGAAACATGACTAATTTCATATAGGTAACTTGAAAGTTGGTTAAGTCCTTCTAATTTCTAGAATTTACAATTTGGTCTCTAATTTCGTATGTTGTGCAATTGAGTCCTTGATCGTTGTCCGTTTGCTGTGGTTTTCGAGTATGTTTTCCCCGAATGTATGATTAGGATTAATATGCATCTAGACAAGTTTAAAAAGAAAAAAAAAGTTCGTTAATCAAGGTTGACTTTCGGGTTGACTTTGGTTTTCCCCGTGTAATCTTCGTAGTTCGGGTCAACCGTCTAGGCCGGGCTAAGGGGGTTACACCCTGGATGCTGCCACGACAGTTTTCTTCTGTCCTATGCTGCCCTGGATGCTGCCACGACAGGTACTTCCAAGAATTGACTGAAATCAGCAGCATCTGTGCAAAATTATCCATCTGTGATGTTTTTGCAAATTCTATCCTAAAATGCAACTAAACATGCTTGAGTGCATCAATAATATGAATAAATGAGGGCTAAAATATAGAACATTTATGCACTCAACGGATGATACGAGGTACTGAAATTGAGCCATGTACCCAAAGCTCTATGCAAACACTCCCAAAACCTCGTTGTAAACCTCGGATCTCTATAAGAAACTATGGATTTAGGTACACCGTGTAACCTCACAACTTCCGCAATGTACAACTCTGCCAACTTATCCAACGTATACATGGTATGCACAACTATGAAATGCATACACTTCGCAAGACGGTCTACAATCACCCAAATAGAGTTCTTCTTTGACGGTGTCAAAGACAAAGCCGACACGAAATCCATCATCATCCTCTCCTATTTCCATTTTGGTATCTTCAAAGGCTGCAATAGCCCAGAAGGAAACTGATGCTCAACTTTCATGCACTGACAAACCATACACTTACTCATAAAATCAGCAACATCCTTCTTCAACCTAAACCAACATACGATGCATCACTATAAACCACAAACTCCTTACCCGACTCGGGTTGAATTAAGATAGGAGTTTGCGTCAAAGCTTCCTTCAACCTCTCGAAAGCTTGTTGCCTAACATTCGTCCAATCAAAGCAAACATCCTTTTGCAACAACTTGGTTAATCAAGCAACAAACTTTGAAAAACCATCCACAAACCTACAGTAATAACCCACCAACCTAAGGAAACTACGGACTTCTATCACATACTTAGGCATCTTCCAACTCATAACCGCCTCGATCTTATGTGGATCAACTCGGATATCCTCGGCTAACCCCACATATCTAGAAAAGACAACATCTTTAAGCCAAAACTCACACTTACTCAACTTGGCAAAAAGTTGATTATCCAACAAAACTTGCAACACTATCCGCAAGTGTTTATCATGATCTTCCTCGGTACGAGAGTACAACAGAATATCATCAATAAACACAACCACAAACTGATCCAAAAATTCATGGAACACGCGATTCATCATGTCCACGAATGCAGCAGGTGCATTCGTTAAACCGAACGACATCACCAAAAACTCATAATGCTCGTACCTCGTACGAAAAGCAGTCTTAGGCACATCCACATTCTTTACCTTCAACTGATAATACCCAGATCTCAAATCGATCTTAGAAAACACTGAAACACCTCGAAATTGATAAAAAAATCATCAATCCTTGGCAAAAGATACTTATTCTTAATCGTCAACTTGTTCAATTGCCGATAATCTATACACATTCGCATCTTGCCATCCTTCTTTTTCACAAACAACATTGGTGCACCCTTAGGTGAAACACTAGGCCTAATGAACCCTCAATCAAGCAACTCCTGAAGTTGCGTCTTCAACTCCTTCAACTCTTTTAGAGCCATTCGATAGTGAGCAATAGACACTGAACTCGTATTTTTTTACAACTCAATGCCAAACTCAACCCCTCTATTCGGTGGCAACCCAGGCAACTCTTCCAAAAATACACCAGGAAACTCACATACCGTACGTATGTCCTACACACGCACTTCCTTCGATCCTGGATTCATAAAATAAGCTAAAAAAGCCTCGCAACCCAATTCCATCAAACGACTCACTTCTAGAGCCGAAACAACATTGGACTATAACTTAACATTCTCGCCCACGATTACCATTTCGTAATTATCAGCAAGTTTCAAGGTAGTTCGCTTAGTATCAAAATCAACCACGACTCTATGTTTGGTTAACCAATCTATTCCAAGGATTACATCAAAACCATAGAAAACCAATTCCATTAAATCAACTGCAAACACATGACTTTGAACATATAAAGAACATCTCTTAAAATACCTTCTTGTAACCATTGTTTCACCAAATGAACTAGTTACTTGCATTCCCACATCTAACACCTCAACATGGATATCAAGTAGATGTCCATGCTCACTCAAGATATATGAATGCGTAGAACTAGAATCAATCAAAGATAACAAGGGCAAAGATTGCAAAATGAATGTACCTACAATCACATCGGTATCATTGCGTCCCTCGCGATGTGCGTACACCCTCGCAGGACCACAACCCTCAGGTTGAACTGCCACTTCATGTGCTACAACCCTCTAACCATCCTCCCTACACTAGAAGTTACCATGACCGCTCCCACAGCCTCGATGTGGTGCAACAACATGTGCCCTAACCTGACAACCTCCAGCCAACAACGGATAATCACGTCTCAAATGGTCAGCCGATCTACAACCCCAACAAGAGTTAGCCGCAAGAGCATGTCCTTCTCGAGCCAAACGAGGATAGTCTCGCCAATGCTCACGCGATCCATAAACCAACAAGCATTTTGCTGAGACCTCACCCTATTACCTTGAACTAACGCACCACGCCAAACAACACCTCACCTCTACTCAGGTCGATACCTACGATCATGATGCCTCTTAAAATGTCCACCACCAGAGCCAGAATCCGCGGCTCTCTTACCTGAGCTGGAACCACCCGCGCGAGAAGACAAACCTAAACTCTGCACAATAACCTTAGCTCCCGTCACTAATACATCAAAATTTGTGTAATCATAAGCCAACATGAAAGTCTTCACTTATTGTACCAGACCATAACATAAACAGTCGCAACGATGCCTATCACTCGGCACCAACTCAAAGGCATATTGGCTCAAACGTACAAACTGAACCTCATACTCAGCCACAGTCATGCTACCATGAACTCACGTTTCTTATCATCCAAGTATCTAACTCCTAGATACTTCTTATTAAAGGCAGCTTGAAAGAACTCCTAATTCACTTCATTAGGCTCCAAAGCTGCAATTACAGTCGTCCAACAACTGTAAGCATCGTCTTGCAATAGCGAAACATCACATCCCAACTTCCGTGCATCATTGCACCCCTTTTGTTCCAAAATTCGAATCGTACTGGCTATCCAAGCCTCGTATGCCTCGGGCGACAAGCCACGATACTCAACACCACCCAAACTACGCAAGCATTCTAATGACAACCCTGTTTGCCTAGCAGCTGGTGTTTGCACTTGCACTCCAGCAACAACAGCCCTGAATGCTCCAGTCATCGCTTGAACTAAAGGCGTCAAATCACCCAACACAGGCCCAAGTTGATCATGATGTACTTGCTCCTCACCCCTAGGTGGAGGAGGTAGATTCCTTCTAGGAGGTACCTCATTCTCCTAATTTCCCTGCCCTACGGCAGCAGTAATCATACTAGATTGTAACTCTCTCCTCGGCCCCATTGTGCTATTATAATTAAGGCATGATAATAAAACAAAACAAAATAATCAGCCTAGCTTCAAGCAAGGATCCAAGACTTCCAATTCAATTTAAAACATTTCAACTATAGTAATAAGGCAATGTGTATCCCAATTTCCCCCAAGCATAGCATAAGACAAACAACATACATGTCGCAAGCACTATGCACAGTAATCAGCAAGATTCAACTCACAACAACATGTATATAGCAGTTAACACATACATCACAACCATCGTGTATGGTATCAACAAATATTCATTCATCATCAACATGAATATAAACAATCACTATGCAAAGCAAACATCAACGTAAAATTTGCAATTATGTCATATCAACTTACTATCAACTTACCAATATCCCACTCTTATATACATTAGCCGACGCGAAACTAAGCGTCTGAAGCTCCCAAAACCTCACCGGTTGCTTCTGAAAAGTTTTTCCATGTTTAAACTTCATAAGAACAGAGGATTAATGTATCTCAATACATTAAAAACTCCAGCAAGCAATCCTACCACGTTGCTCTGCCCAAATCCACCAAAACGCCCATCTAAAACAACTAAAAACACCATCGATTAATCTACAAACTCAACCCGGCCAAAACCTAACACTTCCAACCATTTATTATCGTTAATTGACGTCCAAAATCATCCTATTATTAACCTTATACCTCCAGCAATCACAAAATCACATTGACACCACAACAACCCAATTCTAACAACCTAATCAACTAGAGATCCAAATAGTTTCAGGATTACCATGCTTAAACATCATTCTCAACATCAATAAATTAGCTAAAACATATCGATTAAAAAATTACACAAAATCTTCATTTTAAGCATGATTTAGCCATTTTCTTCAAATAAATTATAAAACCTTGTTAAGAAGCATAATTAAAGAGCCAAATACTTGGAAATTTCATTAAAGAAACTTGATTAGAGGAGAAGCACGAAAATTACCTCTAATCCCTTGCTATTCCTTCAATTGACAAGATTTGATTGAAAATCTTCAAGAATCCATTGAAACAAGTTGAGGAAACTCTATGGAAATCATTTGGAAATCAAAGTAAAATGAAAAGGAAAAGATCTCTGGAAGTTTTGAAAGAAAATGGGTGGTTGGCTGATGAGAAAAGAGAGAAATGAAAGTTACGTCAAAATAAGTTTGTAAAGCTTAATTCCCTTTTTAATCAAAACCCTTTTTAATTTTTTTTAATTAAACACATTTAAAACATGTCAAATTAAGGGAATAAATGATTATACTTGCATTAGCTCCCTAAAGATTCTAATTTTTGGCTCTTTTACAAAATAGCCATTAAAAATAGTTTTTCCTTTTTTATGATTTAGTCACTAAACCAAAATGTCCACCTTCCAAATGTCATTTTCCAAAATTGACTTCACCAAACCCTTATATACATTTAAAAGGGATTTTAAAATTTTTTTCTCATATTTTTATCACTTCCCAAACTAGGTTTTCCCTGAACCAATCCCAAACTAATCTGGATCTCTAGTCTCGGTCTAACGGACCCTAAACCCAACCTAAAAACTCCTAGGCCCAAAACTCGAGTGTTACAAGCTTTGATTTTAGGGATCAATCGGTGTAATTGAATTACTCGAATTGCCCCCAATTATCATGCATATCTTGTGAAGCCTCCTTGTCGTACAAGTCGTTGGAAAAGAAAATTCTATAACAAACCAAAGAGAAATTATTTTGCAAAAAGGAAATAAAGAGAATTAAAAGAAAAACAAGGAAAATTAAATCTAAATCTAATAAAGCCTTTAAAGAGAAATTAAAAAAACGGCCAATTTAATGATCTCAATATTCCCAGAATTAAAGTCACCAAAATAGAGTTTGAGTTGTTGGCCAATGACTATGAACAAAATTCTCCCTTTTGTATCTTTGATTGTGAATGCGCAGTGTGGAAACACTTCCGCAACTTCGAAAGGTTCAGACCAGCGTGATCGCAATTTTCATGGGTGCAATTTCAGTTTAGAATTGAATAGCAAAACCAATTGTGCGACTTCAAATTGTCGGTGCAAAATAATCTTATCATGCCAACGCTTGCTCTTGTCCTTGTAAATAGAGGCATTTCCAAATGCCTTGCAACGAATTTCTTCTAATTCAGTAATGTCCAACAATCGCTTCTTCCTCGCTGCCTCATAATCAAGATTAACTTGCTTGAGAGCCCACAAGGCCTTATGTTTAAGTTCCACAAATGATTGGATTTGTGTATGCAATACATATAGCCCATAATGCATCATCTAAATGAGAGAACCAATCTTTCCTACTACTATTTACCACTTTTTCAAAAATGTTTTTAATGGCCCGATTAGAAATCTCAGCTTGTCCATTGGTCTGGAGATGATACATTGTGGCCAGTCTATGATGTACTCCATAGCATTTCAACGCAACAACCACCTGACTGTAGTGGAAATGCTTTCCTTAATCGCTGATCAATGCTCTTGGTGTTTCAAAGCGAGTGAGTATATGCTTGTGAAATAACTTCAAAACCGTTTTTTGCATATTCTTTAGGTACTGCAACAACTTCTATCTACTTTGAAACCAAGTCCACCGCAACCAAAATGTATAGATTTCCAAAAAAATAGGGAAAGGACCTATGAAATCTAATCCATAAACATCGAATAGCTAGATTTCCATTATTGGCTATTGTGTCTTCTCATTTCTCCTAGATATGGATCTTGTGGTTTGACATTAGTCATAGCATTTGATGAACTCGTGAGCATCTTTGAATAATGTTAGCCAGTAAAATCCGGATTGAAGGACTTTTGCAGCCATTCTTATGCCACCAAAATGTCCTTCATATGGAGCATTGTGGCAATGATGTAATATCGATTTCATTTCTTTCTCGGGGACACAACATCAATTATATTGTTATTACAAACCTTGAACAAGTAAGGTTCATTCCAATGATATTTCGTTGCATCTCTAAGAAATCTTGCCTTCTTGTGCCCAATTACACCCAAAGGAGTCTTTCCATAAACCAAGTAATTCACAAAATTAGCGTACCATAGTGTTGCATCCATAAAGAAAAGAATTTAATTAGGGAATGCATCGATGATTTGCAACTTATTTCAATCTTTGTTGCCTGGTTCCAACCTCAAAAGGTGATCGGCAACATAATTTTCTAACCCTTTATTATCTTTAATCTCAATATCAAACTCTTGCAGCAATAAAATCCAACGAAAATCTAGGCTTTGTATCTTTCTTCACAAAAAGGTATCTCAAAGAAGAATGATCAGTAAAAAAACTGTAATTTTTACACCCACAAGATAAGAACGAAACTTATCAAAAGCAAAAATTACCGCTAATAACTCTTTCTCAATAGTAGTGTAATTGATTTCAGCTTTAGGTAAAGTCTTAGTAGCATAGTAGATCACATGAAATACCTTGTCTCTGTATTGCCCTAAAACTGCTCTCACAACAAAATCATTGGCATCCCACATTAGTTTCAATGGTTGCTCACAATTGGGTGCAACGAAAACCGGTGCGTTCACAAGCTGTGTTTTAATTTTATTGAATGCATCCAGACATGTATCATCAAACACAAAGTTTCTACCTTGCTCCAACAATAAGCATAAAGGTTTGGTGATCATCGAAAACCCTAAATTAATCTTCTATAGAACCCAACATGTCCTAGAAAACACCGAATTCATTTCATATTCGTTGGTGGCGGCAATTTTTCAATTACATCCACTTTAGCTCTATCAACCTCAATTCCAACTTTCGATATTATATGGCCCAACACAATCCCCTCAGTGACCATGAAATGACATTTTTCTCAATTTAAGACTAGATTAGTGTCTTTACATCGTTGCAATACTTTCTCCAGATTGTCCATGCAATTGTCGAAGTTATTCTCATACACCAAAATATCATCCATAAATATTTCAAGGGAATTATCAATCATATCTGAAAATATTGCCATCATGCACCTTTGAAATATGGCTGCTGCATTACAAAGACCAAAAGGTATGTGATGAAAGGAAAATGTCTAGAATGGGCATGTAAAAGTACTATTCTCCTGGTCCTCAAGTGCAATAGCAATTTGATTGTAGCCTGAATACCCATATAGAAAGCAGTAATACTCCTTGCCCGTAAGTTAATCTAACATTGGATCAATAAAAAGAAAGGGGAAATAATCCTTCCTTGTGGCTGCATTTAGCCACATGTAGTCCATAAAAATACGTCAACTCATAAGAATGCGAGTAGGAATCAATTTATCAACATCATTATGAACTACAATGATGTCAATTTTCTTAGGAACACAGTGGACTGGACTAACCCATGCACTATTAGAATTGCATAGATGATTCATGCGTCCAACCACTTGAGGATTTCTTTCTTGACTACTTCCTTCATTTTTTTTCATTTAGTTGGCGTTGTGGCTCAATAGATTGCTTGTTCTCATCATCCAGCTTATTCTTGTGCATGCACAAAGATGAACTAATGCCCTTAATATCTGCAATGGTCCATGCAATAGCACGCTTGTGCTGCTTAAGAATATTTATCAACTTAGCTTCTTGTGTTGCGTCTAGAGTTGTAGTGACAATGACCGAAGTGTTTCTGCAACTCCAAGAAATACATATTTGAGATTAGCCGGCAATGGCTTTAATACTAGAGTAGAAGCTTCTTTAATAGATGGTTTAAATGTATGAATTGTAGAGTGAGCGAGATCCAAAGATTCAACTTGTCATTTGTGGTAAACTTTTGTAGTGAGTACTTCAACAATGCGGTCACAATTTGAAAGATTGTCAGCATAATGTCCTCGGCAATGAGTATACTACGATAGCTCAAGTCTGCTTGGATGATATTGTCAAGAATATCAATATGATGACATTCATTAGTCTAGCTATCAATACCTGCATTAAACATCCCAAAAGTTAATTGGTCATTGTCGGCCCGCATTGTAAGTTTTCCTTTTGATACATCGATAACGGCTTTCCCGGTAGCTAAGAATGGGCATCCAAGAATGATAGGGACATCCTTGTCAGCCTTCTAGTCGAGAATAAAAAGTCCGCTGGAAAACTAAACTTGTCCACACGAACAAGTGAATCATTGATTTGACCATTTAGATGAGTCAAAGATCTGTCTACCAATTGTAATGTGACTGCAGTGGGTTTCGTTTCTCCAATGCCTAACTTTTGGAAAGTTGATAAAGGAATTAAATTTATACTAGCCTTCAAATCACAAAGAGCTTTGCTAAAATAGTGATTACAAATAGAGCAAAGAATGGTGAAGCAACCCTGATCTTTCATTTTTCTTGGTAGAGGGGTAGATATTAAAGCACTGCACTCCTTAGTGAGTGCAATGGTTTCTATTGCACCGAGATTCTTTTTCTTGGACAAGATGTCTTTCATGAATTTTGCGCAATTTGAAATCTGTGTAAGAGCATCAATCAAAGGGATTTGCATTGTAAGATGTTGCAAAGTATCATGAAAGAATTAAAATTGATTGTCTGACTCAGTGTTCTTAAACCTCTAAGGAAAATATGAAGAAGGATCATTTGTTGGTTGCGCCAACATTGGGCATTGTGGCGACAACTTAGATTGTAAAACAGATGGAAACGAATTAATAACTGGAGGAACAGTACTCATCTTGCCATCATTATCTCCACCTTGGGTGTATGATCAAGTACAAAGGACTATCCCTATTCTTTAATAGATATAGGAACTGGTTGCGTCAAGTTAGTAGTCTGTTTGCCACTACGAAGAGTAATAGCCTTGCAATGCTCCTTACTCTTGTTCATCGGACTCTCGGTGTTGCTAGGAAGTTAGGGCAGTTAACTACCCTAACTGAGCTTCCAAAGTGTTTATTGATGAAGAGTGACCTTGCAATATAGCTTCTGTGCAAGACAAATGGCCACACATCATTTCCTCAAGAAGAGAAAATGGATCAGAGATAGTTGATGGAGCATAATGACTCATCTAAGGCTGTGTCTGAGATGGTGCTCCATATTGTGATTGTGCACCATACAATGATTGCTGAGATTGTAAAGCAATATGTTGTAGTTGCATCCTATTCTATTGTGGCTGCAATGAAGCTTGTGGTGTAAACTATTGTTGCGGGTAACTGAAGTTTCCTTGGCGCACACTAGGATTCCCTTGAAAAGAATTATTCCTAAAGCAAACTTCTCCTGAATGTTTTTGCAGAATTAGAGTTATCCCAAGTCTGTCGATTAGCCGTGTTGTAAGATGTACCCATGTTATTGCCTTATATGTTGCTGACGAAACTAGCATTTT
This sequence comes from Hibiscus tridactylites, assembly GCA_958450335.1. NCBI lineage: Eukaryota > Viridiplantae > Streptophyta > Magnoliopsida > Malvales > Malvaceae > Hibiscus > Hibiscus tridactylites. Next base: position 71,559,225 of record OY288274.1, on the reverse strand, counting down.
CTGCATGTTGTGGCCAATCCTCATAGCTATGGTTCTCGCTAAAAATCTCACAAGAAAATATTGGAGTGGTGGTCTGTTGAGCTAGCTGGATAGGAGCAACTACACTTGTTCCTTCCATATTCTTGATTTTATTCTCCAAGGAAGAAATCTGAGACTTTAGAGAAGATAGATCATTAAGCTCGATCACTCGTGGTGCAACTTTGCTTGACGTAGCCCTTGAGATATGATATTGAGAATCATTCTAAGTAAATTGCTCCAACACACCAACGAAAGTGTTGCAAGTGCAATCAAGTAATGGTCCATTAGATGACCTGTCGACAAGATGTCTTGTGGCTGCGTTCAACCCATTGTAGAAAATTTCAATCTAAGTTTCCTGTTGAATGTCGTGGTTGGGACATTGTTGCAATAAATATTTATATCTTTCACAAGTAGTGTGTAGAGTCTCATCATCTAACTGATAGTAGGTTCTAATATCACTCTTTACGCGCGAGTTCATTGTCGGTGGATTAAAGCGCAAAACACATTACGTTACAAGATCATTCCATGATGTAATAGAGCTGACAAGGAGTCCTCAAAATCATGTGCAAGCTCTACCCTGCAAAAAATATGAAGACAATTACATCCGTAAGACATCATCAGGAACGCTTTGCTGGCTAAATGAAGCAGAAATTAAAAGGAAAGATTGAAGATGCTCTCGAGCATCTTCGTATGATAACCCCGCGTACTGCCTATTAGAGTTGATCATTTGAAACATTACCGGCTTCAACTCGAAATTCCCAGCCTAAATAACAACCTCACGGATTGTTCTGTTCTGGGTTGGTGGGGGCAATGCTGGGTTTTCAAGATCATGAAAGATACCCTCGTTGTTGTTTGGATGTCTTTCCATTCCACCATTTTCGCGAATTCTTCGTCTGAAAGTTCTCTCAACTTATGGATTTGGTTCAAAGAGTGGTGTCGCAACATTTCGGGTCATACAATACCTACAAAACTTAATAAAAAGGAAATGGAAGAACAAAAAGAAAGCTATTAGAATCAACTAAAAACTTAAATAAAGGAATCAAAATTGCAAGAAGAAATATAAAAAACCAAATAACGTCATCTCCGACAACAGTGCCAAAACTTGATCGGTAGGAAAATGCCACACTATAAGTGCAAGCAACACATTCGATGAAAGAATAGAAACAAGGGAATCCTATTTGAATATAGATCCCTCGAGGATGATATATTTAACTTATGTAACATATAGCCACAATAAATTTTGTAAAAGTAGATATTGTGAGTGTGATGATGGTTGCAATAAAGGAAAAAGTAATGAATAGTGGAATGTGTGTGCGTATTATACAAAATATTTGATACATAATTGAACAATATAGAGATGTGATAGAGGTTGCTTTAACAAAAGACAAAAAATAGACCAACTTCATGGTATGTGTGAATGTTGTTTCATTGTTAGATATTTGTTATTATATACCTTATTTCAGGTCTGCTGAGAGGCTAATAAGAGCAAACATAAGCTCATTTTTGTGTCAGTTTGTTTCTTAATACAAGTTTCACTCTAGTTAGTTTTGGTTGTTACTTTTTTTTCTTTTGTTTCTCCTGTCAAAAAAAAGAAAAATGTAAATCCACTAAAACCTAGTATATGTATAGAAAAATAAAAAATTTGTACTTTAGAAAGAATCTATTCTTCAAAAAAAAAAATTCTATTGTGAGGGCTTTAGCCAATAATTATTAAAAAAACTTGGTTTATGTATAGAAAAAAAGTAGGGAACTTGTACTATAGAAAGAATATGTTCTTTAGTGGTTAGGATTTTAGGGTTTATGGATTTAGTGAATATGAATTTAGGGTTTAATGTTCAGGCTTATAGTTTATGGGTTTTATATTTTGGGTTTTGAGTTTATGAGTTTAAAGTTTTTAGTTGTGGGTTTATGAATTTAGGGCTTTAAGTTTAGTGTTTTGAATTTATGGTTAAATTATTTTTAATTAAAAATAGGGCAAAATTAAAATAATGTGTTAATAATGAAGGTTAAATTTGTTATTATTTTTTAAATTAAAACTAAATTGTTTGAATATACAAATGTGGAAGACTAAATATATTATTATACAAAATTTGTTAACAACAAAGTCATTTTATTAACGTCCGTTAAAAACTCAATGACCAAATTAAAACAAAACACAAAGTTTAATAGTAACATTGAAACAATTAAAAATTTGATTACCAAATTAAATAATTTGAAAATTTTAAATTTTACCTTTAATTTAATTAATGATAATTCAGTTCGATTAATAATCAAATCCAGCATTTGAGCACCTGATTAATGCCACGTAAATAGTTAAGCTACACCCGTCCGCATCACGCCCAGCCCCTCAGTATCTCTTTCCTTCAACAGCATCATTAATTTGGCGAAGTTCTGAAAGAAAAAAAACTCCAATTCCTTTATTTTATTTGCTCTCTGAATCAAAGCCATGACCGACCCCATCGAAACATCAAAATCCACGAGCGCCCTGAATCCGAATCCGAATGCAAGCCCGACCACTCTTCTCCACCCGCGACGGGAGCCTTTCGAGCACGGCCTCCTACCAATCCAGAAGCTCATGTTCGCTGACCCAGTCCAGGTCCTATCCCCTTTAAAGCGAAAGTTCGCATCCTCCTCCACTCGCCGAGTCGACTCGGCGGCCCTCGCTGACGCACTACAGATCTCGTCGGACCATGCGTGTCTCGTCCTCGACACTCTAGCGTCGGTGCTGCACTCTGACTCGGGCGATGTTGACTCCCTCGCTACGGATTTGCTCGATCTGATCCTATATTTGTACATTCAATCGTATAAGAAGCTTTTGTCGCGTCCGCATAAGGATTCTGCTGCCCTGGCTGATGTTTGGCCTTCCATGTCAGCATTTGACGGTTACTTGTCGGCTCTTTCGCCTTTGCAGGTATGGAGTTTGACCAATTTGCTATCTGTTTTTGGTGAAATGTGGTTGATTTTTTTATTTGCTGTAATTGAAATTTATGCTTTTAATAAATTAGTTTCAATGTCAAATTATACCATCGTGTTGCATTCATAGCTACTTTTTTTTTTGGCAAACGAACGTGTTTGACGCTGGTGGTTGATAATATTCTCGAAAAATTGACCCTTGATTGGCATTTGGGAAAGAACCAAATGCGATTCCGTATATGTGTTGACAAATTGAAAGATTTATTTTAGAATCACGTTAAACTTTTTGATAGTTTCAGTTGGAATTATTGAGTTTGGTCGAGACCCTTTCGGAAAATGAGTTACCACCATTCCCATTTGAATCTTCCAATTCATCCCTCTTAAGTGAAGTTGGTGAAGTTAAATGCTTCGAAGATACTAAGTTCAAGCTGTTTGCGGATGTCATTTTAAAATGTCATCTGCATGAGGAATGAATGTCTTTCGCTGTGCTGCCTACAAAAATGGGAAGGATCGTGTGGCGGCTTTTGGCTTTGTTTCTCCTTCCCTCACAAGAAAGTCTCCCCTCCATTTTTCTGGCTCTCTCACTGTTTCTCCTGTCCAAGGTGTTTTGGTGGTCTGAGGTCCTGTGTCGCTTTGGCTCTTGGCGTTGGTTTGGGCTTAGGATCTTTGATCCTCTGGTTCGCGTTCCCTTTATGTCGTTTTGCTCTTATGACTAGGTCCTTGTATTTTCAATATAGGGAGACCCATCTTCGGCCCTGGAGCTCTCTAAGAAGCAACCTGGCGCACAAGAAGTGGTTTCGCTTTCCTTTGAATCATCCAATCCCTGTTTTTCTTGTTCGTTGTGATCTTGCGGTTTTTGTTTTTTTTTTGACCTGGTGGTCTTTGACTCCCCTGTTGCTTTTTGTGGGCGCTTTGTCGTGGCCCTTGGAAGTCGGCTTGTTTGCTTTTTCCTTTGTTTCATTTATGTTTGTTGTTCTCCTGGTTTTTCCAGGTTCTTTCTCGGTGCTTAGGTGCATTGGTCTTGTTGGTCTTTGTGTTTGCATGCATGTCACCTTCCCTTTGTATTTGGCTCCATTGATTTATGATATTTTACTTTCAAAAAAAAGTTAAAGATTTAACTTTTCAATACCAAAAATATATTATTATACTTTTATATAGTACGATTATGTCTATCATTTACTGTTCACTACTTTTCAATTTAATAAAATAGCAGAAAATAAATTGCAAGGATAAAATAACAACCAAATAGACCACAAATTTAGCCCCAAAAAAGCCATTAGAAAGCGAAAATCAGGTAGCCTAAGAACGAATAAAAGAGAGGATAAGATGATAAATATAAAATTATAGTCTTCATTGTGTTTGGTTGCACTATTTTTTTAGTTCTATATCAAATGCATTTATGCATTTTTAACTTTAAGTCTATGAAGTTGGGATGGGTGTTGCATGCAAATTTAATGAAATGAATTGAGAAGCGATGTCCTAATTTGCTTGCTTTTGTTGTTCATGTTTTGTTCCTTCTGTTTGCCGTATGCTTTATGATTACTGTAAAATATGATTTATCCAGCTGGCATTACATGACTTGGGTTGTGAAGTTTCAGGATTTCATTTAACTTTTGTAACTTAGACAGTAAGATTTTCTATAATATTTTTGTCCCATTTTCTATCATGCTACTTATCTCACTAATATGGATTTCACAATGTCGGAGCATTTGCAATAATTATAGTTCTATTTTCTGTTCGATGTTGTAGCTCTAGACTTTAGTTCTTACTTTATAGCGAGTTAGACTCTTAGACTTAACCTTGGTGGTTCTTCTCTTTGTAGCTTGTCCGCTGCAACACTCGTCGGTTTATTCCATCACAGGCTGATGAAGAGGCACATCAACTGTCCTATCTACAGAAACACTTGGCTAATATTCTCTCTCTTTTGTCGGAGCCTGTGGAGGGGGAAGGTGAAGAGTTTATGGTTTGTAATACAGCTTCTTTCTATTTGTAGTTTGGTCGGGTGTTCTTTTTAAGTTTTTGTTCTCTTTTGTTTTTTCTCAATACAAGAAAAACTGAGATAGTTTTAAAATGAGCCAGGTATTGCATCTTTTGTTTCATGATGACTTTTTTTCCTTTTGCCTAACATAGGAGTTTTATTATTAGTCTAATTCCAACTCTTGTAGCCTATATAAAGGCACCCTATTCGACAGAATTAAAATAAGGGAAACCTTTCTTCTGTCCATATCAATTACTTACAGGCTAATTTCTAGAGATTATTTCCTTTGTATTTTTTCTGCTATTCTTTAAAAGGTTGTATTCAGATTAGAAGAAATAAGAATTATTCTTCTTCCTAAACTTGTTCAATATAGCTTGACAAGTGGCAGAATAGTTTTTTTGTTTGTTTGTTGTGAAACAATGCAATTGTTATCGTGCACATTTTCCTTTCATGCATTGGTTTTCTTGCCTTAGAGTTGGTTTGCTTGTAAAATGTTCAGAATATGAATTTCTTGATTTTGTGAATCTTTAAGTTATTATTCTCTACCTTTTCTAACATGCATGACTTTCATTGTGCCCCATTTTTATTATGTTTTGATTGGTTCTATTCTCTTTTTTCTTCCTCCTTGTTATCGGGCAGGTTATTGTAACTGTATTACCATGTATTCTTGATAGTCTACCTACTCCATTTCCATCTTTTTTGTGCTTGTTATTAGCTTTTATATTATGGCTTGATTTACTTACATAAGTACTGTTTCTTCAGGTTTTAACCATGGAAGGGTTTGAGCACCTTGGGTTTTTGATTCAATTTGGTGAGAAGGGATCTGATGAGGTTCCTTTAAGCCAAGTTGCTCCGTTTTTTGCTAATTCAGATCCAGATATGCCTGCTGTGCCTGTTCCATCATCACAAGTTCTTGATTGGCTTCTACAGAATATAGCTTCCTCTTTGGAACATGTTACTGAAAAAAATCATGCGAAAGAAAATGGTGCTCCATGTGATTCTTACCAGGATGTTGCTATGGCCGACACTAGTCCAAGTTCAGTCAAACCCTTACCAAGTGTCAGGAGTCCATTTTTCATTGAGGGGGTCTCTAAATCATCTTACGTAAAACAGGCATCTGATCTTAAAAATTCATCTGTGAAGGTTAGCTTAGATTTGCAACGACTTATTTCATGGGATATTTTCTGTGCAGTGTTTCTTAATTTTCATTTAGATGCAACCTACATCTCTGAAAATACTTTGTGGTCTAGATTCTTATCTTTATCTCCAACTTTAGTGTAATTTATGTACTTTATGGAACCTTTCATAAACAAAAAGGAAAAGAAGCTCAAACTAGGTTATCACATGCAAACATCTTATGGATATTGAGGTAGATGTTTTTTGGATATTGGGTGCATATTTTACGGATGAAATGAAATAAGATGCAGATTCCAGTTTAGTTGGGGGATATTTACTCTTCTGTTGCTTATCATCAAATAATAAGAAGAATGAGTCTGAGAGGAATGAACAGAAGATATTGGAGTTGGTAACGATAATTGAACTTGGTTATGTTTTCACTAATTGTATATTTTGTGTAGCGATGTAGATGTGGAGAGAAGGGTGATTAATGATATGTTAGAAGGCTTGATGGGCAACATCCCTAAATGATACGACACAGTTACTTGATTCAAGAAAGATGAGAATAGAGCATTTTTCACATTTGGTGCAGTTATTCCTATCCTTTTGTTGTCCTGAACCTCAGGGCCTTTTATGCATTTGCTAAAACTTTAAACTATTTATATGTTTTCTACCTAGGTTGATTGGGGTTCTGTATCTATTATTTTATTGGTAAATCTTGTTTCAGATATTCACTGCAGCAGTTTCTGAATGCCATGCACCAGCTGCAATCAGTTGAATATTGACAGTCTTTGGTCAAAAAATTGTCATTTCTTGTCATCCATGTTTTTGTGATTGTCATGTTACAGATTAAAAGCTTCAAGTAACACAGTCCAGTTGCTTTCTTTTCAGTAAAGTTTGCCTTCCTCCCAGTTATTGATGAATACTCGCCTTCCATCCATTAAAGCGAAGAAAAATATTTTGATAATTGAAAGTAGGAGATTTAAGAAAAATATTTTGATAATTGAAAGAGATGAAAAATATTTTGATAATTGAAAGCGAACAAAAATATTTTGATAATTGAAAATAGGAGATTTGACTTGGGAACTTAAAGTTTGGGGAAGGGTATATGCTGATTGGATTATTCCAACATTTATGTATTGTTTGATATTATGTACTTTCTGGTCTAAAACACCTCAAACTCTGCATGATTTTGTAATTTCAGGTTATTAATTGCCATGATTCAGTCATTTACATTCTAGCACCTTTGAGATATGCTACCGTTTATGGATGTTCTGATGCTACTATAGTTCTTGGAGCTGTTGGCAAGGTATCATATCCTTTGTGCTGTTGACTATTTTTGTTGCACTAATTTTAGTGTCGGAGGAAACTTGCTGTACTTTTGTAATATGCAATTTGGATACAAATTTGTTCCTTTCGAAAAAAGAAAAGAAAATAAAAGAAATCACTAATGATCTTTGGAATTCTTAAAAGATTTGTCTGAAATTTTTAACTGAAACTCTGGAAATGTATTTGTTTTGAGGTCTGTTTATTAGAGTACATATTCACTATTCTACTGATTGGAAAATAACCATTACTGTCAATGAAGTTACTCAGTTGTTTCTTTGTCATCAAAGGCACTTAATTCAAAGGTGATCAAACATTTTATTGTTTGATTCTTTATATTTTAACATTAGGGTATGTCTACTTCTGTCTATTTCCTTTCATCTGCCTACCATCTCTTAGTAATATATGAATTTTTCGTGGTTGGAATGGCTTGGCGTAATGTAAAAAATTGTTCTTGTCCCTTAGAAAATCTATCTTGTTAATGTTGGTTGGTATGTTTTTTGTTTTGATTACTTATGCAACAAATGTATCATAACTTGTAGAATAATAGCATCTCTTTATCTCTGCTGGAGTTCATTGTTATTCCTTTATAATTGCTGAAAATAATTTGTACAAAATGAAATACGGCCATACAGAGATGCATGCAAGTAGTTTCTATTGCTATGATTGTAGGATCGATAAAAATGTTTTCTTGCCCTACCTGGTATAAGCCGTTGTTATCTTTGTGCAAAGTTATTAAACACTTATGCTGTTTCCAGTTATGGTTTTCTCTCTAATATTCTTGTTTCTGATCATTCCTCTCTTATGGAAATACTTCTTTTTTGCTCCCACTGACCTAGATCTTTCAATATTATTATAGTACTTTCTTGATAAACAGTCAGTCTGATGTTTAGACCCCTTAACATTCAACCCACTTCCTGTTCAAGTGATGGTATTCTGATTCATGGATGAATATAACATGATATGATTTTTTTGTCCGTCTTTGCAGGCAGTAAGGATTGAACACTGTGAAAGAGTTCATGTGATTACAGCAGCAAAACGGGTCTGTATTGCTAATTGTCGGGAGTGTGTATTCTTTTTGGGAGTGAATCACTGTCCCCTTATTGTTGGTGATAACCACAAGCTACAGGTCAGTGAACCGCAAGTGTTCCCTTTTGCTAGTGCAGCAAGAATTTATGAGATTACGCTTTGAGTTTTGTAATGAGAATAAAGAACTTATTTCTAAGTCAATGCTGACTTGTCTTAATTTTGAAAAATAGATGCATTACTGTGGAAAGAAATTCATTTAGCTAACATTAGCTTCTATTCTCTTCTTTTCCCTCATCAACCTACCTGGTTGTTGGTTCTGTTTGGCCCTGATCATGGCAGGTCACTTATGCTGGGTGCCCACCACCTTTTTTGTTTACCCTGTACTTCTCCATGGTCTGTCACATTTATGGTTTATTACCCAATACAAATATTTATACCAAGTTTCCTTTTGTAATAACACTTTTTGACTTGGTAATACTGTTGTATTTTTGGTAAAAGATGGTTTTGGCTGGTCTTCCTTTTTTCATGTTTGAAAACTAAACATGTTGTTAGTTTATCCGAATAAAAGAGTTAGTTTTGTAAATAACTCTAGTTTAGTAGTTATATTAATGTCTCCTACTTAAGGGATTAGAGTTAGTAGTTAAATGTAACTAGGACTCCTAATGTAACTAAAAGTCCTACACTTAGAGTCTTTAAATTAGTTTTTTGTAACGATGAATTATGAATGAATGAAATTACAGAATAAAGATTATTCTGTTTCTCTATATGGTATCTGTCTAATTTCGATCCTCTCGAGAATTTTTTTTCTTGATGGTCAATCAAAATCATTCAATGTCGAGTGAGCTGCAATCCTCCTCAACCTCTACTGTCGGTATGGCAGATTTTTCAGAAGTAACAGGTGCAAATGTTACTTGTCACAGATTTGTAGGCACCAATTATCTTGAATGGTCCCAATCTGTTAAGATTTTCCTTGTCGGTCGAGGAACTCTAGGGTACATCGATGGCAAAGTTAAGAAACACTTTGATGATGATCAGGGTTTTGAGAAATGGGCTCAAGAGAATGGCAGAGTCATGTCGTGGCTGCTCAACACAATGTCTCCAGAAGTTGGATCTCAATTTCTTCTCTATTAAACAACAAGTGAAGTTTGGAATGTTGTTCAAGATACTTACTCGAGTACCAACAACAATTCTAAGTTGTTTGGTATTGAGAGCAAGGCTTCAAATTTCAAGCAAGAAGGGATGAATGTTACACAGTTTTATACTGCTTTAACAAATCTATGGCAACAAATGGATTTGTTTGAGGCAAATGAATGGGAAACTGCCAATGATGCTGCATTATACAGGAAGATCACTACACAAAAGAGGATTTTCCAATTTCTAAATGGTCTTAACGGAGATTAGGACCCGGTCAAATCCAGAATTCTAAGTTGCAACCCTTTACCCTCTCTTAGGGAAGTATTTTCTGAGGTCAGTCGAGAAGAAAGTAGAAGATCCTACATGATTCAAGATGCCCCTATTTTTGAGAGTTCTGCCTTGGTTACTCAAACTTCCTTTGCTCCAAAAAGGAAGGTGAACAAGTTTAGGAAGAAGAATAATTTTTATTTCTTCTAATCTAAATACAGCCTTTTAAAGAATAGCAAAAGAAAATAAAAAGAAAATAATCTCTAGAAATTAGCTATCCCTAAAAATTAGTAATTAGATTATAGCTAATAGTACAAGGAAATTACTAGAACTAAGGTAGAAAATCTGCTTAATTTAAGGGATTCCAACACTCCCCCTCAAGCTGAAGTGTAGATGTTAATCAAACCCAGCTTGCCCATAATTTCTTCGAACATTTTTCTGCTCAAGCTTTTGGTTAACACATCTGCTACTTGTTGTCTTGTAGGTAGATATGAAACACAAACTTCCCCTTTGTTAATTTTCGCTGTAATAAAGTGGCGATCAATTTCCACATGCTTGGTACGGTCATGGTGTATAGGGGTGGGCAAAAAGTCTCGACCCGAAAACCCGACGACCCGAACTTAAAACGCCGGGTAATTCCCGAAAAATAATTACCCGACCGGGCCGGGTACCCGACCCCATAAAAATTAATATATATTTTTTTATATTTAAAATTATATTTTTATTTTATGTTTCTTAATATTTTCACTCTAAAATTAAGTTTAAATCCCTATATTTTTTCTATGTTCGTATTATGTTCTTTTAAGTTTAATTTTTTTTAAATGTTTTTGTGTTTAACATGTAATTTTTTTAATTTTAAAATAAAAAAAATAAAAAAATAGGAACCGAGTAACCGGTACCCGATTACCCGGGTACCCAAATTTTACGGGTACCCGGATATAATGGGACGGGACATGGGCCGCTTAATGAGGTACCCGGTTTTCCGGGTACCCGACAATGCCTAACCCTAGTGTACAGGGTTATGAGCTATGCTAACCGCTTCCTGGTTGTCACAGTATAATGTTATAGGTTTTGTATAGGATAATTTTAGTTCTCCCATTAGCCGTTGTAACCACATTCCTTCACATATACCGTGGGACAAAGCTCGATACTCAGCTTCAGCACTGCTGCGTGCCACAACAGACTGCTTTTAACTCCTACATGTCACGAGATTACCCAAACATAGCTGTAGTAATCGCTTGTGGAGCGCCTGTCATTAACTATCCCTGCCCAGTCTGCATCACTGTAGATTTCTATGCTTCGATTTACATCTTTCTTGAAATGCAACCCCTTACCAGGAGTCCCTTTTAAGTATCTCAATATCCTGTAGGCAGCTTCCAAATGTTTCTCCTTAGGAGCATGCATAAATTGACTAATAACACTTACTCCAAAAGCTATGTCTGGACGAGTGTGAGAAAGATAGATAAGTTTCCCACTAACCGTTGATATCTCCCCCTGTCTACCTCTTCTCCATCCTTGTCAGTTCCTAATTTAAGGTTGGGTTCCATACGAGTCTCGGCTGGTTTGCAGCCCAACAGTCTGACTTCAGAAAGTAGATCAAGAACATACTTTCTTTGAGAGATTGAAATACCTACCTTCGACCTTGCTACCTCCATTCCAAGGAAATATCGAAGATTCCCCAGGTCTTTAAGTTGAAACTCAAGACTTAAGAACTCTTTTAGTCTTTCAATTTCGATAGAATCATCCCCTGTCAATATTATGTCATCTACATAGAAAATGAGAATACAACACTTCCCATTATCCGTGTGTTTGTAGAATAAGGTGTGATCAACTTGACCTTGAATATAATGTCTACTAGTCATGGCTTTGGCAAAACGATTAAACCAAGCCATAGGGAATTGCTTTAGTCCATACAAGGACTTCTTCAACTTCCATGTAGACTTCTTAGTTTAATTCTCCATTGAGAAAAGCGTTCTTTACATCCAATTGGATCAAAGGCCATTCTAAGTTGACAGCAATTGAGAGAAGCACTCGAATAGTATTCAGTTTGGCCACCGGTGCAAATGTTTCCTCGTAGTCCAACTCATATGTTTGAGTGAAACCCCTGGCCACAAGTCGAGCCTTGTATCGATCAATGCTCCCATCTGGTTTAAATTTTGTGGTGAATATCCACTTACAACCCACAGTCTTCTTATTTAGAAATAGGGAACACGAGTATGTTTAGACAGTTGGCAAACTTCACAGTTCAAGGAACTTATTTTCTTATTTAGAAATAGTAGAGGAAACAATTTCTTCAAGTACATGAAATTCGGGTGTCCTAGTCTACGGTGCCATAGCATGACAAAATCTTCTTTTGATGTAGATAAGGCCATCCCTTCTTGTGGACTGTTTTTGTTCCAAACATATAAGCCATCATCAACTTTAGTAGTGTCAATCATCTTCCCCGATTCCTGTTCTTGAACCACACAACCGAAAGCGGAAAATTCAGCAAGAACTTTTTCATCCTTTGTAAGTTTGCTAATTGAGAGTAAATTACAGGAAAGATTTGGAACATGTAGAACTTTATCAAGGGAAAAGTTTTCAGTAAGTTTAACTGTCCCCATTCCAGCCACCGGTGAGTAAGATCCATCCGCTATGCGAATTCGAGAGTGATCATGACAAGGTGAATAGGTGTGAAACAAACTTAGATTACCTGTCATGTGTTCGGATGCACCCGAGTCTAGTATCCAGGAAGTTTTGATAGGTTCGTGTGTAGTATTTAAGGCAGTACCTTGAATAGCTAATGAACCACTGGCTGTAGGAGTCCCAAGTAGTTTATGAAGAGCCTCAAGTTGAGTTTTGGTTAGCCGAACATCTTGAGCATCTTCTTCAGTAGTAGATATCATTGCTGCCTTGTTTTCTTTCTGGTTTTTTTCAGGATAGCCATGAAGTTTGAAGCATTTCTCCTTGGTATGCCCAACCCGGTTGCAGTGGTTACTCCATGGCCTATTTGAACCAAAATCACTTCTAGCCTTGAACCTTTGAGATTGTGGGCCTCTTGAAATAAGGGCAGAGTTCTCGGGGGGACGATGACCAGCTGTGGACAATGGTTTCAGTTCTCTTGTGTCTCCCAACATAATAAGACGTCGTATCTCTTCCTTCCTTACTTCAGCAAATGCTTCTCCTATGGTTGGCAGTGGTTCTGCCTAGTATTCGTCCTCAGACCTCATCAAGATCACGATTTAGTCCTAGTAGGAACTCATAGAGACGCTCTTTGTTAAGATGATCCAAGAACTTGGTGTGTTTCGAGCCCTCGCCCCAATCAGCTTCATAATACATGTCTAACTCCTGCCATAAGATCTCTAGGTTGTAATATTGAGTGACTTCAAGTGTTCCTTGTCGAATATCTTTCAACTTTAATTTGATCTCGAATACTTGGGAAACATTTCCAAGATCCGAGTAATTCTCCTTGATTGTATCCCACATTTCTTTGACAATTTTGAAAAAAAGATATGTTCGGCTTACATGACCTTCCATCGAATTTATAAGCCAAGCCATAACCATTAAGTTGTTAAGCTCCCAAGTTGCATAACTAGAGTCTGTTGATGCTGGTCGAGGAATTTCTCCATTAATGTACCCAATTTTTCCTCGGCCACGAAGAACCATAAGGATAGATTGTGACCATTGCAGGAAATTTTTTTCATCTAATCGATGATTTGTGATTATAAGAGAAGAGTTAAGGTCACCTAGAGAGATTCCTTGGTTGTGATTTTGAGTTATTTGTGAGATCTCAGTCTCAGAGGAATTTTCGGTGTCACCCATGGGAGAAGGGTTTCAACTAGAGAAACCAGAACAAGAAAAGAGAAGGAAGAGCAGGATCAATTGGATTCCTAATGCTCTGATGCCATGAACAAGTTTAGGAAGAAGAATAATTCTTATTTCTTCTAATCTAAATACAACCTTTTAAAGAATAACATAAAAAATAAAAAGAAAATAATCTCTAGAAATTAGCTATCCCTAAAAATTAGTAATTAGATTATAGCTAATAGTGATTCCAACAGAAGGAAATTCTTAGAACTAAGGTAGAAAATCTGCTTAATTTAAGGGATTCCAACAGAAGTGAAGAGAAGGAGACTCCTTTGATTTTTTACCTTTTAGTTGTCCTCTTTTACTTGATTCCCAAGTTCTTGTTGAACCTCCTAGATCTTCACCTTCATCCCCAAACAATCATTCCTCCATAACAACTCCAGTTACTTCAGAAACTCAGCCTAAATCACCTTTATAGCCTACTAAACCTTTACAAGTTTATGCCAGTAAAAGAAGGATAATACCAGGGACCATTTTGCAATCTGGTATTTGTCGAGAATTGGACTTGAGTCCAGCTGCCAGTGAAGACAATGGAGGTAATGACTCGATTGAAATTCCTTCTCACTTGCTGGAATTTGAATATTTGCCTATTGCTAAGAGAAAAGGGGTTAGACAATGCACTAAGTATCCTATTCAGAGGTATGCAGCTTATGGAAAATTGATGCCTTCTTTTAAAGCATTTACAACTTGTTTAGATGAAAAAAAGATTCCAAAATCGATTGAAGAGGCTTTACAGTGTCCTAAGTGGAAAAGGCCAATTGAAGAGGAAGTTGAGACCCTAAAGAAGAACAACACTTGGGTTGTTACTGACCTTCCGCAAGGTAAAAAAACAGTGGGATGTAAGTGGGTATTTGCTATTAAATTCAATTCAGATGGTAGTATTTCGAGACATAAAGCAAGGCTGGTTGCTAAAAGTTTTACACAAACTTATGGAATTGACTACAAGGAAACTTTTGCCCTAGTAGCTAAACTTAATTCTGTTCGAGTCTTATTAAGCTTAGCTGTGAATTGTGACTGAAATTTGTATCAACTTGATATTAAAAATGTTTTTTTGAATGGAAACTTGGATGAAGAGGTTTATATGCAGATACCACCTAGACTCGAGGAAGATGGAAATTGCCAAAAAGTGTGCAAACTCAATAAATCACTTTATGGCTTGAAGCAGTCACCGAGGGCTTGGTTTGAGAGATTTACCAGAGTCATTTTGGAGATGGGCTACAAACAGTTTTTGTCTGACCACACACTGTTTTCTAAGGTAACTAAAAACAACAAAAGAGTTATCCTTATAGTGTATGTGGATGATATAATCTTGACAGGAGATGAAGAAGAAGACATATGTTTGTTAAAGAAAAAGCTGAGCAAGGAGTTTGAGATTAAAGACCTAGGAAAACTCAAATATTTCCTAGGCATGAAAGTGACTAGATCGAGCAAGGGGCTGGTCATAAATCAGAGAAGGTATGTGCTGGATTTACTAGAAGAAACTGGGTTATTGGGCTGTAAACCAGTAGACACTCCAATGGATGTTGGTATGAAATTTAATAAAACATATTTAAGGCTAAAAGCAGACAAAGGGTTATATCAAAGATTGGTAGGGAAAATGATATATTTATCTCTAACTCGACCATATATATCATTCCCAGTAAACATTATCAGCCAGCATATGATTGATCCAAGACAGGAACACATGGAAGATGCAAAAAGAATATTGAGGTATTTAAAAGGGACACCTGATCATGGTCAGTTTTTTAGAAAGAGTTTAGACAGAAGTATCAAGGTGTTTTCAGATTCGAGTTGGGCCAGCGAACTCACAGATAGAAGATCTACCAGTGGTTACTTTACCTTTGTTTGGGGTAACTTGGTCACTTGGAAGAGTAAAAAGCAAATGGTGGTTTCAAGAAGCAGTGTTGAAGCTGAGTACAAAGCACTAGCTTTAGGGATGTGCGAAGGAATTTGGCTACTCAAGCTACTTGAAGAACTCGGAATGAATCATGACAAAAAGTTTAAGATTTTGTGTGACAACAAATTTGCAATTCAGATTGCAAAGAATCCTATTCAACATGATCGAACTAAACATGTTGAGATAGATTGACACTTCATAGCAGAAAAACTCACTAATGGAGTTGCATCTTGTAGGAATATACTTGCCGATGGGACTCTAATATTTACTTATATCAGGACTCTAATATTTAATTTTTATTCCTGCAGATTTGTATGTATATAGTATACTGGTATTAGGACTTTAACTCTATCTCTACTCTTGTATATATTAACTAGGAGTCCTAGAGTCCAACTTTAAGTTAGTCTTATCTTGGTAAGAATTTTACTTAACATATGAGTTTTATTATTAGTCTAATTTCAACTCTTGTAGCCTATATAAAGGCCCATATTCGAAAGAATTAAATCAAGGAAAAATCTTTCTTTTGTCCATATCAATTACTTACATGGTATCAACCTAAATTACATTCCTGGCAATTTTTTTGTCCCTTTTTCGACAGAATTTTTTTATTCTTCCTCTCCGAGATTTTTTTTCTCCTTCACCTCCCGATAATTTTCCCCTCCTCTTGAACCGACAAAATATTTTTTCCCTTCTCCTCTTGCCTAGTTTATTCTGGCCGGGCTCCCTCCAAATCTTCATCTTCTGGTATACGATTCACTAAAGACCAGATGATGGAAATCCAGAAATTGTTTGAGAAATTTCAAGGAACTCGTGAGGCTCATTTAACTGTTGTAGAACAAGACGGTACTCCTCTCTCCTTTGCTCTTACTACTTCCAAAACAACTCCGATTTGGATTTTGGATTCCGGTGCGTCAGATCATATGACTATTTCTACCTTTCAACCGACAACTGGTACGAGTATTCGAACTGCTGATGGGACTATTTCTCAGATCACAGGCCGTGGATCCATTCAAGTGGTTAACTTAATCCTTGAGGATACTCTCCTTGTTCCTAATCTCACATGTAATCTCATTTCTGTGAGCAAATTATCCAAGGATTTTAATGCTTCTGGTTGTACTTTGAAGGCACTGAATTCACAGAAGAGGATTGGTGCAGCTAGGTTGCAAAATGGGCTCTACGTACTATCTCAAAGTTCTCCCACATTAGTTACTGTTTCGCATTTAAATTCTGTTATGTTATGGCACAATGGTTTAGGTCATCCCAGTTTTCATTATCTTGCTAAACTTCAGCCTTCATTGTTTGTTAATACAAAACCAAGTTTATTTCATTGTGATGCATGCTCTATTGCGAAACATACTAAGAAACCTTATCCTTCATCTAAATACAAACCCTCGCATCCCTTCTCTTTGATTCATAGTGATATTTGGGGACCTTCTCGGGTACAAGATGCGAACCATTGTAAGTGGTTTATTACATTTATTGATGATCATACTCGCCTTACTTGGACCTTATGCGAGAAAAATACGATACTCCTGTCATCTTTGAACAATTCTATAGTATGGTTCTAACCCAATTTCATACCCGAATACAACAGTTTCATTCTGACAATGGTAGGGAATATTTTGCTCACTCCTTGGGATCATTCTTTCACAAACATGAGATTGTTCAGCTTAGTTCCTGTGTTGACACCCCTCAACAAAATGGTATTGCCGAAAGAAAAAACCGTTATCTCCTTGAGGTAACTCGAGCTCTTCTTTTTACTACCCATGTTCCTCATTATCTTTGGGGTGAAGCTTTATTGACTGCGACTTATCTTATCAACAGAATGTCAAGTAAGGTTCTTGCCTTTAAATCACCTCAATCTTTGTTCTTAAAGTATTACCCTAGTTTCAAACCTATTTCTTCTATTCTTCCTCTAAAAATGTTTGGTTGTACTACTTTCATTCACAATCACAAACCAAACAAATCTAAACTTGAACCCTGGGCTATTAAATGTGTGTTTGTTGGGTATTCCTCCAGGAAAAAAAGGGTATAAAGTTTTTCACCCACCCTCCAAGAAATATTTTGTCACTATGGACCAGACTTTTCTTGAATAGGAGCCTTACTTCCAACCTACCAGAGCTCAGGGGGAGTCTTCTCAACCTCTCTCACCACTTTCCGAGGTAATAACACCTTCCTTGTTCTTCCCAAAATCAAATTTGTCGCCTTCTTTAAAACAGCCAGAACAGCCCACTCCTTCTTCCGAGCATGATCTATCACCCGAAACTGTCACAAAACAGTCCACAACTTCTGTCCCACCTATTGTTCATGTTTATAACCGACAAAAACGTATCTCTGAGTCCATCTTGTAATCTACTACGCGCCAAGAATTGGATATGAATTCAGCAGCCCATATTAATGAGACAACTAAGCATTCTTTACAGAATTTAGATGATCTTCCTATTGCCATTCGTAGAAGAGTTCGAACATGTACTACGCATCCTATACAAAAGTTTGTTGGTTACTCTTCTCTCATGCCCTCTTTTCAAACATTTGCAGCTAGCCTTGATGCCCACAAAATTTCTAAAGATATTAATGAAGCTCTTAGTGATCCACGGTGGAAGAGAGCTGTCCAAGAAGAACTCTCGGCACTTGAAAAAACTGCTACTTGGACGATTTCTGATTTACCTTTCGGGAAGAAAGTTGTCGGATGCAAATGGATGTTTGTGATCAAATATAATTCAAATGGGAGTATTCAGCGATATAAGGCACGGTTAGTGGCTAAAGGTTTCATACAGACTCATGACATTGATTTTACCGAGGCTTTTGCACCGGTGGCCAAACTTAATACTGTCGGAGTTCTTCTTAGCATTGTTGTCATTCTTGATTGGAACCTACATCAACTTGATGTCAAAAATGCCTTTCTCAATGGGCATCTTGCTGAAGAAGTTTCTATGAAGATTCCTCCCGGACTTCAAGCTTTTGGAGGAGCAAAGAAAGTGTGTAAATTAAATCGATCTTTATATGGCCTTAAACGATCTCCGCGGGCCTAGTTCGAGAGATTTACTATGGTTATCCTCAAAAGTGGATACAATCAATCCCTTGTCGATCACACACTCTTCTTTAAAGCATGCTCGAACGGGAAGAAGGTCCTTCTACTTGTCTATGTCGATGACATTATCATCACCAGAGATGATGAAGCAGAAATTTCTAAACTCAAACAAACACTTCAGAGGGAGTTTGAGACTAAGGACATGAGCAAACTTCGGTACTTCTTGGGAATGGAAGTAGCTCGATCTCAGCAAAGATTAGTCATTAATCAACGGAAATATGTGCTTGATCTTCTCCAAGAAGCTGGTTTACTTGGATGCAAACCAGTCAATACTCCTATGGATGCTAATCTTTCATTCAACTCGGCAGCTCCTCCTCTTCTAGATAAAGAAAGATTTCAGAGGCTTGTTGGGAAACTCATTTATTTATCCCTTACTCGGCCTGATATAACATTCTCTGTTAATGTTTTAAGTCAACATATGAGCAGCCCCACTGAAGAGCATTTGGCAGCAGCTTATCGAGTCCTCAAATATCTCAAAAAGACGCCCGGACATGGCTTAATTTTTCGGAAAAGTACTGACAGATCTGTTAAGATCTATACAAACTCAAGTTGGGCTGGAAATTTGACAGATCGAAGATCCACAACTGGGTATTGTTCCTTTGTTTGGGGTAATCTTGTGACATGGAAGAGTAAGAAACATGTCATTTCTCGAAGTAGTGCAGAAGCTGAATTTCGAGCACTAGCCCAAGGCATGTGTGAAGGCCTTTGGCTTCTTAAACTTCTCAATGAAGTGGACCCTCGAAATGCTAGCGATTTTGAGATTCTTAGTGATAACCAATCTGCTATAAAAATTGCTAAGAACCCAGTTCAACATGATCGTACCAAACATGTTGAAGTTGATAGGCATTTTATAGCCGAAAAAGTCAAGAATGGGACTGCTCGACTATCATACATCCCATCCGTTAGCCAACTAAAGTCTTTCAACACTTGTTTGAGCTCAGTGTTTTGCATTTAGAATTTAATTTCTTTGTAGTATCATCATTGGTTGGTGATTGTTTTTTTCTAATCCATTCCGCCTGCTAGACTGCAACAATGGAGAGTTAGGGAGATTTTGTTATCAGGCTATTTTAATGCAAAGTGTTGGCATCCCTGAATCTATAGGCAGTATATAGAATATTTAGGTTTTATTGGGATGTAATTCGTGGAAGATTTGACTTTTAGCAATTTAATTTCAAGTGTGCTGTAAAATAGAATATGGACTCTCCCAGAAGAAGCAATTCCATTTTATTTCTTTGGCTGATAGATATCATCCCTTACAGATCTTTGGTTATATTTTTAAGGACAATTTCACTTTTCAAAGCCATATTGCTATTGTTTAGGTTTGGCATCAGTATAAACTTCAACAATCAGAGGACTGAGAGATTTTGGAAATTCTTTTCTTAAATTTCATCAGGTGGCACCATATAACACGTATTACTCTCAGTTAGAAGAGCACATGGCTGAAGTTGGCATCAAGGCAACTATCAATAGATGGGATGATACTTTGGCACTTGGAATGATTGATCCACACGATTCATTATCTCATCCTGCAGGTGTTTCTGATGCTCAAGCTGAGTCGGCTACAAAACTAGATCCTGATCTGTTCACAAAGTTTCTGGTATTTTGTGTATTTTATAGCTTATCTTGGGGTATTTATGTATCTTTCTTTTACCCTTTTCTGATTTCATCTTGTTTGTACATGACAAACATTTCCCAATTTGCAGATTCCAAACTGGTTTGAAGGTGAATCCACTGGGTCCACAAAGGATAATCCATTCCCCTTACCTGATGCCTACTTGCTACCTCAGCAGATAAATGTAAATGCACTAAGCCCAACTGATGATGGCAAACTTTGACATAATGGTTTGAGTTGGTTTTTATCTGCATGGTTGAAGCAATGTTGTCGTGCCTTGCGTAGAATTAGTGATTGGTTTTTATTGATCTTTATGATACTGTGTTAACTGATTTTTTGTGCCTTTCCTAATGAACAGCAAAAGAAATTAGGTGAGATAAAGCAAATACTGAGAGAAGCTCCCCTTGAAGAAAATCTAAAAAGAGAATTATCTCGTGCTCTTCATGTGTACTTCAGAGACTGGTTATACGGTAAAATCAATCATTTATCACTTTTGTTAAAGCTTTTCTTCATATTTCTAGAGTTTCAAACAAACCGAACGTTCAACAAAATGTTTGTGAGCCATTCGTTTATGTTCGTTTATTTATTAAACAAATGAACATGAACAATATTTTCTGTTCCTTTAATTAAAGGAACAAACACGATCAAATGGCTAGTTCGTTCATTTACGAACAACTATAACCTTACCCATAATTGAGTGACCAAAGTGTAATTTTTTATAATTGAATGACCCAAATGTAACCTTATTCATAATTCAGTGACGAAGTTTACCCAAATTTTAAAAACATACATTAAAAATATGAAATAAAAAGAAAAAATCAAACAACATTCCTTAACGAACGAACATGAATAAGAAATTATATTCGTGTTTGTTCATTTGTTCGGTTAAAATTATCCATGTTCGTGTTCATGCTTATATATTTTCATATGTGGTGGTTTTCTTTCGTGTTTTAGTTTATTATTTATTGGCTGCAGTTGTTTTCTATATTTGTACTTGTCCGATTGGTGCAAAATGGTAGTCCTTTCTTGAAAGTTTAAAAATAAAAATAGCTTTTTGGCATTCTAATTCCTTCTTTCCATTTGATTTATGATGATCTTACCCCTTTATGATTTTCTTTTTCCCTTGGAATATTTAACGTCCAACTGAGGGTGGTGTGTGGGTTTAGGGTTTAGGTCAACTACTGTTAATTTCTAGATAGAGGATTGCATAAAACAATTATTCGGTGTGAGTATATATCTCCTCCATTCAAATCAAGCCATGTAAGTCCTTTTGTTGAGAAAAAATTCAATTATTTGTTATACGTAACATGTAATAATTGAATGGTAATTTTTCCCAACTGTTTTGTAGAATCTTGTCTACAGGCTAATGTGTGCCTGCAACCTTGTTATCTTATCTGGTGTTTTAGAGGTTTAGTAAATGAGTGTTGAATGTTGTTAATTTATGTGAAAACATAAAATGGCAGCTTCTGGAAATATTCGTCAGCTGTACTGCCTACAAAGTGACTGATATCCGTGCGGATAGATTGAGTTATGTAGAAGCACGCGCTGTTTATGGTTCTTTCAGTTTCTTCAACCATTTTGGCAGTTCCTCAGGATGAAGCTCCTTTCTCTGGGTTCCCTTCAACTCTCCACAGGCAGCTGGGAAATGAGAAATCACCCTTGCAATCTGTGGGACGGCACATATATTTACGTAGGATTGCCTCTGCTCTAGTGCTGGCAAAAAATGCAGTTAGATATACATTTTTATTCTCATTGTATTATTTTTTCTTTGGATGAATAAAAATAAATAATAATCTTCCCGTAATATTTGTTAACATTGGTCTTAGGGGTGAATACTTGAGTTTAGTCTAATAAAAAAATTGTTGAGTTAGTCGAGTTGAGATTATGAAATTTGAGTTAAATTCTCTGTCTAAATTTAAATTTAAATATTTATATTGTTATGATACTAATTGATTACAATTTAAATCTTAATTATGGAAATGATTCGTTTGGCCAGAATGTTAATATATTTTGGTTTGAAGCCAATCTAACGATTAACAATGGCAATTTGAAAAGTTAATTTTTAATTTTAACTGAGTTTTTTAGTTTTGATTCACCAATGTTAACCATAAGATCAACGTGAAACTAAACTATGTTAAACTTCTGGCAAAAAAGAATCTTTCTCACCGTTGGGATTGATCGGCGATCGATTTGTTAATCGAAATTATGACCTTTGCAATAGTTGTAAATTTGAAAAGTAAGATTCTTTTTGAGAAGAAGACTTTAACGTATCACATCAATATATTTTTAACGGGGATAATAACAATGCCCACCTTGCACAATGGTGCATCCGCCCCAATGATATCACGAAAGTCGTGTAGTCTAAACAAGGAGAGATACTACACAATAATTAAATAGTGATGACCAACAAACAACTTTTTTAGTATTCTTGATATGGTCTGATGACCAAAAAATCTTAAAGTTGTTAGCATCGAAGAATTAAGACTTATAAGTCTGTCATATGATGTCATGTTCGCGAAGGAATGGAGGGGAAATTAGGGATTTCGAGTGAGAAAAACAATTTGAATTTTGAAAGAGCGGGAGATGGGTCACGTGGAGGGAAGCTAAGTGGACCAACTCAAGATGTTGAGTCAAATGTTGTTGCTGAAGAATTGTTGAAACCATTCAGAGATGAACTGGGCTTTGGGACCATAAAGCTTATATTGTTACTGTAGAAATAATGTTTCGATATAATAATTGAAAAATATTTTGGACTAAGTTAAAAATAATTCAAAACTATTTTCAAAGTCCAAACTATTTGAAACTATGTTAGGGGATGTTTTCAAAGGTTTTTACATGTTTTCAAAGCCAAACTAAACAAAACCTTCCAGACGTTTCGAAACACCCCTAGGTGTTTTGATACGGGGTCTTACAGTGTCAAAACGTTTCGAAACGGGTTTCGAAATGGGTCTTTTCTGGATGAGGATTTTGCCAAGCGTTTCGATACGGGTTATGGTGTTTTGATACGCCAACATGACATCGACCACAACGGGTCATAAACCCCAACGGCTATTTCCCAACTAAAATTTAAATACAGATCGTTTCGATACGGGGCTAGGCGTTTCGATACGGCCAACAATGTTTCGATATGGGTTCGAGCGTTTCGATACGGGTAGCTTCAGAACTGCATTTATGGTGGGAAATTATGTCTCCAACGGCTCCAATTCAACCTCAACGGCTAGTAACGACTACAAACTCATTAAGGAGTATAAAAGAGACCTCCAAGCATCAAGTAATGGTTAATGCTTCCATTGTCAAACAACAAATGATCAAGAAATTGTCTTAACACTGAATTGTCATTCCTTTGTATAGACAAACACTAGTGAGCCAAAATTGTTAAATTTGCTCAAGTGTTTTAGGTTTCGGGTGAGAGCTAAATTGTGCAAACAAACACCTATTAGAGGGATTTGTGTTTGATTATCTTTTCTCTTATAAAGAGGGTTTGATCAAGGCTTTGGGTAGAAAGCTTGATCGGTGTATAAGGATTTCCTTCTAAGCCTAGAAAAGGGGACGAATCAATAATGGATTGATTGAAAATCCTTAGTGGGAAGCTAAGGTAGTGGATGTAGACCTTGGTTAGAAGGTTGAACCACTATAAATCATTGTGTCATTAATCTTTTAAGCTTCCATACCACATCCACCAAGAATTGTACTTCTCCACGACTTGGCGAGCAAGAACGGTTGAAGGAATCGAGCACCGAACAACTCAACAATTGGTATCAGAGCTTGGATCAATCAGAGAGGATTAACATCCTATTGAGAAGATCTGGCAAGCTCGATCATCATTTCACACAACCGGCTCAATGGCGCAATCCATCGACAAACCGCCCTTCTTCGACGGAACTCACTATGCCCATTTGAAGACAAAGATGAAGTTCTTCATTAAGTCAAGAGACTACAAGCTATGAGACATAGTAGAAGATGGTCCGTTCGTGCCTCAACGAAGCAAAGCGGAATGGAGTGCCGAAGATTGAAAGAATATGAAGCTTAATTGCAAAGCCTTGCACATCCTATTTTGTGCATTTGGCCCAACCATCTATGAGAAGATGTATTCTTGTGAGAGTGCCAAGGAGGTATGGAACAAGCTTGAAGTCACATATGAGGGGAAAAATGAAGTGAATCAGACCATGATCGGGCTCCTCAACCTAGAGTATGAGAACTTCAAGATGGATCCGGAAGAGAACATCGAGAAGATGTTTGATAGGTTCTCCACTATCACCAATGGTCTCAAAGGCTATGGAGAAGCTATTCTGGAGGAGAAACTTGTCCGGAAGCTCATCTACTCCCTTCCCGAGTCATCAGACTTAAAGAGAACCGCCATCATCAAAGCTAAAAACTTGAAAACTTTGAAGCTTGATGAGCTCATGGGGTCTCTTCTCACTCACCAAATCATGAAAAAGAACAAAGAAGAGGAGAAGAAGGAAGAGATTAGAGCTATGAGGGAGAAGAAGCTCAAAGGGCTTGGCATCAACACCAATGCCATTGCTCTTAAATCCTCCACATGTCATCATGTTGATTCAAGTGAAGAGGAAGAGATAGTTCATCTCTTCAAGAAGTGTGCCCTGTTCATAAAGAAAGCCTTGAGAGAGCTTGAACGAGAATCTATGAAAAAGAAGAGGGCAATCACTTCAAGCCATAAGAAGAAGGCATATGTGGCTACTTGGAGTGATGAGGACTCCACCGACGATGAACAAGCCAACCTTTGCCTTATGGCCATCGAAGAAGATTCAAGAATAACTTCTAATTCATCTACTTCATGTTCTTACTCTTTTGATGAATTACAAGATGCCTACGGCGATTTGGTTTTAGAGTTTATAAACCACATTTTGAAACACAATAAAATGATTTCAAAGTTGAAAATTCAAAATGATTTGATTTCTAAAACAAAACTTGAAGCAAAACTCGAAGAGTTTGAACAAAAATGTTTTGATTTACAAAATTTGCTTCAAAAAGTTCAAGTAGAAAAAGATTTGATTTCCAAAGAGCTTGAAAAGAAAAATAGTTTTGGAAAATCAAATTTTTATATAAGACAATCTAGTGCCCCTAGATTTGTAAATGATAAATGTTTTAGGAGTATTTGGGTCCCAAAAGGACTTAGTACTTCAACTAAAAAGGACTAAATTGAAAAATGGATTCCAAAGCAATTTAGGTACAAAAAATTACTTGATTGTCTTTTGCTAGGTGTGATGGAGATTGATCAACAAGTCAAAATTTGAGGGGGAGCTTCATGCACACAAAGGAAGAACACTTGAAGAAGAAAGGCTTCACATCCTCCCTTGGGTTCAAATGTGGTAAAATCTAGTTGTTTTTTGTTTTTATTTGATTTATTTTTCATTTAATTCAACTAGATGATCATATATGTTGGAATAACATTCTTATGATGCTTTGAGTAAGGGGGAGCCATTTTAAAACCAAAATTCTTAATTTTGTCAATTTTTTCACCTCTATTGTTATTTTGAACTTAAAAGTATTTTGAATTCTTTTTGATATAACAAAAAGGGGAGAAATGGTTTGAAAAATTGAATTTTCAAATGAATAAGGGGGAGCTCAAATTGATTTAAAATTTTTTGATCTCTTATTCACATTTTTAAACTTAAAGGGGGAGAATCCCAAACTATTTTTCAAGTTGGTTTTATTATATCAAAAAGGGGGAGATTGTAGAACTAATGTTTCGATATAATAATTGAAAAATGTTTTGGACTAAGTTAAAAAGAATTCAAAACTATTTCCGAAGTCCAAACTACTTGAAATTATGTTTAGGGGATGTTTTCAAAGGTTTTTACATGTTTTCAAAGCCAAACTAAACAAAACCTTCTAGGCGTTTCGAAACACCCCTAGGTGTTTCGATACGGGGTCTTGTAGTGTCAAAACATTTCGAAATGGGTCTTTTCTGGATGAGGATTTTTCTAAGTGTTTCAATACGGGTTATGCCGTTTCGATACGCCTACATGGCATCGACCACAAACGTCATTAACCCCAACAACTATTTTCCAACTAACATTTAAATGTAGATCGTTTCGATACATGGCTAGGCGTTTTGGTACGGCCAACAGCGTTTCGATACGGGCGCTGCATCAGAATGCAAGTGATCTTTCTACTTGAAGAGAGTATCGAAACGAGTTCGAGCGTTTCGATACGGGTAGCTGCAGAACTGCATTTATGGTGGGAAATTATGTCTCCAACGACTCCAATTCAACCCAACGGCTAGTAACGGCTACAAACTCATTAAGGAGTATAAAAGAGACCTCCAAGCATCAAGTAATGGTTAATGCTTCAATTGTCAAACAACAAATGATCAAGAAATTGTCTTAGCACTTAATTGTCATTCCTTTGTATAGACAAACACTAGTGAGCCAAAATTGTTAAATTTGCTCAAGTGTTTTGGGTTTTGGGTGAGAGCTAAATTGTGCAAACAAACACCTATTAGAGGGATTTGTCTTTGCTTATCTTTTCTCTTGTAAAGAAGGTTTGATCAAGGCTTTGGGTAGAAAGCTTGATCGGTGTATAAGGGTTTCCTCCTAAGCCTAGAAAATGGGACGAATCAATAGTGGATTGATTGGAAATACTTAGTGGGAAGCTAAGGTAGTGGATGTAGACCTTGGTTAGAAGGTTGAACCACTATAAATCATTGTGTCATTAATCTTTTAAGCTTCCACACCACATCCGCCCAAAATTCCACTTCTCCACCACTTGGCAAGCAAGAACGGTTGAAGGAATCGAGCACCGAACAACTCAATAGTTACATTGGGTCGTGACATTTTAGTTTCAGAGATAGCTAGAACCCACCTTATCAAGTTGGGAAAATCGAAGAAAAACCAAAAGAATCAATCCATGGGTGACACCATTGAACCTATTGTGGGTCAACAAAAGAACTTGAATGCACAAAGTAAACCAAGCATTAGTGTTTAAGGGTCTCAGATTCCCACATGGTGGGCACAATAAAAGCAAGAAATGATTGAGAGAATGTACAAGCTAGAGATTTAAGGTGAAGAAATTCATGGTTACCTTGAAAAGATCCTAAGAATAGTGAAGGGTAAGGAGAGGGAGGATGAGGAATCCACTCCTAAAAACAAAACCCCTACATATGTTACTATTTTTTTTGGTGACCATGAGAGATATTCATTTAACCCAAGAGAACCAGATATATTGGCTTCAAAAAATTATGTAACCTTCTAAACCCGACCTAGAAGAAAAGGCTGAATTTAAGAAGTTACGATTGAAAACTTAACCCTCAAGAAAGCAAATTTTAAAAAAGATACACTTTAAATTAAAGTAAAATAACATAAATTTAATAATAAATAAAAATAAAAATATCATAATAGATATTCAAATGATTATATAATATCTCTGAATTAAAATAACCGTAGATGAATGCTAAAAATAATCTCAAAATATAAATAGTCTAAAATTACATCCATGTCCCAAAATAATAAATAGAAAGCAGATTAAACTAAAATAGTTTCGTACTGAATAATAAAATAACCGGATAAAATCTGAGATCCTCCAAGTACCACGTCACCTAAAGTCCAAAGATATCTGTAAGAGGAAACTATAGGTGAGTAAGCGAAAGAGCTTAGTGTGTCTCTAAAGTGCAAGAAAAACCATAATCATAAACATAGTATTATTTTCTTAAATTTTTTAAAGCACAACACATAAATCACAAGCGCAATGCAATGCACCAAACTACGTCCGCCAAAAATGAGGAAGGTTTCCATAACCTCCTCCATACGTCCGCCAATTCGAAGTAGAATTCAGCCCGAAGGGTGAAACCATTGAACTTCCTCCTTACATATCCCAACCCATGATCATACACAGATGATGTTTAAAATTCAAGTTTCATAAAAACCAATTCCATAAATTCGATATTCTATAAACATAATTCATAAATCATAGTCCATAAATCCATAAATCATAGTTCTATAAATCCGATGTTTCGTAGATCAAATTTCCATAAATCATAATTAAAAAACATTCTGAAACTGTAAGCATATGATGTCAACCATACAAACCATAATACATATAAATAATCACAAAGAAGTAAAACACCAACACATAGAAAAATAGTATATAATTTAATTATAGCACCGAAAGAAAACACACCTTAAGCAATAATAGCTCTAACGTCAGGACGAACGCCTCTCACATTCGGATTTAGTTGAATCAAAACCTATGATATAAAAATTCTACATCAAAATCTAACAATGTGCCACCAATTAACACTAGTACTAATCTAAAAGAATAGTCACGTGTAGTTCTTGTGGTACGTGCACAGTTAGATCGAACATGCGAAGGAGGTGGCAATTCGTCTTCTTCAAAATTGATGTCGTCTAAAACACATATGTAAACTGCATCAGATCTCATATCCAAATCCTTCAAAAATTAAGGTTGTGCGATGCTAGAGACT
Source organism: Hibiscus tridactylites (assembly GCA_958450335.1). NCBI lineage: Eukaryota > Viridiplantae > Streptophyta > Magnoliopsida > Malvales > Malvaceae > Hibiscus > Hibiscus tridactylites. The sequence continues at coordinate 71,530,555 of OY288274.1, read as the reverse complement.
CGCCAAAGTTCGATCGAAATAAGAAACATAAAAAAAGATGTTGAGAGGGAGAGGGGAAAGCTATCGAGAGAGAGATAGGGAGGGTGCGACTGCGATTAAATTGGAAATAGGTTTTAGGGCTAATGGGGTTTAAATAACCAATTTGATGGGTAAATTGCATTATAAGCCATCCTACTATTTAAGGGTTTGCATAGTACCACCCAAACTTACTTAATTTATATAATGGCCCCTAAATTATAAATTAACTCAATTAAATCCTTTACCAACAAATAGGTTCCCAAATTCGAATTCCTAAAATTAATTTAGGGCTGTTAACCTAAATTCCCAACATCTAGGGTTTTAAAATTAGTCAATTTTCAAATCTAGGATTTATAATTTGGGCGTAATTTTTGGGGTGTTACAACTCTCCCACCCTTAAAAGAAATTTCATCCTCGAAATTTTCAGTCTTAGCGATATATCCCAAAAATTAACTGACGCAACTTAAAATTCTTCATTCTGAATTCCTCATCCTTCAACATAAAAGTAAAAACTGAGAACATTAGAAATATACCTGCTATGTCTTCTGGCTCATCATCATAACCCTCATTAGCTTTAGTTGCATAAACCAACCCTGGTCATCTAGCATCTAATCTATTACTCTGTGTAGGTCTAGCTTTACTAGCATTACACGAAGCATCATGCCTATTCTGGCCACTAACCCTAGATGGTGTTTGTATTGATCTTTGAGACTTTGTCGGAGCCTGGTTAGCAGCATGGGCGAGGGGACAATCACTCCGAAAATGCTCTAAAGAACCACATAAGAAACATGCTTCTAACTTCTTTTGATACACACCATTATGTTGTTTGTTACAGTAAGAACATATAGGAAAAGGATGAGAACCTGTCGAACCACCTACACTCGCGGTCAGAATAGTAGAAGACACTGGTTTAGCTCTAAATAACCCTGATGGTCGAACTCCTCTATAGCCCTTTTCCTAGACTGGTTCTCTTGATTATGCTAAACTGATGTGATCGGTTTCTCAATAGCTTGATCGGTACCCTAAGGCTCAAGTTGCTTCATCTCTGCCTCCTTTCGCTCAGCAATCCTAGCTCGTTTGGTAATCTTCTTGTACTCCTTATCCGTATGCAAGTCGACTCCCGCTTTAATCGTTAGACGCAACCCTTTCAGAAACCAGTCATATTTTTCTTTCTCTGTGGTCACTAACCCCGGAACATATTGTATCAACCTCATGAACTCTATCTCATAATCATTCACGGACATGTTGTTCTGCTTCAGATTCATAAAAGAATCTCGGCTCTTTGCTAAGTACTCTGCTCCAACATAGCGGTCACAAAATGCTTGTCGAAAATGGTCTCAAGAGATTTGACTGGTTGGAATAACATGTTCCTCAGCCTCCCACCAATTCTGGGTTTCACCCTGCAACCGCGATACCGCAAACCTAAGCTTTCGGTTGGTAGGATAATCCATTTCAAAAAACAACCTCTAAAGCTTCTTCGGCCAATACTCAACATGTGCCGAATTTGTACCCGTCTTCCCATCAAACATAGTCATCCTTGCAGCCAAAAACTCAGTAGATATGGGTTTCCTCCCCCCGTCTGACTGACAGAGGTAACGAAGTAATTCCTGATGTATTGTAGCAATATCCAAGCCACTAGTCTCACTATCCATAGAATCATGTGGACCATCATTCTGATTCTGTTGAACAGGTGGATTCCTACCACCAGTCTACTGACCTCTAGTCTGACCCTCAGGTTGCTCATTCCCACCATCATTATGAATCTCATTCTCATTTTACCTCTGGTCAACAGGGGACAATTGATCACTCTCTAAAGCAACGATATGACCTCGACCTCGGCCACGACCACTTGTTAACCTAGAGCTCTTACGAGGTAGCATAATAGTCTATCTACAAATAGAATTAATCCTAAAGTTAGAGTTGTTACTTGGAGTCTCTATTCAAAACACATCTTTAATTCTTTAAAATAATAAATTTATCAGAAAATACCATTTTGCCCCCAAACATTTAATATCATGTCGCCTAAAGCCCAAAGATATTTGTACGAGGAAACTATGAGGGAGTAAGCTAAAGAGCACAATGTGTCTCTAAAGTGCAAGAAAAAACATAATGATAAACATAGTATTATTTTCTTAAAATTCTTTAAAGCACAACACACAAATCACAAGCGCAATGCAATGCACCCAACTACGTCCGCCAAAAATGAGGAAGGTTCCCATAACCTCCTCTCTACGTCTGCCAATCCGAAGTAGAATTTAGCCCGAAGGGTGAAACCATTGAACTTCCTCCTTACAAATCCCAACCCATGCTCATACACATATGATGTTTAGAATTCAATTTTCTTAATAATCAATTCCATAAATCTAATATTGCATAAACATAATTCATAAATCATAGTTCATAAATCCATAAACCATAGTTCCATAAATCTGATGTTTCGTAGATCAAATTTCCATAAATCATAATTAAAACACATTCTAAAATCGTATGTATATGATGTCAACCATACAAACCATAATACATATAAATAATCACAAAGATGTAAAACACCAACACATAGAAAATGTAACACCCCAATTTTGGGCTCAGAAGTTTAGGGGCTGAACCGGGCCGGTCTGATTTTCGGTTCGAATATAAAAGGAGGTTTTAGGGAAATCCTAGTTCGGGATGCTTTAAAAATATGAAAAAATATCTAAAAAAAATCCTCTTTTAATATATATAAGAGAGTGGTGAAATCAATTTTACAAAATAAGGTTTGGAAATGTAACATTTTGTAATAGTGACTAAAATGCGATTTTTGAAAAGTTCATTGGTGACTGTTTTGTAAGGATTGAAACTTTAAATCTTTAAGAAGCTAATTTACCCAAGAATGATTTCTCCAGATTTTTCTTAGATTTAAGTGATTTAATTAATGTTTAATTAATTAAATGAAAAGTGGGAAACCACTTTTTAGATTTTCATAACTAACTTTTCTTAAAACTTTCTCATCTCTTTTTCTCTCAAAATTCCCTCATCCAAACACTTTTCTCCAGCAACTTATCCATTGATTTTCACTCCAATTGATGAGGTTTCAATCATCAATAATTCCTAGTTCATCTTACATCAAATCCTTTTGATTTGCTCATTGGAATTTCAAGAAAATTGGCTTAAATCAAGGAGAAATCACCATTTAGAGGTAAGGTTGTTCTTCTCCTCTAAATACTCAGTTCTTTACTGGAATTCCCAAGTTATCAATCCTTAATTTAAGTTTTATAAATGGTTTTAATGATAGGAACTTGATTTTGGCTTAAAACTCAAGATTTGGAAGAAATCTTGAAGAAATTCGTTGTGATTGATTGTGCTCTGTTTTGAGATGATTTTTAAATGTATTTTGGATTTCTAATGATGTGTAAATGAGGTTTTATCAATGCAATCCCGAATAGGTTGAAATTTTTAAGTTTTTCCTTATGAAAATGGCAGTTTTTAGGGGTGATCTTGGTGTTCTATTGGTGCTGGAGGTATAAGGACGAGTTTAGGTTAATTTTAGATGTTAATTAATTTTTATAAAAGGTTAGAATTGATGGATCTTGGCTGGGCTTTGTTTTGGGAGAGTTTGGAGGTGATTTCGATTGTTTTTGGTGGCCGAAATGAGGTTCTTGAGTAGAGCAGCGAGTTGGGTTGTATTGCTGGAGATTTTAATGCATGGTGATGCATTAATACTCTGTTGTTATGTATTTAAAACAGGGGGAATGATTCGGAAGAAATAGAGGTGGCGTTGGAGGTTTCGGATGCTTGGAAGGCTTGTCGGCTAGCATAGTTTTGTGTATCGGTGAGTGGAAAAGAGTTTTCCAGTTTTGAAACATTTTGGAGGAGGTTATGGGAGCTTAGTTTAAGTCTAAAAAACTTAGCTAAGCTCAAGAGTAAGTAAATGGAATTTCTCTCTTGGATTGTGCTATGATTTGGTTTTAAATGCACTTGGGGTGGTTGTGTTTTAATTACTGTTTTTAAGCATATTTAGACATGGTTTCATGCTGATTTATTAATGCTATTATGTTAAAGATGCACTAGGTAAGTGATCTTTGGCTTGCATGTGTTGAATGCATATGATTTTAAGCATGTGATGCTTGTGGAAATAGCATTGTGGTTAAGCTTGTAAAAATAGTGGATTAATGTGGTAAAATGGTTATATTGGCAAGTGATGTAAGTGGTTTTTGGTTACCTTGATCGGATATAGTTAGCCGACTATAGGATTGGGTGCACCGTGAATAAAGTCGCTTGGATGTTGAGGGGTTGTGATAGTACCGTAAACTCCATCCAAGTATCCTAACGAGAGAGATAAGATCACAATTGTGGTTAAAAGTACGTGTATGGTTTGTGGTAAGATCACAATGGTGGTTAAAAGTCCATGTGTGGATCTTGGTAAGATCACAATGGTGGTTAAAAGTCTGTGTGTGGATCTTATGTTATGTGTCCCGTACTCTCGCTAGTGAGTTATACAACTACCGATGAGTGATTTTGAGGGGTTGTGATTGTGCCGTTAAACTCCATCACGGGTGTTGAGGGGTTGTGATTGTACCGGTAAACTCCACCTTGTGTTGTTCGGTAGTGTGTATGAAGCGTGTGGGACAACGCTCGTAATCCGTGTATCCGATTGTGTCTTGAGTTGAAATGGTTTGTGAACTATCACTTGAAAGCCAATATAATGTATTTGAATGTAATGAAGCGAGAGATGCTTGAAAATGATGCAAGGTTGCATGGGAATTATGTAAATGATACAAGAATGCATGTATTACATGTTAAGCGTGAGTAAAAGTATATCTTCTATTGTGAATGGTGCATTTGTGCATAGAACCTCATAGGTGCATTGAAGTCTTGTGAAGGCTTGTTTTAAAAAGGCATGTAATGCAAATGTTGCCTTTGTAGTTCATGTGTTTTGCATTTGTTGAATGCATGAGATAGTTAGAAGGAACAATTGGTTTTCAAAAGGTATTTTGCTTTGAAATGATCATCAAACATGAGAAAAGTATGTTGTGAAGTGGAAATGTTTTCCAAGGAAATTGAGTTGAACTTTGCATGAAGTGATCATGCATGGAAATGTTTAAATGTTAGTATTTGCAAGAATGTGGTTTGGGGTGAGTTGTTTAGCTTTTCAAAGTTAAAGGTTGGTTTTCATGTTGAGCAATGCATGATTTAAAGCAATGTTGTTTCAAAGGAAGTTTTCAAACAATGCTTTGGTTATTGAATTGTATCTACATTTAAAGAAGGATTTTATGATTCACTGTATTGATGGTGTTTTGGTTTTGAGCATTCCTCACTAAGCATTATGTGCTTACGCTCCTTTTGTGTCCATCAATGCACATATTTGAAGTTGGGACAGCAAGAAGCAAGGGATTCAAGAAGAGCTCCACTTGAGAAGTATGTCTTGGTTTATAGCTATAGATAATAAAGGCAATGGGGGGAGAGTCTTTTATGTTGTTGTGTAATGAGATTGTGTATGTTGACCATGTTCGGTTATGGTTTGAACCTTGTTGTTTCAAAGGAGGTTTTCAAACAATGCTTTGGTTATTGAATTGTATCTACATTTAAAGAAGGATTTTATGATTCGCTGCATTGATGGTGTTTTGGTTTTGAGCATTCCTCACTAAGCATTATGTGCTTACGCTCCTTTTGTGTCCATCAATGCAGATATTTGAAGTTGGGATAGCAAGAAGCAAGGGATTCATGAAGAGCTCCACTTGAGAAGTATGTCTTGGTTTATAGCTATAGATAATAAAGGCAATGGGGGGGAGAGTGTTTTATGTTGCTGTGTAATGAGATTGTGTATGTTGACCATGTTCGGTTATGGTTTGAACCTTGTTGTTGATCGCTTTGCCATACTTGAATCTTCTTCTTCATATTGATATGCTATGCTCTTTGATTAAGCAAGATCATGTGTTGGATGTGATGAATGAGTAGGTATGCCTAATGATCGATTTGTATCTAGTCTTTGATGAAATTTGATAGTTATAATGCTTATCTTGTTGATGATGTGTTATGGAATGGTTCCGAGTATGTTTGATGGTGTTTTAAAGTGAAAAACCAGAATTTTCTGCTGTTTCTGGGCAGTGTGAATCGAAACACCCTTAGCTATTTCGAAATGGGTGCAAGAAATGGTCTGGGCGTTTCGGAACGGCTAGAAGTGTTTCGAAACACTTTGGCCTCTGGGGGTGTCCGTTTCTGAACTGGTTTCGGAACATACCCGCGTATCGAAACGGTCAACACTGTTTCGAAACGAGCGTACGACACGGGTGTTTCTATACGGGTGTCGATGTTTCGAAACGGGTGACCGTTGGACAGTTTCTGCATGCTTTACATTTTAGTCCTGAAAGTTGTAATTGCAATTGCTTAAGCTTGGGATGTCTTTTTAAGCTGAAATTTGGCAGAGAGGCTTGGAATATGATTAATTGAGGTTTGGTTAAACTAAAATCTTGAAAGTCCTTTTATTTACCAAAATTTACGTTTTGGTCCCTAAAAGTGTATTTCTTGCAATTGAGTCCTTAAACGTTTCCGATCGATGTGCTTTTATCTTCCAAGGTTCTTGGGCTTTCACATAGGTTTAATGCGCATCTAGAGAAGTTTAAAAAGAAAAAAAGAAAAAAAAGGTCGTTAATCAAGGTTGACTTTCGGGTTAACTTTGATTTTCCCCGTGTAATCTTCGTAGTTCGGGTAAACCGTCTAGACCGTGCTAAGGGGGTTACATTTGTTGGTATCATAGCTAAGTTGCGAATATTTGGGGTGATGGTAAGTTTGTGGTAAGTTGTTATAATAAGTGTTTGATGTTTCTTCTGATGCATGGTTGAAAGTCTGTTGAAAAATACGTTTCTGAGTGAATTGTTGATGTTTTTATCATGCTTTTTGGTTATGAATCTTTTGGGAGCTATTGTGAACATGTGATGGTGATATGCTAGTATTGTGAGTTGATTTTCTGAATAATGAAAATGTGATGGGTATGATAAGTTGATATTATGCTGTTGTGGGTGAATGTTGTTTGATGAGAGCATGATTGGAGTTTGTTGATTGATATGCTTGATGTTTGTGATATCAATGTTTTTATTGATGGTTATGTCATATAAAAGGGGAGAATTCGGGATACTCATTGCCTTATTATTATAGCTATTGTGTCATGTTGGAGTTGGAGTCTTGAATCCTTGCTTGAAGCTGGCCTGGTCGTTTTGTTTGTTTTGTTATCATTGCTTTGTTAATAATTGCACGATGGAATCGATGAGAGAATGACAGTTGGGTGAGATGGTTGCTGCTTTAGAGCAGGTTGTTAAGGCGTGAAATTCACCTTTTGGTGGAGGTGTTTCGTTTCAGTCTATAGTGCCTGGAGTTGAGGTAGTAAGGCAGGAGGAGGAAGCTGGTTCTGTAATGAAGGGTTCGTCACCTATGGTTCAAGAGGTGTCGGGAACATCTCAGGCCGTGGTGAAAGTGAGGCCTGTAGACATGCCGACTGAGGGACATGCGAATTTGTCAAAGCAATGTTTATATGATTTAGGAGCTGTGGAGTATCATGGTTCGACACCTGAGGCGTTCGAGGCTTGGTTAGCCAGTATAATTCTGATCCTGGATCAGGAAGGGTGTGACGATTCCTGTAAGTCGGGAAGTGTTGTCTCGTTGATGTTGGAGGATGCTTGTGCTTGGTGGACATCTGTGGCGGTGGCGACGAATATCCACGATATAGATTGGGAATTCTTTGTGTCTGCCTTTAATGGAAGATACCTTGGAGAGAAGTTCTCAGGGGTTAAGCAACATGGAGGTGTTGCTTTAGATTATGATGGTGGGAAAAGTTTAAGCAAAAGAGCTGTGGGTACTGACCTCGAGAGTGGTCAGCGTAAGAGGCTACGTGACAGAAGGGTTTTCTTGAATCGAAGTCTGGGTTGTAGTGCATATGTGAGTCAAGTGCTACATGATCAAGGAGTTGTAGCTCGGTTGCCGATGTGTGACCGTTGTGGAAGGTGTCATGTTGGAAGTTGTTGGGGCGTGGGAGTTTGTTGGAACTGTGGTTTTAAGGAGCATGTGAAGCAAAATTGTCCTCAAGTGGTGAGATCAGCTTCAGTGGGTGCAAAAGGGTCTCAAAAGGGTCGTGACCGCAGCCGAGACAGAGTTCAGAGGTGGCAAGAAAGGCAGAAAGGTGTGAGGAGCTTGGGGGATGGATCTTGTTGGAATTGTGGGTATGTTGGACATTTGAGACGAAATTGATTGGAGTTGGCTCAAGGTAGTCAGGGGTCTTTACCGCAGGGAGACAGTGATGACCTTAAAGTGTTGGTTGATGCTGCGGCGGTGCGGCCAGAGAATGATGGTTCTGTGGGGAAGAGAGTTTGTCTGCTGGAGCTCCGGGGCAATGGGGTTATTATAGGTAACCTTGTTAAGTAATATTTGCCCTAGTTATCTTTGTTTGGTTCCGGTTTGGATTCCCTGGTGTTGTGGGTAAGGTCTTATAGCTAGCAAGTTGGGGTAGTAGCTGGTGTTGTTTTGGAAACAACTTTAGTGTGAAGAGGGTATTAGTGGAGTATTTTGTAGCTAGCAGATTGTTAGAATGGTAGAGCTGGAAAAGTTAGAAGTGAGGTAAGAGGTTGTTCTTAGGTGGATTCTGATGATGTTATTGGTAAGTGTTAACCGACATACATGCACAATTAAAACCATTTGTTATATATTATATATATAAGTTGGTACATGCATACATGCAACATGACATTAGAGGTTTTGCATACATGTACACAGGCATTGATAGGGCATATTGGTGACCATGCATACAAACGTTCACACTTGCTAATAGCTAGTTGGGTCCGTTAGTGTTGTGGCAGGTTAGGTTGGATGGTGGGTTTTTAGTGTTGTTTTGGTGCTAGGTGTAGTGGAATGTAGTAAGCGAGTTGTCAGTAATAGGGAGTGTGATCTAGCATGTTGGCAGAAGGAAAGTGTCTTGGTGCTTAAAGAGTTTAGCGGTATGGTGGTGAGGAGATTACCTGTTGGAGTTGGAATCGATTGAGGTGGTGGTGAATAGCTAATAGGTGTGGTAGTTTCTTAGTGTTAAATGATGTTGTAGGTTAGTGGATGTGTTTCTGGAATGTTGAGGCGTCTTGGCGTTGAAGTTTGCAATAGGAGGGTTGTTTATGTAGGTGATGGTTCGTAGCAACCTTCGAGGAGTTGAGAGGAGGTTGTGTTGAGAGCTGTAGATTAGGTTTGGCTTGAGAGGAGTAGAGGTTTCGTAATCTTAATATGTTTGTATAGAATGGGCGGTATCCAGGTAAGGTTAGTGTTATGGTCAAAGCTTGAAGTGGAAAGGCAATGTAAGTTCAAGGGCCATTGTTGGTTGGTCGGGTCCTTGTGAGAAGTGGTTTTCTAGTCGTGTATAAATAAATCTTTTCTAAGTCAGCTAGGGGTGAGTGGAACAGATGGCGGAGTTAAGGTTGGAGGCTTGTGGCATGGGGTTCGAATGTTGTGTGAGTAGTTTTGGTGAGTTGTTATGGTAGTGATAGTGGCTGATGTGAAGGAATGTTATCAATACATTGAGAAGTTTGAGTGAGTAGTTAATGCTTAAGGAGTTTTTGCTTGATTGTGGTAATCTTTGAAAGGAGTTGAGCGGTTTTGCATGGGGTTTTGGAAGCAGTGAAGGTGGTGGGTCACATGGTGGCTGAAAAATGGATGGGCTGGTGTCACCGAATGTGCGAGTTTTGTTGAGGGAGTTATGAGATAAGGCGGAGTATGTTGTAAAGATTTGAGAGTTATTCGGGTTGTTGGGGTTGTGCATAGTTCAAAAGTGTGGAAAGTTAATCTGAGGTTAATAACCGAGTGTTCTGGAAGTCTTGAACCGTAAGTAGTGGTGTTGGATTTGGGTATAGTGTGAATTTGATTTGAGGATGTGTTGGTTTCGTGGTGTTTTGGGTTGAGGATGTTTTAGTGGTGGTTAAGTCTCCTATGTTACTTTGTGTGTTGCTTTGGGAAGTTTGGTATCGTGCTCTTTTCGCAGGTTGAAATTCCGAGGACAAAATTTCCTAAGAGGGGGAGAGTTGTAACACCCCAATTTTGGGCTTAGAAGTTTAGGGTCTGAACCGGGCTAGTCTGATTTTCGGTTCGAATACAAAAGGAGGTTTTAGGAAAAGGCTAGTTCGGGATGCTTTAAAAATATGGAAAAATATCTAAAAATACTCTTTTAATATATATAAGAGAGTGGTGAAATCAATTTTACAAAATAAGGTTTGGAAATGCAACATTTTGAAATAGTGACTAAAATGTGATTTTTGAAAAGTTCAGTGATGACTGTTTTGTAAGTATTGAAACTTTGAGTCTTTAAGGAGCTAATTTACCCAAGAATGATTTCTCCAGATTTTTCTTAGATTTAAGTGATTTAATTAATGTTTAATTAATTAAATGAAAAGTGGGAAACCACTTTTTAGATTTTCATAATAACTTTTCTTAAAACATTCTCATCTCTTTTTCTCTCAAAATTCCCTCATCCAAACACTTTTCTCCAGCAACTTATCCATTGATTTTCACTCCAATTGATGAGGTTTCAATCATCAATTAATTCCTAGTTCATCTTTCATCAAATCCTTTTGATTTGCTCATTGGAATTTCAAGAAAATTGGCTCAAATCAAGGAGAAATCACCATTTAGAGGTAAGGTTGTTCTTCTCCTCTAAATACTCAGTTCTTTACTGAAATTCCCAAGTTATCAATCCTTAATTTAAGTTTTATAAATGGTTTTAATGATAGGAACTTGATTTTGGCTTAAAACTCAAGATTTTGAAGAAATCTTGAAGAAATTCGTTGTGATTGTTTAGGCTCTATTTTGAGATGATTTTTAAATGTATTTTGGATGTCTAATGATGTGTAAATGAGGTTTTATCAATGCAATCCTGAATAGGTTGAATTTTCTATGTTTTTGCATATGAAAATGGTGGTTTTTGGGGTGATCTTGGTGTTTTGTTAGTGCTGGAGGTATAAGGACGAGTTTGGGTTCATTTTAGATGTTAATTGATGTTTATAAAAGGTTAGAATTGATGGATCTTGGCTGGGCTTTGTTTTGGGAGAGTTTGGAGGTGATTTCAGTTGTTTTTGGTGGCCGAAATGAGGTTCTTGAGTAGAGCAGCAAGTTGGGTTGTATTGCTGGTGATTTTAATGCATGGTGATGCATTAATTCTATGTTGTTATGTGTTTAAAACAGGGGAGAATGATTCGGAAGCAATAAAGGTGGCGTTGGAGGTTTTGGATGCTTGGAAGGCTTGTCGGCTAGCATAGTTTTGTGTATCGGTGAGTGGAAAAGAGTTTTCCAGCTTTGAAACATTTTGGAGGAGGTTATGGGAGCTTAGTTTAAGTCTAAACAACTTAGTTAAGCTCAAGAGTAAGTAAATGGAGTTTCTCTCTTGGATTGTGCTATGATTTGGTTTTAAATGCACTTGGGGTGGTTGTGTTTTAATTACTGTTTTTAAGCATGTTTAGACATGGTTTAATGCTGATTTATTAATGCTATTATGTTAAAGATGCACTAGGTAAGTGATCTTTGGCTTGCATGTGTTGAATGCATATGATTTTAAGCATGTGATGCTTGTGGAAATGGCATTGTGGTTAAGCTTGTAAAAATAGTGAATTAATGTGGTAAAATGGTTATATTGGCAAGTGATGTAAGTGGTTTTTGGTTACTTTGATCGGATATAGTTAGCCGGCTATAGAATTGGGTGCACCGTGAATAAAGTCGCCTTGGATGTTGAGGGGTTGTGATTGTACCGTAAACTCCATCCAAGTATCCTAATGAGAGAGGTAAGATCACAACAGTGGTTAAAAGTCTGTGTGTGGATCTTGGTAAGATCACAACGGTGGTTAAAAGTCTGTGTGTGGATCTTGTGTTATGTGTCCCGTACTCTCGCTAGTGAGTTATACAACTACCGATGAGTGATGTTGAGGGGTTGTGATTGTACCGTTAAACTCCATCACGGGTGTTGAGGGGTTGTGATTGTACCGGTAAACTCCACCTTGTGTTGTTCGGTAGTGTGTATGAAGCGTGTGGGACAACGCTTGTAATCCGCGTATCCGATTGTGTCTTGAGTTGAAATGGTTTGTGAACTATCACTTGAAATCCAATATAATGTATTTGAATGTAATGAAGCGAGAGATGCTTGAAAATGATGCAAGGTTGTATGGGAATTATGTAAATGATACAAGAATGCATGTATTACATGTTAAGCGTGAGTAAAAGTATATCTTCTATTGTGAATGGTGCATATGTGCATAGAACCTCATAGGTGCATTGAAGTCTTGTGAAGGCTTGTTTTAAAAAGGCATGTAATGCAAATGTTGCCTTTCTAGTTCATGTGTTTTGCATTTGTCGAATGCATGAGATAGTTAGAAGGAACAATTGGTTTTCAAAAGGTATTTTGCTTTGAAATGATCATCAAACAGGAGAAAAGTATGTTGTGAAGTGGAAATGTTTTCCAAGGAAATTGAGTTGAACTTTGCATGAAGTGATCATGCATGGAAAGGTTTAAACGTTATTATTTGTAAGAATGTGGTTTGGGGTGAGTTGTTTAGCTTTTCAAAGTTAAAGGTTGGTTTTCATGTTGAGCAATGCATGATTTAAAGCAATGTTGTTTCAAAGGAGGTTTTCAAACAATGCTTTGGTTATTGAATTGTATCTACATTTAAAGATGGATTTTATGATTCACTGCATTGATGGTGTTTTGGTTTTGAGCATTCCTCACTAAGCATTATGTGCTTACGCTCCTTTTGTGTCCATCAATGCAGATATTTGAAGTTGGGACAGCAAGAAGAAAGGGATTCAAGAAGAGCTCCACTTGAGAAGTATGTCTTGGTTTATAGCTATAGATAATAAAGGCAATGGGGGGAGAGTCTTTTATGTTGTTGTGTAATGAGATTGTGTATGTTGACCATGTTCGGTTATGGTTTGAACCTTGTTGTTTCAAAGGAGGTTTTCAAACAATGCTTTGGTTATTGAATTGTATCTACATTTAAAGAAGGATTTTATGATTCGCTGCATTGATGGTGTTTTGGTTTTGAGCATTCCTCACTAAGCATTATGTGCTTACGCTCCTTTTGTGTCCATCAATGCAGATATTTGAAGTTGGGACAGCAAGAAGCAAGGGATTCAAGAAGAGCTCCACTTGAGAAGTATGTCTTGGTTTATAGCTATAGATAATAAAGGCAATGGGGGGAGAGTCTTTTATGTTGTTGTGTAATGAGATTGTGTATGTTGATGAATGAGTAGGTATGCCTAATGATCGATTTGTATCTAGTCTTTGATGAAATTTGACAGTTATAATGCTTATCTTGTTGATGATGTGTTATGGAATGGTTCCGAGTATGTTTGATGGTGTTTTGAAGTGAAAAACCAGAATTTTCTGCTGTTTCTGGGCAGGGTGTATCGAAACACCCTTAGCTGTTTCGAAACGGGTGCAAGAAATGGCCTGGGCGTTTCGGAACGGCTAGAAGTGTTTCGAAATACTTTGGCCACTGGAGGTGTCCGTTTCTGAACTGGTTTCGGAACATACCCGCGTATCGAAACGGTCAACACCGTTTAGAAACAGGCGTACGACACGGGTGTTTCTATATGGGTGTCGGTGTTTCGAAACGGGTGACCGTTGGACAGTTTCTGCATGCTTTACATTTTAGTCCTGAAAGTTGTAATTGCAATTGCTTGAGCTTGTGATGTCTTTTTAAGCTAAAATTTGGCAGAGAGGCTTGGAATATGATTAATTGAGGTTTGGTAAAACTAAAATCTTGAAAGTCCTTTTATTTACCAAAATTTACGTGTTGGTCCCTAAAAGTGTATTTCTTGCAACTGAGTCCTTAAACGTTTCCGATCGATGTGCTTTTCTCTTCCAAGGTTCTTGGGCTTTCACATAGGTTTAATGCGCATCTAGAGAAGTTTAAAAAGAAAAAAAAAGAAAAAAAGGTCGTTAATCAAGGTTGACTTTCGGGTTGACTTTGATTTCCCCCGTGTAATCTTCGTAGTTCGGGTCAACCGTCTAGACCGGGCTAAGGGGGTTACAGAAAAGTAGTATATAATTTAATTATAGCACCGGAAGAAAACACACCTTAAGCAACAATAGCTCTAACGTCGGGACGAATGCCTCTCACGTTCGGATCTAGTTAAATCGAAACCTATGATATAAAAATTCTACATCAAAATCTAACACTGTGCCACCAATTAACACTAGTAGTAATCTAAAAGAATACTCACGTGTAGTCCTTGTGGCACGTGGACGGTTAGATTAAACATGCGAAGGAGGTGGTAATTCGTCTTCTTCAAAATTGATGTCGTCTAAAACACATATGTAAACTGCATCAGGTCTCATATCCAAATCCTTCAAAAATTAAGGTTGTGTGATGCTAAAGACTCACCAAAGTTCGATCGAAATAAGAAACATAAAAAAAGATGTCGAGAGGGGGAGGGGAAAGCTATCGAGGGAGAGATAGGGAGGGTGCGTATGAGATCAAATTGGAAATAGGTTTTAGGGTTAATGGGGTTTAAATATCCAATTTGATGGGTAAATTGCATTATAAGCTATCCCACTATTTAGGGGTTTGCATAATAGCAGCCAAACTTTACTTAATTTATATAATGATCCCTAAAATTCTAAATTAACTAAATTAAATCATTTAACAACAATAAGGTTCCCAAATTCGAATTCCTAAAATTAATTTAGGGCTTTTAACCTAAATTCCAAAAATTTAGAATTTTAAAATTAATTTTTTTTGAATTTAGGATTTATAAATTGGGCGTAGTTTTTGGCTGTTACACCTTCATTACTTCTTCCTTAAACACATACTTTACCTGAAATACACTTTGTAGAGAAAAACCTACCTTTGAAAAGCTCAATTCAAATTACAAAAACCCATAGATAACCCTTCCAGTCACACATGAAGTTACACCCCTCAAACCCCAAATCTTCCCCGCTAATGATTTCGGTATTGATGAAAGGAAGCTGATGTTGGATGATTTGGATACAAATTTTGATTTTGCAATCTTTGTATCGAACAAGAAATATTTTCTGTTGAAGATAGCTAAACTATAATCTCTACTTTGATGGTTGATCTTGGAATTATTATAGTAAGCTTCTTGTCACACTTCTCTTCGATTCTACTTTAAAGCCTTCTTAAAACAAGTAAACATTGATAAATGGATACACTGTTACAAAGTAATCAATCCAAAACGATAAAATAAAATAAAATAATGACTTTAATCAAATAATTGAAAAGAGTAGAAAATACAAAACCAGATTAAAGTTGAGTAGAGAAAGTGTTGAGGCTTGCGAGAAGCAGTTTCCTTAAGAGAAATTTTGACCACTCTGTGGTGCTTGAGTTAGGTTGGTCTTTCGTCTCCCAGAATACAACAACAAAAAGATCTTCGATAGAAGCACGAACTAAAGAGATCTCGAACTTGAACTCTTGCTTTAGCCTATCACCGAGATAAAGAGAACGAGAGAAGGAAAACGATTTTTTGTGTCTTGAAAACTGAGGAGATGCATGGTTTATATAGGGGAGTGGAGGAGGAAAATATGAAAAATAAAATATTCAGAATTAAAGGTCATTGACATTACATCCGATTTAATTTGGAAATAATCAATTAAATGTCTTATTAAACGAATATGTTTTCTGTGAATTGCTTTATTAGCTTTTATTACTCGAATTTAATGGAAAGTCAAATATTATCATATTAAATTCGAAATATTCAAAAGATATGTCAAGGACCTGACTAGTCCAAACATTTGCGTCGTCCACAACTTGGGAGCATGCCCCAACCCGAATGAATTCGATGAGCTTCTTATGCCAAGTGTTCATTCAAGTGGGTTGGTGTATTTAAACCATTCCCAAGCTTGTTATCCCACCCATGTGGGATATGAAGTTTTTATTTTCCTTACACAATTAACAACATCCTCACTTTGAGCATCAATTTCTCATTCATTACTCAACCGTTTAGAGCATATGAGATACCGTTGTAAATGTCTCGTGGAATGTAATATTAATTAATAAATTCATCATTCGAACCTCTACCTTTACCACTCGAAAATATTGCTCAAAGTTTCTAATTTCTCACATTTTTCCAACTTACACATCCAAATTAATTGAAAAAAAGCAGAAAATAGGCATCTCAAACTGAATATGTTCATAAACTGTTATCTATAGTTCTATACCATTATTTTGATATATGTTAACTTATTCAAATCAACATCCTATACAAAAACAAACGGCAACGGGAAAATGGAGTACGATTAAATCTTCAAAAAGAAAGACATCCACTTCATCGAACAAGGATTGAGTTGGAAGTGCATTCTCAATAGTGATGTGCAAAACTTACGAATCAGCGGATCTTTTCTTGGTGATGTAAGGGTAATACTATTTGCTTGTGTCTATTCTTGGTGATGTAAGGGTAATACTATTTGCTTGTGTCTATTCTTGGTGATGTAAGGGTAATACTATTTGCTTGTGTCTATTCTTGTTGTCTCACCTCTAGCATCAATCACGGGAAAGGTAACAACCAGAGCAGCCCCGAAAAAAGCAGATGTTGAGATGCTCTTGCTTGCCAAGTCGACAACACCTTAATACATTTATTGAACATTACCTAGCAGACAACATGGATCGAGAAACAGAGTTGGCATTAAAACAACCATGATCCCCTTCATTCTCCTTCAAATCACAACCAATTATGAAAAACCCACTGTCCAAAATAATGTTTCACACCACCCATTACCACATATTAATTACTTCTTGTTTTCAACTTATTATAGTCAGCCCAAACAAACAAGCAACTAAAAAAATGCATGATTCTTGAATTTAAGAAAGATGAAAGTTCAAAACCTTAAACTGAAAGGAAACTATAGAAAAAATCAAGAGTATAGATTTTTTATATTTACATGTCACAGAACTCCTAGCACTTTATATATAATAACAAAGTGAAAATGTTTAAGAAAAACCAATGAGACCAAAAAAAAAAACTCTAAGCAACAATGTAGAATACGGGTATAACTTTAGAACCATTCTTCGTATGGTGAGAAAATCTTACGTACCATCACAGTCTTCAAATTTGAAGAGCTGAAGCTTTCTTAGAAACCCAACGTCCATATTACATAAACACAAAAATCAATATGATCTATATATACAAAATATAATTCTCTTTACCAGCCTAAAAGAGGTCTTTTGTGTATCTCATGAAGTTTTTGTAAACATTAATATTTCATAATGAATGTCCACGTTGTTCCATTTTTCATAAATGGTTTCTCTAAAAATTAATGACATCAGATAGCAGGTTTTAAACTGCACTAAATATTCTAGTTGTATAAATAAATATCTACCTTTGAAATCGATAATAGAAGCCCCAGCCACAACGACACTATTGACAAAGTCTCTTTTCATCCTATAATTCTACAACTGCTCAACACCGATATAGACTCCCCCAATTGCAGCAAACGTCATTCTATAATTTCACATCATCTTTAGTGTTCTTATAAGCCCCGGCAGGGCAACATTTCTTTCAACACGAGGCACATCATACCATTTAACAACCACAGTTCCCCAGATAGTACCTGCTGCAAAACCAATAGTGGCACTCTTGATTGTTATCTCCCTTTACTTTCTCCTATTTCCCTTTCTTCCATTCTTTCTTTCCTCTCCACATCCTCAACTTACATGTTCGATCTATTGTAATCGGAGTGTTCGTTTCGACACTTCCACCATCATTGTGCTTATCTTGTCGAGACAAGTACGCCGATACCAGCAACGCTGCCACCATCATAGGATGTGACGGAAAATAATTTTTAGGATTCCAATATGAGGTAGTACGAGCTTTCAAAACCAGAAATGGAGGCCACCATCGTGCTCACTATTGTTAAGACAGTCGGCCTGGAGTTTTGTCGCCATCGTCCGGCCACTAAAAACTGCCGTTCGTGCTACCGCATGCGTGTGGCGTGCGCCAGCTGTAGAGGGTGGGTGCTCAAGGGTTCCTATGCACCGCACCACACATGAATGGCCTCACCCGGGTGCACCTACACCGCACCACACTGGAATATGTCCTGCAGGTGCACCCTACCACACATGAACACCAGTACTGTTGACTGCTGTCGTCGGCGTTGACCAACCGTTGACTTTTTCAAGGGAACCCCTACTTGGAACATTTTGCTAAATTCGTCGACGTCCTATGTTCGTTTTTATAGAACATTTTGCTAAATTCGGACATGATAAGTGTAATCATTAATTTTATCCAAGTCTTTTGACCATTTTCTATATTTTGTTTTTTATTATTTTATTTAGTGTTTATATTAGTACAATTCTTCTTCTTCTTCTCCTTCTTCTTACTATTATTATTATTGTTGTTGTTATTATTATTATTATTATAAGTATTATTTATATTATAAACAAAAAATCCAAAAAATAATTTATATTAAATAAAAGCCCAATTAGATTAAATATGAGAGAGTCCATATACATAAAATTTAAAATATCCATATATATATATATATATATATATATGTATATAATTTTACAATATGTCCCAATAGGCCCGTAACTTAATCTAATCTAAAACCCTAATCGGTTGGCTTGCTTTCCCCTTTGCGCAGCTGCACTATAACTGTTAGATCTAATCTAGATTTGATGATCCAGATTTCCTTGATAGAAGAAATCCTAACCTGCTCCTTTGGTGATGTGCCGGCACATCATCTCGATCGTTCGATCTGAAGTGGATCAAACGGCTCAACACGTGTGAGTGGTCCCCACGCGACAACTCTCCAAATCCCATGTGACCCTCCAGAGTCCTCTTTGGTCCCCCTCCACCGGTAGCCACAACTAGAGGTATATACAGTTCGGTTTCGGTTTAATTTGGTAAGCTATTTTAGTAACCATCGGTTTTCGGTTCGCTTAACCTCGGTTTTCGATTTTTCCATATTAACGTTAGTTTTTGAAATTTTGTATTTTATTTTGACAAAATAACTTTATTTGATGACTTTTAAACAATAAGAATTAAAGTATTAAAATGTTTTTCATAAATATTTATTAAAAACTTAATTTTTTAAGTAAATAATAATAATTAAAAATGCATTTATAATATTTTAAGTATAAATAACATATTTTTACATTAGAAAAATAATTATAAATTAAATAAAATATTAAATTCGGTTCAATTCGGTTAACCACGGTTTGTAAACTTATGAACCATAAACCGCCCAAACACCTCGGTTCAGATCGATTTTCGGTTTTACGGTTAATCATGCTCAGCCCTAGCCACAACAACATGCAAATAACAAAAAACTAGAAAGACATATACATCACAGACAAACCAACAATTTTCAGAATACCAGATGAATATAAACAAGGGCATTTTTCATATATTTCATATGCATTTTTTTCTTTCTAAATCACTATAATTATCGGTTATAAACACCGAGAGCAAAAACAATGTAAAATGTGATTGAAGCATCATTGCAAAAAAAGAGAAAGTTTAGAGGAATTCTTGGCTTTTATTTTGCATTCTTAATTTCGAATTAAAAAAACAAAAAAAGGTTTAGGATTTTACCTTTAGGTTCTCGGGTTGTCGTTCGATATAAAGGCGGAGGATGGTGCGCCGATGAACAAAACTTTCAACTTCTGACTTTTCATCTCCCCTCATTTCTCCAATTAGGCTTTCAAATTTCTCGATTTTCAAAAAGGAATTTCAAAACGGTTTTCAATTCGGTTTTTGAAGATTTCAAAGGAACGAGTGTTTATTTTAAAAAACCAGTCTCAAATCTGTTTTTAGAAGAGGGAAAGAAGGGGTTTTAAAGGTTTTTTTAGGCCGCCGGTGGCCGGTGACGGCTAGTACAACAAAAGTCCACTGGGATCTGGGCATGACGGCTAGTTTTTGCGTTTAAGAAGAGCCGACGAGGGTTTCTTTAGAGCTAGGGGTGAGCGTTCGATCGAGTCGAGTCGAGTAAAAAAATTTTGAGTTATTCGAGTTGACGAGTCATATTTTACAACTCAAAATTTATTTGATTTTTTTCGATTCGAGTTTAAGAAATTCGAGTCGAGTTTTCGAGTTCCTATAAAAATTTAACTGTAATTATTTATCATGTTATAGTAGGGTTTGATTCCAATTTAAACTTCTTTTTCTAATCATATATGATATGCACATCTATATTTTTCACATGTGACAATATTTCTTCATATTTTTATATATTATTATGTATATATCATAAAAATAGAGGGACTCATCTCGAACTTAAAAATAAATATACCAATTACTAAAAATTTCGAGTTATTCGAATTTGCATTTTACAACTCAAACTTTATTTGAAATTTTTTCGAGTTATTCGTGTTTATAAAATTTCGAGTCGAGTCAAGACGAGTCGAGTATTTTTGCCTCGAGTCGAGTCGAGTTATTCGATTTTTTCGAGTCGAGTCGAGTTTTGCTCACCCTATTTAGAGCTTTCAACACTCTTTTTTGTATGAAATGGGAGTGTAAAATGATTTTTAAAAAAAAATCACTTATATACTTCATCCTTTCTAAAAAATGGGTTATTAACATTTTAAATCCCTCCGCATTTTTAGATTTATTCCCGCAGCCCTTTTTTTCTTTTTAAACTATGTCCTCGGTCCCTGGAGTCTTTGAAAGCTTTGCAATATCATCCTTATGTTAGACTTAATCGATTTCCAAATGGGTTAATTTCCCTTTTCGCCCTTCTTGATTTCAATATTGTTTTGATTTGATCCAAAATCCAATGGTTTTATCCCTTCGTTAACCCCCATCCTGTTGTTTTATTTAATATTTTGCTTTTTTGTCATACATCTTAAATTCCAGTAATTCTTTTGTATTTATTTAATTTCGGCCCTTTTTATCATGTTTATATATATTAATGTTTTTATTTGTTCGATTTGTTGTTCATTCTTGCCCTTATGTTTTTATTTAGGGTTAACTACCGGAATAGTCACTTATGTTTTCTCCCAGTAAAGAGTTGGTCACCGGTTTTGAAAAACTATAACATCCGGGTTTAGGGGTCGGGTGAAAATAATATTTTAATATTATTTTGGGTTCAGTGTTATAATTAAAATAATCTTTTAAAGTTTCGGGTTTCAAAAACAAATATTTTACTTTGGAGTAAAATGAAATGAAAGACAAATTGGAGAGATTTTAAAGAATAAGGGAATTAGCCATTCATTAATGGCAAAGTGGTAAATAGCCCAACTTTAATTTTAAACCACCATTTTATCAATAGCCACTATTCACCTTCTTCTTCTTCTTCAAAAAAAAAACAAAACAAAACAAAACAAAACAACGGTTTGAAGAAAGCTCTCATCCCTTCCACTATTCCATTTCATCTCTTCTCCATTTCAACTCGTTTTTGAAAGGTAACACCATTTTTGACTTCTCCTCAACCTCCTCTCTTCAAAAGTACAATTAGTATTTATTTTCCTCAATGTTTTGGAAATGGAGTTTTTGGAGATTTTGATTAAAAATGATAACTTTATGTTGTTAAGCTTAATATTTCGATTTAATGTTGTTAGTTATGAAGTCTAGGAGTTAAATGGTACCAAATATATGGATTTTTCTTGGTTTTGAGCAAATTCCCGAAATTGGGTTTAAATGGGGGGTTTTTGAAGGGTTTGGGTGAGTTTTGGGGGTTGTTCTAGGTTGGAATTGATGGGCTAATGTTAGTACTATGGTTAGGGGTTGATTTGGGACCATTTGTGGGTGTAAAAGGTGTTGGAAACATGAGTTTTGGATGAGGTTTTTGGGCTGCACGAAATTGCTAAATGTGGGGTTTGTTCATGACTTGAAATATTGTGATTTGTGTTAGAGTTGTGTTCCGGGCTAGTACTTTGATGCTTGGGCTGATTTGAAGTTGTTTGAATTGTATTGAGGTTGTTTAGAAGTGAGAACTTGTGCCGGTGAAGCATCCGGAGGAAATCCGGAAGCTTGAGGGTGGTTGTTTGCTTGGCTTTGAGCTTGGAAGTATATGTGAGTGGTTAATGTTTTAAAGTGGTTTTGAATGTTTGGTTCGAGCATGGGGACTAGGTCGGGCTTGGTAAACCCACCTAGAGTTAGGATTAGGGTGGTAGCCTAATCCTAAACTTAAACTAGAGCCATTGGTTGAACTTGTAATGGATGTTTATGGCTCGTATGACTTGTGATATGATTGTTTATGTATAAAGTGTTATACATGTGTGATGAGGCATGGGTGGGATGCATTGTGTTATGCATGTGGATGGTTCATGATTGTGGTCATGGTGAGTACGTGCTAAGCACGAAATTGATTGTAATTGATAATGTGGATTGAGTTGAATGTTGGCACTAGTATGCTTGAGTACAAATGATCGATCATTAGGATGTTAGTGTGCACACATGAGTCAAATTCGCGCGTGGCCTTGGTGGCGTTGAGTCACCAAGGAGGAGTACGGGTTCGCCCGGAAATTTTTATATATATTAGTCGATGATGAGTGGAATCCAATCGACGGGGCGTGAGGATGAGTGGAATCCCTTTCGCGAGACCAGTGATGAGTGTAATCCCACCGTGAGGTAAAGTGGTTGTTGGATGTGAGTTTCAACGTATTTATCCGCGTATTCGGGTCATAGCTAGGTGCCAATATTGATTGATATGTGTATCAATGTGTTGTGGAATGTGATCTCTTCTAGGATGTTTATATGTGCTTCCATATGTTGTGAAATAGAGCTTGTTGAGCATGACATATAATTAAATATTGTTCATGCATATTTAACATTTGGCTCTTGAGGATCAATGGTAATCATGCATTTACCTTGGTTGAGATCGTGCTTGGACCCTGCATTGTCGAGGTTTGTTTATAAAGAGCTTACCCTCACTAAGCTTTATTGCTTACGCTCTCCCTTTGTTCGACAATGCAGATCCTTAGTTCGTGGGTTGCTAAGAGCAAGAAGGGGGCCTCCAAGTGTGCTTCATGGTGCTTGTTTAGCTATCAAGTATGAACTTTTAATTATGATGTAATGGTCAAGCAATGAGACATGTAATCGTGTTATGATGCTTTTTGGAGTGTGTTGATGTTGTTGCTAGGAGCATGCTAGACTCCTTTTTATATGCTTTGTTGGTTGAGATTTGAATACCATGTTGCTTGCAAACCATGTTGGTCTTTACCTATCTTATTTTGCCTAAGTGTTGGCCTTAATGAAGCTTAATACCTTTAATGCCATGTATGGATGTGTGGTTCTTGTGATGTCGTTGCCTTTAGTGTTTAGCCTTGTTGGGTTGATGTTTTAAGCATGCTTGTATGTTGGTTTTGCCTTAGGTTTGATGTTAGTGTGTTGTTTGAAGTTTTGGAAGGGTTTAGGGACATCCTTGTGCCATAAACCAGCTAAAACTAGTCTGCAGACAGAGGGCGTTTCAAAACGGTCGACCCCGTTTTGATACGGTTCCTTTGTTTTTGGTCAGGCGTTTCGATACACCTAAGGGCCGTTTCGATACATTTTTGCTACTGGAATTTTGAGAAATTGACGATAAATTATCGTATCGAAACGGGCTTTAGTGTTTCGGATCGATCAATATGTTGTTGACCACTAGAAATTGACTGTTAAGGGTGTTTCGGAACGGTTGACTTCCGTTCTGATACGGCCTCCTGGTGTAGGCTTAGAACCGTTGACCAGGTCAAGGCGTTTTGATACACCTTGAGGGTGTTTCGAAACGGCCTGCCTAATAATCTAAAATGGACTGTTTGGCGTATGTTGTTTGAGTTATCGTTTCGTGAATGCTTGTTTTTCCGCTGTTGTGATCACATAGGATCTAAAGGTGCCTCTAGAGAAGATTAAATTAAAAAGAAATTTTTAGGGTTGTCAACAGAGGGGAAACCTTAAAGGGTTTTGCTTCGGTTTTCCCCGTGTGCCCCACTCGGACCGGCCAAGCGTCCGGACCGGGACGAGGGGGTTACACTTGTTGGTATCAGAGCCTAAGGTTACCAAGACCTTGGGCAGGTAAGTGAGGTAAGTTCAAGTTTTGTATTGATATGCACGGTGTTTGCTTACCTTGTAAGCATGATTGCTTGTGTGACAAGTATGTTGATTGTTTTGTTTAAAAGCATGTTGTTTAAGAGTCCCATTGCTACTATTACATCGTAAAATAATTTTTAAGTGAGGGAAACGTACTTGAGCACTTGGAAGCCTTGCCTTGCTAACCCAATCTTGTATATTTTGTTTGTTGTGGTTGTAGCTATCGTTTGTGAGCGATGTCTAGGCCGAGGGGTAGGCCGAGGGTGGTTCGTCAGGAACCACGGGTTGCGGCTCCTGTTAATGAGCCGATGGTTGGAGTTGAGGCTCAAGTGTTGGAGCCTGCTGCTGGAGTTGGAGCTTCTCCACCACCACCACCTCCTCCACCTGGAGTTGGTGGCGAGGATGGAGCTGAAGGAGAGGGACCTCAAGGTGGCCAAGGTCCGGCTGGAATTGATATGACTCCGCTAGTGCAAGCTATAGCGGGAGCATTTCTGGCCGCAGGTGCAGGAGCTCAGGCTGCAGCTCAGCCTAGGTGTGACGATGCTAGTCTACCTTTGGAGAGGCTCCGTAGCTTGGGGGCCAAAGAGTTCAGAGGATCTACTACGGAGAGGTCGGAGTTATGGTTGGAGAAGACAGTTCATATCTTAGCTCAGATGGGTTGTGTGGGCGCAAGTAGATTGGGCTGTGTGATCTCCTTACTTCAGGGTGATGTCTACACTTGGTGGGTCACCATTACTACTGGAGTTCCAGAGGCAGAGATTGATTGGGATTTCTTTGAGTCCGCTTTCAGAAAGAGGTATTTGGGACCGAGGTATCTAGATGAGAAGAAGCGGGAGTTTATAGCTCTTGTTCAGGGAGATGCTACGGTGACTGACTACGAGATCCGCTTTGTTCGTCTGAGTCAGTATGCTTCAGAGTTGGTGCCTACTGAGAGGGCCCGATGTGATCGTTTCAGATATGGGCTTCCTGAGGAAGTTAAGAGGTATACCTTAGCTTCTGATTATTCTGACTTTGAGGTCTTGGTTGCTAGAGCCATGGACATTGAGCATAGCTTGGGGCTGACCAAGCGTTCTGGATGATCTAGTTCTGGTAAGAGGCACAACAACTTTGACAGTAGAGACGCCAAGAGGCATAGAGGTGGCGGACATCAGTTTGACCATAGACGTGGCGATGACCATCATGGTAGGGGCCATCAGGGCCATAGAGGAGGAGGGCGTTTGCCCGAGTGCACACATTGTGGGAGACAGCACGCTGGTGAGTGTTGGGGTAACTTCCTTGCTTGTTGGAACTGTGGTTCGAGGGACCACTTTAGGAAGGATTGTCCGCATCAGGCGGCACATGCACCAAATATTTCTCAGGCTCCTACGAGAGCGAATAATTTTCAGAGAGGCCGTGGGCACGGTCGTGGCTACTTCCAGCCTAGGGCTGATGCACCTAGGGTAGATGCTCAGAGGAACCTTGCTCAGGTTGTGGCAGTACAGCCAGAGGCAGGAGGACCAGCGAGAGTCTTTGCTCAGAGAGAGGCCGGGAACGACACTGATGTGATAGCAGGTAATTTTGAGTTACAGTCTATGTTTTTTCTTTCTTTGGTTGATTCGGGTTCTGCACATTCCTACATTTTGAGTGAGCATGTACGGAAGTTAGATATACCTATTGAGATCTTAGATGTAGGTATGCATGTGACTAGTTCTTTTGGTGAGACGATTGTGGTTAGACGTATGTATAGGTGATGTCCACTGAAGATTCAGGGTCATGTGTTCTCTGTTGATATGATGTAACTCCCTTTTTATGGTTTTGATATTATTCTGGGTATGGACTGGTTAGTCGAGCATCGGGCTAGTGTGGATTTTGAGACGAAGAGGATTTCCTTGAAGCTTTCTGATGAATACGAGGTAGTAGTAGTAGGCGAGAACATTAAGTTCTTGTCTAATGTTGTGTTAGCTTTAGAGGCTCATAGGTTGATGGATTCTGGATGTGGGGCTTACTTAGCTTATGTTATAAATCCGAATATGAGTGAAGCCAGACCGAAAGATATTAGAACAGTTTGTGACTTTCCGGATGTGTTTCCAGAAGAGTTGCCGGGTTTGCCTCCTGACAGGGATTTTGAGTTTGTGATTGAGACTGTTTCAGGGTCTAATCCAGTTTCGATAGCTCCGTATCGCATGGCTCCGAAAGAGTTGAAAGAATTGAAGATTCAGTTGCAAGAATTATTAGACCGTGGTTTCATTAGGCCTAGTAGTTCTCCTTGGGGTGCTCCTGTATTGTTTGTGAAAAAGAAAGATGGTAGTATGCGCATGTGTATTGACTATAGACAGTTGAATCAGTTGACCATGAAGAAAAATTATCCGTTGCCTCGCATAGATGATTTGTTTGATCAGTTGAGAGGTGCTTCAGTGTTTTCGAAGATAGTTTTGAGATCCGGGTACTACCAGTTGAAGGTGAAAGAGTGTGATGTTCCGAAGACGACTTTTAGGACTAGATATGGTCACTATGAGTTTTTTGTGATGTCGTTTGGGCTCACGAATGCACATGCAGCATTCATGGACATGGTGAACAGAATTTTTAGAGACTATCTAGACCATTTTGTAGTTGTTTTTATTGACGATATACTTGTGTACTCGAAGACAGAAGAAGAGCATGATGAGCACTTGAGATTTGTTTTACAGAGATTGTTGAGCAATCAATTGTATGCGAAGCTTAGCAAATGTGAGTTCTGGATTCGAGAGGTTGTATTTCTTGGCCATGTTGTTTCGGCCGAAGGTATCCGTGTTGATCCATCGAAGATTGAGGCTATTGTTGAGTGGAAACAACCTAAGCCTAGGATTAGCCAGTTACTATAGGAGATTTGTTGATGGTTTCTCTAGAGTAGCTACTCCTTTGACTAAATTGTTGCAAAAAGAATTTAAGTTCGAGTGGTCAGATGCAAGACAGAAGGCCTTTGAGAAATTGAAAGAAGCTTTGACAAACGCTCTAGTGTTAGTGCAACTTGTTTCAAGTAAAGAGTTTGTAATTTACAGTGATGCTTCCTACATAGTTTTAGGATGTGTTTTGATGCAAGAAAGGAGGGTTGTTGCTTATGCTTCTAGACAGTTGAAGGTCCATGAGAAGAACTATCCTACTCACGATATAGAGTTAGCCGCGGTTGTTTTTGCATTGAAGATTTGGCGTCATTACTTGTATGGTGAGAAGTGTATAGTTTACACCGATCACAAGAGCTTGAAGTATTTGATGACACAGAAAAAGTTGAACTTGAGACAAAGAAGATGGCTTGAGTTGCTAAAAGATTATGATTTGACCATTGAGTACCATCCGGGTAATGCAAATGTAGTAGCCGATGCTTTGAGTAGAAAAGTTGTCGTTGAGTTGAGAGCTATGTTCGCTAGATTGAGTGTATCCGATGATGGTGGTTTGATCACCGAGTTGCAAGTAAAGCCTTCTTTAATTCAGTTGATCAGAGAGAAGCAGTTGCAAGATATGACTCTAGTTCCTCATGTTCAGGACATAGTCGAAGGAAGATCGACCGAGTATAGTTTCAGTGGTGAGAACTTGTTGTGCTTTAGAGATATAATTGTTGTACCAGAAGATGTTGAGTTGAGACGTCAGATTCTGAATGAAGCACAATCGAGTCCTTTTTCTATGCATCCGGGTAGTACCAAAATGTACCGCGACTTGAAGAATGATTACTTCTGGGTTGGTTTGAAGAAGGATATAGCCGAGTATATGAGCCATTGTATGGTTTGTCAAAGAGTAAAGGCAGAACATCAGGTTCCTTCAGGTTTGTTACAGCCTTTGAAGATTCCGGAATGGAAATGGGAGAGGATCACCATGGATTTTGTGTCAGGGTTACCATTGTCTCCTTCGAAGAAGAATTCTGTTTGGGTGATAGTGGATAGGTTCACTAAGTGTGCTCACTTCTTAGCAGTGAATACTACAGATTCTTTAGACAAGTTGGCAAACTTGTACATCCGTGAGATTGTGAGACTTCATGGAGTTCCGAAGTCTATTGTTTCAGATAGGGATCCTAGATTCACTTCGAGGTTCTGGGTTGCTTGCATAGTGCTCTAGGTAGCCGTTTGCACTTCAGTACGTCTTATCATCTGCAGTTCGATGGGCAGTCAGAGCGAGTGATACAGATTCTAGAGGATATGCTTCGTTGTTGTGTGATTGACTTCCATGGCTCTTGGGAGAAGCACTTACCTTTAGTTGAGTTTTCTTACAACAACAGTTATCAGTCTAGTATTCAGATAGCTCCCTATGAGGCTTTGTATGCTAGACGATGTAGGACTCCGATTTGTTGGGCTGAAACAGGTCAAAGGTTGTTACATATGCCGAATTTGCTTAAGGGGACTACCGACAAAGTGAAGTTGATCTGTGACCGTTTGAAAGCAGCTTTCGATCGTCAGAAGTCTTATGCGGATTTGAAGAGGAAAGAGATTGAGTTCTCTGTGGGTGAGAAAGTGTTTCTGAAAGTATCTCCGTGGAAGAAGGTAATGAGATTTGGTCGGAAGGGCAAGTTGAGTTCGAGGTTCATTGGTCCGTATGAGATAGTTGAGCGGATTGGGCCTGTAGCTTACCGTTTGAGGTTACCTTCTGAGTTAGAGAAGATCCATGATGTCTTTCATGTGTCGATGCTTAGAAGATATAGATCAGACCCTTCTCATGTTATGCCCGTTGAGGAGATAGAGTTGAATCCGAATTTGTCTTACAATGAAGAGCCTGTTGAGATACTTGCTTTTGATAGCAAGGTGTTGCGTGGTAAGACCATAGAGTTGGTCAAGGTGTTGTGGAGACATAGAGGTGTGGAAGAGGCCACGTGGGAGAGGAAAGCTGATATGCTTGAGCAGTTTTCGTATTTGTTTCCGTCAGGTAATTTCGAGAACGAAATTCCTTAAGTGGGGGGAGAGTTGTAACACTCAGGTTTAGGGGTCGGGTGAAAATAATATTTTAATATTATTTTGGGTTCGGTTTTATAATTAAAATAATCTTTTAAAGTTTCGGGTTTCAAAAACAAATATTTTACTTTGGACTAAAATGAAATGAAAGACAAATTGAAGAGATTTTAAAGAATATGGGAATTAGCCATTCATTAATGGCAAAGTGGTAAATAGCCCAACTTTAATTTTAAACCCCTATTTTATCAATAGCCACTATTCACCTTCTTCTTCTTCAAAAAAAAAAAACAAAACAACGGTTTGAAGAAAGCTCTTCTCCCTTCCACTATTCCATTTCATCTCTTCTCCATTTCAACTCGTTTTTGAAAGGTAACGTCATTTTTCACTTCTCCTCAACCTCCACTCTTCAAAAGTACAATTAGTATTTATTTTCCTCAATGTTTTGAAAATAGAGTTTTTGGAGATTTTGATTAAAAATGATAACTTTATGTTGTTAAGCTTAATATTTCGATTTAATGTTGTTAGTTATGAAGTCTAGGAGTTAAATGGTACCACATATATGAATTTTTCTTGGTTTTGAGCAAATTCCCGAAATTGGGTTTAAATGGGGTTTTTGAAGGGTTTTGGGTGAGTTTTGGGGGTTGTTCTAGGTTGGAATTGATGGGCTAATGTTAGTACTATGGTTAGGGGTTGATTTGGGATCATTTGTGGGTGTAAAAGGTGTTGGAAACATGAATTTTGGATGAGGTTTTTGGGCTGCACGAAATTGCAAAATGTGGGGTTTGTTCATGACTTGAAATATTGTGATTTGTGTTAGAGTTGTGTTCCGGGCTAGTACTTTGATGCTTGGGCTGATTTGAAGTTGTTTGAATTGTATTGAGGTTTTTTAGAAGTGACAACTTGTGCCGGTGAAGCATCGGGAGGAAATCCGGAAGCTTGAGGGTAGTTGCTTGCTTGGCTTTGAGCTTGGAAGTATAGGTGAGTGGTTAATGTTTTAAAGTGGTTTTGAATGTTTGGTTCGAGCATGGGGACTAGGTCGGGCTTGGTAGACCCACTTAGAGTTAGGATTAGGGTGGTAGCCTAATCCTAAACTTAAACTAGAACCATTGGTTGAAATTGTAATGGATGTTTATGCCTCGTATGACTTGTGATATGATTGTTTATGTATAAAGTGTTATACATGTGTGATGAGGCATGGATGTGATGCATTGTGTTATGCATGTGGATGGTTCATGATTGTGGTCATGGTGAGTACGTGCTAAGCACGGAATTGATTGTAATTGATAATGTGGATTGAGTTGAATGTTGGCACTAGTATGCTTGAGTACAAATGATCGATCATTAGGATGTTAGTGTGCACACATGAGTCAAATTCGCGCGTGGCCTTGTTGGCGTTGAGTCACCAAGGAGGAGTACAAGTTCGCCCGGAAATTTTTATATATATTAGTCGATGATGAGTGGAATCCCATCGACGGGGCGTGAGGATGAGTGGAATCCCCTTCGCGAGACCGGTGATGAGTGTAATCCCACCGTGAGGTAAAGTGGTTGTTGGATGTGAGTTCCAACGTATTTATCCGCGTATTCGGGTCATAGCTAGGTGCTAATATTGATTGATATGTGTATCAATGTGTTGTGGAATGTGATCTCTACTAGGATGTTTATATGTGCTTACATATGTTGTGAAATAGAGCTTGTTGAGCATGACATATAATTGAATATTGTTCATGCATCTTTAACATTTGGCTCTTGAGGATCAATGGTAATCATGCATTTACCTTGGTTGAGATCGTGCTTGGACCCTGCATTGTCGAGGTTTGTTTTTAAAGAGCTTACCCTCACTAAGCTTTATTGCTTACGCTCTCCCTTTGTTCGACAATGCAGATCCTTAGTTCGTGGGTTGCTAAGTGCAGGAAGAGGGCCTCCAAGTGTGCTTCGTGGTGCTTGTTTAGCTACCAAGTATGAACTTTTAATTATGATGTAATGGTCAAGCAATGGGACATGTAATCGTGTTATGATGCTTTTTGGAGTGTGTTGATGTTGTTGCTAGGAGCATGCTAGACTCCTTTTTATATGCTTTGTTGGTTGAGATTTGAATACCATGTTACTTGCAAACCATGTTGGTCTTTACCTATCTTATTTTGCCTAGGTGTTGGCCTTGATGAAGCTTAATACCTTCAATGCCATGTATGGATGTGTGGTTCTTGTGATGTCGTTGCCTTTAGTGTTTAGCCTTCTTGGGTTGATGTTTTAAGCATGCTTGTATGTTGGTTTTGCCTTAGGTTTGATGTTAGTGTGTTGTTTGAAGTTTTGGAAGGGTTTAGGGATATCCTTGTGCCATAAACCAGCTAAAACCAGTCTGCAGACAGAGCGCGTTTCGAAACGGTCGACCCCGTTTCGATACGGTTCCTTTGTTTTTGGCCGGGCGTTTCAATACACCTAGGGGCCGTTTCGATACATTTTTGCTACTGGAATTTTGAGAAATTGACGATAAATTATCGTATCAAAACGAGCTTTAGTGTTTCGTAACGGTCAATATGTCGTTGACCACGAGAAATTGACCGTTGAGGGTGTTTCGGAACGGTTGACTTCCGTTCCGATACGGCCTCCTGGTGTAGGCTTAGAACCGTTGTCTAGGTCAAGGCGTTTCGATACACCTTAAGGGTGTTTCGAAACGGCCTGCCTAATAATCTAAAATGGACTGTTTGGCGTATGTTGTTCGAATTATCGTTTCGTGAATGCTTGTCTTTCCGCTGTTGTGATCACATAGGATCTAAAGGTGCCTCTTGAGAAGATTAAATTAAAAAGAATATTTTAGGGTTGTTAACCGAGGGGAACCCTTAACGGGTTTTGCTTCGGTTTTCCCCGTGTGGCCCACTCGGACCAGCCAAGCGTCCGGACCGGGACGGGGGGTTACAAAAACGACCAGTAATGTCACTTACGTTTTCGAGGTGTAAACTTTTGGTCATTCAGCCGTTTGTTGTTGTTAACCACTGACAGATTGCTGACCTGACAACGAAAAAAAAGGGTAAATTACTACAATGGCCATCAATGTTTATCTCATGTACATTTGTGCTCCTAAATTTTAAAAAATAAACATTATAGTCACTAATAAAAATATTTCTTTATAATTTCACCCTTAAATTTTTAAAAATTCATTTTTCAACTCTAAAACTTTACAATTAATTAATACAATAATATTATAAATGTTTAGATGAAAAATAGGTGCCCAATGTATACTCTTTTTAAACTTAGGTGCCCAAATTGGTCCTATTTAATATTTAAACTTTCAAATTACCCTTATTTTTTCTCAGTGAATTATTATTTTAATTATTATTATAACATGTCATATCATTTTTTATTATTTTTAAATTAAAAATAATTTTAAAATAAAATAAAATTAGTTTTATTATTATTAAATTTAAAATATTTTTTTTAAAAAATATTAGTTTTTAAAATAATTTAGGTGTCTACAATATTTTTTGTAAAAATTGGTGCCCAAAGTTTCTATAGTTACAATTTTAGTTTCCCGATTGTAAAATGGGTGTTAAAAAATGGTCAACAAATCGATGCTTGACACGTGGCATTAATTTTATTTTTAAAATATTTTAATGGAAAATACACATAATTTTCAAATTATTATAAATTTTTAAAATTTTACAAGCTTCACAAAATAGTCCTTAAATTCCTAAAAATTTCCAAACATTCGACGTCGACTGCCGCCGCTTCCGCCGTCGGTCACCGTCGCTGACCACACCCACTTGGTTGCAAGACCAAGGCGACAATTTCCCCTAACACGGCGTCGCCGGAAACGCCCAACGACGTGCAACCGAACGTCAAACAGGAACGTCGATTTCATGTTTGA
Organism: Hibiscus tridactylites; assembly: GCA_958450335.1. Classification (NCBI taxonomy): domain Eukaryota; kingdom Viridiplantae; phylum Streptophyta; class Magnoliopsida; order Malvales; family Malvaceae; genus Hibiscus; species Hibiscus tridactylites. Next base: position 71,497,831 of record OY288274.1, on the reverse strand, counting down.
CGTTTGGCTGTACGCCGTTGGGCGTTTCTGACGACGCTATGTTGGGAAAAATGATCGTATTGGTCCGGCGACCAAGTGGGTACAGTCAGCGAAGACAACTGGCGGTGAAAGCGGCGACAATCGACGATAGAAGTTTGAGAACTTATAGGGATTTATTGACTGTTTTGTGAAGCTTGTAAAATTTTGAGATTTTATAGTAATTTGAAAGTTCTAAGTATTTTTTATTAAATAATACTAAAATTAATGTCACGTGTCAAGTACCGGTTGATTGACAATTTTTTTAACACCCATTTAACAGCCGGGCACCTAAAATTGTAACTATGGTAAACTTGGGCACATATTTTTACAAAAATTACTTTAAACACCTAAATTGTTTTAAGAAGAAATATTTTTTACTAATATTTTAAATTTAATAATAATACAAATGATTTTATTTTATTTTAAAATTATTTATAATTTAACAATAATAAAAATGCCATGTCATGTTATAATAATATTAAAAACAATCTAGAGTGAAGAAATAGGAACAATTTGAAAGTTTAGTTATTAAATAGGAGCAATTTGAGCACCTAAATGTAAAAAGGGTATACTTTGGGCACCTATTTTTCATTTAAGCCTTTATAATATTATTGTACTAATTGATTGTAAAGTTTTAAGATTGAGAAATGAATTTTTAAAAATTTAAGGGTGAAATTATAAAGAAACATTTTTATTAGTGACTATAATGTTTATTTTTTAAATTTAGGAGCAAAAATGTACATGAGATAAACTTTAATGGCAGTGCAGTAATTTACCCTTATTTTTGCGCTGTCTGGTCAGCTATCCGTCAGTATTTAACGACAACAAACGGATGAGTGACCAAAAGTTTACGCCCTGAAAACGTAAGTGACCTTACTGGTCGTTTTTCAAAATCGGTGACCAACTCTGTACTGGAGGAAAACATAAGTGATTATTCCAGTAGTTAACCCTTTTATTTATTAGTTTGTGTTTTACTTACGTTTGGCCTTTTTAATGTACATAGTTCCTTTTTTTTCATATATAGCATGCCGCCTATTTTCTTTCTTCTTAATATTGTATGTTTTGCGTAGTATGGTATGATATGTGACATATGTGTATATAGGTTTGTATATATGTGGGTGCATGTTTGATCTTTTGTTACCATGTGTATTTGTTTTAATATGTCGTATATATAGGATATAATAAAACGTTTAGGTATCATGGTATTTATTTTTTTTGAAAGATAAATGAGCCTCATTTAAAGCCCCTTTTATACCTAGGTAAGGGGAAAAGAGTGTCTGGTAAATATTAATAATACAAATTATACAAATGTCCGACTTACATCAAGAACAAAATAAACTCCACCTGGCCATCAAAGATGATGTTTGTCGAATAGTGATGCACTTTGGAGCAAGTATATTCGTCATATCAAGTAATAAAGTGAAAGTAGAGTGTTGAACCTACGAGGATCAGATTAATAAATACGAGGTTTTTACACTTAAAAATGAGTTGCAAGTACTGGTGAAGGTTGATTTAAGTAAACTAAAATCAACTAATCTCTATATAACACTAATAAAGATCAACAGCTACAACGAATTAACAATTAATTATGGAGGTTAGGATTATTGTTAAGGATATATGTTTGATTACCTATCTCAATGCTATAGCAACGAGCTATACATTTTTGCAGAAATCCTAAGGTACTTAATCTATTCGACAGGATTTTTTAATGAACTTCTAACTCTCTCGATGCCTAAAAGTTAACAACTTTTTAATTAAGGTGATACATGTCTACGTTAACCCTAGCTACTCTATTATTTGTTTAAGAACTTCCTTTTAGTCGTTCAAACCCTAAACTTATGTCTAAGCTAGATTAGAACTAAGTTGATAGCTTATCCCCACTTCTCATGTTTGTATAACTTAACTCTCTCGAATATTAAGCCATAGATGAATAGTTAACATACCTATCTCGAATAGTACTTACAATTAACTACACATTAAGCATATGAACATAATAAATGAAGATGAAAGCAACTAAAGCATTAAAACATAATAATCAAAACATAAAATATTGGGACGTAATAATCCCAACTTAAAAAGTTTAGCTTATGTCTAAGTCTAAAGCAAACATAATTAAAAGCATAAAGTACGACGGTTATCAAGCAAGAAAAGAAATAAGCTGAGCATCCTCGACAAAGCTCCCTTAATGCTCTCCATCCGTGCTACAGGCCTCCTCTTCGTCAGCCTCTCTCGATGGCTTTGTTCGATGAGGAGAATCGTCTAGCTTCGCCTTGGTGGTTCTCCGTAAGCTCAGACTAGGACTATCGTTTGAATTGTGCTCTATAGCGATTAGCCTCTTCTTGAGTAGCGTCAGAGTCTTCCTTATATAGGCGGTGAAACTAGAGCTTTAGTACCCTAAAGTTGCACAGCTTCCTTAAAGAAAGCCAATTGTTTCCCGCTTCATTAAATGTTGCGTATCTAGGAGAAAGTCCATGTGGGCAAAGGTAGATTCATCTCCAACTATTTATGCCTTGTCTGCTCCAGCCATACAATCTGTTCCTCTTATACTCCAGCGATTCTCTAGATTCCTGCACATACACCACAAAATACCACATTTCCCATGAAAAGCACCAATATATATGACAATTTAAGCATAGGCAGAGTAGATCCATATCTATATGCAAATATATAAAATCTAACCTAAATACAACCTATATGAGCTTGAAAACATGTAAAAGTCAAGGAATATAGGCACATAAAATAGAAAAATTAAGCACTCATCAAAAGACCAATCTAAAACCAGCATTCCATATCACCCTATTAATACATATTGCAACAGTGGTTAACCAATACCAACTTTGGCTAATCGATCAGCTTTTATGTTACAACCGCGGGGATGAAACGCAAGATAATGCATATTCTTTTAGTGATTTCAATCAATTTTGTAACCATATCTGATATAATACGTGAAGCATCAACCCCCTCGGACACCCACTCTACCACAAGCTTATAGTCTGTCTAAACAATTAACCTGTGGCTATTACACCAACTAGACAACATAAAACTTTGAACTCCAAATCTCACATCCACTGGCTCAATCAGTGCAGGAGGACCACTCTCACAAGAAGTCGAGAACTATGTCAAAATATTACCTTTATAGTCTTGAAGCAGGCCACCAATACCACATTTCGAACCATCTCCATCAGATGAACCACCTACATTATTTTTCAGGAACCCAACTGGAAGAGGATCCAAAACGATGACCCATCATTGATTTAGGTCTTTTGGAGTAAAGCTTAGATGCGAAGGACATATCCATTACCAAATTCTCAAGGGAAATACCATCACCTGGAAAATTTTCCTTAAGCCAATAAGCAAGGCGATATTTTACAATAAATAATAACTAGATCCCGCCCACCTTCTTACCCTTAAATATGATATCGTTACGCGCAAGCATATAGTTCAGACGATAGCAAATAGTACAAATGGTTACCAATTCCTACCATTACCAACGCAAAGCTCCTCCACATCACAGTAAAACTTATTGGATTTACCAGTAAAATAGTACATACCCCTACTATACGACAGAAATTCATCCATAACTGCAAAGAATACTTGCAGCTAAAGAACATATGCGCAACTGATTCTGAAAATTCCTTGCACAAGGAGCATACAATATTTCTACTCGCAACAACACCTCTCTTTGATAGTTCTACTTTCACTGGAACACAACCCCACAACACCCTCCACGAAAAAACTTCAGCTTTAGGAGGGGCAAATTCGTGCCAAACATTTTTCTCCCAAAACAAATTAGTTGAATTCCCTCCCCAAGTAAGAAATCTATAATGGTACTTATTAAGGCATATGTTTGTTTATCGTATATATACTTATTGTCTTTTATATTTTGTTTTTATATGTATCTATTTGTACATGCTTTTTTGATGTGTTTGACTTGTTCATGCACATTTAAAATGCCACATTTAATTAATTGCATTGCTCTAGTTTAGTACTCGGGGTCTTGGTATCCTAGTGGGAGTGTAGTCTCGAGTCTTCAAGCATCATCTTCTTTGGTATCGTGGGTCGCGGGTTAGATTGTTCGATTCACATGTTCATGCATCTATGCATTTTAGGGGTTAAAAATTAAATTAGATTCGAATTTAAATTTTAATTGGTTAAATGTGATACGAATACTTAGGTACCAATTTTTGGGTGTGGTGGGGGTGCTAATCCTTCCCCACATGTAAACGACTATCAAACCCATTTGAATCTCTAGTTTTGTTTTTTGGTGTCTGGTCTACCTTACCCAATTTGCTTTTACGCATTTAACATTACGAAATAGTTAAAGTGTCTAGTTAATTAATATATACTGTATTCATATTTATGTGAGAATTGTTCAAGCTTGAATATCGGATCAAGAGGAGCGTTTGAGGAGCTCGAGTAAGAAATTTTTTATAATCGCTTAAGGTTAGTACACCTCGAACTACTAATGCTTCACGAGCATCATAAATGTGATTGCTTTGCTTGTTGTGCCTGCACAATAGGTAGATGATAAATAAACATGTTTGGGGACCGGTATTGTGAGACTTGATATATGTGCGATGCAAGATGACGTTGAGAATATTACGAGACTCGTATGAGCTTTAGAGATCGTGTACGGTCGATCAGATATTCCTATAATTATTTGAGGACCAAATTAAATTATATATTGTGATGCTTTGATGCTAGTGTATGAAATTGACATGTTCATTGAAAATTATGCTTAAGAGATTAATAGCGGTAATATTCGATTAAATGGGCATGAAGCCAGTAATTAATATTAAATGATCAAATGCGTTAGTAAACAAATCTTAATGACTTTCGCAAGCTTTAGTGATCGAATAAAGCGTTGTGATGTCGTAATTCACATAAATGGTATGAACCTGTGAGTAGGGTATTGGTACGGGCTTCGGCCGTACTGATACGTGCTTGTGGGTCATATCAGTACGGGTCGACCCGTACATGTACTTTGGAAATTTAAGATTTACAGTAAGTAGTACCAGTATCGGTATGCGTGTGAATACCGATACCCAAGGGTACCATACTGATACGCATGCTCGAGTATCGATACCTACTAAGCCGAATAATCTATAATGCTAGTTAAATATGGAAGTTGACATGGAAGACTAAATAATTGATTTATGCCTTAATTTAACACTCCAAAAATTACGCTTAAATTGTAAACCCTAGATTCGAAATATCCCTAATTTAGAAACACAATTTTGAAATCCCTTAATTCAAAATCCTAGAAATTGGGAATTTAAATATGAAACCTTAATTGAGAAATTTGGGAATTAATTGAATTTTTAACCGAATTTAGCGACCTTTTTATAAAAAATTAATATTAAGTACCTATTTTGTGAACCCTAAAAAAGTACAAGGACTTACCTTGTAATTTATCCAAAATTTTGGTTATATAAGCCACGATTAGCCTTTTCCCCTGCAATTTTGTTTCTTTTGCCGCAGCCGGTCTTTCCCTCTCCCTCTCTTGATTTGTATTCGAAACACATCTTCTTTTTCTTTAATTATGTAATTCTACCAAACCCCGCTGAGCCTCTGGCACCGCTCAATTTAACTATGACTTTGGATGATTTGAAGATCAACTATTCGAATCAGATAGGTATTCTTATATCATTAAATTTCGTTAAATAAGTATATAGGAATAGCTCATTGGTCATAGTTATAATAGTACTAATACAAGAATCATTCGTATAGGTTCTGATACAACTAAACCTAGTACTTCTGATCGTGAGGACACGATATTCAATAGGTTGAGTTTTGCTTTGGCTAAGGTGTGTTTCTTCTAGTGCTATACATAAAATGATTTTTATATGATTTTACACTTTGCTTGATTATGATATGCATTATGGCTTGTATGGTTGGCATCACATGCATACGATTTTAGAATGTGTTTTAATTATGATTTATGGAACATTTATTTTTGGATTTATGGACTATGATTTATGAATTATGTTTATGGAATATCCGATTTATGGAATTGAGTTTTATGAAACTTGATTTTTTTAAGCATCATATATGTATGAGCATGGGTTGAGATTTGTACGGGGAAGTTCAGTGGTTTCACCCTTCGGACTAAATTCCACTTCGGATGACAGATGTAGCAAGAAGGTTATGGGAACCTTCCTCGTCTTTGGCGGACGTAGTTGAGTACACTGCATTACGCTTGTGATATTGTACCATTTGATTTATGTTTTAAATAATTATTAGAAAATATTATTGTATTTTACTACTATGGTTTTCTTTCACTTTAGAGACACATTAAGCTCTTTAGCTTACTCCCCCATAGTTTCCTCTTACAAGTATCTTTGGACTTTAGGCGACGTGGTACTTGGAGGATCTCACCTTTTATCCGGTTATTTTATTATTCAGTATGAAACTATTTTTAGTTATTCAAATTATTATTATTATTTTTAGATATTGATGTAATTTTATACTTTGAGACTATTTATGTTATGAGATTGTTTTTAGCATTCCTTTACTGTGGTTTTTATTTAGAGATTTTTATTAAATATTTAAATTTTAATTATGACATGTATGTTTTATTTATTTTAATAAATTATAGTTATATATAGTATTTTATTTTAAATTAGTTTTCCTTGAGGGTTAAGTTTTCAATCGTGACTTCCTAAATTTGGTCTTTTCTTCTAGGTCGGGTTTAGAGGTTACATTAATAAACGAGATAACATGAATTAATGGAGATAATAAATGAGATTAATTATATACTCTTCCATAATGTATTAACAATTAGATAATGTAAAATAAATGATGTGTTAGCGAATAGAAACAATAGGGAGGTCCTTGGGATCACGCTGTTTGTATGCTGGGTAGGCATTTGTTTGGTAGAGTCGTTGATTGATGGGAACCGTATACCTAGAGAGCGTTTTGCAACACCATGGTTAGAGATGCGGAATGTACGTTCCCAAGGTCGTGTGACACCGGACCTCATTCGAAGATACTCGATGAGAGATGTCGAGTATGAGTGTACATTCCCGAGGTTGTGTGACACTGGGCCTCACCCAGAGAGATTTTATGTTCTCGAGGTTGTGTGACACCAGACCTCAAGGTTTGTAATTATGACTTTGTGTACTTTTTCACGGATGATCTGGTGAGATCCCGAGTATAGTTGTGCCATGTGTTCAATGTATGATGACTTGCATGATGAGAGCATGTGTTTAGGCGACTAGTGGTATTGACACATGTTTATTTCTCTCTCCTTATTGCTCGTACTAGCTTGCATGCTTATGTTTATGATTAGCATGAAGTACAATAGAGTACACCTGTACCATTGAGCTTTGTAAGCTCAACGCTCGGAATCGTTGTTTTTGTGCGTAGGTTGGTAGATTGATTGAGAGCTTGTAGAGCACTATCAATATAGGATTCCAACTAGCGGTGATTGCCAAATTACCATACTTTTATTTAGTGGGCTGAGTATTCATAGGACCTTACGTGGTCGAGTTTGTAACTCTTAGTTTTGGAATTGTGTTGATTAATTCGATTGTTCAAATGATTTAAATTAAATTATAGCTCCTTTTTAACGATTTAATCATTTATCTATATTTTCAACTGTTGGATTTAAGAGTTTTTTTTTGGGAAAAGTATTATGTTTGGGCTAACCAAGTTAAAATTTTTATGGTAACGGGTTGGGCTTAAGGTGTAAATGTGACATTCGGGTTTAGGGTGTTACAATACATGCAAGCTAAATTGTATGAGCTCTCACTAGAGTTTGAGTTGAAGAGACTAAAGGTCACCATCAACAGAAATCTGTCCCATAACACTCATCATCCGAACTAGAAGCCCTACCACTCAAACACTTCCCTCAAAACTGCCTCTAACCCTTCAACCCCTAAAAAATCCCTATTGGAATATAGGAGGAGCCATAACCTATGTTTCAAATGTGGAGACAAGCTCAGTCCTGGCCATTAGTGTAAGGTGAAACAATTTAATCTAATGGAGGAAGAGGGGGTTCAAGAAGAGACAAAAAGAATAGGAAGATGAAACAATGCAGCAAGGGGAAAAGACAGAAGAATCATAAAATATCTCTATCAATGCTTTAGAAAGGTCTGTTAGAAGTACCATATTGAGGATTAAGGGTTTTATCTGTAACCCACTGGACTCGGCCTAGCCAATAGACCAAACCGAACGGGTCACACGGGGAATATTGAAGTAAATCGGGAAGGTTTACCTCAATAAATGACCCTATTTTTTATTTTTATCTTGTCAAGATGCAAATTAGGTTCCTATGTGTTTTACAAAGCAACAGATCAAACACAACTCAAACGCTCACCAATTTTATCCAATTTCGATTTTTATGACCTTTTTTGTAAACTTAACAAATTCCAAGGGTACTTGGATGGAGTTTTCGGTAGAATCACAACCCCTCAACATCCATGCGACTTGTTTATATTGCACTCAATCCTATAGCCGACTAACTATATTCGATTTCATTTGCAAAACATTTTACACAACATCACTTGCCAATATAATTTACTTTTAATGCAAACCTCACTATTTTCCAAAGCATTCACAATAAGCCATATCCCAAGCAATAAATCATGCTTCAAAGACCATGTATAAACACATGCATACAAGGATCACTTACCTAGTGCATCCTTAAACCATATGGAATTAACAACAACATATTATATACTCAAATCATGTTTTAAAACAATAGGTAAACACATTTAAAAACAAGTGCATCCATAATCTCATAATAGCACAATCCGAGGGAGAAAATCACTTTAATTACTTCCAAACTTAGTAAAGAATTTCAAGCTTACACTAAGTTCTTGAAACCTCTTTTAAGATGTTCCAAAGCTGGAAATCCAATTTCCACTCCCTGACTTGCGGAACCTCAATTGCTGACACGAAATTCTAGCGTCCAAAGCCACTGAAACTTCGCCCAAAGCTTCCGAAGAATTCTCTCCTATTTATACCACTTTAAAACAGAGGATTAATGCATCTAAATGCATTAAAACCACCCACAAACACTAAAATCCCGCAACTCTGACCAAAAGCACCAAAATACACATTCAAAACAGCTGAAATCAAATTCGATTGATCACTAAACTCAATCCAGCCATCAACAACCACTTCCAACACATTTTAACTATAAATCAACATCCAAAAAATCCTAATATCATCATTATATCTCTAGCAACTCAGATTTCACATTTCCAAGCCAAAAACCCAAAACTAACAACTTAGATAATTAGAGATCTCATTGATTTTAGGATTCTTATGATCAAAGCTCATTTTAAACATCATTTAACATCCAAATCAACCTTAAAATCATTCTTAAATCAATCAAAACAGTGCCCAAATGGAAATCACATTTAATCTCATCTTTTAGCAAGATTTATGCATTTTTACCAAATCAATCATGAAAACCTTAATTAAAAACATAAATCAAGAGTCAAATACTTTGGAATTTCATTAAAGAACCTTGATTAGAGGAGTAGCACGAAATTACCTCCAATCCTTGCTTTTCTTCTAATTTAGCAAGTTTTCACTTCAAGAAACTTGAGGAAAATAAAGAGAAATCTTAAGGAAAGAGCTGCAAATCAAGTGAGAAAAAGAAAGCGGAAGAAATCTGGAAATTGAGAGAAAAGAGAGAGAGTGATTGGCTGAAGAGAAAATGAGAAATGAAAGAGTTACGTCAAATTTTGTTTAACAAAATAACCACCTCTCCTTTAATTAATAAATCCACTCTTTAATATTTAATTAAACGTTTAAAACACATACCAAATTAGAGAGAAGGCTTAATTTCCATAAAGTACCCTAAAGATTCTAAGAATTTTACCCTCCTTTGAAAAATCACACTTTTTTCACAGTTTTAAAACTTTGATTTTGGTCACCGCCCAAAATGTACACTTTACGAAACCCATTTTGAAAAATTGATTTAACCATTCTCATCTATATGATTTTAGATTATTATAGAAAAAATTTACCATATTTTTACCTTATCCCGAACCATGATTTCCCTGAACCGTCCTTGAAGACTCAAATCTCCAACTCTAGGTTCTTCTAACCCAAACCGATGCCTAAAACACCTAGGCCCAAAATCGGGGCGTTACAACTCTCCCCCACTTAGGAAATTTCGTCCTCAAAATTTTACCTGGAGGAAAAAGATGCGGAAACTGCTTCAACATGTCCGCCTTGCTCTCCCACGTGTCCTCCTTAACCCCTCGATGTCGCCACAACACCTTCACTAGTTCAATCGTCTTACTACGAAGAACTTTGCTACTCGAATCAAGGATCCCCATTGGTTCCTCGTCATATGATATATCCGGATTCAACTCAATCTCCTCAACATGCATCACATGAGATGGATCCGATCTATACCTCCGCAACATTGAAACATGAAACACATCAAGGATCTTCTTTAACTCGGGAAGCAACCTCAACCGATAAGCCATGTAACCCCCGAAGCCCGGCCTAGACGCCCGACCCGAACTACGGAGATTACACGGGGAAAACCAAAGTCAACCCGAAAGTCAACTCTGGTTAACAACCCTTTTTTTTTCTTTTTAATCTTATCTAGATGTACATTACTCCTATGTGTGATCATACAAACAGCATATTAAAAGATCACAAACATCAGAGATCAAACAGGGACCCAATTGAACAAATTACAACTTTAGGGACCAAATTGTAATTTCTGATAAATTAAAAAAACTTAACCCAAATTAAGGTTACCAACTTGAAATTAGTCAGGTTACATGCATCTCTGTGAAATTTCAGCTCAAAAGGACATCCACAGCTCATATAATTGATCATACAAGATTCAGGACCAAAACGTAAACAAAACAAAACAAATTCAAGCAAGGGTATCGATACTCGTTCATCAGGTATCGATACTCCACTCATATGGTATCGATACTCGTTCATCAGGTATCGATACCCCTGACCTGAAACTTGCAAATTTGGCTCAGGTGTATCGATACCCCAAGCCCAAGTATCGATACCCCTGTCTGCAGACGACTCCAAAACAGCATCAAACATGCTTCAAACATCAAATTAACATCACCAAACCATTACACAAAGTCAACCAACATGCAAGGACCTCAATTGCATCATCAATTTAACACATTAACATCACATAAGAAAAACCCCAATTTATATGGCATGCTTCCTGGTTAAGCTATCCATTCAACTCCAAACTTGCAAAACAAGCTTATAAGGTTCCAAATCAAAAACCAACATTCTCAACAACATTTAACAGACTTAGGGAGTCTTAAACACCTCCCAAAACATATACATTGGTCCCCCATTGCCAAATCAACCAAAAAGCTAAAAGTGCTTGTAAAACCTCATACATTGAGCTTAAGTAGAACTTGATTGCTTGCCCTCCCTTGCAGCCCACAAGATACTCTAATTCTCTGCATTATTGAATTAAGAAAACGTAGAGAGCGTAAGCAAAAGCTTAGTGAGGCATGCTCATTTAAAACAATTCAATAACGCATTTTAAACCATTTACAAAACATGCTTTAAATCAATCCATGCATAAGTTCAAAACATTCTTAAAACCATGTAACCACATGCTTATAACATAATCAAACCAAGCATCACATGCTTCTTACACACTTTCCATGTCATATTGGCACAAGTGACAAATTCCATTTTTGATGAACAAGATCAACATCTTTGTCAAGGACTTTTAAACACCTTGACCCCAAGGACTTTTAAACACCTTGGCCATGGACTTTTAAACACCATGATCATGGACCACACAAGGACTTTTAACCACCTTTGTGTCCGTAACTTGAATCACCCCAAGGACTTTTAAACACCTTGGCCCCAAGGACTTTTAAACACCTTGGCCCCATGGACTTTTAACCACCATGGAAAGGAGCACCTAAGGACTTTTAACCACCTTAGAGTCCGCAACATCGAAGGACTTTTAACCACCTTGATGTTCATGTAACAAGGCTCACTCAAGGACTTTTAACCACCTTAGTGACCTCCACTTTTTCAAAACCATCACTTGCCAATATGCATCAATTTCATCATAATATCCACTGTTTTAAAGCATTTAAACCAAGCCATTTCGTCATGCATTTCATGCATCAAATCCACATTTAAACAATGTACAAATCAAGGAACTCCTACCTAGAGTTACCTTCAACACATGGCTTAAATCAACAGCAAAATCCATACTAAAACATGCTTTCAAAACAGTAAACAAATCATGCAAATCATCACTTTGCAAAACATCAAGTCATGGCCACCACTAGAGAGAAAATCCGAAAACTTACACTTGAGCTTAGCAAAGTTGTTTAGACTTAAACTAAGCTCCCATAACCTTCAAACCATTGTTTAAAAAGCTGGAAATCCATTCCAAAGTTGCACTCACCAAAAACCACTTAGCTTCAAGCCTAAGCACCAAATCAAGCCTCCAAATCAACCGAACTTGAATCCAATGATGCCTCCCCTGTTTCAACACATCAAAGCAGAGGATTAATGCATCATCTTGCATTAATTGCTTCAATGAAAGCACCTAAACTCGCTGCTCTCAATCAACCTCCAATTTCGGCCACCAAACACAACCGAAATTGCATCCAAAACACTTCCAAGCAAAGCCCAGCCATAAACCAGCAAAACCTCACATCTATTAACATCAAACCACATCTAAAAACAACCTAAAAGCAACCTTATACCTCCAGCAACACCAGAACACCAAAATCACCTCAAAAACAACCTTAAAACACAAGCTAAACTTAGGAAACACAACCTATCCGGGATTGCATTAATCAAGACTCACTTCCACATCAATTTAATGATCATTTATCATCAAAAACACTTCTCAAAACTCAGATTTAACAGATCAAACGAAAATCAAATGAAAACACCAAAATCTTGCATAATTAGCCAAGATCCATAAATCTACTTGAAAACCTTTAATTAAACATACATTTAGGATTGAAAACTTTAGGAATTTCATTAAAGAACTTAAAGTTCAGAGGAGAATCGTTCATACCTCCAAACTTGTGATTTCTCCACTTTTTGGAATGAAAACTTTGTTGAAACTTGTAGCAATTGAGTAGGTTTTGATTACACAATGATTTGCTAACAATTGTGAGTTGAAAAGATGAATTTAGGTGAAGAAATCAGATCAAAATCTCTGAAAATGGTGATGTTTGGTTGGAGGGAAAAGGAGAAGAGAAAATAGGAAGTTAGGAAAGAAAAATAGTAAAATGAGTTTCCCTCCTTTTGTCAAACCTTTAAAATCAGATTTTAGGATTAAAATATCTTAGAAAAATCTGGAGAATTCACTTTTGGGCAAATAGCTCCTTAAAGATTCAAAGTTTCAATCCTTTTTAAAACAGCCACCAAATTTGCGAAAATTACATTTTGGTCACTAGCCAAAATGTCAACCTTCCAAAACTCATTTTCCAAAATTGTTTTCACAGTTCACTTAATTATATTAAAAGATGATTTTAGAACATTTTTCCATATTTTTAATGCAACCCGAACTAGGTTTTCCTAATTTAACCACTTACGATTCGAACAACACTTTGACCAACCGGTCAACGCCCAAGACTTCTAAGCCCAAAACCGGGGCGTTACAACTCTCCCCCCCTTAAGAAATTTCGTCCTCGAAATTTACCTGAAGGAAAGAGATAAGGAAACTGCTTCAACATGTCTTCCTTTCGCTCCCACGTGGCTTCCTCAACACCTCGATGCTTCCACAGCACCTTCACCAACTCAATGGTCTTGCCACGAAGAACCTTACTATCTGAATCCAGAACCTTCACCGGTTCCTCATCATAGGTCAAATCCGGATTCAAAACCACATCCTCAACAGGCATCACATGCGAAGGATCAGATCTATACCTCCTGAGCATAGAAACATGGAACACATCATGAATCTTCTCTAGCTCCTGAGGTAACCTCAACCGATACGCAACAGGACCCACTCGCTCAACCACCTCATACGGTCCAATGTACCGAGGGCTCAACTTACCCTTCCGACCAAACCTCATCACCTTCTTCCAAGGCGAAACCTTCAAGAACACACGGTCACCCACCGCAAACTCTATCTCCTTACGCTTCAAATCCGCGTAAGATTTCTGCCGATCCGAAGCAGCCTTCAACCGCTCACAAATGAGCTTCACCTTCTCGGTGGTCCCTTTCAACAAAGCAGGCATAGAAACCAACTTTTGACCAGTTTCAGCCCAACACAGAGGAGTCCTACACCTCCTCCCATACAGAGCCTCATAAGGTGCCATCTGTATACTCGCCTGATAACTATTGTTATAAGCGAACTCAACCAGAGGCAGATGCTTCTCCCAAGAGCCTTGAAACTCAATCACGCAGCATCTCAACATATCCTCCAAAATCTGAATAACCCGCTCAGATTGACCATCCGACTGAGGATGATAGGATGTACTGAAATGCAACCTTGTACCCAGAGCTTGATGCAAACACTGCCAAAAACGCGATGTGAACCTCGGATCCCTATCCGACACAATTGACTTAGGCACACCATGCAACCTCACTATCTCAGCAATGTACAGCTCTGCCAGCTTATCCAAAGAAAACGTAGTATGCACAGGCAAGAAATGCGCACACTTCGTCAAACGATCCACAATCACCCAAACAGAATTCTTCTTCGACGGAGACAAAGGCAAACCAGACACAAAATCCATGGTAACCCTCTCCCACTTCCATTCGGGGATTTTCAACGGTTGCAACAAACCAGAAGGAACCTGATGTTCAGCCTTAACTCGCTGACACACCAAACACTTGCTCACAAACTCTGCAACATCCTTCTTCAAACCAACCCAATAGTACTCATCGCGAAGATCACGATACATCTTGGTACTACCAGGGTGCATAGCAAAAGGACTACTATGACCTTCAGTCAGAATAGCACGCCTCAACTCAACATCAGCAGGCACAACTATCCGACTACCAAAACACAACACTCCATCCTCATTAAAGCAGAAATCCGAAGGTCTACCCTCCGCGATATCCTGAACATGAGACACCAAGGAATCATCCAACAACTGCTTATCTTTGATCAACTGAACCAAAGATGGTTTCACTTGCAACTCAGCAACAAGACCACCATCCCGCGATATGCTCAAGCTAGCAAACATCGCCCTCAGCTCAACAGCTACCTTCCTACTCAAAGCATCCGCAACAACATTGGCCTTTCCAGGATGATACTCAATCGTCAGATCATAATCCTTGAGCAACTCCAACCAACGTCGCTGCCTAAGATTCAACTCCTTCTGAGACATCAGATACCTCAAACTCTTGTGATCCGTGTACACAGTACACTTCTCACCATAGAGATAATGCCTCCAGATCTTCAAAGCAAAAACCACTGCAGCCAACTCTATATCATGCGTAGGATAATTGCGCTCATGCACCTTCAACTGCCGCGACGCATAAGCCACAACCTTACCCTCTTGCATTAGCACACACCCCAAACCAACATAGGATGCATCACTGTAGACTACGAACTCTTTCCCTGATTCAGGCTGAATCAAGATAGGAGCTTGCGTCAAAGCCAACTTCAGCTTCTCAAAAGCTTGCTGCCTCGCCTCTGTCCACTCATACTTAACATCTTTTTGCAAAAGCTTCGTCAAAGGAGCAGCAATCTTGGAAAAACCATCCACAAACCTCCGGTAGTATCCCGCCAAACCAAGGAAACTACGGACCTCCTGAACAGACTTAGGAACCTTCCAGCTCATCACCGCTTCAATCTTCTGAGGATCAACACGAATCCCCTCAGCTGAAACGACATGCCCAAGAAACACCACCTCTCTAAGCCAAAACTCACACTTGCTCAACTTAGCATAAAGCTGATTCTCCAACAAAGCTTGCAAAACCACTCGCAAATGCTCTTCGTGCTCCTCCTCAGTACGCGAGTACACGAGGATATCATCAATGAACACCACAACGAACTTGTCCAGGTATTCATGAAAAACACGATTCATCATGTCCATGAAAGCAGCAGGAGCATTTGTCAAACCAAACGGCATCACAAGAAACTCATAATGCCCATACCTTGTCCTGAAAGCTGTCTTAGGCACATCCACATCCTTCACTTTCAATTGATAATACCCCGACCTCAAGTCAATCTTAGAGAACACAGCAGCTCCCCGAAATTGATCAAAGAGATCATCAATCCTCGGCAAAGGATACCGATTCTTGATAGTCAACTTGTTCAGCTGACGGTAATCAATGCACATCCTCATAGTGCCATCCTTCTTCTTCACAAACAAGACAGGAGCACCCCAAGGCGACACACTCGGCCGGATAAAACCACGATCAAGCAGCTCTTGCAACTGCGTCTTCAGCTCCTTCAGCTCCTTAGGTGCCATTCTATAGGGAGTAATGGACACAGGAGTGGTATTCTCATACAGCTCAATACCAAACTCCACCTCGCGATTAGGGGGTAAACCGGGCAACTCCTCAGGAAAAACACCAGGGAACTCCTTCACCACGCGGATATCTTCCACTCTCAACTCCTTAGAGCTAGGATTCATCACAAAAGCCAGATAAGCCTCACAACCCTGCCTTAGCATCCTGCTCGCCTCCAAGGTAGAAACAACATTGGCAAGAAACTTCACATTCTCACCTACCACCACCACTTCATAATCATCCGCAAGCTTAAGCGACACCCGCTTATTCTCGCAATCCACAACAGCACGATGCTCAGCAAGCCAATCCATACCAAGGATCACATCAAAACCATAAAAGGGCAACTCCATAAGATCAACATGAAAGACATGCTCTTGAACAACCAAAGGGCACCTTCTATACAGCTTACGAGTCACAACAGTTTCACCAAAAGAACTAGTGACTCTAACACCGACATCCAAAGACTCAACAGGCAAACCAAGCAACTCAGCATGCTCACGCAAAACGTATGAATGAGTAGATCCAGAATCAATCAAGGAAAGCAAAGACATGGATTGCAAAGTAAAGGTACCTGCAATCACATCAGCATCATTCCTTCTTTCACGCTGAGCATACACCCTCGCCTGGCCTCCACCCTTAGGTTGAATAGCTACAACATGAGCTACTCCTCGGCCACCTTCCTCACGCCTCTGGAAATTACCACGGCCGCGCCCACGACCTCTTTGCGGTGCCGCAACAACAGGAGCACGCTCTTGGCCACCAGCCATTCTCGGACAATCACGTCTCAAGTGGTCAGCAGAACCACAATTCCAGCACTCATAACCAGCATTACCAGCTGCCACAACAGGAGCCTGCACCTCCCTACCAGCACGAGGACAGTCACGCTTCAAGTGACCACGGGAACCACAGATCCAACAAGCACTAGGCTCAGCCCTAGCAAAACCTCCTCTAGCAGGTGCACCTCCACCTCTCTTAGCTGAAGACTGAAACCTCTGATCACGCCCTCTCTTGTTCCGTCCACCTCCGGAACTATACTCGGCAGCTCTCTTCCCAGAACTAGCTCCAGCACCTTTCGCAGACAAACTCAGATTCATCTCAATATCCTTGGATCGACCAACCAACACATCAAAATCATTGTACTCAGCTGCCAACATGTAGGTCTTAACATCCGGCACCAAGCCATAACGAAACCTTTCGCACCTCTCTCGCTCATCAGGTACCAGCTCCGGTGCATACTGGCTAAGGCGTACAAACTGCACCTCGTACTCAGCTACACTCATGCTCCCCTGGGTCAGAGACATGAATTCACGCTTCTTTTCATCCAGATATCTCACTCCCAGATATCTCCTCTTGAATGCATTCAGGAAGAATGTCCAAGTGATGTCAGCTTCAGCCATCCCAGAGATTGTGGTCGTCCACCACGTATAGGCATCACCTTGCAACAAAGATACCACACAGCCCAACTTTTGCACATCCGTGCAACTCATCTGTCCCAGAACACGCTTGGTGCTCTCCAGCCAAGCTTCCGACCTCTTAGCTGACATACCTCTGAACTCAGTCCCACCAAGGCTGCGCAGACGCTCTAAGGGTAGTCTTACACCAGCATCTCCCTGATGCCCAGCTCCTTGAGCTCCAGCTACCGCTGCTCTAAAAGCACCCGCAATAGCTTGTACCAAAGCAGACATGTCAGGCATCGCTTGTCCCTGACCAACCTCAGGTCCTGCAGCTCCAGCACCAGTTGCCTCAGCTCCAGCTCTTCCCCTCTCCGCACCACCACCAGGTGGAGGAGGAGGTAACACAGCACTACCAGTGTGCTCATCATTCACATTCCCTTCAGGAGTCGTAGCTCTTACGTTACTCCTTAACTCTCTACGTGGTGCCATACTTACCATGCAAATACAATGCAAAATTAAAACAAGTCAGGCCCAGCAAGGTAAGCAATGTCAAGTATTCAAGCTCAATCTCTTTCAAAATCAACATCATTTCTTTAGCTTTTGTTTGGCAATGGGTACCCTTATCATGCATCATCACAACATACTTCACAAAAACATCATCAACATAAATCACTGAACATGCTTTCACCCAACAAGCATACAAACCAAACCATGCTTCAATCATGCACAACAACATTCCCAATTACTCAAGAACTCAGCTCTGATACCACCAAATGTAACCCCCGAAGCCCGGCCTAGACGCCCGACCCGAACTACGGAGATTACACGGGGAAAACCAAAGTCAACCCGAAAGTCAACTCTGGTTAACAACCCTTTTTTTTTCTTTTTAATCTTATCTAGATGTACATTACTCCTATGTGTGATCATACAAACAGCATATTAAAAGATCACAAACATCAGAGATCAAACAGGGACCCAATTGAACAAATTACAACTTTAGGGACCAAATTGTAATTTCTGATAAATTAAAGGACTTAACCCAAATTAAGGTTACCAACTTGAAATTAGTCAGGTTACATGCATCTCTGTGAAATTTCAGCTCAAAAGGACATCCACAGCTCATACAATTGATCATACAAGATTCAGGACCAAAACGTAAACAAAACAAAACAAATTCAAGCAAGGGTATCGATACTCGTTCATCAGGTATCGATACTCCACTCATATGGTATCGATACTCGTTCATCAGGTATCGATACCCCTGGCCTGAAACTTGCAAATTTGGCTCAGGTGTATCGATACCCCAAGCCCAAGTATCGATACCCCTGTCTGCAGACGACTCCAAAACAGCATCAAACATGCTTCAAACATCAAATTAACATCACCAAACCATTACACAAAGTCAACCAACATGCAAGGACCTCAATTGCATCATCAATTTAACACATTAACATCACATAAGAAAAACCCCAATTTATATGGCATGCTTCCTGGTTAAGCTATCCATTCAACTCCAAACTTGCAAAACAAGCTTATAAGGTTCCAAATCAAAAACCAACATTCTCAACAACATTTAACAGACTTAGGGAGTCTTAAACACCTCCCAAAACATATACATTGGTCCCCCATTGCCAAATCAACCAAAAAGCTAAAAGTGCTTGTAAAACCTCATACATTGAGCTTAAGTAGAACTTGATTGCTTGCCCTCCCTTGCAGCCCACAAGATACTCTAATTCCCTGCATTATTGAATTAAGAAAACGTAGAGAGCGTAAGCAAAAGCTTAGTGAGGCATGCTCATTTAAAACAATTCAATAACGCATTTTAAACCATTTACAAAACATGCTTTAAATCAATCCATGCATAAGTTCAAAACATTCTTAAAACCATGTAACCACATGCTTATAACATAATCAAACCAAGCATCACATGCTTCTTACACACTTTCCATGTCATATTGGCACAAGTGACAAATTCCATTTTTGATGAACAAGATCAACATCTTTGTCAAGGACTTTTAAACACCTTGACCCCAAGGACTTTTAAACACCTTGGCCATGGACTTTTAAACACCATGATCATGGACCACACAAGGACTTTTAACCACCTTTGTGTCCGTAACTTGAATCACCCCAAGGACTTTTAAACACCTTGGCCCCAAGGACTTTTAAACACCTTGGCCCCATGGACTTTTAACCACCATGGAAAGGAGCACCTAAGGACTTTTAACCACCTTAGAGTCCGCAACATCGAAGGACTTTTAACCACCTTGATGTTCATGTAACAAGGCTCACTCAAGGACTTTTAACCACCTTAGTGACCTCCACTTTTTCAAAACCATCACTTGCCAATATGCATCAATTTCATCATAATATCCACTGTTTTAAAGCATTTAAACCAAGCCATTTCGTCATGCATTTCATGCATCAAATCCACATTTAAACAATGTACAAATCAAGGAACTCCTACCTAGAGTTACCTTCAACACATGGCTTAAATCAACAGCAAAATCCATACTAAAACATGCTTTCAAAACAGTAAACAAATCATGCAAATCATCACTTTGCAAAACATCAAGTCATGGCCACCACTAGAGAGAAAATCCGAAAACTTACACTTGAGCTTAGCAAAGTTGTTTAGACTTAAACTAAGCTCCCATAACCTTCAAACCATTGTTTAAAAAGCTGGAAATCCATTCCAAAGTTGCACTCACCAAAAACCACTTAGCTTCAAGCCTAAGCACCAAATCAAGCCTCCAAATCAACCGAACTTGAATCCAATGATGCCTCCCCTGTTTCAACACATCAAAGCAGAGGATTAATGCATCATCTTGCATTAATTGCTTCAATGAAAGCACCTAAACTCGCTGCTCTCAATCAACCTCCAATTTCGGCCACCAAACACAACCGAAATTGCATCCAAAACACTTCCAAGCAAAGCCCAGCCATAAACCAGCAAAACCTCACATCTATTAACATCAAACCACATCTAAAAACAACCTAAAAGCAACCTTATACCTCCAGCAACACCAGAACACCAAAATCACCTCAAAAACAACCTTAAAACACAAGCTAAACTTAGGAAACACAACCTATCCGGGATTACATTAATCAAGACTCACTTCCACATCAATTTAATGATTATTTATCATCAAAAACACTTCTCAAAACTCAGATTTAACAGATCAAACGAAAATCAAATGAAAACACCAAAATCTTGCATAATTAGCCAAGATCCATAAATCTACTTGAAAACCTTTAATTAAACATACATTTAGGATTGAAAACTTTAGGAATTTCATTAAAGAACTTAAAGTTCAGAGGAGAATCGTTCATACCTCCAAACTTGTGATTTCTCCACTTTTTGGAATGAAAACTTTGTTGAAACTTGTAGCAATTGAGTAGGTTTTGATTACACAATGATTTGCTAACAATTGTGAGTTGAAAAGATGAATTTAGGTGAAGAAATCAGATCAAAATCTCTGAAAATGGTGATGTTTGGTTGGAGAGAAAAGGAGAAGAGAAAATAGGAAGTTAGGAAAGAAAAATAGTAAAATGAGTTTCCCTCCTTTTGTCAAACCTTTAAAATCAGATTTTAGGATTAAAATATCTTAGAAAAATCTGGAGAATTCACTTTTGGGCAAATAGCTCCTTAAAGATTCAAAGTTTCAATCCTTTTTAAAACAGCCACCAAATTTGCGAAAATTACATTTTGGTCACTAGCCAAAATGTCAACCTTCCAAAACTCATTTTCCAAAATTGTTTTCACAGTTCACTTAATTATATTAAAAGATGATTTTAGAACATTTTTCCATATTTTTAAT
This sequence comes from Hibiscus tridactylites, assembly GCA_958450335.1. NCBI lineage: Eukaryota > Viridiplantae > Streptophyta > Magnoliopsida > Malvales > Malvaceae > Hibiscus > Hibiscus tridactylites. The sequence goes on along the minus strand of OY288274.1, from coordinate 71,476,188 downwards.
GCAACCCGAACTAGGTTTTCCTAATTTAACCACTTACGATTCGAACAGCACTTTGACCAACCGGTCAACGCCCAAGACTTCTAAGCCCAAAACCGGGGCGTTACAAGCCACAAGACCAACTCGTTCCACGACCTCATAAGGTCCAATAAACCTTGGACTAAGCTTAACCTTACGTCCAAATCTCATCACCTTCTCCCAAGGCGATACCTTTAAGAACACGCGATCTCCAACTGCAAACTCAATCTCCTTACGCTTTAAACCCGCGTAAGACTTTTGACTATCTGAAGCAGCCTTCAACCGCTCACATATGAGTTTCACCTTCTCAGTTGTTCCCTTAAGCATATCCGGCAAGGAAACTATCTTTTGCTCCACCTCCACCCAACAAAAAGGCATTCTACACTTTCTTCCATACAAAACCTCATACGGAGCCATTTGTATACTTGACTAAAAGCTATTATTATAGGAAAATTCCACCAAAGGCAATTGTTTTTCCCAAGAACCTTGAAAATCTATCACACAACACCTCAACATATACTCCAACACCTGGATAACCCGCTCCAATTGTCCATCCGTCTGAGGATGATATAAAGTGCAGAAATTCAAAAGCGTACCCAACGCTTGGTGTAAACATTCCCAAAATCTCGATGTAAACCTCAGATCTCTATACAACACTATGGACTTAGGCACACCATGCAAATTCACAATCTCAACAATATACAACTCCGCTAGCTTTTCCAATGTATACGTAGTATGCACGACCAAGAAATGCGCACACTTCGTAAGACGATCCACAATCACCCAAATAGAGTTCTTCTTGGATGGTGCAAAAGGCAAACCGAACACAAAATCCATCGTAATCATTTCCCACTTCCATTACGACATCCTCAAAGGCTGCAACAAACTGGAAGGAAACTGATGCTCAGCTTTCACACGCTGGCAAACCATACACTTGCTCACAAAATCAACGACATCCTTTTTCAACTCCGATACATCTTTGTACTACCAGGATGCATATCAAAAGGACTGCTATGAGCTTCAGTCAAAATAGTGCGCCTCAACTCAACATCTTCCAACACAACTATCAGACTTTTAAAGCATAAAACACCATCATCATTAAAACAGAAATCTGTTACATTACCATCAGGAATATCCTGAACATGGGGCAACAACGAATCATCAAGCAACTGCTTATCCTTAATTAATTGAATCAAGGAAGGTTTGACCTACAACTCGGCTATCAACCCACCATCACGCGATATACTCAATCGAGCAAACATCGCTCTCAACTCAACAACTACCTTCCTACTCAAAGCATCAGCCACAACATTGGCCTTTTCAGGATGGTTCTCAATCGTCAGATCATAATCCTTAAGCAATTCTAACCATCTTCGTTGCCTAAGATTCAACTCCCTTTGAGACATGAGATACTTCAAACTTTTATGATCGGTGTACACCAAACACTTCTCACCGTAAAGGTAGTGTCTCCAAATCTTCAAAGCAAACACAACCACAACAAGCTCTAGATCATGAGTAGGATAGTTGCGCTCATGCACCTTCAATTGTCTAGATGCATAAGCTACAACCTTCCCACCTTGCATGAACACGCAACCTAGACCAACATATGATGCATCACTGTAAACCACAAACTCCTTAACCGATTCTAGTTGAATCAAGACAGGTGCTTGCATCAAAGCTTCCTTCAACTTCTCGAAAGCTTGTTGCCTAACATCCATCCATTCAAAGCGAATATTCTTTTGCAACAACTCAGTCAAAGAAGCAACAATCTTAGGGATTTTGAGAAGAATAGTTTGAATTCTGAAGAAGGGGCGGTAGATTGGTCACGCGGAGGGAAGTTAAGTGGACCAACTTAAGCTATTTGGTGAGATGGTGTTGCTAAAGAATTGTTGAAACCAATCAGAGAGGATTTAGGCTTTGGGACCACCCTAGGCAAACTCAGTAATATGTTACCTAGTTTAGTGAGATGTTGACAAAGTCCAACCGTAGAAAATAACAAAATTTCACTAAGGCCCAGAGCTTATATTGGCAAATCTGTAACCAAATGCTATTACCTATATTATCAATGAAAATTTATCTTTATACTCTAAAACGTAATTTTTGATCTCTTTTATGAATCCCCTTTATGTTATATTGGTTCGTGCTATATGGTGGTGCTGTCAACTGGTTACGGAGTAAAAGTAGGTTGAGGCCTATCTCCATTGAAGCAGGGTCAGGGTCAGGATCAGGCTCAACTGAGCAATTTTGATTTTAAACACCTCCTCCAACCCCAAATCTCTCCTGCTAATGATTTCAATTTTAATGAAAGGAAGCTGATGCTGGATGAGTTGGATACTAATTTAGGTTTTGCGATCTTTGTATCGAACAAGAGGTATTTTCTGTTGAAGAGGGTAACTATCATCTCTACTTTAGTGGTTGATCTTGGAATTATAATATTAAGCTTCTTTTCACACTTCTTAAAACTAGTAAACATTGATAAATGGATGCACATCAAAATTAATTGAAAAAAACCAGCAAACAGGCATCCCAAACTGAATATGTTCATAAACAGGTTGTCAATGTTTGCATTTCTCATAAATAGGATAATGTTTTCACCGAGAACTGGCCGAACTATTCGATCTTGCACATCAGGATTTCAATTAACTACCTGGACCATCTATCGCAACTCGTTCACCATTTCTAATTCCCTAATCATTAGCTTCCTCGATAAAAAAACATTACAATAGCACCATTTCGAATCTGGTCATTACATTTCTTACAGTACAAACTATTTGATTTCTAAAATTCCCCACAAAATAATTTGATCTGAATCCCATAAGGAGCATAACAATAACAAGGTTTACCTCTACAATAACCTGCACTCATCTTCCTATCAAACATAATGAAGTTTTTGGCGACAATCCAAAACTATTGTCTTGTCCCACAAGATTGCTGAACCTCCTGATAATCCCTATACTTCACTTCATCGTAGTACCATAAATTATGAACCTCTGCCTCATCAATCCTGCAAGAACAACATCTCCACCTCCTGCCTAAAAATTAGCTTTTAACTGCCAACACTTTCTCCACTAAACCCAGTCTTCTTATATTCCAGATAAGTATACTCAATTCATTGCATCGGCACAAGCTTCTTATCTGCACTTCACTTTTCAAATCTGGCGATGTCACTAATTATTCGTCTCTTGTCTCATTCAAATTGAATTCATAGTTTCTTCCCCAACTTCAAGGCTTTTCGTCAACAACTCCCATCTAGATACCAGATTCGAGTCTGATAGTGATCTCCCTCATAATTTCGAACATTCATGTTTCTTCGTGTTCTTCCTTTCTCTTCTAAGTGCTCGATCCTTCTTCTTTCTTTCCAATATCGATAGGGCTCTGTCTTGATAATCGCTCAAGGAGTCGTATCTTCTATTCTTATTTGCCAAATTAGGAAGAAGATCTCTGGCATCCACACCCTCGTCTAAAGTTACTATTTTCACAGAGCTGTTGTGATTGTAGGAAGATCCCCAATTGACGATATTTCTATTAAAAGTATCCACAGATGCTTCCCAAGCAAACTTACCACTACATGTGGGTTTGAATTTTTCATTAGATTCCATAACATAAAAACCCATACAATTTAAATCATCCAAGGACCAATCTAATATACTATTTTGTAACGCCTCGATTTTGGGCCTAGATGTTAACCAAGAAAGTTAGACGGTTCGGGAGAATCGAGTTAGTCGATTCGAGCTAGTTTTAGGATTTAATTGATATTAAATGTTTTAATGAGGAATGAAATATAGAAAAATATTGGAAAATACCCAATTATTATAATTAAGGCTTTGGTAAAGTCAATTTGTAGAAATGAATTTGGATTTAAAGACATTTTGGCTGGTGACCAAAATGTAAAGATTTAAAAATATATTTAGTGACTGTTTTGTAAAAGAGGAAACATTTTGAATCTTTAAGGGCCTATTGCACCAAAGCTTTAAATCAGACATTTCCCATAATTTAGGCCATTTTTAAATGATTTTAAAAAGGAAAATTAAGCGGGATTAAAAGGGATTTAATAAAAGAAAGGTTTATTAAACAAATCATTTTTCTTACGTAACTACTTTTGTTTTCAACTTTCTCTCCATTTTCTCATCATCCAAACTACATTTTATACTCTAAAATGATTAGAGAATAACTCACTTGATTTCTCTTTTTGATTCTTCCATTGATTATTAGATTTTTTCTTGGAGATTTAACTCAAATCATGCTAAGTAAGGGGAAAGCCAACTATTAGAGGTGATTTTCGTTTCTCTCCTCTAATCAAATGTTCTTTACTAAAATCCTCAAGTTCTTGACTCTTTTGTTTTGTTTTCTAATGAGTTTTAGTGATTTAATTATGGAAATTGGTTAAATCAAGGTTTAATTAATGAGATTATGTGATTTTTGTATTAGATTTGTTTTGCTGAGTTCTTGATCAAATCTAAACATGATTTTGATGTTAAATGATGTTAATATGATAGTTTTATAATTAGAATTCTAAAACTATGTGAATCTCTAATTTTCTAGGTTAATAGTTATGCGTTTTCTGAGGTGTTGAGGTGGTTTAATGAATGCATGAGATATAAGGTTGATGTTAAGTTGTTTTAGATGTTAATTGAAGATAATTAATGGATTAAATCATTAGGTTTTGGATAGGTTAAGTGTGGATTATGTTTGATGTTGATTTCAATATTTTTGGAGAGGTTTCGACTAGTGTTTGAAGATGATTTTTATGAATTGTTGTTGCTAGGTTGTGAATGCATTTTGATACATTGGATCCTCTGTTTTTGTGGTAAAATGAAGGGAAGTCAATCCTCAAGCTTGTAGCATTGCTTTGGAGGCTTTGCAGGAGTAGTTTCACATCGACAAATGAGGCTTTGCATTGTCAGTGAGTGAGAACGTGGTTTAAAGCGTTGAAATGGTTTAAAGTTTATTTTGGGAGTTTAAACTTAGCTTGGAACGCTGGTTTAAACTCGGAAGTAAGTATATTGAGATTTCTCCCTCGGTCTTGTTTTGCGAAATTAATTTTATGCACTTGTTTATGATTTACATGGTACCTACTCTTTAAGCATGTTTAAAGTATGATTTATACTGATTTTGATAATATATTGATGATGGATGCATTTGGTAAATGATTCATGTAAGTATGGTTTATACTTGTGAATGCATACTTTGATGCAATGTTGTTGAGTGAATAAATGTTCTATATTTTAGCCCTCATTTATCCATATTATTGATACACTGAAGCATGTTTAGTTGCATTTTAAGATAGAATTTGCATAAACATCACAAATGGATAATTTTGCACAGATGCTACTGATTTCGGTCAATTCTTGCAAATAACTGTCATGGCAGAATCCAGGGCAACAGAGGAACAGAAGAGCTGGAGTGAAGAAGATTGCCTCATACATCACTGTCGTGACAGTAATGCCGTGACAGTGATGCCGTGACAATGATGCCGTGACAGTGATGTCGTGACAGTGATGCTGTGACAGTGATGTCGTGACAGTGATGTCGTGACAATGATGTCGTGACAGTGATGCCGTGACAGTGATGTTGTGACAGTTGCCGTGACAGTTGTCGTGACAGTTGTCGTGACAGATGTCGTGATAGAGGTGGCGACAATGAAGAAGAAGAGATGGAAAATGTGAAGTGGAGTTCGACTGATAGAGGATTTCAAGCCTAATTTTTAGAGACCACTCGCATAATTTTTGGAGCCCAGAAGCACAAGAAAGGCCTTGCCCAAAGTTTGAGGAGAAAGTCAAAGCAAGAAGATAGGGCGAAGTAAAGACGTTTATTCAGAGATTTAGTCTTTAATGAATTGTACTTTAATTCGAACTAGTATTATTGGCCATTAAGAAAACTTGTAACCAAGGCTTATATATATGCTTGTAATTCGACCTAGAGAAACAGAACCTAGTTCCTAGCCATTTTCCATAACAAACCCTAGCTTCCCCCTTCTCCATCATGTTCTAAACTTTCCCCAGAGCTAAGGGTTGATCTTGTAAAGTAGCTGTATGAGTTGTACTATTTCTTAGAATTTTCTGTTCAATCAATAAAACTTCAAGTTTGCTTATTATGGTTTCAACATCTTGCAAGAGTATCGAGAGAGCATTGAAAGAATATCTATTTACTTAATATCGGGAGAGTTAAGTATATGAAAGGAGTGAGTATAGGTTCTCCAGTTTATGGTTAAACTATCTCGGACCTAGGGATAGGACGAAGTTCAGTGGCTAATAAAGAATTAACAAACATTGGTGTTCATCCTTTGATTCACGCCGGGAGGTATCATCCAAGACGTGTTCATCGACAGACTTGGACCTAGGGACATGACAAGTCACTCCAGGGATTCTTGCCAAACTTGAAGTACAGAGTTGTTGATCGCTGCCGCAACATCACCTGACCTCTGCCGCGACAGGTGCTGCCGCGACAGGCTCGACGACAGACACAACAGAAGACTTTTGAACAGTGCAACATCTGCACTACTGAGCAAATCAATACCAGCCTATTTTCTCAATCTGATTCCTTTACCTATTTTAGTTTATTAAATTTATCTTTTCCCTGGTGCAGGAAAATTAATTCTGATGTTGTCCCAATCCCTGTGGAGACGATATCCGATACTCCATATCACTTTATTACTTGCGACGTGTACACTTACACTACATTGCGATAGACTATTTTACACGCAACAAGTTTTTGGCGCCGTTGCTGGGGATTGGCGCACAACTTCATTTTTTTTCCTACACTTATATTTTTTTCTTACCTTATTTTATTCGTTTTTTTTTTGTAAAAAAAAACTCATGTGCAATACAGGTTCAAGGGCATCAACATGTCAGGAAAAACCATTCCAGAGCTAATGTGGGAAAGTTCTTTCAATTACCGTAAAGGTAATCATGCACTCGAAAGTTGTCCACATTTTTCGGTGAATATATGGACAACCAACGATGGAACCAACAAGAACAAGATATGCCGCCACAACAGCAACATGGACAACAGATGCCGCTGCCGCAACAACAAAATTTTTTATGGTATGATCAAAACCTGCAAAATTTTTGGTACCATAACAGTTTTGTTGTAGAACCCGACATGCCCTGGCAATGTCATCATCCTCAAGAGCAGTCAAAATTCTTAGAAGACACACTACAAGCCTTCATGGCACTCACTCAAGAATTGTCGTCTTCTATGGACAAAAGAATCGCCAAGGTGGATGCAATCTTGAGCACACCGGTCTTCATTCACGCCACGGATGAACCTGAAATCCCGAGGCAAGATGACAAGGATGCCAGTGAAAGAGACTGCCCAACACATGATGATCCTGATCAGCAACTTGCCTTGGTAATGATCGAGGAGCCTGAACGGAACAACGCCGCAACAACACCTAGTGAAGTTGAGAAAAATGTCACGGCGGCAACCACTTCCGAGGCAGAAACCCCAGTCAAAGCGGAACCCGCCGCCTCGACAGCGACTGATGCTGAAGTAGCAACCACTACCGAGGCCAAAACCTCAACCCACTGCCTCGGCTATGCCCGACAAAGATTGCATACATCCACCTTCGCCATGACACTCACAGAACCACATGCAAGAGCAACCCGATGACAATGCCTCGCCAATGGAATATGAGCATGTAATAAACAGACCTTTTGAATTCTTTGAAAACTCACCAATTCCATTGCAGGTATTTGAGGAACCAACGCCGGTGGATTTAGAATCATTGAGATCTCTACTGATGGGGACCTACGAGTGGCCAACATAATTTGATATGGGAAGTCATGGCACTTTCCAATGTCCCCTTGACCTGCAAAGCAACCTGACAAAGGACTGTCCAAAAAACTAACTGCCGCAGCAGCAAACACGACAGCAAATGCTACTTTCCACCATAACGAACTTCGACGAGAATGAGGTAAGTACATGGTTGGATATAGATATAATTTTCCTAAACATATGTTCATGTGTTCAGGAACAATGCCAAGATGGGAGGACTTTATGGACTACAAAGGAACCAGAAAGAATGTAACACCCCAAATTTGGGCCTAGATGTTTAGAGTCTGAACCGGGTCGGTCTGGAAATCGGTTCGAATCTAAAAGGGAGTTTAGGGAACACCTAGTTCAGGATGCTTTAAAAATATGGAAAATATCTAAAAATCCTCATGTAATATATAAAAGAGAATGGTGAAATTAATTTTACAAAATAAGGTTTGAAAATACTACATTTCGGTGTAGTGACCAAATCGCAGTTTTTGCAAAGTTTAGTAGTGACTGTTTTGTAAAGGATTGAAACTTTGAATCTTTAAGGAGCTAATTTTACCAAAAATATTTTCATCAGATTTTTCCTTAATTTAGGTGATTCAATTAATGATTTAATTAAAGAAAATAAAGGTGATTAAAATAGGAAACCACCTTTGACTTTTCATAACTACTTTTCACAAAATTTCCCTCATTTCATATTCTCTCAAAATCCTTTCAACCAAAAACTTTTTCTCCAGCAAATACACTTTGATTTCTACTTCATTTGATGAGATTTCAATCACTCTTTGATTCCTAATCAATTCCTCATCAAATCCACTTGATTTCTACATTGAATTTTTAAGAAAACTTGCCCAAATCAAGGAGAAATCATCCATTAGAGGTAAGCTTCGTCCTTCTTCTCTAATAATCAGTTCTTTACTGAAATTCCTAATATATCAATCCTTTATTAATGATTTTAAAGTGGTTTTAATGTTAGAAACAAGAAATTGGCTTAAAACTCAAGATTCTGGAAGAGATCTTGAAGATTTTCGTGGTGATTGATGGGCTCTGTTTTGAGATGGTTTTCTAATGTATTTTGGATGTTAAATGATGTTATAAATGAGGTTTTATCAATCCAATCCCGAATAGGTTTGTTTTTCCTAAGTTTTCTTGTTAAAATGATGGTTTTTGGGGTGATTTTGGTGTTCTGCTATAGCTGGAGGTATAAGGACATGGTTGTGTTAGTTTTTCTTGTTAAAATGATGATTTTCGTGGTGATTTTCGTGACGAATGCTCCTTATGTACTCTCGTACTGAGGAGGAGCATGAAGGTCATTTGAGAGTTGTCTTGCAAGCGCTCTTGGAAAATCAACTTTATGTTAAGCTGAGCAAGGTTGAGTTCTGGCTAAAGGAAGTTGTGTTCCTTGGTCATGTGGTTTCGGCAAAAGGGATTCGTGTTGATCCTCAGAAGGTTGAGGCGGTGATGAATTGGAAGCCTCCTAAGTCTGTTCATGAAGTCTGTAGTTTCCTTGGGTTGGCAGGATATTACCGGAGGTTTGTGGATGGATTTTCAAAGATTGTTGCCCCTTTAACAAAGTTGTTGCAAAAGGATGTTAAGTATGAGTGGACGGAAGCGAGACAACAAGCTTTTGAGAAGCTTAAGGTAGCTTTGACGCAAGCTCCTATTTTGGTTCAACCTGAATTAGGAAAAGAGTTTGTGGTGTACAATGACGCATCCTACGTTGGTTTGGGGTGTGTGCTAATGCAACAGGGTAAGGTGGTGGCTTACGCATCACGACAATTGAAGTTGCATGAGCGCAACTATCCTACGCATGATATTGAATTAGCTGCGGTGGTTTTTGCTTTGAAGATCTGGAGACATTATCTTTATGGTGAGAAGTGTACTATGTACACGGATCACAAGAGTTTGAAGTATTTGATGTCTCAGAAAGAGTTAAATCTTAAGCAATGGCGTTGGGTGGAGTTGCTTAAGGATTACGATCTAACGATTGAGTATCAACAGGGAAAAGATAATGTTGTGGCGGATGCCTTGAGCAGAAAAGTGGCGGTAGAGTTAAGGGCTATGTTTGCTAGCTTGAGCATTTCGCGAGATGGAGGTCTTGTTGCTGAGTTGCAAGTGAAACCATCTCTGGTTCAGTTGAAAAAGGATAAGCAGTTGTTGGATGATTCTTTGGTGCCACATGTTCAGGATATTGCTGAGGATAGACCATCGGATTTTTGTTTTAATGATGATGGAGTTCTATGTTTTGGAAATCGGATAGTAGTGCCGAATGATGTAGAGTTGAGGTGTACTATTCTGACCGAAGTTCATAGTAGTCCTTTTGCTATGCACCCTGGTAGTACAAAGATGTATCGTGATTTGAAGGATGAATACTATTGGGTGGCTTTGAAGAAAGATGTTACGGAATATGTGAGTAAGTGTATGGTTTGTCAGGGGGTTAAGGTTGAGGATCAGTTTCCTTCAGGGTTGTTGCAACCGTTGAGGATCCCTGAATGGAAGTGGGAAAGAATAACCATGGACTTTGTGTCTGGTTTGCCTTTGACGCCATCGAAGAAGAATTCTGTGTAGGTGATTGTGGATCACCTTACGAAGTGTGCGCATTTCTTACCTGTGCATACCACGTATACCTTGGATAAGCTTGCAGAGCTGTACATTGCTGAGATTTTACGTCTGCATGGTGTACCAAAATGTATAGTTTCGGATAGAGATCCGAGGTTTACATCGCGATTTTGGGAATGTTTGCATCAAGCTTTGAGTACGCGGCTGAATTTCAGTACTTTTTATCATCCACAGACAGGTGGACAGTCTAAGCGTGTTATCCAAGTGCTTGAGGATATGTTGAGGTGCTATGTGATTGAGTTTCAAGGCTTTTGGGTGAAGCATTTGCCTTTGGTGGAGTTTACTTATAATAACAGCTACTAGGAAAGTATTGAAATGGCACCTTATGAAGCCTTGTGTGGGAGGAAGTGCAGAACTCCTCTTTGCTGGGCTGAAACAGGTCAGAAGTTGGTCTTGATGCCGGCTTTGTTAAAAGGAACCACCGAGACAGTGATGTTGTGACAGTTGCCGTGACAGTTGTCGTGACAGTTGTCGTGATAGAGGTGGCGACAATGAAGAAGAAGAGATGGAAAATGTGAAGTGGAGTTCGACTGATAGAGGATTTCAAGCCTAATTTTTAGAGACCACTCGCATAATTTTTGGAGCCCAGAAGCACAAGAAAGGCCTTGCCCAAAGTTTGAGGAGAAAGTCAAAGCAAGAAGATAGGGCGAAGTAAAGACGTTTATTCAGAGATTTAGTCTTTAATGAATTGTACTTTAATTCGAACTAGTATTATTGGCCATTAAGAAAACTTGTAACCAAGGCTTATATATATGCTTGTAATTCGACCTAGAGAAACAGAACCTAGTTCCTAGCCATTTTCCATAACAAACCCTAGCTTCCCCCTTCTCCATCATGTTCTAAACTTTCCCCAGAGCTAAGGGTTGATCTTGTAAAGTAGCTGTATGAGTTGTACTATTTCTTAGAATTTTCTGTTCAATCAATAAAACTTCAAGTTTGCTTATTATGGTTTCAACATCTTGCAAGAGTATCGAGAGAGCATTGAAAGAATATCTATTTACTTAATATCGGGAGAGTTAAGTATATGAAAGGAGTGAGTATAGGTTCTCCAGTTTATGGTTAAACTATCTTGGACCTAGGGATAGGACGAAGTTCAGTGGCTAATAAAGAATTAACAAACATTGGTGTTCATCCTTTGATTCACGCCGGGAGGTATCATCCAAGACGTGTTCATCGACAGACTTGGACCTAGGGACATGACAAGTCACTCCAGGGATTCTTGCCAAACTTGAAGTACAGAGTTGTTGATCGCTGCCGCAACATCACCTGACCTCTGCCGCGACAGGTGCTGCCGCGACAGGCTCGACGACAGACACAACAGAAGACTTTTGAACAGTGCAACATCTGCACTACTGAGCAAATCAATACCAGCCTATTTTCTCAATCTGATTCCTTTACCTATTTTAGTTTATTAAATTTATCTTTTCCCTGGTGCAGGAAAATTAATTCTGATGTTGTCCCAATCCCTGTGGAGACGATATCTGATACTCCATATCACTTTATTACTTGCGACGTGTACACTTACACTACATTGCGATAGACTATTTTACACGCAACAAGTTTTTGGCGCCGTTGCTGGGGATTGGCGCACAACTTCATTTTTTTTCCTACACTTATATTTTTTTCTTACCTTATTTTATTCGTTTTTTTTTTTTGTAAAAAAAAACTCATGTGCAATACAGGTTCAAGGGCATCAACATGTCAGGAAAAACCATTCCAGAGCTAATGTGGGAAAGTTCTTTCAATTACCGTAAAGGTAATCATGCACTCGAAAGTTGTCCACATTTTTCGGTGAATATATGGACAACCAACGATGGAACCAACAAGAACAAGATATGCCGCCACAACAGCAACATGGACAACAGATGCCGCTGCCGCAACAACAAAATTTTTTATGGTATGATCAAAACCTGCAAAATTTTTGGTACCATAACAGTTTTGTTGTAGAACCCGACATGCCCTGGCAATGTCATCATCCTCAAGAGCAGTCAAAATTCTTAGAAGACACACTACAAGCCTTCATGGCACTCACTCAAGAATTGTCGTCTTCTATGGACAAAAGAATCGCCAAGGTGGATGCAATCTTGAGCACACCGGTCTTCATTCACGCCACGGATGAACCTGAAATCCCGAGGCAAGATGACAAGGATGCCAGTGAAAGAGACTGCCCAACACATGATGATCCTGATCAGCAACTTGCCTTGGTAATGATCGAGGAGCCTGAACGGAACAACGCCGCAACAACACCTAGTGAAGTTGAGAAAAATGTCACGGCGGCAACCACTTCCGAGGCAGAAACCCCAGTCAAAGCGGAACCCGCCGCCTCGACAGCGACTGATGCTGAAGTAGCAACCACTACCGAGGCCAAAACCTCAACCCACTGCCTCGGCTATGCCCGACAAAGATTGCATACATCCACCTTCGCCATGACACTCACAGAACCACATGCAAGAGCAACCCGATGACAATGCCTCGCCAATGGAATATGAGCATGTAATAAACAGACCTTTTGAATTCTTTGAAAACTCACCAATTCCATTGCAGGTATTTGAGGAACCAACGCCGGTGGATTTAGAATCATTGAGATCTCTACTGATGGGGACCTACGAGTGGCCAACATAATTTGATATGGGAAGTCATGGCACTTTCCAATGTCCCCTTGACCTGCAAAGCAACCTGACAAAGGACTGTCCAAAAAACTAACTGCCGCAGCAGCAAACACGACAGCAAATGCTACTTTCCACCATAACGAACTTCGACGAGAATGAGGTAAGTACATGGTTGGATATAGATATAATTTTCCTAAACATATGTTCATGTGTTCAGGAACAATGCCAAGATGGGAGGACTTTATGGACTACAAAGGAACCAGAAAGAATGTAACACCCCAAATTTGGGCCTAGATGTTTAGAGTCTGAACCGGGTCGGTCTGGAAATCGGTTCGAATCTAAAAGGGAGTTTAGGGAACACCTAGTTCAGGATGCTTTAAAAATATGGAAAATATCTAAAAATCCTCATGTAATATATAAAAGAGAATGGTGAAATTAATTTTACAAAATAAGGTTTGAAAATACTACATTTCGGTGTAGTGACCAAATCGCAGTTTTTGCAAAGTTTAGTAGTGACTGTTTTGTAAAGGATTGAAACTTTGAATCTTTAAGGAGCTAATTTTACCAAAAATATTTTCATCAGATTTTTCCTTAATTTAGGTGATTCAATTAATGATTTAATTAAAGAAAATAAAGGTGATTAAAATAGGAAACCACCTTTGACTTTTCATAACTACTTTTCACAAAATTTCCCTCATTTCATATTCTCTCAAAATCCTTTCAACCAAAAACTTTTTCTCCAGCAAATACACTTTGATTTCTACTTCATTTGATGAGATTTCAATCACTCTTTGATTCCTAATCAATTCCTCATCAAATCCACTTGATTTCTACATTGAATTTTTAAGAAAACTTGCCCAAATCAAGGAGAAATCATCCATTAGAGGTAAGCTTCGTCCTTCTTCTCTAATAATCAGTTCTTTACTGAAATTCCTAATATATCAATCCTTTATTAATGATTTTAAAGTGGTTTTAATGTTAGAAACAAGAAATTGGCTTAAAACTCAAGATTCTGGAAGAGATCTTGAAGATTTTCGTGGTGATTGATGGGCTCTGTTTTGAGATGGTTTTCTAATGTATTTTGGATGTTAAATGATGTTATAAATGAGGTTTTATCAATCCAATCCCGAATAGGTTTGTTTTTCCTAAGTTTTCTTGTTAAAATGATGGTTTTTGGGGTGATTTTGGTGTTCTGCTATAGCTGGAGGTATAAGGACATGGTTGTGTTAGTTTTTCTTGTTAAAATGATGATTTTCGTGGTGATTTTCGTGACGAATGCTCCTTATGTACTCTCGTACTGAGGAGGAGCATGAAGGTCATTTGAGAGTTGTCTTGCAAGCGCTCTTGGAAAATCAACTTTATGTTAAGCTGAGCAAGGTTGAGTTCTGGCTAAAGGAAGTTGTGTTCCTTGGTCATGTGGTTTCGGCAAAAGGGATTCGTGTTGATCCTCAGAAGGTTGAGGCGGTGATGAATTGGAAGCCTCCTAAGTCTGTTCATGAAGTCTGTAGTTTCCTTGGGTTGGCGGGATATTACCGGAGGTTTGTGGATGGATTTTCAAAGATTGTTGCCCCTTTAACAAAGTTGTTGCAAAAGGATGTTAAGTATGAGTGGACGGAAGCGAGACAACAAGCTTTTGAGAAGCTTAAGGTAGCTTTGACGCAAGCTCCTATTTTGGTTCAACCTGAATTAGGAAAAGAGTTTGTGGTGTACAATGACGCATCCTACGTTGGTTTGGGGTGTGTGCTAATGCAACAGGGTAAGGTGGTGGCTTACGCATCACGACAATTGAAGTTGCATGAGCGCAACTATCCTACGCATGATATTGAATTAGCTGCGGTGGTTTTTGCTTTGAAGATCTGGAGACATTATCTTTATGGTGAGAAGTGTACTATGTACACGGATCACAAGAGTTTGAAGTATTTGATGTCTCAGAAAGAGTTAAATCTTAAGCAATGGCGTTGGGTGGAGTTGCTTAAGGATTACGATCTAACGATTGAGTATCAACAGGGAAAAGATAATGTTGTGGCGGATGCCTTGAGCAGAAAAGTGGCGGTAGAGTTAAGGGCTATGTTTGCTAGCTTGAGCATTTCGCGAGATGGAGGTCTTGTTGCTGAGTTGCAAGTGAAACCATCTCTGGTTCAGTTGAAAAAGGATAAGCAGTTGTTGGATGATTCTTTGGTGCCACATGTTCAGGATATTGCTGAGGATAGACCATCGGATTTTTGTTTTAATGATGATGGAGTTCTATGTTTTGGAAATCGGATAGTAGTGCCGAATGATGTAGAGTTGAGGTGTACTATTCTGACCGAAGTTCATAGTAGTCCTTTTGCTATGCACCCTGGTAGTACAAAGATGTATCGTGATTTGAAGGATGAATACTATTGGGTGGCTTTGAAGAAAGATGTTACGGAATATGTGAGTAAGTGTATGGTTTGTCAGGGGGTTAAGGTTGAGGATCAGTTTCCTTCAGGGTTGTTGCAACCGTTGAGGATCCCTGAATGGAAGTGGGAAAGAATAACCATGGACTTTGTGTCTGGTTTGCCTTTGACGCCATCGAAGAAGAATTCTGTGTAGGTGATTGTGGATCACCTTACGAAGTGTGCGCATTTCTTACCTGTGCATACCACGTATACCTTGGATAAGCTTGCAGAGCTGTACATTGCTGAGATTTTACGTCTGCATGGTGTACCAAAATGTATAGTTTCGGATAGAGATCCGAGGTTTACATCGCGATTTTGGGAATGTTTGCATCAAGCTTTGAGTACGCGGCTGAATTTCAGTACTTTTTATCATCCACAGACAGGTGGACAGTCTAAGCGTGTTATCCAAGTGCTTGAGGATATGTTGAGGTGCTATGTGATTGAGTTTCAAGGCTTTTGGGTGAAGCATTTGCCTTTGGTGGAGTTTACTTATAATAACAGCTACTAGGAAAGTATTGAAATGGCACCTTATGAAGCCTTGTGTGGGAGGAAGTGCAGAACTCCTCTTTGCTGGGCTGAAACAGGTCAGAAGTTGGTCTTGATGCCGGCTTTGTTAAAAGGAACCACCGAGAAAGTGAAGCTCATTTGTGAGCGGTTGAAGGCAGCTTCTGATCGACATAAGTCTTACGCGGATTTGAAGCGTAAGGAGATTGAGTTTGCGGTGGGTGACCGTGTGTTCTTAAAGGTTTCACCTTAGAAGAAGGTGATGAGATTTGGCCGGAAGGGTAAGTTGAGCCCTAGGTATATTGAACCATACGAGGTGATAGAACGTGTGGGTCCTGTTGCTTCTAAGCTGAGGCTACCACTAGAGTTAGAGAAGATACATGATGTGTTTCATGTATCCATGTTTCAGAGGTATAGATCGGATCCTTCGCATATTATGCCCGTGGAGGAAGTTGAGTTGAATCCAGATTTGACCTATAATGAGGAGCCGGTTGAAATTTTGGATTCGGGCAATAAAGTTCTTCGAGGTAAGACCATTGAGCTGGTTAAGGTGTTGTGGAGGCATCGTGGTGTTGAGGGAGCCACGTGGGAAAGAAAAGATAATATGAAGAAGCAGTTTCCTTACCTTTTTTTCGAGGAAGAAATTTCTTAAGAGGGGGAGAGTTGTAACACCCCAAACTTGGGCCTAGATGTTTAGTGTCTGAACCAGATCGGTCTTGAAATCGATTCAAATCTAAAAGGGAGTTTAGGGAACACCTAGTTCGGAATGCTTTAAAAATATGGAAAAATATCTAAAAATCCTCATTTAATATTTAAAAGAGAATGGTGAAATCAATTTTACAAAATAAGGTTTGGAAATACTACATTTCGATGTAGTGACCAAATCGTAGTTTTTGCAAAGTTTAGTAGTGACTGTTTTGTAAAGGATTGAAACTTTGAATCTTTAAGGAGCTAATTTTACCAAAAATGTTTTCATCAGATTTTTTCCTTAATTTGGGTGATTTAATTAATGATTTAATTAATGAAAATAAAGGTGATTAAAATAGGAAACCACATTTGACTTTTCATAACTACTTTTCACAAATTTTCTCTCATTTCATTTTCTCTCAAAATCCTTTCAACCAAACACTTTTTCTCCAGCAAATACACTTTGATTTTACTTCATTTGATGAGATTTCAATCACTCTTTGATTCCTAATCAATTCCTCATCAAATCCACTTGATTTCTACATTGAATTTTCAAGAAAACTTGCCCAAATCAAGGAGAAATCATCCATTAGAGGTAAGCTTCGTCCTTCTCCTCTAATAATCTGTTCTTTACTGAAATCCTCAAGTTATCAATCCTTTATTAATGATTTTAAATGGGTTTAATGTTAGAAACAAGAAATTGGCTTAAAACTCAAGATTTTGGAAGAGATCTTGAAGATTTTCGTGGTGATTGATTGGTCTCTGTTTTGAGATGGTTTTCTAATGTATTTTGGATGTTAAATGATGTTATAAATGAGGTTTTATCAATCAAATCCTGAATAGGTTTGTTTTTCCTATGTTTTTCTTGTTAAAATGAGGGTTTTTGGGGTGATTTTGGTGTTCTGCTATAGTTGGAGCTATAAGGACATGGTTGTGTTAGTTTTTGATGTTAATTGATGTTTAGAAACGATTAGAAGTGATGAGTATTGGCTGGGTTTGGTTTTGGAAGAGTTTGGAGATGATTTCGGCAGTGTTTGGTAGCCGAAATGTGGTTTTTGTGTTGATTAGCGAGTTTAGGTGTGTGGCTGATGATTTCAATGCATGATGATGCATTAATCCTCTGCTCTTATGTGTTTAAAACAGGAGAGACATCTTCAGACACCATTGGAGTTGATCCGGAAGCTTAGAGAGCGTTTCGACAAGCAAGCAAAACGTAATTAGTGAGTGCGTATGGTTTTAGAAGTCCTTGAGGGACAAAGAATAGGTTTGGGGATTTAGGAAAGGTTTGAAACACCTTCCTAAGTATGGAAGTAAGTATTGGCTAGATTGCTCTCTAGAATGTGGTGAATGCCCCTTAAATACTTTTACATGCTCATGATTTTAGATTGACAAATTCCTACTGTTTTTATGCATGAATTATAGCATGAGATGATGCTTGAAATGATTTCATAAAGTAACATGTTGCATAGTTGAGATTTGAGCTTTAATGTTAAAACATAGAAAATGTTATGATTTTTAAATGAGATGAGAATGTTGAGATTTAATACATGAAAAAAACAGTAGATGAGATGAAGATTTGACATAATATATTGGCATAGATGTTGAGATACTTACCGGATATAATTGATCGATCAATAGGATGAGAGTGCACTATAAACTTAAATTCGTACGTGCTCTTTGGTTAAGCCAAAGGGAGAACCGATGATGGGCATTCCATCTGGTAGGACTTGGTGAAATACCCAAGCTTTGTGGCGATGAGAGATTCCGCCATGTGAGTACAATGATGTGAGATTCCACCAGAAACTATGTTGCTAGACGAGTGAGTACGGTGATGAGAGATGCCACCGGAAGTGTCTAGTGAGATGTCCGCATATCCGAGTAATAAAGAAATGTGAAATGCCAATATAAAATATGTTATGGTTTTTGATTCACATGTACCTTTGATTGAATGGTTTATGCTATGAGAAATGCATATGTGGTTTGTTTATGAAATGCTTTAGAGTAGAAGCACGAATTTGGCTATGCCATGAGTTTTGCATTGGTTTTAATGCATGAGATATAATGAAGGTACATGTGGTGTCAATGAGAAATTGCTTTGAAAGGTTTCCAAGCATGAGATAGAATGAGCATGTCGTTTAAAAGCTTTTGATGAAAGTGTTTTCAAGATGTGCATTATTGTGTTGGTTTTCTTTAGAGCATGCCTCACGAAGCATTTGTGCTTACGCTCTATCTTTACCAATAATGCAGATAATTGAGGTGTTTTCAGGCATCAAGGAAGCTAAGTTCATCCAAGGAAGTCCAAGCTCATGTATGCTGAAGTTTTCATACACTTTAGTTTTGATAGATTGGCAATGGGAAACCAAGAATTGTATTTGGGAGATGTGTTAAACTCCCTAAGGTTGTGGCATGTTTGTTTTAGCTTGTTTGGATTGTAAATGGCCTTAATTGTTTGATTTGAGGTTGGATTGCTCAATTTGGGTTTGTGATAGGAAGCATGCCTCTAAAATAATTAGATTTTTTATTTGATGCTATGTTTATGCTTGAAAATCCCAAATATGTTCCTTATATGTATGCTGAGTTGCTAGTATGATTTGGGAGTCTTTGCAGCATGTTTGAGTGTGTTAATGTATGAAAAACCAGCAATTGCTGCTGTTTCTGGGCAGGGTGTATCGAAACACCCCATGGTGTTTCGGAACGGGGGCCTAAAATGGCCTTGGCGTTTCGAAACGAAGGGAGTTGTTTCGATACATTTTGGCTACTGGAATTACATGTTTTGAAACTGGTCTCGGAACATACCCGCGTACCAAAACGGTCAACGTCGTTCCGATATAGCGTTTCGGTACGGTGAGTAGGCGTTTCGAAACAGGTTACCGTTGGACCCAGATTTGAATTGTTTTGATGTTTGCATGCTTTACATTTTAGTCCTAAATGTTGAGATTGAAATTGCTTGAGTTTGTGATGTCTTTTTAAGTTGAAATTTGGCAGATAAGCATGTAACATGACTAATTACATAATGATAATCATAAAATCAATGAAGTCCCTCTAATTTGAAGAAATTACATTTTGGTCCCTAATCTTGTGTGAAGTGTAATTGAGTCCCCATTTGTTATCCGATCGTTGTGCCTTTCTCAATCATGATTCATGAGTACTCGCTAAGGGTTAACAAGTATCTAGACAAGATTAAAAATGAAAAAAGGGTCGTTAATCAAGGTTGACTTTTGGGTTGACTTTGGTTTTCCCCGTGTAATCTTCGTAGTTCGGGTCAAATGTCTAGGCCGGGCTAAAGGGGTTACAAAGAAAGTCACGTCCACCATGATAAAACAAAAAGGAGTAGCCACGAGCACATTGGCCCAACCCTTTTAGGGCAAAATTGTAACTCGATGGAGGGTACGGATGGACTTCAAGAAGTACCGGAAACGACCCCTCAAGCATCAATAGAACATGGGGTAGTTACTTTAGGAGATGCCCCTCAAGGCACTCTTAATTTAACTTATTTTATTTTATTCTATATTTACTGTTTTAGGAATTAGAAATTTAATATTAGTTTTTAGTTTGTTCGTGTTATTAGGTAAACAGAGAAAACCTTCACAATGACGGCCCAATCAACCCGAGAAAGCTCTACCCCGACCCCTGCCGCGACAACACTCATACTCCCCGGATGAATTCTAAAGTGACTTCCGCTAACAGTAGTGATGACAGTGACACAAGTTAAGTCTCTTTTACTCCTCTTTGTTTTCTGCGGTTTATATTATCTATTTGTGATGTTTTTCTTTTCGTTTTTTATTTATTTTTATTTTTGATGTCATGCATTGAGGGCAATGCAACCCTTGAGTTTGGGGGTAGGCATCCATCTATTAATGAACTTTTTAGTTGTGTCTTTAATTTTTGTCGTGTGTCTCATTTTAGTCAATTTTTGTGTCAAAAAAATAATATATATATAAATATATATATATAAATAAAAATTTGGCTTAAGTCTTTGAACTGAACTTATCTACCGCGACATACTCCGTCGTGACAGTGCCTTTAGGATGCTTTAGAAATTATTTAGAGCCTTGATATAGTTCTAAACTTCAAAGACACCCTTGTGACTTATATGATGTCTAGACTTCTGTTAGTGAACTAGAGTAGGAAAGCTTAACCACTTGAGTTGCCCCTAGAGGTGCCTAACACTGGCTCTAGGAAAAGAATATAAGAAAAGAAAAACTTAGACTCAATACCCCTAGAGGTGCCTAATACCGGCTCTAGGAAGATAGCTAGAGGTGCCAAAAAACAGGCTCTAGTCAAATCAAAATACCCGAAAAGGTATAAAATTCAAGTGAGTAGCATAACTATTCTGTTAACTAAGGGAGTCTAGGAACATATTTGTTCACAAAACCTGCACACACTTGCACAAGAATTATAGCATTGTTCTGGATAAATCCATAAACACCCGAAAAGGTATTGCTCTTGATAGTGAATGTGTTGTAGGTAATGAAAGTTCACTGAATTAAGCCGAGCAAAAAAAGTTTTTATTCTTAGTTAGGTTGCATTTGCTTGAGGAGAAGCAATAATTCGAGTTTGGGGGTGTGTTGAGTGAATAAATGTTCTATATTTTAGCCCTCATTTATCCATATTATTGCTGCACTCAAGCATGTTTAGTTGCATTTTAGGATAGAATTTGCGTAAACATCACATATCGATAATTTTGCACAGATGCTGCTGATTTCGGTCAATTCTTGCAGATAACTGTGATGGCAAAATCCAGGGCAGCATAGGAACAGAAGCTAACTGTCATGGTAGCATCCAGGGTAACAGAGGAACAGAAGAGCTGGAGTGAAGATAATCGTGACAGTGATTTCGTGACAGTGATGCTGTGACAGTGATGTCGTGACAGTGATGATGTGACAGTGATGCCGTGACAGTGATACCGTGACAGTGATGCCAAGACAGTGATGTCGTGACAGTGATGTCGTGATAGTGATGATGTGACAGTGATACCGTGACAGTGATGCCGTGACAGTGATGTCGTGACAGTTGTCATGACAGAAGTGGCGAAAGTGTTGAAGCAAACTGCCTTATAACTCACTGCCGTGACATATGTCGTGACAGAGGTGGCAACAGTGAAGAAGAAGAGAAGGAAAATGCGAAGTGGAGTTCGACTGATAGGGGATTTCAAGCCTAATTTTTAGAGATCACTCGCATAATTTTTGGAGCCGAGAAACACAAGAAAGGCCTTGCCCAAAGTTTGAGGAGAAAGTCAAAGCACGAAGATAGGGCAAACTAAAGGACGTTTATTTATAGATTTAGTCTTTAATGAATTGTACTTTAATTCGAACTAGTATTCTTGGCCATTAAGAAAACTTGTACCCACGACCTATATATATGCTTGTAATTCGATCTAGAGAAATAGAACCTAGTTCCTAGCCGTTTTCCATCACAAACCCTAGCTTCTTCCTTCTCCATCATGTTCTAAACTTTCCCCAGGGCTAAGGGTTGATTTGGTAAAGTAGCTGTAAAGGTTGTACTGTTTCTTAGGATTTTCTATTCAATCAATAAAACTTCAAGTTTGCTTATTCTGGTTTCAACATCTTGCAAGAGTATCGGGAGAGCATTGTAAGATTATCTATTTACTTAATATCGAGAGAGTTAAGTATACGAAAGGAGTGAGTACAGGTTCTCCAGTTTATGGTTGAACTATCTCGGACCTATGGATAGGACGAGGTTCAATGGCTAATAAAAAATTCACAAACATCCCTGTTCATCCTTTGATTCATGCCGGGAGGTATCATCCAAGACGTGTTCATCGACAGACTTGGACCTAGGGATAGGACAAGTCACTCCAGGGATTCTTGCCAAACTTGAAGTATAGAGTTGTTGATCGATGCCGCGACATCAACAGACCTCTACCGCGACAGGTGCTTCCGCGACAGGCTCGACGACAGACACAACAAAAGACTTTTGAACAGTGTAACACCTGCACTACTAAGCAAATCAATACTAGCCTATTTTCTCAATCTGATTTCTTTACCTATTTTAGTTTATATTCAAGAATATTCACGACTTTTTATTAAATTTATCTTTTCCCTGGTGCAGGAAAATTAATTCTGAAGTTGTTCTAATCCATGTGGAGATGAAATCCGATACTCCGTATCACTTTATTTCTTGTGACGTGTACACTTGCACTACATTGCGATAGACTATTTTACACGCAACAAATGTAAATGATTTTGAAATGTTGCTTATAAAAACAATGAGGCATATGGTTAAAAACGAATTATATTAGCAAGTGATATGATTTAAAATGTTATCGGATATAATTGGTTGGCCATAGGATTGATAGTGCACTATAAAAAGTCGCGTTGGGTGTTGAGGGGTTAATGTGTACCGAATACTCCACCATGAGTACCCTAACGGTTGAGGGGTTACATGGTACCGTAAACTTCCGTTAGTGGATTATACACCTAACCGATGATTGGGTTGTGATTGTACCCAATTATAAATGTACCGGTTTTGAGGTACCTTAATTCTGATTGAAGTTATAAGAAGTGTTGGGAGGACACTTGTTGAATCCGTGTATTTGATGTAATATTTTGGATTGTGGAACTTGTTTATAATCACTTTAAAGCCAATATAATTGTTTATGTATCATGTTGATGGATGTTGATGTATAATGTTGATTTATACATGTTTCCTCTTTAAGCCTTGCATATGGGTATTTATACATGAGAAGCTTAAATGGAGGGTTAGCAAATGGGATTTGATGTTGATTCATGATACATGTAGCATATGATTTAATATGCTGGTTTTTGATGATGTTAAGTGTATGGTTTTCAAGGCATGATGTTTTATAAGATGATTGAAGTGGTGTTTCCAATGAGTTTGGGAAAATTGGTTTTAAAATGCGTTGATGGTGTGTTGTTTGAGCACTCCTCACTAAGCCTAGTGTGTTTACGCTATTCTTTTCCATCAATGCAAAGAAATAAAGGTGGCATGCATCGAGAAAGCAAAGGAAATCTAAGGTGTAACACCCCAAATTTGGGCCTAGATGTTCAGAGTCTGAATCGGACCGGTTAATTAACAGTTCGAATCTAAAAGGGAGTTCTAGGGAATACCTAGTTCGATATGCTTTAAAAATATAGAAAAATATCTAAAAATCCTTATTTAATATATGAAAGATAATGGTGGAATCAATTTTACAAAATAAGCTTTAGAAGTACTACATTTCGGTGTAGTGACCAAATCGCAATTTTTACAAAGTTGAGTAGTGACTATTTTGCAAAGGATTGAAACTTTGAATCTTTAAGGAGCTAATTTTACCAAAAATATTTTCATCAGATTTTTCCTTAATTTGGGTGATTTAATTAATGCTTTAATTAAAGAAAATGAAGGTGATTAAATGAGAAAACCACCCTTGACTTTTCATAACTACTTTTCACAAATTTTCCCTCATTTTATTTTCTCTCAAATTACTTTCAAGGAGAAATCATCCATTAGAGGTAAGTTTCGTCCTTCTCCTCTAATGATCAGTTCTTTACTGAAATTCCCAAGTTATCAATCCTTTATGAATGATTTTTAAGTGGTTTTAATGTTAGAAACAAGAAATTGTCTTAAAACTCAAGATTTTGGAATAGGTCTTGAAGATTTTCATGGTGAATGATTGGGATTTGTTTTGAGATGGTTTTCTAATATATTTTGGATTTTAATTGATGTTACAAATGAGGTTTTATCAATCAAATCCCGAATAGGTTTGTTTTCCTAAGTTTTGCTTGTTAGAATGATGGTTTTTGGGGTGATTTTGGTGTTCTGTTATAACTGGAGGTATAAGGATGTGGCTGTGTTGTTTTTTGATGTTAATTGATGTTTAGAAATGATTAGAAGTGATGTATGTTTGCTGGGTTTGGTTTTGGAGGAGTTTGGAGGTGTTTTTGGTAGTGTTTAGTGTCTGAAATGTGGTTTTTGAGTAGAGCAACGAGTTTAGGTGTGTGGCTGATGATTTCAATGCATGGTGATGCATTAATCCTCTGCTGTTATGTGTTTAAAACATGGGAGACATCTTCGGACACCTTTGGAGTTGATCTGGAAGCTTAGATAGCGTTTCGGCGAGCAAGCGAAACATAATCGGTGAGTGCGTATGGTTTTAGAAGTCCTTGTGGGACAAAGAATAAGGGTTTGGGGATTTAGGAATGGTTTGAAACACCTTCCTAAGTTCGGAAGTAAGTATTGGCTAGATTGCTCTCTTGAATGTGGTGATTGCCCCTAAAATGCTTTTACATGCTTATGTTTTGAGATTGATAAATTCCTACAATTTTTATGCATATTTTATAGCATGAGATGATGCTTAAAATGATTTCATGAAGTAACATGTTGCATAGTTAAGATTTGAGCTTTTATGTTAAAGCATAGCAAATGTTATGGTTTTGCAATGAGATGAGAATGTTGAGAATTGTTGCATGAAAAACAATAGGTGAGATGATGTTTTAACATAATATATTGACATAGATGTTGAGATACTTATCGGATATAATTGATCGATCAATAGGATGAGAGTGCACTATAAACTAAAAATTCCTACGTGCTCTTTGGTTAAGCCAAAGGGAGAGAACCGATGATGGGCATTCCATCGGGTAGGACTTGGTGAAATACCCAAGCTTTGTGACGATGAGAGATTTCGCCATGTGAGTACGATGATGTGAGATTCAACCGGAAACTATGTTGCTAGATGAGTTAGTACGGTGATGAGAGATGCCACCGAAAGTGTCTAGTGAGATGTCCACATATCCGAGTAATAATAAGATGTGAAATGCCAATATAAAATATGTAATGATTTTTGATTCACATGTACCTTTGAAGAAATGATTTATGCAATGAGAAATGCATATGTGATTTGTATATGAAATGCTTAGTGTACAAGCATGAGTATGGCTTGGCCATGAGTTTTTCATTGGTTTAAATGCATGAGATAGAATGAGGGTACATGTGTTTTCATGGAGAAGTTGCTTTGAATGGTTTTCAAGCGTGAGATAGAATGAGCATGTGGTTTAAAAGCTTTTGAGAAAGTGTTTCCAAGATTATGCATTATTGTGTTAGTTTTCTTTAGAGCATGCCTCACTAAGCATTTGTGCTTACGCTCTCTCTCTTTTACCAATAATGCAGATAGTTGAGGTGTTTTCGGGCATCAAAGAGGTTAAGGTCATCCAAAGAAGTTCAAGCTCATGTATGGTGAAGTTTTCACACACTTTAGTTTTGATATATTGGCAATGGGAAACCAAGGATTGTATTTGGGAGATATGTTGAACTACCTAAGGTTGGGGCATGCTTATGTTGGCATGTTTGAGTTGTAATTGGCCTTGAATGTTTTGATTGAGGTTGGATTGCATATATTGGTTTTGTGATTAGGAAGCATGCCTCTAGACTATGTGAATTTGTGTTTGATGCTATGTCCGTGTTAGAATGTCTTAAATATGTTCCTTATATGTATGATGGTTTGCTTGTATGATTTGGGAGTCTTTGAGACATGTTTGAGTGTGCTAAAGGATGAAAAACCAGCATTTGCTACCGTTTCTGGGCAGGGTGTATCGAAACACCCTCCAGTGTTTCGAAACGGGGGGCTGAAATAGTCTTCGTTTTTCGAAACGCCAGGGACTGTTTTGAAACATTTTTGCTACTGGAATGTCAAGTTTCGGTACTGGTCTCGGCGCATACCCGCGTACCGAAACGGTCAATACCATTTCGATACAGCGTTTCGGTATGGTGGGTAGGTGTTCCGAAACGGGTGACCGTTGGAGACAGATTTGAATTGTTTTGAGTTTGCATGCTTTACATTCTAGTCCTAAATGTTGTGATTGCAATTGCTTGAGCTTGAGATGTCTTTTAAGCTGAAATTTGGCAGAGAAACATGTAACATGATTAATTTCATAATGGTAATCCTAAAATCAACGAGGACCCTCTAATTTACAAAAATTACAACTTGGTCCCTAATCTTGTATAAGGTACAATTGAGTCCCTAAATGGTATCCGATCGCTATGTCTTTCTCATTCATGTTCCGTGAGTACTCACATAGGTTTAATATGTATTTAGACAAGATTAAAAGAAAAAAGGGTCGTTAATTAAGGTTGACTTTCAGGTTGACTTTGGTTTTCCCCGTGTAATCTTCGTAGTTTGGGTCAAGCGTCTAGGCTGGGCTAAGGGGTTACATAAGGACTTCGATTAATCGAAAGTATGGTTTAAACTAGACTAGTAGTAATAAAGACAATGTGGGTATCATTGTTGTTTTGGGAGAGTTTTTGCTAAACTCCCTATTTGAACAAGGTTGCCATGTTGTTTTGGAGTTGTAAATGGCCTTATATGTTTAATTAGTGGTTGGATTTATGTTTCTTGCTTTGAATGGTTCATTTCTAGGAAGCATGCATTTAGATTTTGAATTGAAGCGTGATGCCATGATATGATATTGTTTCTGTGATATTTTGGTGTGGTTTGATCGTTAGCATAATTGTGAATATGTTTGTGGCATATTAAAACATGTTTGGATCCATTTTGGTATAAAAACCAGCAAATTTAGACATTACATATCTGGAGTATCGATAGGCGTGGCCCTGTATCGATGCGGGTATGCATTTTCAGGCTTGGCATATTGATATGCGAGAAGGTGTATCGATACGGGTAAGTGTATTCTGGATTGGCATTTCGGCACACGAGGAACTGTATCGATACGGTTTTGAGTTACTAGAATTTGGAATTTCGAATTTGCAAGAGTGTACCGATACACTTGCTCGTGTATCGATATGGGCTACTGTTAATTCACTTACTGTGTCTAATGAAGTTCTGATTCTTAAATTTTAGTCCCTGATCTTTGTAAATGCAATTGAATGAGTATGGATGATCGTTTTGAGTTGAATTTTGGCAAACAAGCATGTAACCTGACTAATTGAGAATTGGTAACCTAAAATTTTGCTAAGTTCTTATAAATTTCCAATTTTTTAGTTTGGTCACTTAATGTTCGTGTTTGCAATTGAATGTTTTGTCCGTGACCGATTTGAGTGAGAATTGAACCGCTGCCAATATGTAAACCATATGTTAATAATTTGCATTTAGAAGTGATAAAAGAAAAAAATGAACGCAATTCGAGTAACCTTTTCACATGTTTGTTTCAGCAAACCCAATGTAGCTTGCTCGGTTCGGTCTGACGGCTAAGTTGGGACGAGGGGGTACATTTGTTAATATTAGAGGCATGTTTTGTGATGATTGGGACGAGATTATGATTGTTGGGATATTTTTATTGATTGACCACTGTTGTTGTTTGCTATGCATGGTGATTGCTATATGTACATTGATTGCTACATTCCATGCTGAAGGGAAATGTCTTGTAGGACACATTGCCTTATTATTACAGTCTGAAATGTTTTGATTTGAAATAGAAGTCTTGGATATTCGCTTGAAGCTGGCATAATTATTTTTGCTTGATGTGATTATCATGCCATAGATATTTTAGTACGATGGGTCTGAGGATAGAATTGAAATCTGGAAAGAATGTTGCTGCCATTAGGCATGGGATTGAAGAGAATGTTATACCTCCTAGAGGTTTGCCACCTCCTTTACCTAATCCACCTGTGGGAGTGGATCAAGTACCATATGCACCAGCTGGGCCAGTGTTGGGTGATTTGACGCCTTTACTTCAAGCGATGACCGGAGCTTGTCAAGCTGTTGATACTAGAGTGCAAATGCCTCCACCAGGTTTTTGGCAAATGGGATTGTTGTTGGAACGCTTGTGTAGCTTGGGAGGAGTTGAGTTCAGGGGGTTGGCACTGGAGGCATCCGAGGATTGTATGTCCAGTAATGATGCCCATAAGCTGGGATGCATTGTATCCCTGTTGTAGGGATATGCGTATACTTGGTGGAAAGATGTGAGTGCGAGCAAGGAATCGGTGATGTGACATTGGATTTCTTCTGAGTTGTCTTTAAGAAGAAGTATTTTGGAGTTAAATACTTGAACATAAAGAAGCTCGAGTTCGTGACTTTAGTTTAAGGAAGTATGTCTGTGGCTAATTATGCGGTACAATTTGTACGATTGAGCTATTATGCTCCTGAACTGGTAGCGGATGAGAGACATCATTGTGACCGATTCTGTTACGGATTGGTACAAGATGTTAAGACTTTTATGTTGGCTTCTGACTACACCGATTTTGACGTGTTGGTGACACGGGCAAAGGACATTGAGAAAAAATTGGGTTTATCAGCTCGTGTGGGAGGTTGTGGCCTTGGCAAGAGAGCGCATATTCTAGTTCCGGTGGGTGTAATTCTAAGAAGCATCGTGATAGGAGGTATCATCCTAAGTTGAGACGAGGTGGTGGTAGTGTTGGTTGAGGATCGTAGGGTCAGAATGCCCATGTTAGAGCACCATTTAACACCTGTTGGGTTTGTGGATCGCATGTGCACATGAGGCTAGACTATCCACATCTGGCTCGGAAGGGACAGGCTCCTGCGGCGGTTGTTGCTAATTCTTGTTGGAGATGTGGATCGACCGATCATTTGAGAGGCAATTTTCCATTGTTGGCTGTGGTGGATAGGCCAGAGCACCCACTGTTGCACCATAGAGAGGTCATGGTCGTTTTCGAGTACAGTTTCAGCGTAGAGATGAGGGTCCAAGAATGGTGGCTCATACCGTTGCTATTCAACTAGAGGGTGGTGGTCCTGCGAGGGTGTATGCACATCGTGAGGAACATAATGATACCGATATGATTGCAGGTACATTTACTTTGCAATCTTTACCGTTGTTATCTTTGGTTGATTCTGGTTCTACAGATTCATATATCTTGCGTGAGCATGGAAATTTTCTTAATATATTTGTAGATGTGTTAGATGTGGGTATGCAAGTAACTAGTTCTTTTGGAGAAACAATTGTTGTGAGAAGGTTGTATAGAAGATTTCCCTTAATGGTTCAAGGTTATGTGTTTGCGGCTGATTTGATGGAGTTACCATTTCATGGTTTTGATGTAATCTTGGGCATGGATTGGTTGTCTGAGCATAGGGCTGTTGTTGATTTAGAAACCAAGCGAGTTTCCTTGAAACTTGCTGACAATTTTGAAGTGGTGGTTGGGGTGAGAATGTTGTGTTCTTTCCCATTGTTGTCCTAGCTTTGGAAGCTAGTCATATAATGAAATTGGGATGTCATGCATTCTTAGCCTATGTCATAAATTCGGGATCGAAGGAGGTGCATGTTCTAGACATTGACAAAGTATGTGAGTTTTTAGGTGTTTTACTAGAGGAATTGTCGGGTTTGCCACCAGATAAGGAAGTAGAGTTTGGCATTGAGTTATATGGGAATACAACTTCGGTGCCCATTGCTCCTTATCATATGGCACCAAAGGAGTTGAAGGAGTTAAAGACGCAACTTCAAGAGTTGCTTGATCGTGGGTTTGTTTGGCCTAGTATTTCCCCGTGGGGTGCGCCGGTGTTGTTTGTGAAGAAGAAGGATGGCATGGTGCGGATGTGCATTGATTATCAGAAATTGAACAAGTTGATGATTAGAAATAAGTATCCTTTGCGAGGATTAATGATTTGTTCAATCAGTTTGGAGGTGCTTTGTTACCTCCTCAAAAGTACTGATTTTTATGCCTATTTTACAATATCTTTGCTTGTCTTTGAGCACATTTAGATGCATTTAGTTGTTAATTACATGCATTTGCATAAGGAGTTTTGAATCTAGCTATGCCAGTGTGAAGGGTGGTTGGCAGTATGAGGAGAACAACGAGAATGCCAGTAGCTGTTTGTAGCTAAGGATCGAAAATTGCCGAAGCACTGGTTGGCAGAGAAGAGATATTTGATGCCAGGTCAAGTGGACGATGAACCAATGATGATGTCAGCCCTAGGATTAAAATGAGGGATAAGATAAGCACATCCCTTATCCTCGAGCGTTCACATTCGAATTTAAAGCTTATCCCAGGTCATTCCCGTCCACATATTTAAAGGAACTCAAGCAAAAACTTGAGAGAGATCGACAATCAACTTTAGAAGGCTGCGCCAAAGAGACGTGGTTCGACCAAGCTTGACCTAGAGCCTGTATTTTGAAGGGCTGCATCGAGAGACCCCCTTCTCACTCATTCTCTTTGTTTAAGTTGTTTTTATTTTCATTTAAGATGATGATGTTGAGATACGATTATGGTTTTTGATTGGAAACTCTCACCATGAACTAATTTAATAGTTGGTGAGGGATGGTTGCGTTGAATGCTATTTTCCATGTTTATCTTTTAATAATAAAAAATCCGATGGCATTTTTTTTTTCCTATCTGACATGATCTTAATTGTTTTCACAAATACAATGCCAAGCAAGAGCTGACTTTGTTGGCTTATTGTGAAATCTCCCAAAAATATAACCTAGAAGTTGTAACAAATCTGCATGTGACTCAATTGGATCAAATATATGTTTAGTATTAGAGAATTTAGTAAGTTAAGGATCTATTATAGTAATTGAAAAGTTTGCTACCTAGTTTGGAATGACTAACTCGAATGAAGTATTATATTAAGGGAAATGCAAGTAAATTTAATGAAAGATAAGGACTTACATTATGTGACATGATGTTAAGTAAACATGTGTTGAGATGGAGGAAGTTAGCCAAGGATAGAGTGAGAAAGCTCCATGGAAGTTGAAGTGAGTTGAGATTTGGAAATTAGACAATCCTTTAGATTTCTTCATTTGAGTACCTTAAGGAGGTAATAAGCACTCTTACCACCCTGTTTAACTTAAAGTTCTTAGGGATTAAATGGAAAGTTTTGATGAATTTGTTTTGTTTTTCGATGTATAGAATGAATGAATTCATGATATTCATTTCTGGTTATGTCTAAGGGGGTCATACATGATGTAAATGCTATGTTTTGTAATCTTACCACTTGATCAAAAAGCTAAATTTGCTTGAAAATGAATTTAACAATATAATTGAATTGATTGGGTTGTATGGATGTAATCTTTAAGATCATTAAGATATTTTGAATTTCGAATGGTTCATTGAAACTAGCATAAGTTATTAGTGAAATTAAATGGTGATTACAATGCATAATAAAAAAATTGTAGGGTTGTATTGTGTGAACATGAACTTAAGGGTTGTTAGAATGAATGAATATAGGTATGTGTGTAAATGCCCTGTTTTGTGCGTGTTTATATGCGTATAAAAATCTGACTGTTTTGGTGCATTAGAAGAGCATGCTGGACTTTCGTATAAGCGTATGTACGTATAATGATTTTGTTTCGAAGGTATATATGAAAACGGGATAGACAATACATTTACATGAACTATGGAGATTGTTTTAAGCATGACAAACTGTGTAAGGGCTATTTTGACAAAATGATGTTGTTTTATGTATACAAACTGTGTATATAGAAACTAGGGACTGTTTTTGAAAAATTTTGACAATTATGGACAGTTTTAAACATGATCAATTGTGCGCTTATAAGTTTAGGGCTGTTCTAGAAATTTGTGAGAATAATTGGATTGCTTTCAATGTATATAACCATGTTTGGGAATTGTTTGATGCACACAAATATGCAAACTAAGCAAATTGGCAGCTTTGAATATGTATTTGAATAATGGACTATTTTGGGAAAATTTAAAACAAATAGTGGACTGTTTTTGCACACTTGTGGTAAACATATGATTAAGGATTCAGGTATCCCGTAACTTCAGGATAAGAGGTGAGTGTGGTTTAAAGTCTTGGGATGGGCTAATAACTCTCCCAAGCATTGTTTTCTAGTTGTGATTGCTTTAAATTGGTTAAATTAAGCTTTGAATGCACAAGCTTGGATGCAGGGTAAGTAATTTTATGAAAAGCACCTTGTGATATGAAATGTAGTTGAATGCATGAATATGAATTAAAATGATCAATATGTTTTGAGATGATGTTTCATTCGAAAGGCATGTATAAATGTAAATATTGATTTTTTAAAATGATGAACAACCCTTGATCATGCTTAGCTATATGAGAATTTGACAACATGAGTATAAAGAAAGTTTTTAAGACTCAATAAAAGTGATATGATATTTAAGGCCATTCGAATGATGGAATTGTAATATTGATATTCACATGAAGTGAATAATTGTACCCAAATAAAAATAGGTAATGAAATATTGATAAATTATTATGAAATGGAGCTATGCTCAATTTGTTCCAAAATAAGATGATATTTGTTAAAGTCTTGGTCTCGAGTTAGTCTTAGGTATAGTTGTCATGACATAGAGTCCATAGAGCTCAGGTTTGGGGTGGACTACGGTCCGGGACAATGGTCCTTATTTGGAGATAGTAGGAGTGATGTTTTATGGTCACTTGGCGATTGTAGAAGGGATTGACTGGTACTGTGAGTACCAATTTTTTATATGGGCGACAGTTGGTTAGGGATTTGTGTACCTAGACTTTACATTCGATTCTCAAGGCTATGTAAAAGACAAAGTAATGAGATTTGCAAGTTATAACTAATAAACCATCTTAATGACTTATGAGACAAATATCTCATGCATTTCTTATGTTATGTTTAATGTCCTAAGTGCTAAGAAACTCATGTTATGGTATACTATATTGATGACTTGAGTGTCAAGAAATTTAAAAGTAAATAGGCCATATTAAAAAGATACCAAGAAAGTTCACAAGTTGAATCAATGGATTATTGTAATGCCTTGATTAGCAAGTGGCACAATTCCTAACGATGATTAGGTACCTATTTGGGTGATTATATATGACAGTTTGAATACTTATGTATATATATGGCTCTATCCGAACTTCCTTGTGTGAATAAGAAGCAGATTGAACCTGGATGAAAGTAAAACAAGACTTGAGATGCTATCTAGATAGCTTATGTGATAAGTAACCTTGTTCAATGAGGTGCTATGTTAAAGCTAAATAATGAAAAGTCTTTAAGTTAAACTAGTTAATAAAGTGTAATAGCTTGTGAAATAAGTAAGGCTCTTTTGTGCAACCTGAGTGTGATCTTTTGGAAAATTATGTATGTAACCCCCTTAGCCCGACCTAGACGCTTGACCTGAACTACGAAGATTACACTGGGAAAACTAAAGTCAACCCGAGAGTCAACCTTGATTAACGACCCCTTTTTATTTTAATATTGTATAGAAGCACATTAAGCCTACGTGAATACTCACAAATCATGGAAGAGAATGGCACAGCGATCGGAAAACATTTAGGGACTCAATTGCACAAATTACGTGTTTAGGGACCAAAATGTAATTTTTAGAAATTATAAGGACTTTGAAGAGTTTGGGTTTACCAATATGTAATTAATCATGTTACACGCTGCTATGTCAAATTTTAGCTTAAAAAGACATCCCAAGCTCAAGCAATTGCATCAACAACATTTAGGACTAAAATGAAAAGCATGAAAACATCAACAATTCAAATCAACATCCAACGGTCAACTGTATCGGAACACCCACCCTTCGCACCGAAACGCCCATATCAAAACGGTGTTGACTGTTTCGGTACGCGGGTGTGTTCCGAGACCGGTATCGAAATAGGTCTCATCCGTAGCCAAACTGTTCCGAAACACCTTCAACCGTTCCAAAACACTTTGGCCATTACGGGCCCCTGTTTCAAAATAGTGGAGGGTGTTTCGATACACTTTGCCCAGTGACAGCAGAAATTGCTGGTTTTTCACCTTTTAACCCAATCAAACATGCCTCAAAGACCTTCAAATCATACCATCAACTCATTTAGACACCAAGGAACATGTTTAAGACCCCTAGACTAGAGCATGGCATCAAACACCAAAACACTCAATCTAAAGGCATGCTTCTAGTCACAAATTCAAATATGAGCTCTCAAACCTCAAACCAACCAAAAGGACCAACACAAACATGCCACAAACTTAGGGAGTTCAAACACATCTCCAAAATACAACCTTGAAGTCCCATTGCCAAAGATCAAAACTAAAGTGTATAAAAACATCACCATACATGAGCTTTGCACTTCCTTGGATGTTCTTAACCTTCTCGCTGCCCAAAAACACTTCAATTATCTGTATTATTGGTAAAAGAGAGCGTAAGCAAAATTGCTTAGTGAGGCATGCTCTAAAGAAAACCAACATTATAATTCATTCTTTAAAACACTTTCTCAAAAGCTTTTTCTACAACATGCTCATTCTATCTCTTGCTTGAAAACCATTTCAAATCAACTTCTCATTGAAAACACGTGTACCTCAATTCTATTACATGCATTTAAACCAATGCAAATCTCATAGCAAGGCCACACACATTCTTGTAAAACCAAAGAATTTCATATACAAATCTCATGTGCATTTCTCATAGCATAAATCATCTCATCAATAGGTACATGTGATTCAAAAGCATTTTCATATTTTATCTTGGCATTTCGCATCTCATTATTACTCGGATATACGGACATCATTCTTAAACCACTAGACGCTTCCGGTGGAATCTCACATCATCGTACTCACTTGTCTAGTAACATAATTTCCGATGGAATCTCACATCACCGTACTCAAATGGCGGAATCTCTCATCGCCACAAAGCTTGGGTATTTCACCAAGTCCTACCCGATGGAATGCCCATCATCAGTTCTCTCCCTTTAGATTAAACCAAAGAGCACGTACGAATTTTTAGTTTATAGTGCACTCTCATCCTATTGATCGATCAATTATATCCGATAAGTATCTCAACATCTATGCCAATATATTATGTCAAAACATCATCTCACCTACTGTTTTTCATGCAACATTTCTCAAATCATTCTCATCTCATTTCAAAACCGTAACATTTTCCATGCTTTGAAACAAGAGCTTAAAACTCATCAATGCAACATGTTATTTAATGAATTCAAAACAAGCATCATCTCATGCTATAAATCATGTATAAAAACAGTAGGAATTTATCTATCTCAAACCATGAGCATGTAAAAGCATTTTAGGGGCAACCAACTCATTAAAGAGAGCAATCTAGCCAATACTTACTTTCGGACTTAGGAAAGTGTTTCAAACCTTTCCTAAATCCCCAAACCTTGTTTCTTGTCCCTTAAGGACTTCTAAACCATTCACACTCACTGATTACATTTTGCTTGCTCGCCGAAACGCTATCTAGGCTCCCGGATCAACACCAAAGGCGTACGAAGATGTCTCCCCTGTTTATAACACATAAGAGCAGAGGATTAATGCATCATAATGCATTGAAATCATCAGCCACACACCTAAACTCGTTGCTCTACTCAAACACATCATTTCGGCTACCAAACACAACCGAAATCATCTCCAAACTTCTCCAAAACAAAACCCAGCCAAGATCTACCACTTCTAATCATTTCTAAACATCAATCAACATCAAAAACCACCACAAACTCGTCCTTATACCTCCAGCTATGATAGAACACCAAAACCACCCCAAAAACCACCATTCTAGCATAAAAAACTTGGGAATCCAAGCCTATTCGGGATTTGTTTGATAAAACCTCATTTATAACATCAATTAACATCCAAAATACATTAGAAAAAAATCTCAAAACAGAGCCTAACCATCAACCACGAAAATCACCAAGATCTCCTTAAAAACCTTGAGTTTTAATACAATTTATTGTTTCTAACATTAAAACAACTCAAAAATCATTAACAACGGATTGATAACTTGAGAATTTCAGTAAAGAACTGATTATTAGAGGAGAAGGACGAAGCTTACCTCTAATGGTTGATTTCTTCTTGAATTGGGCAAGTTTTCTTGAAAATCAAATATAAAACAAAAGAATTTGATGAGGAAAAGATTAGGAATCAAAAGGAGATTGAATTCTCATCAAAATGAATGAAAATCAAAAGATAATTGCTGGAGGAAATGTGTTTGGCTGAAAAGAAATTGAGAGAAAATGAAATGAGAGAAAATTGATGAAAGGTAGTTATGAAAAGTCAAAGATAGTTTTCATTTTAATTAATCTTTATTTCGTTTAATTAAAACATTAATAAAATCACCCAAATTAAGAAGAAATCTGATAAAAAAACATTTTGGTAAAATTAGCTCCTTAAAGATTCAAAGTTCTAATCCTTTACAAAACAATCACTATTTAATTTTTGCAAAAATTGCGATTTGGTCACTACACCGAAATGTAGTACTTCCCAACCTTATTTTGTAAAATTGATTTCACCATAATCATTCATATAATAAATGAGGATTTTTAGATATTTTTCCATATTTTTAAAGCATCCCGAATTAGGTGTTCCCTAAACCTCCCTTTAGAATTCGAACCGTTCTCGACCAGTCCGATTCGAACTCTAAAACATCTAGGCCCAAATTTGGGGTGTTACAATGTATATAAAATTAGTGGGTTGTTTTGGATGAATTCAAGCTTATTGTGAACTGTTCACCATAATCATTCATATAATAAATGAGGATTTTTAGATATTTTTCCATATTTTTAAAGCATCCCGAATTAGGTGTTCCCTAAACCTCCCTTTAGAATTCGAACCGTTCTCGACCAGTCCGATTCGAACTCTAAAACATCTAGGCCCAAATTTGGGGTGTTACAATGTATATAAAATTAGTGGGTTGTTTTGGATGAATTCAAGCTTATTGTGAACTGTTTTGGATGGCCAATTATGTATATAAGATTAGTGGGTTGTTTTGAATGAATTCAAGCTTATTGTAGACTGTTTTGGATGACCAATTATGTTTTAAAGAATAATAGGCTGTTTTGATTGAATTCAAGCATATTGTGAATTGTTTTTAACTTATAAAAGTATAAAAAGATTTAGGGATGTTTTGGATAAATCTAGGAATGTAGTGGATTGTTTTGGACCATAAGTATATACTATCGATTTAAAGACTATTTTGAGATAAATTTGATTGTATGATGGACTATTTTTGATTACATAAAATATGTAAATAAGAATATTAGATAGTTTGGAATTATGCAATGATAATGTCGTAAGAAAAGGTATAAGATAGGTTATGCTTATGATATGTTTAATCTCTTAGGAGACAAGTAATATAAGACTAGAATAGCTTATGTGATAAGAAACCCTGATTAAAAGATGATTTTTTAAGAAGAATAGAAAATCCATAAGCTAATGTACTGGATTGGAGGGCTATTTGGAATCTGGTGACTATGATAACTTGCATTTGATCAATTTTGTTCTAATGCATGAATCCAATAGACCTTGAAACTAATGCTTGTTCGAATCCTATGATATTAAAGGGTTACATTCGAACAAGCTTGTTAAGTTGAAGACTTATATGAAACTTGTAAAATGAAGTTAAGGAATAATCTTAATGCTTTGTGAAATAAAGATCTATGTTTACATATTGATATGCTCACTATTTGTAATTGTCAAGTAACACCTGATTAAAAATTGAAAGGAATGATATCTTATATGTTAAGTAACATGCAAAATGAAATTCTAATACATATTTGATAAAAAGGAATTCATGCCTAGGACATGTTTAATAACTTATATAACTAGTAAAAGACATCAATAGTAGATTATGTTAAAAGAAACTAAGAAAGTCTATAAGATAGATAAAGAAACCATGGCAACAACTTGCTTATCAAGTGAAATGTTCCAGTGGACTGTTGGGTATCCTCTTGAGTAAATAGTTAAGCTTGGTAAAGTGCCTTCGTACTTGAATTGCTTGATAAGTAACTCTCACTTATATGAACTTATAAAATCTATGGTGTGATATGTATGTCTTGTTCGAATACTATAAAGTAGATAGCCAATTTCTTAATCAAGATTTAAGACTATGGTTTATGACATACTTTGTTTAATGCCTTGCGTATGAAAGCTATGAAATGATATCATGAATCCTTACGTCCATGATTGCATGATTATTCAACGGCTTTAGTACTTACTTGAACTTTGGCTAGTTGAATGAAATAATAGGAGTAAACCATATAAGGTTTATTGTAATGCTTTTGATTTTTAGTACTGCCTCACTAAGCGTTAGCTTACCTTACTATTTCATCATCTTTCGAGGAACTATTGTTTCCGACTATCAATCGAGCTTAGACGAGATCATGAGTGAGAAGAAGCATGTTGTAACTTCTTAACTTCTCCTAGATGGTGGCACATAGTAGTTATGTATGCATTATGCACTTAGAGCCTCCTTGATCGTAAATGTATATTTTTTTGCTCTCTAAAATATTCTAAGCTTTGTAAATGGGCCTTCTTAATTGTTTTATAGCTGCTTATTTATGGCATTGTTATGGTAGTTTCGATGTGGTGTGTAGATCGGAGATACAAGCATAATTGTCTAAAGTAGATAGATCATTTGTGGTGCGAGTGTACGCACACATTTATGTATTATAAATTAACCAAATAAAACATTTATTATCTCACATCTAATATGGAAATGTGAATCTAAATCTAAATTGTAATGTTTGTTTACATTTTGTTTAAATATTCAACGGTGCTTAATTTTAAATGTAAAGAATTTGTGTACCTATACGTATTTAAGCTTAAGTCTTAATCAGATTGGTATACTAGTTTGAAACTGAGTTAGGTTTAAATTATATGTAGGATGAGATAAGTATTCATAAGTGATAGATTGTAAGGGTAAGTTACGATTAATGTTTGAAGTGGGTTGCTTGTTGTATGACCTTTTGAATGCTTTTGAATTGAATTTGATATTAGACCTACGAATAATCCAAAAAGTTTTAATTTACTCTATGTTTAGCACAGACTGATCTGTCATGATCAATTAATTGCACTGAACATGAATATTTGAAAACTTGTTTAGTAACACGTTCTAAGTCGGTCTATTTGTTAGACTGAGTAGAGGGTGTTACATATTGAACCTTAATATCTTAACCGACTTTGGGAACAACGAACAAATGTTAGATACTAAGGCGAGATGCTTCAAGAGAAGATGTTCAAGTAGATGAACTCACATCGAGAGTGAAATCTGCCCCTTAGGAGCAAAAGATTGGAACTTAATCAAATTAATTTATGAAAAAGTTATTTTATAGAGGAATACAACTTTTTGCATAATTAATTCAGGGCATTGCCATCGAGAGAGGCAATGCCAATTTTTAATCTGCTCAGCAAACAATGCCAAAATAGGATTTATCAAAAGTTGGCATGACATGAATAACATGAAAACCATGCATCTCTTGCTAACACTAATCATACATTTTAAAACTCTCATTGCCAACGCTATTGTCTTTTATTTGCTTCTTTTCAACTTGCTTTCAAAACCAACTTCAAAACAAACAAACTTTTCTTTTACATGTAAAACGAGT
The DNA here is from genome assembly GCA_958450335.1 of Hibiscus tridactylites. Taxonomy (NCBI): domain Eukaryota; kingdom Viridiplantae; phylum Streptophyta; class Magnoliopsida; order Malvales; family Malvaceae; genus Hibiscus; species Hibiscus tridactylites. The sequence goes on along the minus strand of OY288274.1, from coordinate 71,436,367 downwards.
AAGCAATTAAACTCTCAACCAATCCTTGTGGGATCAATAATTCAGCTTACTACTGCATTACTTGGAAGATCGTGTATACTTGCACGCAAAATACTCTTTCTTGGCAGTATTTATTCATTACCAACACATTTATACCCCTTTTGCCAAGCACTCTCATGAGTCCAACAAGTTTTTGGTGCCGTTGCCGGGGACTGCAACGAAGTTTTATTGTTTTTGTTTTACTTGTTTTTGTTTTATTTTTCTTATCTATTTTGTTAGGTGTATGACCAGGAACCGCCCTACAGACTATCAACCATTTGATCCTGAAATTGAATGAACCTATAACAGTATAAAGAGGAAAATCAGAGAGATGGCTCAAAACGATAAAAATGGAGAAGGTGTCCCACAAAATCAAAGAGATCCACCTATACACGAATGGAATCTTGTCGCACCCGTAGTGGATGATATGCCATAGAGCGGCCAATACGAGAACACTCGACACCAAACATTGATAACTTGATGCCAGGAGTGATTGGCGCCGAGTTAAATGAATCAATTTTTGAGCTTAAGCAGGTAATGATTCACACTATTTTGAATGTAGGCCAATTTGGTTGAGCATTTAATAGAGACCAAAGGCAACACTTGAAGCAATTCATGGAGATTTGCTAGCTATTTCAGCAGCCTAGAGTATCATATGATATTGTGAAGCTGAAATTATTCACTTTTTCCTTGAGAGACAGAGCCAAAAATTGGCTCAATTCTTTGCCGCCAATCATTTCTAAACATCAATTAACATCAAAAACCAACACAACCACGTCCTTATACCTCCAGCTATAGCAAAACACCAAAATCACCCCAAAAACCATCATTCTAGCAAGCAAAACTTAGGAGACACAAACCTATTCGGGATTGGATTGTTAAAACCTCATTTGTAACATCAATTAACATCCAAAAATAAATTAGAAAACCATCTCAAAATAGAGCCCAATCAATCATCACGGAAATCTTCAAGATCTCTTCCAAAATCTTGAGTTTTAAGCCAATTTCTTGTTTCTAACATTAAAACCTCTTAAAAATCATTAATAAAGGATTGATAACTTGGGAATTTCAGTAAAGAACTGATCATTAGAGGAGAAGGATGAATCTTACCTCTAATGGATGATTTCTCCTTGATTTGGGCAAGTTTTCTTGAAAAATTAATGTAGAAATCAAGTGGATTTGATGATATGCCACAGGACCAATACGCTCCACAACCTCGTAAGGTCCAATGAACCTTGGCCTAAGCTTACCCTTACACCCAAATCTCATCACCTTCTTCCAAGGCGATACTTTCAAAAACACACATTCGCCAACCGTGAACTCAATATCTTTACGCTTTAGATCCGCGTAAGACTTTTTCCTATCTGATGCTTCCTTTAAACGCTCACAAACGAGCTTCACCTTGTCGGTGGTTCCCTTTAACATAGCTGGCATCGAAATCAACTTTTGCCCAGCTTCTGACCAACAAAGAGGGGTTCTACATCTTCTCCAATACAAAGCCTCGTATAGAGCCATTTGAATACTTTCCTGGTAACTATTATTGTAAGCAAACTCAACCAACGACAAGTGCTTCTCCCAAGAACCCTAAAAATCTATCACACAACATCTCAACGTGTCCTCAAGCACCTAGATCACACGTTTCGACTTTCCATCTGTCTGAGGATGATCGGAAGTACTGAAATTCAACCGTGTACCCAAGGTTTGTTGCAAACATTCCCAAAATCGCGCAGTAAACCTCGGATCCCTATTCGACACAATAGACTTTGGCACACCATGCAACCGCACAATCTCAGCTATGTACAGCTCAGCCAACTTATCCAGAGTATACGTAATATGCACAAGCAGGAAATGTGCACACTTCGTAAGGCGATCAACAATCACCCAAACTAAATTCTTCTTTGACGATGATAACGACAACCCAGACACAAAATCCATGGTAATCCTCTCACACTTCCATTCTGGGATTCTCAGAGGCTGTAACAACCCTGAAGGAACCTGATGTTTAGCTTTCACCCCTTTTTCAACCCCACCCAATAGTACTTATCTTTCAAATCACGATACATCTTCGTACTACCAGGATGCATAGCAAAAGGACTACTATGAGCTTCAGTCAGAATAGTGTGCCTCAACTCAACATCATCTGGCACCACTATTCGACTCCCAAAACACAGAACACCTCATCACTAAAACTGAAATCCGAAGACCTACCCTCCGCAATGTCCTGAACATGAGGAACAAGAGAATCATCAAGCAACTGCTTGTCCTTGATCAACTGAATCAAATATAGTTTCACTTGCAATTCAGCGATAAGACCGCCATCACGCGATATGCTCAAGCGAGCAAACATCACCCTAAACTCCACGGCAACTTTCCGGCTCAAAGCATCGGCCACAACATTAGCCTTGCCCGGGTGATACTCGATCGTCAGATCATAATCCTTAAGCAAATACTCCCAACGACGTTGCCTATGATTCAACTCATTCTGAGACATGAGATACTTCAAGCTCTTATGATCTGTGAACACTACACACTTCTCACCGTACATATAATGCCTCCAAATTTTCAAAGCAAACACAACGGATGTAAGCTCAAGATCATGAGTAGGGTAGTTACGCTCATGCACCTTCATTTGTCTAGATCCATAGGCTACCACCTTACCCTCCTGCATCAACAAACATCCCAAACCAACAATGGACGTATCACTATAGACCACAAACTCCTTACCAGACTCAGGTTGAATTAGAACAAGAGCTTGCGTCAAAGCTTCCTTTAGCTTCTGAAAAGCTTGTTGCATCCTATATGTCCACTCAAAGCAAACATTCTTCTGCAACAACTTGTCAAAGGTGCAGCAATCTTCGAGAAACCCTCGACAAACCTACGGTAATACCCAACTAAACTAAGGAAACTTCGTACCTCTGTTACCGACTTAGGCACTTTCCAGCTCATCACAGCCTCTACTTTGTGCGGATGTTCGCAAATACCCTCAGCTGATACAACATGTCCAAGGAAGACCACCTCCTTAAGCAAAAACTCACACTTACATAGCTTGGCATACAACCGATTCTCCAACAACGCTTGCAAAACGAATCTGAAGTGTCTATCATGATCCTTCATGGTACGCGAATACACAAGGATATCATCGATGAACACCACCACAAACTGATCCAAGAATTCATGGAACACACGGTTCATCATGTCCATGAAAGCAGCAAGTGCATTGGTCAAACCAAACGACATCACTAAGAACTCGTAATGCTCGTACCTTGTCCTAAAAGGTTTCTTCGGTACGTCAACATCCTTCACCTTCAGCTCGTAATATCCTGACCTCAAGTCTATCTTAGAAAACACCGAGGCTCCTCGAGACTGATCAAAGAGATCATCAATCCTAGGAAAGGGACACTTGTTCTTGATTGTCAACTTGTTCAGTTGTTGATACTCTATGCACATCCGCATCGTCCCATCTTTCTTCTTTACAAACAAGATCAGTGCACCCAAGGTGACACACTCGGCCGGATGAACCCTCGATCCAACAACTCCTACAGTTGCATTTTCAACACTTTTAACTCCTTAGGTGACATGCGATAAGGAGCAATGGACACCAGATTCGTATTCTCATACAACTCGATACCAAACTCAACTTCTCTGTTTGGTGGCAACCCAGGCAATTCTTCCGCAAAGACACCCAGAAAATAGCAAACAGTTCGGATGTCTTGCACACGTACATCATTTGTGCCAGGATTCATCACATAAGCAAGGTAAGCCTCGCAACCCAACCTCATCATACGACTTGCTTCCAGAGCCGAAATCACATTTGACAAGAATTTCACATTCTCGCCTACTATCACCACTTAATAATCATCGGCAAGCTTTAAGGTGACCCACGTGACATAAAAGTTAACCGCCGCTCTATGCTCAGTCAACCAATCCATACCAAGGATCACATCAAAATCGTAGAAGGGTAATTCCATCAAATCCACAAGAAAAACATGACCTTGCACAGACAAAGGACTTCTCCTATACAACTTCCTAGTGACTATAGTCTCACCAAAAGAACTAGTCACTTGCATTCCTACTTCAAGCAACTCAACATGTATATCAAGTAAATGCGCATGCTCACTCAAGATATAAGATTACGTAGATCCACAATCAATCAAAGCCAACAACGATAAAGACTAAAGAACAAAGGTACATGCGATGACATCTGTATTGTTGTGCTCCTCCCGCTGAGCATAAACCCTCACATGATCGCCTCCCTCATGCCGAACTACTACAACATGTGCAATGCCTCGTTGCCCCTTGTCTCTTCTCTGAAAGTTCCCTTGATGGCTCCCACAGCCTCTTTGAGGTGCAGCGATAGCAAGTGCATGTCTCTGGCCTCCACCATCCAACAAAGGACACTCCCGTCTCATGTGATCCGCTGAACCACAGTTCCAGCACGAATTCCATGTCACCAGAACATGATCCTTAGCCTCTCTAGCTGCTCGAGGAAAATCTCGCCTCAGATGGTCCCTCGACCTACATGTCCAGCATGTGTGCTGCTCAAACCCCACTCGGCCTCCCTAGACCTGACCGCCTCGACCTAGAGCACCTCACCTCACCTCAGGCTGATGTCTCCTATCACGACCTCTTTTGTTCCGTCCACCCCCAGAACTATACTCAACTGCTCTCTTCCCATAGCTAGAACAAAGACCTCGAGACGACAAAACCAAGTTCTTTTTGATGTCTTTTGCTCGACATACAAGCACATCGAAGTTGGTGTAATCCGCAGCCAACATGTACGTCTTGACTTCTTGTACCAGCCCGTATCGAAAGAAATCACAACAGTGCTTCTCACTAGGTATCAGCTCAGGTGCATACTGGCTCACATGTACGAACTGGACCTCGTACTCAGCCACAGAAAGGGTTCCCTAAACTAGCGACATTTACTCGCGTTTCTTTTCATCCAAGTATCTCACACGTAGATACATTATCTTAAAGGAACCCTTGAAAAACTCCCAATCTACCTCGTTGGGTTCCATTCCAGTGGTGGTACCAACTATACCTGTCGCCTGGAAGCAAGGAAACTTCGCATCCAAGCTTGCGCACATCGTTGCATCCCATTTGATCCATGATACGGATCGTACTTGCCAACTAGGCTTCTGACGCCTCAGGAGACATTCCAAAGAACTCAACAGCTTCTAGGCTCCTCAGCCTCTCCAAAGGTGAACCCGTCTGCCCCGTTGCAGGGGCCTGTACATGCGCTCCGGCTACCGCAGCTTGAAATGCCACGGTGATCGCCTAAACTAACGGCGCTAGATCACCCAAACCCGAACCAACAGGTCCTTGCTGCTCCTGCTCCCCACCTCCAGGTGGTGGCGGAGGAGGTAAGTTTTTACCAGGAGGGACATCAGCCCCTTGCTCACCCTAGTCACCCTGCTCAGTCGCAGGCAATATAGTGTTCGACCTTAGCTCTCTCCTCGGACCCATAGTGCTATTTTTAACAAGGCATAACAACAAAAACCAAATCAAACCATTTAGGCCAGCCTTAAGCAAGGATCCAACTTTACAAAAATATTTGAGTAGTGTAATAAGGCAATGGGTACCCCGATTTCCCTCAAGCATAACATAACATACAAGAGCATAACAGACTCATCATGCTTTCCATCATCCACAACTAGCACATTTCAATATTACATCAATTTGAATTAAGTTGTCCAATACCTGTGGGAGACAATATCTTATATACTATAACTTGACATGAGTGTGCACTTGCGCTCATAAATAGAGAACACCTAAACACTCTACAAGTTTTTGGCACCATTGTCGGGGATTAGTAACAATAAAATTTGTCATTAATATATGCACTTTTATTTCTTTACAATTTATTTTATTTTTATTTTGAATCGAAAAAAATTGCAGTTTCTTTTGCTAGTGTATGACCAGGGTGAATCCAAAAGGAGAAATCTTCTTCTATGACGATATCGAACGGAAAGCAAGAGAGCTCAAGAAAGGAAATCAGAGTAACCCTAGGGAAAACCAAAGAGGAAAATGCAAAAGCTAAGGTAAACATGGACCCGCCCAGCAATGCTGCGAACGACAGGGATGGGCAGCAAGACCTGTCGCTCAAAGAACAACAAGTTTTACCCAGACAGCCTAGAATGTTGGAACCACTAGAGATTATCTAGAACATGACTTTAGAGGGTTCGATCCAACGGTAACAGAACCTGAAATTGAGGCGGGTCACTTCGAGTTGAAGCCCGTTATGTTTAACATGATCAACACGTTAGGGCAATTTGAAGGGACTGCCACAAAAGATGCTCGGCATCACTTGAGAGGATTCCTGGACATATGTAAAGCATTCAAAATACACAGAGTCCATCAAGATGTACTGAGGCTGAGATTATTTCCCTATTCACTGAGGGATAGGGCAAAACAATGGCTAAACAACCAGCCAGCAGGATCATTCAACACATGGACAGAGTTGTGCAAGGATTTTCTGGACCGTTTCAGCATGTCCAATTGCACAGACAGACTGCGAAACGATAATAGCCTTCCGAAAAAGGGATGACGAGTCGATGTATGAAGCATGGGAGTGGTACAAACAGATACTGAACAACTGCCCGCTACATGGTTTTCAACTTTGATACAAGTATCAATGTTCTACAACGGGGTCAACTGCCTGACATGGATGATACTTGATGCCTTAGCCAATGGAATCATCCTTGATAGACCACCAGAGGACGCACTGAGGATTCTGAACCAAGCCACCAAGAACGACTACAAGCATCCAACAGCCCGCCGAGGCGGCGTTGGGTGGCAAACTACTTTAAATGAAATACAAGCCTCAGAATCTGTCAATGCCCGCCTTGACAAGCTGACAGAGTTGGTCATGAGCATCGTGAACCTGACTAGGAAAGTCTAGAGAACAATACGGTGGAGTCGTTTTGTGATGAGTGTGGGGGCAACCACGATTCGTCTGTCTGTACCGCATCTGCCAACTCTATGGGAGGATACGAGAGGAACAAATGACCTGCCCAGAGCACCTACAACCCTAGATAGAATAACCATGCCAACTTCACCTAGAACAACCTAAAGACGTCCGCAAACCCACAACAGCAACAGAGAGGTTGCCAACAGTACCTGTCACGATAGCTGCCTCAACAGGAACATAATACAAACACTTCTTCCTTAGAATCTACCATGCATACTTTCATATCCCGTACTAATAATTTTATTTCTAATACAAATAAATTTATTGACAAAACTAAATCTTTCATGGACAAGATGGAAAACATGATGAACAACCAAGAGGTAACGATAAAAAATCTGGAGACCCAGTTTGGAAAGTTTTCTCAGGTCATCATTATTAGGCCAATGGGTAGATTACCTAGTGACACTAAAATCACGAAAGGAAAATCCCATGAACAATGAAAAGCTATAACAACTAGAAGTGGGATAAAACTACAAGACCCATCCATGCCTTTTGAAAGAGAGACAACACCTACCAAACAAGGGCAACCTGCCGCGACAGCCCCAGAAGAAAACAACAAGGAATTAGAACAAGAACCGACATATGATACCAGGAATGAGCAACCAAATTCTTAACCAGCTACCTCCTCCCAAGATAGGATACCCCTCAAAGTAAAGCCTGTCATCCTGACACCTCCACTGCTATTTCTACAAAGACTGAAAAAGCAGAAACAGGATATGCAGTATAAAAAATTCTTGGACGTGCTGAAACATATAAAACTCAATCTTCCATTGGTGGAGTTGATCGAACAGATGCCCAGCTATGCCAAGTTCTTAAAAGATATGGTATCCAAGAGAACAAGGATTCGAGAATATGAAATAGTGGCAGTAACAGAAGGATGCATGGCCATGCTGCACAATAAGGCACCACCCAAACAGAAAGATCTGGACAGTTTCTTAATTCTATGCAATATAGGCAGCAACCACTCCATACGAGCCCTATGCGACTTAGAAGCAAGAATTAACCTAATGCCCAAATATATCTTCCAGAAATTAGGAATAGGAGACGCCCGCCCAACAACAGTAATGCTCTAGCTGGTCGACAAACATACGTACAACCGGAATGAAAAATCAAGAACATCCTAGTGAAGGTGAACAAATTTATTTTCCCTGCTGATTTTCTGGTACTAGACTTTGAAGCAGATGAAAAGGCACCAATAATCCTGGGGCGACCATTCCTTGCTTTGGTAGAACACTAATTGGTGTGGAAAAAGGAGAACTTACGATGATGGTAAATGACCAACAAGTAAAATTGAATGTCTTCCAAACCATGAGACAGACTGATGATCCGGAAGAATCCCAGCTAATGGAAGCCATCTCAAAGTTAAACTTTGTAGCCAACAAACCCTGCATACAACAAGACTGTCGGGGTAGAGACCTCGACAACTATTTCGGTAGACATTTAAAAACATGCCCAGAAGAAAAGCAACACAGTGAGTGGACATAATAGGAATTGGAGGAACAAGAAGAAGCAAACTGGATGTCAAATAGGCTAGGTAAGTACTCAAACCACTGAATTACACAGAAAAGGAGGTGGATAATCTTGAAAATTGGAAAGAAGTTTGTCAAGATCAAGATTTTTCTTTTTAAGATCATTTGAAAGGTTTATCAAGTATAAAACCTTCTTTTCCAATTTCGAGTTAGATTTTGAATGAGACTCATTTTGAATTTTCAAATCGGAAATATTTTTCTTATTTCTCAAAATTGACTCTTTATATTTTTCAACTAACTCATCATAGACCTATTGCAACTCATCATATGCATCATGAAGCTCATCATAGGTAAAATAGAAATTAGATGAGTCAAGGTTTACTTGTGGATCATCATCAATGGCCATGAGGCAAAGGTTAGCCACTTCTTCCTCCTCCTCGGATGACTCCTCGTCACTCCAAGTTGCCACTTGAGCTTTGAGCTTGTTCTTCTTTCCATAACTCTTCATTTTTAATTGAGGGCACTCAAATCGGATGTCACCAGATTTCTTGCACTCATAGCAAATGATTTGGTCCTTCTCCTCTTCTTTACTCTTGTTTTTGAAGTCTCCTTTTCTAATGAACTTTCTTTCTCGGTTGGACTTCATGAAGCGAGTGAATCATTTGGCCAACATGGCCATCTCCTCATATTCATCCTCACTAGAATAGCTATCATGGTATGAAGCTTTAAGTGCGATTCCAATCTTCTTTTTCTCAACTTCCTTCTTCTCAACCTTCTACTCCTACATCTTATTTTCTTCTTCTCTTCCCTTCTTCATGATCTCATGGGTAAGTAGATATCCAAAAGAGCATCGAGCTTGAGAGTCTTCAAATATCTAGCTTCAATAATAGTCGTTCTCTTGCTTTCCCACAATTCCGGAAGAGAATACAATAGTTTCCTCACTAGTTTGTCTTCGGGAATGATTTCACCAAAACCTTTTAATCCATTGACGATGATCGAGAATCGATCAAACATCTTGGAGACAATCTCATCGGGATCCATCTTGAAGTTTTCATAGCATAGGTTGAGTATCCCGATCTTTGTTTCTTTGACATCGTTAGTTCTCTCATATGTTGTCTCGAGGATATCCCAAACTTCCATGGCATTCTCGATTAAAGACACCTTGGAGTAGATATTCGGACTAAGAGCACAAAAGATAACATGCTAGGCATTATCATTGACTTGCATTCTTCTTCTATCATCTTTGGTCATTTCGACTTTCACCTTTGGGACAAGTCTTCCTTCACCATCTCTTTTCATCGGAATATATGGCCCTTCTGCAACTACATCACATACCATGTAGTCGGTAGATTTGATGAAGAGTCTCATTCTATTCTTCCAATATAGGTAGTTATCCTCATTGAAGAATGGTGGTTTGGTGGTAGATTGAGACTTGTAGAGGTTGGAAATGGAGGTGGACGTCATTGCTTGATTTGTTGTTGATCAAAATCTCCTAGAATCGACTCAAGAGGGTTATAATCCTTCCGATGAGTGTAGCTCTAATACCAATTGTTGAGTTGATCAAACAATTGCAAATGGCCGAGAGGGGTATGAATTGACGATAAAAATTTTAAGGGTGGAAATTGAAAGAATAAAATTTTGGACACAAGGCAATTAGAGTGGTTCAAGCTCTCAAATAAACTCTACATCCACTACTTTAGCTCCCACTAAGGATTTTCAACCACTCCACTAATTGATTCTTCCTTTTTTCTTGGGTGAGGAGGAAACCTTACAATTTTGAATAAGCTTTCTACCCAAAGCTTAAATCACTCACTTTTACAAATAAGAGATTTTGGTAAACTTTACAAATGCCTCTCTAAGGATAATGTTTACCTAATTACAATCAAACACTCCCCAAACTCATAATAAAAATTACAATGAAAATCAAAACAGAGTTGGGTACAAAGATTTGACTCTAAAATGAACAAGGTTTGGATTTGAGTGCTTTGATGTTGCTTGTAGGTTCAATAGTTGTTGCTATAGCATTTGAGACTTGTTTTTATACCCTTAAATTGATTTGTAGCCGTTTAGGAGGTTGAGATCATCAATAGAGCCGTCGGGCTACAATTTCCCGCAATAAATGCTGCTCAACAACTTACCGTATTGGTACGGCTCGTGGGCATATCGGTACTTGTCTCAAATAAGAAAGAGTCGTTATGACTGAAAAATATGGTGTATCGATACGCTTAAAGGGCGTATCGGTACGGTTAGCCGTATCGGTACGAATTTTTCTCACTGGAACCCTGAGTTGAGTTTTGTTAAAAAGTGTATTGGTATGCTCCCTTAGCGTATCTATAACATTCAACGGTCATGTAAAATTTAGGATACCAACTAACTGACAAGCCAATGTTCAAAAATTAAATGCAAGGACTTTGTAAAGGTCAGCGTATCGTATCGATACGGTGACATGTCTTATCGATATGCTATAGCAAAAGATTATTTTAATATGAAAAGTGTATTGATATAGTTTCGATGCGTATCAATATGCTATAGCTTAAAGTCTTGCCCAGATAAATATTGTATCGATATGTGTATAGACCGTATCGGTACACTGTGAACGATTAAATTCTAGTGTTGAAAAATCGTATCAATACACATAAGGGTATCGATATGCCTGGGCGTTTTGTTGAAGTTTGGCTTGAAAACTCATGAAAAGACTTAGTTAAAATCGAACCTTTAAATATGTTTTGACTTGAAATAGTGTTTGGCTCAAAATGGCTTGTAAAATGGGAGTCTTTGAAAATACTTAAAAATTTGTTTTTTACAGAATCTGCGTCATTCCTCCCCTCTCGATGTGCATACACCCAAGCATGTCCACCTCCCTCTGGTTGAACAGCAACAACATGAGCAACATTCCTCTGTCCATCCTCTCTACGTTGAAAATTACCACGACCATGCCTACGACCTCTCTGTGGCTCAACAACTCGTACCAGAGCTTGTCCAACTCTAACTAGATGTGGACAATCACGCTTCATATGACCTCGTAACCCACAATTCCAACACGTACCTAGATTACCCCAACACTCTCCCGTGTGCCTTCTATTGCATAGGTTACACTCTAGGGTACGAACAAAAGCATTATGGCCCTACTGAACACGGCCAGGTTGACCACACCACGCCATGGATCCCATTGGTACCTTCTATCCTTATGCTATTTGAAATGATCTCTACCAGCATCGAACTCAGTCGACCTCTTTCCAAAACTAGATCCACCCAAACGAGCGACTAGACCCAAATTTTGCTCAATGCCCTTAGCCCGGGTGACAAAGACATCAAAATATGTGTAATATGAAGCAAACGTATATGTCTTAACCTTCTTCAGAAGCCTGTAGGGAAAATGATCACATCTCTTCTATTTGTTGGGAACCAGTTCAGAGGTATATTGCTTAACTGAATAGACTGAACCTCATACTCTAAAACAAACATGTTTCCTTTCACCAAAGACATGAACTCTCGCTTCTTTTCATCAAGATAGAGAACACCCAAATACTTCCTCTTAAAAGCAGTTCCAAAGAACTCCTATGTAACCCCCTTAGCTCGGCCTAAACGCCCGACCTGAACTAAGAAGATTACACGAGGAAAACTGAAGTCAACACGTAAAACTCAACCTTGATTAACAACCTTTTTCCCCCTTTTTATCTTCTCTAGATGCGCATTATTATCTTATGTGTTCAACAAGGCACTTAGAATAAAACGACATAGCGATCGGGGATCATTTAGGTGTTTGATTGCATACTTGTTATTTTTAGGGACCAAATTGTAATTTATAGAAAATACTAGGACATTTTCTTTTTTAAAGTTACCAGTTCAGAGGCATACTGCTTAACTGAATAGACTGAACCTCATTCTCTAAAACAAACATGTTTCCTTTCACCAAAGACATGAACTCTCGCTTCTTTTCGTCAAGATAGAGAACACCCAAATACTTTCTCTTAAAAGCAGTTCCAAAGAACTCCCATGTAAACCCCTTAGCTCGGCCTAAACGCCCGACCTGAACTAAGAAGATTACACGAGGAAAACTAAAGTCAACACGTAAAAGTCAACCTTGATTAACGACCTTTTTTTCCCTTTTTATCTTCTCGAGATGTGCATTATTATCTTATATGTTCAACAAGGCACTTAGAATAAAACGACATAGCCATCGGGGATCATTTAGGTGTTCGATTGCATACTTGTGACTTTTAGGGACCAAATTGTAATTTATAGAAAATACTAGGACATTTTCGTTTTTAAAGTTACCAATCCATAATTAGTCATGTAACATAACAGCATGTCAAAATTCATCCCAAACAGATCACCCAAACTCAATTAATTGAACAAACATTACTCAGGGACCAAAATGTAAAAATTCAGAACTTCCAAGATTCCATTAACTGAAAATAACGAACCCGTATCGATACACCTCTCCCCGTATTGATACGCAAATCGAAAGTAGCAAAATTTGGGAAAAGGGTATCGATACGCCCAAGCTCATACCGAAACGGCCTTCAAACAATTGCCTAGGCCGATATGCGGGCAAATTGTATCGATACACCTAAGCTGGAAAGCTTGGATTTGGCCTTAGCGTATCGATACTCAACCCCATATATCGATACGCATACCAGAGATGCACTTCCAAACGCCATTTAAACACATTTAACCACATCTAAACAAGATTAGTTCATTAATGCAAGCTATAAACAACTTACTAAACATGTAAGCATCAACAAACAATATGACATACTCATCAAGCACACCAAACTATGGTGAATCATTAGCTACTCAAGCATGTTTAAGAAAACAAGCCATAGCATAGTCAAAACACTATAAGCAAAATCATAAACCAATTAAAGGCCATTTTACAAATCCACAACATAAACAAAACATGCTCAAGGTGTTAAACATCACCAACAAAACCAAGAATAGAAATCCCACTCATTGCCTCTTATTACACTAAGGGTAAACCACATACATTGTTTAGCAAAAAACTCTTGGAATCCCTTTGCTCTTGAACTCCCTTGATTATTCAATTCTCTGCATTGATGAAACAAATGAGCGTAAGCATAAAGCTTAGTGAGAATCGCTAAAACCAAACATTCATCAATGCATTTTATAAAACCAACATATCATCTTTTGCAAACTCATGCCTTCCTTTAAAACATGCTCTTCAAAGCATCAATGCACTTTTAAAACAACATGCTCATAGCATCATTAAAAACAACAGGAAAATCCTTTGCTCATGCTTAAACCAAGCATCACATGCATTCTAGCATAATTCACAAGCATCTCATGCTTAAATCGTTATTCAACAACATTATATTGGCTCACGAGTGATCAATCTCGAACCATATCAAAACCAACACAATTGACACAATCGGATACGCAGATTATAAGCGTTGTCCCACACGCTTCATACATACTACCGGACTACACAAGGTGGAGATAAATGGCACAATCACAACCCCTCAACACCTGTGATGGAGATTAATGGCACAATCACAACCCCTCAACATCATTCATCGGTAGTTGTATAATTCCACTAACGAGAGTGCGTGAGACATACCACAAGACTCACACACGTGATCAAACCATCCACCGTTGTGATCTCAGCCTCAATCGTTAGGGTACATGGATGGAAATTACGACACAATCACAACCCCTCGACATCCAAGGCGACTTTATTCACGGTGCACCAAATCCTATAGTTGGCTAACTATATTCGATTAAAGTAACCGAAAGTCATTTCCATCACTTGCCAATATAATCATTCAACATCATTATTTCATTGTTTTACAAGCATAAATCACAATGTCATTTCCTCAAGCATAAATGTGCTTAAACTCAAATGCATATGTCTCACAAATCCAAGGATCACCTAACAAGTGCATCCTGAATAAAATGACATTAAAAACCAGCATCAAATGCTTAAAACATGCTTTAAAACAGTAATCAAAACCACATTCAACTCAAGTGCATTTCCAACAAAAACATAGCACATTCCGTAAGAGACTTTTGAATCACTTACTCTTGAGCTTAGCTAAGTGTATCAAACTTACACGAAGATCTCAAGACCACGCTGAAAGCGTTACAAAGCTGGAAATTCTATTTCCACTCATCGATACACGAAACTTCGCATGCCGATGCAAAGATCACCCCTCCGAAGCCTCCTAAAATGCTTTGTTTGCTTCCGGATCAAGATCCCCTGCTTTTAGATCATCAAAACAGAGATCTAAATGCATTAAAATGCATTTCAACACCAGCAACTAAACATAAACTCATTGCTCTCCAAAACTACACCAATTTACCCATTCGAAACAACCGAAAACTCAACCGATTGCTTCCTAAACCAAGCCCAGCTAACATACATCACTTTTAACCATTTATAAACATCAGAACACATCTAAAAACAACCTAAACCCATCCTTATACCTCCAGCAAGCATAACTTCATCATTCCACCTCAAAAACCCAACTAAAACCATCAAGAAATTCAAAGATCTCAAGGATTTCAGAATCTATATTATCAAAACCCTTTTTGAACATAATAATTAAGTTAAAACTCAATTAAAGTCAACCCAAAACAGTGCTCACCAATACTTATCCAAAAATCAAGATTTAAATCATAATTTTGCAAGATTTTGATCTCAAATCAAAAGTATAATAAATCTTAGCCAAAAACAACATTTAAAATTCAAAGATCTTGGGAATTTCAATAAAGAACCTAGATTGAAGGTTGAGAACGTGACTTACCTCAAATCCTTGCCTTCCTTAATGATTGACAAGTTTTCCTTTCCCAAAGCTTTGAAGAATTTGAAGAGAACTCTTGAAAATGGTTTAAAAATCTAAGAGAGAGTGTTTGGAAGAAAATAAATTTGGAGAAAAGAGTTGAAAAAATGGTTTTGCTGAAATGAGAGGTAGTTACGTGAAATGAAATATAAATTTCCTATTTTATCAATTTTAATTAAATAAAAACCCCATTTATTATTATCATCCAAAATTATTTTAAAACATATGTCAATTTAAGGAAGGTGTCATTGCACCATAGCTCCATAAAGATACTAATATTTTGACACCATTTTTGAAATTTGTAATTTTCCGAAACTTTGAAACTTAACATTTTAGTCACTACCAAAATGTACCACTTTCGAAACTCGTTTCATAAAATTGATTTGACCAACCCATTAAACATAATTTTAGAGGATTTTAGCAGTTTTTATCATATTTTTATCCTTTCCCGATCCTTGATTCCCCTAAACCTCTTAATACGATTCGGACCATTTTCGACTAGTCTGATCCGACGTCTAAAACATCTAGACCCCCAATACTTCATCTTAAAGATAGTTCCAAAGAACTCCCAAGTCACATCGACTGGTTCCAAACATGCAGTGATGGTCATCCACCACGTATATGCATCTCCATGCAACAAGGATACAACGCAACCCAAATTATGCATATCATTATGACCCATCTGACAAAGAAGCCTTATGGTGCTCTCAAACCAAGCCTCAGAACCCACAAGGGGCAGGCCTCGGAACTCAGTTCCACCCAAAATGCGTAGATTCTCCAAAGGAAAACCAGCATTAGCAACATGCTATGGTGCAGCCACATGCATACTCGCCATCGCTGCCTGAAAAGCCCATAGCCTGAATCAACGGTGTCATATCAGCATCATTCTGCCCTTGCATTGCCTGAGGTCCAACACCTCCAGCGCCAGCTTCAGCACCAACTCCATTACCACCAGGAGGTGGTGGATGGGGCGGCAAATTCTCAACATTCTCATTCGCGGCATCACGATTAGCAATCCTTAGCTCTCGTCTCAGTCTCATCTCAATTAGAGTGTACATCCAAAACATGATAATGTCATAATAAAACTGTTAGGCTAACCAAAAGCAAGAATCCAAGGAGCTCAATTTTTTTAAACCAAAATCCACTTTTTACTATTAGTAATATTGCAATGGGTAGCCTTAATCTCTCCCCCATCAACACATAACAACCATAAATCATGTTATCAGACATCATGCATAACACACAATTAAACAACCATCGCATCATAGCATAAACAACTACCATGCATAGCAATCATTAAGAAATTATCCAAACAACAATATCACACCAACCATACATCCAAATTCTTTCAGAACCTGGCTCTGATACCACCAAATGTAACCCTCTCGACCCAGCCTGGGCGAAAGACCAGACTGAACGAGTTACACATGGAATATTGAATTAAATTGGAAAGGCTTACATCAATAAACGACCCTATTTGTTTTCCTTTTTATCTTGTCTAGATGCACATCATTAACCTAAGTGTTAAGACTTGCAGCGAAACAATTAACATCTAAATCAAACATCGATTAGGCACTCAATTGATTGCAAACACATTTTAGGGAGCATTTTGTAATTTTATTCGTTTACAGTAACTTCTTCAAATTTTAATTTACCAACCATTAGTTAGTCACATTACATGCCACTTTGTCAAATCTCAGCTGAAAACAATCATCCAAGCTCATTTAATTGCATCCAAAACATTCAGGGACTGAAACATAAAGAAAATAAACTCAAAAAGATTCCATCAACTACTTTTTCAGCATGGTGTATCGATACGTTCAGCCCTGTATCGATACACCCTGTTTCAGAATGAGTCTCACTGTTACGAAACGTGGGTCCATATCGAAACAATCTTTGAAGTGTTTCGAAACTCAAAATTCTAGTAGCTAGACTTATCAAGCTTGTTCTGATACACTTAGCCCCGTTTCGAAACCTCAAGCCATTTTAGAGACCCCATTTTGATACAGCCTTAGGCGTATCGAAACAAAACAATGGACCTGAAATGTCTTATTTTTGCTGGTTTTTCACACTTAAATGCATTCATAATCAACCAATGATGCTCCCAACTTGCATACAACTTATCTAAACATCAAACCTCATTCATACATGGAAAAACCAATATCATAGTATGACAATATGCATCAAGGGTAAACTGTAGGCATGCTACGTATGCAAAATAACCGTTCATGTGCCAAAACACAAACTAAAGCAAATACTGGCAAGTAAAGGTCATTTACAAGTCAACATGGACATCACAAACTTGCCACAAAACAAAGAGTTTCAAAACACTCCCCCAAAACAAAGAGTTTCAAAACACTCCCCCAAAACTTTAAGGAATCCTCTCATTGCCAATTATTAGTAATAAGTAAATGTAAAACCATACTTGAGCTATCTATTACTCCTTGGAATCATTACAGCCTTATTTCTGTCCAAAATGTGCTATTTCTCTGCATTATTGGAAAAAGAGAGCATAAGCAATAATGCCTAGAGAGGGATGTTCAAAACAAACCACCAACACTAATGCATTGTAAACCATTTCTCAAGTGGAAAACGCTATTTCATCATGATGAATCTATCTCATGCTTGAAACCATTTTCAAAGAAAAAACCACATCATTAAACCACATGTAACATATATCTCATGCATTAACCATAATGCAAAATCTCAAGGCAAGGCTACTCATGCTTGTTTCTCATAAAGCATTTCTCAAATCATGTTCTCATATGCAAACTCAATACATTAAATCATTTATAAACAAGGTACATGTGAATTTCATATATTGGCATTTTAGCAACATTATTCAGATAAGCAGATAGTTTGACGAAATCTCACATCGTCAAGTTTTACCTCGGTCGAATCTCACATCACCGAATTCTCATGGCAGTATCTCTCATCGCCACAATGGTTGATGGAATCTCACATTATCGAGACCTACTACGGTGGAATCTCCCATCACCACACCCTCACTTCGGAACAAGATGGCACTACCCACATTGCTCGAACCGAATAACGCGTACGAATTTTGCATATTATAGTGCTCTTCTCATCCTATTGGTGACCTATTATATCCGGTAAAAGTAATCTCATCTCATACCAATATACACTTTTAAACATCATTTACCTACTGTATTTCAATGCATATACATAAATCATTCTCATCCCACTTCAAAAGTATAAATAATGCATAGCATATTCTCAACAAGTTCTATCTCTTTGAAATTATAGATCTATCTCATGGGATCACATAAATCGTCAAATCATTTCTCAAAACATGCATAAAATAGTAGGTTTAGTTCTATCTTCAAAACATGAGCATGGTCACATAAAATAATGGGATAAAATCGAGAAACGAGAGAGAAATATCTTATACTTACTTCCGAGCTTAGATTAACATTTCAAGATCAAAATCCCCAGCAACACAACATTTCAACTTCTACCCAAAATTGCCAAGCAATTGGCATCCGAAAACATTAGTGAACCCTTTCTACTTAACCTCCAGCCATTACCCAGCAAAATTAACATCTAACAACATCGATTTACATCTAATAACACCATCTCAACACCAAAGAACCTCCAGCTATCGATTAACCACACAAACAACTCATAATCTCAAAGATTTCACTCAAGAAATCTAACTAGTTTCAGGTTTCCATTTCTTGAACTCATTAAATCAACATTCCAACACATCATAATCATAGCTAAATCTCATTATAAACCAACAAAATCAGTTTGGAACAAAGATCTCTTGATTAACCCCAACAAACATCAATTAAATCCATTTTCCACAAACATATTTTCAAAGCCCAATAGAAAACACTCATAAAAAGACCGAAAACTTGGGAATTTCAATAAAGTATTTATGATTAGAGGAGAAGAATTAAATTACCTCTAATGTTAGCTTTATCCTCCAATTGAATAGATTTTCATGAGAAAACCAAAGATTCAAATATAAGATATTGATAGTAAATCAATAGGAAATCATTTGATATAAAAATAAATAAAATCCAATGTTTACCTTAAGTCTTTGAAAAAGAAAACAATATTTGGCTGAAGAGAATTTGAGAGAAAATGATAAAGAGAAAGTCAGTTACGTAAAATGTGTTTTCAGAAAATAAAGGTTATTTTTTTCCAACATTGTTTATTTATTAAAACCATCTTAAAATATATCAATTAAGAGGAAAAAAGTTGAATTAGACCTTTGGTCAATTACTCCTTAAATATTCAAAGTTATGGTCTTTTACAATTTAGTCACTTGAAAATAAATAGTTTTCAAAAATTGCATTTTTGTCACAAAATCTAAAATGTCTTCTTCCAAAACTTATTTTCAAAAATTGATTTCACAAAAATCATATATTTATGAAATAACGATTTTTAACATTTTCCCCATATATTTTATCTCATTCAAAAAACCATTTATTCCAAATTATTCAGGAAACTAGTCTAACTTGCTCAAACCAATTCTAACGAACTTTCTAGCCAACCCGACTAACTTCCAAGCTCAAAATCGGGGTGTAACAGGGTACCTATGCCAGAAGTTTCTAATGCATTTCTTGCTGTAAACACTCACTCCCAATCTACGAGGTGAGATTATTATATTCAGGCAGGCTGAGGATGAAACCTTATATGATGCTTGGGAAAGATTTAAAGATCTGTTAAGAAGGTGTCCTATGTATGGGTTTCAAAATTGGACCTAAATACAAACTTTCTACAATGGATTAAATGCACAAACGAGGACTGTCGTTGATGCTTAGGCAGTCGGTTCATTGCTTGACAAGTATTATACGGAGGTTGTGGGTATCCTTGAGAGAATTGTTGTTAACAATTTCCAGTACCCTGTTGCCAGGTTAGGTACCAAAAGTAAAACTAGTTGGAAGTTGAAGGTTGATGAACTAGCGTTCATCCATTCTGAGATTTCTAACCTCACTAGTATGGTGAAAACACTGCAAAAGGACAATGAAGCTTAAGAAGTGAAGGCATTAGAACCATTATGCATCATCTGTGGAGAGTGTAACCCCCTTAGCCCAGCCTAGACGTTTGACCTGAACTACGAAGATTACACGGGGAAAACCAAAGTCAACCTTGATTAACGACCCTTTTTTTCTTTTAATCTTTTCTGGATGCACATTAAGCCTATATGAATACTCAAGAATCATATGAAAGAAGGGCACATTGATCAGAAACATTTAAGGACTCAATTGCATGGATTACACTTTTAAGGACCAAAATGTAATTTTTAGAAAATATTAGGACATTGCAGATTTTAAGATTACCAATATGTAATTAATCATATTACATGCCTCCCTGCCAAAATTCAGCCAAAAGGATATTCCAAGCTCAAGCAATTGCATCCACAACATTCAGGACTAAAATGCAAAACATGAAAACTTAAGACAATTCAAATCATCATCCAACAGTCATCCGTAACGAAACACCAACCTTCATACCGAAACGCCCGTATCGCAACGGTGTTGACCGTTTCGGTACTCGGGTGCGTTCCGAGACCGGTATCGAAACATGCCTCTCTAGTAGCCAAATTATTTCAAAACACCTTCAATCGAAACAGATATCTAAATGCATTAAAATGCATTCTTACACCAGCAACAATTCATAAACTCGTTGCCCACTCAAACTACACCAAAGTACCCTTCCAAAACAACCGAAAACTCAATCGATTTCTACCTAAACCAAGCCCAGCCATTATACAACACTTCCAAAGCATTATCAACATTAAAACACATCTAATAAACATCCTAACTCATCCTTATTCCTCCAGCAATCAAGATTGCACCATTTCACCCCAAAATCACACTTAAAACTACCAAGAAACTCAAGGATCTCAAGGATTTCGGGATCTATATTAACCACACCTCATTTTAACATATAAACCAACTTAGAAATCAATTAAAATTAACACAAAATAGTGCTCAACTCATCAAGTCCGAAAATCATGATTTCCTCCACATTTTCACAAGATTTTGATCTCAAATCAAAACTATATTGAAAACTCAATCAAAAATAGTTATTAGAAGCCAAATATCTTGGGAATTTCAATAAAGAACTTAGATTAGAGGTCGAGAATGGGATTTACCTCCAATCCTTGCTTCCTTTAATAGATGACAAGTTTTCTTTGTAAAAATCTTGAAGAATTAAGGAAGATCTCTTGAAAATGATTTATGAAATGTTGAAAGGATTTTTGGGAGAAAGAATTCTTGAAAAGATGAGAGAAAGTGGTGTTTTGCTAAAATGAGAGGGAATTGGTAATTACCTAAAATGAAAATCCATTAACTACTGATTAGTTAATATCAAAATTCTAATTAAAATCATTTAATTAAAACACATTTAAATCACATGTCATATTGAAGAAAGGTCAAATTGACTTAAAGCCCCCTAAAGATTCTAAGATTTTGGCTTCGAACTAAAAAATCACATTTCCCCAGTTTTGAAACTTTACAATTTGGTCACTACTCAAAATGTCCATTTTCCAAATCCCTTTTAGTAAAATTGACTTGACCAAACTCTTAATTATATTTTTATATGAGTTTAGCAATTTTTATCATAATTTTATCCTATCTCGATCCTTGATTTCCTAAAATCACCTTATGCGATTCGAACCGTTCTCGACCGATCCGATCCGATGTCCAAAACATCTAGGCCAAAAAACCAGGGCATTACAACTCTCCCCCACTTAGGAAATTTAGTCCTCAAAATTCTTACCTGATGGAAAGAGATACGAAAACTGCCTCAGCATGTCCGCCTTGCTTTCCTACGTGTCTTCCCCAACTCCTCGGTGTCGTCACAACACCTTCACAAGTTCTATCGTCTTGCCACGAAGAACTTTGCTACTCACGTCCAGAACCCTCACTGGTTCGTCATCATATGATAGATCCAGATTCAACTCTATCTCCTCAACAGGCATTACATGCGAAGGATCCGATATATACTTTTGTAACATGGAGACATGAAACACATCATGTATCTTCTCCAACTCTACAGGCAATCTCAATCGATATGCCACATGACCAATACGCTCCACAATCTCGTAAGGTCCAATAAACCTTGGGCTAATGTAACACACCGGTTTTGGGCTTAGGAGTTTTGGGGCGTTGACCGGTTGGTCAAAGTGCTGTTCGAATCTTAAGAGGTTAAATTAGGGAAGCCTAGTTCGGGTTGCATTAAAAATGTGGAAAAATGTTCTAAAATCATCTTTTAATATAATTAAGTGAACTGTGAAATCAATTTTGGAAAATGAGTTTTGGAATTGTGACATTTTGGCTAGTGACCAAAATGTAATTTTCGCAAGTTTGGTGGCTGTTTTATAAAGGGTTGGAACTTTGAATCTTTAAGGAGCTATTAATCCAAAAGTGGTTTCTCCAGATTTTTCTAAGATATTATAAGCTATTTTCTGATTTTAAAGATATCAAAAAGGAGGGAAAAGCTCATTTGGCAATTTTCTCAACTAACTTCTCAATTTTCCTTCTCTCATTTTCTCTCAAACCAAACACTACATTTCCAGAGATTTGTTTCTGATTTTCTCACTTAAATCTCTCCTTTCAACTCTCATTTGATTCCAAATCAACATATCTTCAAAACCTCTTCAATTGCTACTTGTTTCATCAAGGGTTTTCATTCCAAAAAGTGGAGAAACACAAGTTTGGAGGTAAGAACGTTCTTCTCCTCTAAACTATCAGTTCTTTACTGAAATTCCTAAGTTTTCAATCCTTAATTGATGTTTAATTAAAGGTTTTAAAGTGTTGAAATGGATCTTGGCTTATTATGCAAGATTTTGATGATTTTTGATGATTTTCGTTAGATCTGATTAATCTGTGATTTGAGAGGTGTTTTTGATGTTAAATGATCTCTAAATTGATAAGGAATTGAGTTTTGATTGATGCAATCCCGGATAGGTTGAGTTTCCTAAGTTTAGCTTGTGTTTCAAGGTAGTTTTTGAGGTGATCTTGGTGATCTGATGTTGCTGGAGGTATAAGGTTGTTAATAGGTTGTTTTTAGATGTTATATGATGTTAATGGAAGTGAGGTTTTGCTGGTTTATGGCTGGGCTTTGTTTAGAAGTGGTTTGGATGCATTTTCGGTTGTGTTTGGTGGCCGAAAATGGAGGTTGGATGAGAGCAGCGAGTTTAGATGCTTTCATTGAAGCAATTAATGCATGATGATGCATTAATCCTCTGCTTTGATGTGTTGAAACAGGGGAGGCATCTTTGGATCCAATATTGGTTGATTCGGAAGCTTGATTTGGTGCTTTGGCTTGAAGCAAAGTGGAAATCGGTGAGTGAGTTTGTGGAAATTGGATTTCAGCTTTTAAAACCAAGGTTTGAAGGTTTTGGGAGCTTAGTTAAGTCTAAACAACTTTGCTAAGCTCAAGTGTAAGTTTTCGGATTTTCTCTCTAGTGGTGGCCATGATTTTGTTGTGATGCAAGATGATGATTTGCATGTTTTTAATTACTGTTTTGAAAGCATGTTTTAGCATGGATTTTGCTGATTATGTAAGCCATATGTTGAAGGTAACTCTAGGTAGGAGTACCTTGCTTTTATACATTGAAATAATGTGGTTTGATGCTTTGATATGCATGATGAAAATGGCTTGGTTTAATGCTTTAAAACAGTGGATTGAATGATGAAAATGATGTATATTGGCAAGTGATGTTTTGAAAAGATTAAGGTCACTAAGGTGGTTAAAATTCCTTGAGTGAGCCTTGTTACTTAAGATCATCAAGGTGGTTAAAAGTCCTTGGATGAGTCTTGTTGCGGACACTAAGGTGGTTAAAAGTCCTTAGGTGATCCTTTCCATGGTGTTTAAAAGTCCATGGGGCCAAGGTGTTTAAAAGTCCTTGGGGCCAAGGTGTTTAAAAGTCCTTGGGGTGATTCAAGCATTAGACACAAAGGTGGTTAAAAGTCCTTGTGTGGTCCTTATTCATGGTG
Source organism: Hibiscus tridactylites (assembly GCA_958450335.1). NCBI lineage: Eukaryota > Viridiplantae > Streptophyta > Magnoliopsida > Malvales > Malvaceae > Hibiscus > Hibiscus tridactylites. Next base: position 71,412,129 of record OY288274.1, on the reverse strand, counting down.
TTTAAAAGTCCATGGCCAAGGTGTTTAAAAGTCCTTGGGGCCAAGGTGTTTAAAAGTCCTTGGGGAGTTGATGAACTTGTTTTAATAAATGAAATGTATCACTTGAGCCAATATGACATGTTAAGAATTTTGTGAAGCATGTGATGCTTGTTTTAATGTTTATGATTAAGCATGAGATTGCTTGTTTAAAGTATGCTTTTGAGCATGTGCAAAGGTTGATTTAAAGCATGTTTTGTAAATGTTTTGAATTGCATTATTGAATGGTTTTTAAAGAGCATGCCTCACTAAGCTTTTGCTTACGCTCTCTTCGTTTTCTTAATTCAATAATGCAGAGCATTAGAGTACCTTGAGGGGTTCAAGAAAGGGCAAGCAATCAAGTTCAAATAAAGCTCAATGTATGAAGGTTTTATAAGTACTTTTTAGCTTTTGGGTGATTTGGCAATGGGGGACCAATGTGTATGTTTTGGGAGGTGTTTGGAACTCCCTAAGTATGTTGAATGTTGTTGAGATTGCTGGTTTTTGAATTGGAACCTTATATGCTTGTTTTGGAAGTTTGGTGTTTGAATAGCTAGCTTGTGTAGGAAGCATGCCTATAGAATTGGGGCTTTTTGCATATGATGTTAGATTGTTGTTTTGATGATTCCTATAAGTCACATATATGTTGAATTGCATGCTGGTAAAGTTTGGTGACATTTGGAGCATGTTTGATTGATCAATTGCATGTTTTGGAATGCCAATTGGCTGCAATCTGTGCAGGCGTTTCGGAACAGTGTGCACCGTTTCGGAACGGGTGCCTTGCATGAACCCAGGCGTCCGAAACGGTATGCACCGTTTCGAAACGGTTTGGTCTCTGCCAAGGCCGTGTTTCGGAACGGGGTCGATCGGTTTCGGAACGGCCCGTGTTTCGGAACGGGGTCGATCGGTTTCGGAATGGCCGACCGTTAGGGGCTGACATTGGCAGTTATATGTTTTGAATTGTTTACGTTTTGGTCCTGAATCTTGTTTGTTCAATTGTTTGAGCTTGGGAAGTCCTTTTGAGCTGAAATTTCACAGAGAAGCATGAAACCTGATTAATTTCAAGATGGTAACTTTAATTTGGGTTAAGTCCTTTTAATTATCAGAAATTACAATTTGGTCCCTAAAGTTGTAATTTGTTCAATTGGGTCCCTGTTTGATCTCTGATGTTTGTGATCTTTGAGTATGTTGTTTGTGTGATCACAATTAGGATTAATGTGCATCCAGACAAGATTAAAAAGAAAAAAAAGGGTCGTTAATCAAGGTTGACTTTCGGGTTGACTTTGGTTTTCCCCGTGTGACTTTCTTAATTCGGGTCAACCGTCTAGGCCGGGTTAAAGGGGTTACATTTGGTAGTATCAGAGCTGAGTTTGCTAGTAATTGGGAATGAATGTATGCATGATTGAAGTATGTTTGGCTTGTATGCTTGTTGTTTGAAAGCATGTTTAGTGGCTTGTGATGTTGATGCAATTGAGATGTATGTTGTGATGTTGCATGTTGAGGGTACCCATTGCCAAACAAAAGCTAATGAAATGATGTTGATTTTGAATGAAATTGAGCTTGAATACTTGGATTGCTTACCTTGCTGGGCCTGACTTGTTTTATTTTGCATTGTGATTGCATGGTAAAAGTATGGCACCACGTAGAGAGTTAAGAGGTAGTGTGCGAGCTACGGCTCCCAATGAGAACGAGAATGAAGAGAATACGGGTAGTGCAGTGTTACCCCCTCCTCCGCCTGGTGGTGGTGCTGGAGGTGAGCGAGCTGAAGCTGCAGCTGGTGCTGGAGCTGCTGGACCAGAGGTTGGTCAGGGGCAAGCTATGCCTGATATGTCTATGCTGGTACAAGCTATTGCGGGTGCTTTTCGAGCAGCAGTAGCTGGAGCTCAAGGAGCTGGGCATCAGGAAGATGCTGGAGTCAGATTACCTTTGGAGCGTCTGCGCAGTCTTGGTTGGACTGAGTTTAGAGGTATGTCTGCTGAGAGTTCGGAAGCTTGGCTAGAGAGTACCAAGCGTATCTTGGGTCAGATGAGCTACACGGATGTGCAAAATTTGGGTTGTGTTGTGTCCTTGCTGCAGGACGATGCATATACGTGGTGGACGACCACCATAGCTGGGATGGCTGAAGTTGATGTTACTTGGACATTCTTTCAGAATGCGTTCAAGAGGAGATATCTTGGAGTGAGATATCTGGATGAGAAAAAGCGTGAATTCATGTCTCTTACCCAAGGGAGCATGAGTGTGGCTGAGTATGAAGTGCAGTTCGTACGGCTCAGTCAGTATGCACCGGAGCTGATACCTGATGAGCGAGAGAGGTGCGAAAGGTTCCGTTATGGCTTGGTGACGGAAGTAAAGACCTACATGTTGGCTGCTGAGTACAATGATTTTGATGTGTTGGTTAGTCGATCCAAGGACATTGAGATGAACTTGGGTTTAGCTGCGAAAGGTGCTGGAGCAAGTTCTGGCAAGAGAGCTGCTGAGTATAGTTCCGGAGGTGGACGGAACAAGAGGGGACGTGATCAGAAGTATCAGTCCTCAGCCAAGAGAGGTGGTGGTGCACCTGCTAGAGGTGGTTTTGCTAGAGCTGATCCTAGTGCTTGCTGGATCTGTGGTTCGCGTGGTCACATGAAGCGTGACTGTCCTCGAGCTGTGAGGGAGGTGCAAGCTCCTGCTGCGGCAGCTGGTAATGGATGTTGGAACTGTGGTTCTGTTGATCATCTGAGGCGAGATTGTCCGAGGTTGGCTGGTGGCCAAGATCGTGCTCCTGTTGTTGCACCGCAGAGAGGTCGTGGGCGCGGCCGTGGTAATTTCCAGAGGAGAGAGGAAGGTGGTCGCGGAGTAGCTCATGTTGTGGCTATTCAGCCTGAGGGTGGAGGCCAAGCTAGGGTGTATGCTCAGCGCGAGGGAAGGAATGATGCTGATGTGATTGCAGGTACCTTTACTTTGCAATCCTTGTCATTGCTTTCTTTGATTGATTCTGGATCTACGCATTCATACATTTTGCGTGAGCATGCTGAATTGCTTGGTTTGCCTGTTGAGTCTTTGGATGTTGGTGTTCGTGTCACTAGTTCTTTTGGTGAAACTGTTGTGACTCGAAAGCTTTATAGAAGGTGTCCCTTGGTTGTTCAAGAACATGTCTTTCATGTTGATCTTATGGAGTTGCCTTTCTATGGTTTTGATGTGATCCTTGGTATGGATTGGCTTGCTGAGCATCGTGCTGTTGTGGATTGTGAGAATAAGCGAGTTTCGCTTAAGCTTGCGGATGATTATGAAGTTGTTGTGGTTGGCGAGAATGTGAAGTTTCTTGCTAATGTGGTGTCTACCATGGAGGCGAGTAGGATGCTGAGGCAAGGTTGCGAAGCTTATCTAGCTTTTGTGATGAATCCTAGCTCTAAGGAGTTGAGGGTGCAAGATATCAAGGTTGTGAAGGAGTTTCCTGGTGTTTTTCCTGAAGAGTTGCCTGGTTTACCTCCTAATCGCGAGGTGGAGTTTGGAATTGAGCTGTATGAGAATACAACTCCTGTGTCCATTACTCCCTATAGAATGGCACCTAAGGAGCTGAAGGAGCTGAAGACGCAGTTGCAAGAGCTGCTAGATCGTGGTTTCATCCGGCCGAGTGTGTCGCCTTGGGGTGCTCCTATCTTGTTTGTGAAGAAGAAGGATGGCACGATGAGGATGTGCATTGATTACCGTCAGCTGAACAAGTTGACTATCAAGAATCGGTATCCTTTGCCGAGGATTGATGATCTCTTTGATCAATTTAGGAGAGCTGCTGTGTTCTCTAAGATTGACTTGAGGTCAGGGTATTATCAGTTGAAGGTGAAGGATGTGGATGTGCCTAAGACAGCTTTCAGGACAAGGTTTGGGCATTATGAGTTCCTTGTGATGCCGTTTGGGTTGACAAATGCTCCTGCTGCTTTCATGGACATGATGAATCGTGTGTTTCATGAATACCTGGACAAGTTCGTTGTGGTGTTCATTGATGATATCCTCGTGTACTCGCGTACTGAGGAGGAGCACAAAGAGCATTTGAGGATTGTGTTGCAAGCTTTGTTGGAGAATCAGCTTTATGCTAAGCTGAGCAAGTGTGAGTTCTGGCTTAGGGAGGTGGTGTTTCTTGGGCATGTGGTCTCAGCTGAGGGGATTCGTGTTGATCCTCAGAAGATTGAAGCGGTGATGAACTGGAAAGTTCCTAAGTCTGTTCATGAAGTCCGTAGTTTCCTTGGTTTGGCGGGATACTACCGGAGGTTTGTGGATGGTTTTTCCAAGATTGCTGCTCCTTTGACGAAGCTGTTGCAAAAGGATGTTAAGTATGAGTGGACGGAAGCGAGACAGCAGGCTTTTGAGAAGCTTAAGGCGGCTTTGACGCAAGCTCCTATCTTGATTCAGCCTGAATCAGGGAAAGAGTTTGTGGTCTATAGTGATGCATCCTATGTTGGTTTGGGGTGTGTGCTGATGCAAGAGGGTAAGGTTGTGGCTTATGCGTCGCGGCAGTTGAAGGTGCATGAGCGCAACTATCCTACGCATGATATTGAGCTGGCTGCAGTGGTGTTTGCTCTGAAGATCTGGAGACATTATCTGTATGGTGAGAAGTGTACTGTGTACACGGATCACAAGAGTTTGAGGTATCTGATGTCTCAGAAGGAGTTGAATCTTAGGCAGCGGCGTTGGTTGGAGTTGCTCAAGCATTATGATTTGACGATTGAGTATCACCCTGGTAAAGCTAATGTTGTTGCTGATGCCTTGAGTAGGAAGGTAGCTGTTGAGCTGAGAGCTATGTTTGCTAGCTTGAGCATATCGCGAGATGGTGGTCTTGTTGCTGAGTTGCAAGTGAAACCATCTTTGGTTCAGTTGATCAAGGAAAAGCAGTTGTTGGATGATTCCTTGGTGTCTCATGTTCAGGATATCGCGGAGGGTAGACCTTCGGATTTCTGCTTTAATGAGGATGGTGTGTTGTGTTTTGGTAGTCGGATAGTAGTGCCTGCTGATGTTGAGTTGAGGCGTGCTATTTTGACTGAAGGTCATAGTAGTCCTTTTGCTATGCACCCTGGTAGTACTAAGATGTATCGTGATCTTCGTGATGAGTACTATTGGGTAGGTTTGAAGAAGGATGTTGCAGAGTTTGTGAGCAAGTGTTTGGTGTGTCAGCGGGTTAAGGCTGAACATCAGGTTCCTTCTGGTTTGTTGCAACCGTTGAAAATCCCTGAATGGAAGTGGGAGAGGGTTACCATGGATTTTGTATCTGGTTTGCCTTTGTCTCCATCAAAGAAGAATTCTGTTTGGGTGATTGTGGATCGCTTGACGAAGTGTGCGCATTTCTTGCCTGTGCATACTACGTTTTCTTTGGACAAGCTGGCAGAGCTGTACATTGCTGAGATTGTGAGGTTGCATGGTGTGCCTAAGTCGATTGTGTCGGATAGGGATCCGAGGTTCACATCGCGTTTCTGGCAGTGTTTGCATCAAGCTCTGGGTACAAGGTTGCATTTCAGTACATCCTATCATCCTCAGTCGGATGGTCAGTCTGAGCGGGTTATTCAGATTTTGGAGGATATGTTGAGATGCTGCATGATTGAGTTCCAAGGTTCTTGGGAGAAGCATCTGCCTTTGGTTGAGTTCGCTTATAACAATAGTTATCAGGCGAGTATACAGATGGCACCTTATGAGGCTCTGTATGGGAGGAAGTGTAGGACTCCTCTTTGTTGGGCTGAAACTGGTCAAAAGTTGGTTTCGATGCCTGCTTTGTTGAAAGGGACCACCGAGAAGGTGAAGCTCATTTGTGAGCGGTTGAAGGCTGCCTCTGATCGGCAAAAGTCTTACGCGGATTTGAAGCGTAAGGAGATAGAGTATGCGGTGGGTGACCGTGTGTTCTTGAAGGTTTCGCCTTGGAAGAAGGTGATGAGGTTTGGCCGGAAGGGTAAGTTGAGCCCTCGGTACATTGGACCATATGAGGTGGTTGAGCGTGTGGGTCCTGTTGCGTATCGGCTGAGGTTACCTCAGGAGTTGGAGAAGATTCATGATGTGTTCCATGTTTCTATGCTCCGGAAGTATAGATCTGATCCTTCGCATGTGATGCCTGTGGAGAAAGTGGTTTTGAATCCGGATTTGACCTATGATGAGGAACCGGTGAAGGTTCTGGATTCGGATAGCAAGGTTCTTCGTGGCAAGACCATTGAGTTGGTGAAGGTGCTGTGGAAGCATCGAGGTGTTGAGGAAGCCACGTGGGAGCGGAAGGAAGACATGTTGAAGCAGTTTCCTTATCTCTTTCCTTCAGGTAAATTTCGAGGACGAAATTTCTTAAGGGGGGGAGAGTTGTAACGCCCCAGTTTTGGGCTTAGGAGTTTTGGGGCGTTGATCGGTTGGTCAAAGTGCTGTTCGAATCTTAAGAGGTTAAATTAGGGAAGCCTAGTTCGGGTTGCATTAAAAATGTGGAAAAATGTTCTAAAATCATCTTTTAATATAATTAAGTGAACTGTGAAATCAATTTTGGAAAATGAGTTTTGGAAGTGTGACATTTTGGCTAGTGACCAAAATGTAATTTTCGCAAGTTTGGTGGCTGTTTTATAAAGGGTTGGAACTTTGAATCTTTAAGGAGCTATTAATCCAAAAGTGGTTTCTCCAGATTTTTCTAAGATATTATAAGCTATTTTCTGATTTTAAAGATATCAAAAAGGAGGGAAAAGCTCATTTGGCAATTTTCTCAACTAACTTCTCAATTTTCCTTCTCTCATTTTCTCTCAAACCAAACACTACATTTCCAGAGATTTGTTTATGATTTTCTCACTTAAATCTCTCCTTTCAACTCTCATTTGATTCCAAATCAACATATCTTCAAAACCTCTTCAATTGCTACTTGTTTCATCAAGGGTTTTCATTCCAAAAAGTGGAGAAACACAAGTTTGGAGGTAAGAACGTCCTTCTCCTCTAAACTATCAGTTCTTTACTGAAATTCCTAAGTTTTCAATCCTTAATTGATGTTTAATTAAAGGTTTTAAAGTGTTGAAATGGATCTTGGCTTATTATGCAAGATTTTGATGATTTTTGATGATTTTCGTTAGATCTGATTAATCTGTGATTTGAGAGGTGTTTTTGATGTTAAATGATCTCTAAATTGATAAGGAATTGAGTTTTTATTGATGCAATCCCGGATAGGTTGAGTTTCCTAAGTTTAGCTTGTGTTTCAAGGTAGTTTTTGAGGTGATCTTGGTGATCTGATGTTGCTGGAGGTATAAGGTTGTTAATAGGTTGTTTTTAGATGTTATATGATGTTAATGGAAGTGAGGTTTTGCTGGTTTATGGCTGGGCTTTGTTTAGAAGTGGTTTGGATGCATTTTCGGTTGTGTTTGGTGGCCGAAAATGGAGGTTGGATGAGAGCAGCGAGTTTAGATGCTTTCATTGAAGCAATTAATGCATGATGATGCATTAATCCTCTGCTTTGATGTGTTGAAACAGGGGAGGCATCTTTGGATCCAAGATTGGTTGATTCGGAAGCTTGATTTGGTGCTTTGGCTTGAAGCAAAGTGGAAATCGGTGAGTGAGTTTGTGGAAATTGGATTTCAGCTTTTAAAACCAAGGTTTGAAGGTTTTGGGAGCTTAGTTAAGTCTAAACAACTTTGCTAAGCTCAAGTGTAAGTTTTCGGATTTTCTCTCTAGTGGTGGCCATGATTTTGTTGTGATGCAAGATGATGATTTGCATGTTTTTAATTACTGTTTTGAAAGCATGTTTTAGCATGGATTTTGCTGATTATGTAAGCCATATGTTGAAGGTAACTCTAGGTAGGAGTACCTTGCTTTTATACATTGAAATAATGTGGTTTGATGCTTTGATATGCATGATGAAAATGGCTTGGTTTAATGCTTTAAAACAGTGGATTGAATGATGAAAATGATGTATATTGGCAAGTGATGTTTTGAAAAGATTAAGGTCATTAAGGTGGTTAAAATTCCTTGAGTGAGCCTTGTTACTTAAGATCATCAAGGTGGTTAAAAGTCCTTGGATGAGTCTTGTTGCGGACACTAAGGTGGTTAAAAGTCCTTAGGTGATCCTTTCCATGGTGTTTAAAAGTCCATGGGGCCAAGGTGTTTAAAAGTCCTTGGGGCCAAGGTGTTTAAAAGTCCTTGGGGTGATTCAAGCATTGGACACAAAGGTGGTTAAAAGTCCTTGTGTGGTCCTTATTCATGGTGTTTAAAAGTCCATGGCCAAGGTGTTTAAAAGTCCTTGGGGCCAAGGTGTTTAAAAGTCCTTGGGGAGTTGATGAACTTGTTTTAATAAATGAAATGTATCACTTGAGCCAATATGACATGTTAAGAATTTTGTGAAGCATGTGATGCTTGTTTTAATGTTTATGATTAAGCATGAGATTGCTTGTTTAAAGTATGCTTTTGAGCATGTGCAAAGGTTGATTTAAAGCATGTTTTGTAAATGTTTTGAATTGCATTATTGAATGGTTTTTAAAGAGCATGCCTCACTAAGCTTTTGCTTACGCTCTCTTCGTTTTCTTAATTCAATAATGCAGAGCATTAGAGTACCTTGAGGGGCAGCAAGAAAGGGCAAGCAATCAAGTTCAAATAAAGCTCAATGTATGAAGGTTTTATAAGTACTTTTTAGCTTTTGGGTGATTTGGCAATGGGGGACCAATGTGTATGTTTTGGGAGGTGTTTGGAACTCCCTAAGTATGTTGAATGTTGTTGAGATTGCTGGTTTTTGAATTGGAACCTTATATGCTTGTTTTGGAAGTTTGGTGTTTGAATAGCTAGCTTGTGTAGGAAGCATGCCTATAGAATTGGGGCTTTTTGCATATGATGTTAGATTGTTGTTTTGATGATTCCTATAAGTCACATATATGTTGAATTGCATGCTGGTAAAGTTTGGTGACATTTGGAGCATGTTTGATTGATCAATTGCATGTTTTGGAATGCCAATTGGCTGCAATCTGTGCAGGCGTTTCGGAACAGTGTGCACCGTTTCGGAACGGGTGCCTTGCATGAACCCAGGCGTCCGAAACGGTATGCACCGTTTCGAAACGGTTTGGTCTCTGCCAAGGCCGTGTTTCGGAACGGGGTCGATCGGTTTCGGAACGGCCCGTGTTTCGGAACGGGGTAGATCGGTTTCGGAACGGCCGACCGTTAGGGGCTGACATTGGCAGTTATATGTTTTGAATTGTTTACGTTTTGGTCCTGAATCTTGTTTGTTCAATTGTATGAGCTTGGGAAGTCCTTTTGAGCTGAAATTTCACAGAGAAGCATGAAACCTGATTAATTTCAAGATGGTAACTTTAATTTGGGTTAAGTCCTTTTAATTATCAGAAATTACAATTTGGTCCCTAAAGTTGTAATTTGTTCAATTGGGTCCCTGTTTGATCTCTGATGTTTGTGATCTTTGAGTATGTTGTTTGTGTGATCACAATTAGGATTAATGTGCATCTAGACAAGATTAAAAAGAAAAAAAGGGTCGTTAATAAAGGTTGACTTTCGGGTTGACTTTGGTTTTCCCCGTGTGACTTTCTTAATTCGGGTCAACCGTCTAGGCCGGGTTAAGGGGGTTACAGCTAATCTTACCCTTACGCCCAAATCTCATCACCTTCTCCCAAGGAGATACCTTCAAGAAAACACGTTCGCCAACCGCGAACTCAATTTCCTTACGATTCAAGTCCGTGTAAGACTTTTGCCTATCCGATACTACTTTTAACCGCTCACAAATGAGCTTCACCTTCTCGGTGGTTCCCTTAAGCATAGCCGGTATCGAAATTAACTTTTTCCCAGCTTCTGCCCAACAAAGAGGGGTTCTACATCTCCTCCCAGACAAACCCTCGTATGGAGCCATTTGGATACTTGCCTGGTAACTATTGTTATACGCAAACTCAACCAACGACAAGTGCTTCTACCAAGAACCCTGAAAATCTATTACACAACATCTCAGCATGTCCTCAAGCACTTGAATCACATGTTCTGACTGTCCATCCGTCTGCGGATGATCAGAAGTGTTGAAGTTCAAACGTGTACCCAAGGCTTGATGCAAACATTCCCAAAATCGCGATGTAAACGTCGGATCCCTATCCGACACAATGGACTTTGGCACACCATGCAACCGCACAATCTCAGATATGTACAACTCAGCCAACTTATCTAAGGTATATATAGTATGCACAGACAGAAAATGTGCACACTTCGTAAGTCGATCCACAATCACCCAAACTAAATTCTTCTTTGTCGGTGACAAAGGCAAACCAGACACAAAATCCATGGTGATTTTCTCCCACTTCCATTCTTGAATTCTCAAAGGCTGCAACAATCCAGAAGGAACCTGATGCTCAACCTTCACTCACTAACACAACAAGCACTTACTAACGAAATCAGCCACATCCTTTTTCAACCCCACCAAGTAATACTCATCCTTTAGGTCACGATACATCTTTGTACTACCCGGGTGCATAGCAAAAGGAATACTATGAGCTTCAGTTAGAATAGTGTGCCCTAACTCAGCATCATCTGGCGCCACTATTCGACTCCCAAAACACAGAACACCATCATCACTAAAGCTAAAATCTGACGGTCTATCTTCTGCAATGTCTTGAACATGCGAAACAAGAGAATCATCAAGCAACTGTTTGACTTTGATTAACTCTATCAAAGATAGTTTCACATGCAACTCTGCCACAATGCCACCATCATGCGATATGCTCAAACGAGCAAACATCACTCTCAATTCCACAACCACTTTCCGGCTCAAAGCATCAGCTACAACATTAGCCTTTCCCTAGTGATACTTTATCGTCAGGTCATAATCCTTAAGCAACTCCACCCAATGTCGCTGCCTAAGGTTCAACTCCTTCTGAGACATAAGGTATTTCAAGCTCTTGTGGTCTGTGAACACAACACATTTCTCACCATAAAGGTAATGCCTCCAAATCTTTAAGCCAAACACCACAACTGCAAGCTCAAGATCATGAGTAGGGTAGTTGCGCTCATGCACCTTCAACTGCCTAGATGCATAGGCCACCACCATACCTTCATGTATCAACACGCAACCCAAACCAACAATGGACGCATCACTATAGACCACAAACTCCCTTCCAGACTCAGGTTGGATCAAAATAGGAGCTTGCGTCAAAGCTTCCTTCAGCTTCTCAAAAGCTTGTTGCCTCGCCTCCGTCCACTCAAAGTGAACATTCTTTTGCTGAAACTTGGTCAAAGGTGCCGCTATCTTTGAGAAACCCTCGACAAACCTACGATAATACCCAGCCAACCCAAGGAAATTCCGTACCTCCGTCACTGACTTAGGCACTTTCCAACTCATCACAACCTCTACTTTTTGCGGGTCAATGCAGATACCCTCAGCCGATACAACATGCACAAGAAAGACCACATCCCTAAGCCAAAACTCACATTTACTCAGCTTAGCATACAACTAATTTTCCAACAACGCTTGCAAAACAATTCTCAAGTGCTTATCATGATCCTCCTCGGTACGCGAATACACAAGGATATCTTCAATGAACACCCCCAAAAACTGATCCAAGAATTCATGAAATACACGATTCATCTTATCCATGAAAGCAGCAGGCGCATTGGTTAAACCAAACGACAACACCAAAAATTCATAATGCCCGTACCTCGTCCGAAAAGCAGTTTTAGGTACGTCCACATCTTTCACTTTCAGCTGATAGTACCCCGATCTCAAGTCTATCTTACAAAACACTAAGCCTCCCTGAAACTGATCAAAGAGACCATCAATTCTAGGCAAGGGATACTTGTTTTTGATTGTCAACTTGTTCAGTTGCCGATAATCTATACACATTCTCATCGTCCCATCTTTCTTCTTCACAAACAAGACCGGTGCACCCCAAGGTGACACACTTGGCCGAATAAAACCTCGATCAAATAATTCCTGCAATTGTGTTTTCAACTCTTTCAACTCTTTAGGTGCCATGCGATAAAGAGGAATTGACACCGGAGTTGAGTTCTCGTACAACTCTATACCAAACTCAACTTCTCTGTTTGGTGGCAATCCAAGAAATGCTTCTAGAAAAACACCCAGAAAATTGCGAACAGTTCGGATGTCCTGCACACGCACATCCTTGGCGTCAAGATTCATCACATAGGCAAGATAAGCCTCACAACCCAACCTCATCATACGATTTGCTTCCAAAGTCGAAATCACATTCGACAAGAATCTCACATTCTCGCCTACTACAACAACCTCATAGTCATCGACCAACTTTAAGGTGACTCGCTTAACATCAAAGTCAACCACCACCCTATGCTCCATCAACCAATCCATGTCAAGGATTACGTCAAATTCATAGAAAGGCAATTCCATCAAATCTACAAGGAAAACATGTCCTTGCACAGACAAAGGGCATCTCATGTACAGCTTCCTAGTGACTATAGTCTCACCAAAAGAACTAGTCACTTGCATTCCCACTTCAAGCATCTCAACAGGTATATCAAGCAAATATGCATGCTCACTCAAGATATAAGAATGCGTGGATCCAGAATCAATCAAAGCCAACAAAGCTAAAGACTGGAGAGCGAAGGTACCTGCGATCACATCGGTATCATTGCCCTCCTCGCGCTGAGCATACACCCTTGCTGGTCAACCTCCCTCAAGCCGAACAACTACAACGTGAGCAATACCTCGCTGCCCCTCATCTCTCCTCTGAAAGTTCCCACGACCGCGCCCACGGCCTCTCTGAGGTGCAGCTACCAGAGGAGCACGTCCTTGGCCTCCACCAGCCAACAAAGTACACTCCCTCCTCATATGATCTGTCAAACAACAATTCCAACAAGAATTCCATGTCACCACAACAGAAGCCTGAACCTCTCTAGCGGCTCGAAGACAATATCGCCTCAAATGGTCCCTCAAACCACATGTCCAGCATGAATGCTGCTAAGATCTCATACGACCTCCCTGAGTTTATCCACCTCGACCCGGAACACCACGCCTTCCCTCAGGCTGGTGTCTCCTATCACAGTCTCTTTTTTTTCGTGCACCACTGGAACTATACTCAGCAGTTCTCTTCCTAGAGCTAGAACCAACACCTCTAGAAGACAAACCCAGGTTCTGCTCGATGCCCTTTGCCTGACATACAAGAACGTCAAAATCAGTGTAATCAGTAGCCAGCATGTACGTCTTAACTTCCTGTACCAAATCGTACATGAAGCGATCACATCGATGCCTCTCACTAGGTACCAACTCAGGAGCATACTGGCTCAAGCGTACGAACTGGACCTCGTACTCAGCCACCGAAAGATTTCCCTAAACAAGCGACATAAACTCTCGTTTCTTCTCATCCAAGTATCTCACACCTAGATACTTTCTCCTGAAGGCACCTCTAAAGAACTCCCAATCAACTTCATTGGGTTCCATACCAGCTGTGGTAGTCGTCCACCAGCTGTAAGCATCACCTTGTAGCAATGACACTACACATCCCAACTTGCGCACATCACTACAACCCATCTGATCCATTATGAGGATTGTACTTGCTAACCAGGCCTCGGACGCCTCAAGTGACATACCATAGAACTCTACAGCTCCCAAACTCCTCAACCTTTCCAAAGGTAAGCCCACCTGCCCAGCTGCAGGGGCCTACACTTGCGCTCCGGCAACATCAGCCTGAAACACTCCGGTGATCGCCTCAACTAGTGGCGCCAAATTACCCAATCCCGGACCAGCTTGTCCTTGTTGCACCTGCTCCCCACCTCCAGGTGACGGCGGAGGAGGTAGATCTCCACCATGAGGGACATCAGCCCCTTGCTCAACATGGTTATCCTGCTCAGCCGTAGGCACTATCGTATTGGACCTCAACTCCCTTCTAGGTCCCATGTGCTATTTTAAACAAACACAAGAACGTAAACAAATCAAACCATTTAGGCCAGCTGCAAGCAAGAATCCAAGTTTACAAAACATTTGATTAGTGTAATAAGGCAATGGGCACCCAATTTCCCCACAGAGCATAGCATACACAAAACATCATGCTCACATACATTTCATCATCCCAAAATTACCACATATCGACATAACATCATCAACATACCATTATATTCATCCCATATGCAATTCACATCAATCAACATGGCACAAAGTTCAAAATTCAACATTAGCATGCTTTTCACACATCATACTTCAATTCACATCAATTACACATACCAACATTCCTAATTCTTTCGTAACCTGGCTTTGATACCAGCAAATGTAACCCCCTTAGCTCGGCCTAAACGTTTGACCCAAACTACGAAGATTACACGGGGAAAACCAAAGTCAACCTTGATTAACGACCATTTTTTTCTTTTAATCTTTTCTAGATGCACATTAAGCCTATGTGAATACTCGAGAATCATATGAAAGAAGGGCACAACGATCGAAAACATTTAAGGACTCAATTGCATGGATTACACTTTTATGGACCAAAATGTAATTTTTAGAAAATATAAGGACATTGCAAATTTTAAGATTACCAATATGTAATTAATCATATTACATGCATCCCTGCCAAAATTCAGCCAAAAGGACATTCCAATCTCAAGCAATTGCATCCACAACATTCAGGACTAAAATGCAAAACATTAAAACTTAAGAAAATTCAAATCATCATCCAACGGTCATCCATTTCAAAACACCAACCTTCGTACCGAAACGCCCGTATCGCAACGGTGTTGACCGTTTCAGTACTTGGGTGCGTTATGAGACCGGTATCGAACCATACATCTCCAGTAGCCAAAATGTTTCGAAACACCTTCAATCCTACATAAATGATATGGCCATTATAGGCCCCCGTTTCGGAACAGTTAAGGGTGTTTCGATACACCCTACCATGTGACAGCAAAAAATGCTGGTTTTTCATGCTTTTCACACTCGAATCAACCCCGGGACATCTCACAACATACATACAACATGGATACATATAAACAATCATCATACTGAGGCAATAACTTAAACATAGCAACCAAAACGTAGGTAGAGGCACTAAAGCCATGCTCCCTAGTTCACCAAAACCATAACAAGCTATAACATCATATAAAAAAAACTCCAATCACCAAAGGCCATTTACAACTCATGTATAGGCAAACCAACATGCTCAAAGTAAAGGGAAACATTCTCAAACATTCCAAAGTATATATATCCCACCCATTGCCACTTATTACACTAAAGACGAACCACATACATCTCCTTAACAAAGCTTTGGATTCCTCTTGCTTTTGGGCTGCCTTCAAAGGTTCAATTCTCTGCATTGATGAAACAAAAGAGCGTAAGCAATAAGCTTAGTGAGGATCGCTAAACAACATTCATCAATGCATTAAACATGACTTGCAAAGCCACCACTTTTATCACATGCCTTTTCATAAAACATGCCTTCTCAAGACACCAATGCATTTTATAAACACACGCTCATATGCATCATCATAAACATCAATTAAACCATTGCTCATGCTTTACCAAGCATCTCATGCATTCTTGCATCATACACAATTATCTCATGCATCCTTGCAATATATACAAGCATCTCATGCTTTACTTTATTCATTTACATTATATTGGTTTTCAAGTGATAATACACAAACCATTTCAACACAAGACACAATTGTGTACGTGGATTACAAGCGTTGTCCCTCACGCTTCATACAAACTACCAGACTACACAAGGTGGAGACAAATGGCACAATCACAACCCCTCAACACCATATAATTGTTTATCCACATTAATCCACTGTTTTTCAAGCATAACCACAATGTCCTTTCAGCCAAAAGGACATTCCAATCTCAAACAATTGCATCCACAACATTCAGGACTAAAATGCAAAACATGAAAACTTAAGAAAATTCAAATCATCATCCAACGGTCATCCATTTCAAAACACCAACCTTCGTACCGAAACGCCCGTATCGCAACGGTGTTGACCGTTTCCATACTTGGGTGCGCTCCGAGACCGGTATCGAAACATACCTCTCCAGTAGCTAAAATGTTTCGAAACACCTTCAATCGTACATAAATGATATGGCCATTATAGGCCCCCGTTTCGGAACAGTTAAGGGTGTTTCGATACACCCTACCCTGTGACAGCAAAAAATGCTGGTTTTTCTTGCTTTTCACACTCGAATCAACCCCGGGACATCTCGCAACATGCATACAACATGGATACATATCAACAATCATCATACTGAGGCAATAACTTAAACATAGCAACCAACACGTAGGTAGAGGCACTAAAGGCATGCTCCCTAGTTCACCAAAACCATAACAAGCTATAACATCATATAAACAAAACTTCAATCACCAAAGGCCATTTACAACTCATGTATAGGCAAACCAACATGCTCAAAGTAAAGGGAAACATTCTCAAACATTCCAAAGTATATATATCCCACCCATTGCCACTTATTACACTAAAGACGAACCATATACATCTCCTTAACAAAGCTTTGGATTCCTCTTGCTTTTGGGCTGCCTTCAAAGGTTCAATTCTCTGCACTGATGAAACAAAAGAGCGTAAGCAATAAGCTTAGTGAGGATCACTAAACAACATTCATCAATGCATTAAACATGACTTGCAAAGCCACCACTTTTATCACATGCCTTTTCATAAAACATGCCTTCTCAAGACACCAATGCATTTTATAAACACATGCTCATATGCATCATCATAAACAACAATTAAACCATTGCTCATGCTTTACCAAGCATCTCATGCATTCTTACATCATACACAATTATCTCATGCATCCTTGCATCATATACAAGCATCTCATGCTTTACTTTATTCATTTACATTATATTGGTTTTCAAGTGATAATACACAAACCATTTCAGCACAAGACACAATCGGGTATGCGGATTACAAGCGTTGTCCCTCACGCTTCATACAAACTACCGGACTACACAAGGTGGAGACAAATGGCACAATCACAACCCCTCAACACCATATAATCGTTTATCCACATTAATCCACTGTTTTCAAGCATAACCACAATGTCCTTTCCACAAGCACACATGCTTAACATCAGATGCATTTTCATATGAAAACCAAGGATCACTTACTTAGTGCATCCTTAACATAATAACATTAAAATCTAGCATTAAACCTTGCTTAAACTTGCTCAAAAACAGTAAACAAATCCACTCTTACATCAAATGCATTTTTATCAAACTTAGCACATTTCCACGAGAGGGATTACCGAAACACTTACACTTGAGCTTAGTTAAGTGTTTCAAACTTACACTAAGCTCCCAAGAGCACGCTCAAGGCGTTAAAAAGTAGGAAATTGCATTTTCACTCATAGATACGTGAAGCCTCGTTCGCCGACATGGAAATTACACCTCCGAAGCCTCCAAAATCACCTCATTAGCTTCCGAATCAAAATACTTTGTTTTCGCATCATCAAAACAGAGATCTAAATGCATTAAATTGCATTCTAACTCCAACAACAATTCATAAACTCATTCCACACTCAAATTACACCAAAATACCCTTCCAAAATACCCAGCAATCATACAACAATTCCAAAGCATTATCAACATCAAAACACATCTAATAAACATCCTAACTCATCCTTATACCTCCGGCAATCAAGATTCCACCATTTCACCCCAAAATCACACTTAAAACTAACAAGAAACTGAAGGATCTCAAGGATTCCGAGATCTATATTAACCACACCTCATTTTAACATATAAACCAACTTAGAAATAAATTAAAATAAACACAAAACAGTGCCCAACTCATCAAGTCCGAAAATCATGATTTCCTCCACATTTTCACAAGATTTTGATCTCAAATCAAAACTATATTGAAAGCTCAATCAAAAATAGTTATTAGAAGCCAAAAATCGTGGGAATTTAAATAAAGAACTTAGATTAGAGGTTGAGAACAGGATTTACCTCCAATCCTTGCTTTCTTCAATAGATGACAAGTTTTCTTCGGAAAAATCTTGAAGAATTAAGGAAGATCTCTTGAAATGATTTAAGAAAGTGGAGTTTGGTTAAAATGAGAGGGAATTGGTAGTTACGTAAAATGAAAATCCATTAACTACCAATTAGTTAATACCAAAATTCTAATTAAAATCATTTAGTTAAAACCCATTCAAATCACATGTCATATTGAAGAAAGGTCAGATTGACTTAAATCCCCCTAAAGATTCTAAGATTTGGGCTTCAACCTTAAAAATCATATTTTCCCCAGTTTCGAAACTTTACAATTTGGTCACTACTCAAAATGTCCATTTTCCAAATCTATTTTTGTAAAATTGACTTGACCAACCTCTTAATTATATTTTAGAGGATTTTAGCAATTTTTATCATAATTTTATCATATCCCGATCCTTGATTTCCTAAAATCACCTAACGCGATTCGAACCGTTCTCGACCGGTCCGATCCGATGTCCAAAACATCTAGGGCCAAATCAAGGGCGTTACAGAGAGAGTCACCATATCATCCTTGCTCCGCCAACGTTGAGTTTGGCAGCTTCGATGAGAAACTTGGAGGTCCAGATTGGGCAGATTGCCAATTCACTTAGCAACAGGCCCCAGTGAGCTTTGCCAAGTGACACGGAAGACGCCAGGCAAAAGAGAAATGAACAATGCAAAGCCATAACACTTTGGAGTGGCAAGAAGTGCGAGGTTGAGACATCAAACAACCTGGCATTCTATTGTCAAATAGAAGAGAAAAGGTCAGTAGATGTACCACAAGAGCTGGAGAACTAAGAAGAGGATGGAAGCATTGCTTGCTATCAAACTAACGTCAATGAGAAAACTGATGCCAGCGAGTAGAATGATGCAAGCCTAGAGTCTGATGCCATCAAACTATTGGAAAAGCCAGTAGAACTAGCATATGTTTATCCACCTCCACCCTTTCCAAAAAGGTTACAAAAGCACAAGAAGGATCAACAATTTAAGTGTTTCTTGAAAGTGCTAAAATAATTGCAGATCAATATACCATTAGTGGAAGCACTAGACTAGATGCCCAATTACGTGAAATTCATGAAAGATGTCTTGTCCAAAAGAGAAAGTTTGGAGACTTTAAGACTATAGCTCTCACCAAAGGATGCAGCACCAGGATACTCAGTCGGTTGGCACCAAAATTAAAAGGTCCAAGGAGTTTCACTATCTCGTGTACTATTGGCAATAGATTCATGGGTGTGGCACTATGTGACATTGGTCCTGGAATTAACTTGATACCGATGTCAATGTTCAAGAAGCTTGGCATTGAATCAAGGCCCACTACCATGACACTTTACTTGGCAGATCGATCTTTCGCACATCCTAAGGGTAAGATTGATGATATTTTGGTAAAGGTAGATAAATTTACATTTCCAGTAGACTTTATTATTTTAGGTTTGATGTTGATGCTAATATCCCAATTATATTGAGAAGACCTTTTCTTGCAACTGGTAGTGTAACATCCCTTCTCGGTCTGGTAGGAAATCGAGTCAGAAACCGTTACCGGTGATTAATGTAGTGATTCTAGAACAATAATTCATTCAATAAACAATACGATGTGATACATTATCGATATACAACAGTAAAAAATTGTATTCAGACTTGCTAATCTATTATAGGGCCAAATTTTAAACTTTTATAAGATCTAGGGACTTAATTGTAATTTCGTTAATTTAAGGGTCCTTTCAATAAAGCGACTGCACTACAATTAAATTCAACTCAATTTTAGTAAGCCTGCAAATTTTCACGTTAGTCCGAGTTCATTTACCCACCTGATTAAACTTTAGAAGATTTAGCGACCAAATATAAACAATGCAAAACAATATTCATTGCAAATTAAGGGTTATAACTAACACCGTACCGAAACACCTTAGGTTGTATTGATATAGGCATATTTTAATTAAAATTTCCAAGGACACTATCTAATACCGCACTGAAATGACCAGGGATGTTTCGGTACATATAAACCTCTAATGACATTAACCAAACGGCCATGTTTCAATACGGTTTAACACGTATGGATCCCTGTTGACTCGTGTTAATTATGTTGTTAAGTGTGCAAAAGTCCTATATTTATGCCCTAGTTTAGCTCAATTATTGTTGTTCTTAAGTATGGTTTAGTTGCATTTATTAGGAAAGCATACACAAAACTGCATAGATTAGATATTTTGCCTTATTTGATGAACTTAATTGTTTATATATATATAAGATATTGTTCAAGTGTGTTTTCTATCTGTCGCAGGTACCCGCCCAACCAGATGTCGCCGAGGCAGCAGAGAGGGTAGAAGAGGAGAAGCAGGAAACAGATGGAGGAAGCTGTTGGATCATTTGGAGAGCTGATCGAGGAGGAAAAGCCCAGAATGAAGAGCTGGGCAAACCCCTACACACCAATCCACACATCTGCTGAGGCACTCAACAGTGTGCCGATGAGGCAGCAACTCAAGGAAGGGTGGACAAATGCAAAGTGGTATGCAATTGAAAGAGCTTACCAAGCTCGGTTTTTGGAGACCACTTGCACGTGCGTTGGAGCCCAACAGACAAAGAAAATCCATGGTCAAAGTCAAGATGGAAAAAGTCAAACTAGAATCTAGGAAAATTTAATGTTCTTTAAATTAGTTGTAATGATATTCTAACTAGTATGCATGCCCTAAACCGACTTAGGCCTATGCTCCTCCCCTACATATATGTAATCGACTTGAAGGAAAAAACACAATTGCGATTAGAGAGAAAACTCCTTCTTGACGAAACCCCTTTGTGCTGCCATCCTCCACGTTCTAAACCTTCGCTAGGGCTAAGGGTTAGTTGTGTAGTAGTTGTGAGAGTTTTGCTTGTATTCGTTTAAGAGTTCAGTTTTTGCAATAAAATTAAAGGTTTGTTTACTCTTGGTTCTTCATTGTTTCAATCCTTATTGGGAGAGAAGAGAGCTTCAATATATTTGTTCAATATCGGGAGAGTTGGACTCACGAAACGAGTAAACAAGGTTTTATCCAACCATAGCGTAAAGTTATTTAGGATTAGGGATAAGTTAGAAGTTCAGCGGTTAAGAGAGGCTTCATATTCGGTTGGTGTTCATCCTTATATTCACACTGGGATGTAGGATCTAAGACGTTTTCGCCAATAGTACTTCAAGCTTAGGGATAAGAGGAAGTCATTGAAGGGAGCCTTGCCGAACTTTGAATCATCGCTTAACTGCCTAGGGAGTCACATTGGTCTCTACCGAGGCGGGCTTCTGCCGAGGCATACTTGTGGGCAGCTACCAAAAGTTGTTAAGTTGATCTGCAAAATTGTGCCGAGATAGTGCATCCAATCTCCACACTATGAAGCATTCCAATACCAGCCCATTCTCTCACTCTGATTTCTCAATTTATTTTACTTGCTTTAGTCTTAGCTTTAATCAAACCAACTCTCATTATTTGTGTTTTTAATTTTACTTGTGCAGAAAAGTAAACTCTGAAAGGTTGTCACAATCCCTGTGGAGATGATATCTTAAATACTATAACTTGGCATCGTGTACACTTGCACGATAATTGCGCATCACTTTTGCACGCAACACCTATTTTGATACACTCTGAGCGTGTATCGAAACAAGTTTTGACAGTGGCTAAAGTCCCCAAAATTGTATCAATACGCCCCTAAGCCATATTGAAACACCCTTCTTTACCCTGGTTCCTTATAGCTTCAATATGATGGTCGTACTGAAACGCCATCACCTGTTTTGGTACGCCTGCCCTGTAATGACAAATTTTAGTCTGATGTTTATCCAATTTAACCTACCAAACGATGTCCAAATGCATTTGAGCTCTACTTACTACATTTCAATACTATAAACTACTAGCATGACAACTTTCATGATTGTATGAATACGTTTACTAGGTTTTTACCCTTTAGAGCCCATTATGCCAATTTACTCACTTTTAGCACAACAAAAAAGTCATTTTAGGGTCTTTAACTACATTACAAACCACACATAAACATACCAAAAGGGACTCAAATGACTAGTTCAACTACATTGCCTTCGTTCTAGAAGTTCATAAGGACAAAACACGTTACTTAAAGCTTGTAGTGACTTGTATAGCCCCGACATCTTCGATCTTCAACAAAAGTAACCTCTTTAACCTGAAATACATGAAATGAAATGCATTATGTATACTTTGCCTAGTGAGGTTGACGTGAAAAATATCCATATCAACAATATGCACTTCAATTCATGAATTAAGCAATATCAATGTTATAAGTCTATTGAATCAATGTAATGTTCATGTTCAACAACTATACCTTTCTGATTCTACATTAACCCTTTGATCGAATCAAGATAGTGAATATGTGAATACATATGCCTTGCCAAATCAATAAATGGTCTAGTCTCTTCGCCTCGCCAATATGACAAATAACATACACATCCATCTGCCACGCGAAGTCAATATAGGTTGTAGCCTTAGGACCATAGCCCACCTGTATATTGAGGTCATGAATTCTATGGCATGTCAATTGTATCCAATGATTTGATCCCAAGGTTCAATAACAATAATAACAATCAAGATTCAATGATAATTACAATGTTCAATGTTTCCAATGTGTTTATCAATAAACAATTTTCTGATACCAATGTTCCTTCAAAAATTCTATAACTATAAAAATATTCAATGAATTCGATGCCAATTTCAATGATTGACGATTTATTTACTATGTTTCTATAACAATATCTATGCCAATAACAATGACGACGACAATACCATTGTCCAATGTCCAATGCTATACTTACCGATGCTTACCAATGTATCCATCTAATGACTCGATGAAATATCCCTTAGAGCAAAGTTAGCTATAGTAATAAAAAAATGAATTTGGGAAGTCTCTTCGCCTAATCTCGAGACTTCGACTACACTCACCTTGAAAATCTGATGCTTTTAGCGCTCTCAGATAACACCCCCTTTGTTCCTAGCCCTTGGTGAATTCAATGGATGTTCTTTATCAACTTCTTCAGCTAGGGAATCAATAGAAGTGTGTTAGAAACAATACCACAACATTGTAATCGATATCTAAACTGTAACACCCCAATTTTGGGCTTAGAAGTTTTGGGTTTGGCCTGGGTCGGTCGGGTTGCGGTTCGAATATAAAAGGGTGAATTTAGGAAAGCCTAGTTCGGGTTGCATTAAAAATATGGAAAAATGTCTTAAAATCCTCTTTTATTATATATAAGAGAAATGTGAAATCAATTTTACAAAATAAGGTTTGGAGGTTTGACATTTTGGGTTAGTGACCAAAATGTAATTTTTGAAAACTGTGTGACTGTTTTAGAAAGGATTGAAACTTTGAATCTTTAAGGAGATATTTACCCAAAAGAGTTTCTCCAGATTTTTCTGAATATTTATCAACTAATTAATGGTTTTAAAATAAAGGTAAAAGGGAGGGAAAGATATTTTGGGCATTTTAACTAACTTTTCTCTAAATTTCCATTTTCTTTTCTCTCAACTTTTCTCTCAACCCAAATACATTTCTCCAGCAAAATTCCCTCTGACTTTGACAACTAAAGATGAGATTTCAATCCTCGTTTAATCTCTAATCATCTCTTCAACAAAACCTTAGCATTTGCTTATTGGTTTTTCATGAATTTTGGTTCCAAAAAGGGAGAAACTCAAGTTTAGAGGTATGAACGTCCTTCTCCTCTAAATTCTCAGTTCTTTACTGAAATTCCTAAGTTCTCAATCCTTGATTTGTGTTTTATTAAAGGTTTTACAATTGTATTCTTGATCTTGGCTTTTAAATGCAAGATTTGGTTTAATTTTGATGAAATTCGTATGATCTGATTGGGCATTGTTTTGATGTGTCATTTTGATGTTAAATGAATGTTTAATTGATGAGAAATGGAGGTTTAATCAATGCAATCCCGGATAGGTTAATTTTCCTAAGTTTTCCTTGAGTTTTTGGTTGTTTTTGGGGTGATCTTGGTGTTCTGCTATAGCTGGAGGTATAAGGATGTGTTTAGATCCTTTTTGGATGTTAATTGAGGTTTAAGAATGTTTGGATTTGATGGATCTTGGCTGGGTAGTGTTGTGGAGTTGTTTGGATGTGTTTTCGGTTGTGTTTGGTAGCCGAAAATGGAGTGTGGATGAGAGCAGCAAGTTTAGGTGCTTTCATTGAAGATATTAATGCATGATGATGCATTAATCCTCTGCTTTGATGTGTTTAAAACAGGGGTGTCATCTTTGGATCTTTGTGGTGGTGATCCAGAAGCTTGATTGGTGTTTCGGCGAGTGGTGAAACGGAATCGGTGAGTGGATTTTGGTTTTCGGCTTTGAAACCAATGTTTTGAAGGTTTGGGAGCTTAGTTTAAGTCTAAGCAACTTAGCTAAGCTCAAGAGTAAGTTTTCAGAAGTACACACTTTATGTTGAACCATGGAATGGTTGCATGCAATGTGATTTGTTGCATGTTTTAAACTCTGTTTTGAAAGCATATTTTAGCATGTTTAATTGCTGATTTTATAAGCCATGTGTTGAAGGATGCTCAAGGTAAGAGATCCTTGTTTTGAACATTTGATAAAATGTGGTTTTAATGCATAATGTTGCATGATGATTAATGGCTTTGTGAAATGCTTTAAAACAGTAGATTATTGTTGTTAAATGATGCATATTGGCAAGTGATGTTATGAGAAAGGTTAAGAACACTATGGTGGTTAAAAGTCCATAGGTGGTTCTTGTGTTAAGAACAACATGGTGGTTAAAAGTCCATGGTTGGTTCTTGTTAAGGTCACAAAGGTGGTTAAAAGTCCTTGTGTGAGCCTTGTGTATTTTAAGAACAACATGGTGGTTAAAAGTCCATGGGTGATTCTTGTTAAGGACACAAAGGTGGTTAAAAGTCCTTGTGTGGTCCTTTTGAATTGTAAGAACATCATGGTGGTTAAAAGTCCATGGATGATTCTTGTGCTAAGGACACAATGGTGGTTAAAAGTCCATGTGTGGTCCTTGTGAATTGTAAGATCACAATGGTGGTTAAAATTCCATGTGTGGATCTTGTATTGTTTGTATCACTTGTGGCCATTATGACATGTTATAAACTTGAAGCATGAAATGCTTGTTTTAAATGCTTATGTGCATGTACAAATGATGTTTTGAACTAAGGTTTATAAAGGTGTTTTAAATATGCATTATTGAGTTGTTTTAAATGAGCATACCTCACTAAGCTATTAGCTTACGCTCTCTCCTTTCCTAAACCAATAATGCAGAGCATTGAAGTGCATTAGGGGCAGCAAGGAGGTCAAGAATCCAAGTGAAGAACTAAGCTCATGTATGGTGAAAGTTTCTTAACACTATTAGCTTTTGGCATTTGGCAATGGGGAACTTATGTTGTTGTTTTGGGAGATGTTTTTGACTCCCTAAGTTGGTTTTATGTTGTTGTTGATGATGGAACATGTAATTGGCCTTTGTGAAGTTGGTTTGGTATTATGGTGCTTGAATGGTTTTCTCCATAAGATGCGTGCCTTTAGAATTGGGGATTTGCTAAATTGATGTCATGCTTGAGAATGATTGATGCTTTTATGTTCCTTAAGCATACAATGACTTGTTGGTATGATTTGATGACATTATGATGATGTTTGACGCATTTTTGGGGCTGAATTTGGGACAGTTCTGGTGTGTGTATCGATACTCGGGCTCGCGTATCGATACGCATAAGCCAAATATGTGCTTTTCTGCACAGGGGTATCGGTACGGTTGCGAGGTGTTTCGATACGGTAGGACAAATATGAATGCTGTACCGATACGCGGGAGAGCGTATCGATACCTTTCCTTTGAGTTTGGTCACTGCCTTCCCCGCGTATCGATACTACTCCAGGCGTACCGATACGCGACCGTTAATTCAGTTAATGGCATCTTTGCAGAGTTTGTAAATGTTACGTTTTGGTCTCAAATCTTTGTATATGCAATTGAATGAGTTTGAGATGTCCGTTTGAGCTGAAATTTGGCAGAGAAGCATGGAAGATGATTAATTTCATATTGGTAACTTTTAATTGGGTTAAGTCCTTATAATTTTCAGATTTTGCATTTTGGTCCCTAAATTCATGTTTTGTGCAATCAAGTCCCTAAATGTTTTCTGATTGCTGTGAGCTTTGAATATGCTGATGTTGTGAACATATCTAGGGTTAATGTGCATTTAGATAAGATTAAAAAGAAAAAAAAGGGTCGTTAATCAAGGTTGACTTTCGGGTTGACTTTGGTTTTCCCCGTGTAAGCCTCTTCATTCGGTTCAACCGTCTGGGCCGGGTTAAGGGGGTTACATAAACTTAGTTTGGGGTATATCCACAACATTTATAAGATTTCCATGAATCGCTAAACCTAACATCAAGATTACTCTCTCAACGTCCTTGGATTTCAATAATAGTTTGGGGTATTTAGCTTACCTAATAGAGAGCAACGATTTAGTTGTAAGGATTCGATGAAAAATCAAGCTTAGGCTTGATCTCCAATGGTGGTGTGTGCTTGGAGGTAGGAGACGGTGATGATAGGGAGGTGTTTGGTTCAAATTGAATCATGTAAGTTTCCTTTTCTTTCTTCACTTTAGTTTCCTATAGCCTTAAGGTGAAGGAAATCAATTCTGATCACCCACGTATGCGGTGATTATAATTGAGGAGGGGCTAATCGCAAGGTTAGTCCCTCAACTCCTATTGTTTTAAGATATTCCCCCGAACTTTAAATTTTCACAATTTAGTCACTAAATAAGTTTTTATATTATTCAATAAGGTCCAAGAACGATGAAATGATCCGATTAGAGTTCAATATCGATATAATTGATCACACCTATAGTGTAAGGGAAATATTTAGACCTTCCCGTTGTAGGGTTTCTAATCGCTGGAACCCAATTCCGACTGGACAAGATTTTGGGGTGTTACAACTCTCTCCCTTAAGAAAAAATTGTCCTTGATTTTTACCTTAGCTGAAGAGATGGGGGTATTGATGTTTCATAGTCTCTTCGGGTTCCAGGTAGCTTCTTCAAGAGTGTGACTCCTCTAGAGCACTTTAACTAATGATACAGATTTGTTACGAACCCTCTTGACTTCTCTTGTAGGAATCTGAACCGGTTCTTCCTCGTATGTTAAGTTTTGTTGAATCGCTACTGATTCGGGTTCAATGATGTGCGAATGATCAGAATCGTACTTCCGAAGCATCGATAATTGGAAGACACCTGGATATTTCACAGCTTTGAGGGTAACAACAATCGATATGCCACAGGGCCAACCCTTTCAATGACTTCAAAGGGTCCAATAAATCGGGGACTCAATTTTCCCTTTTTGCCAAATCTCAAAACTTTCTTCCACGGTGAGTCATTAAGAAAGGCCTTTTCACCAACTGCATGCTCAATGTCTCTTCTCTTAATATCAACATATGCCTTTTTTCGGTCAAAGGCAACTTTCAAGTTATCATGAATGATGGTAACCCGTTCTTCGGTTTCCCGAAGTAAGTCATGGCACAACATTTTTCCTTCAACGAGTTAAGACCAACACAGTGGAGTTCGGCATCGCCTGGCATACAATGCCTCATATGGAGCCATTTGGATCGGAGCTTGATAGCTATTGTTGTAAGCAAACTCGACGAGATGTATAGATTTCTCCGAAGATCTACCAAAGTCGATGATATATGCTCGAAGCATGT
The DNA here is from genome assembly GCA_958450335.1 of Hibiscus tridactylites. Classification (NCBI taxonomy): domain Eukaryota; kingdom Viridiplantae; phylum Streptophyta; class Magnoliopsida; order Malvales; family Malvaceae; genus Hibiscus; species Hibiscus tridactylites. The sequence continues at coordinate 71,384,542 of OY288274.1, read as the reverse complement.
CTTCAAAGATTTGTATGGAAGAGTTTAATAACAATACATATTTCAACAGTTCAATGGAAGGAACTTTCGATAATTACATGAATTACCCTTTCTGACTTCCTGTCAGATTGAGGGTGGGACTACTAAGATTAACTTTGGTGCCCAAAGCTTCTTGTAATGTTCTCTAAAATCAAGATGCAAAGTGAGGATCTCGATTGGAAATGATAGACTTAAGTACTCCGTGGAGTCGAATAACTTGCTTGATGTACAAGATAAATAGTTAAGAAAGACCGTAGTCCATTCTAACCGGTATAAAGTGAGCTGAGTTGGTGAAACGGTCTACAGTGACCCATATGGCATCGTGTTTAGCTGGAGTTAAGGGTTGACCATTGACGAAGTCCATAATGATCTTTTCCTACTTCAATTGCGGTAAATCAATAGGTTGCAACAATCCGGTAGGGACACGATGCTCTGCTTTAAAACGTTGACACGTGAGACACTTAGATAAAAAATCAACTATGGTCTGCTTTATGCCTGGCCACTAATAGAGTTCACGAAGGTCCTTATACATCTTCACGGACCCATGATGAACGAAAAAGAACTTGAATGAGTTTCTGTAAGGATGTCGGTGCGAAGAGATTCATCATTAGGTACACAGACCCGATCGTGGAAACACAAGAGTCTTTTAGAATTAATTCTAAAGTCGAGATTATCTGATAACTTGGAAACAATGGATTGGAGTTTAGGATCTTGGTCTTACAAAGCCTTGATTCTTGAAACGATGGTAGACTGAACTTGGAGTTCAACTATGAGGCAACGATGCTTTCAGAGTCAGAAGTGAGCATTAATTGCTCGAGGGGCTACAATATGGTGACATTACAATGAGTCTATGTACTACACAGTACATAAAAACTCAATAGTCATTAACAATACTTACCAGACATAGGTTTGCGACTTAGTGCATCAGCTATAATGTTAGCCTTGCCCGGATGATAATCAATGACAAGATCATAATCTTTGAGAAGTTCCAACCATATCCGTTTCTAAAGATTTAACTCCTTTTGGGTCAAAAGGTGCTTGAGGCTCTTGTGGTCGGTAAAGAGATAACATTTTTCTCTATGGAGATAATGTCGCCAAATTTTTAATGCAAAGACAATTGAAACCAACTCTAGATCATGAGTAGGGTAGTTCATTTTTTGCGGCTTAAGTTGTCTCGAAGAAAAAGCAATAACTTTTCCTTCTTGCATCAATACGCATCCTAAACCGAGATGTTATGCATCACTATAAACTATGTAGTCCCTTCTAGACTCGTGTTGGGTTAAACTGGTGCATGAGTCAAGACTTGTTTGAATTGGTCGATACTTCGTTGTTGTTCCTCGGTCCACACAAATTGAGCTTCTTTTCTCAACAACATATTCATTGGAGCTGCTATTATAAAAAACTCTTTTACGAATCTTCTATATTAGCCAGCAAGACCAAGGAAGCGTCTAACTTCTCCAATTTTCTTCGGTGGATGCCAATCTATGACAACTTGAATTTTCTTCAGATCCACCTGGATACTCGAAGCTGATACGATATTCCCAAGGAAGGCAACTTTGGTGAGCCAATATTCACACTTAGACAATTTTTCATACAACTGCTTCTCCCGTAAGATTTGAAGCACGATGCAGAGATGATCTCGATGCTCTACATCATTTTTGGAATAGATCAATATATCATTTATGAACACCACTACGAATTTGTCAAGATAGGGTCTAAAGACCCGGTTCATTTAGTCCATAAAGGCCACTGGTGCATTGGTTAGCCCAAAGAGCATTACCAAGAATTTGTATTGTCCGTATCTCATACAGAAAGCAATTCTAGGTACATCACATTCCTTAACTCTCATTTAATAATATCTTGACCTTAAATTGATCTTGGAAAACACAGAAGTATCCTTTAGTTCATTGAACATGTCGTCAATTCTGGGCAATGTATGCTTATTCTTGATGGTCACTTTGTTCAACTATCGATAATCAATGCATAGCCTCATTGTGAATTTTTTATTTTTCACAAATAGAACCGGGGCTCCCCAAGGCGAAGAGCTCGGTTGAATGAAGCCTTTGTCAAGCAGTTCTTGAATCTAAGCTTTCAATTATTTCTACTCAACGGCTGCCATTCGATAAGGTGCAATTGAAACTGGGGCCGTTCAAGTTTGCACTTCAATGCCGAATTCAACCTCACGAGTTGGAGGTAAACCTAGAAGTTCAATAGGAAAGACATCAAAAAATTCACAAACAGTGTTGATGTTCCGTAATTAAGGTTCATCCTTGGCTCGCAACATCAAAGCGCACAATGAACGACTCATCGCGCTCATCAAAACAACATTTTCCTTACTAAGGCCTCATGGATACAACTTCTTCTTACAACAATATACCCAGGCATGATGCTCACTAAGCCAATATAATACTAGTATAATATCAAACTCATGGATTGGTAAGGCCAAAAAATTGGCTGGAAAAGGAATCCCTTGAATCATTAAGGGACAATTCTTGCATACTATACTCATGGTGACACAATCACCTAAAAGATTGGTTACAAAGATTCGTGATGCTAAGGGTTCAGAAGACATCCTATACTTCTTGACTATTAAAGTGCTTATACATGAGTGAGTAGAACAAGGATCAATCAATGCATATAAGGAATGTGAGTATAATCCGATGGTACATGCAATAACATTAGGTTCATCCTCCTCTTCCCTGTAACTCACGTGATACATCTGGATAGGGGATTTGGAATCTTGCTTGTTAAACGGTTTTCTCGAGCCACTTGGTGTCCCAATGGTCCTCGATGATCCTTGCCTCGATCCCTTACCTAGGAGGGATTCACCAAGAGAGGAAGTAGTAACCGGTGTAGCTGTAGATTTGGTCGCATTAAGGGACAATCACGAATGAAGTGACCTTGATCTCCAAAATAGAAGCAAGCTCCAATCTGCTTCCAGCACTGGCCTATTGGGTGCTTATTCTGGCAATAGTTGCAAACTGGGTATTGAGTGCTTCGATTCGAGTCTCCTATACTATCAATGGAAGCAATATTAGCAAAAGATTGAGTCACAAAATGAGGCCTATCAATATTCATAAAACATGAAGGCTGTGGATATACATTCTACTTAGGGCCTTGATAGTTTCCCTTTTTCCATTTGGGAGGTCAAGAATCATCCCTGAACCTCTTGTCAAGTATACCGAACCCATCGATCTGTTGAGCTTTCTGAGCATCTTTAGAGGCTTTGATTCGGTTTTCTAAGTCTTGAAGTTAACAATGCTCAATACAATAAATATAGGGAATAGTTCATCATCTAGCCAAGTTATGAACATTCGACACTTGTCCTCCTCCTTCTTGATATATTCTAAGCCGTACCTCTAGTACTTGCAGAAATCATGTTAAGATGTTGCGTTATAGATTTTCAAGGTTCTGGAGAAGCACTTGACTTTGGTTGAGTTTACTTACAACAATAGTTACAAGGCAAGCATTCAAATGGCTCTATACGAGGCTTTGTATGGGAGAAAGTGCAGAACGCCTCTTTGTTGGGCAGAAACAGGGCAAAAGTTGATTTCGATGTCGTCTATGTTGAAAGGAACCACCAAGAAGGTGAAGCTCATTGGTGAGCGCTTAAAGGCAGCATCGGATCGACAAAAGTCTTACGTGGATCTGAAGCGTAAGGAGATAGAGTTTGTGGTTGGCAAACGTGTGTTCTTGAAAGTATTGCCTTGGAATAAGGTGATGAGACTTGGGCCTAAGGGTAAGCTTAGCCCAAGGTTTGTTAGACCTTATGAGGTTGTGGAGCTTATTGGCCCTGTGGCTTATCGGTTGAGGTTGCCTCCCGACTTGGAAATAATTCATGATGTGTTTCATGTTTCGATGTTACAGAGGTACAAATCGGATCCTTCGTATGTGATGCATGTTGAGGAGATAGAGTTGAATCCGGATTTGTCTTATGATGAGGAACCGGTGAGGATCCTGAATTCGAGCAGCAAAGTTCTTCGTGGCGACACTGAAGGGTTGAGGAGGTCACTTGGGAAAGCAAGGCGGACAAGTTGAAGCAATTTTCGCACCTTTTTCCTTCAGGTAAAAATTTCGAGGATGGAATTTCCTAAGTGGGGGAGAGTTGTAAAGCCCTGGTTTTGGGCCTATATGTTTTAGACATCGGATCGGGCCGGTCGGAAATGGTTCGAATAGTATTAGGTGGTTTAGGGAAGTCAAGGATCGAAAAAGGATAAAAATATGAAGAAAATTTTCTAAAATCATGTTTAAAAGGTTGGTCAAATCAATTTTATAAAATGAGTTTCTGAAGTGGTAAATTTTGGGTAGTGACCAAAATGTAAAGTTTTAAAACTGTTGAAAAATGCAATTTTAAAAGAGGAGTAAAAAATCTTAGAATCTTTAGGGATCTTTTGTGCAATTACACCTTCCTTTTAAATTGGCACGTGTTGTAAAAGAGTTTTAATATAATTGATTTAAAAGAGATATTAATATGGTAAATAGGGAGGTTTATTTCACGTAATTAACTTTCATTTTAGCAAAACCATTTTCTCAAACCTTTTCCCCAGATTTCTTTTCCCCAAACACTCTATCTTTAGTTTCTCATATTTTTCCAAGAATTATCTTCAAGTTCTTCAAGATTTGTGAAGCAAAAACTTGTCAATCTTTAAGGAAGGCATGGAGGTAAATCTCATTCTCAACCTCTAATCTAGGTTCTTTATTGAAATTCCTAAGATTATTTGCTTCTAATTATTGTTTTTAGCTGAGTTTTAATTATAGTTTTGATTTAAGATCAAAATATTGCAAAATAATGGTTTAAATCTTGATTTTCAGAGTTTTGTTGATGAGCTCTGTTTTGGAGTGGTTCTAATCGATTGAGTTTTCGGTTTTTTCGAATGGGTAATTTGGTGTAGTTTTGCTGAGCAACGAGTTTGTGCTTAGTTGCTGGTGTTGAAATGTAGTTAATGCATTTGGATCTCTGTTTTAATGCTCTAAAAACAGGGGATCTTGATCCGAAAGCAAGCGAAGCATTTTTGGAGGCTTTGGGCGAATGATCTTTGCGTCAGCAAGCGAAGTTTCACGTATTGATGAGTGGAAAATGATTTCCAGGTTTGAAATGCTTTGAGCGTGGTTTTGGGAGCTTAGTGTAAGTCTGAAATACTTAGCTAAGCTCGAGAGTAAGTAAATCGAAAGTCTCTCTCGGAATGTGCTATGTTTTTGTAACCCCCTTAGCCCGACCTAGACGTTTGACCCGAACTATGAAGATTACACGGGGAAAACCAAAGTCAACCCGAAAGTCAACTTTGATTAACAACCATTTTTTTCTTTTTATCTTTTCTAGATGCACATTAAGCTTATGTGATTACTCAAGAATCATAGGACAGAAGGACATAACGATCAAAAACATTTACGGACTCAATTGCATGATTTACACATTTTAGGGACCAAAATGTAATTTTTAGAAAATATAAGGACTTGGATAAATTTAAGATTACCATTATGTAATTAATCATATTTCATGCCTCTCTGCCAAAACTCAACTAAAAAGAGCATTCCAAGATCAAGCAATTGCTTCCACAACATTCAGGACTAAAACGTAAAACTTGGAATCTTAGAGCAATTAAAAATCATCATCATCTAACGGTCATCTGTTTCAGAACACCAAAGCTTCGTACCGAAACGCTAGTTTCGAAACGGTGTTGACCATTTCAGTACTCGGGTGTGTTCCGAGACCAGTATCGAAACATGCCTCTCTAGTGGCAAAACTGTTCCGAAACATCTTCAGTTGTTCCAAAACGCTAAGGCCATTACAAGCCTCTGTTTCGAAACAGTTAAGGGTGTTTTGATACACCCTGCACTATGACAGTAGAAATTACTTGTTTTTCATGCTTTTTCACAATCGAATCAACCCCGAGACATGCCACAACATGCATACATCAAGGATACATATCAACTATCATCACATCGAGGCTATAGCCTAAATATAGCAACCATCGCAAAAGCAAAGGCACTAAAGGCATGCTCCCTAATTAGGTAAAACCATAACAAGTCAAAACTCCAAATAAACCAAAATCCAAAATCCAAAGGCCATTTACAATTCAAGTATAGACAAACGAATATGCTCAAAGTAAAAGAAACATTCTCAAATATTCCAAAGTATAAATCCCACCCATTGCCTCTTATTACACTAAAGATTAATCACATACATCTCTTTTACAAAGCTATGGATTCCTCTTACTTTTGGGCTGCCTTCCAAAGGTTCAATTCTTTGCATTGATGAAACAAAAAAGCGTAAGCAATAAGCTTAGTGAGGATCGCTAGACAACATTCATCGATGCATAACTCATGATTTGCAAAAAACAACACTTTACAACACATGCCTCTTATAAAACAATTCTTCTCAAGATTTCAATGCACTTTTGAAACCTCATGCACATATGCATCAATTTACAACAGCAAATAAACCTTTGCTCATGCTTTAACAAGCATCACATGCATTCTTGCATCATACACATATTTCTCATGCACCCTTGCATCATTTACAAATGCTTCACTTTGTTCATTTACATTATATTGGCTTTCAAGTGATAGTCCATAAATCATTTCAACACAAGACACAATTGGATACGCGGATTACAAGCGTTGTCCCTTACGCTTCATACAACTACCAGACTACACAAGGTTGAGACAAATGGCACAATCACAACCCCTCAACACTCGTGATGGAGACTAATGGTACAATCACAACCCCTCAACATCACTCATCGGTAGTTGTATAATTCCACTAACGAGAGTATGGGACACATACACAAGACTCACACACGAGACTAACCATTCACCGCTGTGATCTTAACCTCAATCGTTAGGGTACTTGGATTGAGATTATGGCACAATCACAACCCCTCAACATCCAAGGCGACTTTATTCACGGTGCACCCAATTCTATAGCCGGCTAACTATATCTGATTTAAGTAACCATTTCATCACATGCTAATATAATCATTTATCCACATTAATTCACTGTTTTTCAAGCATAACCACAATGTCATTTCCATAAGCACACATGCTTAACATCATATGCATTTTCATATGAAAACCAAGGATCACTTACATAGTACATCCTTAACACAATGACATTAAAATCCAGCATTAAACCATGCTTAAACATGCTTCAAAACAGTAACCAAATCCACTCTTACATCAAATGCATTTTCATCAAACTCAGCACATTTCCAAGAGAAGGATTACCGAAACACTTACACTTGAGCTTAGTTAAGTGTATCAAACTTACACTAAGCTCACAAGAGCATGCTCAAAGCGTTACAAATCAGGAAATTGTATTTCCACTCACCGATACACGAAGCCTTGTTCGCCGACACGTAAATTACACCTCCGGAGCCTCCAAAATCACCTCATTAGCCTCTGGATCAAGATCCCCTGTTTTCACATCAACAAAACAGAGATCTGAATGCATTAAATGCTTTCTAACACCAGCAACAATCTATAGACTCATTGCCCACTCAAACTACACCAAAATATCCTTCCAACACAACTAAAAACTCAATCGATTGACTCTAAACCAAGCCCAGCCATCATACAACACTTCTAAAGAATAATCAACATCAAAACACATCTATTAAAAATCCTAACTCATCCTTATACCTCCAGCAATCAAAATACCACCATTGCACTCCAAAATCATACTTATAACTACCAAGAAACTGAAGGATCTCAAGGATTTCGGGATCTATGTTAACCACACCTCATTTTAACATATAAACCAACTTTGAAATCAATTGAAATCAACACAAAACAGTGCCCATGTAACACCCCAAATTTGGGCCTAGATGTTTTAGAGTCCGAATCGGACTGGTCAGAAAACGGTTCGAATCTTAAAGGGAGCTTTAGGGAACACCCATTTCGGGATGCTTTAAAAATATGGAAAAATATCTAAAAATCATCATTTAATGTATGAAAGACTATGGTGAAATCAATTTTACAAAATAAGGTTTGGAAATACTACATTTCGGTGTAGTGACCAAATCGCAGTTTTTACAAAGTTAAATAGTGACTGTTTTGTAAAGGATTGAAACTTTGAATCTTTAAGGAGCTAATTTTACCAAAATGTTTTTAATCAGATTTCTTCTTAATTTGGGTGATTTTATTAATGTTTTGATTAAAGAAAAACAATGATTAATTAAAAGGAAACTAACTTTGACTTTTCATAACTACTTTACGTCAATTTTCTCTCCTTCCATTTTCTCTCAAATTCTTTTCAGCCAAACACTATTTCTCCTTCAAATGGTTGCTGATTTTCATCCCTTTTTATTGTATTTCAATTCCTTTTTTATTCCTAATCTTCTCCTCATCAAAACCTCTTGATTTTACATTGGATTTTCAAGAAAACTTGCTCAAATCAAGGAGAAATCAGCCAATAGAGGTAAGCTTCGTCCTTCTCCTCTAATCATCAGTTCTTTACTGAAATTCCTAAGTTATCAATCCTTTGTTAATGATTTTTGAGTTGCTTTAATGTTAGAAACAAGAAATTGTCTTAAAACTCATGATTTTTGGAGAGATCTTGATGATTTTTGTGCTTGATGGTTAGGCTATATTTTGAGGTTGTTTTCTAATGTATTTTGGATGTTAATTGAAGTTATAAATGAGGTTTTATCAAACAAATCTCGAATGGGCTTGGATTCCTAAGTTTTGCTTGCTAGAATGGTGGTTTTGGGGGTGGTTTTTGTGTTCTGTTATAGCTTGAGGTATAAAGACGAGTTTGTGGTGATTTTTTATGTTGATTGATGTTAAGAAATGATTAGAAGTGGTAGATCTTGGCTGGGGTTTGTTTTGGATGAGTTTGGAGGTGATTTCGGTTGTGTTTAGTAGCCGAAATGTGGTTTTTGAGTAGAGCAGCGAGTTTAGGTGTGTGGCTGATGATTTCAATGCATGATGATGCACTAATCCTCTGCTCTTATGTGTTATAAACAGGGGAGACATCTTTGGACACCTTTGGTGTTGCTCCAGCAGCCTAGATAGTGTTTCGGCAAGCATGCGAAACGTAATCGGTGAGTGCGTATGGTTTTAGAAGTCCCTGAGGGACAAAGAATCAAGGTTTGGGGATTTAGGAAAGGTTTGAAACACCTTCCTAAGTCTGGAAGTAAGTATTGGCTAGATTGCTCTCTTAAATGTGGTGGTTGCCCCTAAATTGCTTTTACATGCTCATGGTTTGAGATAGATAAATTCCTACTGCTTTTATGCATGATTTGTAGCATGAGATGATGCTTGAAATGATTTCATGAGATAACATGATGCATAGTTGAGATTTGAGCTTTTGTTATAAAGCATGACAAGTGTTATGGTTTTGAAATGAGATGAGAATGATTTGGAAATGTTGCATGAAAAACAGTAGGTGAGATGATGATTTAACATAATATATTGACATAGATGTTGAGATACTTACCGGATATAATTGATTGGTCAATAGGATGAGAGTGCACTATAAACTAAAAATTCGTACGTGCTCTTTGGTTTAATCCAAAGGGAGAGAACCAATGATGGGCATTCCATCGGGTAGGACTTGGTGAAATACCCAAGCTTTGTGGCGATGAGAGATACCGCCTTGTGAGTACGGTGATGGTAGATGCCACCGGAAATTATGTTGCTAGACGAGTGAGTACGGTGATGGTAGATGCCACCGGAAGTGTCTAGTGAGTTTTCCGCAAATCCTAGTAATATTGAGATGTGAAATGCCAATATAAAATATGAAATTGTTTTTGATTCACATGTACCTTTGATGAGATTATTTATGCTATGAGAAATGCATATGAGATTTGTATATGAAATGCTTTGGTTTTACAAGCATGAGTTTGGCTTTGCCATGAGATTTGCATTGGTTTAAATGCATGAGATAGAATTGAGGTACATGTGTTTTCAATGAGAAGTTGCTTTGAATGGTTTTCAAGCATGAGATAGAATGAGCATGTTGTAGAAAAAGGCTTTGAGAAAGTGTTTAGAATAATGCATTATTGTGTTGGATTCTTTAGAGCTTTCCTCACTAAGCAATGGTGCTTACACTCTCTTTTACCAATAATGTAGATAATTGAGGTGTTTTTGGCATCAAGAAGGATAAGAACATCCAAGGAAGTGCAAAGCTCATGTATGGTGATGTTTTTATGCACTTTAGTTTTGATAGTGGCAATGGAACTTCAAGGTTGTGTTTTGGAGATGTGTTTTGAACTCCCTAAGTTTGGGTCATGTTTGTGATGGTATGTAAGGGTTGTAAATGGTTCTAAATGCTTGTTTTATGGGTTGGTTGCTTATATTGGTTTTGCGACTAGGGAGCATGCCTTTAGATTATGTGATCTTGAAGTTGATGTCATGCTTAAGTTATAGAGTCTTAAATGTGATCCTTAGTACTAAAATGAGTTGCTAGTATGTTGTAGTGCTCTTTAAGGCATGTATGGTTGGCTTAAAAGGTGAAAAACCATCCATATCTCCTGTCACTGAGCAAGGTGTATCGAAACAACCTCAATTGTTTCGAAACAGGGGCCTGTATTGGTCATGGTGTTTCGAAACGGTTGAAGTTGTTTCGAAATAGTTTGGCTACTGGTGAAGCCTGTTCAGATACTGGTCTCGAAACATACCCGAGTACCGAAACGGTCAACACCATTTCGATACGGGCGTTTCGGTACGGTGGGTAAGCGTTCCGATACAGTTGACCGTTGGATGCTAATTTGAATTGTTTTGAGTTTCCATGGTTTACATTTTAGTCCTAAATGTTGTGTATGCAATTGCTTGAGCTTGGAATGTCTTTTTAGGCTGAAACATGGCAGAGAAGCATGTAACATGATTAATTTCATATTGGTAATCTTAAAATCAACAAAGTCCTTCCAATTTCCAAAAATTAAAATTTGGTCTCTAAACGTATAATTTAAGCAATTGAGTCCCTAAATGTTATCCGATCGATGTGCCTTTCTCTTCCATGATTCGTGAGTGCTCACTTAGGCTTAACATGCATCTAGACAAGATTAAAATTAAAAAAGGGTCGTTAATCAAGGTTGACTTTCGGGTTTACTTTGATTTTCCCCGTGTAATCTTCGTAGTTCGGGTCCAGCGTCTAGGCCGGGCTAAGGCGGTTACACACCAACACATCAAGTCCGAAGATCAAGATTTCATCCACATTTTCACAAGATTTTGATCTTAAATCAAAACTATATTGAAAACTCAATCAAAAATAGTTATTAGAAGCCAAATATCTTGGGAATTTCAATAAAGAACTTAGATTAGAGGTTGAGAACGAAATTTACCTCCAATCCTTGCTTCCTTCAATAGATGACAAGTTTCCCTTGCAAAAATCTTGAAGAATTAAAGAAGATCTCTTGAAAAGACTTAGGAAATGTTGAGAGGATTTTTAGAAGAAAGAATTTTGGAAAAGATGAGAGAAAATGGTGTTTGGCTAAAATGAGAGGGAATTCGTAGTTACGTAAAATGCAAATCCACTAACTACCAATTAATTAATATCATATTTTAATTAAAATCCTTTAATTAAAATCCATTTAAATCGCATGTCATATTGAAGAAAGGTCAAATTGACTTAAAGCCCCCTAAAGATTCTAAGATTTTAGCTTCCACCTTAAAAAGCACATTTTCCCAGTTTTGAAACTTTTCAATTTGCTCACTACTCAAAATGTCCATTTTCCAAAACCCTTTTTGTAAAATTGATTTGACTAACCTCTTAATTATTTTTTTAGAGCATTTTAACAAATTTTATCACAATTTTATCGTATCGCGATCCTTGATTTCCTAAAATCACCTTACGCGATTCGAACCCTTCTCGACCAGTCCGATCCGATGTCTAAAACATTTAGGCCCAAAACCAGGGCATTAAAATTATCCCCCACTTAGGAAATTTTATCCTCGAAATTCTTACCTGATGGAATGAAATGCAGAAACTGCTTCAGAATGTCCGCCTTGTTTTCCCACGTGGCTTCCTCAACTCCTTGGTGTCGCCACAACACCTTCACAAGCTCTATCGTCTTGTAACGAAGAACTTTACTACTCACTTCCAGAACCTTCACCGGTTCCTCATCATATGATAGATCCGAATTCAACTCTATCTTCTCAACAGGCATTTCGTGCGAAGGATCCGATCTATACTTTCGTAACATGGAGACATGAAACACATCATGTATCTTCTCCAACTCTATAGGCAATCTCAATCGATATGCCACAAGACCAATACGCTCCACAATCTCGTAAGGTCCAATAAACCTTGGGCTAAGTTTACTCTTACGCCCAAATCTCATCACCTTCTTCCAAGGCGAAACTTTCAAGAACACACGTTCGCCAACCGCGAACTCAATTTCCTTACGCTTCAAATCCGCGTAAGACTTCTGCCTATTCGATGCTGCTTTTAACTGCTCACAAATGAGCTTCACCTTCTCGGTGGTTCTCTTAAGCATAGCCGGCATTGAAATTAACTTCTGCCCAGCTTCTGCCCAAAAAAGAGGGGTTCTATATCTCCTCCCATACAAAGCCTCGTATGGAGCCATTTGGATACTTGCCAGGTAACTATTGTTATACGCAAACTCAACCAACGACAACTGCTTTTCCCAAGCACCCTGAAAATCTATCACACAACATCTCATCATGTCCTCAAGCACTTGAATCACACGTTCTGACTGTCCATCAGTTTGTGGATGATAAGAACTGCTAAAATTCAACCGTGTACCCAAGGCTTGATGCAAACATTCCCAAAATCGCGTTGTAAACCTCATATCTCTATCCGACACTATGGACTTTAGAACACCGTGCAACCGCACAATCTCAGCTATGTACATCTCAGCCAACTTATCCAAAGTATATGTAGTATGCACATGCAGAAAATGTGCACACTTCGTAAGCAGATCCACAATCACCCAAACTGAATTCTTCTTTGTCGGTGACAAAGGAAACCCAGACACAAAATCCATGGTGATTCTCTCACACATCCATTCTGGAATTCTCAAAGGCTGCAACAATCCAGAAGAAACCTGATGCTCGGCCTTCACTCGCTGACACACCATACACTTACTAACGAACTCCGCAACATCCTTTTTCAACCCCACCCAGTAGTACTCATCCTTTAGGTCACGATACATCTTTGTACTACCCGTGTGCATAACAAAAGGACTACAATGAGCTTCAGTCAGAATAGTGCTCCTTAACTCAGCATCATCTGGTATCACTATTCGACTCCCAAAACACAGAACACCATCATCACTAAAGCTGAAATCTGAAGGTCTATCTTCCACAATGTCTTGAACATGCGAAACAAGAGAATCATCAAGCAACTATTTGCCTTTAATCAATTGTAACAAAGATGGTTTCACTTGTAACTCTACCACAAGACCACCTTCACGCGATATGCTCAAACGAGCAAACATTGCTCTCAACTCAACGGCCACCTTCTGGCTCAAAGCATCAGCCGCAACATTAGCCTTACCCGGGTGGTACTCAATCGCCAGATCATAATCCTTAAGCAACTCCACCCAACGTCGTTGCCTAAGATTTAACTCCTTCTGAGACGTAAGGTATTTCAAGCTCTTATGATCCGTGAACACAACACATTTCTCACCATAAAAGTAATGCCTCCAAATCTTTAAGACAAACACCACAGCTGCAAGCTCAAGATCATGAGTAAGGTAGTTGCGCTCATGCACCTTCAACTGCCTAGATGCATAGGCCACCACCTTACCCTCATGCATCAACACATAGCCCAAACCAACAATGGACGCATCACTATAGACCAAAAACTCCTTACTAGATTCAGGTTGTATCAAAACAGGAGCTTGAGTCAACGCTTCCTTCAGCTTCTCAAAAGCTTGTTGCCTCGCCTCCGTCCACTCAAAGCGAACATTCTTTTGCAACATCTTGGTGAAAGGTGCTGCTATCTTTGAAATACCCTCAACAAACCTACGGTAGTACCCAGCCAACCCAAGGAAACTCCGTACCTCAGTCACTAACTTAGGCACTTTCCAACTCATCACAGCCTCTACTTTTTGCGGATCAACACGAATACCCTCAGCCGATACCACATGCCCAAGGAAGACCACTTCCAAGCCAAAACTCACATTTACTCAGCTTCGCATACAACTGATTCTCCAACAACGCTTGCAAAATGATTCTCAAGTGTTTATCATGATCCTCTTCGGTACGTGAATACACAAGGATATCATCGATGAACACCACCACAAACTGATCCAAGAATTCATGGAATACACGATTCATCATATCCATGAAAGCAGCAGGCGCGTTGGTCAAACCAAACGACATCACCAAAAACTCATAATGCCCGTACCTCGTCCGAAAAGTAGTTTTAGGTACGTCCACATCCTTCACTTTCAGCTGATAGTATCCCGATCTCAAGTCTATCTTAGAAAACATTGAGGCTCCCCGGAATTGATCAAAGAGATCGTCAATTCTAGGCAAGGGATACTTGTTCTTGATCGTCAACTTGTTCAGTTGCCGATAATCTAAACACATTCTCATCGTCCCATCTTTCTCCTTCACAAACAGAACCAGTGCACCCCAAGGCGACACACTTGGCCAGATGAAACCTCGATCCAACAACTCCTACAATTGCGTTTTCAATTCTTTTAACTCTTTGGGTGCCATGCGATAAGGAGCAATGGACACCAGAGTTGTGTTCTTCTACAACTCTATACCAAACTCAACTTCCATGTTTGGTGGCAATCCAGACAATTCTTCCGGAAAGACACCTGGAAAATCACGAACCGTTCGGATGTCTTGCACACGCACATCTGTAGTACAAGAATTCATCACATAAGCAAGGTAAGCCTCACAACCCAACCTCATCATACAACTTGCTTCCAAGCCCGAAATCACATTCGACAAGAATTTCACATTCTCGCCTACTACAACCACCTCATAGTCATCGGCCAACTTTAAGGTGACTCGCGTAACATCAAAGTCAACCAAGACTCTATGCTCCGTCAACCAATCCATGTCAAGGATTACATAAAATCCGTAGAAAGGCAATTCCAACAAATCCACAAGGAAAACATGACCTTGCACAGACAGAGGACATCTCCTAAACAACTTCGTAGTGACTATAGTCTCACCAAAAGAACTAGTCATTTGCATTCCTACTCCAAGCATCTCAACAAGTATATCAAGCAAATGTGAATGCTCACTAAAGATATGAGAATGCGTGGATCCATAATCAATCAAAGCCAGCAAAGATAAAGACCAGAGAGCAAAGGTATCTGTGATCACATCGGTATCATTACGTTCCTCTCGCTGAGCATACACCCTCGCTGGTCCACCTCCCTCAGATCGAACGGCTACAATGTGAGCAATACCTCGCTGCCCCTCATCTCTCCTATGGAAATTCCCACAACCGCGCCCACAGCCTCTTTGAGGTGCAGCTACCCCAGGAGCACGTCCTTGGCCACCACCAGCCAACAAAGGACACTCCCTCTTCATATGATCTGCCGAACCACAATTCCAGCAATAATTCCATGTCACAACAACAAGATCCTGGACCTCTCTAGCTGCTCGAGGATAATCTCGCCTCAAATGGTCCCTCGAACCACATGTCCAACATATATACTGCTCGGACCTCATACGATCTCCCTGAGCCTACCCACCTCGACCCGAAACACCACGCCTTCCCTCAGGCTGATGTCTCCTGTCAGGCCTCTCTTGTTCCGTCCACCACAAGAACTATACTCAGCAGCTCTCTTTCTAGAGCTAGAACCAAAACCTCTAGAAGACAAACCCAGGTTCTGCACAATGAACTTTGCTCGACATACAAGCACATCAAAATCTGTGTAGTCTGCAGATAGCATATACGTCTTAACATCTTGCACCAATCCATATCGAAAGCGATCACAACGATGCCTCTCACTAGGTACCAGCTCAGGAGCGTCTTGGCTCAAACGTACGAATTGGACCTCGTACTCAGCCACCGATAGATTACTTTAAACAAGAGACATAAACTCCCATTTCTTCTCATCCAAGTTTCTTACACCTAGATAATTTCTCCGGAAGGCACCCTTGAAGAACTCTCAATCAACTTCATTGGGTTCCATACCAGTTGTGGTAGTCGCCCACCAGTTGTAAGCATCACCTTGCAGTAAGGAAACGACACATCCAAGCTTACGCACATCATTACAACCCATTTGATCCATTATGCGGATCGTACTGGCCAACCAGGCCTCAGACGCCTCAGGTGCCATACCATAGAACGCTACCGCTCCCAAGTTCCTTAACCTCTCTGAAGGTAGACCCACCTGCCCAGTTGCAAGGGCCTGCACTTGCGCTCCGGCAACAACAGCCTGAAACGCTCCAGTGATCGCTTCAACCAATGGCGCCAAATTACCCAATCCAGGACCAGCTTCTCCTTGTTGCTCCTGCTCCCCACCTCCATGTGGTGGCGGAGGAGGTAAATCTTCACCAGGAGGGACATCAACTCCCTTCTCAGCCTGGTTATCCTGCTCAGCCGCAGGTACTATCGTATTGGGCCTCAACTCTCTTCTAGGTCACATGTGCTATTTTAAACAAACACAACAAAGAAAACAAATCAAACCATTTAGGCCAGCTGCAAGCAAGAATCTAAGTTTACAAAACATTTGTTTAGTGTAATAAGGCAATGGGCACCCAATTTCCCCACAGAGCATAGCATACATAAAGCCTCATACTCACATACTTTTCTCCATTACAAACCAACATATATCGACATGACATCAACACCAAACAATCATATTCATTCCATATGTAATTCACATCACCCAACATGGCATAAATTCAAAATTCAAACATTAGCATGCTTTTCAAACATCATACTTCAACTCACATCAATTACACATACCAACATTCCCAATTCTTTCGAAACTTGGCTCTGATACCAACAAATGTAACCCCCTTAGCCCGACCTAGACGTTTGACCCGGACTGTGAAGATTACACGTGGAAAACCAAAGTCAACCCGAAAGTCAACTTTGATTAACGACCATTTTTCTTTTTTTCTTTTCTAGATGCACATTAAGGCCATGTGATTACTCAAGAATCATAGGAGAGAAGGATGTAGCGATTTGAAAACATTTAGGGACTCAATTGCATGATTTACACATTTTAGGGAACAAAATGGACTTTTTAGAAAATATAAGGACTTGGATGAATTTAATGTTACCATTATGTAATTAATCATATTTCATGCCTCTCTGCCAAATCGCAACTAAAAAAGACATTCCAAGATCAAGCAATTGCATCCACATCATTCAGGACTAAAACGTAAAACTTGGAAACTTATAGCAATTCAAAATCATCATCCAACGGTCATCGGTTTCGGAACACCAAACCTTCGTACCAAAACGCGCGTATCGAAACGGTGTTGAATGTTTCGGTACTCGGCTGTGTTCCGAGACCAGTATCGAAATAGGCCTCTCCAGTGGCCAAATTGTTCTGAAACACATTTAGTTGTTCCAAAATGCTATGGCCATTATAGGCCTCAGTTTCGAAACAGTTAAGGGTGTTTCGATACACCCTGCACTGTGACATCAGAAATTGCTGGTTTTTCATGCTTTTTCACACTCGAATCAAACCTGAGACATGCCATAACATTCGTACATCAAGGATACATACCAGCTATCATCATATCGAGGCTAGAGCCTAAACATATCAACCATCACATAAGCAAAGGCACTAAAGGCATGCTTCCTAGTTAGCTAAAACCATAACAAGTCAAAACTCCAGATAAACCAAAATCCAAACTCCAAAGGCCATTTACAATTCAAGTATAAACAAACCAATATGCTCAAAGTAAAAGAAACATTCTCAAACATTCCAAAGTATAAATCCCACCCATTGCCTCTTATTACACTAAAGATGAATCACATACATCTCTTTTACAAAGCTATGGATTCCTCTTGCTTTTGGGCTGCCTTCCAAAGGTTCAATTCTCTGCATTGATGAAACAAAAGAGCATAAGCAATAAGCTTAGTGAGGATCGCTAGACAACATTCATCGATGCATAACTCATGATTTGCAAAAACAACACTTTACAACACATGCGTCTTATAAAACAAGTCTTCTAAGGACTTCAATGCACTTTTGAAACCTCATGCACATATGCATCAATTTGCAATAGCAAATAAACCTTTGCTCATGCTTTAACAAGCATCACATGAATTCTTGCATCATACACATATTTCACATGCAGCCTTGCATCATTCACAAGCATCTCATGCTTCACTTTGTTCATTTACATTATATTAGCTTTCAAGTGATAGTCCACAAATCATTTCAACACAAGACAAAATCTGATACGCGGATTACAAGTGTTGTCCCTCACGTTTCATACAAACTATCAGACTACACAAGGTGGAGACAAATGACACAATCACAACCCTTCAACAGTCATGATGGAGACTAATGGCACAATCACAACCCCTCAAAATTTCTCATCGGTAGTTGTATAATTCCACTAACGAGAGTATGGGACACATACACAAGACTCAGACACGGGACTAACCATTCACTGTTGTGATCTTAACCTCAATCGTTAGGGTACTTAGATAGAGATTACAGCACAATCACAACCCATCAACATCCAAGGCGACATTATTCACGGTGCACCCAATCCTATAGTCAGCTAACTATATCCGATTTAAGTAACAAAAAACCATTTCATCACTTACCAATATAATCATTTATCCACATTAATTCACTATTTTTCAAGCATAACCACAATGTCATTTCCACAAGCACACATGCTTAACATCATATGCATTTTCATATGAAAACCAAGGATCACTTACCTAGTGCATCCTTAACATGATGACATTAAAATCCAACATTAAACCACGCTTAAACATGCTTAAAAACAGTAACAAAATCCACTCTTACATCATATGCATTTTCATCAAACTTAGCACCTTTCCAAGAGAGGAATTGCCGAAACACTTACACTTGAGCTTAGTTAAGTGTATCAAACTTACACTAAGCTCCCAAGACCACGCTCAAAGCGTTATAAAGCAGGAAATTGCATTTCCACTCACCGATACGCGAAGCCTTGTTTGCCGACACGAAAATTACACCTCCGGAGCCTCCAAAATCACCTCATTAGCCTCCGGATCAAGATCCTATGTTTTCACATCAACAAAATAGAGATCTACATGCATTAAAATGCATTCTAACACCAGCAACAATCTATAGACTCGTTGTCCACTCAAACTACACCAAAATACACTTCCAACACAACCGAAAACTCAATCGATTGCCTCCTAAACCAAGCCCTGCCATCATACAACACTTCTAAAGCATCATCAACATCAAAACACATTTATTAAACATCCTAACTCATCCTTATACCTCCAGCAATTAAAATACCACCATTGCACCCTAAAATCATACTTATAACTACCAAGGATCTCAAGGATTTCAGGATCTATATTAACCACACATCATTTTAACATATAAACCAACTTAGAAATCAATTGAAATCAACACTAAATAGTGCCCAACACATCAAGTCCGAAAATCAAGATTTCATCCACATTTTCACAAGATTTTGATCTTAAATAAAAAATATAATGAAAACTCAATCAAAAATAGTTATTAGAAGCCAAATATCTTGGGAATTTCAATAAAGTACTTAGATTAGAGGTTGAGAACGGAATTTACCTCCAACCCTTGCTTCCTTCAATAGATGACAAGTTTTCCTTGCAAAAATCTTGAGGAATTAAAGAAGATCTCTTGAAAAGGACTTAGGAAATGTTGAGAGGATTTTTAGAAGAAAAAATTCTGGAAAAGATGAGAGAAATTGGTGTTTGGCTAAAATGAGAGGGAATTGGTAGTTACGTAAAATGAAAATCCACTAACTGTAATTAATTAATATTATAATTCAGTTAAAATCCTTTAATTAAAATCCATTTAAATCACATGTCATATTGAAGAAAGGTGAAATAGACTTAAAGCCCCCTAAAGATTCTAAGATTTTGGCTTCCACCTTAAAAAGCACATTTTCCCAGTGTTGGAACTTTACAATTTGGTCACTACTCAAAATGTCCATTTTCCAAAACCCTTTTTGTAAAATTGATTTGACCAACCTCTTAATCATATTTTTAGAGGATTTTAACAAATTTTATCACAATTTTATCCTATTCCGATCCTTGATTTCCTAAAATCACCTTACGCGATTCGAACCATTCTCGACCGGTCTGATCTGATGGCTAAAACATCTAGGCCCAAAACTAGGGCGTTACAGTTTTGGTTTTAAACGCACTTGATTTGAATGTGGTTTGATTACTATTTTAAAGCATGATTTGAGCATTGATGATGTTAGATTTTAATGCCATTTTGTTAAGGATGCACATGGTAGGTGATCCTTGGGTTTATATGATTTATGCATATCGTTTAAGCATGTTAATGCTTTTGAAAATGGCATTGTGGTTTAGGCTTGTAAAACAATGAAATGATGATGATAAATTATTATATTGGCAAGTGATGGAAATGATTTTTGGTCACTTTAACTGGATATAGTTAGCCGGATATAGGATTGAGTGCACCGTGAATAAAGTCGCCTTGTATGTCGAGTGGTTGTGATTGTGCCGTAAACTCCATCCAAGTACCCAAAAGATTGAGGCTAAGATCACAATGGTTGATGGTTTAATTCCGTGTGTAAATCTTGTGGTTTGTGTCTCGTGCTCTCGTTAGTGGAATTATACAATTACCGATGAGTGATGTTGAGGGGTTGTGATTGTGACATTAATCTCCATCACGAGTGTTGAGGGGTTGTGATTGTGCCATTTAACTCCACCTTGGGGAATCTAGTAGTGTGTATGAAGTGTGTGGGACAGCGCTTGTAATACACACATCCCATTGTGTCAATTGTATTGGTTTTGATGTGGGTTGTTATTGATCACTTGTGAGCCAATATAATGAAATTGATTTAATGACTTAATGATGAACATTGATGTTGAGAAAGCATGTGATACTTGAGAGATATGCTAGAATGCATATGATGGTTGGTTTAAGCATGAGCAAAGGTTTTTGCTGTTTAGTTTAATGATGCTATGACCATGTGGATTTGAAAGTGGAAATGATGTTTTAAAGTGCATATTTTAAAGGAAGGCATATGTTTACAAAGAATGATGAATTGGTTTTATAAAATGCATTGATGAATGTTTTCTATTTTAGCAGTCCTCACTAAGCTTTATGCTTACGCTCATTTGTTTCATCAATGTAGAGAATTGAGCATTTGAGGCAGCAAGAGAGCAAGGGGGATCCAAGTGATTTGAGCTAAACAAAGTATGTGTTTTAGTTAGTGTAATAAGAGTCAATGGGAGGGATTTCTACTCATGGTTTTGTTTGGTGATGTTAAACACCATGACCATGTTTGGCTTATGTTTTTGGACTTGTAAATGGTCTTTATTTGGTTTGTTGTCTTATATTTGGTGTTTGGCTATGCTATGGTTTATGTTTAAAAGCATGCTTGAATAGTTTAATATCTCTCCATGAATTACCATGCTTGATGCATAGGTTGTGAGTGTTGACAATGCTTAAGTGATTGGATTGTTGATTATATCATGTATGAATGTTTTGTAAGTGTTTAGATGTTGTTAAATGTGTTTTGACGGCTGTTGGAAGTGCAATTATGGTCTGTGTATCAATACTCGGGATTGCGTATGATACGCTAAGGCTATTTCCAAGCATTTTAGCTTAAGTGTACTGATACTAGTTGACTACGTATCGATACGCCTATGCAAAGGTTTGAAGGTTGTACCGATACGCGGGGAAGCGTACCGATACCCTTTTTCCAAAATTTGCTACTTCCATTTTGCGTATCGATACGGGCTCAAGCGTACTGATACCTATTTGTTATTTTCAGTTAAAAGTATCTTTAAAAGTCTTGAAATGTTGCATTTTGGTCCCTGAGTGTTGTATGTTCAATTAGTTGAGCTTGGATGATCCGTTTGTGATGAAATTTGACATGATGGCATGTTACATGACTAATTAAGGATTGGTAACCTTAAAATCTGAAAAGTCCACGTATTTCATGGAAATTACAGTATAGTCCCTAAATGTGCTTTTTAAGCAATTGAACCCCTAATCGATCTCCAATTGCTATGTCGTTTTCTTCTAAGTGCTTGGCTGAACATATATGATATTAATGTGAATCTAGAGAAGATAAAAAGAAAAAAGGATCGTTAATCGAGGTTAACTTTAACAAGTTGACTTCGATTTTCCCGTGTAATTTTCTTAGTTCAGGTAGGGCGTCTAGATCGGGCTAAGGGGGTTACATGCTAACCCTCTAATCAGGGTTCTTTAATGAAATTCCAAAGATATTTAACTCTTTATCTATGTTTTTTATTGAGGTTTTGTTATTGTTTTGATAAAATGATGAAATCTTGATAGAAAAGAGGATTTAATGTGACTTTCGGAGTTTTCTTTATTTTCTCTATTTGAGATGGTTTCTAATTGAGTTTTGAAAGGTTGATGATGTTGAAATGGACTCTTAATCATATTTATCCCGAAATCCTTGATTTTTAAGGTGTTTATGGTTGGGTTTTTGTGGTGTTATGTGTGATTTGGGTTGCTGGAAGTATAAGGATGGTTTTAGGTTGTTTTTGGATGTTGATTTATGGTTAAAATGTGTTGGATGTGTTGGTGGATGGCAGGGCTCAGTTTAGAGATCAATCGATTGAGTTTTCGGTTGTTTCAATTGGGTAAATTGATGCTATATAGTACGGCTGCGAGTTTTCTTTTGAGTGCTGGTGTTTGGATGAATTATGATGCATTGAATCTCTGTTTTTTAATGTGTTGAAAACAAGGGATAGTGTTCTAGAATCGAACGAAGCGGTTTTGGAGGCTTCAGATGATTGATTGTTGCGTCAGCAAGTGTAGTTTCGCAAGTCGGTGAGTGGAAACTGACTTTTCAACGTGGAAACTTTTTCGAAAAGGTTTTGAGAACTTAGTAAGAGCTTGAAATGCTTTACTAAGTTCGGAAGCAAGTAAAGTGAATTTCTCTCCTGGTTTATGCTAGTATGAGCCTTTGGTTGCACTTGATTTTAATTGCATTTACCAACTATTTTAAAGCATGTTTTGATATATGAAATGTGTTTGATGATGTCATGTGGTTTAAGGATGCACTAGGTAAGTGATCCTTGTATTCATGTGTTGATGCATGAAGTTTGAAGAATGGTTTAATGTGTAACCCCCTCGACCCGGTCTAGCCACCAGACCCTATCGAGTGGATCACACGAGACTAACCGAAGAAAGATCTGAAGATTTCCCTCCAATTAGCAACCCTAAACGCGTTGAATATTATCTTTTCTAGATGCTCAAATTAACCTTATGTTTAAGAACACACAGCGAAAGAGAGAACAACAGAAACGAGCATCGATTCGGACAAAAGAGCAACCATGGACCAAAATGAAAAACTAGCATAATATAGGGACCTATGATGTAATTAGGGTGATCTTTGTATAGTTAAACCCATTTCATGCTTCCATGATGAAATGCATCACAATGCATGCACAAAAACGTCCACAATTGAAAACACCAGAAACTAGGACCAAAACGCAAGAAAAATAACTTTAAAGATGCCTCCAACTAACTTCCAACGACCCCTGTTTCGGAACGCTTAAGGTTGTATCGGAACAGAGCTTCACAATGCATAAACGTTCCAAAACGGTTTGGACCCGTTATGGTCTTACTTAGCTCATTTCGATATGCGTTCTGGAATGCGAAGGCCAAAATGAGGGCTGTTCCGAAATGTTCGTGTCAGTTTTGAAACACCCTGCTGCAGTAACAACAGAACCGCAGCACCAACATCTCCAAGGTTGTTTTCCTTGATTCCAATCCTCACACCCATCAAAGAAACAACAAGAACAACATACATTCACCAAATTCAGCCATCAAACATGATCAAGATCAAGAGAAACTAAAACATGCTTAACATACGATTAAAAAGGAAATTCTTCAAGATTCGACATATATATAAACAAGGTATAAACATGCCAACAAGGGCAGACAACATGCTCTAAACTCATGGAGTTTACAAACACTCCAAACTACAAAAACAAGGTTCACCCTCATTGCCACACACACTATTATCTAAGCAAAGTCATACATGAGCTAGAGACGGACACTTGGATCACCCCTTGCACCATTGCCTTCCAAAAGATCTATGGATATGCATTGCTGGAAAAAAAGAGCGTAAGCTATAAAGCTTAGTGACCGGAGCTCAAAACCAAACTAAAAAAAATGCAGTTTTGAAAACGATTCTCATTTTTGAAATTAAAACCATTTCTTGAAAACCACTTTTCACAAATCATTTCCTTTTCAACATACCAACTTTAAAAAAGTTTAAGCAATATCAATAACACATGCTAAAGGAACAACATGCATCAAACATGCAAAGAATTCAACAATTACGAATCTTCAATCCTTGCCTCTAACCAACCCAAAACAGAGGATTAGAGGTTATTTCAACACTCAAACTTTCTGGAAAACAGAGATTCAATAACCCAATCAAAACACATATCGAAACATTTTTAATACAAGCCGTAAACATCGAAAAACCCAATTCGAACAATCTCCAACAAAACCCAACATAAGATATCATCAAAATACAAGGATAAACATCTAAAAACATCAACCCAACATTTGATTATCACCAACTATTGATTTACCTCAAAATTCACTCAAAACCCAATTTTTCCACTTCAAACTTCAACACCAAACCCAATTTCGGGATTCCTATCATTTACCCAACATCTCAACTCAAAAACCACATCAAAACAAAGGTAAAATTATCATCAATCCTAGCAATAACAGATCCTACTCATGATCTTACCCAAAAGCCCATTTTAGACAATTTTCAATAAGATTAATACAAGAAAAATAACTTTTGCATTTAAAAGAATCAAAGAATGGGAATATCAATAAAGAACCTTACATTAGAGGAGAAATTCGTTGCTCACCCCCAATTCTAGCCATTTCCCCTTGTTTGGCAAAATTCCTTAAGAAAAACCATGAAATAATCTTGGGTTTTTAAAGATTCAATGTTTTGACTCTTTTACAAAATGGTCACTAAAACAGATTTTGCAAACTTTACAATTTGGTCACTAAACCAAAATGTCACGGTTCGGAAAAAGTTTTTATAATATTGTTTTTACCGACACCCTAAACATATTTATTAAGGATTTTAGATATTTATTTCATATTTTTTCCAACATCTGAGAACCACTTTCCCTGAACTCACTCACAACTCCCAACACCAGCCTTTCGTTCCTCAAAACTTCACCGGATCTTCTAGACCCTAAATCGGGATGTTACAACTCTCCCGCACTTACGAAATTTCGTCCTCAAAATTTACCTAATGGAAAAAGATGCTGAGACTGACGCTTCATGTCGTCCTTCCTCTCCCAAGTGGCTTATTCAACACCTCGGTGCCGCCACTTTACTTTGACTAGCTCAATAGATCTACCACACAAAACCTTGTTGTCTGTATCTAATATCTCAATCTATTCCTCATCGTACGACAAATCTGGATTCAATTCGATTTCTTCAATAGGCATTACATGTGATGGATATAAATTGTACTTACGAAGCATCGAAACATGTAATACGTCATGTATCTTCTCTAATTCTGGAGGGAAACTCAATCTGTAAGCCACATGACCAATTCATCCACCGATCTCAAACGTACCAATAAATCTCGGACTTAGTTTACCTTTTCTATCGAATCTCATCACTTTCATCCATGGAGATACTTTCAAAAAGACTTTCTCACCTATGTCATACTCAATTTCACGATGCTTCAAATCTACTTAAAATTTCTGTCGATCGGTTGCTACTTTCGAGTGATCACATACCAACTTCACCTTCTCCGTAGTGCCCTTAAGCATAGTAGGTAATGATACTAATTTCTGACCAGCTTCTGCCCAGCAAACAAGAGTTCTACACCTCCTACCATACAAAGCCTCAAACGGTGTCATCTGAATACTAGCCCGATAGTTGTTGTAATAAGCAAATTCAACTAACGGCAGGTGTTTCTCCCACGAACCCTGAAAATATATAATACAACAACGCAACATATCCTCAAGCACTTGTATTACTCGCTCTGACTCACCATCTGACTGAAGATGATACGAGGTACTGAAATTCAATAAGCTACCCAAAGCACTATGCAAGCAATCCTAACACCTTGATGTCAACCTCATATCTCTATCTGATATAATCGAATTTGGTACGCCATGTAATGTCACTATCTCACGGATATACAAATCAGCCAATTTATCAAAGGAATCAGTCGTGTTAACAGCTAGGAAATGTGCACACTTGGTGAGTCGATCAACTATCACCCAAACCAAATTCTTTTGCGAAGGAGTCAACGGTAAACCTGATACAAAATCCATGGTTATCCTATCACACTTCCATTTCGTAATCCGTAAAGGCTGTAACAATCCTGACGGAAACTGATGTTCGGCTTTCACTCGCTAACAAACCATATATTTACTTACGAATTCGGCCACATCCTTTTCAAACCAATCCAGAAATAATCATTCTTCAAATCTCGGTACATCTTCGTGCTACTTGGATGCATAGCAAACGGACTAGTATGTGCTTAATTCAAAATGGTGCGTCTCAAATCAGCATCTTCAGGCACAACAACTCTATCTTTGAAACACAAAACATTACTATTACTGAAACTGTACTCGGTCGAGTTACCTTCCGCTATATCCTGAACATGTGAAGCCAAAGAACTATCTTGCAACTGTTTCTCACAGATCAATTGTTCAAGAGATGATTTCATCTGTAATTCTGCGATCAATCCACCATCACGTGACAAGCTCAACCTAGAAAACATCGCTCGAAGCTCAACTGCCACTTTCCTACTCAACGCATCAGCTACCACATTGGCTTTACATGGATGGTACTCAATAGTGAGATCATAGTCCTTCAATAACTCAACCTATCTACGCTGTCAGAGATTCAAATCTTTCTGAGACATTAAATACTTCAGACTCTTGTGATCGGTATACACTGTACATTTCTCACCATACAAATAGTGTCTCCACACTTTCAAAGCAAATACAACAACAACTAACTCAATATCATGCGTGGGGTAGTTCTTTTCATGAGTTTTCAACTATCTCGGCGCATATTCCAACACTATCCCATCTTGCATCAATACACAACTTAGGACTATATACGAAGCATCACTGTAAATCATATAATCCTTCCTCGTTATTGGTTGCACTAGCACATGTTCTCTAGTCAAAGCATCTTTCAAACGATCAAAAGCAAACTGCCTCACTTCTGTCCACTCCTATCTAAAATCCTTTTGTAACAATTTCGTCAACGGAGCAGCTATCCTTGAAAATCCCTCCACAAACCGACGGTAGTAGCCTACTAAACCTAGGAAACTACGAACCTCAATCATAGAATTTGGTTGCTTCCAATTTGCAACAGCTTCCACTTTCTTAGGATCAACTCTAATGCAATCCACTGATACAACATGCCCTGGAAAGACTATCTCTCTAATCCAAAACTCGCATTTGCTCAACTTCGTATACAACTGATTATCTAGTAAAGTCTTCAACACTAGTCGTAAATATCTATCATGGTCTTCCTCGGTGCGTGAATAAATCAGTATATCATTAATGAACACTACAACAAACTAATGTAGGAACTCATGAAACACACGGTTCATCATTTGATAGTACCTTGATTTCAAGTCTATGTTCGAAAACACTGATGCATCACGCAACTGATCAAACAAATTATCTATTCTCGGTAGCAGATACTTGTTCTTCACAGTTAACTTATTCAATTCGCGGTAATCAATACACATACTTCCGTCTTTCTTCTTAACAAACAACGCTAGTGCACCCCCAAGGTGATAAACTCAGATGGATAAAACCACGATCTAATAATTCCTCAAGCTGAGTCTTCAGTTCTTTCAACTCTTTCGGAGCCATCGGATACAGAGCAATCGATACAGGAGATGAATCAGAATACAACTCAATAGCAAACTCGACTTCTCTATCTGGTGGAAAACCAGTCAATTCTTCTGGAAACACCTTAGGAAAGTCACAAACTGCTCTAATGTCTTTTGGTCGGACCTTACTCATATCCGGATTCATCATATAAGCTAGGTATGCTTGACATCCCTGATCCAACATCTTTTGAGTTTCTAAAGCATAAACTACGTTGGATAAGAACTTAATGTTCTCACCAACCACTATTACTTCATAATCATCTAATAGTCTCAGACTCACTCACTTAGTTTCGAAATCTACCTTTGCCTTGTGCTCTACCAACCAATCCATTCCCAAGATCACATCAAACCCGTAAAACGACAATTTCATCAAGTCAGTTAGAAACATGTGACCCTAAACCATCAACGGACATCTGCGATACATCTTTTTGACCACAATTGTCTCGCCAAATGATCTAGTCACACTCATACCCACATCAAGAATTTCACACGGTAATATCGGTGTCAAAGACTGTAGCATGAAATTACCTGCAATAATATCGATGATGTTCATGCCCTCTCTGTGTGCATACACTCTCGCTGGTCCACCTCCCTCAAGCTAAACTACGACTACATGTGCCACATTCCTCTAATATTAGTTTTGTGGCTGAAAATTCCCTCGGTCGTGCCCACGGCCTCGTTTGAACTCGACAACTCGTGTCGGTGCCTGACCACTTCTAGCTAGCTAAGGACAATCTTGCATGAGATGATCCTTTGATCCACATTGCCAACACGTACCATAGGTTCCCCAACACTCTCCTGGATGAGACCTACCACACTTGGTGAATTCGGGTGCACGATAAGCAAAACCTTGGCCATGATGGCCACATCCGGGATTACCACCCCCACGTCTATGATCAAAATTTTGCCTCTTGTCTTTGTGCCCCTTGTCATGATCGCGATTGCACTCCGCAGGTAGTTTCCCTAAACTAGACCCGCCTCCTATAGTAGACAAAACAAGACTATGCTCTATATATTTGGCTCGAGCTACTAGCACATCAAAATCTGTAAAATCAGCAGCCAACATATAGGTCTTCACTCCCTCGATCAAACCATACCAAAACCTCTCACAATGTTCCCTCTCATTGGGAACTAGCTCAGAAGAATACTAACTCAGTCTAACAAACTGAACCTTACACTTCGAAACGGTCATGCTCTCTTGAACCAAAGTCATGAACTCACGTTTTTGTTCTCATCTTGATACCTCAGCCCCAAATACTTTTTCCGGAAGGGAGAAAGAAAGAAATACCAAGTGATCTCAACAGTAGCCATACTCGTGGTGATCGTAGTCCACCAGACATACGCGTTACCCTGAAGCAAAGATTTTACACAACCAAGCTTCCGTGCATCACTGCACTGCATCTGACCCAAAATTTTGGTAGTACTCGCTAACCATGCCTCAGCTCTCTCGGGCAATAACCCACGATACTCTACTACACCCAGACTACAGTGCCTCTCGAGGGGTAACCCTTCCCTCTGACCATGTTGCGATACAGCCGCCTGCAACCCAGCCAAAGCAGACTGAAAATCCCCAAAATTAGCCTGAATCAACGGGCTCATATCAGCTCCGGCATGTCCCTAGCAACCACGAGGCTCTTCACCTCGCACATCCCCCTCACCACCTAGAGGAGGAGGAGAAGGTAACACTCCCTCTTGAGGATGCCCAACACACTCAATCAGATCCTTCCGCGGCTCACCACCTGCCTGACCTCTTCTAGGTCTAGCAATAACAACAAAGGTAATGCTACAACAACATATAAGAAAAAAGCAAATGATTCGGGTAAGCAACGTCAAGGGTCCAAGGTGCTCAAGTGTCGTACATAGATTTTCCCAATAATAGTATGTGGCAATGGGTACCGTACACAGCAAGCAACTATAACAAATAAGTAAACACCACAACAACACACTTACCTCACTTACCTTTCTGGTTGCATGACAACCAATGCAAGCCCTTCTAGAGAATCCTAGGCTCTAATACCAATAGATGTGACCCCCTCGACCAGGCCTAGCCACCAGACCGTATCGAGTGGATCACACAAGACTAACCGAAGAAAGATCTGAATATTTCCCTCCAATTATAAACTGTAAATGCGTTGATTATTATCTTTTCTAGATGCCTAAATTAACCTTATGTTTAAGAACACGCAGCGGAAGAAAGAACAATAAAAACGAGCATCGATTCAGACAAATGAGCAACTAGTGACCAAAATGCAAAACTAGCATAATATAGGGACATGTGATGTAATTAAGGTGATCTTTGTATAGTTAAAGCCATTTCATGCTTTCATGATGAAATGCATCACAAGGCATTCTAAAAAACGCCCACAATTGAAAACACCACAAACTAGGACAAAAACGCAAGAAAAATAACATTAAATATGCCTCCAACTAACTTCCAACGACCCCTGTTTCGGAATGCTTAAGGCCATATCAGAATAGAGCTTCACAGTGAGAAAACGTTCTGAAACAGTTTGGACTCGTTCCGGCACTGCTTAGCTCGCTCTGATACGCATTCCAGAATGCCAAGGCCAAAATGAGGGCTATTCCGAAACATTCGTGCCCGTTTCGAAACACCCTGCTGTAGTAACAGCAGAATTGCATCATCAGCATCTCCAAAGTTGTTTTCCTTGGTTCCAATCCTCACACCCATCAAAGAAACAACAAGAACAACATACATTCACCAAATTTAGCCATAAAACATGATCAAGATCAAGAGAAACTAGAACATGCTTAACATACGATTAAAAAAATACTTAAAGATTCGACATATATATAAACAATGTACAAACATGCCAACAAGGGCAGCCAACATGCTCTTAACTCAAGGATTTTACAAACACTCCTAACTACAAAAACAAGGTTCACCCTCATTGCCACACATACTATTATTGAAGCAACGTCATACTTGAGCTAGAGACGGACACTTGGATCACCCCCTTGCACCGTTGCCTTCCAAAAGATTTACGGACCTGCATTGTTGGAAAAGAGAGCGTAAGCTATAAAGATTAGTGAGCGAAGCTCAATACTAAACTACAATAATGTAGTTTTGAAAACGATTCTCATTTTGGAAACCAAAACCATTTCTTGAAAACCACTTTTCACAAATCATTTCCTTTTCAACATACCAACTTGAAACAAGTTTAAGCAATAGCAATAACACATGCTAAAGGCACAACATGCATCCAACATGCAAAGACCATCTGTAAACCACATATGCAAACCATATGTGTTTACCAAGCTCATACAAAACCATAGTGAATGAGAATACTGGCATCATTGACACGTTGCTCGGATAAGTGGACACCTTTATGACACAACCCTCATCAAGTCACATGGTGAAACAACCCTCACCACAATTTCACTTTGGCCAGGATGCCACTACCCGCTTTTCCCGTTGGTGATAGCACAACCCCTACCACTCGCATCACAATAGCACAACTTTTATTGTGAAACCGAAGAATTTTTCACGCGCGAATTTGATAATTTTAGTGCACTTCACATCCTATTGATCGATCAATCTATCCGATATAACCCATGTGTCAATATACTCATCGCAACATCACAATCCACAGATTTCACCAGGGATAAACACCTCCCCAAACATATCCCAAAAGCCATAATCACAAGCTCAAGCATAGGATGAACTCAACAACATCTTAATAAATCACATGTCATTCTCATAGGACAAAAACATCATGCATTTAATGCATAACAACAGAATAAACATCATTAGAAATATATGCTCATGATCAAACAAGATTAAATGTAAAATGGCAAAAAAGCCAAAACAACACAGAACTTACTCTTAAACTTGAATTGGCGTAACGGCTCAACCCAATCCCTTAAAACACTTCGTCAACCTTGATAAAACATTAAAATCATTTCAACTCACCAGAGATTACAAAAATCAAGTTGAAACCCCCTTTCAAGCTTTCCGGTTCGCTCACAAAAGAATTCAACAATTCTGAATCTTTAATCCCTACCTCTAACAAACCCAAACTAGAGGATTAGAGGTAATTTCAACACTCTAACTTGCTGGAAAACAGAGATTCAATAACTCAATCAAAACACCTATCGAAACATTTCTAATACAAGTTGTAAACATCGAGAAACCCAATTTGAGCAATCTCCAAAAAATC
This sequence comes from Hibiscus tridactylites, assembly GCA_958450335.1. Lineage (NCBI taxonomy): Eukaryota > Viridiplantae > Streptophyta > Magnoliopsida > Malvales > Malvaceae > Hibiscus > Hibiscus tridactylites. Next base: position 71,352,356 of record OY288274.1, on the reverse strand, counting down.
CAGCATAATATATCATCAAAATACATAGATAAACATATAAAAACATCAACCCAACATTAGATTATCACCAGCTATCGATTTACCACAAAATTCACTCAAAACCCACTTTTTCCACTTCAAACAACAACACCAACCCCAATTTCATGATTCCTATCATTTACCAAACATATCAACTCAAAAACCACATCAAAAAAAAGGAAAAATCATCATCAAACCCAACAATAACAGATCCTACTCATGATCTTACCCAAAAGCCCATTTTAGCCAATTTTCAATAAGATTAATACAAGAAAACATAACTTTTGCATTTAAAAGAATCAAAGCATGAGAATATAAATAAAGAACCTTACATTAGAGGAAAATTTGTTGCTCACCCCCAATGCTAGCTATTTCCCCTTGTTTGACAAAATTCCTTAAGAAAAACGATGAAATAAGCTTGGGTTTTAGAAAACCAAAGTAGGAAAATCATTTGGCAATGTTAGATAAGTAGGAAATCACTTTTACCTTGAGAAAATCAAGCTCAAAGGTTGTTTGGCTGAAGAGAGAAGATGAGAAAGCTTAAAAATGGATTTTAACGTAAAATGAGGAAATAAGGAAAACTCTTTTAATTTAATTATAAGACCTATTTTAAAATATCTGAATATTCAAAATAAAGGGGTGATAACCATATTCGCCCAGCCAATTTAGCTCCTTAAAGATTCAATGTTTTGACTCTTTTACAAAATGGTCACTAAAACAGATTTTGCAAACTTTACGATTTGGTCACTAAACCAAAATGTCACGATTCGGAAAACGTTTTTGTAAAATTGTTTTTACCAACACCTTAAACATAATTATTAAGGATTTTAGAGATTTATTTCATATTTTTCCAACATTCGAGAACCACTTTCCCCGAACTCACTCACAACTCCCAACATCGGTCTTCCGGACCTCAAAACTTCACCGGATTTTGTAGACCCTAAACCGGGATGTTACATAATTTTTGAGTTATGGCTTCTCATGAATGCTTTTGAAAAACAATGAGATGTGCATGAAATGTGGACTATATTGGCAAGTGATGTTGTATAAAGTGTTATAGAAATGAAATCGGATATAGTTAGCCAGCTATAGGATTGTGTGCACTATAAACAAGTCGCCTTGATTGTTGAGGGGTTGTGATCGTACCAAAAACTCCATCCAAGTACCCCTAGCGATTGAGGATTGTTTAAGGTTGCAACGATTGAGGGTAGCTCTCGGGTGCAAACCTTGTGTGTCATGTCTCTCGTTAGTAGGCTATACATCTACGGATGAGTGGTGTTGAGGGGTTGTAATTGTACCGAATACTTCACCACGGGTGTCACAAAGGTGGAGGGTTTCTCCCGTGTGTGAGCCTTGACATGCCGGTAGAGTGTATGAAGGGTTTGGGACAACCCTTGGTAATCTGTGTATTCGTTATGTTTTTGAGATTGTTGTTAATCACTTGAAAGCCAATATGATGGAATGAAATGTTATGGAAATGTCGATGATGCATATTATGAAAAATGCATGTTTTACCTTAAGCTTAGGATAATGGTGTTTATGCTTGGAAGGCTTGATGTTTGTGTAGCAATGGTTTAATTGCTGGGAAATATGTGATTCATGTTGCATGGTGATTAGCATGTTGATTTTAATGATAAAGTGCATGATTTTTCAAAAGAGGCATGATGGTTTTGAAAAGAGTGAAAAAATGGTTTTGTGCATTGATGGTGATTTTGGTTTTCAGCAATCCTTACTAAGCTTGTATGCTTATACTCTCTTTGTTTATCAATGCATATAATTATGTGTTTGGAGGCAGCAACTACAAGGGATTTTCCAAGAGACTTCTTTAAATGTATGTTGAGGTTTTGAACTAGTGTAATAAAGGCAATGGGGGTGTCCAATGCTATGAATGTTTGATGCTTTAGTGTTTCCTAATTTGGTGCAAGTTTGATATGCATATATGGGAATGTAAATGGAATTTAAGAGTTGGTTTATGCTTTGATTTGAGAATTGACCTTTTGGTGCTTGTTTTCCCAGCATGCATGCCTTTAGTTCTCTTTGATATTGCTAGTGATGCTTTGATGTTGCCTTTTCTATGAATTCTTGAGTATTGAAGTGTATTTCAGTTGCAAGCATGCTTAGGTATATATCGGATTAGTTTCAGATGATTAAATTCGAGTTAAACCAACAAAAGCAAACATTGTAGGCTCATGTGTTTCGAAACACCCTTGCTTGTTTCGAAACAGGTGCTCAAAAGTTCATTGGTGTATCAAAACGGGGAAGTCCGTTTGGTACGTTTTGAAACTGTGAACCTCTGTTTCGAAACGGGTCAAGGATCATTTCGATACGGTCCCATATTTTGAAACATGTGCTCGTGTTTCGATACACCTGTTCCGATACGAGGCTTTTTGTTCCGAAACGGCTGGTTGTTATGGAAATTTTTGTAATCTTTTGAAGTTCTATTTCTATGTGATTTAGTCCACGTTTATCTTGGTTGCCATTAAATGAGTTCCAGTGATTAATTTGAGTTGTGTTTCAACAGTGATGCATAAAATGAACTTAATTAAAGGTTGGTAATCCGAAATTGGTAATAACCCCTACAAATTGTTAAATTTACAAAATGGTCCCTAAACCTAAAATTGGTATTAATCGATGAATGCTTGTGTTGTGTTTCAATCCGCTGCTGGATGATCACATAGGAATGCAACTTGCATCTAGATAAGACAAAAAGAAAAAAATAAGGTCATTTATTGAGGTAAAATTTCCCGATTTACTTCAATATTTACATGTATCGACTACGCCGGGTTGATGGAGTTATATTTGGTGGTATTAGAGCCATGTAACGAAAGTTTGGGATGATGGTAAGTTCTTGGTAAGTAAATGTTGTGTGAATATGCGTTTTTGGTGATGTTTACTTTTTTCGAGGAATGTATTAAGCATGTTAATGTTAAGTATGCGATGGTGGTGTTATATATGGTGATTGATTATGAATGTGAGCTGTTATATATGATGTTAGATTGGGTTGAATATTGATTCCTGAGTTGCATGATGGTTGTGACATATGTGTGGTATGATTTATGCTATGTTGGGGGGAAATTGGACTACCCATTGCCTTATTACCTAATGAAATGTTTTGAAATGGATTTGAAGTCATGGATCCTTGTTAGAAGTTGTCCTCATCTTTTGTTTGTTTTATATTCATGCCTTAATGTTAATAGCACAATGGGACCCAGGAGAGAATTACGATTTGGATCAGTTGCTCCTACAGATGGGTAACGTAATCACGAGAACGAGGTTGTGATTGATGCAAACATACCTCATCCATCACCGCCACCACCTAGTGGTGAGGAGCAAGGGCAACACGGACAGGCTAGTCTAGTGTTGGGAGACTTGACGCCTTTGGTACAGGTGATAATTGGAGAATTCTAGGCTGTTGTTGGTAGAGTTCATGTGCGAGCGCCTACTACTGGGCAATTAGGTTTGCCATTGGAGCGCTTGAGGAGTTTGGGAGGAGTGGAATACCGTGGTTTACCTCCTGAGGCATCCGAGGCTTGGATGGCCACTATGATCCGGATCTTTGTTCAGATGGGGTGCAATGATGCACGAAAGGTTGGTTGTGCAGTGTCATTGTTGCATGGTGATGCATATACATGGTGGACAACTGTGACTACAGCCTTGGAGCCAGAAGAGGTGGATTGGACATTCTTTCAGTCTGCCTTTCAAAGTAAGTATCTTGGAGTCAGATACTTTGGCGACAAAAAAGGAGTCCATGTCATTGGTGCAAGGGAACATGACGATGGCTGAGTACGAGCTCCAATTCGTACGACTGGGCCAATATGCTCCGGAGTTGGTGCCAAGTGATAAGCATCGTTGTGATCGCTTCCAATATGGCTTGGTGTAGGATGTGTCGACGTTCATACTTGCGTCTAATTACATTGATTTTTATGTGCTGGTGACACGGGCCAATGACATAGAGCAGAGTTTGGGTTTGTCATCACGCATGGGTGGATATAGCTCGGGTAAGAGAGCTGCTGATGCTGGCCCTAGTGGTAGGCAGAACAAGAGGAACTGTGACCATAGATATCAGCCTGTGGTGAGGCGAGGTAACTTTGGGCGAGGTGCGCCAGCTCAGGGCAACATGCCGAGGTTTGAGCAGAATACTTGTTGGTCATGCGGTTCGCGTGAGCACTTGAGGCGAGATTATCCTCGTGTGGCTCATGAGGTGCAGGCTTCTGTGGCTGGGGCTAATTCTTGCTAGAACTGTGAATCTGCTGATCACATGAGACGTGAGTGTCCCTTATTAATGCGAGGTGGTCAGGGTCATGCACCAGTTGTTGCACCGCAGAGAGGCTGTGGGTGCGGCCGTGGTAACTTCTAGAGAAGAGAGGGTGGGCAGAGAGGTGTGGCTCATGTTGTTGCGTTACAACAATTGGGAGGTGGTCATGCGAGGGTGTATGCACATCGCGAGGGACGTAACGACATCGACGTGATTGCATGTATCTTTGCCTTGCAATCCTTGTCTTTGTTAGCATTGATTGATTCTTGATCTATGCATTCATACATCTTGAGTGAGCATGCACATTTTTTTGATATTCCTATTGAGATGTTAGACGTAGGGATGCAAGTAACAAGTTCTATTGGTGACACTATTGTTACAAGAAAATTGTATATGAGATGTCCTCTATCTGTTCAATGCCACGTGTTTTCAGTTGATATGATGGAATTTCCTTTTTATGGTTTTGATGTGATTCTTGGAATGGACTGTTTGGTTGAGCATTGAGTTGTGGTTGATTTCGACGTTAAGCGAGTTACCTTGAAACTTGCAGATGATTACGAAGTAGTAATCATTGGTGAGAACGAGAAGTTCTTGTACAATGCAATTTTGGCTCTTCAAGCGAGTCAGATGATGGAGTTGGGTTGCGAAGCTTTCTTGGCGTATGTGATGAATCCTAGAACGAAGGAAGCGCGGGTGCAAGACATACGAACAATATGTGAGTTTCTGGGTGTTTTTCTGGAAGAGTTGCCTGGTTTGCCACCAAACCGAGAGGTTGAGTTTGGCATTGAGTTATATGAAAATACGACTCCCATGTCCATTGCTCCATATCGGATGGAACCTAAGGAGTTGAAGGAGTTGAAGACGCAACTTTAGAAGTTTCTTGACCGAGGATTCATAAGAGCAAGTGTTTCACCTTGGGAAGCGCCGATTTTGTTTGTAAAGAAGAAGGATGGTACAATGTGCATGTGCATAGACTTTCGGTAAATGAAGAAGTTGATGATTAATAACAAGTACCCTTTGCTGAGGATTGATGATTTGTTTAACCAGTTTCGTGGTTCTTTGGTGTTTTCGAAGATTGATTTGAGGTCAGGGTATTATCATCTAAGTTTCAACACGTTTTGAAACAACTAAGGGTTGTTTCGAAACGATGACTCGAAAATCATTGTTTTTACTTGGAAATGTAACCCCCTTAGCCCGGCCTAGACGTTTAACTCGAACTAAGAAGATTACACGGGGAAAACCAGAGTCAACCCAAAAGTCAACCTTGATTCACGACCTTTTTATAGATAATATTTTCTAGATGCACAATAAGCCTATGTGATTTTTGTACTCAATTGCACTTTAAACAAGATTAGGGACCAAATTGTAATTTTTGTAACTTAGAAGGACTTCACTAATTTTAGGATAACCAATATGAAATTAATCATGTTACATGCTTCACTGTCAAATTTCAGCTTAAAAAAGCATTCCAAGCTCAAGCAATTGCATCCACAACATTTAGGACTAAAATGTAAAGCATGAAGACTCAAAGCAATTCAAAACAACACTCAACGGTCATCTGTAACGAAACGCCTACCCACCGCACCGAAACGCCGTATTTGATCGTTTCGGTACGCGGGTATGTTCTGAGACCAGTACCGAAATAGGGCACTCCAGTAACCAAACTGTTTCGAAACATCCTTAACTGTTTCGAAACGCCAAGACCATTACAGGCCCCCGTTTCGAAACAATGGAAGGTGTTTCGATACACCTTTCCCAGAAACAATAGATATAGATGTTTTTTCACCCTTTAACCCATTCAAACATGCCTAAAAGATTCCCAAATCATACCAGTAAACCATTTACAATTAAGGAACATATTTAGGACTCTCTAGTACGAGCATGGCATCAAACACAACATCATATAGTCTAAAGGCATGCTCCCTAATCTCCAAAACCAATATAAGCAATCCAACCTCAAACAAAACATTTAAGGCCACTTACAACCCAAGAATGCCAACATAAACATGCCACGAACTTAGGGAGTTCAAACATATCTCCCAAAAACAACCTTGAAGCCCCATTGCCATTTTATCAAAACTAAAGTGTATGAAAACTTCACCATACGTGAGCTTGTACTTCCTTGGATGATCTTATCCTCTTTGATGCCAGAAAACACCTCAATTATCTGCATTATTGGTAAAATAGAGCGTAAGCACAATTGCTTAGTGAGGCATGCTCTAAAGAAAACCAACTCAATAATGCATATCTTGAAAACACTTTCTCAAAAGCTTTTTAGCAACATGCTCATTCTATCTCATGCTTGAAAAACATTCAAAGCAACTTCTCATTGAAAACACATGTACCTTCATTCTATCTCATGCATTTAAACAATTGCAAAACTCATGGCAAAGCCATACTCGTGCTTGTAACACCAAAGTATTTCATATACAAATCTCATATGCATTTCTCATAGCATAAATCATTACATGAAAGGTAAATGTGAATCAAAACCATTTCATATTTTATATTGGCATTTCACATCTCATTATTACTCGGTTATGCGGACATCTCACTAGACACTTCCGGTGGCATCTACCATCACCGTACTCACTCGTCTAGCAACATAATTTCTGGTGGAATCTCACATCACCGTAATCACATGGTTGAATCTCTCATCGCCACAAAGCTTGGGTATTTCACCAAGTCCTACCCGATGGAATGCCCATCATCGGTTCTCTCCCTTTGGCTTAACCAAAGACCACATACTAATTTTTTTTAGTTTATAGTGCACTCTCATCCTATTGATCGATCAATTATATTCGGTAAGTATCTCAACATCTATGCCAATATATAATGTCAAAACAGCATCTCACCTACGGGTTTTCATGCAACAATTCTCAAAACATTCTCATCTCATTTCAAAACCATAACATTTTGCCATGCTTCAAACAAAAGCTCAAATCTCAACCATGCAACATGTTACTTCATGAAATCATTTCAAGCATCATCTCATGCTATAAAACATGCATAAAAACAGTAGGAATTTATCTATCTCAAACCATTAGCATGTAAAAGCATTTTAAGGGCAATCACTACATCTATGAGAGTAATCTAGCCAATACTTACTTCTGGACTTAGGAAGGTGTTTCAAACCTTTCCTAAATCCCTAAACCTTTATTCTTTGTTCCTCAAGGACTTCTAAAACCATACGCACTCACCGATTACGTTTCGCTTGCTCGCCGGAACGCTATCTAGGCTTCCGGATCAACACCAAAAGCGTCCGAAGATGACTCCCCTATTTTAAACACATAAGAGCATAGGATTAATGCATCATCATGCATTGAAATCATCAGCTACACACCTAAATTCGCTGCTCTACTCAAACATCTCATTTCGGCTACCAAACACAACCGAAAACATCTCCAAACTCTTCCAAAACAAAGCCCAGCCAAGATCTATCACTTCTAATCATTTCTAAACATCAATTAACATCAAAAACCACCACAAACTCGTCCTTATATCTCCAGCTATGACGGAACACCAAAATCACCCCAAAAACCATCATTCTAGCAAGCAAAACTTAGGAAACCAAACCTATTCGGGATTTCATTGATAAAACTTCATTTGTAACATCAATTAACATCCAAAATACATTAGAAAACCACTTCAAAACAGAGCCCAGTCATTCACCACGAAAATCTTTAAGATCTCTTCCAAAATCTTGAGTTTTAAGACAATTTCTTGTTTTTAACATTAAAACCACTCAAAAATCATTAACAAAGGATTGATAACTTGGGAATTTCAGTAAAGAACTGATCATTAGAGGAGAAGGACGAAGCTTACCTCTAATGGATGATTTCTCCTTGATTTGGGCAAGTTTTCTTGGAAATTCAATGTAGAAATCAAGAGGATTTGATGAGGATTTGATTTAGAATCAAAGGAAGATTGAAATCTCATCAAATGAAGTGAAAATAAAAGTATAATTTCTGGAGAGAATGTGTTCGGCTGAAAAGAATTTGAGAGAAAATGAAATGAGGGAAAATTTGTGAAAAGTAGTTATGAATATTCAAAGGTAGTTTCTAAATTAATTAACCTTCATTTCCTTTAATTAAAACATTAATAAAAAACACCCAAATTAAGGAAAAATCTGATGCAAACATTTTGGTAAAATTAGCTCCTTAAAGATTCAAAGTTTCAATCCTTTACAAAACAGTCACTATTTAACTTTTGCAAAAACTGCGATTTGGTCACTACACCGAATTGTAGTATTTCCAAAACTTATTTTGTAAAATTGATTTCACCATAATCTTTCATATATTAAATGAGGATTTTTAGATATTTTTCTATATTTTTAAAGCATCCCGAACTAGGTGTCCCCTAAAACTCTCTTTAAGATTCGAACCGTTTTCTGACCGGTCCGATTCGAACTCTAAAACATCTAGGCCCAAATTTGGGGTGTTACAACTCTCACCCCCCTTAAGAAATTTCGTCCTCGAAATTTACCTGGAGGAAAAAGGTAAGGAAACTGCTTCTTCATATCTTCCTTACTTTCCCACGTGGCTTCCTCAACACCACGATGCCTCCACAACACCTTAACCAACTCAATGGTCTTACCACGGAGAACCTTACTGTTCGAATCCAAAATCTCCAATGGTTCCTCATCCTAAGTCAAATCTGGATTCGATTCAACTTCTTCCACATGCATAACATGAGAATGATCCGATCTAAACCTCCGAAGCATAGATACATGAAACACATTATGTATCTTTTCTAACTCTTGTGATAGTCTCAGCTTATAAGCAACTGGACCCACACGTTCTAACACCTCGTATGGTCCAATGTATCTAGGGCTCAACTTGCCCTTCCGGCCAAATCTCATCACCTTCTTCCAAGGTGAAACCTTTAAGAACTCACGGTCACCCACCACAAATTCTATCTCCTTACGCTTCAAATCCGTGTAAGACTTTTTCCGATCCATGTTGCCTTCAACTGCTCACAAATGAGCTTCACCTTCTTAGTGGTTTCTTTCAACAAAGTCGACATCGAGACCAACTATTGTCCGTTTCAGCCCAACAAATAGGAGTTCTGCACTTCCTCCCATACAAAGCCTCATAAGGTGCCATTTGAATACTTGCCTGGTAGCTATTATTATAAGCAAACTCCACCAAAGGCAAGAATTTCTCCTAAGAGCTTTGAAACTCAATCACACAGCACCTCAGCATATCCCCAAGCACTTGGAGAACACGCTATGACTGTCCATCCGTCTGCGAATGATAAGAAGTACTGAAATTGAGCCGCGTACCCAATGCTTGATGTAAACACGCCCAAAACCTTGTCGTGAACCTCGGATCTCTATCCAACACTATAGATTTCGGTACACCATGCAGACGTACAATCTCAGCAATGTACAACTCTGCAAGCTTATCTAAGGTATACGTAGTATGAACAGGTAAGAAATGCGCACACTTCGTTATGTGATCCACAACCACCCATACAGAATTCTTCTTTGATTGCGTCAAAGGAAAACCAGACACAAAGTCCATGGTGATCCTCTCCCATTTCCACTCAGGGATCCTTAAGGGTTGCAACAACCCCGAAGGAAACTGATGCTCAGCCTTAACTCACTGACAAACCATGCACTTGCTCACATATTCAGCAACATCTTTCTTCAAACCCACCCAATAGTACTCATACTTCAGATCACGGTACATCTTTGTACTACCAGGGTGCATAGCAAAAGGACTACTATGGGCTTCAGTCAGAATAGCACGCCTCAACTCCATATCATTCTGCACCACTATCCGACTTCCAAAACATAGAACACCATCATCATTAAAACAGAAATCTGATGGTCTATCATCAGCAATATCCTGAACATGTGGCACCAAAGATTGATGCACCTTTGACAAAGTTGTTGCACCTTTGACGAAGTTGTTGCAGAAGGATGTTAAGTATGAGTGGACGGAAGCGAGACAGTAGGCTTTTGAGAAGCTTAAGGCAGCTTTAACGCAAGCTCCTATCTTGGTTCAACCTGAATCAGGGAAAGAGTTTGTGGTGTATAGTGATGCGTCCTACGTTAGCTTGGAATGTGTGTTTATGCAAGAGGGTAAGGTGGTGGCTTATGCATCGCGTCAGTTGAAGGTGCATGAGCGCAATTATCCTACGCATGACATTGAGTTAGATGCGGTAGCTTTTGCTTTGAAAATTTGGAGACATTACTTGTATGGTGAGAAGTGTACTGTGTACACGGACCACAAGATTTTGAAGTATCCGATGTCTCAGAAAGAGTTGAATCTTAGGCAACGACGTTGGGTGGAGTTGCTTAAGGATTACGATTTGACTATCGAGTACCATCCGGGTAAAGCTAATGTTGTAGCGGATGCCTTGAGTAGGAAGGTAACTGTTGAGTTGAGGGCTATGTTTGCCAGTTTGAGCATTTCGCGTGATGGTGGTCTTGTGGCTGAGTTGCAAGTTAAATCATCCTTGATTCAGTTGATTAAGGAAAAGCAGTTGTTGGATGATTCTTTGGTGCCACATGTTCAGGATATTGCGGAGGATAGGCCATCGGATTTCTGCTTTAATGATGATGGAGTTTTATGCTTTGGGAATCAGATAGTAGTGCCCAATGATGCTGATTTGAGACGTGCTATTCTCACTGAAGCTCATAGTAGTCCTTTTGCTATACACCCTAGTAGTACTAAGATGTACCGTGATCTTCGTGATGAGTACTATTGGGTGGTTTTAAAGAAAGATGTTGCTGAGTTTGTAAGCATGTGCATGGTATGTTAGCGAGTTAAAGCTGAGCATCAGTTTCCTTCAGGGTTGTTGCAACCGTTGAGGATTCCTGAGTGGAAGTGGGAGAGGATTACAATGGACTTCGTGTCTGGTTTGCCTTTGTCGCCATCGAAGAAGAATTCGGTGTGGGTGATTGTGGATCGCCTGACAAAGTGTGCGCATTTCTTGCCTGTGCATACTACGTACACTTTGGATAAGCTTGCTGAGCTGTACATTGCTGAGATTGTGCGGCTGCATGGTGTGCCAAAGTCGATTGTGTCGGATAGAGATCCGAGGTTTACGTCGCGTTTCTGGCAGTGTTTGCATCAGGCTTTGGGTACACGGTTGAATTTCAGTACATCTTATCATCCACAGTCGGATGGACAGTCTGAGCGTATTATCCAGGTATTGGAGGATATGTTGAGGTGCTGCGTGATTGAGTTTCAGGGTTCTTGGGAGAAACATTTGCCTTTGGCGGACTTTGCCTAAAATAATAGTTATCAGGCAAGTATTCAAATGGCACCTTATGAAGCTTTGCACAGGAGGAAGTGTAGGACTCCTCTTTGTTGGGCTGAAACGGGTCAGAAGTTGGTTTCGATGCCAGCTTTGTTGAAGGGAACCACCGAGAAGGTGAAGCTCATTTGTGAGCGATTGAAGGCAGCTTCTGATCGACAAAAGTCTTATGTGGATTTGAAGCGTAAGGAGATTGAGCATGCGGTGGGTGACCGTGTGTTTTTGAAAGTTTCGCCTTGGAAAAAGGTGACGAGGTTTGGCCGAAAGGGTAAATTGAGCCCTAGGTACATTGGACCATACGAGGTGATTGAGCGTGTGGGTCCTTTTGCGTACAAGTTGAGGTTACCGCATGAGTTAGAAAAGATTCATGATGTGTTTCATGTTTTTATGCTTCGGAAGTATAGATCGGATCCTTCTCATGTGATGCCTTTGGAGGAAGTGGAGTTGAATCCGGATTTGACTTGTGATGAGGAACCAGTGGATATTCTAGATTCAGATAGTAAAGTTCTTCGAGGCAAGACCATTGAGTTGGTAAAGGTGTTGTGGAAGAATCGTGGTGCTGAAGAAGCCACGTGGGAACGGAAGGATGACATGTTGAAGCAGTTTTCGTACCTTTTTCCTTCAGGTAAATTTCGAGGACGAAATTTCTTAAGGGGGGGGATTTGTAACACCCCAATTTTGGGCTTGGAAGTTTAGGGTCTGAACCGGACCGGATTAAATTACGGTTCGAATATAAAAGGTGGTTTTTAGGGAAAGCCTAGTTCGGGATGCATTAAAAATATGGAAAAATATCTAAAAATCTTATTTTATTATATATAAGAGAGTGGTGAAATCAATTTTACAAAATGGGGTTTGGAAATATGACATTTCAAGTTAGTGACTAAAATGTAATTTTTGAAAAGTTGGTGACTGTTTTAAAAGGATTGAAACTTTGAATCTTTAAGGAGCTAATTTACCCAAGGGAGGGTTTCTCCAGATTTTTCTTAAATTTTAAAGACTCATTTAATGTTATTTAATAAAAAGAAAAGAGGGAAAAGAGATATTTTGGTTTCATAACTAACTTTTGCCAAAATTTTCCCATTTCATTTTCTCTCAATTTTTCCTCAGCCAAACACATTTCCACAGCCACTTTTCCTTTGATTTTCACACCTAAAGTTGAGATTTCAATCTCTAAATGATTTCTAATCATTTCTACACCAAATCCTCATCATTTGCTTATTGAATTTTCAAGATTTTTGGCTCTAAACAAGGAGAAATCCACATTTAGAGGTATGAAGGTCCTTCTCCTCTAAATACTCAGTCCTTTACTGAAATTCCCAAGTTCTCAATCCTTAAATTGAGTTTTATTAAAGGTTTTGATGTTGTGACCTTGATTTTGGCTTAAAATGCAAGATTTAGATTTAATTTTGAAGAAATTCATATTAAATGATTGGGCTATGTTTTGAGATGTCTTTTTGATGTATTTTGGATGTCTAAATGATGTGTAATTGAGGTTTAATAAATGCAATCCCGAATAGGTTGATTTTCCTAAGTTTTTACTTGAGTTAATGGTGGTTTTTGGGGTGATTTTGATGTTCTGCTATAGCTGGAGGTATAAGGACGTGATTAGGTCCTTTTTGGATGTTAATTGATGTCTAAAAATGATTGGAATTGATGGATCTTGGCTGGGTAATGTTGTAGAGGTGTTTGGTAGCCGAAATGTGAGTTTTGATGAGAGCAGCTAGTTTAGCTGTTTTGGTTGAAGATTTTAATGCATGATGATGCATTAATCCTCTGCTTTGATGTGTTTAAAACAGGGGAGACATATTCAGATCCTTGTGGTGTTGATCCGGAGGCTTGATCGGCGTTTCGGCAAGCTTGCGAAACGGAATCGGTGAGTGAAGTTTGGTTTTCAGCTTTGAAACCAATGTTGGAAGGTTATGGGAGCTTAGTTTAAGTCTAAACAACTTAGCTAAGCTCAAGAGTAAGTTTTTGGAGAAACTCTCTTTTTGAAGAACCATAAGATGGTTGGATGCAATGTGTTTATTTTTGCATGTTTAAATTATGTTTTGAAAGCATACTTTTGCATGTTTAATGCTGGTTTTGTAAGCCATGTGTTGAAGGATGCTCAAGGTAAGAGATCCTTGATTTTAACATTGATAAATGTGGTTTGATGCATTGTGATGCATAATTATTTAATGGCTTCGTTAAATGCTTTAAAAACAGTGGATTGATGATGGTAAATGATGTATATTGGCAAGTGATGTGTTGGTTTAAAAGTACTTGAATCGGATATAGTTAGCCGGCTATAGGATTGGGTGCACCGTGAATTAAGTCGCCTTAGATGTTGAGGGGTTGTAATTGTACCGTAAACTCCATCCAAGAACACTAACGAGATGTCTAAGATCATAATGGTGGTTAAAATGCCATGTGAGGCTTTTGTGTTGTGAGTCTCGTGTTCTCGTTAGTGATGTTATACCACTACCAATGAGTGATGTGGAGGGGTTGTAATTGTACCGTAGACTCCATCACGGGTGTTGAGGGGTTGTGATTGTACCGGTAAACTCCACCTTGAGTGTTTGGTAGTGTGTATGAAGCGTATGGGACAACGCTTGTAATCCGCGTATCCGATTGTGTTTTGAGTTGAAAAATGGTTATGGATTATCACTTGAAAGCCAATATGACATGAGGATGTATTGAAGCATGAGATGCTTGGTTTGTAAGCATAGAAGCATGATAAATGATGTTTTGAAATTAAAGGCCTTGGAAAGTTGTTTTTACAAAGTGCATTATTGTGTTGTTTTATTAGAGCATTTCTCACTAAGCATACGTGCTTACGCTCTCTCTTTCTTGAACCAATAATGCAGAGCATTGAAGTGCTTTAAGGGCAGCAAGGAGGTCAAGGATCCAAGTGAAAGTCTAAGCTCACGTATGGTGACTATTTTCACAACACTATTAGCTTTTGGTATTTGGCAATGGGAACCTAGATTGTGTTTTTGGGAGATGTTTTGGACTCCCTATGTTTGGTTTAATGCCTATGGTGTTTGGAACATGTAAATGGCCATTTGGTATTTTGTTTTGGAGATTTGATGATTGCTTGCTTTCCATTATAGGATGCATGCCTTTAGACTTGTGGTTTTTCTTATTTGAGGCCGTGTGTTGCGTGTAAAATAGTCTATCGCAATGGTAGTGCAAGTGTACACGACACAAGTAGTAAAGTGATACGAAGTATCAGATATCGTCTACACAGGGATTGGGCTAATAGCTTCACCTTAATTCACTGCACGAAAGTAAAGAAAATATTTGAGAGAATTGTCACGAGAATAATAAAGTAAACGTAAATAGAAGAGTAGAAATATCAGGATAGAGAGAATGGGCTGGTATTGAATTGCTCAGTAGTGCAGGTATCGCAATGTTTAGGAAATCCAGTTCTGTCGTCACGCCCGTCGTGACAGCACCTGTCGCGGCAGCAGTGCGTTGATCGTCGCGGCAGCAAACACACCAACTCAGTACTTCAAGTTTGGCAAGAATCCCAGATCTGCCTTGGCCTATCCCTAGGTCCAAGTTTGTTGATGATCACATCTTGATGATACCTCCCGGCGTGAATCGAAGGATGAACACCGATGTGTATGAATTCTTCTTTAGCCACTTAACCTCGCCCTATCCCTAGGCACGTGATAGTTCAACTATAAACTAGAGAACTTGCTCTTATTTCTTTCGTATACTTAACTCTCCCAATGCTAAGTAAATAGATAACCTCACAATGCTCTCCCGATGCTCTTGCAAGATATTAATAACCAAAATAAGAGAACTTGAAGTTTATTTTATTGAACTGAAAATTCCTAAAACAAAACAACCCTTGCAACTACTTTACAAATCAACCCGTGGCCCTAAGAAGAATTTAGAACATGTCGACGGCGGGTAAACGGCTAGGGGTTTTTGGTTGTCGGTTATGGGGTAATCCGCTATTGTCCTCCTTCTAGGTTAAAATACATGCCATTATATAAACTTAGGGCTCAAGTTATCTAAGTTAACAAGGATTACAACTTTAATTAAAAGTATGATTCTAATAAAGACTTAATCTTCAAGGATCCTACTTTCTAGCCGTCCTCCTTGTTTCTTGGAATTTTCTCTCCTTGAGCTTTGGGCTTGACATATCTTTTGATCCGGGGCTTGGAAAAATATTTGGTTTTCACACGACAGACGAGCAGAATTTTCTCTATCTATCGAGGTCCACTTTGTTTTTTTCTCTACTATCTTGCTGTCGTCCTCTGCTGTCATGGCAGCATCGTCCTCTTTGTCTGCTTGTCCAGTTCAGCTCTTCTGCTTCTCTGCCATGCGCCCGCCTTCTTCGTCTACTATGGAAGCAACCTGCAAAATCAGCCATTCTTTAGTAGAATCTGTGCCTTTAATATATTTGTGATGTTTTGCTGTAAACTAACCTAAATGCAATGCAATGATGCTTGAATGCAGCATAAATATGGGTTAAAAAGGGTGTAAATAATAGAACTTTTACACACTCAACACACCCCAAACTCAAGTTTTTGCTTGCCCTCAAGCAACTAAGACCTAAAAGAAAAATGAAATATTTTTTCTTTGGCTTTCAAACAGTGAACTTTCCCTTACCCGTCGTTCATTCCCTATGGCAGCAGCAACCTGTCAGATAATTTAGGATCTGTCCGGAATCTCACTATAGTCCTTGTGCAGTGTGTGCATGCTTGTGAACAGTTATATGCTAAGACTCTCTTAGTTTCACTAGAATATTCAACTCTTAACTCGAATTTTTATGCCAAAGTTTATTTTTGAATGCACATTTTCATGCTTCTTTTATTTCTTTCTTTTGACTCGATTTTTCTAAAGTTTTACTAGAGCCAGTTTTAGGCACCTCTAGTTAGCTTCCTAGGGCCGGTTTCGGGCACCTCTAGGTTTTTGAGTCTCTTTTGCTAAACTTCTTTCCTAGAGCCAGTGTTAGGCACCTCTAGGGGCTATTCAAGTACTAAGCTTCCAATTCTAGTTTGGCTAAAAGAAATCTAAGCAGTATAACAATCACAATGGTGTTTAAGTTTTCAGAATTATAGAAAGGCTCTAAACTTCTCCTTAAACTATCCTAAAGATGCTGCCACGACAGGAAAGTTCAAATCACAGTTTTAAGCCAAAATTTTCAGTCTTTTCTGATTTTTATATATATTTTTTTTTCAGAGAAAAATAAATAAGACACAACAATTAATTAAGATGTATTAAGACTCCATTAAAATGGAGGGTTGCCACCCCCAAACTCGAGGGTTGCATTGCCCTCAATGCAAATGACAAAATAAAAATGAAGGCAGTACATCACAAAATATAGATAAGGCATGCAGCAATAAGAAGAAAATAAAAGACTTAAATTTTAAGCATTGTCTTCACTGCTGCTGCTAAAGCGGATTTGGCGGCGGATTCTGGGCTGTGGGGCAGGCTGGGCTGGTTGCTCTACGACCTGGATGTCAGAGCTGCTCTCGTTGTCCCAACTGCTACTGCTGGTGGTGGTGCTGGCCTTTGGCATAAGCTTTCTGTTGGCCATTCTTTTCTACCTCTTGACAGGTGTGAATTCTTTCTCCAAGTTCCTCCGAATAGAGGGTTCTGCCTCGCTTTCGGCCCAGACGGAGGAAGAAGAAAAATCAGCTACAAAGGCAGCAATGTCATCTGAGGGTGGTTGCTTTGTCCCTCGGGCGGATGTGTCGGCCTGAGGGCTGCCGGCTGCCGTCGGGGCAGTTGATGGAATGGAGGCAGCAGATTGTGTATGTGGTGTGGTAGCAGGTGTAGGTGTGTGGGCATGGGTGGGGACGGTGAAGTAGTGGGCGGGGAAGGTGGGAAAGACAACATCAAGATAATTTAAAGTATGGAGAATGAAATTTATCGTGGATGCGGCAAAATCCTTGATGAATGTCATCAGACCCAGCTGTCTGTCCTCCATCCTCTGAATGGCAACAAGGATTTGAGTGGATGAGTCTGTCGGAGCAGCTGCTGCGGCAGGTTCAAGGTTGGGTTGCTCCGATGATTCTGCTGGAGCGGCATTAGGGTTGACGGAAGAGAGGGGGGTTGTGACTGTCAGCTCCATAAGGCTGATGATATTCTTGTCTTTCCAGCCCTGTCCCTTCACTAGTCGATCGGTGGTGGCTTCCGGTACGACAGAGCAGCGGTAGAGAGATGTGATAAGGAAGGGCAGGCAGAGGAGGGCCGTCGATCTCTGGGTGTAGTCCAGGATACTTTCCCGCATATATCGTCCCACATTTATGGGTCGTTTGTTCATGATTGCGTGGATTAGGGCTAACCTCTGCTGGTCCACTGTGGTGTGATGGGAGGACGGCATAATCCTCTTCTAAATGAAGGCGTTCCATAATTTAGCTTCTGGCAGCAGCTGCCCCCTTCTTACGGTATGGGGATTTTTTCGGCTCGTGTTCCATTCAGTTCCTTCTTCTGTCACTTCTGCCATGACAGCATCAAAGGCAGCGTTGTCTAGGGTGTCCAGGAACTACTGGTGAGCATCGTTGTTGGGGCCGAAGTAGAGGCCATAAAAATTGTTGATGCGCTCTGCTATGAATGGCACTTCTGTCCCTCGAATAGTCACTGTTGTTGCCGTCCTGCTACCGATGGTAGCGTAGAATTCCCTTACCAGCGTTTCATTCATTTCTACTGGTTGCTCTGCAAATTGCTCCCACAGGAGAGCCTTAATCGCCCTTGTGATGAACGGCTTGAGGCCCATATTAACGGCCCTTCGAGTGTAGATAAAGCCTCTTTCTTCCCATAGATCCTTAGTTGCGAAGGACTGCGGGGTGGGTGCTGCCGGTGAAGAGGTTGAAGCAGCACTGCGGCAGGTTCTTTTGGAAGACATGTTAGTTGCAAGGGTTGTGTGAAAGTAAAGAAAACAAAGACAAACTAAAGGGAAGGCAAGTAAGAAAAATAGAAGTGAGTGAAATGGAAATGAAACGGGGTTTTATAGAGGAGGAGTTGCTGCCCGTTGAAGCTGTAACGGTAGGCGTGAATAACGGGGCGATTGTTGAGCTTTAGCGTGTCTGACGTGTCTGACATGCAATTATGCGTCTGTTACGCGTTTGTCACACGTTTCTGCGTCTGCCGTGATAGTCTGGTGACAGCCTGTCTTTTCCGTGTCTGCTGCGGCAGCTGGAACGACATGCTTCAATATTAGGCTTTGCTGGGCTGATGGAGGGATGGTGGGCTGGTTTCACTTCTTCTTTTCTTCTTGACTACTTTATTTCCTAAAAACGGTAAACATAAAAAACATTATTCGAATAAAATAAACCTTATTACCTAATAAATAATAAATAATAAAAATAAATAAAAATAAAATTTAGGTTAAATTAGGGATGCCTTGTGGGGAATCACCTAAGGTAACCACTTCCTGTATTCCTGGGGCTTCAGTCCCCTGATAATGCTTGAGGCGCTGTCCGTTGACTTTGAATTGGTGTATGTCTTTTAATGATTGGATTGTGATGGCACCATGGGGAAAAACTTGTACAACTTGGAACGGGCCAGACCATCTAGATTTCAGTTTCCTTGGGAAGAGTTTCAGTCTAGAATTGAACAACAATACATGCTGCCCTGGGCAGAACTGTCGTGGCAGCAACTTCCTGTCATGTCACTTCTTAGTTTTCTCCTTGTAGATTCTTGCATTGTCGTAGGCCATTGTCCGTATTTCTTCAATCTCGTTCAGATCTAAAAGCCTTTTCTGGCCTGCCTTGTCCAAGTCCATATTCACTGCCTTGATCGCCCAATATGCTTTGTGCTCTATCTCGACAGGCAGATGACAGGTTTTTCCATAAATCAATCGGTATGGAGACATGCCCAATGGAGTCTTAAAAGCTGTCCTATATGCCCATAATGCATCATTAAGGAGTAAAGACCAATCTTTCCTAGTTGGTTTAACCATCTTCTCAAGAATGTTCTTAACTTCCCTATTGGATATTTCAGCTTGTCCATTGCTCTGTGGGTGATATGTTGTCGCGATCCGATGCTTGACACCATATTTCTTCAAGGCGGCAGCAATAACCCTATTTTCATAATGTCTCCCTTCATCACTGATAATCGCCTTAGGGATGTCAAACCTTGAAAAAATGTTTTTGTGTAGAAACTTTTGGACTGTCTTGGCATCATTCCTTTGAGTGGCGATAGCTTCGACCCACTTAGAGACATAATCTACTGCTAGGAGGATGTACAAATTTCCACATGAAGATGGAAAAGGTCCCATAAAATCAATCCCCCAAACGTCGAAGATTTCGACTTCTAGAATGTTCTACAGCGGCATCTCATTTCTCCTCGAGATGTTTCCTGTCCTTTGGCACATGTCACAGTTCTTGTAGAAGATTTGTGCATCCTTATACAGTGACGGCCAATAAAACCCTAACTGCAGCACCTTGGCAGCAGTTTTGTTGCCTCCTAAGTGACCTCCATACTGTGAAGCATGGAAGTGATAAAGTATGTCTTCTTGTTCTTCTTGTGGTACACATCTCCTTATAACCTGATCTGCACATAGTTTGAAAAGAAGAGGTTCGTCCCACTAATAATGCTTAACATCATTTTGGAACCTCTTCTTGGCTTGATAATTAAGATCAGAAGGAAGTATTCTGCTAACTATAAAATTAACAAAAATCAACTTTCCAGGGGAGTTCAGAAGACTTACCTGCCGCCATTGCTGTTGCGGCAGTGATTGCGGCAGCAAAGAGCTGCTCATCTGGGAAGGTCTCCAGTATGTTTGTCTCATCTATTGGCAGCTTCTGTCCCTTCTCCAACCTAGACAAGTGATCTGCCACCTAATTTTCTGTCATTTTTTTGTCCTTGATTTCAAGGTCGAATTCTTGCAATAGCAGGATCCACCGTATCAATCTAGGCTTTGCATCCTTTTTCGCGAACAGATATTTAAGAGCAGAATGGTCTGTGTGTACTATTACCTTCGTCCCAAGTATGTAAGAACGAAACTTGTCGATGGAGAACACCACAACTAATAGCTCATTTTCTGTTGTGGTATAGTTCACTTGGGCGTCATTCAATGTCTTGCTGGCATAATATATGACATGAAACAGCTTATCTCTGCGTTGCCCAAGTGCTGCCCCGACAGCATAGTCACTAGCGTCACACATAATCTCAAATGGTTGTGTCCAGTCTGGTGGTTGTACTATGGGGGTTGTTACTAGTTTTTCCTTCAGAACCTTGAATGCTTCAGTACATTCATCATTAAAGTCAAAGGGTCAGTTCTGCTCTAAAAGATGGCATAGGGGCTTGGTGATTTTTGAGAAATTTGTAATGAATCTCTGATAAAAACCAGCATGCCCTAAGAAACTTCTAATGCCCATGACTGTGGTTGGCGGAGGCAGCTTCTCGATCACTTCTATCTTAGCCCTGTCGACTTCTATCCCATGGAAGCTAATCTTATGGCCAAGGACTATCCCTTCATCCACCATAAAGTGGCATTTTTCCCGATTTAAAACTAGGTTTGCTTTTTCACATCTTTCAAGTACCTTTTGTAGATTGCCTAGGCAGCTCTCAAAGTCATCTCCAAAGACTGAAAAGTCATCCATAAAAATCTCAAGGAAGTCCTCCACCATGTCGGAGAATATGGCCATCATGCACCTTTGGAAGGTGGCGGGTGCATTACATAATCCAAACGACATTCTCCTAAAAGCGTATGTTCCCTAGGGGCATGTGAAAGTCGTCTTTTCTTGATCCTCCGATGCGATAGCAATTTGATTATAACCTGAATAACCATCAAGAAAACAATAGTAAGGTTTACCCGCTAATCTATCAAGCATTTGATCAATAAAGGGTAAATGAAAGTGGTCTTTTCGGGTAGCTTTGTTAAGCTTCCGATAGTCCATACAAACCCTCCAACCGGTCATAGTCCTGGTTGGGATTAACTCATTGTTTTCATTAGTCACCACGGTCATTCCTCCTTTCTTTGGAACGCATTGCACCGGGCTCACCCATTTGTTGTCGGAGATGGCTTAAATAATACTAGCATCTAACCATTTGATTATCTCTTTACGCACTGCCTCTTTCATCGCATGGTTTAGCCGCCTTTGGGCATCTATAGTCGGCTTATGAACTTCCTCTAAAAGGATTTTGTGCATGCATAACGCCGGACTAATGCCTTGAATGTCTGCTATCGTCCATCCAATTGCCTTCTTGTGTTGCCGCAGCATGCCGATTAGCTGCCGTTCCTGTTCCTGTGGCGGCTTAGAAGAGATGATTACGGGCAGTGTGTCATTTGAACCAAGAAAAGCATATTTTAGATGCCCTGGCAGGGGCTTCAGTTCTAAGGTAGGTGGTTCAACAGTAGATGGCTTTTGGATTAAATGGTTATCCGAAGTATAATTTAAAGGTTCGAATAACTTACCTGGACGATTACCTAACCAGTTTACCTCCTCCTGACCTTCAGTATCAGATGTATCGGATTCAGAGGAGTTGCTGTCGTCGGTGCTGTCGCCAGTGCTATCGTGACAGTCCTGTAGGTGGCTGCCGCGGTAGTGACCAAATTTAATATCGTGACAGCCCGACCTGATGCAGGGTTGATCAAGGGTAACGTCAGTGATAGCCTTGCATTCCTCGTCTACATCAGCATGTTTCATTGCATGGAGAACATTCAACTTGATCTCTTGATCATTCACTCGCATGGTGAGCTCTCCTTTCTCCACATCAATCAGTGATCTTCCCGTGGCTAAGAAGGGTCGCCCAAGGATGACTGGTGCGTTTTCATCTACTTCACAATCTAAAACAAGAAAGTCAGCAGGAAAAATAAATTTATCCACTCTTACCAAAATATCTTCGATTTTTCCTTCTGGATGAACATAAGAGCGGTCTGCCAGTTGCAGAGTTACTGTCGTGGGCCGCGCCTTTCCAATACCTAATTTCTGAAAAACAGACTTTGACATTAAATTAACACTAGCACCAAGATCACAAAGTGCCTTACCCACAAATTTATTTCCGATTACACAAGGTATGATGAAGCTCCCCAGATCCTTCTTTTTCTGGCGTGGCTGCCAGTGAAGAATACTCATGCAACCTTCTGTCATCTTTATCGTTTCAAACTCCCCAAGTTTAGATTTCTTTGACATGACATCCTTGAGAAATTTAGCATAACCGGGCATCTCCCTAACGGCATCTAACAGCGGAATATTAATATGAACCTGCTTAAAATGTCATAGATCTTTTTGAGTTGAGATTCTTGCTTAGCTTGTTGTATCCGTTGAGGAAAAGGAGGTGGGGGACGATAATCAGCAATACGTCCTTCCCACTACATACGAATCTGAGGAGGTTTAGGTTCATCAATTTTCTCCTCTTTCGCTTCTGCTGTCGTGACAAGCTCATCGGCAGCAGTCTGTTTTTCACCTATCGGGGCAGCTTCCTCGGCAGGTTTATCCAAGGCAGGTTTTCTTACTGTTTCAGCTTCCTTTTCCGGCCCTGGTAATTTCTTCCCACTCCTAGTAGTAATAGCTTTACACTGCTCATGTGTGGGCTGCCTAGCATTTTCAGTATTACTAGGGAATCCTCCAGTCTGCCTCGGCATAATATGTTGGGAAACCTGACCCATTTGTGTCTCCAAAGATTTCAGAGTAGCTTCATGATTTGTCATCTGCATCTCTATTTTATCCATAAAATTCTCTGTCTTCTTGACAAACTGATTCATATTCTCAATATAAGTACCTGTCTGAGACATAAAAGTGGCCAGAGTCTGTTCCAGTATACTGCTCGTGGCAGCTGGTTGCTGTTGCGGCGGCAGTTGCTGTCGCGTCAGCAATCTAGGTCCTCCCTGATTCTGATTGTGTGCTTGGGGATTCATGGCATTATTAGGATTACTCTAAGAAAACTTGGGATCCTTCCTCCAATTGGGATTATAGTTGTTGGAATTGTAATTCGGCTTGTAGTTTCCAACATATTTTCCCTCTTCTAACTGTATTGGGCACTCATCCCGACCATGATTTCCCTCACAGATGTCACATACCTCCTCAACAGCAAATCCATGTTGTCCATCATCATTCAATAACCTTTTCATTGCTTTAGTAAGGAATGCTACCTGTGATTTCATCGTGCTGTCAGCTTCATAATCCTTGACAGCAAGTACCCGTTTACCCCCTCTTCTTGCTGTCGGAAACTGCTCCTCATTCTTAGCCAGATTTTTCAATACTTGTAATGCCTCGTCCGGATCTTTATCCAATAATAATCCGTATGCTGCTGAATCAATTCGAATACGAGTTTGTAAGTTGGCAGCATTATAAAACTTTGTTACCTGATTCCAGACGGGAAATCTATGCATTTGGCAGTTCCGTAGAAGAGTAGTAAATCTGTCCCAGGCCTCGTGCATCGGCTCGTCATCTTCATGTTGAAAAGTAGCAATTTCATTACGTAATCGCTCAGATAAATGCGAAGGATTAAAACGAGATAAAAATTCACGAGATAAATCTGCCCAAGTTCTAATTGAACCTGGCATAAGTTTATTCCACCAAGTTTTAGCTATGTCCCTCAATGAATGGGGAAATAACCGAAGCCTTAGTATCTCCGGATTAACTCCTGGCAGTCTAAACGAACCACAGATCTCCTGGAATGTTTTGAGATGCTCCCTAGCATCCTCTGTCACAGCACCAATAAACTGCCCGACATTGTTGATCATACTAAACATGACAGGTTTAAGCTCGAAGTTATTAACATCAATATCCGGCAGCGTGGTCTCCAACTCTACATGATCATTCAACATGTAGTCACGACAGGACCGTCGTCCGGCGGCGGCAGGATTACCGACAGGCAGTATAACATCGCCAGCAGGCGGGTCGTCTCCAACGTGGGCCATCTTCTCTAGTTGTTCTTCAAGGTACTCGTTCCTGGCTAGAAGGTGACGAAGTTGTTTCTTGAGATTGAAGGAACGTTCAACTTCCGGATCTAATGGATACTCAGGATCTTTACCTCGATTCGATCTGCGCATAAACAAGAAAACCTTGTGAAAAGCAAGAGTTGAATGTACCAACGGAAAAACAGAAAAATAAAAATAAAATGAAAATGAAAAGTGCAATAAAAGAAAGGTAGAGTTATGTTGCCAATCCCCGACAACGGCGCCAAAAACTTGTTGCGTGTAAAATAGTCTATTGCAATGGTAGTGCAAGTGTACACGACGCAAGTAGTAAAGTGATACGAAGTATCGGATATCGTCTCCACAGGGATTGGGCTAATAGCTTCACCTTAATTCACTGCATGAAAGTAAAGAAAATATTTGAGAGAATTGTCACGAGAATAATAAAGTAAACGTAAATAGAAGAGTAGAAATATCAAGATAGAGAGAATGGGCTGGTATTGAATTGCTCAGTAGTGCAGGTATCGCAATGTTTAGGAAATCTAGTTATGTCGTCGCGCCCGTCGCGGCAGCACCTGTCGCGGCAGCAGTCCGTTGTTCGTCGCGACAGCAAACACACCAACTCAGTACTTCAAGTTTGGCAAGAATCCCATATCTGCCTTGGCCTATCCCTAGGTCCAAGTCTGTCGATGATCACGACTTGATGATACCTCCCGACGTGAATCGAAGGATGAACACCGATGTGTATGAATTCTTCTTTAGCCACTTAACCTCGCCCTATCCCTAGGCACGAGATAGTTCAACTATAAACTAGAGAACTTGCTCTTATTTCTTTCGTATACTTAACTCTCCCGATGCTAAGTAAATAGATAACCTCACAATGCTCTCCCGATGCTCTTGCAAGATATTAATAACCAAAATAAGAGAACTTGAAGTTTATTTTATTGAACTGAAAATTCCTAAAACAAAACAACCCTTGCAACTACTTTACAAATCAACCCGTGGCCCTAAGGGGAATTTAGAACATGTCGACGGCGGGTAAACGGCTAGGGGTTTTTGGTTGTCGGTTATGGGTAATCGGCTATTGTCCTCTTTCTAGGTTAAAATACATGCCCTTATATAAGCTTTGGGCTCAAGTTATCTAAGTTAACAAGGATTACAAGTTTAATTAAAAGTATGATTCTAATAAAGACTTAATCTTCAAGGATCTTACTTTCTAGTCGTCCTTGTTTCTTGGGATTTTCTCTCCTTGAGCTTTGGGCTTGACATATCTTTTGATCCGGGGCTTGGAAAAATATTTGGTTTTCACACGACAGACGAGCATAATTTTCTCTATCTATCGAGCTCCACTTTGCTTTTTCTCCACTATCTTGCTGTCGTCCTCTGCTGTCACGGCAGCACCATGGCAGCATCGTCCTCTTTGTCTGCTTGTCTAGTTCAGCTCTTCTGCTTCTCTGCCATGCGCCCGCCTTCTTCGTCTACTATGGCAGCAACCTGAAAAATCAGCCATTCTTTAGTAGAATATGTGCCTTTAATATATTTGTGATGTTTTGCTGTAAACTAACCTAAATGCAATGCAATGATGCTTGAATGCAGCATAAATATGGGTTAAAAAGGGTGTAAATAATAGAACTTTTACACACTCAACACCGTGATTGAGCTTTGATGATGCAAATGTGTTCCTTTAATGTTTGATGACTTGTTGGCATGTTATAGAGGTCATACGAACATGTTTGGTGGGTCGAAAGAGTGTAAAACAGACTTTTCTGCTGTTTCTGGGCAGGGTGTTTCGAAACACCCTTGCATGTTTCGAAACAGGTGCATATTTTGGCCTGGGTGTTTCGAAACGGGCAGAGGTGTTTCAAAACACTTTGGCTACTGCCAAGGAGTGTTTCCGAACGGCCTAGACCCGTTTCGAAACACTTGACCGTTGGGCACTGATTTGAATGGTTTTGAGGTTTGCAAGCTTTACGTTTTAGTCCTGATTTTTGTATATGGAATTGATTGAGTTTGAGATGTCCGTTTGAGATGAAATTTGACAGAGAAGCATGAAACATGACTAATTTCATAATGGTAACTTAAAAATTTGTAAAGTTCTCTTAATTTCCAAAATTTACAAATTGGTCCCTAAATTCGTATGTTGTGCAATTGAGTCCCTTATTGTTTTCCGATTGCTGTGATTTTTGAGTATGCTTATCTCAAGAGTACACCTAGGGTTAATATGCATTTAGACAAGGTTGAAAAGAAAAAAAAGGGTCGTTAATCAAGGTTGACTTTTGGGTTGACTTTGGTTTTCCCTGTGTAATCTTCGTAGTTCGGGTCAACCGTCTAGGCCGGGATAAGGGGGTTACATTTGGTGGTATCAGAGCTGAGTTCTCGAGTATTTGGGAATTGTTATGTGGGTGATATGTGTATGATTGCTTGTATACTTGTTGAGTGAAAGTATGATGTATGAATTGTAATAATGTTGCAATTGTGGTGTATGCTTTGGTGAAGCATGATAGAGGGACCCATTGCCATATCAAGCTAATGAAATGATTTGTTTTAATTGGAAACGAGCTTGAGTACTTGGATTGCTTACCTTGCTGAGCCTGACTTTGTTTATTGCATTTGTGATTGCATTGTTTAGTGAATGGGACCTCGTAGAGAGACGAGGATTAATACGCGAGCTATGGCTCAAAATGAGAACGAAGAGAATGCTGAAAATGTAGTGGATTTACCTCCTCCACCCGGTGGTGGTGGTGCTAGGGGTGAGGGAGCCAGTGTTGGTGCTGGTGCTGGGGTCGCTGGACCTGAAGCAGGGCAGGGGCAAGCTGCTCCTGACATGTCAATGCTAATTCAGGCTATTGCTGGAGCCTTTCAGGCGGCGGTAGCTGGAGCTCATGGAGCTAGGCATCCGGGAGATGCTAATGTTAGACTACCTCTGGAACGCTTGCGTAGTCTGGGAGGGACTGAGTTCAGGGGTTTGTCTGCTGAAGGTTCTGAGTCTTGGTTGGAAAGTACCAAGAGAATTTTGGGACAAATGAACTGCAATGAAGTGCAGAAGCTGGGCTGTGTAATATCATTGTTGCATGACGATGCGTATACCTGGTGGACAACCACTATCTCCGGAATGGAGGATGCTGATGTGACTTGGACGTTCTTTCTGAACACGTTCAAGAGGAGGTATCTGGGTGTGCGGTACCTGGATGAAAAGAAAAGGGAATTCATGTCTCTTACTCAAGGGAGCATGCCAGTGGCTGAGTACGAGTTTCAGTTTGTCCGACTCAGTCAGTACGCACCTGAGCTTATCCCTGATGAGCGTGAGAGGTGTGAACGTTTCCGTTATGGTTTGGTGACGGAAGTGAAGACTTATATGTTGGATGCTGAGTACACTGACTTTGATGTGCTGGTTGGTAGAGCAAAAGACATTGAGTTGAATTTGAGTTTATCTTCTAGAGGTGCTGAGTATAGTTCCGGTGGCGAACGGAACAAGAAAGGACGTGATCAGAAGTATTAGTCTTCAGCTAGGCCTGGTGGTGGAGGGCAAGATGCGCCTATTCAGGGGGACAAGGCGAGAGCTGATCAGAACACATGTTGGGCATGTGGATCGCGTGGTCATCTGAGGCGTTATTGTCCTCGAGCAGCGAGGGAGGTACATGCTCCTATTGTGGTGACCGGTACTTCGTGTTGGAACTGTGGTTCGGCGGATCACATGAAGAGGGAGTGTCCTCTCTTGGCCGGTGGTGGTCAGGGACGTGCTCCTGGTGTAACCCCCTTAACCCGGCCCAGACGGTTGACCCGAATTAAGAAAGTCACACGGGGAAAACCAAAGTCAACCCGAAAGTCAACCTTGACTAACGACCCCTTTTTTTTCTTTTTAATCTATTCTAGATGCACATTAATCTTAGATGTGATCATACAAACAGCATACTCAAAGATCACAATCATCAGAGATCAAACAGGGACCCAATTGAACAAATTACAACTTTAGGGACCAAATTGTAAATTCTGAAAACTTTAAGGACTTAACCAAATTTTAAGTTACCAACTTAAAATTAATCAGGTTTCATGCTTCTCATCCAAATTTCAGCTCAAACGGACATCCCGAACTCATACAATTGCATAAACAAGTTTCAGGACCAAAATGCAAACATTTTGAAACATTTAACCGCTCATGTCAGCCCCCAAGGGTCACCCGTTCCGAAACGGGCAAAGCCCGTTTCGAAACTCGGGGCCGTTCTGCAACGCGTTCCGCAATGGGGGTCTGGCAGTGACCAAACCGTTTCGAAACGGTGCATACCGTTTCGGACGCCTGGGTTCATGCAAGGCACCCGTTCCGAAACGGTGCACACTGTTCCGAAACGCCTGCACAGATTGCAGCAAAAAGGCATTCCAAAACATGCAATTAATCATTCAAACATGCTCCAAATGTCACCAAACTTTACCAGCATGCAATTCAACATATATATGACTTGTAGGCATCATCAAATCAACAATTTAACATCATATATGAAAAGCCCCAAATCTAAAGGCATTCTTCCTACACAAGCAACCACTTAAGCACAAACTTTCCAAACCAAACTCAATATAGCCAAAACATGTTTCAGCAACCACAACAACTATAAAACATACTTTTCCGAACATACACGAATACAAAACATCAATCCGAGAGATTCTACCCCCATTGCCCTTATTAACTATAGCTATTCACCGAGACATACATCTCAATTGGAGTCCACCTTGAATCCCTTGCTCCTTGCTGTCCAAGCTTCAAGAATCTGCATTGATGGACAAAAAGGAGCGTAAGCACATAATGCTTAGTGAGGAATGCTCAAAACCAAAACACCATCAATGCAGGGGGTTACAAAACACTTTAAAACAACCCGATTTATCAAACCAAAACCATGTTTGAAAACTTCTTTTCAACATCATGATTAAACCATGCATTGCACTTACATGAAACCAAACCTTAGCTTAGCAAACTAAGAAAACCATCACAAAGTACAACTTGCAAGAACATCCATTTAACCATTTCATGCATAAACACCATATGCAAAGCTAAATTAAAAACCTTGGAAAACACTTCCATTTCAAATTACTCATTCATAACCTTGAACATCACTTCAAACAAGAAAAACCCTTTTAAACCATTATCCAAGCAATCCAACACATGCATTAACCATAGGCAACTCATGAGCCACAACATCATTACTATCACATGCCTTTTAAAACAAGTCTTAACTAGACTCCAATGCATTAAGGAGATTTCATGCACACATGCATCATTTATCAAATGATAATCAACACTTGCTCAACATAACAAGTAAACATGCATTCACTAGCATTAAACACCTTTCATGCAACCATGCATCTTTTCAAGCATCTCATGCTTCTTTATGATCAAGAACATTACATTGGCCTCCAAGTGGTCAACCACATCCACTTTTCAACTCAACAACCCGATCGGATACGCGGATTCCGAGCGTTGTCCCTACGCTCCCTACACCCTACCAATCCAAGGTCTCCCAAATGGACTTTTAACCACCATTTGACCTCAACATCCTAAGGTTCCCATCTATGGACTTTTAATCACCATACAACCTTAGCTTTTCCCAAAGGTTCCCATGTATGGACTTTCAAACACCATACAACCTTTGCATTCACCGATTGGTAGTTGTAGAACATCACTAACGAGATCCGGGACACCCCACACAAGATCCACACATGGACTTAACACTGCCATTGTGATCTCAACAAGCACAAGGTTCTCACATATGGACTTTTAACCACCATATAACCTTTGCTCAACCAAGGTCCTCGAATGGGCAACACCTCCATTATGACCTCAATCATCTCGTTAGGATACTTGAAGGGAGCTTTCCGGCCCACTCTTGACCACTCCACCTCCAAGGCGACTTAATTCACGGTGCACCCAATCCTATAGCCGGCTAACTATATCCGATCAACGAACCAAAAACCACTTTCACCACTTGCCAATATAACCATCTTACCATGATAAACCAATGATTCATATGCATAATCACAATGCAAAAACCATCATCACAATAGTCCAATGATTCACATGCATAACCAATATGCAAAACCATTACCTCATTAACCCAATGATTCACATGCATAACCAATATGCAAAAAGTAACATTTACCATCATCAATCCACTGTTTTAAAGCATCATACAAAGCCATAGATCAACATGCAACATCATGCATCAAAATCACAATTACCATGTACAAAACCAAGGATCCCTTACCTTGAGCATCCTTCACAAATGGCTTCCAAAACCAGCACTAAACCATGCTTAAAGTATGCTTTCAAAACAGATTTAAACCATGCAAAACATATGCATCTCAATCATCAACCACAATAGCTTTTAAAACCAAACACAACACAATTCAAGAGCAAAAACCCAATCACTTACTCTTGAGCTTAGCAAAGTTGTTTAGACTTAAACTAAGCTCCCAAAACCTTCAAACCTTGGTTTAAAAGCTGAAATCCCAACTTCACTCACCGATACTCAAAACAAGGCTAGCCGACAAGCCTTCCAAGCATCCGAAAACCTTCCGCAACACCTTCAAAGCTCACGGATCAAACTCCCCTGTTTCAAGCACACAACAACAGAGGATTAATGCATCATTATGCATTAAAAACACCAGCAACAAGACTCAACTCGCTGCTCAACCCAAATCCAACAATTTGGCTACCAAACACAACCGAAATCACCTCCAAACACTTCCAAAACTTAACCCAGCCAAGATCCATCACTTCTAACCATTTTTAAACATCAAATAACATCCAAAATGATCACAAACACGTCCTTATACCTCCAGGTATAATAGATCACCAAAAACACTCCAAAAACAACCAAAAACTCAAGCCAAACTTAGGAAATTCAACCTATCCGGGATTGCATTGATTAAACCTCAACTTCTAATCAATTTAGCATTCATTTAACACCATTTTGACACTTCAAAACACTGCCCAAACAGATCACACGAAAATTTCACCAAAATCACCAAATCTTGCATTTTAAGCCAAAATCAAGATTTCAATTGAAAAGCCATTAACAAAACACAAATTAAGGATTGAGAACTTAGGAATTTCAGTAAAGAACTGATAGTTTAGAGGAGAAGGACGTTCTTACCTCCAAACTTGAATTTCTCCTTTTTAGAGCCAAAATGCTTGATGAAACAACTTGCAATTGGAGAGGTTTTGTAGATGAGATGATTAGGAATCAAAAGAGAGTTGAAATGTGTGATTTAGATGCCAAAATCAGAGAAGGAAATCTGGAGAAATGTGTTTGGGTGGAGAGAAAATGAGAGAAAAGGAAAATTGAGAGAAAATGGAAAATTAGTTAGGAAATGGTTAAAATGATTTCCCTCCACATTTCATAAACTTAAAAAAATCAGAATAAAGCCTTAAAATATCTTAGAAAAATCTGGAGAAATCCTTTTTGGAATAATAGCTCCTTAAAGATTCAAAGTTTCAATCCTTTATAAAACTGTCCCGCAACTTTCAAAAATTACATTTTGGTCACTAACCAAAATGTCATCCTTCCGAACCTCATTTTCCAAAATTGATTTCACAGTTCACCTTTCTTTATTAAAATATGATTTTAGAACATTTTTCCATATTTTTAATGCAACCCGAACTAGGCTTTCCTAAATTCACTCTTATATATTCGATCAGCACTTTGACCGAACCGGTCAACTCCCAAAACTTCTGAGCCCAAAACCGGGGCGTTACACCTGGAGTTGTTGCACCATAGAGAGGTCATGGGCGCGGCCGTGGTAACTTCCAACGGAGGGAGGATTGTGGAAGGAATGTGGCTCATGTGGTAGCTGTTCAGCTTGAGGGTGGTGGCTAGGCCAAAGTGTATGCTCAGAGGGAGGGGAGGAATGACACGGATGTGATCGCAGGTACTTTCACTTTGCAATCCTTGTCATTACTTTCCTTGATTGATTCTGGATCTACACACTCATACATATTGCGTGAACATGCTCAATTGCTTGGTTTGCCTGTTGAGTCTTTGGATGTTGGTATGCGGGTAACAAGTTCTTTTGGTGAGACTGTTGTGACTCGGAAGCTTTATAAAAGATGTCCCTTGGTTGTGCAAGATCATGTTTTTCATGTTGATCTTATGGAATTGCCTTTCTATGGTTTTGATGTAATCCTTGGTATGGATTGGCTTGTTGAGCATCGAGCTGTAGTGGATTTTGAAAATAAGCAAGTTTCGTTGAAGCTTGCGGATGATTATGAGGTTGTGGTGGTTGGTGAGAATGTGAAGTTTCTTGCCAATGTGGTGTCTACATTGGAAGTGAGCTGGATGCTGAGGCAAGGTTGTGAAGCCTACCTCACCTTTGTGATGAATCCTAGCTCTAAAGAGTTGCGTGTGCAAGATATCAGGACTGTGCGAGAGGTTCCTGGTGTGTTTCCGGAGGAGTTGCCTGGATTGCCTCCTAATCGCGAAGTGGAGTTTGGAATTGAGCTGTATGAAAACACAACTCCAGTGTCCATTACTCCTTATCGAATGGCACCTAAAGAGTTGAAAGAGCTGAAGACGCAACTTAGGAGTTGCTTGATCGTGGTTTCATTCAGCTGAGTGTGTCACCTTGGGGTGCACCGGTCTTGTTTGTAAAGAAAAAGGATAGCACTATGAGAATGTGCATTGATTACCGTCAGCTTAACAAGTTGACTGTCAAGAATCGGTATCCATTGCCGAGAATTGATGATCTTTTTGATCAATTTCGGGGGGCGGCTGTGTTCTCAGTTGAAGGTGAAGGAGGTGGATGTGCCAAAGACAGCCTTCAGAACGAGGTATGGGCATTATGAGTTTCTTGTGATGCCGTTTGGTTTGACGAATGCTCCTACAGCTTTCATGGACATCATGAATAGAGTGTTCCATGAATACTTGGATAAATTTGTTGTGGTTTTCATTGATGATATTCTCGTGTACTCTCGTACTGAGGAGGAGCATGAAGGGCATTTGAGAATTGTGTTACATGCTTTGTTGGAGAATCAACTTTATGCCAGGCTGAGCAAGTGTGAGTTCTGGCTTACAGAGGTTGTGTTTCTTGGTCATGTGGTTTCTGCTGAGGGGATTCGTGTTGATCCTCAAAAGATTTGAGGCATTGATGAATTGGAAGCCTCCTAAGTCTGTTCATGAAGTCCGTAGTTTCCTTGGTTTGGCAGGATATTATCGGAGGTTCGTGGATGGGTTTTCAAAGATTGCTGCGCCTTTGACGAAGTTGTTGCAGAAGGATGTTAAGTATGAGTGGACGGAAGCGAGACAATAGGCTTTTGAGAAGCTTAAGGCAGTTTTAACGCAAGCTCCTATCTTGGTTCAACCTGAATTAGGGAAAGAGTTTGTGGTGTATAGTGATGCGTCCTACGTTGGCTTGGGATGTGTGTTGATGCAAGAGGGTAAGGTGGTGGCTTATGCATCGCGTCAGTTGAAGGTGCATGAGCACAATTATCCTACGCATGACATTGAGTTAGCTGCGGTAGTTTTTGCTTTGAAAATTTGGTGACATTACTTGTATGGTGAGAAGTGTACTGTGTAGACGGGCCACAAGAGTTTGAAGTATCTGATGTCTCAGAAAGAGTTGAATCTTAGGCAACGACGTTGGGTGGAGTTGCTTAAGGATTACGATTTGACTATCGAGTACCATCCGGGTAAAGCTAATGTTGTAGTGGATGCCTTGAGTAGGAAGGCAGCTGTTGAGTTGAGGGCTATGTTTGCCAGTTTGAGCATTTCGCGTGATGGTGGTCTCGTGGCTGAGTTGCAAGTGAAACCCTCCTTGATTCAGTTGATTAAGGAAAAGCATTTGTTGGATGATTCCTTGGTGCCACATGTTCAGGATATTGCGGAGGATAGGCCATCGAATTTCTGCTTTAATGATGATGGAGTTTTATGCTTTGGGAGTCGGATAGTAGTGCCCAATGATGCTGATTTGAGGCGTGCTATTATGACTGAAGCTCATAGTAGTCCTTTTGCTATGCACCCTGGTAGTACTAAGATGTATCGTGATCTTCGTGATGAGTACTATTGGGTGGGTCTAAAGAAAGATGTTGCTGAGTTTGTAAGCAAGTGCATGGTATGTCAGCGAGTTAAAGCTGAGCATCAGTTTCCTTCAGGGTTGTTGCAACCGTTGAGGATTCCTGAGTGGAAGTGGGAGAGGATTACCATGGACTTCGTGTCTGGTTTTCCTTTGTCGCCATCGAAGAAGAATTCGGTGTGGGTGATTGTGGATCGCCTGACGAAGTGTGCGCATTTCTTGCATGTGCATACTACGTACACTTTGGATAAGCTTGCGAAGCTGTACATTGCTGAGATTGTGCGGCTGCATGGTGTGCCAAAGTCGATTGTGTCGGATAGAGATCCGAGGTTTACGTCGCGTTTCTGGCAGTGTTTGCATCAGGCTTTGGGTACACGGTTGAATTTCAGTACATCTTATCATCCGCAGTCGGATGGACCATCTGAGCGTATTATCCAGGTATTGGAGGATATGTTGAGGTGCTGCGTGATTGAGTTTCAGGGTTCTTGGGAGAAACATTTGCCTTTGGTGGAGTTTGCCTATAATAATAGTTATCAGGCAAGTATTCAAATGGCACCTTATGAAGCTTTGTATGGGAGGAAGTGTAGGACTCCTCTTTGTTGGGCTGAAACGGGTCAGAAGTTGGTTTCGATGCCAGCTTTGTTGAAGGGAACCACCGAGAAGGTGAAGCTCATTTGTGAGCGATTGAAGGCAGCTTCTGATCGGCAAAAGTCTTACACGGATTTGAAGCGTAAGGAGATTGAGTATGCGGTGGGTGACCGTGTGTTTTTGAAAGTTTCTCCTTGGAAAAAGGTGATGAGGTTTGGCCGAAAGGGTAAGTTGAGACATAGGTACATTGGACCATACGAGGTGATTGAGCGTGTGGGTCCTGTTGCGTACAAGTTGAGGTTACCGCATGAGTTAGAAAAGATTCATGATGTGTTTCATGTTTCTATGCTTCGGAAGTATAGATCGGATCCTTCTCATGTGATGCCTGTGGAGGAAGTGGAGTTGAATCCGGATTTGACCTATGATGAGGAACCAGTGGGTATTTTGGATTCAGATAGTAAAGTTCTTCGAGGCAAGACCATTGAGTTGGTAAAGGTGTTGTGGAAGCATCGTGGTGCTGAAGAAGCCACGTGGGAACGGAAGGATGACATGTTGAAGCAGTTTCCATACCTTTTTCCTTCAGGTAAATTTCGAGGACGAAATTTCTTAAGGGGGGAGAGTTGTAACACCCCAATTTTGGGCTTGGAAGTTTAGGGTTTTTAGGGAAAGCCTAGTTCGATATGCATTAAAAATATGGAAAAATATCTAAATATCCTCTTTTATTATATATAAGAGAGTGGTGAAATCAATTTTACAAAATGGGGTTTGGAAATATGACATTTCAAGTTAGTGACTAAAATGTAATTTTTGAAAAGTTGGTGACTGTTTTAAAAGGATTGAAACTTTGAATCTTTAAGGAGCTAATTTACCCAAGGGAGGGTTTCTCCAGATTTTTCTTAAATTTTAAAGACTCATTTAATGTTATTTAATAAAAAGAAAAGAGGGAAAAGAGATATTTTGGTTTCATAACTAACTTTTGCCAAAATTTTCCCATTTCATTTTCTCTCAAATTTTCCTCAGCCAAACACATTTCCACAACCACTTTTCCTTTGATTTTCACACCTAAAGTTGAGATTTCAATCTCTAAATGATTTCTAATCATTTCTACACCAAATCCTCATCATTTGCTTAAATTGAGAGGTATGAACGTCCTTCTCTTCTAAATACTCAGTTCTTTACTGAAATTCCCAAGTTCTCAATCCTTAAATTGAGTTTTATTAAAGGTTTTGATGTTGTGAACTTGATTTTGGCTTAAAATGCAAGATTTAGATTTAATTTTGAAGAAATTCGTATTAAATGATTGGGCTCTGTTTTGAGATGTCTTTTTGATGTATTTTGGATGTCTAAATGATGTGTAATTGAGGTTTAATCAATGCAATCCCGAATAGGTTGATTTTCCTAAATTTTTAGTTGAGTTAATGGTGGTTTTTGGGGTGATTTTGATGTTCTGCTATAGCTGGAGGCATAAGGACGTGATTAGGTCCTTTTTGGATGTTAATTGATGTCTAAGAATGATTGGAATTGATGGATCTTGGCTAGGTAATGTTGTAGAGGTGTTTGGATTTGATTTCGGTTGTGTTTGGTTGCCGAAATGTGAGTTTTGATGAGAGCAGCGAGTTTAGGTGTTTTGGCTGAAGATTTTAATGCATGATGATGCATTAATCCTCTGCTTTGATGTGTTTAAAATAGGGGAGACGTCTTCGAATCCTTGTGGTGTTGATCCGGAGGCTTGATCGGCGTTTCGACAAGCTTGCGAAACGGAATCGGTGAGTGAAGTTTGGTTTTCAGCTTTGAAACCAATGTTGGAAGGTTATGGGAGCTTAGTTTAAGTCTAAACAACTTAGCTAAGCTCAAGAGTAAGTTTTCGGAGAAACTCTCTTTTTGAAGAACCATGAGATGGTTGAATGCAATGTGTTTATTTTTGCATGTTTAAATTCTATTTTGAAAGCATGTTTAATGCTGGTTTTGTAAGCTATGTGTTGGAGGATGCTAAAGGTAAGAGATCCTTGATTTTAACATTGATAAATGTGGTTTGATGCATTGTGATGCATGATTATTTAATGGCTTCGTTAAATGCTTTAAAATAGTGGATTGATGATGGTAAATGATGTATATTGGCAAGTGATGTGTTGGTTTAATAGTACTTGAATCGGATATAGTTAGCCGGCTATAGGACTGGGTGCACCGTGAATTAAGTCGCCTTGGATGTTGAGGGGTTGTAATTGTACCGTAAACTCCATCCAAGAACACTAACGAGATGTCTAAGATAATAATTGTGGTTAAAATGCCATGTGAGGATCTTGTGTTGTGAGTCCCGTGTTCTCGTTAGTGATGTTGTACCACTACCAATAAGTGATGTGGAGGGGTTGTAATTGTACCGTAGACTCCATCACGGGTGGTAAGGGGTTATGATTGTACCGGTAAACTCCACCTTGAGTGTTTGCTAGTGTGTATGAAGCGTATGGGACAACGCTTGTAATCCGCGTATCCGAATGTGTTTTGAGTTGAAAAATGGTTATGGATTATCACTTGAAAGCCAATATGACATGTTGATGTATTGAAGCATGAGATGCTTGGTTTGTAAGCATAGATGCATGATAAATGATGTTTTGAAATTAAAGGCCTTGGAAAGGTGTTTTTACAAAGTGCATTATTGTGCTGTTTTATTAGAGCATTTCTCACTAAGCATATGTTCTTACGCTCTCTCTTTCTTGAACCAATAATGCAGAGCATTGAAGTGCTTTAAGGGAAGCAAGGAGGTCAAGGATCCAAGTGAAAGTCTAAGCTCACGTATGGTGACTATTTTCACAACACTATTAGCTTTTGGTATTTGGCAATGGGAACCTAGATTGTGTTTTTGGGAGATGTTTTGGACTCCCTAAGTTTGGTTTAATGCCTATGGTGTTTGGAACATGTAAATGGCCATTTGGTATTTTGTTTTGGAGATTTGATGATTGCTTGCTTTTCATTATAGGATGCATGCCTTTAGACTTGTGGTTTTTCTTATTCGAAGCCGTGGTTGAGCTTTGATGATGCAAATATGTTCCTTTAATGTTTGATGACTTGTTGGCATGTTATGGAGGTCATATGAGCGTGTTTGGTGGGTCGAAAGGGTGTAAAACAGACTTTTCTGCTGTTTATGGGCAGGGTAGTTCGAAACACCCTTGCCTGTTTCGAAACAGGTGCATATTTTGGCCTGAGTGTTTCGAAACGGGCAGAGGTGTTTTGAAACACTTTGGCTACTTCCAAGGGGTGTTTCTGAACGGCCTAGACCCATTTCGAAACACTTGACCGTTGGGCACTGATTTGAATGGTTTTGAGGTTTGCAAGCTTTACGTTTTAGTCATGATTTTTGTATATGTAATTAATTGAGTTTGAGATGTCCGTTTGAGATAAAATTTGACAGAGTAGCATGAAACATGACTAATTTCATAATGGTAACTTAAAAATTGGTAAAGTCCTTTAATTTCCAGAATTTACAAATTGGTCCCTAAATTCGTATGTTGTGCAATTGAGTCCCTTATTGTTTTCCGATTGCTGTGATTTTTGAGTATGCTTATCTCAAGAGTACACCTAGGGTTAATATGCATTTAGACAAGGTTAAAAAGAAAAAAAAAGGTCGTTAATCAAGGTTGACTTTCGGGTTGACTTTGGTTTTCCCCGTGTAATCTTCGTAGTTCGGGTCAACCGTCTAGGCCGGGCTAAGGGGGTTACATCCACCCATCGCCGTTGCCTAAGATTCAACTCTTTCTAAGATAATGTCTCCAGATCTTCAAAACAAAAACCACCGCAGCTAACTCAATATCATGCATAGGATAATTGCGTTCATGCACTTTCAACTGACGTGATGCCTAAGCCACCACCTTACCCTCTTGCATCAACACACACCCCAAACCAACATAGGATGCATCACTATACACCACAAACTATTTCCCTGATTCAGGTTGAACCAAGATAGGAGCTTGCGTTAAAGCCGCCTTAAGCATCTCAAAAGCTTGTTGTCTCGCTTCTGTCCACTCATACTTAACATCTTTTTGCAACAACTTCGTTAAAGGGGCAGCAATCTTAGAAAATCCATCCACGAACCTCTTGTAGTATCCTGCCAGCCCAAGGAAACTATGGACTTCATGAACAGACTTAGGAGGCTTCCAATTCATCACCGCCTCAACCTTCTGGGGATCAACTCGAATCCCTTCAGCCGAAACCACATGACCAAGGAAAACAACTTCCTTTAGCCAGAACTCACATTTTCTCAGCTTAGCATAAAGCTAATTTTCCAATAGCGCTTGCAAAACAATCCTCATATGACCCTCATGTTCCACCTCAGTACGAGAGTACACAAGGATATCGTCGATGAACACCACAACGAACTTGTCCAAGTATTCATGGAACACTCTATTCATCATGTCCATGAAAGCAGCAGAAGCATTCGTCAAGCCAAACAGCATCACAAGGAACTCATAATGCCCATACCTCGTTCTAAAGGTTGTTTTCGGCACATCTACATCCTTCACCTTTAGCTGATAGTACCCTGACCTCAAATCAATCTTGGAAAACACTGCCGCTCCCCGAAACTGATCAAAGAGATCATCAATCCTCGGCAAAGGATACTTGTTCTTAACAGTCAACTTGTTCAGCTGACGATTATCGATGCACATTCTCATCGTGCCATCTTTCATTTTCACAAACAAGACCGTTGCACCCCAAGGGGACACACTAGGCCTAATGAAGCCACGGTCAAGAAACTCCTAAAGTTGCGTCTTCAACTCCTTCAACTCTTTGGGTGCCATGTGATAGGGAGCAATGGACACTGAAGTTGTATTCTCATACAACTCAATCCCAAACTCCACCTCTCGATTAGGCGGCAAACCAGGTAGTTCCTCCAGAAACACTCCAAGAAATTCACACACGGTTCTTATGTCTTGAACGCTCACCTTCTTTGAACTATGATTCATAACAAAGGCTAGGTAAGCCTCGCATCCTGGCCGCAACATCCGGCTTGCTTTTAATGTAGACACCACATTGGTAAGAAACTTCACATTCTCACCCATTACCACCACCTCATAATCATCCGCAAGTTTCAACGAAACTTGCTTGCTTTCGAAATCCACAACGGCTCTATGCTCAACAAGCCAATCCATGCCAAGGATTACATCAAAAACATAGAATGGCATTTCCATGAGATCAACAAGAAAAACATGATTTTGCACCTTCAAGGGACATCTCCTATACAATTTCCTTGTTACAACCGTCTCACCCAAGGAACTAGTCACACGCATACCCACATCCAAAGACTCAACAGGTAAACCAAGCATTTGAGCATATTCAGGCAATATGTATGAGTGTGTAGATCCAGAATCAATCAAAGAAAGTAATGACACGGATTGCAAAGTAAAGGTACCTGCGATCGCATCTGTATCATTCCTTCCCTCACGATGGGCAAACACTCGAGCTTGACCGCCACTCTCAGGTTGAACAACCACAACATATGCCACGTTCCTTCCACCATCATCCCTACGTTGAAAATTACCACGGCCACGCCCATGACCTCTCTGTGGCTCAGCTGCTCTCACCGAAGCATGTCCCTCTCTCAGCGGATGAGGACAATCTTTCTTCAAATGCCATCGGTTTCCACAATTCCAGCATGTCCCAAGGTTACCCCAACACTCACTACCATGTCTTCTACCACAACGATTACACTCAGGAGTCCTTAGGAAAACATTAGGTCCTTTTTTACCTCTACCAGGGTTACCACCCCCACGCCTAGCATCATAGTGAAGCTTCATATCCTTATGTCTCTTGTTGTGATCTCTACCATAATCACGTTCTGCAGCTCGCTTCCCCGAGCTAGAGCCACCAGCTCGACTTGCCAAACCAAGATTAGATTCAATTTCCTTGGCTCTTGTGACAAAGACATCGAAATCCGTGTAATCAGTTGCAAGCATATAGGTCTTGAAATCCGCTACCAGCCCATAACAGAATCGTTCACACCTCTCCCGCTCATTAGGGATTAGCTCAGGTGCATACTGTGTAACCCCCATAGCCCGGCCTAGACGCTTGACCCGAACTACGAAGATTACACGAGGAAAACCAAAGTCAACCCGAAAGTCAATCTTGATTCACGACCCTTTTTTTCATTTTACTCTTGT
The DNA here is from genome assembly GCA_958450335.1 of Hibiscus tridactylites. Taxonomy (NCBI): domain Eukaryota; kingdom Viridiplantae; phylum Streptophyta; class Magnoliopsida; order Malvales; family Malvaceae; genus Hibiscus; species Hibiscus tridactylites. Next base: position 71,311,213 of record OY288274.1, on the reverse strand, counting down.
CTAGAAACATGTTAACCCTAATTGAGAACTCTTGAATCATGATTGAGAAGGGCACATCGATCGGATAACATAGAGGGACTCAATTGCATTTCACGTAAGCTTAGGGACGAAAATGTAATTTCATTAAATTAGAGGGTCTTCACTAATTTTAAGGTTACTATTATGAAATTAGTCATGTTACATGCTTCTCTGCCAAATTTCAACTAAAAAGGACATCTCGAGCTCAAGCAATTGCCATCTCAACACTTAGGACTAAAATGTAAAGCATGCAAACATCAAACAATTCAAAGCTGGGTCCAACGGTAACCTGTTTCGAAATGCCTACTCTTCGTACTGAAACGCTGTATCGGAAGGGCATTGACTGTTTCGGTACGCGGGTATGTTCCGAGACCAGTTTCGAAACATGTAGCTCTAGTAGCCAAAATGTATCGAAACAACACCCTTCGTTTCGAAATGCCAAGGCCATATCAGGCTCCCGTTCCGAAACACCATGGGGTGTTTCGATACACCCTGCCCAGAAAAAGCTGCAATTGCTGGTTTTTCACTGAAATACCTACTCAAACATGCTCCAAAGACTTTCTAATCATACCAACAAGTCATCATACATATAAGGAACATATTTAGGACATTCAAACACAATCATAGCATCAAACACAAAATTTCATTATTCTATAGGCATGCTTCCTAATCTCAAAACCCAAATAGGCAATCTAACCTCAAAACAAGCAATTAAGGCCATTTACAACCCAACCAAGCTAAAACAAACATGCCACAACCTTAGGGAATTTAACACATCTCCCAAATACAATTCTTGGTTTCCCATTGCCAAACTATCAAAACTAAAGTGTACGAAAACTTCAGGATACATGAGCTTGGACTTCCTTGGATGAACTTAGCTTCCTTGATGCCCGAAAACACCTCAATTATCTGCATTATTGGTAAAAGAGAGAGCGTAAGCACAAATTCTTAGTGAGGCATGCTCTAAGGAAAACCAACCCAATAATGCACAACTTGAAAACATTTTCATTAAATGCTTTTAAACCACATGCTCAATTCTTTCTCATGCTTGGAAACCTTTCAAAGCAATATCTCATTGAAACCACTTGTACCTTCATTCTATCTCATGCATTTAAATCAATGCAAAACTCATGGCAACGCGAAATTCATGCTTGTACTCTAAAGTATTTCATAAACAAACCACATATGCATTTCTCATAGCATAAATCATTACAGCAAAGGTACATGTGAATCAAAAACCATAACATATTTTATATTGGCATTCCATATCTATTTATTACTCGGATATGCGGACATCTCACTAGACACTTCCGGTGGCATCTCTCATCACCGTACTCACTCGAAGAGCAACATAGTTTCCGTTGGAATCTCACATGACCGTACTCACATGGCGGAATCTCTCATCGCCACAAAGCATGGATATTTCAGCAAGTCCTACCTGATGGAATGCCCATCATCGTTTCTCTCTCTTTGGCTTAACCAAAGAGCACGTACGAATTTTTAGTTTATAGTGCACTCTCATCCTACTGATCGATCAATTATATATGATAAGTATCTCAACATCTATGCCAATATATTATGTCAAACCAACATCTTACCTACAATTTTTCATGCATTAAAACTCAACATTCTCATCCCATTTCAAAATCATAACATTTGCTATGCTTCAACATAAAAGCTCAAACCTCCATTATGCAACATGTTACTTTATGAAATCATTTCAAGCATCATCTCAAGCTACAATTTATGTATAAAAACAATAGGAATTTATCAATCTAAAACCATGAGCATGTAAAAGCATTTAAGGGGCAATCACCACATTCTAGATAGCAATCTAGCCAATACTTACTTTTGGACATAGGAAGGTGTCTCAAACCTTTCCTAAATCCCCAAACCTTGTTTCTTTGTCCCTCAAGGACTTCTATAACCATACGCACTCACCGATTACGTTTCACTTGCTTGCCGAAATGCTATCTAAGCTTCCGGATCAACTCCAAAGGTGTCCGAAGATGTCTTCCATGTTTTTAACACTTAAGAGCAGAGGATTAATGCATCATCATGCATTGAAATCATCAGTCGCACACCTAAACTTGCTGCTCTACACAAAAATCACATTTCGGCTAACAAACACTACCGGAATCACCTCCAAACTCTTCCAAAATCAAACCCAACCAAGATCCATCATTTCTAATCATTTCTAAACATCAATTAACATCAAAAAGTAACACAACCACGTCCTTATACCTCCAGCTATAGCATAACACAAAAATCACCCCAAAAACCACCATTTTAACAAGCAAAAACTTAGGAAAAATAACCTATTCGGGATTGGATTGATAAAACCTCATTTATAACATCATTTAGCATCCAAAATACATTAGAAAACCATCTCAAAACATATCCCAATCAATCACCACGAAAATCTTCAAGATCTCTTCCAAAATCTTGAGTTTTAAGCCAATTTCTTGTTTCTAACATTAAAACCACTTAAAAAATCATTAATAAAGGATTGATAACTTGGGAATTTCAGTAAATAATTGATCATTAGAGGAGAAGGACGAAGCTTACCTCTAATGGATGATTTCTCCTTGATTTAGGTAGGTTTCCTTGAAAATTTAATGTAGAAATCAAGTGGGTTTGTTGAAGGATTGATTAGGAATCAAAGAGTTATTGAAATCTCATCAAATGAAGTGGAAATGAAAGTGTATTTGCTGGAGAAAATGTGTTTGGTTGAAAGGATTTTGAGAGAAAATGAAATGAGAGAAAATTAGTGAAAAGTGGTTATGAAAAGTCAAAGGTAGTTTTTCTATTTTAATCACCTTTAATTTCTTTAATTAAAACATTAATTAAATCACCCAAATTAAGGAAAAATCTGATGAAAACATTTTTGGTAAAATTAGCTCCTTAAAGATTCAAAGTTTTAATCCTTTACAAAACAGTCTCTACTAAACTTTGCAAAAACTGTGATTTGGTCACTACACCGAAATGTAGTATTTCCAAACCTTATTTTGTAAAATTGATTTCACCATTTTCTTTTATATATTAAATGAGGATTTTTAGATATTTTTCAATATTTTTAAAGCATCCCGAACTAGGTGTTCCCTAAAACCCCCTTTTTGATTCGAACCGATTTCCAGATCTATCCGGTTCAGACTCTAAACTTCTAGACCCAAATTTGGGGTGTTACAACTCTCCCCGTCTTAAGAAATTTCGTCCTCGAAATTTACCTGGAGGAAAAAGGTAAGGAAACTGCTTCTTCATGTCATCTTTTCTTTCCCACGTGGCTTCGTCAACACCACGATGCCTCCACAACACCTTAACCAGCTCAATGGTCTTGCCTCGAAGAACTTTACTGTCCGAATCCAGAATCTCAATCGGCTCCTCATCATAGGTCAAATCTGGATTCAACTCAACTTCCTCCACACGCATAACATATGAATGATCCGATCTATACCTCTGAAGCATGGAGACATGAAACACATCATGTATCTTCTCTAACTTTTGTGGTAGCCTCAGCTTATAAGCAATAGGACCCACACGTTCTATCACCTCGTAAGGTCCAATATACCTAGGGCTCGACTTACCCTTCCGGCCAAAACTCATCTACTTCTTCCAAGGTGAAACCTTTAAGAACACACAGTCACCCACCGCAAACTCAATCTCCTTACGCTTCAAATCCGTGTAAGACTTCTGCTGATCAGAAGCTACCTTCAAGCGCTCACAAATGAGCTTCACCTTCTCGTTCGTTCCTTTTAACAAAGCCGGCATCGAGACAAACTTCTGACCTGTTTCGGCCCAGCAAAGAGGAGTTATGCACTTCCTCCCATACAAGGCTTCATACGGCGCCATTTGAATACTTGCCTAATGGTTGTTATTATAAGCAAACTCCACCAAAAGGCAAATCCTTCTCCCAAGAGCCTTGAAACTCAAACACACAACACCTCAACATATCCTCAAGCACTTGGATAACACGCTCAGACTGTCCATCCGTCTATTGATGATAAGAAGTACTGAAATTCAGCCGCGTACCCAAAGCTTGATGCAAACATTCCCAAAATCGTGATGTGAACCTTGGATCTCTATCTGACACTATAGATTTTGGTACCCCATGCAGACGCACAATCTCAACAATGTACAACTTTCCAAGCTAATCCAAGGTAAACGTGGTATGAACAGGTAAGAAATGCGCTCACTTTGTAAGGAGATCCACAATCACCCACACCAAATTCTTCTTCGATGGCGACAAAGGCAAACCACACACAAAGTCCATGGTGATTCTTTCCCACTTTCATTCAAGAATCATCAACGGTTGCAACAACCGTGAAGGAAACTGATGCTCAACCTTAACCCGCTGACAAACCATGCACTTACCCACATATTCCGAAACATCTTTCTTCAATCCCACCCAATAGTACTCATCCTTCATATCAATATACATCTTTGTACTACCAGGGCGCATATCAAAAGGACTACTATGAGCTTCGGTCAAAATAGTACGCCTCAACACCACATCATTCGACACTACTATCCGATTTCTAAAACATAGAACTCCATCATCATAAAAACAAAAATCCGATGGTCTATCCTCAGCAATATCCTGAACATGTGGCACCAAAGAATCATCCAACAACGGCTTATCCTTTAACAACTGAACCAGAGATAGTTTCACTTGCAATTCAGCCGCAAGACCTCCATATCGCGAAATGCTCAAGCTAGCAAACATAGCCCTTAACTCTACCGCCACTTTCCTGCTCAAGGCATCCGCCACAACATTAGCTTTTCCTGGATGGTACTCGATCGTTAGATCGTAATCCTTAAGCAACTCCACCTAACGTCGTTGCCTAAGATTTAACTCTTTCTGAGACATCAAATACTTCAAACTCTTGTGATCCGTGCACACTGTACACTTCTCACCATAAAGATAATGTCGCCAGATCTTCAAAGCAAAAACCACTGCAGCTATCTCAATATCATGCGTAGGATAATTGCGCTCATGCACCTTCAACTATCGTGATGCATAAGCCACCACCTTACCCTCTTGCATTAACAAACACCCCAAACCAACATAGGATACGTCATTGTACCCCACAAACTCTTTTCCTGACTCAGGTTGAACCAAGATAACAGCTTGCATCAAAGCTGCCTTAAGCTTCTCAAAAGCTTGCTATCTCGCTTCCGTCCACTCATACTTAACATCTTTTTGCAACAACTTTGTTAAAGGGGCAGCAATCTTTGAAAATCCATCCACAAACCTTCGGTAATATCCTGGCAACCCAAGGAAACTACAAACTTCATGAACAGGCTTAGAAGGCTTCCAATTCATCACTGCCTCAACCGTCCTAGGATCAACACGGATCCCTTCCGCCGAAACCACATGACCAAGGAACACAACTTCCTTTAGCCAAAACTCACACTTGCTCAGCTTAGCATAAAGCTGATTTTTCAGGAGCGCTTGCAAGACAACCCTCAAATGACCTTCATCCTCCTCCTCAGTATGAGAGTACACAAGGATATCGTCGATGAACACCGCAACGAACTTGTCCAAGTTTTCATGGAACACTCTATTCAGCATGTCCATGAAAGAAGCTGGAGCATTCGTCAAGCGAAAAGGCATTACAAGAAACTCATAATGCCCATACCTCGTTCTAAAGGCTGTTTTCGGCACATCACATCTTTCACCTTAAGTTGATAGGGAAAATGACTTAGAAATGATTAGTGATTCTGAATGGAAAATTATTCATATGATTTGTAATTTTTTTAGCCTTTATATGAAATTACCACTCTGTTTTCTGGATCTAAGTATCCAACAACTAACTTGTACTTGACTAACATTGTTGCAATTGAGAAGTTGTTGTGTGATGCTCACAATGATCCTTTCCAAAATATTTCTGCAATGGTTGGACCTATGCTTGAGTTATATGAAAAATATTGGCAGATCACTCAATAATTTTGTCTTTTGTTGTTTTACTTGATCCTCCATATAAATTACAACTTTTGAAAGAATTGTATAGTGTTTTTTATGTAGACGATGAGGTTTAACGAAGGGTAACTGTCATTTATGCAGAGTTTGTTAATTTATACATCTTTTATTCAAAATATGCACCATGTGGTTCTTCTTCTTCTTCTTTATCTCTCCAAAGTAACACAACTCAAGTGACAAGTGGGTCTGGTTTTAGTTGACCTCGACCATTTAAAAAATTTGCTCTATTTCAGGTTAGATTTCGTAATTTAGTTTTCAAATTTTCTTTTATTTAAATTACTTGTATTCTATTTTTAAATACTAAATTATTTTATTTTTGTCTTTTCATAGTTTTGATGCTAATTTAGCTGCTTCAAGGAGTGAAAATTCTGATGTTGAATCCTACATTAATCTGCTACTTGTTCCTTGTAATGAAGATTCTGAATTTGAAATTTTAGAGTATTGGAAAACACAAAGTGTTTCTTATCTGATACTTGCTCGCATGGCCAGAGATATTTTGGTCATTCCAATTACTTATGTTGCTTTAGAATCTTCCTTTAGCATGGGGGATCGAACCTTGAACAAGTTGAGAGCTAAACTCTTACTAAAAATGTTGAAGTTTTTGTAACAACTCGAAACTAGTTGTATGGTTTCGAACTGGAAGGAAGGGATGAGGAATATCTTAATATAGCTAATGATTCTGCCCTTTAAAGGTAAATATATGGTTTACTTTATTTTTATTAATATTTCAAATTGTTTATTGTTATTAATGATTTTATTTTCTTCTTTTTGTAGGGTATCTTTGAGGCATTGAATGTTTTGATGTTTGCTAGACTTATGCTTATTTCCTGCTCTGCCTACACTGGAATGAAATGTTTACCATTGATGTAACCCCCTTAGCCCGGCCTAGATGCCCGACCCGAACTAAGAAGATTACATGGGGAAAACCGAAGTCAACCTCGATTAATGACCCTTTTCTTTTTTTCTTTTATCTTGTCTAGATGCACATTATTACACTAAATGTTCAGCAAAGTGATTAGGTGAAAACGACACAGCAATCGGAGTTCAATTAGGGGTTTAATTGCATACATTTAACTTTTAGGGACTAAACTATAATTTCCATAAAATACAAGAACTTTCAAGATTTTAAAGTTACCAATCTTCAATTAGTCATGTAACATGCCAACATGCCAAATTTTAGCTCAAACGGATCATCCAAACTCATTCAATTGCAAACACAATATCCAGGGACCAAAACACGACATTTTAGGACTTAAGAAGATACTTTTAACCGAATTTTAACTACCCGTATCGATACAACTGAGCCTGCATCAATACGCGGGAAGACAGTAGCAAAAGATGGGAAGAGCGTATCGGTACGGCCTTCAAACTTGGCTTGGGCGACTCGATACGCGGGCAATCCGTACCGATACCCTTGTACCAAAAAGCCTAGAATTGGCCTTAGTGTATCAATACACTTCCCCGTGTATCGATACGCATACTAGAAAAACACATTCCAAAGGCATTTCAACATACTTATCCATAACCAAACACACTTAAATCATGCATACAAGTTATAACCAACCTACTAGACATGCAGACATCAACAAACAGTAAATCATACTCATCGAACACATCAATCCTTGATGACACGTTAGCTATTCAAACATGTTTAAGAAAACAAGCTAAAGTATGGGAAAAACACCATAGGCAAACCATGAAACCAATTATAGGCCGATTACAAGTCCAAAAATAGGAACCAAACATGCTTAAGATAGCAAACATCACCAACAAATCTAGAAAGTAAGAATTCCCACGCATTGTCTCTTATAACACTAAGGGTTAACCACATACATTGCTCAACCAAAACTCTTGGAATACCCTTGCTATTAGACTACCTTGAATGCTCAATTCTCTGGATTGATGAAACAAATTAGCGTAAGCATATAGTTTAGTGAGGATCGTTAAAACAACATTCATCAATGCATTTCTTAAAAACCATTGCATCATCATTAGCAAACTCATGCCTTTCTTTAAAACATGCCCATTTAAGATTCAATGCACTTTTAAATTCACAAACATATAGCATCATTTTAAACAACAACAAATTCCTTTACTCGTGCTTAAACCAAGCATTACATGCATTCTTGTGTCAATCGCAAGCATCTCATGCTTAATCATAATCATCAACATTATATTGGCTCGCAAGTGATAATTCTCAAACCATACCAAAACAAATGACACAATCAGATACGCGGATCACAAGCGTTGTCCCACACGCTTCATACATACTACCGGACTACACAAGGTGGAGATCAATGGCACGACCACAACCCCTCAACACCCGTGATGGAGTTAAATGGCACAATGACAACCCCTCAACACCTGCGGTGGAGTTAATGGCACAATCACAACCCCTCAACACCCGTGGTGGAGTTAATGGCACAATCACAACCCCTCAACATCACTCATCGGTAGTTGTATAACCCACTAGCGAGAGTCGGGACACAAAACAAGGCTTACACATGGGAGCTACCTCAATCACTGTAATCACCTTAACCAAGCTCACACACGGGAGCATTCCTCCACCGTTGTGACTCTTAACTAAGTCTACCCACGAGAGTCATCATCCATTGTGGTGACACTCATTCCTCAAAGCCAAGGGTACTTGAATGGAGATTACGTCACAATCACAACCCCTCGACATCCAAGGCGACTTTATTCATGGTGCACCCAATCCTATAGTCGGCTAACTATATTCGATTAAAATAACAAAGACCATTTACCATCACTTGCAAATATAATCATCAATCATCATTAATTCACTGTTTTACAAGCATAAACCACAATGCCACTTTCACAAGCATTAACATGCTTAAAACCAATTGCATAAATCATATAAACTCAAGGATCACTTACCATGTGCATCCTTAACAAAATGGCATTTAAAACCAGCAACATCATTGCTCAAAACATGCTTTAAAACAATAATCAAAACACATTTAAATCAAGTGCGTTTTAAACCAAAACATAGCACAATCCGAGAGAGACTTTCGATTTACTTACTCTTGAGCTTAGCTAAGTGTTTCAAACTTACACTAAGCTCCCAAAACCGCGTTCAAAATGTTTCAAAGCTGGAAAACTCTTTTCCACTCACCGACACGTGAAACCTTGCTCGCTTACACGAAAATCACTCATCTGGAGCCTCCAAAAACGTCTTGTTTGCTCCAAGATCAAGATCCCCTGTTTTCGCATCATCAAAACAGAGATCCAAATGCATTAAAATGCATTTTAACACCAGCAACCAATCACAAACTCGTTGCTCACCCAAACTACACCAATTTACCCATCCGAAACAACCAAAAACTCAATCGATTGCTTCTTAAACCAAGCCCAGCCAACATACATCACTTTCAATCAATTATAAACATCAAAACACATCTAAAATCAACCTAAACCCATCCTTATACCTCCAACAAGCATTACCTCATCATTTCACCTCAAAAACTCAACTAGAACTATCAAGAAACTCAAGGATCTCAAGGATTTCGGGATTTATATCAACAAAACCTCTTTTCAACATATTAATCACCTCAAAACTTAATTAAAAACAATCCAAAATAGAGCTTAACAAATCAAGTCCGAAAATCAAGAGTTTCATCACATTTTTGCAATATTTCAATCTCAAATCAATACTATAATGAAAACTCAACTAAAAACATTGATTAGAAGCCAAAGATCTTGGGAATTTCAATAGAGAACCAAGATTGAAGGTTGAGAACGAGATTTACCTTCAATCCTTGCTTTCCTCAATGAATGACAAGTTTTCCTTAGCAAAAATCTTGAAGAACTTGAAAGAACTCTTATAATTTGTTTAGAAAATGATGAGAGAGTGTTTGGGAGAAAAGAATTCTGGAGAAAATGAATTAAAATAGTGTTTGGCTGAAAATGAGAAGAGAAAAGTAGTTACGTCAAATGAAATCTCATTTTTCTAATTTATTAATTTTAATTTAATAAAAATCCTTTTATAAAATCACTTTAAAATCCCTTTTAAAACACATGTCATATTAAGGAAAGTCTAAATTGCTATAAAGCTCCCTAAATATTCTAAGATTTTGGCTCCTCTTTTAAAAATTATATTTTTCCACAGTTTTGAAACTTTACATTTTGGTCACTACCCAAAATTTATTACTTCCGAAATTCTTTTTGTAAAATTGATTTGATCAACCTCTTAAACACGATTTTAGAGGATTTTAGCAATTTTTACCAGATTTTTATCCTATCCTGATCCTTGATTTCCTTAAATCACCAAACTCGATTCAAATCGTTCCCGATCAGTCCGATGCGATGTTCAAAACATCTAGGCCCAAAACCAGGGCGTTACAACTCTCCCCCACTTAGGAAATTCTGTCCTCAAAATTTTACCCGAAAGGAAAAAGGTTTGGAAGCTTCTTCATCATGCCCGCCTTGCTTTCCCTAGTGGCCTCCTCAACTTCTCGGTGTCGCCACAACACCTTCACAAGCTCTATCATCATGCCACAAAGAACTTTATTAATCACATCAGGAATCCTCACCGATTCCTCACCATAAGAAAGATTCGGATTCAACTCTAACTCCTCAACAGGCATCACATACGAAGGATCTGATCTATACCTCCGCAACACCAAGACATGAAACACATCGTGAATCTTTTCCAACTCGGGAGGAGGCAACCTCAACTGATAAGCCACAGAACCAAAATGCTCTTCAACCTCATATGGTTCAATAAACCTCGGGCTAAGCTTACTCTAACGCCCAAATCTTATCACCTTCTTCCAAGGCGATAACTTCAAGATCACACGTTCGCCAACCGTAAACTCAATCTCCTTACGCTTCAGACCTGTGTAAGACTTTTGTCGATCTGATGCTGCCTTCAAATGCCCACAAATGAGCATCACCTTCTCGGTGGTTCCCTTTAACATAGCTGGCATCGAAATCAACTTTTGCCCAGTTTCAGCCCAACAAAAAGGGGTCCTACATCTTCTCTCATGCAAAGCCTCGTATGGAGCCATTTGAATACTTGCCTGGTAACTATTATTGTAAGCAAACTCAACCAACGGCAAGTGCTTCTCCCAAGAACCCTGAAAATCTATCACGCAACATCTCAACATGTCCTCAAGCACCTGGATCACACGTTTCGACTGTCCATCCGTCTGAGGATGATAGGAAGTATTGAAATTCAACCATGTACCCAATGCTTGATGCAAATATTCCCAAAACCTCGATGTGAACCTTGGATCTCTATATGATATAACAGACTTCAGCACTTCGTGCAAACGCACAATCTCAACAACATACAACTCGGCCAACTTATCCAACATACACATAGTATGCACTGCCAAGAAGTGCGCATACTTCACAAGACGGTCAACAACCACCCAACCAATAATTCCTCTTTGACAGTGTCAAAGATAATCCAAAATCTTAGAAGGAAACCAAAGCTTAGCTTCAACCCGCTAGCAAATCAAACATTTGCTTACAAACTTGTCAACACCCTTCTTCACTTTATCCGGCATCACCCACTCTCAAACCACGATACACCTCCGTACTACCATGGTACACTACGAAATAACCACTAAGGGCTTTATCCAGAATAGAGCACCTCAACTCAACATCACTGAAACAAAAATCTTAAGGCTTTCCACCCACGATATCTTGAACGCACGGTATAAGAGTATCGTCAAGTAATTGCTTATCCCTTATCAACTGGTTCAGGGATGGTTTCACCTAAAATTCAGTAACAAGACCACCATCTCGTGGTACGCTCAAGTGAGCAAACATCGCCCTCAACTCCACAACCACTTTCCTACTCAAAGCATTGGCCACAACGTTGGCCTTTCCATCATAATACTTCATCATCAGGCCACACTCCTTAATCAACTCCTACCACCCTCATTTCCCAAGATTCAACTATTTTTGAAACACTAGGCACTTTAAACCCTTGTGATCCGTGAAGCCTACACTTCTCAACACGAAAACCCAAAATCCGCCCACTCACCAACTGAAAATCCTCATCACAAGACTCTAACACCGTCTCCAACTATTACTTCACTTACATCAACTATCTTAAGAAGGTTTACCTACACTCAGCCAACAGAACGCCCTCTCACGAGAACCCAGCCAAAACAACATGGCTTTTGAGATTACATAACCACGCATAAAGCTCATTCTCCAAGCGCTTGCATCCGACTGAAAGCATACACTACAACCTTCCCAACCTGCTTAACCAGTCATCCTACAACTCATGCAAGAGCCATGAACTCTCTACTCAACTCAAGCTAAACCTCGATTATAACTATCATTAGAACTTCCTTCCAACTCCTCCAAGGTCATCGTCAAAACTTCATCCACCTAAAACAACCATCATGCTATAACTATTCAAGCAAGAATACAACAACACTTTAAAACCACATCAGCAAATCTACGACAACCGTCCATCTCAGAGAAACTACAATACCCAACAGCTACTTCAAAAAGCTTTTAACTAGACACCAAACGACCTCAGCCGATTCCAAACAAAACGGTCTCCTTTTCACCACCAAGCCGCCAAAGGCCCTTAAAACACCTAGAACTTTGCCTCCGGCCAACCAAGCTAGACCACACTCACTCCTAACAGTAAACTTATCCACTTCCTAAACTCACATCCACTCTTCAACTAGTACTAAAACAAAACTTTAAACCCACAAACTACCCCAATCATAACTCATCACTATCAGGTCCAATTAGCTATTAGTAAGTGTGAACATCCATATGCATGATTGCTTACATGCCCTTACGAATGCCTATGCACATGTATGCATACTTCTAATGTCATGACAAATGTATGCATGTACCAATATATGTAATATATGTATACAAATGATTTTAAATGTGCATGTATGTCTGTTCACACGTACTAATAACGTCCTCGGACCAAACCATAAACAACCTCTTATCCTAATCTCAACTTTTTCCCTACTTCACCATTCTTACAACTCATTACAGCAAACTACTCTAACTATTATACTTTCTTCACCAATGTTGTTCTCAAAACAACACCGATTATTAACCAAAACTTCACTAACAATAGGGCCTTAACCACCACACGAAAAAGACGCAAACAAAAACTAAACAAAGAACCATGACCGCACTCGCGACCATAATGAGCTTCAACAAACAGCCCACCTTGACCACCCCGAGCTAACACTGGAAAATCTCGCCTCAAATGTCCAGCAGATCCACAATTCCAACAAAACTCAACCATCGCACGCCTCGCACCTCTCTGCCCTTCTTGCCACCTTCGAACCCTGTCTCAGTCGCGCTCACAGCCTCTATGAGAATCAACTACATGCGCTAGAGCTGGTCTCGCTATCTGAGGACAATTAAACTTCACATGTCTTGTCGCACCACAGCTCTAACAAGCTCTATTATCACAACAAACCCCAGTGGGTCGCCTTCCACAACGATCACACTCAGGTAGATGAACCACCACTTTCTGACCTGGATATCCTTAATCCGCACCACCACCATTCAAAAACCTTGAACTCGGACAAAACCTTCTATCACGAAGTCTCTTATGGCACCCATTCTCGAGGCTAGAACTCACAGCTCTTTTGACCCACTCAGGTCACCATCGCCATATGTAGCCACGCTCACATGTTGCTTATCCCTCGAGAACTCATCTCCTAGATATCTCCTCTTAAAGGTAGATAAAAAGAACTCCCAATTAACATCATGGATATACGATGCAACTGACACAGATGTCCACCAAACACAAGCATCATCCAACATTAACGAGACAATGCTTCCCGACTTACAGGCGATGTCACACCCTTCATGATCCATGTTTTGAATCGCAATGGCTAACCAAGCCTTGAACGCCTCAAGCGTTGACCCATGATACTCAACATCTCTCAAATCATGCAGGCATTGTTTTGACAAACTAGTCTATCCGATAGACGATACATGCGCAAGCTTTTCATTCATTGCGACCTGAGATGCTCCAGATATCTCTTGAATCACTGATGATAAAACTTTCCCCACAAGACCAGCCCCTTCATGTTTCCATATCGCCTCAACTCTAGATAAGAACGACCAAACATGCACATTCTCAACAGATGGAACATCGTTCCCCTGATTACCCTGCTCACCCGCAGGTACGATCGTATCCGATCCCAACTCTCACCTTAGACTCATTGTGCCATTTTTAACAAGGCATAATAACAAAAAAACAAATCAAACCATGATTTAGGCCAGCCTCAAGCAAGGATCCAAGTTTATAAATCCAGTTTAAAACATTTATCTAGTGTAATAAGGCAATGGGTACCCCGATTTCCCTCAAGCATAACATAGCGTACAAGAGCATATCAACTCATCATCCACAACCAGCACATATCAATATCACATCATCATCATACAATCATATTCATTTCACATGCGATTCACATCAATCAAGCATAGCATATGTTCCAATATTCACCCGAAATCATGCTTTTCAATCAACATATATCAATACATACAATTTTCATGTACCAACATCCCTAATTCTTTCGAAACCTGGCTTTGATACAAACAAATGTAACCCCCTTAGGCCAGCCTAGATGCCCGATCCGAACTAAGAAGATTACACGGGGAAAACCAAAGTCAACTCGTTAAAGTCGACCTCGATTAAAGACCTTTTTTCTTTTATCCTCTCTAGATGCACATTATTACCTTATATGTTCAGCAAAGTGATTAGGTGAAAACGGCACAACGATTGGAGTTCAATTAGGGGTTCAATTGCATACATTTGACTTTTAGGGATTAAACTGTGATTTCCATAAAATACAGAGACTTTCAAGGTTTTAAAGTTATCAATCTTCAATTAGTCATGTAACATGCCAACATGCAAAATTTCAGATCAAACGGATCATCCAAGCTCATTCAATTGCAAACACAATATTCAGTGACCAAAATACGACATTTCAGGACTTAAGAAGATACTTTTAACCGAATTTTAACTACCGTATCGATACACTTATGCTTGTATCGATACGCGGGAAGACATTAGCAAAATATGGGAAGAGTGTATCGATACGGTTTCCCGCGTATCGATACGGCCTTCAAACTTGGCTTAGGCGTATCGATACGCGGGCATTCCGTACCGATACCCCTGAACCAAAAAGACTGGAATTGGCCTTAGTGTATCGATACACTTCCCCATGTATCGATACGTATACCAGAAAAACACATTCCAAAGGCATTTAAACATACTTATACATATCCAAACAAGCTTAAATCATGCATACAAGTTATAATCAACCTACTAGACATACAGACATCAACAAACAGTAAATCATACTCATCAAACACATCAATCCATGATGATACGTTAGCTATTCAAACATGTTTAAGAAAACAAGCTAAAGCATGGGGAAAAAACTATAGGTAAACCATGAAACCAATTATAGGCCGATTACAACTCCAAAATCAGGAACCAAACATGCTTAAGATAGCAAATATCACCAAGAAGTCCAAAAAGTAAGAATTCCCACCCATTGCCTCTTATTACACTAAGGGTGAACCACATACATTGCTCAACCAAAACTCTTGGAATCCCCTTTGTAACACCCCAAATTTGGGCTTGGAAGTTTAGGGTCTAAACCGGACCGGTCTGATTTTCGGTTCGAATATAAAAGGTGGTTTTAGGGAAAGCCTAGTTCGGGTTGCATTAAAAATATAGAAAAATATCTAAAAATCCTCTTTTAATATATATAATAGAGTGGTAAAATCAATTTTACAAAATAAGGTTTGGAAGTATGACATTTCGAATTAATGACTAAAATGTAATTTTTGAAAAGTTCAGTGGTGACTGTTTTGTAAGGATTGAATCTTTGAATCTTTAAGGAGCTAATTTACCCAAGATTGATTTCTCCAGATTTTTCTTAGATTTTAATGATGCATTTAATATTTAATTAATTAAAGGAAAATGAGAAAAACCAATTTTGAGATTTCATAACTAACCTTCTTTAAAATTTTCTCATCTCATTTTCTCTCAAAATTCTCTCAGCCAAACACATTTCTACAGCAACTTTTCTTTTGATTTTCACACCAAATGATGAGATTTCAATCCTCAAATGATTCCTAATTCTTTCTACATCAAATCCTCTTCATTTGCTTATTGAATTTTCAAGGATTTTGGCTCTAATCAAGGAGAAATCTACATTTAGAGGTAAGGATGTTCTTCTCCTCTAAATACTCAGTTCTTTACTGAAATTCCCAAGTTCTCAATCCTTAAATTAAGTTTTATTAAAGGTTTTAATGTTGTGATCTTTATTTTGGCTTAAAACTCAAGTTTTGGATTAAATCTTAAAGAAATTCGTGGTGATTGTTTGGGCTCTATTTTGAGATGACTTTTTAATGTATTTTGGATGTTTAATGATGTGTAATTGAGGTTTAATCAATGCAATCCTGAATAGGTTGATTTTCCTGAGTTTTTGCTTATGAAAATGGTGGTTTTGGGGTGATCTTGGTGTTCTGTTATAGTTGGAGGTATAAGGACGAGTTTAGGTTCTTTTTGGATGTTAATTGATGTCTAAGAATGTTTAGAAGTGATGGATCTTGGCTGGGTAATGTTGTGGAAGAGTTTGGATGTGTTTTCGGTTGTGTTTGGTAGCCGAAATGTGAGTTTTGGTGAGAGCAACGAGTTTAGGTGTAATGGCTGAAGATTTTAATGAATGATGATGCATTAATCATCTGCTTTGATGTGTTTAAAACAGGGGAGACATCCTCGGATCCTTGTGGTGTTGATCCGGAGGCTTGAACGACATTTCGGCAAGCTTGCAAAACGGAATTGGTGAGTGGAGTTGGATTTCCAGCTTTGTATCGAATAATTGAAGGTTTGGGAGCTTAGTTTAAGTCTAATCAACTTAACTAAGCTCAAGAGTAAGTTTTCAGAAAAAAACTCTCTTGGATGAGCCATGGATTGGTTCGATGCATTTGTTGATAATTGCATGTTTAAATTATGTTTTTGAAAGCATGTTTTAGCATGATTAATGTTGGTTTTGAAAGCCATGTGTTGAAGGATGCTCAAGGTAAGAGATCCTTGGTTTGATTTGTTAAAATATGGATTGATGCATAGTGATGCATGTTGTAAATGGCTTTGATTTGGATGCTTTAAAAACAATGGATTAATGATGATATTGATGTATATTGGCAAGTGATGTGTTGGCTTTTAAAGTACTTGAATCGGATATAGTTAGCCGGCTATAGGATTGGGTGCACCGTGAATAAAGTTGCCTTGGATGTTGAGGGGTTGTAATGGTACCGTAAACTCCATCCAAGTACACTAACGAGATGTTTAAGATCACAATGGTGGTTAAAAGTCCATGTGTGGATCTTGTGTTGAGTGTCCCGTGTTCTCGTTAGTGATGTTATACAACTACCAATGAGTGATGTGGAGGGGTTGTGATTGTACCGTTAAACTCCATCACGAGTGTTGAGGGGTTGTGATTGTACCGGTAAACTCCACCTTGTGTGTTTGGTAGTGTGTATGAAGCGTATGGGACAACGCTTGTAATCCGCGTATCCGATTGTGTTTTATGTTGAAAAAGGTTATGGTTTATCACTTGAAAGCCAATATGACATGTTAATGATATTGAAGCATGAGATGCTTGTTGTGAATGCAATGTTGCATGAATAATGATGTTTAAGTGTTTAAGGCATATGGAAAGTGTTTTTATAAAGTGCATTATTGTGTTGTTTCATTAGAGCATGCCTCACTAAGCATTTGTGCTTACGCTCTCTCTCTTGAACCAATAATGCAGATAATTGAGGTGTTTGAGGGCAGCAAGGAGGCTAAGAATCCAAGGGAAGGGCTAAGCTCATGTATGGTGACTATTTCACAACATTATTAGATTTTGATATTTGGCAATGGGAACCTAGGTTGTGTTTTTGGGAGATGTTTACGGACTCCCTAGTTGTGGCATGATGCCTTAAATGTTTTGGATGTGTAATTAGCCATTTTGGTGCTTGCTTTGATGGTTTGATGAATGTTTGCTTTGGACATTAGGATGCATGCCTATAGTCTTGTGAATTTTCCTATTCGATGCCATGATCGTGTTTTGATGATGCAATCATGTACCTAATATGTATGATGACTTGTTGGCATAATTAGGAAGTCATTAGGATGTGTTTGAGTGAGTAATGGTTTGTAAAACTAGCAAAATATGCACTTTATGGGCAGTCCGTATCGGAACAGGCACTAACGTTTCGAAACGGGGGCCTGTAATGGCCTTCGTGTATCGAAACGGATAGGGCCGTTTCGAAACACTTTTGCCATTGTCAGGCCCTGTTTCGATACTGGTCTCGAAACGAACCCACGTTTCAAAACGGTCAACCCCCGTTCCGAAACACTAGACCGTTGGACACTGATTTGAATGGTTTGAGGTTTGCAAACTTTACGTTTTAGTCCTGAATTTTGTATATGCAATTGCTTGAGTTTGAGATGTCCGTTTAAGGTAAAATTTGACAAGGAAGCATGTAATATTACTAATTTGATATTGGTAACTTAAAAATTAGCAAAGTCCCTCATCTTTCCAGAATTTACATTTTGGTCCTTAACTTTATATGTTGTGCAATTGAGTCCCTTATTGCTTTCCGATCGCTGTGATTTTCAAGTATGTTTATCTCAAGGGTACGCTTAAGGTTAATGAGCATCTAGATAAGATTAAAAAGAAAAAAAGGGCCGTTAATCAAGGTTGACTTTCGGGTTGACTTTGGTTTTCCCCGTGTAATCTTCGTAGTTCGGGTCAACCGTCTAAGCCGGGCTAAGGGGGTTACACCCTTGCTATTGGTCTGACTTGAATGCTCAATTCTATGCATTGATAAAACAAATGAGCGTAAGCATATAGCTTAGTGAGGATCGTTAAAACAACATTCATCAATGCATTTCTTAAAAATCATTGCATCATCATTTGCAAACTCATGCCTTTGTTTAAAACATGCCCACTTAAGCTTTAATGCACTTTTAAATTCACAAAAGTATAGCATCATTTTAAACAACAACAAATTCCTTTACTCGTGCTTAAACCAAGCATTACATGCATTCTTGCGTCATTCACAAGCATCCCATGCTTAATCATAATCATCAACATTATATTTGCTCGCAAGTGATAATTCTCAAATCATACCAAAAAAATGACACAGTCGGATATGTGGAACACAAGCGTTGTCCCACACGCTTCATACATACTACCGGACTACACAAGGTGGAGTTCAATGGCACGATCACAACCCCTCAACACTCGTGATGGAGTTAAATGGCACAATCACAACCCGTCAACACCCGTGGTGGAGTTAATGGCACAATCACAACCCCTCAACATCACTCATCGGTAGTTGTATAACCCACTAGGGAGAGTCGGGACATAAAACAAGGCTTACACATGGGAGCTACCTCAACCATTGTAATCACCTTAACCAAGCTCACACACGGGAGCATTTCTCTACCGTTGTGACGCTTAACTAAGTCTACACACGAGAGTCATCCTCAATCGTGGTGACACTCATTCCTCAATTGCTAGGGTATTTGGATGGAGATTAAGGCACAATCACAACCCCTCGACATCCAAGGCGACTTTATTCATGATGCACCCAATCCTATAGCCGGCTAACTATATCTGATTAAAATAACCACAACCATTTACCATCACTTGCCAATATAATCATCAATCATCATTAATTCACTATTTTACAAGTATAAACCACAATGCCACTTTCACAAGCATTAACATGCTTAAAACCAATTGCATAAATCATATAAACTCAAGGATCACTTACCATGTGCGTCCTTAAAAAATGACATTTAAAACCAGCAACATCATTGCTCAAAACATGCTTTAAAACAATAATCAAAACACATTTAAATCAAGTGCATTTTAAACCAAAACATAGCACAATCCGAGAGAGACTTTCGATTTACTTACTCTTGAACTTAGCTAAGTGTTTCAAACTTACACTAAGCTCCCAAAAGCATGTTCAAAACATTTCAAAGCTGGAAAACTCTTTTCCACTCACCGACACGCGAAACCTTACTCGCCGACACGAAAATCACTCCTCTGGAGCCTCCAAAAACGTCTCGTTTGCTCCCGG
Organism: Hibiscus tridactylites; assembly: GCA_958450335.1. Taxonomy (NCBI): domain Eukaryota; kingdom Viridiplantae; phylum Streptophyta; class Magnoliopsida; order Malvales; family Malvaceae; genus Hibiscus; species Hibiscus tridactylites. The sequence continues at coordinate 71,291,088 of OY288274.1, read as the reverse complement.
ATCAAGATCCCATGTTTTCACATCATCAAAACAGAGATCTAAATGCATTAAAATGTATTAAAACTCAATCGATTGCTTTCTAATCCAAGCCCAGCCAACATACATCACTTTCAATCAATTATAAACATCAAAACACATCTAAAATCAACCTAAACCCATATTTATACCTCCAGCAAGCATTACCTCATCATTTCACCTCAAAAACTCAACTAGAACTATAAAAAACTCAAGGATCTCAAGGATTTCGGGATCTATATCAACAAAACCTCTTTTCAACATATTAATCACCTCAAAACTTAATTAAAAACAATCCAAAATAGAGCTTAACAAATCAAGTCCAAAAATCAAGCGTTTCATCACATTTTTGCAAGATTTCAATCTCAAATAAATACTATAATGAAAACTCAACTAAAAACATTGATTAGAAGCCAAAGATCTTGGGAATTTCAATAAAGAACCTAGATTGAAGGTTGAGAACGAGATTTACCTTCAATCCCTGCTTTCCTCAATGAATGACATGTTTTCCTTAGCAAAAATCTTGAAGAACTTCAAAGAACTCTTGTAATTTGTTTAGAAAATGATGAGAGAGTGTTTGGGAGAAAAGAATTTTAGAGAAAATGAATTAAAACGGCGTTTGACTGAAAATGAGAAGAGAAAAGTAGTTACGTTAATTGAAATCTCATTTTTCTAATTTATTAATTTTAATTTAATAAAAATCTTTTTATTAAATCACTTTAAAATCCCTTTTAAAACACATGTCACATTAAGGAAATGCTAAATTGCCATAAAGCTCCCTAAAGATTCTAAGGTTTTGGCTCATCTTTTAAAAATTGTATTTTCCACAGTTTTGAAACTTTACATTTTGGTCACTACCCAAAATGTATTACTTCCGAAACTCTTTTTGTAAAATTGATTTGATCAACCTCTTAAACACGATTTAAAGGATTTAAGCAATTTTTACCATATTTTTATCCTATCCCGATCCTTGATTTCCTTAAATCACCAAACTTGATTCGAACTATTCTCGACCGGTCTGATCCGATGTTCAAAACATTTAGGCCCAAAACCAGAGTGTTACAATTGAAAACTGTTTTATTATCTTTATTTCATTACTCTTTCAAAGGTCTTAATGTTGTATTGTTCCTTGCTTCCTACCATGGTCTCATTGGTCTGAACTGAAATTTGAATGTAAATTGATGCTTGTTGCCCATGGACTGGTCTAGATGCTGAAATATTTACTACTGAAATTGTTTTATTATTTTTTATTTCATTCCAATTGTTCTTTTTTGCCTCTGAACTTGTCTGGATGCTGAATTTACAATGTAAATTGTAGTTTAAGTAGTTTCTAGTTGGTTGCCCATGATTGAATTAAGCTGGTGGCATTTCAGTTTTTTAAAGGTGAAAAGTTGCCTTTGATTTAATCATGTTGGCAGCCTAAATAAAAGCTCGATGAGGAAATTTCTAGTAGCAAAGTTGGGCTTTTAGCCTTGTAAAACTTTTGTTATAAGATTTGAGAGCTTAAGTTTTATAATAAATTTATTTAGTTGATTTAATTGTAATTTTAGTGTACTAAATTGTAATAAATTTAATTTGTACAATTATAAAGTTTCATATATTCAGAATTTGTGAAGTTACTATCCTATTTATAAAGTTTCTCATGTTTTGATATTAATTAGGTGCAATCATGAATTAAAATCACAATTTATTAAATTATTGATATTTGAAGTCTTTTTATATAATTTGCCCCTTAATTTATAAAGTTGATATCTCATAATAATAATAATAATAATAATAATAATAATAAATATTATTATTATTATTATTATTATTATTATTATTATTCATCACAAGTTCAAAACAAGTAAAATCATAAATTAAACTTATTGATCAGGTTGAGTCATTTTTTAAAGTCGGGTTATTAACAGGTTGAGTTAATTATAGATCAGGTCCATAACAGATCAGGTTGATAACAGGTCAGGTAATATCAGTTATTTTCCAGGTTAATCTCGGGTTCGAGTTCATATCAGATTGGATGCAGTTCGGGTTCGATTATCACATTATCAGGTTGAATTCGGGCTCAGGTCGGGTGCAGGCCAGCTTCATATCCAAAATTTCCAGGTCTAACTCGGGTTCAGGTCAACACTAGTTCAGACTCGGATCGGTTTCGGATCACCAGTCCTTCGGGTCATAAGCAGTTCTGACTCAAGTCGGTTTCAGTCAGTTTTGCAGGTCGGGTCAGTTTTTAACATCCCTAATATATAGAATGTTTAATTGAATTTTTTGTATTTATTTGATTTATTTATTTGAAATTCAATTTATTTCTCTTAAATTGTTGGACTAACAATCTATTTGATGCTTGATTAATGGGGAGCCAATTAAAATTCTTTCATGTAATTTTTGTCTCTTTTCTCCATTATTATTTTACACCAACAATTAACATTTCCTATCAATTGGAACTAAATTTCTAATGATTGGTATTTAACCTTTCAACATTTGGTGTTTTGAACTTAATGTGATTTCAAATTTAGTTTTGAAATTATTTTTGTAAGGGGGAGTTTTCACAAAACAAATTTTCAAGTTGTTTCGTTATATCAAAAAGGGAAGATTGTTGAAATATTTGATTTTGATATAACTTAAAGAAAAATATTTTTAGACTTAAACTAATTTACAAAAATATTTCAAAAGCCCATAAACTTAAAAAAATATATATGTTTGAAATGTTTTAAAGGGTTTTTTAAAATGTTTTAAATGATTTTAAGTAGCCAAAGTGTCAAAAACGAGCCCAAAGTACCGGTACAGATTGATCCATATTGATACCCATAGTGCTTGTATGGTTATGGATTTTCGTGTACCGATATGTCCATTTGTCCCCTTTTTTTAACAAATTCCAGTGGACATTTAGTGTATTGATACAACCTCAACCGTACTAATACACAAGGGTTCGTTTCGATACCTCTGTATTGTGTTCTGATACCTTTTGTAGAAATGGCCAATGACTCTTTCTATTTTGAGCAGATGTACTGATACCTTTTCACGCGTACCGATACCGATGAGCCCAGAAGTGTATTTAATGCTGAAATTTGAAAAAAAAAGTCCCAAACAGCTCCAAATCAACCCCAACGGCTAATAACGACTACAAACTCTTTAGAGGGTTCAAAAGAGCTCATCAAGAAGCCATGCAACAACAAAAAAACAACTTGCCAATATTCTTGTATTGAGAAATTAAGTTTAGTGCTTAAATTGTTATATCCTTTGTAGAAAACACTGGTGAACCAAATTGTCACATTTGCTCGTGTTTAGGATTTTAGGTGTGAGTTTAAATTGCAAACACATTTGCCTTATAAGGGTTTTCATTGTTTGCTTACTTATTTTCCTCTTGTAAGAAAGTGTTTTCAAGATTTTGGAATATAAGTCTTGATTGTGAGGGTTATCTTCTTGATCCCGGAAAATAGAAAGACAAATTAGTGAATTTGTTAAAAAAATCCTTAATGTGGATAGCTAAAGTAGTGATGATAGACTTCGTTTAGAAGTCGAACCACTAAAAATTATCGTGTCAATATTTTTATTACTTAGTCATTCATCCACCAAAGTAAAAATTCAATTCACCACCACTTTGGTTATCTCGTTTGATCGTTCGAGCCTCCTAACTCCAATTAAAAGGGAATCACATGTATCCCACCGTAAGCTAGGGCCGACCAACAAAAAAAAAATGAAAAATCTAAAATTAATCCAAATTGTAATGTTTGGACAAATTATAGTTTACAAGTTTAAAAAATTGTTGTTATCCGAACTAAACCAAATTGAATTTGATTTTTATTTATTTTATAATTAATTTTAATTCTTTTTATAATATAAAAATAAATATTTTTTAAAAAAATAGTGAAATAAATTTAAAATACTATAGATGAATTATCAATCATGCATTATCAAAGGTGTTTGTGAGACTAAATAGATAGCTTACCCTATTACAATACACAATCTTTAAAAATATATTAATTTACTATTTTAGCCTTCTAAAAGAATTTTATGACAAAAAGAAAGGGTAATTTACATTTTAAATCATTGAATTTAACGTTTATTTTCATTTAAATCATAAATCTTTAATTTAATGAAATTACATCATTCAATTTTTATTATTTATAAATTGAGTTATTTATACCGAAACTATTAAATAATTCTAATAAAATATTAAAATTTACACTTTTATTTAATATATTTTTTTACATATTATCTTCAAATAATGTTTAATTGATACTTTTAATAATTTTCTGTAAGTATTTTCTGAAATATTTTATTTATATAAATTCAAATAAGAAATAACTAGATTTTCTATAAAATTTAACAAAAATATTAAATTATTAATTAAATATTATTTATTGGTGATATGTGAAAATATGTGCAATAAAAGTGTGAGTTTCAGTTTTTTGGTTATAAACTAAGTAATAATTTCAAATTTATTTATAAATAATAAAAATTAAATGATAATTTGATAAACTTAAAAGCGTAAATAAAAGTGAATATTAAATTTAGTGATTTAAAATGTAAATGGACGAAAAGAATCTCTATTAAAGGGATGGGTTCTGCGTAGAAGTTGTAACTCATCAGTTTCAGTCGTCGTTTCATTACAACATCAAATTCACCCAAATCCAAGAAAATCCCTTCACTCTATCTGTTAATTTCAACTCCCCCCAAGAAAACACTTTCTCGAGAACGCAACAATGCAAACAGTGGAGGACATCCGTAATCTCCCAATCGACATCACATTTTCTCGTCTTGGAGGTAACGCCCTAAATTATCATCTCGGTTTATCCTGAAAACTATTCGGTTTCTTCTTCTTCTTTTGGGAACTTTGATGAAAACTACACTTGATTATTGATTTAACGATTTTTCGGTTTTCGTTTACTGAAGAATGGTTGGTAGATCGCAAGAGAATACCATCGGATTGGAGAAAGAGATTGGCGGCGGTACGATCCAAGATATCGAAGGAGTTCTCGGTGTTGCCTAAGGATGCTGATCCCTATTTTCAAACCATTGGCCCTGAAGGTCCGTTTTTAATAGTTTTATTCTAATTAATTAGTTTGACATATTTCTGGGGCTTTAGAAGCGAAAGTTTAAAATTTGTTGTTGGATACAAACTTAAGATTGGGTTTGCAACTTCGAGAAATTATTGTGAAGTGTTTTCTTTTTTTATGAAAAAAAATAATTTTTATTTTTTATTTGGGAGGAAAGGGGGTTTCAGACTCTCTTAAGGGGAGAGATTATGTCTACTTACTGTTGAGCTAAGTACACAAGTAAGCCTATGGTTTAACCTACTTCAAGTGTACTTCTATATAGAAACGTTTTGTTTGAGTTAGTCTTTGCTCACGCATTATAGTTTGCCACTCTTAACATGTGTTGGAAGTTTGAAGGTGACAAGTAACTTGCTCAAGCTTTTTTGCATAAGTTGACAAGTGATTTCTTTAAATAAAATCCCCTTCTTGACTTTTGAACACACGTTATCTCTCTATGATTCTTTATCTGCTTGAGATAATTATGTAGTGCCTTGTATGATGTGTCCCAAAATATCAATCCAATTTTATTGCTTTGTATGTGATTTTTTTTCTCCTTGTATTTATCTTTATGAGTTTTTCTAGTCTATTAGAGTTCTCATATTACCCGTTTTTTCTGGTTATTTAGTGACTAGCATATTGCTTTCAGGCATTGATTACTTAGAAGCCAAAAAGATATATGACATTCTTCTTAAGTTGACTCCAGAAAGCCGGAACATATTTGGCCGTTTATCAGGTTCTGCTGTAAGACGATAACTCCGCCTTCCTCTCTCTCAGTGCACATGCATTTACACAAAGACTTAAGCACTTTCTTGCACACAAATGGAGTAAGTCACTGGATCTTTGTAATAAATATGAAATGTTATTGATCCTTTGACAGGGATCTTGGGAAGCAATTGTGCGTTCTTTCGAGAAAGATCATCTATACCTTGGTGAGGCTGCACAAATAATTATTCAAAATGTAAACTATGAAATGTGAGTGCATAGTTTTTCTTGGTTTTAGTCGTCTTTTGAACGAATAGCAGAATTATTGCTTTTTTGTTGATTGATGCATTTTGTTGATAAGTTTCTGTAAAATGTAAAGCCCATACCAGAGAAAACAGGTGCAAAAGATTCAGCAACAACTGGCCGAACTTGAACGCAAGGAAGCAGATATAAAAAGAAGTGCAGCTCTATCAGCTGCTAAATATGCTGAGGCTTGCCTAGAGCTTGGTTTGCAGGTTATTATATTTATATTGATGGTTGCAACTTGGTCTCATTTATATTCATTTTTGCTATCAATGCATTAAAGTGGCAATCATTTTGCATTACAGGGAAAAAATGTCAGGCTTGAACTCTTGGAGACTGCTAACTCACTCCCAAGTACATTTAGCAGGATTCTAGAAGTCATTGATGGTGATTCTGTTTCACGGGGGATTGAGTATTATTCTAATTTTGTCAGAGATGCTCATACAGAAAAGGATGTAAGACAATCATCAAAATCTGATAATGCTCCTCTTTGTCACTGTTTTTAGTTTGTCCTTTTAGGCTGCATTGGAAGTTGACTTTTGTAATATATAATGTTGCTGTTCACAATTTGATTTGCAGAAATCTTCACTTGTTGTCTTGCTCAGCTTGAAAAACGTCCGTGAAAATCCTCCATCTTTGAATGTTTCTGCAGCTTCTGAAACCCTTGATTTGGAAAATACTCAGAATGAAATAAACATGGCGAGTGGGGATATAGATGTCAATGCAGATGCTATTGATTGGGATATCTCTGTTGACAGTGCTCAAATTGATTGGGATATTGGTAATATGGAAGAAACATATGATAGTGGTAATGGTTTGGGCCCGTATGAAATAGTCAATGCCAGTGAGATCATGCAGAATTCTTCACCAAATGAAGTTGTGGAATCTGATAAAACCCCATTAGATAAAACAGAAAATGCACCTGAAATTTCTGTGTCAGATATATCCTGGGACATTAGTGTTGAAACACCTCAAGTTGATGTGATTGATGATGTCAGCTTACCAAATACACAATTGGAAAATCAGACATATGCTCCAGATTCCTTACCTCTTACCCGAGGAACCAGGGAGGAGAGGAGCCAACTTTTGGAGACGGAATACAGAAATAAGATTCTGGATGATTTATATGAGGTATATACTAATTAATCTTATAGGAAGGACCTGATTGGCTAATATTGCTGTAACATCTGTTTATATTTTTGCTAGAATATTATTCAAAGAAAAAGGTTCATTAATGACCAATTCTATGTAATTGGGATTGGTGTGCAATGACTTCGGTTTGGCAATACCATATCTTCTGGACGGACAAAATAAGTGAAGTAGAACAGCATTGAAATTCATATATTGCATGCATACTCGCCATTGTGGTGTCATTATTTATGTCTTTAGATCAAAATCATTTTTCTCATTCAGAGCTTTATGTTTGGTTTAATGTTGCGTTATCAGATGAAGGCATTTTTGAATCAGCGAGTGGTGGAGTTGAGGAATGAAGACACCCTGTCCTTGCAAAATCAAGTCCAAGCAGTTGCTCCCTTGGTGCTGCAGCAGTATGCACCTGATGCCATCGAGAAGATGATATCTGATGTTTCATTAGCGATTTCACTGCTAACAAATAGAAAAACACGGGACTTAATCATGATTCTCAACTCTAAAAGGTGTGACCAATAGCTAAATTTAAGTTTATATGTTGATTATTTTCTTCTTTTACTCACTTATTTCCTTAAATTCTCTTTTAAAAGAGATATCTGTCCGATCTTTATGCTTCAGAAGCAATATGACTGGAGGTAATGAGATAAACTAATTGGAAATCCTGTTGCAGAAAATTATTAATCCGGTTGAAACATTCACATTTTCATAATGTTTCTAGTGATAAGGATCTTGCTTTTACAAAGAGATATCTTCTCATTAGTTTCTATTGCAAAAGTGTTTTGTAGTCCCTTTTTCTCCTGTAAGGATAGAACTGGGTTTGTGTCGCGATCTTCATGTCATTGCTTTAACTATATAACACTGATTTTGTTGTTTTATGTTTCAGATTCCTAGACAGACTAGTCAGTACATTGGAGGAGAAGAAATATCTCGAAGTGAAGTTAAAAGAAGGGTTGAAGGATGTGGCTGCCAAACGTATGGAGCTTCAGAATTCGCTATTTTCTTCATGGCCAAAGCAAGTAAGTCTTCTTTCCATATCGTTGCTCTGTTGCGCTGAGAGACTCTCATATTGGTCAAGTTGAATATAAAATTAGAATTTATACTAAGAAAAAAGGGGCGATAATTTGACTGCAGGAAGCTGCCCTTGCAAAAACCAGGGAACTGAAGAAACTATGTGAAAGTACCCTTTCATCGGTATTTGATGGAAGACCCGTCAATATTATCGGAGAGATCAATGCCTTGTTGAATAGTGGTATCAGTGCATGATTTAAGTTTTATATACTTAGATGACTTACCCTGTGAAGTTTAGTTTATTTGAACGTTTGTTTTTTTTTTCTAGGAAAGATTTTCTTATTTCTGAAAGAGCCAGATTCATAATGATCGACTGATCTTTTAGTCAAACTTTACCAAAAGGGCCAAAGGGGTAATTTAATACTAATAACCGCGTTACCCTATATTCTAGCTTTGTTGAAGTTTCAACACAAATAACTGGTGATGTAAGAATCTAGTCTAGGAAGTGAACTGTGATAATTGTTTGCCAACGAACAATGAAAGATCTGTCCAGGTGTGGTTTAACATTTGTAATGAGCTTGCACGGTTGCATACATGGGTGATCGGAATTCTTTCTCAGGCTTCATTTTTAACAAACTATTTTCATCATTTATAGACAAATAATATGCCCCACTTAAGACCTCTCATTGCACGTTCAAACGCATCGGCACACATATAGGCGTAAATGTAACCAATCCTATGCGCGCTCGATTTGTTCGGTCAAAGCTCTAAGCAAATATATATAAATATATTAAGCAGTTTTGTTCTTTCACTAATAACAATGCCGGCTTCTAGGTTATAGATGGACAACCTACAAGGCTCGAAGCTACAAGTCTCGGGGGCTGTGTCCCCTCTATTTTTTTAATACTTAAAAAATAATGAGATTTTAATTCAAAAAAAAAAATGAGATTTTTTTAATACTTAAAAAATAGGGTAAACTACATAAATAGTCCCCCGACTATGCTCTAATTATCTTTTGCGTCCCTTGACTATTAAAAGTTACAAACTGGTCCCCCGACTTAAAAAAAAAACAAAATGGTCCAACGCCGTTAAAAAATTAACAACTAATGACGTGGCAGTTAATATAAATTGATATAATTACATAATTAGCCCTTAAATTCTACACTTATTTTAATTTGACCCTAATTCTAAAACATTAATCCACATAATTTCAATAATCTATCAATTTAGTCACATTTCACCAAACCCCTTTTCTGTTTACTTTTTCTCCATCTATATAACCCCATAAAACCATTTCTGGTTTAAAAAGGAACCACTTGAAGTGTTGGATCGGACTTTCTTTGAGTTTTACCAAAAGCTTCACTTGCTTAAAAGTTACAGCTTTTTAAATACGTTGGATTTCTCCAAAATCATGAAGAAATATGACAAGATAACATCGAGAAGTGCATCAAAAGTTTACATGAAAATGGTGGATAATTCTTATCTGGATAGTTCGATGAGGTTACAAAGCTGATGGAGAGAGTTGAGGCCACGTTCAAAAAGCATTTTGCTAATACGAATCGCACTAAGGGGATGAACTTCTTAAGACCAAAAGCCAAAAGAGAAAGGCATGTGATAACATTTTCAATAGGTAAACCTGTTTATTACAATAAATCTTTGGTCTGTTTAAGATTTGTGTTGTTATAACATAGATTTCGAAAGTTTTAAAGTTTTTTGGCTGGGTGCATGTTCTCTCTTCTTCTAGCCATGATTCTAGTGATTCGTCTCCATAACATCATGAATAGCGAGGGCAAAATTACATATACGGATACCATATTTTCCCTTTACAAGTACTTTTAATTTTTCTTCAAGTTGAGGCAACCCAGAATTATTAAACAAGTTGCTTACTGTGTTGTTAATTGGGTTAAACAAGAGTTTTTTGTGGTTAAGAAAATTTTGTAAAACAAAGAAAAATTAATTATGGAAGGGCCAAAACTTTGTAATCACGAGATTATATAAATGGAGAAAAAGTAAGAAGGAAAGGGGGTTGGGTGAAATGTGACTAAATTGATAGGTTATTAAAATTATGTGGGTTAATGTTTTAGAAATAGGGTCAAATTAAAATAAGTGTAGAATTTGAGGGCCAATTATGTAATTATATCAATTTATATTAACTGCCACATCATCAGCTGTTAATTTTTTAACGGTGTTGGACCATTTTGTTATTTTTTTAAGTCGGGGGACCAGTTTGTAACTTTTAATAGTCAAGGGACGCAAAAGATAATTAGAGCATAGTCGGGGGACTATTTATGTAGTTTACCCTAAAAAATAATGAGATTTTTGCAAAACGGCATTTAAAAGACAGCAAAAAATCGGTAAATCGGTTAATTTGGTCATTTTTTGAGTATAATTTCTTATAAAGTTTGTACCTAATTTGTTACAACAATTATAAGTATAACGGTATATACACAATTTCTTATAAAGTAACAAATTGAGCCCAAAACTGAATTCTTTACAATAACTGTAAGACATTAGGCATATACTTAACTTCTTATAATAATGCACAATTTGGTACAAAATAAGTAAGGAGTTGTGTTTCAACACAATTTCCTACCCGATATACCTAATTTCTTACTAAAATTATAAGCAATTAAGTATATACTCAATTCCTTACGAATTTTTTTGTTGGGTAAAGTTGGTCAAACGTTTGTAAGAAATTGTGTTTGTACTCAATTTCTTACAAGAATGCACAATTTGGTACAAAATAGGTAAGAATCTGTGTTTATACACAATTTCTTACTAAATATACCTATTTTCTTACTTAAATGGTAAGAAATTAAGTATATACCTAATTCCTTAAGAATTTTTTTGTTGAACAAAGTTGGTCAAACCTTTGTAAGAAATTGTGTTTATACTAAATTTCTTACAAGAATGCACAATTTGGTACAAAATAGGTAAGAATTTGTGTTTGTACACAATTTCTTACTAAATATACATATTTTCTTACTAAAATGGTAAGAAATTAGGTATTTACCTAATTCCTTACGAAATTTTTAGTTGGGTAAAGTTGGTCAAACCTTTGTAAGAAATTGTGTTTGTACTCAATTTCTTACAAGAATGCACAATTTGGTACAAAATAGGTAAGGAGTTGTGTTTGTACACAATTTCTTACCCGATATACCTAGTTTCTTATTGAAATTATAAGCAATTTGGTATATACCCAATTCCTTACGAATTTTTTGTTTGGGTAAAGTTGCTCAAACCTTTGTAAGAAATTGTGTTTGTACTCAACATCTTACAAGAATGCACAATTTGGTACATAATAGGTAAGGAGTTGTGTTTGTACACAATTTCTTACTAAATATACATATTTTCTTACTGAAATGGTAAGAAATTAGATATTTACCTAATTCCTTACGAAATTTTTAGTTGGGTAAAGTTGGTCAAACCTTTGTAAGAAATTATGTTTGTACTCAATTTCTTACAAGAATGCACAATTTGGTACAAAATAGGTAAGGAGTTGTGTTTGTACACAATTTCTTACCCGATATACCTTGTTTCTTACTGAAATTATAAGAAATTAGGTATATACCCAATTCCTTAAGAATTTTTTTGTTGAACAAAATTGGTCAAACCTTTGTAAGAAATTGTGTTTGTACTCAATTGCTTACAAGAATGCACAATTTGGTACAAAATAAGTAAGGAGTTCTGTTTGTACACAATTTATTACCCAATATACTTAGTTTCTTACTGAAATTATAAGAAATTAGGTATATACCCAATTCCATATGAATTTTTGTGTGGGGGTAAATTTGCTCCACCCTTTGTAAGCAATTGTGTACGAAAATAATTTCTTACAACAAGGTAAAAAAAGTTCATTCCAGTAGGGGGCATCGAAACCACCTATATGGGGTTTCAGTCCTGGTTTCACAGTATGGGAAAAATATTGATTCCACTAGGTAGCATCGAAACCACCAATATGGGGTTTCAGTGCTGGTTTAACAGTATGGGCAAAATTTTTATTCCACTAGGTAGCATCGAAACCATATGGGGTTTCGGTGCTGGTTTGAGAGTATCAACAAAATTTTCATTCCATTAGGCAGCATCGAAACCACCTATATGGGGTTTCGATGCTGGTTTGACAGTATCAACAAAATTTTCATTCCACTAGGTAGCATCGAAACCACCTAAGGATGGTTTCGATACCTCTAAAAGGAATCTGCCTTTTTCAGTGTTATGTCTTTTCACTGTAATCACATGCACCGTTTTACTGGTCATCCTGTATAAAGCTGGTTTCGATACCCCCAGAACGAATCTGCCTTTTCAGTTTCATGTCTTTTCACTTGTATCACATGCACCGTTTCATGTTCATGTACCTTTGCATTGTGCCTTCTCACTTTCCCTTCTAAGTTTTCAATTTCCCTGCCAACTGAAATTCCCTATAAATTAACAACTATTCTCTTTACTCTTTACAACATCTTCAACTTAATATACCCAACCCTTAGTTTATTTCTATAATCAGTTCTCCTTCACCTTCACCATCTTCTATTATAGAATGAGTTCGAGCAGAGGTTCTGATCACAATCCTCAGCCATTGGCAAAGAGGAAACTTGATTTTGGGACATCATCAAACAACGTCGATGATGTCTATGTTGATTATGATGAAGAGGAGGAACAAAGCCATGAGACATTGAAAATAAGCAGATGGTTCAACAAGTTTTTCGAGACCTTCGATAGAATGAACACAATCAATGACCCTTCTACTCAATGGTAGTGTCCAGCATGTCAAGGAGGTCCTGGTGCCACTCACAGGTTTCGTGGCCTTCAGTCCCAAGTGACACATGCCAAAACCAAAGGCGGACCAAAGCTAAAACTCCATCGCCAAATTGGTTAGCTATTGGACGATGAATTGCATAGAAGGGGTACTTCGACTGTTCCTCAAGGTCAAGCGTATGGGGAATGGAGTGGTTTGAGAGATAATCAGAATGATGCTGCTATTGTCTGCCCCCCACCTTTAAACAATGAGGAAGCGGATCACCAAATACTCTAGCCACCCATGGTGATGATAATGAACACAAGGCTTCATCAAGATGCAAATGGAAAGGTAGTTGTATAACTTTTGAATTATGTTTTCATGAATAATACAATTCCTTAACTTATAATGTCTTGAATTTTCTGCTTCAGTGGGTTGGTATGGGAAACCAAGAGCTTCTTCATTATTTCAGGTCCTATGAATCTGTTGTTAAGGCTCGCCATTCTTACGGTCCTCAAGGCCATCGTGGGGTGAGCCTTCTAATTTTTCAGTGCACGACAAGAGGTTATTTCGATGCTCAACGTTTGCATACCCAGTTTGCTACCCAAGGTTTCGATAGAGAGGCTTGGCAACGTTGTCAGGGCTTCTTGTATGGTCCAGCCAGACAACGCCAACTTTATGGTTATATGGCTGCCAAAGAAGACATCGACAACTTCAACCGCCATACTCAAGGTTTTTTCTATTATTTTCTTATTTTATACAAGAGGCACTTCTGCTCATACTAATGCATACATGTTTTGTTCATTAGGCAACTATAGGATAAAGTTTCAAATGCGATGATATGCAGAGATGGTTGGTCAGCACAGTTCACAACGAGAGGCTGGTACAAGTGCCATGGGCGGAAGAGGACATGGAGGTCGTTTCCCTGGCCAGGGATGAGGATTGAGGAGGATCCATTATTTTAGTTTCATTTTTTTTATTTCAATGTGTAATTGAAGCTTTTGGGAGTTCACTTTATTTTTGTTTTTTAACTATACTTCATCCTTAAATTTAATGTAATCCTTCGTGAAACAATGTAATTAAAAACATATATATCATTTTATATGGGAAAATTTTTTCATTCTAGTAGGTGGCATCGAAACCACCTATATGGGGTTTCGGTGCTGGTTTCACAGTTTGGGAAAAAATTCATTTTAATAGGTGGCATTGAAACTACCTATATGGGGTTTCGGTGCTAGTTTTACAATTTGGGAAAAAAATTCATTCCAGTAGGTGGCATCGAAACCACCTATATAGGGTTTCGGTGCTGGTTTCACAGTTTCGGAAAAAATTCATTACAGTAGGTGGCATTGAAACCACATGTATGGGGTTTCGGTGCTGGTTTCACAGTTTGGGAAAAAAAATCATTTCAGTAGGTGGCATCGAAACCACCTATATGGGGTTTCGGTGCTGGTTTCACAGTTTGGGGAAAAAATTTCATTCCAGTTTAGAGATCCTTTAAAATTTTTTGCTAGGTTTGTCGTTTGTGTAGCAGATTTGAACATATAATGTAACGCCCCGGTTTTGGGCTTAGGAGTTTTGGGCGTTGACCGGTTTGGTCAAAGTGCTGGTCGAATCTAAAAGGGTGAAATTAGGAAAGCCTAGTTCGGGTTGCATTAAAAATATGGAAAAATGTTCTAAAATCATCTTTTAATATAATTAAGTGAACTGTGAAATCAATTTTGGAAAATGAGTTTTGGAAGGGTGACATTTTGGTTAGTGACCAAAATGTAATTTTTGAAAGTTTGGTGACTGTTTTATAAAGGGTTGAAACTTTGAATCTTTAAGGAGCTATTATTCCAAAAGTAGTTTCTCCAGATTTTTCTAAGATATTTTAAGGATTTATTCTGATTTTAAAACATATCAAAAGTGGAGGGAAAGCCATTTTGGCCATTTTGATAACTAACTTCCTATTTTCCTTTCTCTCATTTTCTCTCAACCCAAACACTTTCTTTCCAGAGAATTGTTTCTGATTTTCTCACCTAAATCCCTCCTTTCAACTCTCTTTTGATTCCTAATCAACATATCTACAAAACCTCATCATTTGCTACTTGATTCATCAAGGTTTTTGATTCCAAAAAGAGGAGAAACTCAAGTTTGGAGGTAAGAACGTCCTTCTCCTCTAAACTATCAGTTCTTTACTGAAATTCCTAAGTTTTCAATCCTTAATTGATGTTTTATTAAAGGCTTTTGAGTTGTGAATTGGATCTTGGCTTATAATGCAAGATTTGGTGATTTTTGATGATTTTCGTTTGATCTGTTAAATCTGTGATTTGAGATGTGTTTTTGATGTTATTTGGACTCTAAATTGATAAGGAATTGAGTTTGGATTAATGCAATCCCGGATAGGTTGAGTTTCCTAAGTTTAGCTTGTGATTCTTGATTGTTTTTGAGGTGATCTTGTGGATCCGATGTTGCTGGAGGTATAAGGATGTTGTTAGGTTCTTTTTAGATGTTAAATGATGTTAATAGATGTTTGGTTTTGATGGTTTGTGGCTGGGCTTTGTTGAGAAGTGGTTTGGATGCATTTTCGGTTGTGTTTGGTGGCCGAAAGTGGAGTGTGGATGAGAGCAGCGAGTTTAAGTGCTTTCATTGAAGCAATTAATGCATGATGATGCATTAATCCTCTGCTTTGATGTGTTAAAATAGGGGAGGCATCTTTGGATCCAAGAGTTGTTGATCCGGAAGCTTGATTTGGTGCTTCGGCAAGAGGCGAAGTGGAATCGGTGAGTGAAATTGGGTTTTCGGCTTTAAAACCAATGTCTTGGGAGCTTAGTTTAAGTCTAAACAACTTTACTAAGCTCAAGTGTAAGTTTTCGGAAATACTCTCTAGTGGTGGCCATGATTTGATTGTTGTGCAATGTGGTTTATTGCATGTTTTAAACTCTGTTTTGAAAGCATGATTTAGCATGGTTAATGCTGTTTTTGTAAGCCATATGTTGAAGGAAGCTCAAGGTAAGAGTTCCTTGTTTTTGAACATTGATTAAATGTGGTTTGATGCTTTTAAATGCATGATGAATATGGCTTGGTTTAATGCTTTAAAACAGTGGATAAATTGTTGATAATGATGTATATTGGCAAGTGATGTTTTGAAAAGGTTAAGGTCACTAAGGTGGTTAAAAGTCCTTGAGTGAGCCTTGTTTACTTAAGAACATCAAGGTGGTTAAAAGTCCTTGGATGATTCTTGCTACGGACACAAAGGTGGTTAAAAGTCCTTTTGTGATCCTTTCCATGGTGTTTAAAAGTCCATGGGGCCAAGGTGTTTAAAATTCCTTGGGGCCAAGGTGTTTAAAAGTCCTTGGGGTGAAACTTGATACGGACACAAAAGTGGTTAAAAGTCCTTGTGTGGTCCATTCCATGGTGGTTAAAAGTCCATGGGGCTAAGGTGTTTAAAAGTCCTTGGGGCCAAGGTGTTTAAAAGTCC
Organism: Hibiscus tridactylites; assembly: GCA_958450335.1. Classification (NCBI taxonomy): domain Eukaryota; kingdom Viridiplantae; phylum Streptophyta; class Magnoliopsida; order Malvales; family Malvaceae; genus Hibiscus; species Hibiscus tridactylites. The sequence goes on along the minus strand of OY288274.1, from coordinate 71,274,680 downwards.
TTGGGGTGAAAGTTGATGAACTTGTTTTTAATGAAATGGAACTTATAACTTGTGGCCAATATGACATGTTATGATATGAAGCATGAGATGCTTGTTTAAAGTATGCTTTTGAGCATGTGTAAATGTTGATTTGAAGCATGATTTATAAAGTGTTTTATAAATGCATTATTGAATGGTTTTATTGAGCATTCCTCACTAAGCTTTTGCTTACGCTCTCTTTCGTTTTCTTAAATCAATAATGCAGAACATTAGAGTACTTTGAGGGCAGCAAGGAGGGCAAGCATTCAAGTGAAAGTAAAGCTCAAAGTATGGAAGGTTTCTTAAGTACATTTTTAGCTTTTGGTAATTTGGTAATGGGGGACCTATGTGTACGTTTTGGGAGAGGTTTTGAACTCCCTAAGTATGTTGAATGTTGTTGAGAATGTTGGTTTTTGAGTTTGGCCTTTGCATGCTTGAAATGGAAGTTTATGCTTGAATGGTTTGCTTGTGTAGGAAGCATGCCTATAGATTTGGGGCTTTTCATATATGATGTTATTTTGTTGAATTGTTGATGCATGTATGTCTCATATATGTTGAATTGCATGTTGGTAAAGTTTGGTGGTAATTGGAGCAAGATTGGATGTTTAATTGTATGTTTAAGTATGCATTTTGGGGCAATCTGTGCAGGGCGTTTCGGAACAGTGCCTGTCGTTTCGGAACGGGTGCCTTAAACAAACCCAGGCGTCCGAAACGGGAGAGACCGTTCCAAAACGGATTGGCTACTGCCAGCCCGTGTTCCGGTACGCGTTGCGGAACGGCCCGTGTTTCGAAACGGGTTCTGCCTGTTCCGGAACGAGTGACCGTTGGGGGCTGACATTGGCAGTTAAATGTTTTGAATTGTTTGCGTTTTAGTCCTGAACCTTGTTTGTGCAATTGTATGAGTACGGGAAGTCCTTTTGAGCTGAAATTTCACAGAGAAGCATGAAATCTGACTAATTTCAAGTTGGTAACTTTAATTTGGGTTAAGTCCTCCTATTTATCAGAAATTACAATTTGGTCCGTAAAGTTGTAATTTGTTCAATTGGGTCCCTGTTTGATCTCTGATGCTTGTGATCTTTGAATATGTTGTTGAGTGATCACAATTAGGGTTAATGTGCATCTAGACAAGATTAAAAAGAAAAAAAAAGGGTCGTTAATCAAGGTTGACTCTCGGGTTGACTTTGGTTTTCCCCGTGTGACTTTCTTAATTCGGGTCAACCGTCTAGGCCGGGTTAAGGGGGTTACATTTGGTGGTATCAGAGCTGAGTTCTCGAGTAATTGGGAATGAATGTATGCATGATTGAAGTATGTATGCCTTGTGTGCTTGTTGATCGAAAGCATGTTTAGTGGCTTGTGATTTGGATGCAATTGAGTTGTATGCTGTGATGTAGCATGATGTGGGTACCCATTGCCAAATCAAAGCTAATGAAATGTTGTTGATTTTGAATGAAATTGAGCTTGAATACTTGGATTGCTTACCTTGCTGGGCCTGACTTTGTTTTATTTGCATTGTGATTGCATGGTAATAGTATGGCACCACGTAGAGAGTTACGAGGTAATGTGCGAGCTGCGGCTCCTAATGAGAATGAGAACGAGGAGAACACGGGTAGTGCGGTGTTACCTCCTCCTCCACCTGGTGGTGGTGCTGAGAGAGAAAGAGCTGAAGCTGCAGCTGGTGCTGGAGCTGCTGGACCAGAGGTTGGTCAGGGGTAAGCTATGCCTGATATGTCTATGTTGGTACAAGCTATTGCGGGTGCTTTTCGAGCAGCAGTAGCTGGAGCTCAAGGAGCTGGGCATCAGGGAGATGCTGGAGTTAGACTACCTTTGGAGCGCTTACGCAGTCTTGGTGGGACTGAGTTCAGAGGTATGTCAGCTGAGAGTTCTGAAGCTTGGCTAGAGAGTACCAAGTGAATCTTGGGTCAGATGAGCTGCACGGATGTGCAAAAGCTGGGTTGTGTTGTGTCCTTGCTGCAGGACGATGCGTATACGTGGTGGACGACCACTGTAGCTGGAATGGTTGAAGCTGATGTGACTTGGACATTCTTTCAGAATGTGTTCAAGCGGAGATATCTTGGAGTGAGATATCTTGATGAGAAGAAGCGTGAATTCATGTCTCTTACCCAAGGGAGCATGAGTGTGGCTGAGTATGAGGTGCAGTTTGTGCGACTCAGTCAATATGCACCTGAGCTGATACCTGATGAGCGGGCAAGGTGCGAGAGGTTTCGTTATGGGCTTGTGACGGATGTGAAAATGTATGTGCTGGCCACTGAGTATGATGATTTTGATGTGTTGGTGGGCCGAGCCAAGGACATTGAAATGAACTTGGGTTTATCTGTTAGAGGCGCTGGAGCTAGTTCTGGTAAGAGAGCTGCTGAGTATAGTTCCGGAGGTGGACGGAACAAGAGGGGACGTGATCAGAAGTATCAGTCCTCAGCTAAGAGAGGTGGTGGTGCACCTGCTAGAGGAGGCAACGCTAGAGCTGATCCTAGTGCTTGTTGGATCTGTGGTTCACGTGGTCACATGAAGCGTGACTGCCCTCGTGCTGTGAGAGAGGTGCAAGCTCCTGTAGCGGCAGCTGGTAATGGATGCTGGAATTGTGGATCCGCCGACCACTTGATGCGAGATTGTCCTGGGTTGGCTGGTGATCAGGTGTGTGCTCCTGCTGTTGCTGCACCACAGAGAGGTCGTGGGTGCGGTCGTGGTAATTTCCAGAGGCGAGAGGAAGGTGGTCGTGGAGTAGCCCATGTTGTGGCTATTCAGCCTGAAGGTGGAGGCCAAGCTAGGGTGTATGCTCAGCGTGAGGGAAGGAATGATGCAGATGTGATTGCAGGTACCTTTACTTTGCAATCCTTGTCATTGCTTTCTTTGATTGATTCTGGATCTATGCATTCATACATTTTGCGTGAGCATGCTGAATTGCTTGGTTTGCCTGTTGAGTCTTTGGATGTTGGTGTTCGTGTCACTAGTTCTTTTGGTGAAACTGTTGTGACTCGAAAGCTTTATAGAAGGTGTCCCTTGGTTGTTCAAGAACATGCTTTTCATGTTGATCTTATGGAGTTGCCCTTTTATGGTTTTGATGTGATCCTTGGTATGGATTGGCTTGCTGAGCATCGTGCTGTGGTGGATTGTGAGAATAAGCGAGTTTCGCTGAAGCTTGCGGATGATTATGAAGTTGTTGTGGTTGGTGAGAATGTGAAGTTTCTTGCCAATGTGGTGTCTACCTTGGAGGCGAGCAGGATGCTGAGGCAAGCTTGCGAAGCTTATCTAGCTTTTGTGATGAATCCTAGCTCTAAGGAGTTGAGGGTGCAAGATATCAGGGTTGTGAAGAAGTTTCCTGGTGTTTTTCCTGAGGAGTTGCCTGGCTTACCTCCTAATCGCGAGGTGGAGTTTGGAATTGAGCTGTATGAGAATACAACTCCTGTGTCCATTACTCCCTATAGAATGGCACCTAAGGAGCTGAAGGAGCTGAAGACGCAGTTGCAAGAGTTGCTTGATCGTGGTTTCATCCGGCCGAGTGTGTCACCTTGGGGAGCACCGGTTTTGTTTGTCAAGAAGAAAGATGGCACTATGAGAATGTGCATTGATTACTGTCAGCTGAACAAGTTGACTATCAAGAATCGGTATCCTTTGCCGAGGATTGATGATCTCTTTGATCAATTTCGGGGAGCTGTTGTGTTCTCTAAGATTGACTTGAGGTCAGGGTATTATCAGTTGAAGGTGAAGGATGTGGATGTGCCTAAGACAGCTTTCAGAACAAGGTATGGGCATTATGAGTTCCTTGTGATGCCGTTTGGTTTGACAAATGCTCCTGCTGCTTTCATGGATATGATGAACCGTGTGTTTCATGAATACCTGGATAAGTTCGTGATGGTGTTCATTGATGATATCCTCGTGTACTCGCGTACTGAGGAGGAGCACGAAGAGCATTTGAGGATTGTTTTGCAAGCCTTGTTGGAGAATCAGCTTTATGCTAAGCCGAGCAAGTGTGAGTTCTGGCTTAAGGAGGTGGTGTTTCTTGGGCATGTGGTCTCAGCTGAGGGGATTTGTGTTGATCCTCAGAAGATTGAGGCGGTGATAAACTGGAAAGTTCCTAAGTCTGTTCTTGAGGTCCGTAGTTTCCTTGGTTTGGCGGGATACTACCGAAGGTTTGTGGATGGTTTTTCCAAGATTGCTGCTCCTTTGACGAAGCTGCTGCAAAAGGATGTTAGGTATGAGTGGACGGAAGCGAGACAACTGGCTTTTGAGAAGCTTAAGGCGGCTTTGACGCAAGCTCCTATCTTGGTTCAGCCTGAATCAGGGAAAGAGTTTGTGGTCTATAGTGATGCATCCTATGTTGGTTTGGGATGTGTGCTGATGCAAGAGGGTAAGGTGGTGGCTTATGCATCGCGGCAGTTGAAAGTGCATGAGCGCAATTACCCTACGCATGATATTGAGCTGGCTGCAGTGGTTTTTGCTCTGAAGATCTGGAGACATTATCTGTATGGTGAGAAGTGTACTGTGTACACGGATCACAAGAGTTTGAGGTATCTGATGTCTCAGAAGGAGTTGAATCTTAGGCAGCGGCGTTGGTTGGAGTTGCTCAAGGATTATGATCTGACGATTGAGTATCATCCTGGAAAGGCTAATGTTGTCGCGGATGCCTTGAGTAGGAAGGTAGCTGTTGAGCTGAGGGCTATGTTTGCTAGCTTGAGCATATCGCGAGATGGTGGTCTTGTTGCTGAGTTGCAAGTGAAACCATCTTTGGTTTAGTTGATCAAGGAAAAGCAGTTGCTGGATGATTCCTTGGTGTCTCATGTTCAGGATATCGCGGAGGGTAGACCTTCGGATTTCTGCTTTAATGATGATGGTGTGTTGTGTTTTGGGAGTCGGATAGTAGTGCTTGCTGATGCTGAGTTGAGGCGTGCTATTCTGACTGAAGGTCATAGTAGTCCTTTTGCTATGCACCCTGGTAGTACTAAGATGTATCGTGATCTTCGTGATGAGTACTATTGGGTGGGTTTGAAGAAGGATGTTGCAGAGTTTGTGAGCAAGTGTTTGGTGTGTCAGCGAGTTAAGGCTGAACATCAGATTCCTTCAGGGTTGTTGCAACCATTGAAAATCCCTGAATGGAAGTGGGAGAGGGTTACCATGGATTTTGTATCTGGTTTACCTTTGTCTCCTTCGAAGAAGAATTCTGTTTGGGTGATTGTGGATCGCCTGACGAAGTGTGCGCATTTCTTGCCTATGCATACTACGTTTTCTTTGGATAAGCTGGCAGAGCTGTACATTGCTGAGATTGTGCGGCTGCATGGTGTGCCTAAGTCGATTGTGTCGGATAGGGATCCGAGGTTCACATCGCGTTTCTGGCAGTGTTTGCATCAAGCTCTGGGTACAAGGTTGCATTTCAGTACATCCTAACATCCTCAGTCGGATGGTCAGTCTGAGCGGGTTATCCAGATCTTGGAGGATATGTTGAGGTGTTGCGTGATTGAGTTCCAAGGTTCTTGGGAGAAGCATCTGCCTTTGGTTGAGTTCGCTTATAACAATAGTTATCAGGCGAGTATACAGATGGCACCTTATGAGGCTTTGTACAGGAGGAAGTGTAGGACTCCTCTTTGTTGGGCTGAAACTGTTCAAAAGTTGGTTTCGATGCCGGCTTTGTTGAAAGGGACCACCGAGAAGGTGAAGCTCATTTGTGAGCGGTTGAAGGCAGCCTCTGATCGGCAAAAGTCTTACGCGGATTTGAAGCGTAAGGAGATAGAGTATGCGGTGGGTGACCGTGTGTTTTTGAAGGTTTCGCCTTGGAAGAAGGTGATGAGGTTTGGCCGGAAGGGTAAGTTAAGCCCTAGGTACATTGGACCATACGAGGTGGTTGAGCGTGTGGGTCCTGTTGCGTATCGGTTGAGGTTATCTCAAGAGTTGGAGAAGATTCATGATGTGTTCCATGTTTCTATGCTCCGGAAGTATAGATCTGATCCTTCGCATGTGATGCCTATGGAGGAAGTGGTTTTGAATCCGGATTTGACCTATGATGAGGAACCGGTGAAGGTTCTGGATTCGGATAGCAAGGTTCTTCGTGGCAAGACCATTGAGTTGGTGAAGGTGCTGTGGAAGCATCGAGGTGTTGAGGAAGCCACGTGGGAGCGGAAGGAAGACATGCTGAAGCAGTTTCCTTATCTCTTTCCTTCAGGTAAATTTCGAGGACGAAATTTCTTAAGGGGGGGAGAGTTGTAACGCCCCGGTTTTGGGCTTAGGAGTTTTGGGCGTTGACCGGTTTGGTCAAAGTGCTGGTCGAATCTAAAAGGGTGAAATTAGGAAAGCCTAGTTCGGGTTGCATTAAAAATATGGAAAAATGTTCTAAAATCATCTTTTAATATAATTAAGTGAACTGTGAAATCAATTTTGGAAAATTAGTTTTTGGAAGGGTGACATTTTGGCTAGTGACCAAAATGTAATTTTTGAAAGTTTGGTGACTGTTTTATAAAGGGTTGAAACTTTGAATCTTTAAGGAGCTATTATTCCAAAAGTAGTTTCTCCAGATTTTTCTAAGATATTTTAAGGATTTATTCTGATTTTAAAACATATCAAAAGTGGAGGGAAAGCCATTTTGGCCATTTTGATAACTAACTTCCTATTTTCCTTTCTCTCATTTTCTCTCAACCCAAACACTTTCTTTCCCGAGAATTGTTTCTGATTTTCTCACCTAAATCCCTCCTTTCAACTCTCTTTTGATTCCTAATCAACATATCTACAAAACCTCATCATTTGCTACTTGATTCATCAAGGTTTTTGATTCCAAAAAGAGGAGAAACTCAAGTTTGGAGGTAAGAACGTCCTTCTTCTCTAAACTATCAGTTCTTTACTGAAATTCCTAAGTTTTCAATCCTTAATTGATGTTTTATTAAAGGCTTTTGAGTTGTGAATTGGATCTTGGCTTATAATGCAAGATTTGGTGATTTTTGATGATTTTCGTTTGATCTGTTAAATCTGTGATTTGAGATGTGTTTTTGATGTTATTTGGACTCTAAATTGATAAGGAATTGAGTTTGGATTAATGCAATCCCGGATAGGTTGAGTTTCCTAAGTTTAGCTTGTGTAAATGTTGATTTGAAGCATGATTTATAAAGTGTTTTATAAATGCATTATTGAATGGTTTTATTGAGCATTCCTCACTAAGCTTTTGCTTACGCTCTCTTTCGTTTTCTTAAATCAATAATGCAGAACATTAGAGTACTTTGAGGGCAGCAAGGAGGGCAAGCATTCAAGTGAAAGTAATGCTCAAAGTATGGAAGGTTTCTTCAGTACATTTTTAGCTTTTGGTAATTTGGTAATGGGGGACCTATGTGTACGTTTTGGGAGAGGTTTTGAACTCCCTAAGTATGTTGAATGTTGTTGAGAATGTTGGTTTTTGAGTTTGGCCTTTGCATGCTTGAAATGGAAGTTTATGCTTGAATGGTTTGCTTGTGTAGGAAGCATGCCTATAGATTTGGGGCTTTTCATATATGATGTTATTTTGTTGAATTGTTGATGCATGTATGTCTCATATATGTTGAATTGCATGTTGGTAAAGTTTGGTGGTAATTGGAGCATGATTAGATGTTTAATTGTATGTTTAAGTATGCATTTTGGGGCAATCTGTGCAGGGCGTTTCGGAACAGTGCCTGTCGTTTCGGAACGGGTGCCTTAAACAAACCCAGGCGTCCGAAACGGGAGAGATCATTCCGAAACGGATTGGCTACTGCCAGCCCGTGTTCCGGTACGCGTTGCGGAACGGCCCGTGTTTCGAAACGGGTTCTGCCTGTTCCGGAACGGTTGACCGTTGGGGGCTGACATTTGCAGTTAAATGTTTTGAATTGTTTGCGTTTTAGTCCTGAACCTTGTTTGTGCAATTGTATGAGTACGAGATGTCCTTTTGAGCTGAAATTTCACAGAGAAGCATGAAATCTGACTAATTTCAAGTTGGTAACTTTAATTTGGGTTAAGTCCTCCTATTTATCAGAAATTACAATTTGGTCCCTAAAGTTGTAATTTGTTCAATTGGGTCCCTGTTTGATCTCTGATGCTTGTGATCTTTGAATATGTTGTTGAGTGATCACAATTAGGGTTAATGTGCATCTAGACAAGATTAAAAAGAAAAAAAAGGGTCGTTAATCAAGGTTGACTCTCGGGTTGACTTTGGTTTTCCCCGTGTGACTTTCTTAATTCGGGTCAACCGTCTAGGCCGGGTTAAGGGGGTTACATATAATGACATAAGTACAATTTGAATCGTTTCCGAATAAGAAACAAAATTTTACATTGCGATTTGAACATATTTAACAATGTTTGTTATATTTACACAATTAAATAACACTAAGAAACATATAATACAAATAAGATTACTCGAATGGGCAAAATTTTTGAAGAATCGACGATCAGGATGACATGCAGTCAATCAACAAAAGGATGATGCTTGACATACTCTTGAATATTGTCTGCTGTGGCAAAGTTTTCTATATAGACCCGAATGGAACCACCTTTTTCTAAGATCAAATGCAAGTACAATAATTATATAATTAGCTTTGAGTTTAAGAAAATGGTCCAACTTTTTAATGAAGATGCTTGAGCTCGAAAGTTTTACCTAATGCTTTATCAGTTGTCTCATCTAGTTCCTTGTAGGATTTAGGACATATGTAGGTGTTCTCTTGAGACATGAACATAATCGGAAACATAATTACTTTAAAAAAGATTCATTGATTACATGGCTGAAAGTAAGAAGAAATAGGTTGAGTTATTTACTGACCAGATTATTAATCATTTTATCTGGTGAGTCTTCAACCACCACTGTGTTTGTTTCGTTATACTCAGGCATAACAACCTACACACGGCTCAGATTTTTGACAAATATATATGGGTTTGAGGGATGTTCCTCGCACATATCCTGATCCTGCATAATTGAAACGAATGCCTTCAAATGAGTAGAAGTTTATAAAGTTGCGTTAAAGAAAAGCAGACAGAAGTTACCCAAATGAAGGCAAATTGGTGTTTAAGACCGCTGACTTTCTAAAGTGCCCAGTTAAGGTTTTGTCTGAAATGATGAACAATATAAGAGAATTGGGGATTTTCGTAAAAAGATTGGTTAATTCAATTGATTTAGGTTGGTGGCAGAAGTCCACATTACTTTTTCCTTGAAGACCAAAGAGCCACTTTATACGCATTAAAACAAAATTCTAGAATGTCGACAGCACCAGGGCGCAGTTGCACACCTGCCAACATTAACAATCATTTTATAAACTATTTTCTAAAAATTTTGAATTGAAGAGCGGGAGATAAGTTATACCTCATTCCGTAACACTGGCAAGCACACTATTGTAGTCAAGAATAAGAAGCTTCTTCTTCGATGGGGCAGCGGGTACGTTTCGGTACCACTCCCTATACATTTGAGAAGCACGCCTGGGTCTTTGAATATCAGAGCCTATTGCATTACTTGGCGTTATGCCAACTCGATGAAGCTTCCTGCACACGTAAGTTTGACTCACTTCAGGCGTCTTTTCTGGAGCACTCGCACGATCATGCCCTTCAAGTGGACCATCTTGTTGATGATAATGCTCTTCTCCTGAATTACATGGGATGTAATCTGTATTCAAACAATCCAATGTTATGTTCACGAACACACTCAAAGTTTGAAGAAAAGTAAACAAAATGCAAGGCTAAACCAAAGACAAAGGGAGCTGAACCATTGTATATTACAATAAACATCGAACAATGTTCATTAAGCAGTAGAACAAAATATTTTTCGGTACAAGGTGTATTACAAGAAACTCGTTATACAATGCATAAAGGTCTAACCATCTTCATGCTCTGGCGCATACGGAGCCGATGTTGGTGGAAATTCATGCCGATGATTATCAAGTTCCAATGATTGAACACGTTCTTCTAAGCTCCCAAGACGGGCTTGAGTCTCTACATGAGTAGAGCGCATAAATGCATCCAAGTTCTGAAAGCCACTCGTGACAACATCATAGAGGGACTCAAGTGTGATGGGAGGTGGAGCATCCGCTGTAGCTTTATTTCCTCCGGCAATTCTTGCTTCATCTTCATCTCTTTTATGCACCCATTCAACCCCATTGAACATCCAACCTGTCTTCCTAGTAGTTGTTTCATCAATTTTACTCTTCAGTGGAATTGGGGTGTCCAAGGTGGTGTTAATATTTAAACAGTCAAATATGTGGCTTAGAACACATGCATAATTGATGGAGCCACTTGCAGGGTTGCTAATGAGTTGCACAAGAGACTTAAGATAATTCGGGCTATGTTGGGTCGCATTCTCCTCCGAAATTGGTGTAACCACCAGTAATCAGTATGACGCATGCGAATGCATTGTCCACTAGAGGGCCAAAAGAACCAAGTTGTCATTAGATGCAGAAGCCTTTTAGAGACATGAAGATGTGTGGGGCCATCATCATCAAACTTAATAGGGACACGCTCTGCTTCATACCACTCTCCACTATTTTCGACACCTAGGAATTTAGCAATAATGTCTTCAGTTAGACTAATTTCCCTGCCCATTAGATATGACTCAATCGCTACAACCTCGGTTTGTGTTCTTCCTTCATGAACAAGGGTAGAATTCACATAGAAGTATCTGACAAGGTTTTCGTACACAATAGGTTTAATATCTAGATACTTCATCCATCCCCATTCAACAAAAAGTTCCCAAAAATCGAACTGATACTCCTCTGAAGTCAAGAAATCTAAGTCTATGGTTCGCTCATGTCTAATCTTTTTTCTAGCATAAATTTCATGGTAACGTTGAAGATCATCGTCACCATTAAAACAAAGCAGCAAAATATTTGGAGGTGGACGAGATTCTTGAGAACCTGACGAAGCAGCGCGTTCATATCTAGGTCGTTTACCATTACCTTTACCGGGATTCATTTTAAGAGGCATATCTAAGACAATAAAGAGCTACGACTACACGATTAAGCTTCCCCGCAAAAAAAAATCACGCAAAAGAAGCAAGTTTAAAAGACGTATGTTTATATAAAACTAATGAAGATGCAAAAAAATACAAGATTTCGATTCATGATGCAACACAGTCACTTGCCAAATAGTGTGAATTTCAAGCACCAAATAGTGTGGATTTCAAGTTTCAGTAGAGCTTTCTTTGGATTTCAGATTGGATGAGAAACAGTTCTTCGAGTCGACGCTGGTATTCTCGCTTTAGGGTTTTCTATTTGGAGTTGAGTCGAAGAATGAGGGGTTCGCGGCTTTTAATATTACAGAAATGTTTGAATAAATAACTGCTCTCCCTCCAAAACCTGCTAACCCGGTTTCGATTCCCCTCACAGGGGTTTGGGTGTTGTTTTTTGGGTTGTGAAGGGGTTTCGAAACCGTGTTGTATGGTTCTGATACTAGTTTGGCAGAAACACGTATTTCATTGGTCCTAAAAGGGGTATCGAAACCTTCTTTTTCTGGTTCTGATGCTGGTTTGTCAGAAAGACTTATTTCGTTGGTCCTGAAAGAGGGTATCGAAACCTCAATTATCGTGGTTTCGAAACCTGATCCCAACGCATTTATTTCATCCAACCAAGACAGTTAGTGCATAATAAATGTTACCACCAACTAAGTTATTTCCTTATTATTACTAGAGAGGGCATCTTCATTAAACTCAAACTCTCTCCTCTTCAAGTGTCAGTTCCATACATCTCTTAAACTCTCTCCTCAACCAGAACATCGGAGGTGAAGGTAAGAAAAATGTCTAAACCTAGTGCTCCCATGTTTTACATATGTGTATTGTACTAATTGATTTCAACGGTATGCAATAAACTTTAGGTTCGTACCCACTTTTCAATATTTGTATCATACACGAATGACAACGTTGGAGAGAATAATATGGCTCATGGACACACATCAAATGAACCGCTTATGCCAGAAAATTTAGATGTTTTGGTGTTTAACTCTCGTGAGGCTGCATGGGAGTATTATAAAGAATACGCAATAAACTGTGGGTTCAGTGTGTGTCGATCAACAACAAGGTATGATGGCCTTGGTTCATTAATATCACAATAATTTTGTTGCAGCCGAGCAGGCAAACGCAGAGCTTCTGTTAATGATGCTGATCGTAAACGTGCGCCCCACGCTATAACACGCATCGGTTGCAAGGCAAAAAAATTGTTGTTCAATGTCGCGATTCGGATCAGTGGCGGAAATCATTTTTTTCATAATGCACATAATCACGAGCAGTGCCCACCTATTATACGACCGTTTCTTTGGTCGAGTCGAGAAGTTACAGAGGGTGATCTAAATAAGGCACGTGCATTGAAAAATGTGGGGGGGGGGGGTGAAAACATCACAGATTATGAATTTTTTCACGCAACAATCAGGTGGTTTCCACAATGTTGGTTTCATAAAGAAAGACTTGTACATCTCACTGCATCAGTCAAACGCTGAAGAAATTCGTGAAGGAGTCTTCATCAAAGAAAGAAGGCAAACGACCCGTTAGGGACCCGCACCGAAAAGAAGCAAAACGAAAAACCAATGTAAAAAAATCAACGTGCAAAGTCACGGACCTTTCATTGTCCGTTTTGCAAGTTGGAGGGACACAATAAAACACATGCTTTCGTCTTAAGCTTCTGTAACCCCCTTAGCCCGGCCTAGACGGTTGACCCGAACTATGAAGATTACACGGGGAAAACCAAAGTCAACCCGAAAGTCAACCTTGATTAACGACCCTTTTTTTCTTTTTAACTTTGTCTAAATGCATATTAACCTTAGGTGCATATTTTGGCCTGGGTGTTTCGAAACGGGCAGAGGTGTTTCGAAACACTTTGGCTACTGCCAAGGGGTGTTTCTGAACGGCCTAGACCCGTTTCGAAACACTTGACCGTTGGGCACTGATTTGAATGGTTTTGAGGTTTGCAAGCTTTACGTTTTAGTCCTGAATTTTATATATGCAATTGATTGAGTTTGAGATGTCTGTTTGAGATGAAATTTGACAGAGAAGCATGAAACATGACTAATTTCATAATAGTAACTTAAAAATTGGTAAAGTCATCTTAATTTTCAGAATTTACAAATTGGTCCCTAAATTCGTATGTTGTGCAATTGAGTCCCTTATTGTTTTCCGATTGCTGTGAATTTTGAGTATGCTTATCTCAAGAATACACCTAAGGTTAATATGCATTTAGACAAAGTTAAAAAGAAAAAAAGGGTTGTTAATCAAGGTTGACTTTCGGGTTGACTTTGGTTTTTCCCCGTGTAATCTTCGTAGTTCGGGTTAACCGTCTAGGTCGGGCTAAGGGGGTTACATTTGGTGGTATCAGAGCTGAGTTCTCGAGTATTTGGGAACGGTTAAGTTGTGTCATAAGTGTATGATTGCTTGTATACTTGTTGAGTGAAAGTATGATGCATGAATTGTAAGAATGTTGCAATTGTGGTGTATGCTGTGGTGAAGCATGTTAGAGGGACCCATTGCCATATCAAAGCTAATGAAATGATTTGTTTTTAATTGGAAATGAGCTTGAGTACTTGGATTGCTTACCTTGCTGAGCCTGACTTTGTTTATTGCATTTGTGATTGCATTGTTTAGTGAATGGGACCTCGTAGAGAGACGAGGATTAATACGCGAGCTATGGCTCAAAATGTGAACGAAGAGAATGCTGAAAATGTATTGGATTTACCTCCTCCACCCGGTGGTGGTGGTGCTGGGGGTGAGGGAGCTGGTGTTGGTGCTGGCGCTGGAGTCGCTAGACCTGAAGCTGGGAAGGGGCAAGCTGCTCCTGACATGTCAATGCTGATTCAGGCTATTGCTGGAGCCTTTCAGGTGGCGGTAGCTGGAGCTCATAGAGCTGGGCATCAGGGAGATGCTATTGCTAGACTACCTCTGGAATGCTTGCGCAGTCTGGGAGGGACTGAGTTCAGGGGATTGTCTGCTGAGGGTTCCGAGTCTTGGTTGGAAAGTACCAAGATAATTTTGGGACAAATGAACTGCAATGAAGTGCACAAGCTAGGATGTGTAATATCATTGTTGCATGACGATGCGTATACCTGATGGACAACCACTATCTCCGGAATGGAGGATACTGATGTGACTTGGATGTTCTTTCTAAACGCGTTCAAGAGGAGGTATCTGGGTGTGCGGTACCTGGATGAAAAGAAAAGGGAATTCATGTCTCTTACTCAAGGGATCATGTCAGTGGCTGAGTACGAGGTTCAGTTTGTCCGACTGAGTCAGTACGCACCTGAGCTTATCCCTGATGAGCGGGAGAGGTGTGAACGTTTCCGTTATGGTTTGGTGACGGAAGTGAAGACCTATATGTTGGCTGCTGAGTACACTGACTTTGATGTGCTGGTTGGTAGAGCAAAAGACATTGAGTTGAATTTGGGTTTATCTTCTAAAGGAGTTGGTCCTAGCGCGGGCAAGCGGGTTGTTGAGTATAGTTCCGCTGGCGACGGAGCAAGAGAGGACGTGATCGGAAGTATCAGTCTTCAGCTAGGCATGGTGGTGGAGGGCAAGGTGCGCCTGTTCAGGGAGACAGGGCGAGAGCTGATCAGAACACATGTTGGGCATGTGGATCGCGTGGTCATCTGAGGCGTGATTGTCCTCGAGCAGCGAGGGAGGTACAGGCTCCTATTATGGTGACCGGTACTTCGTGCTGGAACTGTAGTTCGGCGGATCACATGAAGAGGGAGTGTCCTCTGTTGGCCGGTGGTGGTCAGGGACATGCTCCTGGAGTTGTTGCACCACAGAGAGGTCGTGGGTGCGACCATGGTAACTTCCAGCGCAGGGAGGATGGTGGAAGGAATGTGGCTCATATGGTAGCTGTTCAGCCTGAGGGTGGTGGCCAGGCCAGAGTGTATGCTCAGAGGGAAGGGAGGAATGACACGGATGTGATCGCAGGTACTTTCACTTTTCAATCCTTGTCATTAATTTCCTTGATTGATTCTGGATCTACACACTCATACATATTGCGTGAATATGCTCAATTGCTTGGTTGGCCTATTGAGTCTTTGGATGTTGGTATGCGTGTAACTAGTTCTTTTGGTGAGACTGTTGTGACACGAAAGCTTTATAGAAGATGTCCCTTGGTTGTGCAAGATCATGTTTTTCATGTTGATCTTATGGAATTGCCTTTCTATGGTTTTGATGTAATCCTTAGTATGGATTGGCTTGTTGAGCATCGAGCTGTAGTGGATTTTGAGAATAAGCGAGTTTCATTGAAGCTTGCGGATGATTATGAGGTAGTGGTGGTTGGTGAGAATGTGAAGTTTCTTGCCAATGTGGTGTCTACATTGGAAGCGAGCCGGATGCTGAGGCAAGGTTGTGAAGCCTACCTCGCCTTTGTGATGAATCCTAGCTCTAAGGAGTTACGAGTGCAAGATATCAGGACTGTGCGAGAGTTTCCTGGTGTGTTTCCGGTGGAGTTGCCTGGATTGCCTCCTAATCGCGAAGTGGAGTTTGGAATTGAGCTGTATGAAAACACAACTCCAGTGTCCATTACTCCTTATCGAATGACACCTAAGGAGTTGAAAGAGCTAAAGACGCAACTTCAGGAGTTGCTTGATCGTGGTTTCATTCGGCCGAGTGTGTCACCTTGGGGTGAACCGGTCTTGTTTGTGAAGAAAAAGGATGGCACTATGAGAATGTGCATTGATTACCGTCAGCTTAACAAGTTGACTATCAAGAATCGATATCCATTGCCGAGAATTGATGATCTTTTTGATCAATTTCGGGGAGCGACTGTGTTCTCTAAAATTGACTTAAGGTCGGGATATTATCAGCTGAAGGTGAAGGATGTGGATGTGCCAAAGACAACCTTCAGAACGAGGTATGGGTATTATGAGTTTCTTGTGATGCCATTTGGTTTGACGAATGCTCCTGCAGCTTTCATGGACATGATGAATAGAGTGTTCCACGAATACTTGGATAAATTTGTTGTGGTGTTCATTGATGATATTCTCGTGTACTCTCGTACTGAGGAGGAGCATGAAGGGCATTTGAGAATTGTGTTACAGGCTTTGTTGGAGAATCAGCTTTATGCCAAGCTGAGCAAGTGTGAGTTCTGTCTTAGAGAGGTTGTGTTTCTTGGTCATGTGGTCTCTGCTGAAGGAATACGTGTTGATCCTCAGAAGATTGAGGCAGTAATGAATTGGAAGCCTCCTAAGTCTGTCCATGAAGTCCGTAGTTTCCTTGGTTTGGCAGGATACTACCGGAGGTTCGTGGATGGGTTTTCAAAGATTGTTGCACCTTTGACGAAGTTGTTGCAGAAGGATGTTAAGTATGAGTGGACGAAAGCGAGACAGCAGGCTTTTGAGTAGCTTAAGGCAGCTTTGACGGAAGCTCCTATCTTGGTTCAACCTGAATCAGGGAAAGAGTTTGTGGTGGTGATGCGTCCTATGTTGGTTTGGGATGTGTGTTGATGCAAGAGGGTAAGGTGGTGGCTTATGCATCACGTCAGTTAAAGGTGCATGAGCGCAATTATCCTATGCATGACATTGAGTTAGCTGCGGTAGTTTTTGCTTTGAAAATTTTGAGACATTACCTGTATGGTGAGAAGTGTACTGTGTACACGGACCACAAGAGTTTGAAGTATTTGATGTCTCAGAAAGAGTTGAATCTTAGGCAACGACGTTGGGTGGAGTTGCTTAAGGATTACGATTTGACGATCGAGTACCATCCGGGTAAAGCTAATGTTGTAGCGGATGCCTTGAGTAGGAAGGTAGTTGTTGAGTTGAGGGCTATGTTTGCCAGTTTGAGCATTTCGCGTGATGGTGGTCTTGTGTCTGAGTTGCAAGTGAAACCATCCTTGATTCAGTTGATTAAGGAAAAGCAGTTGGTTGATGATTCCTTGGTGCCACATGTTCAAGATATTGTAGAGGATAGGCCATCGGATTTATGCTTTAATGATGATGGAGTTTTATGCTTTGGTAGTCAGATTTATGCTAATAGTGTTGTGAAAATAGTCACCATACATGAGCTTAGACTTTCACTTGGATCCTTGACCTCCTTGTTGCCCTTAAAGCACTTCAATGCTCTGCATTATTGGTTCAAGAAAGAGAGAGCGTAAGCACGTATGCTTAGTGAGAAATGCTCTAATAAAACAACACAATAATGCACTTTGTAAAAACACCTTTCCAAGGCCTTTAATTTCAAAACATCATTTATCATGCATCTATGCATACAAACCAAGCATCTCATGCTTCAATTCATCAACATGTCATATTGGCTTTCAAGTGATAATCCATAACCATTTTTCAACTCAAAACACAATCGGATACGCGGATTACAAGCGTTGTCCCATACGCTTCATACACACTACCAAACACTCAAGGTGGAGTTTACCGGTACAATCACAACCCCTCAACACTCGTGATGGAGTCTACGGTACAATTACAACCCCTCCACATCACTCATTGGTAGTTGTATAACATCACTAACGAGAACACAGGACACACAACACAAGATCCTCACATGGCATTTTAACCACCATTATGATCTTAGACATCTCGTTAGTGTTCTTGGATGGAGTTTAAGGTACCATTACAACCCCTCAACATCCAAGGCGACTTTATTCACGGTGCACCCAATCCTATAGCCGGCTAACTATATCCGATTCAAGTACTTTTTAAACCAACACATCACTTGCCAATATACATCGTTTACCATAATCAATCCACTGTTTTAAAGCATTTAACAAAGCCATTAAATAATCATGCATCACTATGCATCAAACCACATTTATCAATGTTTAAATCAACGATCTCTTACCTTGAGCATCCTTCAACACATGACTTACAAAACCAACATTAAACATGCTAAAATATGCTTTCAAAACAGAATTTAAACATGCAAAATAAACACATTGCATTCAACCATCTCATGGTTCTTCAAAAAGAGAGTTTCTCCGAAAACTTACTCTTGAGCTTAGCTAAGTTGTTTAGACTTAAACTAAGCTCCCACAACCTTCAAACATTGGTTTCAAAGCTGAAAACCAAACTTCACTCACCGATTCCGTTTCGCAAGCTTGCCGAAACGCCGATCAAGCCTCCGGATAAACACCACAAGGATCCGAAGATGTCTCCCCTATTTTAAACACATCAAAGCAGAGGATTAATGCATCATCATGCATTAAAATCTCCAGCCACAACACCTAAACTCGTTGCTCTCATCAAAACTCACATTTCGGCTACCAAACACAACCGAAGTCACATCCAAACACCTCTACAACATTACCCATCCAAGATCCATCAATTCCAATCATTCTTAGACATCAATTTACATCCAAAAAGGACCTAATCATGTCCTTATACCTCCAGCTATAGCAGAACATCAAAATCACCCCAAAAACCACCATTAACTCAAGTAAAAACTTAGGAAAATCAACCTATTCGGGATTGCATTGATTAAACATCAACTACACATCATTTAGACATCCAAAATACATCAAAAAGACATCTCAAAACAGAGCCCAATCATTTAATACGAATTTCTTCAAAATTAAATCCAAATCTTGCATTTTAAGCCAAAATCAAGATCACAACATCAAAACCTTTAATAAAACTCAATTTAAGGATTGAGAACTTGTGAATTTCAGTAAAGAACTGAGTATTTAGAGGAGAAGGACGTTCATACCTCTAAATGTGGATTTCTCCTTGTTTAGAGCCAAAATTCTTGAAAATTCAATAAGCAAATGATGAGGATTTGGTGTAGAAATGATTAGAAATCATTTAGAGATTGAAATCTCAACTTTAGGTGTGAAAATAAAAGGAAAAGTAGCTGTAGAAATGTGTTTGGCTGAGGAAAAATTGAGAGAAAATGAAATGGGAAAATTTTGGCAAAAGTTAGTTATGAAACCAAAATATCTCTTTTCCCTATTTTCTTTTTATTAAATAACATTAAATGAGTCTTTAAAATTTAAGAAAAATCTGGAGAAACCCTCCCTTGGGTAAATTAGCTCCTTAAAGATTCAAAGTTTCAATCCTTTTAAAACAGTCACCAACTTTTCAAAAATTACATTTTAGTCACTAACTTGAAATGTCATATTTCCAAACCCCATTTTGTAAAATTGATTTCACCACTCTCTTATATATAATAAAAGAGGATTTTTAGATATTTTCCATATTTTTAATGCATCCTAAACTAGGCTTTCCCTAAAAACCACCTTTTATATTCGAACCGTAATTTAAACTGGTCCAGTTCAAACCCTAAAATTCCAAGCCCAAAATTGGGGTGTTACAGCTTCAACTTCCAACCCCAACATTTGTTGACACAATAGGCCTTTTCGAAGAGGAAATTGATATCTCAAATGTCGTCGACATGTTCGCATCTCAACCGAATCTCAGTCAATTTTCACTTGAGGATGACGAATTTTTTTTAATATCCTTCAACCTGGAACATCCATGGTACATTTTTATACAACTTCATCTTACTTTGCACGATTCTTTTTACTATCACCATACAATATTAACGTTTATATGATGATTAACGCTTGTTTCCATCTACATTTCTGTTAGGACCAACATCTTCCAAACGAGGACAACATTAATTTTTTTAGTATCCCTCCAACTACAGCATCCATGGTACACTTTTATGGAACTTCCTAGATTTTTACACGATTCTTTTTACAATCAATGCCATTGTAATTAACTTTATCTGATGCAGGACTTCTCCTTTTGGAACTAGATCATCTTCAGACAGTAGTGACTATGAAATGGACAGTACATAAATGTAAGTGCAACCATGGAAAATGTCTATCCTTTAAAGCCACATATATGGATATATATATATATATATATATATATATATATATATATATATATATATATATATATATATATGATTTCTCAACACATAATGCATCTTTGCAATACCCTGAACCCTTTACAAGCAGAACCTATTTCCGATTCTTAAACCATGTACTTCATATCTTGAACATGTACAAAATAGGAAATTATCCTATACAACCATATGTTGCCCGACTTCTTTGTGTCCAATTCAAAAATTATCTACAAAAATTGTCAAAATAAAGGGTCCTCTCCTATCTAATGTGCTTTTCATACATACAAAAGATATTCCCTTCCAAATAAATGTAACTCCGCTCCAACTTCAATCTGTTCATAACCACAACATATATCAGAAAGATATGAACGTTAGCTGAAATGTTTAAAGGCTAGTTAACGGTTAAGGAACAACACACGTAGCAGTAAGTCGCTCACCATTCATGCCGACAAATTCTAACACAATTGACATATTGTCGTGACTGAAGCTGAGCAACATGTGCTTTCGTTTCAACTGCAATTTCTCGCCTCTTTTTATTCTTATCATGATTCACAAGATCATACAAAATATGCATTCTGTCCCATACCCCGACCGTCTAGCAACACAAGTGTTAACAATAGATGCATTAGTTTGGATTATATAATTCGTTCAATGGAACAGTTATTAAAATGTATGCAGACAACAACAGAACGTACCACTTCCTCAGCACGTTTTGTGTGCCATAATAGCATCCACTGAATGCAATAAACCCCACAATCATCTATGTTCAAAGAAATACTACTTTAAACATCAAATTATTAACAAACATATCAAATTCTAGCAAAAAAATACATCTCAACTTTTTGAAGTACAATATACCCATTGCCTTGACGTCTACATTTAGCCACCATCACTGGGGGATCAGAAATTGCGTTTGATGGTGAGCCAAAAACATTTACAAACTTCTCATCGAACAAACACTCACCTAGCTTCTTAAGCTAGATGCACAGACACACATACTTTTTTAAATACTAACTAACATAAGTAAAGATTGGTAAATTGTTATAAGTTTACGATTATTACCAACTTCCGTGTTACACCCTCTCTTGAAGCATTTCCCCGCGTTGTGGGCAAGCTCTCCAGTATCTTCGCTTCCCCTGCTCGATATCCATAACGCACATGTACCAATGAGTATTATTTTCATTTACAAGGATAAAGATCTGCCATCAATTATATTTCAGTAATAAAACTCCACTGAAGCATACTCCATATAATATATCTACGTAATACATTGCAAAGTTTAGTTAAATGTTTCCTCGTTCTTCATACCAATTTGCAGTCGCTAAGTCTATCATACGGTCCATAACTCTTACGCCAATACGAAGCAAGCTGTGAACCATCCAATTCCCCTCGTTGAAGTTGATCCTACAAGACAACCATTATTATTCTCAATGTTTCACAAACCATTATTATTCAACAATAACATGAAAACAAATTTTACGTACACTCAATGAGCAAGGTATGTACCCTCTCCTTGATTTACATTTTGTTATACTATCTTCATCAACAATCGACCAACCAACAACATCAATGACATAAATGTTACCAATAACATAAATAACCTGTTATTATACACTGCCTTCAAAATGACTTCATTTATTAGTACAAAATGGGTTCTTTATTGACCCTTTAACCAACCCAGCAATTTGGTCGTAATGTATCAGCGTCAAATACAGTCAAATAAAGGTGACCAAAATCTACCAGGATTTTCCTGTACATACACAGAAAAATTGCATGTTAAATTGAAACAAACTACATTTTATAAGCCATATGGATTGCTTACCCTTCTGTCAAGGTTGTATTCCAGATATAGTCACATGTTGCTTTCGCTGACGCCCAACTCCATAAGCTATTTCAATATACGTCAACATCTGTAACACTTCAACATGTGTTCCTCACTATTGAATAACATTAAAGCATGCAATATTTAATAAGTTCTAATGTACTACAACTTCTACCCAATTCATATATTATCTTAAAGGTACGTTATTTAACAATCCTTCATTATAAAATAGTACAAATGATTAACGTTCTAATCGAACGTAACCCAAATCATCCACCCATTTAAAAACCAAACTAAATCATACAATTCATATTACAAATAACTCAATTTCAAGTTTTTTTTCATGTGCCTACTAAAACCAACCGAGGCTCGAAATCGCTCTTGTGTGCAAACGCCCACTTATTTCATATTTCTCGTTTTCACCCATACTCGACTCATTTTCCCACTCACCTTTGACTTTGCTTCGACAATTGTGTTTCCCTACAAGTTCATCGCAAATATATCAACAACAACTACCTCGTACATTCAATTAATGCAACGTTAACCACAACTCTTAAATTTATACTCATCATACCTTTTTCTTTCTCTGGAAGCTTGCTGCGATGTCTTCTTTAACCAACGTCAGATCCTCTAACATCAATGGGTTAGGGTCACTACTACGACCATCATTCTTCTCAGACTCTTGTACTTCAGGTTTGTCCGGCATTGCTTCGTCTGCGTCAAGACCTACTCCAAATTTTGCATCAGCTTTGCGCAGAGCCTTCCTCATATACATCATATCCACACACAAACCATCAACCTTTTCCACAACATTCTTAGATTCTTCCTTCAAAGTTTCTTCTATTTTATTTTCCTTCTCAACGCGAGCTTCGAGACTCTCTTTTATTTCCCCCAACTCTAAAATTACCTTCTGCAACATCTCCATTATAACATCATCACTACCATTGTTGCTTCCATCGTCTTCTCCCTTCGCTCACCGTTCATCATTAGAGACAAATACCTACAAACATTACTAATTAATTCCTTTCATGTCATTACAACCATTAACCCAATACAATACAAACTTGTTTTTGACACTTACTTTTAATTTTTTGTCAGGTCACTCTTCCTTTAGGCAGCCAACAATCCTGCTGACATCCTTTTGCCCCCACGCATGTATGCGACCGCGCCCATCAGCAGACACTGGCGCTCTACTTGCATCTTTATTCCAGTAATCGAATAGCCTCACCTACATTTAACAATAATAAAACATACGATTACTATAAAGGTAAATCTTGCCTCAATCAACTATTATGTTCAAACAATACTCAATCTTAATAATACATTACCTCTAGGATAGGAATGCATCCCGTCATATATGTCAACCAATCTCGAGCTTTAACTTTGGCTACTCCATCAAGTAACCTATCGTACGCATATTTACACAAATTTAACTTCCTCCTCAATCTAGGTTCGCACAACAACTTGAAATGTTCCATGGAAGGCACAAGGTTGGCATTCGGACTTAGGAACAAACCAACAACATACAACAATACACGTGCTTTCAACTCCTCAGCCTCAAAACCTCCACTTAGTATCTCCTCTAAAAGTTCTTTATATGCAATCTTCGTGCTGATTTTGTACTTCTTTGCTAGTTCCTTTCCACATACATTTCGTGTCGCCACTTCCACATCTAAACCTTCGTTCTTTAAACCCAAAAATTGCTTCAACATCTTCTACCAAAACATATATCTTGTGTCCACTAAATTCCATCGTGGACGTTTCAAGATCAAACTTCTCCGCTAACTCCCGAAAAAAGGCCCCGCTTAATTTCTCGCGAAATCATTTCCCGTAATGCTCCTAACCCGATGTCGTTAAGAACACCATCAATTTTCATCTTCTCCATCTCTTTAAACAAGCTTGATACCTTCTTCATACTACACCTCGTTGACAACTCCTACAACATTTAATACAACAAATTTTCCTATTATGTTACGCTTAAATATATCCAGCAAATGATTCATACAATAACCACTTTCAGTAAAAATAAATATAAACATCCACTTGCCTTTTTAACTTCTCCCGTTTCCACTAATTTCTTCGACTTCCCTTTCCTATTGCTTTCCATTTCAGATCCCTTCAGCTCCTTGTACCTATCCAAGTACGGCTTCTTTTCTTCATCAGTCATCTCCGACATCTCTTCCCTAGTGCTTTCTTCGCCTGTAATATTCACACACTTATTCAATTTGAATAACATGAATACATTACAAACTAATACCAAAACACAATAACAATTTTGTCATCTTACTTACAGTATTGTTCATTTTCTTTTTACCTCCCTTAAGTCTTCTACATTCACTGAAACTGTTCAAAATTCATTTCGTTGTTAGAATACAAATTAAATTATGCTTATCAACTTAGAATTTGAACAATGCCACCATCATTCAACTATAACTTACTAGAACAACATATATGCTGGCAATTTTCTTCTTGTACCCTGTCCACCATTTACCTCAGCTTCATAAACTTTCTCCATTGCTACCAACTTCAATCTGCAAAATTATGTTAACATTATGTATGTAACGACCAAACTTATACCATTAACAAGGAACATATCTAATAAACACAAAATAATATATTTTCCCCTTTTTATATGTCTGTCGAGAAGAACTTCAAATCACAACCGAAAATTTCCACAAAACCTTAAAAATACTGAATGAAAAACCCAAATCGTTCATAATCCTACAAAACCCTAAAAACATAAATTACTCGAAAAAATCCTTACTTACATGATAATTGGAAACTTTTTCCTCCGAATACACTATTTGTGTAAGAACGCCCAATTCCCCCACCTCTACCAAGCTTCGCGTGTTTTGCAGTATCTCTCAGGCTTTCTTCGCGTCTTTTTTTTTCAATGCCGAATGGAAAACTTCCTATTTTCCCGCTACTATGGGTTTTAATTTCCCCCAATGTTAGTGTAACCGGTTCACCAGGTCACCCACCTTTTTTTTCTTTTAATCCAACGATTGATATATCTTCAGCTCAAATCGGCTTCATCCAGCGGTTTATATTACTCCTCCGTTTTTAGCCGTTTATTAAGCCGTTGATAGTTAGAATTTCCCAAAGTCTAATGCTCTATGGTTGGGTTATCTCTGTCGACTTATTCGTAGACTGTTACAAGGCCTGATACTATTAAATCATCAACAGTACTATAAGACAATAAATACTCCCGCTAAGCTAAGAGGGCAATATCTCTCTCATCTTCTCTAATCTGACTATCGTTTTGTACGTGAGTCTCTTTTCTAAATCTATAGGAAATGAACCATTTGAATATGTCACAATTACCTCGGTCCATTGTCTTCTCTTTTATTAGGTGTTTTCTCATTTTAGATCACAACATGTATATATAAGAATGAATAATTATCCTTCCCTGTGTAATTTACTAAATGACTCTCGATGTGTCATTTACCAAATTATTGAGTTTTGTTAAATAGCCAATATGCTTATTCGCACTAAAATAACCATAGTGTTAGGGTGGGAATTATGTGAGGAGGAGACAGTTTTGTATTTTTCACTTCGCCCTTAACACTTACAGTTACGGTTTTGAATAATCTTTATTAAATGCTTCGGGGATTATTTTCGTTCCCATACCCTCCTCGTGTGGATTTCTGCAGTTTTTAGGAATCTTCATTCCCAAAAATTAAACAAAATTACTATTTTACTAACCAAAATAAATGGCATATTTAGTTCAAAATATAAATTTTGAATACTTCGATTGGAAGTAGTTATGAGATGATGAAGATTGAAAGGGTGTTGTGTTGGAGAAGATTTAGACGATGATTTTAGCTTATATCTAAAAATTAAGATTGAAATGTGTTGAGCCTCCCCGGGCGGATCTTCGCAATTTTTGAGAATCTCCATCTCAAAAAAATTAAACAAAATCTTCATCTCAAAAAAATTAAACAAAATTAATATTTTTCTGACTAAAATAAATGGCATATTCAGTTCAAAATATAAAGTTTGAATACTTCAATTGGAAGCAGTTACGAGATGATGAAGATTGAAAGTGTGTTGTGTTGGGGAAGATTTATACAAGAGTTTTAGCTTATATCTAAAAACTAAGGTAGAAACATGTTAAAAAAATTGAGTGTGACTAGGTTTGAGAGAAAGTTGACGTGATAATAATATAGCTAGAGTTTTTATTAATATATATATATATATATATATATATTAGGGGTATATAGATAAATAAGTCTATAAAATAGTGGGATCTTGCGGATATTTTTTGAGATCCCCAATGTTATTTACATGGTTAGGATTCCATTATACCAACGGTTTGGATATAGCAAATTTCGTCCTCATATCCATTTGAGCTTCGGTGATTAAACTTTTCCCGTCCTCGTGGGTGAAGATTTCAGTTATTTCCCATCCCTCTCGGTTAGGATCTCACAATTTTCGGATATTCTCCACCCAATTTCCACCCCTATTACGTGTAGAATTTATCGAAATACCATGACTTGTGAAATTACACAGTTACCCCTAACTCATGTAATTACCAATTTGCACTTAGCTTGTGAAATTAGCAAAATACTCTTAGATGTGAAAATGACTAAAGCACTCCTATGTATAGCTAGTTGGGTTTAAAGTCGATGTTGATGTATATGCGATAACATTGTGGTGGTTGTTATTTATAAATATATTTGGGTGGTCTTTAGTGGTATGCCTTAATGTATGATATTAACTTTATAAATATGATATGGGATCGTAGGACCCGAAAGTTTTAAACTATCCTTGTTCATAATGCACTAAGTTAAGAAAAGCATTAACTGAATAACTTGTGTGATGATTCTAAAAGTTTTGTAATGATTGATTGTATGACAT
The DNA here is from genome assembly GCA_958450335.1 of Hibiscus tridactylites. Classification (NCBI taxonomy): domain Eukaryota; kingdom Viridiplantae; phylum Streptophyta; class Magnoliopsida; order Malvales; family Malvaceae; genus Hibiscus; species Hibiscus tridactylites. The sequence goes on along the minus strand of OY288274.1, from coordinate 71,248,245 downwards.
TACTAATATATGGGATAATAATCTAACAATGCAACTTTAGTGGCACTTGAGATAATAATACAAACACCCGAATACATATCTATGATATTTGGTCTTAATTAGATGAGACTATTTAAATATCTAATGATCGTGTCGTCAGACATTTAGTATTCAAGATACCAATATTTATAAATATTTTACGATGTGAATGTAAATCTTGACGCTTAGGTTTTGTTTGGTTGGGTGGAAAAGTAGAAAAGAATGAGGGAAGAGAAAATTGGAAACAAAATAAACTCAAGGGTTGTTTGGTATAGTAAAAAATTGGAAGGAAAGAAAATAAGAGAAAATATAAGGCTCTGTTTGGTTCTAGAAAATATAGGCATTTTCCATTTTCATTTTTTTAGAAAATAGAAAATATATAAGAAAATGTGTTTGGTTAAAAAAATGGAAAATGATTTTTAGAAAACAAAAATAAAAATGAATGAAAATTAGAAAACAATAAAAAGATGTTTTCTATGTTTTCCTAGAAATTGTTTTGAAATTTAGAAAATGAGAAAACACGGGATTTAGAGTTTTTTAACTTACACAAAAAAAGACATTGTTTATCTCTGCAATCACTCAGAGAAAAATCATAATCGCGAAGAACAGAAAGGAAGAGTAGATCCCAGTAGCCCATCCTCATTCTGGTTCTCTCTATTCTTTAAGGTACAAAATCGTTTATTTTAAACAAACTTCTCTTTTGAAAAATTATATTGGTGTAGTAGCTTTGAATATGATCGTATCTTCCATCTCCATAGCTTAATCGCCATTTTTATTGTCAAACCTTGTCTCAATTAAAGTTTCAATTAGTTTTTGGGTCTTTCTATTTTCCCCCTTTTCAACGTTTTTTTTTTCAAGTTTTAGATCAATTATTTCATATGTGTGTGAAAATTTTTATATTTATGTTATGTGAAATTTCATTTGTGATTTCCCCCTTTTCAACATGTCTTCCAAGATCATTGTGGTTCAGGGGTGATTGATGGTCTTTAAAAAAACAGCTTCGTGGTGACTAAGAATTTGTTTTAAGAGATCGATTTTCAGCCTTTTAAGCAAATGTTAGCATGGTTTGGCAGATTGATTATTTTAATTTTGAGGTCTCCATAGTTATGTTAACGATAGAGTGTATAATGTTTGGAAAGAGTTTTTTAACATCTTGTATTCTTTGGTGGCTTTGAAGGAGGTCTTTATCGAGGGACTGGTCCCCAAAGAATCCTGACCATGGAAGATATTTGTTTATAGTTATATCATTTATCTCTCAGTGTTGTCCTTATTATTGGAGAGGAAACGATTATTTATTGCAGTGCCAAGACATTCAAAGAAATTTCGATAAAACATGTAAGTCACTTGCCAAGCTACTGTTAAATTTTTACAATTTCTTAAAAGATCTTTTGTGGTTATGAATTATAAATTTCACATTTTCTTGCTGGTATTCTAGTCAACTACAAAAGCACATTTTAGAGACAATGGTTATGGATGTATTTGATTGGCGATCATGTTGGCCTTCTTCACCTACTTGTCATAATTCAAGAGAAGGAGAAGTAAGTAAACTTTTATAGTTCTATTCAAATGTTTATTGAACATTGCGAGATTTAAAAATAATACGAAGAAATATATCAAAGCTTAGTTTGGTTTCTTGGCCGTGTGCATTAGTGGAACTTTTATAAGATTATGTTATTTGATGTGGATCTTTAATGGTTCAAGTTTATGTTGTTTATAATCTGCTTGTATAGGTGAGTTTTTCTCCCTTCAAATTAGAAGAATTGAGTATGAGCATATCATAGATGAAGTTTGTTAGTATAGTGTGTGTGAATAAATAGATCATAACCTCTCTCTATGTATGTGCATACATTCTTACAAGAATAAGTTTGCGTTTGTATGTATGTATGTATATATATGTATATATATATATATATATGTATGACTTAATCCAAATACCTTGCTAGTATTGAAACTATGATTTTTTGTTAATAACAGAATCGTAATTTATCTTTCTAGGTGTGATAGTGCTGTTTGTATAGTTTGTGCAAACAAAAGACGAAGCAATGACAATGTCTAACTTTATTTATCATCTTTATAAGTATGATACTGAAATTTAAAAACTTTGCAAGTTTACTTGACATTCTCTCTGGTGCTTCACAAAATATCAAATAAAAAATCTCACCGAAAAAACTGAATGTTCCGATAGGCATCCACACCCAAGCGTTATAACATTTTTGTTTTTTTAAATATGAGTATCAACATTGTTCTGATGTGGTTTGAGTTATATCCACTAAAAGATGATTAGAGATTTTGCAGAATTTTCGTTATTATTCTTTCCTTTACTATTAAAATATATTTCTTTGAGTGTTGTTTTTATTTAATTCAATGATAACATTTATATAATATTGTTTTTAGTTTAATTCTAATTTTGGTTATGTATCAGACTGTTCGTTTTTCTTTTTGTTTTCTTATACTGATATAGTATTTGTACTTTGCGAGAGTGTGATTGTTGATATTAGTTGTAAGTAGCAATGAGATGATCTTGTAAATTTGTTTTGGAACCATTATATTTTATGGTCTTCTTAATTCTAAGCAAGGCTTAGCAAAAAAAAAGGTTTAGTTTTACTTGTGTAAGTAGAGTTTGGACATGTAATTTGTCTAGTTGATTCGTGGTAACTATGTATATAAAAATTCTATATTATATGTACTTAACATACATCATGAAAGGTTATTTCAAGGGACATGTAATTTGCCTATTTGAATGATAGCATTACGATGTTGTTTGTCCTAGCTTTTTTTTTCTAATTTAATTTTTCTCATGATCTATGTGTAATGGAATAATCTTTATTTCTTAATTTAATAGAATGTACTTACCGAGTAAAAAAGTACATTTTTCATTTAAATGACATTTAACCATATTCTTTAGCATATCTTCAAACCCTAAAAGTATTTTTTAATTACCTTTTAACCCTTTCGTCTAGTCTATAAATATTAATGATTTATATATTTTAAAACTCATAAACTTAAGATAGCAGCTGATCTGCAGTTTTCACATTTACCGGGTAAATAACTAACTGAAATTTATTATTAATTTTGTGTATCTTTCTTGTTTAATGCATTTTATATTTTGAAATATTTGAAACTTGTATCTTGTAGATGTTGATTTTTGAATTTTTTTCATATAGAATTGTGGATTGATTAGTATTGGAATGTCTATTAGTGTAGCTTTTATAACTAGTGATTTTTTTGTATCGTGTGGATCTAAGGATCTATGGGTTTACTTAAAGAACGTATTTTTGATTAGTGAGTAATTAGTTTATAAATAATAGTTTTATTTATGTTTGGCTTGTATGTTAAATAGTAATTTAGATGGGCGGAAAGGGTAAAGATCCCGATGATATGAAAGATAGGCCGAAAGTGTTGGAAAAATGTGAGAATTTGGAAACTTTGAGCCATATTTACTAGTGGTAAAGGTGGATGTTCGAATGATAAATTTATCAATTTATATTCTACTCCATGAGACCTTTACAACGATATCTCATATGCTCAAAACGATTGAGAAATGAATGAGAAATTGATGCTCAAAGTGAGGTTGTTATGAATTGTGTTAAGGAAAATATGAACCCCTTATCCCACATGGGTGGGATAACAAACTTGGGAATGGTTTAAATACACCAACCCACTTGGGAGTCATTGAATGACTTGAATGAATAATATGCCTCGCGCGCAGGCGCAGGGGGGGGTTCCACTTAGAACCTGCGGATATTTTACCCACTTCGAATTAAATATTTTCCTTATATAACATATATCTTTTTGAATATTTCGAATTTAATAGAATAATTTATGACTTTCATTAAATCGGATATTAAAAGGTATTAAATCAATTCATAAGGAATATATCCGTTTAAATAAGGCACTAATTGATTATTTCCGATTTTGCTCGGATATAAAGTCAATGACCTTAATTCGGAATATTTACCTTCCATATTTTTCCTCCTCCACTCCCCTATATAAAGAATGCTTCTCTTCAGTTTCAAATCACTCCAAAAATCGTTTTCTCTCTGGTTTTTCTTTTCACCGGTGATAGGCTAAGACAAGGCTCTAGTTCGAGATCTCTTCAGTACGTGCTTCTGTAGAAGATCTTCTTGTTGTTGTATCCTGGGAGACGAACGATCAATTAAACTCAAGCACCGCGGAGTGGTCGAAATTTGTCTTAAGGAAACTGCTCTTCGCAGGCCTCAACTTTAATCTGGTTTCATTATTCTTCTCTTCTATTTATTTGATTAAAGTTTTCTTTTATTTATTTTATTATCGTCTTGGATTGTATACTTTGTAACAATCTTAAGACAAATCTCTTCTTCTACCTTTCTTATAAATCCGAGACGATATAATCGTGATAGAGATAGCAAATAAATTGGTTTCAGGATTTATCCTGCCGTTTTAACGGATTTGCTAAAATCTCAAAGTTGGACAAATCTGTTTACAGAAATTGTCGGTAATAAACGAGAAATTAATTTTCTGTTTATTGGAATTTATTTTAATTCCTCTTTGTTTCTTTTGAACAGAAACGATGACTATTGGAGATTCTGTTGATTCTACTGCTAAGGTCCTTGCACCTGTACAGACTCCGAAACAACAGATACCGAATCTGAATGCAACGGCAGTGGCAATGAGTCACAATGAGAAGCCGTCAAAATTTTGCGGACAGAATTTTAAGACATGGCAACAGAAGATGCTGTTCTATCTGACCATGCTGAATCTGGCAAAGTATCTAAAGGAAGATCCTCCAGTTGTCGCTGTAGGGGATGGAGAAGGAGAGGTGGATGATCTCACCGCCTTCAGTATCACAGAGTCTTGGAACAATGCTGATTTTCTGTGTCGAAACTACATCCTCAACGGACTGCAAGACTCTTTGTATCCGGTATATGATGTGTACAAAACAGCAAAACAGCTGTGGGCAGCACTGGATAATAAGTACAAAGCAGAGGATGCTGGGGCTAAAAAGTTTTTAGTAGCCAAATTTTTGAACTTTACTATGGTTGATTCAAAACCAGTAGTAAATCAAGTTGAAGAATTCCAACTAATCATTCATGGAATTATTGTAGAAGGGATGACTATCTGTTGAGTGTGTAAAAGTTCTATTATTTACACCCTTTTTAACCCATATTTCTGCTGCATTCAAGCATCATTGCATTGCATTTAGGTTAGTTTTCAATAAAACATCACAATTATATAAAACGCACGGATTCTACTAAAAGATGGTGCATTTTGCAGGTAGCTGCCATGGTTGACGATGAAGGCAGGCGCAGGGCAGATAAGCAGGAAAGCTGAACTGGACAAGCAGCTGAAGAAGACGAACCTGTCATGGACCTGTCGTGACAGCATGGTGACAGCAGACTTATGAAGAGGAAAAGTCAAGTGGACCTCGATAGATAGAGAAAAATCTGCTCGTCTGTCGTGTGAAAGCCAAATATTTTTCCAAGCCCCGGATCAAAAGATATGTCAAGCCAAAGCTCAAGGAGAGGAAATTCCTAAAAGCTAGGATGCGGCTGGAAAGTAGGAGACTTTAGAGATTTAGTCTTTATTAGAATCTTACTTTTAATTAAAGTTGTAATCCTTGTTACCTTAGATAACTTGAGCCCAAAGCTTATATAAGGGCATAGATTTAACCTAGGAGTAGAACCGATTACCCCATAACCGAAACCAAAACCCTGCCGTCCACCCGTCACCGTCATGTTCTAAATTCCCCCTAGGGTTACGGGTTGTTTTGTAAAGTAGTTGCAAGGGTTGCTTTGTTTTAGGATTTTTCAAGTTCAATAAAATAAACTTCAAGTTCTTTTATCTTGGTTTTAATATCTTGCAAGAGCATCGGGAGAGCATTGTGAGGTTATCTATTTACTTAGCATCGGGAGAGTTAAGTATACGAAAGAGATAAAAGCGCGTTCTCTAGTTTATAGTTGAACCATCTCGTGCTTAGGGATAAGGCGAGGTTAAGTGGCTAAGGAAGAATTCATACACATCGGTGTTCATCCTTCGATTCACGCCGGGAGGTATCATCAAAGACGTGTTCATCGACAGACTTGTGCCTAGGGATAGGGCAAGGCAGATCTGGGATTCTTGCCAAGCTTGAAGTACGGAGTTGGTGTGTCTGCTGCCCGCGACAGCCATCGGACAGACGTCGCGACAGGTGCTGTCGGCGACGGGAGTGACGACAGAACTGGAGATCCTAAGCAATCCAATACCTGCACTACCGAACAATTCAATACCAGCCAATTCTCTCTATCTTGATAATTCAATCTTTTTTATTTACGTTTTTACTTATTATTTTCGTGACAAATCTCTCAACTATTTCCTTTACTTTAGTGCAGTAAACAAGGTGAAGCTATTAGCCCAATCCCTGTGGAGACGATATCCGATATTTAGTATCACTTTACTACTTGCGTCGTGTACACTTGCACTACAATTGCGATAGACTATTTTACACGCAACAAGTTTTTGGCGCCGTTGCCGGGGATTGGCAACATAACTACATCTTTCTTTTATTGCACTTTTTGCTTTTATTTTTATTTTTGTTTTCGTTTTTATTTTTAATTTTTATTTTTTTGTTTTCAACTCTTGCTTTTCACGAGGTTCTCTTGTTTATGCGCAGATCGAAAAGAGGCGAAGATCCTGAGTATAAGTTAGATCCGGAAATCGAACGATCATTCAATCTCAAGAAACAGATTCGCCACCTTTTAGACAGGAACGAATACCTTGAAGAACAGCTTGAGCAGATGGCCCGTAACCAGCCTGCTGGAGGAGACATACCGCCTGTCGGCGACCCGCCTGGGGCAGATTTACGACGGTCATGTCGTGATTACATGCTGAATGATCATGTAGAGCTGGAGACCACGCTGCCGTATATTGATGTTGACAACTTTGAGCTTAAACCTGTCATGTTTAGTATGATCAACAATGCCGGGCAGTTCAGTGGTTCTGCGACAGAAGATGCTAGGGAGCATCTCAAAACGTTCCAGGAGATCTGTTGTTCGTTTAGACTGCCAAAAGTTAGTCCGGAGATACTGAGGCTTCGGTTATTCCCCCATTCATTAAGGGACAGAGCTAAAACGTGGTGGAATAAACTTACACCGGGTTCCATTATGACTTGGGCAGATCTAACTCGTGAATTTTTATCTCGTTTTAATCCTTCACATTTATCTGAGCGATTACGTAAGGAAATTGCTACTTTTCAACAGGAAGATGACGAGCCGATGCACGAGGCCTGGGACAGATTTACTACTCTTCTTCGGAACTGCCCAATGCATGGATTCCCTGTCTGGAATCAGGTAACAAAATTTTATAATGCTGCTAACTTACAAACTCGCATTCGCATTGATTCTGCAGCAAATGGACTATTATTGGATAAAGATCCGGACGAGGCATTGCAAGTTCTGAAAAATCTAGCTAAGAATGAGGAGCAGTTTCCGACAACTAGAAGAGGGGGTAAACGGGTACTTGCTGTCAAGGACTATAAGGCCGACAGCACTATGAAATCACAGGTAGCATTCCTCACTAAAGCCATGAAACACTTATTGAATGAAGAGGACTTACGAGGGTTTGATGTCGAGGAAGTCTGTGCTACTTGTGAGGGAAATCATAGTAGGGATGAGTGCCCTATAAATATAGAAGAGGGAAAATATGTTGGAAATTACAAGCCAAACTACAATTCCAATAACTACAACCCTAATTGGAGGAAAGATCCAAAATTTTCCTGGAGTAACCCTAACAATGCCCTGAATCCGCAAGCATATAATCAGAATCAGGGGGTCCTAGATTGTTGATGCGACAGCAAGTGCAGCCGCAGAACCTGCCGCCGCAGCAGCAACAGCAGCCACCACCTGCCACGAGTAGTGTATTGGAGCAGACTCTGGCCACCTTTATGTCTCAGACTGGCACATATATGGATAATATTAATCAGTTTGTCAAGAAGACAGAAAATTTTATGGATGAAACTAAGATGAGAATGACGAACCATGAAGCTACCTTGAAATCTCTAGAGACACAAATGGGTCAGGTGTCGCAGCATATTAAACCGAGGCAGAATGGAGGTTTCCCAAGCAATACTGAAAATGCTAGACCACCCCCACATGAGCAATGTAAGGCGATTACTACTAGGAGTGGGAAAAAGCTACCAGGGCCGGAAAAAGAAGCTGAAACAGAAAAAGACCCTGATTTGGATAAACCTGCCGAGGAAGCTGCCCCGACAGGTGACAAACAGACTGCTGCCTATGAGCCTGTCACGACAGCAGAAGCGACAGAGGAGAAAAAGGATGATTATCGTCCTCAGATTCGCATACAGTGGGAAGGACGCATTGCTGATTATCGTCCCCCACCACCCTTCCCTCAACGGATACATCAAGCTAAGCATGAATCTCAACTTAAAAAGATTTATGATATTTTTAAACAAGTTCATATTAATATTCCGTTGTTAGATGCTGTTAGGGAGATGCCCGGTTATGCTAAATTCCTCAAGGATGTTATGTCAAAAAAATCTAAACTTGGGGAATTTGAAACGGTAAGGATGCAAGAAGGTTGCATGAGTATTCTTCATCGGCAGCCACCCCAGAAAAAGAAGGATCCGGGGAGTTTCCTCATACCTTGTGTAATCGGCGAAAAATTTGTGGGTAAGGCACTTTGTGATCTTGGAGCTAGTGTTAATCTAATGCCCAAATCTGTTTTTCAGAAATTAGGTATTGGCAAGGCGCGGCCCACGACAGTTACCCTACAGCTAGCCGACCGCTCTTACGTTCACCCCGAGGGAAAAATTGAAGATATTTTGGTAAGAGTGGATAAACTTATTTTTCCTGTTGACTTTCTTATTTTAGATTGTGAGGCAGATGAAAACGCACCAGTCATCCTAGGGCGACCCTTCTTAGCCACGGGAAGATCATTGATTGATGTGGAGAAAGGAGAACTCACCATGCGCGTGAACGATCAAGAAATTAAGTTGAATGTTCTCCAAGCAATGAAACATGCTGATGTGGATGAGGAATGCAAGGCCATCATTGAGGTGACCTTTGATCAACCCTGCATCAGGTCGGGCTGCCGTGATATAAAGTTTGGTCACTGCTGTGACAGCCACCTACAAGCCTGTCATGACAGTGACGACGACAGCAACGACGACAGCACCGACGACAGTGACTCCTCTGAATCCGATACATCTGATATTGAAGGTCATGAGGAGGTAAACTGGTTAGACCATCGTCCAGGTAAGTTATTCGAACCTTTGAATTACACTTCGGATAACCATTTAATCCAAAAGCCCTCTACTGTTGAACCACCTATCTTAGAACTTAAGCCCCTGCCAGGGCAGCTTAAATATGCTTATCTTGGTTGTGATGACACACTGCATGTAATCATCTCTGCTAAGCTGCCGCAGGAACATGAACGACAGCTTATCGACATGTTGAAGCAGCATAAAAGGGCGATAGGATGGACGATAGCAGACATTCAGGGCATTAGTCTGGCAATCTGTATGCACAAAATCCTCCTAGAGGAAGATCATAAGCCGACTATTGATGCCCAAAGGCGGTTAAACCTTGCGATGAAGGAGGTAGTGCGTAAAGAAATAATTAAATGGTTAGATGCTGGTATTATTTACGCCATCTCCGACAGCAAATGGGTAAGCCCGGTGCAATGTGTTCCCAAGAAAATGTATCGAAGTAATCAAGGCCTTCTTTTTGTCGGTATCCTTTGATTACCAACCTTGTCTTTTACTTATCAATTGTTCCATCTGCTTTTATTTTCCTTTTAAAAATCCATTTTGAATTTAGTGGTTTAATTCCAGGAGGAAGGTCCACTAATTCCCATGTATGGTTTTGCATGATGGAATCAATTTCGCTCTTAATGGCATCTTTCCATAAGGTGCCTTCAGAGGAGCGTATAGCATCACTATACGTTAGAGGTTCAGCCTCCAGCATAAAGGTTAAGAAATCAGATCCAAAGGATTTTTCTACCCTTGCTCGTTTACTCCTTCTTGGCTCTATCTCATTTTCAACCTCTTGTTGATTACTTGGAACCATTTCATCCAAATTTTGTTCTGTTGAACTTTGATGAAGTTCCCTAGATTTATAAGGGAATGTATTTTCAAAGAATGATGCATTCTTTGATTCCATTATCGTGTTCTTGTGAATGTCAGGATTTTTTGATTCATACACAAGAAATCGATAAGCATTGCTATGTTCAGCATAGCCAATAAAAATACAATCCACAGTTTTTGGACCTATTTTCATTTGTTTTGGTAATGGAGCCATTACCTTGGCAAGACACCCCCACATTTTCAAGTGTTTGTAGGCAGGCTTTCGACCTTTCCACAACTCATATGGTGTCTTATCCTTTTCCTTTTGAGGAACCTTATTCAAAAGGTAATTAGCCGAAAGAACTGCTTCCCCCCACATGTTCTGTGGTAACCCAGAGCTTCCTAACAAAGCATTCATCATTTCTTTTAGAGTCCGATTTTTACGTTCGGCTACTCCATTAGATTGGGGAGAATATGGTGGTGTTACTTCATGAATAATTCCATGTTGTGAACAATATTCACCAAATGGATTAACATATTCACCACCACGATCACTTCTTACCACCTTAATCTTTTTATTAAGTTGGTTTTCAACTTCTTGCTTATAGAGTATAAATTTCTCTATAGCTTCGTCTTTGCTTTTAAGCAAATATACATAGCAATACTTTGTGCTATCATCGATGAAGGTAATAAAATATTTATTTCCTCCTTTAGTTTGAACAAATTTCAAATCACATACATCGCTATGTATTAGATCAAGTGGTTCTTTACTTCTTTCAATTGTTTGAAAAGAAGACCTTGTTAATTTTGCTTCTACACACGTTTCACATTTATGGTTATAATTAATGTGAAATGAAGGGATGTGTTCCAAGTTAATTAACCTACGTAAGGTATCATAATTAACATGTCCAAGTCTACCATGCCATAAATTAAATGATTCGAGCATGTAAGCAGAAGAAGAAGCTGCATTCTTATTCATTATTTTGGATTTTACAGAGATAGCATTGAGTTTCCACATTCCATTCAATACATATCCCCTACCCACAAACATTCCCCCCTTTGACAGAATTAACTTCTGGGACTCAAAAACCATTCTAAAACCATGAACACTTAAAAGTGTTCCAGAAACAAGGTTTTTGCGTACGTCAGGCACGTACAATACATTCTGCAGCTTGAGTTCTTTTCCAGAAGTCATCTTCAAGACCACTGTTCCCTCCCCTTTGATCTTGGAAGTCGCAGCATTTCCTATGTAGAGCTTCTCCCCATTGTCGCAAGGTATCAGCTCAGAGAAAGAATTTTCGTCACAACATATATGGCGAGTGGCTCCAGTGTCAAGCCACCATTCCCTCGGGTTAGAGTCAACCAGGTTGACTTCAGAAATCACCGCGCACAGATCTTCATCCTCCATAGCATTGGCCTCATTAGCTCTAGCTCTTTTCGGATGTCTGCATTCAGAGGACCTGTGCCCCATCTTGCCACAATTGAAGCACGACCCTTTGAATTTCTCCTTTTTGGAGACTCCGCCATTAGGCCTCAGATTTGGCTTGGCCTGGTGATGTTGGGGTTGCTTACCCTTCTTGACTTCGACAACATTTGCCTTGGCCTCTTTGAAAGCAAGTTTCCTGGCATTACCTCTGTTGTCCTCTTCAATTCGAAGTTGGGTGATCAGTTCTTCCACTGACATTTCCTTCCTCTTATGCTTCAAATAATTTTTGAAGTCATTCCATCCGGGAGGCAGCTTTTCAGTGATGGCAGCTACTTGAAAAGATTCACTGATAGTGTTGCGTGTAAAATAGTCCATCGCAATTGTAGTGCAAGTGTACACGACGCAAGTAGTAAAGTGATACTAAATATCGGATATCGTCTCCACAGGGATTGGGCTAATAGCTTCACCTTGTTTACTGCACGAAAGTAAAGGAAATAGTTGAGAGATTTATCACGAAAATAATAAGTAAAAACGTAAATAAAAAAGATTGAATTATCAAGATAGAGAGAATGGGCTGGTATTGAATTGTTCGGTAGTGCAGGTATTGGATTGCTTAGGATCTCCAGTTCTGTCGTCACTCCCGTCGCCGACAGCACCTGTCGCGACGTCTGTCCGATGGCTGTCGCGGGCAGTAGACACACCAACTCCGTACTTCAAGCTTGGCAAGAATCCCAGATCTGCCTTGCCCTATCCCTAGGCACAAGTCTGTCGATGAACACGTCTTTGATGATACCTCCCGGCGTGAATCGAAGGATGAACACCGATGTGTATGAATTCTTCCTTAGCCACTTAACCTCGCCTTATCCCTAAGCACGAGATGGTTCAACTATAAACTAGAGAACGCGCTTTTATCTCTTTCGTATACTTAACTCTCCCGATGCTAAGTAAATAGATAACCTCACAATGCTCTCCCGATGCTCTTGCAAGATATTAAAACCAAGATAAAAGAACTTGAAGTTTATTTTATTGAACTTGAAAAATCCTAAAACAAAGCAACCCTTGCAACTACTTTACAAAACAACCCGTAACCCTAGGGGGAATTTAGAACATGACGGTGACGGGTGGACGGCAGGGTTTTGGTTTCGGTTATGGGGTAATCGGTTCTACTCCTAGGTTAAATCTATGCCCTTATATAAGCTTTGGGCTCAAGTTATCTAAGGTAACAAGGATTACAACTTTAATTAAAAGTAAGATTCTAATAAAGACTAAATCTCTAAAGTCTCCTACTTTCCAGCCGCATCCTAGCTTTTAGGAATTTCCTCTCCTTGAGCTTTGGCTTGACATATCTTTTGATCCGGGGCTTGGAAAAATATTTGGCTTTCACACGACAGACGAGCAGATTTTTCTCTATCTATCGAGGTCCACTTGACTTTTCCTCTTCATAAGTCTGCTGTCACCATGCTGTCACGACAGGTCCATGACAGGTTCGTCTTCTTCAGCTGCTTGTCCAGTTCAGCTTTCCTGCTTATCTGCCCTGCGCCTGCCTTCATCGTCAACCATGGCAGCTACCTGCAAAATGCACCATCTTTTAGTAGAATCCGTGCGTTTTATATAATTGTGATGTTTTATTGAAAACTAACCTAAATGCAATGCAATGATGCTTGAATGCAGCAGAAATATGGGTTAAAAAGGGTGTAAATAATAGAACTTTTACACACTCAACACACCCCGAAACTCAAGTTTTTGCTTGTCCTCAAGCAATCAAGACTTAAAAGAAAAATGAAAATTTTTGTGTTGGCCTTCAAACAATGAACTGTCCCTTACCTGTCGCTCATTCTCTGTGGCAGCAGCATCCTGTCGGAAAGATTAGGATCTGTCCGGAATCTCCCTATAGCTCTCGTGCAGTGTGTGCATGCTTGTGATCAGTTATATGCTAAGACTCTCTTAGTTTCACTAGAATATTCAACTCCTTAACTCGAATTTTTATGCCAAAGTTTATTTTTTTAGAAGGCACATTTTCATGCTTTTTTTTATTTTTCAAGCTAAATTTTTCTAGAGCCAGTTTTGGGCACCTCTAGTTAGCTTCCTAGAGCCGGTTTCAGGCACCTCTAGGTTTTTGTTTTTCTTTTTGCTAAACTTCTTTCCTAGAGCCAGTGTTAGGCACCTCTAGGGGCTATTCAAGTTCTAAGCTTCCTATTCTAGTTTGGCTAAAAGAAATCTAAGCAATATAACAGTCACAAAGGTGTTTAAGTTTTCAGAACTATAGCAAGGCTCTAAACTTTTCCTTAACCTGTCCTAAAGATGCTGCCACGACAGAGCCGTCATGACAGGTAAGTTAACTCCACAGTTTTAAGCCAACAGTTTTAAGTTTCCGATTTTTTTTGAGAGATAAACTAAATAAATAATAAGACACAAATAAATAATAAAAGATGTACTAAGACTCCATTAGAATGGAGGGTTGCCACCCCCAAACTCGAGGGTTGCATTGCCCTCAATGCAAAATGACACAAAAAATAAAGAAAAACAAGATAAATAAAAGTACATCACAAAAATATAAGGGCAGGCAGCAATAAGAGGAGAAAAAGAAATAAAAACTTAAATTTTATTCGCTGTCCTCGCTGCTGCTGCTGACGCGGATCTGATGACGGCGTCTGCGTTGTGGAGGTTGCTGGGCAGGTTCCGGAGCAGGTTGATCAGCTGGTTCATCAGCCGGTTGGGGGACAGGTTCGTCGGCAGGTTGAAGGGCAGGTGGCTCCACTAGCCTGATGTCGGAACTGTTGCCGCTGTCCCATGAGCTGCTGGTTGTGATGGCTTTGGACAACCTTCTCTTGTTTGCCACGTGCTTAATACGTTTGACTCGCGTGAAGTCGCTCTCCAAATTCCTCCGGACAAGAGGGCTGTCATCAGTGGCAGCTCGCTTGGTTCCTCGAGGGGAGGTGTCTGTCGGTGGGCTGCCGGCTGCCGTCGGGGCAGGGGATGGTGTGGAAGTGGCAGATTGTGTATGGGGAGAGACAGGTGGTGTGGGAGTGGGGGAGGGGATATTGAAATAATGGGCGGGGAAGGTGGGGAAGATGACATCCGAAAATTTCAAAGTATTAGTGATAAAGTTTACCGTTGCATTTGAGAAGTCACGGATGAAAGTCATCAAACCCATCTGGCGCTCCTCTACCCTCAGGATGGCAGCAAGGATGTGGGCGTTCTGATCTGCCGGAGCGGTGTTGGTGGCAGCTTCTGGGGCAGGTTCGGTGGCAGGTTCATCATCGGACTCAGTAGGAGGGGCGTTTGGGTCGAAGGCGTTGAGGGGCGATACGACTATGACCTCCATGAGGCTGGAGATGTTGTTGTCTGTCCATCCGCTGCCCGTCTTGATTTTGTCTGAGGGCTCCTCCGGTACGGCGACACAGCGGCATAGGGTGGTGATGGTGAACGGCAGGCAGAGTCGTGAGTCCGAGCGGAAGGCACAATCGAGGATGCTGTCCTGCATGTACCTGCCCACATTGATGGGCCTGTCGTGCATAATGGAGTGGATAAGGGCCAGCCGCTGTCGGTTGACTGTTGTATGGTGGGACGAGGGCAGGATACGCTTTTTGATGAAAGCGTTCCATAGTTTTGCCTCAGGGAGTAGCTGCCCCCTGTTTACAGAGTGGGGGTTCTTCTTGCTAGTGGTCCATGTTGTCCCAGCCTCTGTCAGCTCTATCATGACAGCATCATGGGCAGCAGCGTCGAGGGAGTCCCAAAATTATTGGTGAGCATCATCATTGGGGCCAAAGAAGAGGCCGAACACATGGTTGATGCTGCTGGCGCTGAAGGGAACTGTCACTCCTCGGACGGTGACAGAAGTCGCCGTTTTGCTTTCGATGGCCGCATAAAATTCCCGGACCAAAGTATCATTAAGCTCTGCCGGCTGCTCGGCAAAGTCCTCCCATAGTTGTGCCGTTATGGCCTTCATAATGAACGGCCAGAGTCCAAAATGAGGTGCATCTCTGTTGTAAATGAAGCCACGCTCCTCCCATAGCTCCTTTTTGGTGAATGGCGATGCTGCTGCTGAAGAAGAAGCGGCAGCAGTGTTTTGACGGGTTTGTCGTGAT
This sequence comes from Hibiscus tridactylites, assembly GCA_958450335.1. NCBI lineage: Eukaryota > Viridiplantae > Streptophyta > Magnoliopsida > Malvales > Malvaceae > Hibiscus > Hibiscus tridactylites. The sequence goes on along the minus strand of OY288274.1, from coordinate 71,232,677 downwards.
GACATTTTGGTTGCAAGGGCTGAAAAAGAGAAAATAGATAAAACTAGAGGAGAATAAAAAGAGAGAAAAATCAGAAGTGATGAAAAATGAAAATGGGAAGGGGTTTATATAGATGTTGGGTATCTGCCCATTTAATGCCGCAACGGCAGGCGGGAATAACGGGGCGGCAGATTGAATGTAGCGTGTCTGACGCGTCTGACACGCTTTTATTCGTCTGCTGTGCGTCTGCCGCACGCTTCTGCGTCTGCAACGTCAGCCTGTTGACAGCCTGTCAAGTCCGTCTGCGCCGGCAGCTGAAACGACAGGTTATCATAAATGGGCTTTATTGGGCTGGCGGATGGGCGGTGGTCTTGGGCCACTTCTTCTTTCTCACTTGACTCCTTTATTTCCTAAAAACTGAAATTATAAAAAAACAAAACCTTATTTGAATAAAATAAATCTAGTTCCTAATAAATAATATTAATAATAAAATAGAAATAAAAATAAAACTTAGGTTAAATTAGGGGTGCCTTGTGGGGCATCTCCTAAAGTAACCACTTCCTGAATTCCTGGGGCTTCAGTCCCCTGATAGTGCTTGAGACGTTGTCCATTGACTTTGAATTGGTGCCCGTCCTTTAATGATTGAATTGTGATGGCACCATGGGGAAAAACTTGAACCACTTGGAACGGGCCAGACCATCTAGATTTGAGCTTCCCTGGAAAGAGCTTCAATCTAGAATTAAACAACAACACAAGCTGCCCTGGGCAGAACTGTCGTGGCAGCAATTTCTTGTCATGCCACTTCTTAGTCTTTTCCTTGTAAATCCTTGCATTGTCGTAGGCCATTGTCCGTATTTCATCGATCTCATTTAAATCTAACAGCCTTTTCTGGCCTGCCTTGTCCAAGTCCATGTTTACTGCCTTGATTGCCCAATATGCCTTGTGCTCTATCTCGACAGGCAAGTGACAGGTTTTCCCATAAATCAAACGGTATGGAGACATGCCCAATGGAGTCTTGAAAGTTGTCCTGTATGCCCATAATGCATCATTCAGAAGCAAAGACCAATATTTCCTAGTTGGTTTAACCATTTTTTCAAGAATGTTCTTCACTTCCCTATTGGATATCTCAGCCTGTCCATTGGTCTGTGGGTGGTATGCTGTCGCGATCCTGTGCTTGACACAATATTTTCTCAAGGCGGCAGCAATTACCCTGTTGTCAAAATGTCTCCCTTCATCACTGATAATCGCCCTAGGGATGCCAAATCTAGAAAAGATGTTTTTGTGCAAAAACTTTTGGACCGTTTTGGCATCATTCTTTTGAGTTGCGATTGCTTCTACCCACTTGGAGACATAATCCACTGCTAGGAGGATGTAAAGATTTCCACACGAAGATGGAAAAGGTCCCATAAAATCAATCCCCCAAACATCGAAGATCTCGACTTCCAAAATATTTTGCAGTGGCATCTCGTTTCTCCTCGAGATGTTACCTGTCCGCTGGCACCTGTCACAGTTCTTGTAAAATTCCTGTGCGTCCTTATACAATGTCGGCCAGTAGAACCCTGACTGCAGCACCTTGGCAACAGTTTTATTGCCTCCTAAGTGTCCTCCATATTGTGAAGCATGACAGTGATGGAGAATGTCTTCTTGTTCTTCTTGTGGTACACATCTCCTTATAACCTGATCTGCGCACATTTTGAAAAGAAGAGGTTCGTCCCAATAATAATGTTTAACATCATTTTGAAACCTCTTCCTGGCTTGATAAGTAAGATCAGAAGGTAATATTCCGCTAACTATAAAATTAACGAAATCAGCATACCAGGGAAGGTTAGAAGACTTACCTGCCACCATGGCTGTCGCGACAGCTATTGCGGCAGCAAAGAGCTGCTCATCTGGGAAGGTCTCAAGTATGTGTGTCTCATCAATGGGTAGACTCTGTCCCATCTCCAACCTCGACAAGTGGTCTGCCACCTGATTTTCTGTCCCCTTTTTGTCTTTGATCTCAAGGTCGAACTCTTGTAATAGCAAGATCCACCGTATCAATCTCGGCTTGGCATCCTTCTTTACAAACAAGTACTTGAGGGCAGAATGGTCGGTGTGCACTATTACCTTCGTCCCAAGTATATAAGAATGAAACTTGTCGATGGAGAACACCACAGCTAACAGCTCCTTTTCTGTGGTGGTATAGTTTACTTGGGCGTCATTTAATGTTTTGCTGGCATAGTATATGACATGAAACAGCCTGTCTCTGCGCTGCCCAAGTGCTGCCCCGACAGCATAGTCACTAGTATCACACATAATTTCAAACGGTTGTGTCCAGTCTGGTGGCTGTACTATGGGGGCTGTCACTAACTTTTCCTTCAGAACCTTGAATGCTTCAGTACATTCTTCATTAAAGTCAAAGAGTCGGTTCTGCTCTAAGAGATGGCATAGGGGCTTTGTGATTTTCGAGAAATTTGCAATGAATCTCCTATAAAAACCAGCATGCCCTAAAAAACTCCTAATGCCCTTGACTGTGGTTGGCGGCGGCAGCTTCTCTATGACCTCTATTTTTGCCCTGTCGACTTCTATCCCACGGCAGCTAATCTTATGGCCTAAAACTATCCCTTCATCTACCATAAAATGTCATTTTTCCCAATTAAGAACAAGATTAGCTTTTTCACATCTTTCAAGTACCTTTTTAAGGTTGCCGAGGCAGCTCTCAAAATCGTCTCCAAAGACGGAAAAATCATCCATGAAGATTTCAAGGAAGTCCTCTACCATGTCGGAGAATATAACCATCATGCATCTTTGGAAGGTGGCAGGTGCGTTACATAGGCCGAACGGCATCCTCCTAAATGCGTATGTTTCGTAGGGGCATGTGAAAGTCGTTTTCTCTTGGTCCTCCAGTGCAATAGCAATTTGATTATATCCTGAATAACCATCAAGAAAACAATAGTAAGGTTTACCCGCTAATCTATCAAGCATTTGATCAATAAAGGGTAAAGGAAAGTGGTCCTTTCGGGTAGCTTTGTTAAGCTTCCGATAGTCCATACAAACCCTCCAACTGGTCACAGTCCTGGTTGGGATTAACTCGTTGTTTTCGTTGGTTATCACGGTCATGCCTCCTTTCTTGGGAACACATTGCACCGGGCTTACCCATTTGCTGTCGGAGATGGCGTAAATAATACCAGCATCTAACCATTTAATTATTTCTTTACGCACTACCTCCTTCATCGCAAGGTTTAACCGCCTTTGGGCATCAATAGTCGGCTTATGATCTTCCTCTAGGAGGATTTTGTGCATACAGATTGCCAGACTAATGCCCTGAATGTCTGCTATCGTCCATCCTATCGCCCTTTTATGCTGCTTCAACATGTCGATAAGCTGTCGTTCATGTTCCTGCGGCAGCTTAGCAGAGATGATTACATGCAGTGTGTCATCACAACCAAGATAAGCATATTTAAGCTGCCCTGGAAGGGGCTTAAGTTCTAAGACAGGTGGTTCAACAGTAGAGGGCTTTTGGATTAAATGGTTATCCGAAGTGTAATTCAAAGGTTCGAATAACTTACCTGGACGATGGTCTAACCAGTTTACCTCCTCATGACCTTCAATATCAGATGTATCGGATTCAGAGGAGTCACTGTCGTCGGTGCTGTCGTCGTTGCTGTCGTCGTCACTGTCATGATAGGCTTGTAGGTGGCTGTCACAGCAGTGACCAAACTTTATATCACGGCAGCCCGACCTGATGCAGGGTTGATCAAAGGTCACCTCAATGATGGCCTTGCATTCCTCATCCACATCAGCATGTTTCATTGCTTGGAGAATATTCAACTTAATTTCTTGATCGTTCACGCGCATGGTGAGTTCTCCTTTCTCCACATCAATCAATGATCTTCCCGTGGCTAAGAAGGGTCGCCCTAGGATGACTGGTGCGTTTTCATCTGCCTCACAATCTAAAATAAGAAAGTCAGCAGGAAAAATAAGTTTATCCACTCTTACCAAAATATCTTCAATTTTTCCCTCGGGGTGAACGTAAGAGCGGTCGGCTAGCTGTAGGGTAACTGTCGTGGGCCGCGCCTTGCCAATACCTAATTTCTGAAAAACAGATTTGGGCATTAGATTAACACTAGCTCCAAGATCACAAAGTGCCTTACCCACAAATTTTTCGCCGATTACACAAGGTATGAGGAAACTCCCCGGATCCTTCTTTTTCTGGGGTGGCTGCCGATGAAGAATACTCATGCAACCTTCTTGCATCCTTACCGTTTCAAATTCCCCAAGTTTAGATTTTTTTGACATAGCATCCTTGAGGAATTTAGCATAACCGGGCATCTCCCTAACAGCATCTAACAACGGAATATTAATATGAACTTGTTTAAAAATATCATAAATCTTTTTAAGTTGAGATTCATGCTTAGCTTGCTGTATCCGTTGAAGGAAGGGTGGTGGGGGACGATAATCAGCAATGCGTCCTTCCCACTGTATGCGAATCTGAGGACGATAATCATCCTTTTTCTCCTCTGTCGCTTCTACTGTCGTGACAGGCTCATCGGCAGCAGTCTGTTTGTCACCTGTCGGGGCAGCTTCCTCGGCAGGTTTATCCAAATCAGGGTCTTTTTCTGTTTCAGCTTCTTTTTCCGGCCCTGGTAGCTTTTTCCCACTCCTAGTAGTAATCGCCTTACATTGCTCATGTGGGGGTGGTCTAGCATTTTCAGTATTGCTTGGGAAACCTCCATTCTGCCTCGGTTTAATATGCTGCGACACCTGACCCATTTGTGTCTCTAGAGATTTCAAGGTAGCTTCATGGTTCGTCATTCTCATCTTAGTTTCATCCATAAAATTTTCCGTCTTCTTGACAAACTGATTAATATTATCCATATATGTGCCAGTCTGAGACATAAAGGTGGCCAGAGTCTGCTCCAATACACTACTCGTGGCAGGTGGTGGCTGCTGTTGCTGCTGCGGCGGCAGGTTCTGCGGCTGCACTTGCTGTCGCGTCAACAATCTAGGACCCCCTGATTCTGATTATATGCTTGCGGATTCAGGGCATTGTTAGGGTTACTCCAGGAAAATTTTGGATCTTTCCTCCAATTAGGGTTGTACTTATTGGAATTGTAGTTTGGCTTGTAATTTCCAACATATTTTCCCTCTTCTATATTTATAGGGCACTCATCCCTACTATGATTTCCCTCACAAGTAGCACAGACTTCCTCGACATCAAACCCTCGTAAGTCCTCTTCATTCAATAAGTGTTTCATGGCTTTAGTGAGGAATGCTACCTGTGATTTCATAGTGCTGTCGGCCTTATAGTCCTTGACAGCAAGTACCCGTTTACCCCCTCTTCTAGCTGTCGGAAACTGCTCCTCATTCTTAGCTAGATTTTTCAGAACTTGCAATGCCTCGTCCGGATCTTTATCCAATAATAGTCCATTTGCTGCAGAATCAATGCGAATGCGAGTTTGTAAGTTAGCAGCATTATAAAATTTTGTTACCTGATTCCAGACAGGGAATCCATGCATTGGGCAGTTCCGAAGAAGAGTAGTAAATCTGTCCCAGGCCTCGTGCATCGACTCGTCATCTTCCTGTTGAAAAGTAGCAATTTCGTTACGTAATCGCTCAGATAAATGTGAAGGATTAAAACGAGATAAAAATTCACGAGTTAGATCTGCCCAAGTCATAATGGAACCCGGTGTAAGTTTATTCCACCACGTTTTAGCTCTGTCCCTTAATGAATGGGGGAATAACCGAAGCCTCAGTATCTCCGGACTAACTTTTGGCAGTCTAAACGAACCACAGATCTCCTGGAACGTTTTGAGATGCTCCCTAGCATCTTCTGTCGCAGAACCACTGAACTGCCCGGCATTGTTTATCATACTAAACATGACAGGTTTAAGCTCAAAGTTGTCAACATCAATATACGGCAGCGTGGTCTCCAGCTCTACATGATCATTCAGCATGTAATCACGACATGACCGTTGTAAATCTGCCCCAGGCGGGTCGCCGACAGGCGGTATGTCTCCTCCAGCAGGCTGGTTACGGGCCATCTGCTCAAGCTGTTCTTCAAGGTATTCGTTCCTGTCTAAAAGGTGGCGAATCTGTTTCTTGAGATTGAATGATCGTTCGATTTCCGGATCTAACTTATACTCAGGATCTTCGCCTCTTTTCGATCTGCGCATAAACAAGAGAACCTCGTGAAAAGCAAGAGTTGAAAACAAAAAAAATAAAAATTAAAAATAAAAACGAAAACAAAAATAAAAATAAAAGCAAAAAGTGCAATAAAAGAAAGATGTAGTTATGTTGCCAATCCCCGGCAACGGCGCCAAAAACTTGTTGCGTGTAAAATAGTCTATCGCAATTGTAGTGCAAGTGTACACGACGCAAGTAGTAAAGTGATACTAAATATCGGATATCGTCTCCACAGGGATTGGGCTAATAGCTTCACCTTGTTTACTGCACGAAAGTAAAGGAAATAGTTGAGAGATTTGTCACGAAAATAATAAGTAAAAACGTAAATAAAAAAGATTGAATTATCAAGATAGAGAGAATGGGCTGGTATTGAATTGTTCGGTAGTGCAGGTATTGGATTGCTTAGGATCTCCAGTTCTGTCGTCACTCCCGTCGCCGACAGCACCTGTCGCGACGTCTGTCCGATGGCTGTCGCGGGCAGCAGACACACCAACTCCGTACTTCAAGCTTGGCAAGAATCCCAGATCTGCCTTGCCCTATCCCTAGGCACAAGTCTGTCGATGAACACGTCTTTGATGATACCTCCCGGCGTGAATCGAAGGATGAACACCGATGTGTATGAATTCTTCCTTAGCCACTTAACCTCGCCTTATCCCTAAGCACGAGATGGTTCAACTATAAACTAGAGAACGCGCTTTTATCTCTTTCGTATACTTAACTCTCTCGATGCTAAGTAAATAGATAACCTCACAATGCTCTCCCGATGCTCTTGCAAGATATTAAAACCAAGATAAAAGAACTTGAAGTTTATTTTATTGAACTTGAAAAATCCTAAAACAAAGCAACCCTTGCAACTACTTTACAAAACAACCCGTAACCCTAGGGGGAATTTAGAACATGACGGTGACGGGTGGACGGAAGGGTTTTGGTTTCGGTTATGGGGTAATCGGTTCTACTCCTAGGTTAAATCTATGCCCTTATATAAGCTTTGGGCTCAAGTTATCTAAGGTAACAAGGATTACAACTTTAATTAAAAGTAAGATTCTAATAAAGACTAAATCTCTAAAGTCTCCTACTTTCCAGCCGCATCCTAGCTTTTAGGAATTTCCTCTCCTTGAGCTTTGGCTTGACATATCTTTTGATCCGGGGCTTGGAAAAATATTTGGCTTTCACACGACAGACGAGCAGATTTTTCTCTATCTATCGAGGTCCACTTGACTTTTCCTCTTCATAAGTCTGCTGTCACCATGCTGTCACGACAGGTCCATGACAGGTTCGTCTTCTTCAGCTGCTTGTCCAGTTCAGCTTTCCTGCTTATCTCCCCTGCGCCTGCCTTCATCGTCAACCATGGAAGCTACCTGCAAAATGCACCATCTTTTAGTAGAATCCGTGCGTTTTATATAATTGTGATGTTTTATTGAAAACTAACCTAAATGCAATGCAATGATGCTTGAATGCAGCAGAAATATGGGTTAAAAAGGGTGTAAATAATAGAACTTTTACACACTCAACAGATAGTCATCCCTTCTGCAATAATTCCATGAATGATTAGTTGGAATTCTTCAACTTGATTTACTACTGGTTTTGAATCAACCATAGTAAAGTTCAAAAATTTGGCTACTAAAAACTTTTTAGCCCCAGCATCCTCTGCTTTGTACTTATTATCCAGTGCTGCCCACAGCTGTTTTGCTGTTTTGTACACATCATATACCGGATACAAAGAGTCTTGCAGTCCGTTGAGGATGTAGTTTCGACACAGAAAATCAGCATTGTTCCAAGACTCTGTGATACTGAAGGCGGTGAGATCATCCACCTCTCCTTCTCCATCCCCTACAGCGACAACTGGAGGATCTTCCTTTAGATACTTTGCCAGATTCAGCATGGTCAGATAGAACAGCATCTTCTGTTGCCATGTCTTAAAATTCTGTCCGCAAAATTTCGACGGCTTCTCATTGTGACTCATTGCCACTGTCGTTGCATTCAGATTCGGTATCTGTTGTTTCGGAGTCTGTACAGGTGCAAGGACCTTAGCAGTAGAATCAACAGAATCTCCAATAGTCATCGTTTCTTTTCAAAAGAAACAAAGAGGAATTAAAATAAATTCCAATAAACAGAAAATTAATTTCTCGTTTATTACCGACAATTTCTGTAAACAGATTTGTCCAACTTTGAGATTTTAGCAAATCCGTTAAAACGGCAGGATAAATCCTGAAACCAATTTATTTGCTATCTCTATCACGATTATATCGTCTCGGATTTATAAGAAAGGTAGAAGAAGAGATTTGTCTTAAGATTGTTACAAAGTATACAATCCAAGACGATAATAAAATAAATAAAAGAAAACTTTAATCAAATAAATAGAAGAGAAGAATAATGAAACCAGATTAAAGTTGAGGCCTGCGAAGAGCAGTTTCCTTAAGACAAATTTCGACCACTCCGCGGTGCTTGAGTTTAATTGATCGTTCGTCTCCCAGGATACAACAACAAGAAGATCTTCTACAGAAGCACGTACTGAAGAGATCTCGAACTAGAGCCTTGTCTTAGCCTATCACCGGTGAAAAGAAAAACCAGAGAGAAAACGATTTTTGGAGTGATTTGAAACTGAAGAGAAGCATTCTTTATATAGGGGAGTGGAGGAGGAAAAATATGGAAGGTAAATATTCCGAATTAAGGTCATTGACTTTATATCCGAGCAAAATCGGAAATAATCAATTAGTGCCTTATTTAAACGGATATATTCCTTATGAATTGATTTAATACCTTTTAATATCCGATTTAATGAAAGTCACAAATTATTCTATTAAATTCGGAATATTCAAAAAGATATATGTTATATAAGGAAAATATTTAATTCGAAGTGGGTAAAATATCTGCAGGTTCTAAGTGGAACCCGACCGGTCCGGACATTCGCGTCGCCCACGACGTGCGAGCGCGCCCCAACCCGAATGGGTTCGACGAGCTTCGATTTGCACCCCCCCCCCCTGCGCCTGCGCGCGAGGCATAGTATTCATTCAAGTCATTCAATGACTCCCAAGTGGGTTGGTGTATTTAAACCATTCCCAAGTTTGTTATCCCACCCATGTGGGATAAGGGGTTCATATTTTCCTTAACACAATTCATAACAACCTCACTTTGAGCATCAATTTTTCATTCATTTCTCAACCGTTTTGAGCATATGAGATATCGTTGTAAAGGTCTCATGGAGTAGAATATAAATTGATAAATTTATCATTCGAACATCCACCTTTACCACTAGTAAATATGGCTCAAAGTTTCCAAATTCTCACATTTTTCCAACAATGAAAGCGAACGAGGTAGCATTGGTTCAACTTTTAGTTGAAAAAGTTAGAGAAGGAAAGTTACAATCATCTACTTTTAAAAAAGAAGTATGGTCTGAAATTAATAGTGAGATATGTGATGCAATCGGAGTAGATTATGGTATTGACAAATTGAAGGGTAAGTTCAATCGCTTACGTACAAAGTATCGACATTTTTCTGAATTGATTGGGCATACCAGAGTCAAATGGGATATGACATCAAATATTGTTCATGCATCACAAGACATCTGGGAAGAATTTTTTAAGGTAAAATTATTTTTGTTTTCTCGTTAAAGTTTTAAAAAATACATAATATTTATTTATCTAATGCGTGTTTTTTTCTTATGTTACAGAAACATAAAGAGTTTAAAAAGTTTAAGAAACAAGGTTGTGAAGATTATGAATTACTTGGTGAAATATTTAATACAACAACTGCAACTGAAAAACTCCAACAGTTATCCACTGAAGATCCACTGTCTCCCAATGAAGAGAAGCGCTTGGAAGAGGAGTTTTTATATGGTTCTATACAAGTTGACTTGGAATGTAATAATTCAGAAAGTGAAAAGCCCGAAAAAGGTAAAAAGCATAAGATTGAGTCGTTTTCTGGAGACCGTCGATCTAACAAGATGAATAAAATGAACAAGATGGAAGTATTTTTGGATAAGTGGGCATCCACATTAAGTGCAAAAGAAGAAGCTGCTAAAGCAAAAGCTGAGAGATAAAAATTATCAATTCCTGATCCTTATTCTATTGGAATATGTATGAATCTTTTGGAAAAAATGGAGTATGTTTCGTCACGTTCTTATAACAAAGCAATTGAAAAGTTTACATCGGCAGAATGGAGACAATTTTTTGTTGAAATGTCTGAAGCAAGGCGAAAGGATTGGGTGGATAGTTTTGATTAGTTTTAAGTGTTTTTTTAATTATCATTTGATTTTTATTTTATGCAGTGTAATAATATTTTAAACTATCATTTAATTATATAGAGTATTTGAAGACATTTTATCATTATATTATTTAATATATGAGATATTTTATTAACAAATTTTTTATGGTTATATTATGCAGGAGATTATAATGAGCTCTAGTTCAGAAAGTTCGTCTGATTTAGATGATGAAATGGGCCAATTTCTTCTTCTAAAATATGTCCATAATTACTACAATGCATTCATACCTAAAATGCCATGCAGGACTTCTATACTAGATGGCAAGACTTATATTATGGAGATTTTATCTGGAAACCCAACGGTGTGCTATGAAATGCTTCGCATGAAAAAACATGTTTTTTTAAATTTTTGTGATAGGTTGAAGGCTGATAAACTTTTAGAAGATGAGAAAAAAGTTTCAGTGAAGCGGTTGCAATGTTTTTATTTATAATTGGTCAGAATGCAACACAAAGACTTATAGCTGATCGATTTCAACATTCTACCGAAACTGTATCAACATGGTTTCAAAAGGTTTTGATAGTTGTATGTAAATTGGGAACTAAAATTATTTGTCATAGAGATCGAGGTGATGTTCAGCCAGAAATTGCTAGAAATTCTAATTGGTTTCCTTATTTCAAGGTACGTTAAATGTGATATATATATATATTTGCATATATACATTTTAATTTTTTTTAATTTTTTAAACTTATATCATGATTTTATTTATATTTATGAATTAAGGATTGTATTGGAGCTATTGATGGAACTGAAGTGTCTGCTTGGACTCCTGCATCAAAGCATATACCATTTCGGAATAGAAAGCAAAATCTTTCACAAAATATATTGGTAGCTTGCTCTCATGACATGTTGTTTACATTCGTATGTGCTGGATGGGAAGGAACAGCTCATGATACTAGAGTTTTTGTTAATGCTGTATTAAGTAATCATGCTGAACAAATTTCTCTTCCAATGCCAAGTGCTGGTATGTTTTATTAGCTTAATTATTTTTTGATAAAATTTAGTTGACTAACATTAAAAATGTATTATATATAATTTTTTTTATTAATAAGTGTTCTATGTTGAAATTGTAGGTAAATATTATGTGGTTGATGCCGGATATCCAAATATATCAGGTTTTTTAGCACCATTTCGTGGACAAAGGTACCATGCACGTGACTTTATAGGTAGACATCAACCAAGAGAGAAAGAAGAATTATTTAATATGAGGCATTCTTCTGTTCGAAATGTGATTGAGCGAAGTATAGGAGTGTTGAAAAAAAGATTTCCTATACTGAGAGATATGCCCAATTATCCTCTTAGAAAACAACGTTATATACCAAAAGCATGTTGTACAATTCATAATTTTATCAGGCTAGAAGCTGAAAAGGATGAATTATTTGAAGAGGGTGAAAGAGACAACGAACAAGAATTTGATGACACAGAGGCAACTTCTTCGGGGTCAAACGAGGAGCATATTACATTTGATATGTCGCAAACTGCTGAAATGGCTCAAGTTAGAGAAGAGATTGCGACATCATTATGGATTAATTATAGACAGAATTGAATATTCAAAAAGATAAATATAGTTATTAAGAAGTAGTCATAGTAATATTTATTTATTTCAAGAATAAGAATTATTTTTTATTTATTTCAAGAATTTAATTTGTTTAATCATATTTTATTTTTATTTTAATAAAATAATTTTTAATAATACTATTTAATTATTTAGCAATCATTTGTTTATTTCTATTTTGGAAAACTAGATACCAAACCCATTTTCATTATTTTCATTTTTAAAAATAAGTATCCATTTTTATTAACCAAATATGTTTTCTAATTTTCTAAAAACTGAAAATGAAAACTGTTTTCTGAAAATGAAAACAGAAAACAAAAATAGAAAATATTTTCTAGAACCAAACGGAGCCTAATTTTCTCTCTAAAATTAGGTGAAAAATAAGAAAGAAAAGTGAAAGTCATACTTTAATAATAAAATTATCAATTTATATTTAAAAACATTTAAATTTATTTTTTTCATATTTATAATTATTTTTTATAATTTTATTCAATATTTTTATTATGATTTTGTTTTTGTTCACTTTAGTCCCTAAAATTTTTATTTAATCTAAAATTTATTGTTTCTAATTTTACTATTATATTCAATATTTTAATTTAATGATATTTTTACTAGGCCCTAAAATATTTATTTAATTCGAAATTGACCCAATTTGTTTCTAATTTTATTAATACTTTGACAGTCTTGTTCTTGGGTTTTGCCAAGAATTTGGAGGCTCTAACTTGAACCGGAAGTGAGCGCATCTGCTGAAGTTTCTGAAACTGAGGCTTGGAGAGGCTCAAAGGAAATCTTGGTTCTTTAACTGTTGCTCATCAATTATCATCTTTAGTTGCCTTCCTTGTTCTTCAATTCGCAACTGTAAATTTTGCTGGAACTGTACAAAAAGCATACTCAGTTTCTCATAATCATGTCTAAATATGCATCGGAGAGAGAGAGAGGGAAAAATACCTCTAATTGTTCATGAAGACGTCTCTGGACATCCAATTGAAGGTGCAATGCCTCCGTGAGGTGCAAACCACTGCCATAGTCATAGATTGTGATTAAATTGGTAACTTGGTGGAAAACAAAATTTCAGGGAGATGGACAGAAATACTACGAGACTTTAAGGAACTAAGAAGCTAACGTTTTGAGATCAGTCTGAGTTAAATCAGTTGAAATTTCCTCTGATTTTCCTGCAACCACAAAACGGAATCATCACTCTACATGCATCAATGGACACCATTCAATATTATACAATGAAAAGTAAACTACTCAACAGGGGCGAGCAAAACTCGACTCGAGTAACTCAAAAATTAATTTTGACTTCGATTCGAGTTAAAAATTGCCCAACTCAAAAAATCAAAAAATTAAATTTTACAGTTTTGCGATTTAGTCCATGATACCATCTTTTTTCAATTCCTCCTTCATTTTAAGTCCATTTTTTTTACCAAATTTAAACCACATATTCCTAAACTAATGTAGAATACTTATTTATCTTCAATTCATATTTTTAAAAAATAAATTTCATATTTTTTCAATTTAGCCCTTAACTTTGTATGATTTCCTCATTTCTTCAATCCCTCCTTCGTTTTAAGTCAATTTTTGACCAAATTTGAACCACATGCTCCTAAACCACTATAGAATACATATTTAGCTTCAATTCATATTTTTTAAATTAAATTTCCTACTTTAACAATTTAGCCCATCAACTTTGAATGATTTCCAATTTCTCTTTCGTTTTAAGTCTATTTTGACCAAAATTAAACCACATGATTCACTAACAATATTATATATATATCACTTCACTTCATATTTTTAACAAATATTTTTTTTTACAATTTAGTCCTTTAACATTACATTTTATTAAATTTGTTCATTCAACAGAATTTTTTTATAAATTTTTTTCTTCACATCAATTCATTGACTCATTTATACTCCCATCAATACTTTATACCCAAAACTTCCTTATTTAAAAATAATATTATAAATATATTTTAGAAGTTTAGAAGATATTTTTTTTAAATAACATTACAAACCTTACTTATACATTAGAAAATAATATGAAGAAATATATATATGCATATTTTATATGATTAGAGAAAGCCGTTTAAATTGGAATCAAACTGTATTATAACATGGTAAATAATTACAATTAAATTTGTAAAGGAACTCAAAAACTCGACTCGAATCGAAAAAATTTCAAATTAAGTTTGAGATGTAAAATATGACGCGTCAACTCGAATAAGTCGAAACCTTTTGACTCGACTCGATTTGTAACACCCCTGTTTTAGGCCCGGGAGTTATCGGTTTTGATCTATGACTAGTTTTGGGTTAAATTTAAATTAAAATGTCGATTTTTATAAAAGCGCCATTATTTATGATAACGCCATTAATGAAATTTTTAAAGAGGGGTTTTAGGATTTGAAGTGTCATCTTTATTCCAAAAACCTAAACGTTTAAAACTTTCTCCCAAAAGCTTTCCACCATCTCTTCCTTGACTCAAAGGCTTTTCTATAGAAGATTTTCAAAGGTAATCATCACTTTTACCTTGGCTTTTATTTATTAAATCTTATCTTTTGAAATCTTAACAAAATATTGATTTTTCATTTTGGGTTCCAAAGTTTTGATGGAAAAGAGATGGGTATATGAAATTTTCGTATGAGTTTTTAATGGGTTTTTGGTGAGATGTTTTTGAACTATTTTTGGATGCTAAATAATGTTAATAAGTAGCCTAAACCCATAAAACCCGAAACTAGGTGCGGTGGGTAAGTTTTGAAGGTGAAAAGTGTTGTTTTTGGCTTAGTTCTGTGGTAAAACGAGAGCTGGAGATATACGAACCTAAGATGAATGTTTTTATATGTTAATTGGTGAATTTTGAAGGTTAAATATGTTGGGTAAAGTCAAATTGTGTTTGGATGATGTTTTGGCAACGTTTTGGTTGATTTCGGCTTTGTTTTGATTGAGTAAATGTGTCGATGGATGGAATGTTGCTTTTCAGTGAGTTTTGGTGTTAGAATATGTATTGATACTTTGGCTTGAAATGGTTAGAAGCAGGGGAAATGGTTTTGGACGCAACATCGAGTATTGAGGAAGCTTGAAACAACATTTCAATCATCTTTCGTACGTTGGCTGGTGAGTGGAATTTGTTTTGAAGTTTTAATTGCTCAACGAAGTTTCTTGGGGTTTGGGTGGAGCCTTAGGGGCCAACCTGAACCCGAACGTAAGTTGTCTATGTTCGTCTCGTTTCATGAATTGTTGGCTTATGAGTTTATTTGTGTTGTGGTGTGAATTATGCAATGCTTTGCCTCCCTTTTTAATGTTGTTGTGTTGTCGTAGTTGTTGTTAAGTCTCACGTGATGGTTAGTTGTTGTTGAATACGGTGATGTGCAGTCCCACCAGAAGTGACTAGTAGATGAGTACGGTGATGTGTAGTCCCACTGAAAATATGCTAGTTGTTGTGTACGGTGATGTGTAGTCCCACCGGGAATGGTTTTGCATGTGCATACCATATTTCGTTTATGCTTCCTTTTATTGGATTTCTTCCTTAAATGGTTTGGCTTTTAAAATTAAGATATATGTTTTAAACTGTATTGTTGTTGTGTTTTAGAGCTCCGCTCGCTAAGCTTTTAAGCTTACGCTCTCTTTTTCCAACCATGCTAACAATGTTGAAGTATGCATGTGTTGGCTTTTGACCTCTTTATGAATGCCAAGCTTCATCTTTTGGCATGATGTGTTGACGTTTATAGGTTTGTTGAGGCATGCCTAAATGGTTTCTCATGTTTGTAAGCCAAAGTTTGGATTGTATGGATTTTTGGCCTTTTTGGCAAATGGTTGGGTTATGATTATCTTTGCTTCTTATCTCTTGTTGGTTGAATGCTCGTTTATGGTTTATTAGGATATGTTTGTCTCTAGATGGTTACTTTATGTTGGCTCTTGTGTGTATGCATGTTTAGAGGTCTTAAGTGGGTGTTATGGTGTTACTTTTTGGCTTAAACTAGCAAATTTCTGCATTGTCGAGTCAGGGGTATCGATACGGTTGGAGCCATATCGATACAGCCTTCATGCTTTAAGCCAAACGTATCGATACACGGGAAGGCGTATCGATACCATCTTTGCTACTGAAAATCTGAGAATTTGACGAGAAATTGAGGGTATTGATACGGGCCTGAGTGTATCGATACGGTCCTTTGAAGTTAACTTTGGAGTGTTGACTGTTGGGAGGTGTATCGATACCACCCTTGAGGGTATCGATACGGCCTGCAGAAAATTACATGTTTGGCCATGTTTGTCTAAATTGTTTGGTTCTCGTTCGTGTTGTTTCTTCCACTGCTAGTGGCACCACATAGGATATAAAAGGCATATAGAGAAGTTTAATTAATCAAAAAATAGGGTTGCTAATCGGAATGAGATCCTAAAGGGCTTCTCTTCGGTTTTTCCGTGTGACCCGTTTGGTTCGGTCTGTTGGCTAGGCCGGGATGAGGAGTTACACGATCGAACGCTCACCCCTACTCCCCAACCCTCTGTTACAAGTACTAATTTTCTCACTTCTATAGTAGATGGATTAGCTTGTTCCTAAGCTTAAAGTGCAAGAACCTGTCACATAATTTAGCATATATATATATATATATGGGAGGGATAAAAGTTAAAAACTCTTAAACTGTGTAACTAGATCCTATCCCTATATATATTTAAACTAAATGAATGATTGGGATAAACAAAAATAAAAATACAACAAAAAATGTGTAAAACTAAATGATTTTTACGCAAAGTTAGTGAATCCTAATCCTTTTATGTATGATTCTTAAAATATTCCTACAATAATAAATATACAACAAAAACATATAAGCCCAACACTATTTATATTGCAGAGATAGCATAATAAATGTGATGGTCACAATGACCTTCCACAGGGAGAGGCAAAGGGCCAAAGGTACAAAGGGTCAAGCATAATTATTGTCAACGTTTTATCCATACTATTCATGACTATCACTTGTGTACAGCATATATTCAAACATCAGTACCACATATGGTCCCCTAAAATATATATGGATAAAGTTTAAAAATTGAACAAATTTGTGTCGGTCTAATCGAACATACTTATATTCAAAAAAATTATTAGATGTGTTTGGGTCACCACGTTTTTTATGGTCTCATCCAATAATATTTTTCCATGTCATTTTTCCTGAGTTGAATGTTCATCTCTTTCTTACATGTAAGGTAGTTACTTGGAAGTTATACTAACATAGGTGAATATTATTGGATAGACCGTGGACGACGTAGTAAGCCAATCAATCTAATAATTTCTCATATATCCGACATACTAACACAACTAACATAGGTTCTGATTTTGAAGAAAAATATAATTGGAGAAAAGCAGAATGTATTTCTTTTTCTTTCGATAAAATTAATTGATAAACTTACAAAGGTTTGCAGATTTTTATAGACTAGGACTTTTAATTACATTAAGAGTCCTACTAATTATTAACTTCTAACTCTAGTCTTAGGAGTTTGACTTTAACTAAATTTATATAATATAATTCGATTACAATAATTAATCTAATTCGACTATACTTACAATTCTAATTCGAGTAAACTTACAGATTTTACTCTAGATTAAAACGTTACTTCATTTGCATCTGAATTGAAATCTATACCGCATTAATGTAATACCGGTATCCTCCCAATTGGCACCAGAAAAACAAAAACTTGCTTTAAATATTATAGTTTGCTTACTCAGAAAAAACATTTGAATATATACCTTGCGCAGGGTCTGGCATGTACTTTGCAATGCGGTATTTCTGCAAATCAAGACGCAAAGCACATGGAAACAAATTCGGAGATTGAAAAGCCAAAGTTGTTGAATTAGTACCTGCAAATGGCTTTTCACATGAAAGATGGTCAATCCTTGGGTGTCCATCAGTTTCAGAATTGTCTTTGGAGTTGCCTCTATGAATGATCATATCGAAATAAATAAAGTAAAGTGATTTCAGATAACGAAAATTTTCCCAAGATTGACAATGTCAAAATCCTAGTATTTACTTACTCTCAGAACCTCCAAGACGTTTAACACAGTCCACGAACTTTTCATGAAGATCCTGCGTCCACCTTATTCGAGTTTTATTAGCCACCACTGCCCTTGTTTTATTACAATAAGCCTGCAAGGAAACAGTTGGTCACAATTTCTTCCATTAACAAAAGGAAAACGAAGAAAATAGCGTACCCTTTGATCCTGAACCGAAATGTGAGTCCTTGGGATTTTGCTGGACTTTTCCCAAGATTTCTGGTATTGATCGAAACAAATGTTCTCATCTCGAGCAACCGATTCCATGTGTTGTTGGGAGATGAGAGAAGAAGTAGGCCACACAGAGGCGTGGTGAGGAAACCCCATGCATATTTCAGCTGCATAAAAGGCCGATGCTGGGGTCTGGAAACCGCTCATAATTGTATTGGAGGATGATGATCTAGCAGCTCCAGGATTCTGCTGTCCTTCCATGGTAGCTTCAAAGTTGCGATTCCTGTTGAATCCAATCTTCTGCAACAGATGCAGCTATTTTCATTCAATTTGAATACGACAAAGATGAAACAAAAGATGGAGAACCAACCATGGTAGTGCTGCATTCGTGTATGCTACGGAAATTCTCATTCATATTCCTCCACACTTGAAGCTTAAGTCTTGAAAGGTTAACAGATTGAGTTTAAATCGCAAAACCTGTAATCCCTTGTGTGTTCTAGGATGTCGACATCCATTGTAATATATATATATATATATATATATATAGAGGCGAAGACACATGTAAAGCAGTATATCAGACAGAAAAATTTTGATACACGGCCCGTGTAAATGTGCTTGTCAAATTTAAGGGTTAAAGATTTAGTTTAGAGTTTAGAGTTTAGATTTAGAATTTAATGCGATTGTTTAGGGTGTTAGGATTAGAGTTTTAAATTTTAATATTAAAAAAAGACGTGTAAAATAGAAAATATTTATAAAATAGAAAATAGACATTTGCAAGTTGACATGACCAAAGCTCCTCTCCCCCAACACTTCCAAAAAGAAAACCCCATTTCCAGAAATGAATAATAATAGATAAATATTTTGCCCTTATTTGAAGAACTGATTTGGAATATAAAATTATGTTTCCAACTTTTCAATCACCAAAGGAACAATTTTGAGAAAGAGCCAAGAAAACAGGTCTTCAATGTTAAAACGACCAAATGAGACTTTCAAAGAATTATGGGGTTACAACCTGGCAGTGGCATCTATGGCCTAATACGATACTGGAACAGGTTCAACTATTACCTGACCTCTATACTATTCCGGCTATTTGGATACTTTACACAAAATAAAATATTTATTTCTTTAGTCTTCCAAGTTCCAACAAGTTTATTCTTTTTTTAACACGATATTACACATAGAAATATAAAAATTCTAAAACTTAATTAATTCATTTATTCGATTATCTTTAAGAATTAAACCTAACCAGTATTTCAGTTGAAAAGAAATAGATGTTCATCTCAAAAAATTCAAATTCAAACAATTTTATTATCAAAGTTTTTTTTTTTTTTGAAAATTAAAGGGCCTCATTAAAAAGCCCCTCTAAACCTAATAAGGGAAAAAGAGTGCCCAAGTTTATTTAAACACTAAAGAGCTGTGTTACAAGAATGAAGCAGACAGGGCTTCATGATACACTACAAATTCCAGCCCTCAAATACATTACAGCCCTCAAATTCATTGTATGAACACGTGCAACTAACCCACAATGACAGTGGTAATGGAGAAAAAGTAACGTCACCTCTCAATCACTCCATGCTTCTAAGTTGTTTTGATCACGCAGCGGTGAGGAAACCTGGTGAACTCTGTAATTGAAATGCACGTTGTAGGCCATTTGGCTTTGACCCAAAAACCCATCCGGAGTACCGCTAAGTCGAATAATTGCTGTGCGGACAGATTGTTGTGGTTGAACACCTTGTCGTTTCTCCCAAGCCAAATTGTCCACATAATACTCGAAAAAGCTAGCCGCCATATTTGTTTAGCGTCGGGCCGGATTGCAGCATATTCCCAACACACTAGGAATTCCTTTAGATTACCAGGGATGATGAGGTGAAGGTTCCAAAGCGAACACCATTTAGCCCAAATCGACCAAGTAAATTGACAGTGGCAAAGTAGATGACTTACGGTTTCAACTTCCTTCTCGCAAAAAGAACACATCAGGTTGTTAGGCTCAATGATTCACCTAGCCGCGAGTTCGGACCGGGTTGGTAATCTTCCCAAAATTGCTCGCCAGACAAAAGCTTCAACATTTGGTGGGGCGAGGTTCCTCCACACTAGGTTCCAGAACGAGTCTTTTGTAGAGGAAGAAGTGATCTTTTTAGTGCAGTAGGCTTTGGAGTTATACACTCCCTTTGAATCACCTGCCCAGCTGATTTTATCCACTTCGCACAGGGATCTTGATGCAAATTCAAGGCTTTTCAGAAAATTAGTCCATTGCTCATGTTTCCAAACAAATAGATTTCTTCTTAGTGACACTGTCCAGTGCCAAACACCGTTCACTTTTGAACCGAAATCAGCCACTTTACCCGTTTTATTAAGAGTAGCAGCATAGATTCTCGGATAGGCTATCTTGAGCGAGTTGACGTCAGTCCAATAATCTCCCCAAAAGTCAATAGACTTACCGTCGCCTAAGACAAGACGTATATTTGAAGTAAAAAGATCTTCGATGTTCGAAAGGGGCTTAGTAATGTTTCTCCATAACCATGAAAGTTTGGGACCGGTGGGGATGGTAGGGAGCAGATTGTTATGCTGGATATGGTATTTTTCCGCTATAGTTCTACGCCAAAGGCTGTCCTTCTCGCAACCGAACCTCCAAATCCATTTGTTAAGGAGGGCATGGTTTTTTGTGCCCAAGTCGACCACTCCTAATCCCCCAGCATTCTTTGGTTTGCAAATATTTGACCACTTAATCCAGTGGATAACACGCCCACCTTTTGAACCCCAAATGAAGTTGGCGATGATCATGTTTAGCTTATTTTTTACTGTAGCCGGCATTTGATACAAAGACAGGTAGAAGAGAGGGAGGCTGCAAAGTACGGACTTAGCTAACACAATTCTTCCCCCGAAAGATAGGGAGTTGCTCATCCAACCTTCCAATCTAGACTGCATCTTGTTAACTATGGGATCCCATAATGCGATGGAATTCTTGGTGTGGCCTAATGGCAAGCCGAGGTAGGTGGTTGGCAGAGAACTATGAGCACATTTGATACACTCCGCCCAGTTGCTGACTTCTTCTTATTGTGCATTTACCCCGAATAGACTAGTTTTTTTTAAGTTAAGTCTTAGCCCGGAACATACTTCAAACAATTTCAGCACCCTCTTGATATTAACTACATTATGGCCATTTGCTTCCGCAAAGATGATCAGGTCATCAGCGAATTGCAAGTGAGAAATTCTGAACCCGTTCCTTCCAATTTCCACACCCGAAATCAGCCCCTTAACTGCAGCTTCGCGGAGGATGGAGCTAAGCATCTCGCCAATGATATTGAAGAGATAAGGGGACAATGGACAACCTTGTCTGAGGCCTCTCTTTATTGAAAATTGTTTCGAGGATGTACCGTTTATGAGCAATGAGATAGAAGCAGTGGATAGACACATATTGATCCATTTTCTCCACCGGACACCAAAACCCATAACATCAAGCGAGAGGTCTAGGAATTTCCAATCAACGGTATCGAAAGCTTTGCTAAAATCGGCCTTGAAGATAATTGCTTGCTTTTTCTTACGAGTTAGGTCGTCAACAACTTCATTTGCAATAAGAGCACAGTCCGCTATTTGCTTTCTGGGGGTGAATGCGAACTGATTGATGCCAACCACTTCCTCTATACAACTTGACAATCTTCTGGAAAGAACTCTAGCCAATAATTTGTAAAGGCTACTGATCAAAGAGATTGGCCTAAAATCTTCCATAAATTGGGGCGATGGCTTTTTGGGAATTAACACTATGAAGGAATGGTTGATGGATTGGTCTTCAAGCTTACCTTTATAGAACTTCTCGAAAAATAGCATGATTTTACTCTTTAGGATCTGCCAGAATTTTTTTGTAGAAATCAAGGTTAAATCCGTCGGGGCCCGGGGCACGATTACCTTCGGCAGAATGGATTGGATCCCAAACTTCTTCAGCGGAGAATGGGAGTTCAAGTTTCTTTGCCGAAGCAGCACAAAGAATGTTCTGTTTTATTGGCCATTTGCTTAGTGGGAGTGTTGAGCTAGAATTGAAGGTGGATTGGAAGTGATCCACAAACGCATTTGAGATGTCTTCTTGATTCTCGATGACTGACTCCCCAATTCTGATTTTGTGAATTGTGTTTCTCTTTTGGTTAATAGTGGCTGCTAGATGGTAAAATTTTGTGTTTCTATCCCCTTCGGAGAGCCATTTAATTCTCGATTTTTGCTTTCATTCTCTTTCTTCCTTGCGGTAACTGTCCCATAGAGACACTCTAAGGAGTTTGAGTTCAGTAGCTGCTGAGGTGTTACGATTATCGGAAGCTAATTTCTGCTCAAGGTTGGCAATTTTTTCCTCAATGCTTGGGATGGAATTTGCATCTTTGGCACGCTCGTTCTTTACCCAAACTTTGGTGGCGTCTTTGATTGATCTAAGAGTGCAGGCAATGTTTTTATTTTTGGCAATAGAAGTTGTTTTCTTGACTAAGCTGAGATAATCGTTATTGTCTGCCCAATGTGTGAACCACTTGAACGGTCTCGGACCACCAATAGCTGCAACCTCCGAGAGCGAAACGGGCGAGTGGTCAGATAGACTTCTGGGGAGGGCTTTTTGTAGTAACGATGGGAACCAGGATAGAATTTCAAGGGAGATTAAAAATCTGTCTAACTTGCTTGCCGAAACAGATAAGCCACCCTTAAACCAAGTGAATCGCCCTCCTTCCATAGGCAGATCTAACAGACCAGTTCTATTAATAAAATCCTTGAAATGCTGCATAGATGAGTCCGATTGCGAGGAATCAAGTCTTTCATCAGAAGATATAGTCGAATTAAAGTCACCCCCAATGATAATAGGGGTCTGCAGTGACAAGATGCAACCTGAGAGAAAAGCAAAGAAGTCATTCCTTTCAGAGATGTCATTAGGCGCGTATACATTGATGAAAGCAATGTTCTCACCAGAAGAATTTAATTTCCCAATCAAGATCATTGCTCTGTCGTATTCCATACAATTCACTAAACTAAAGAAATTGCTATTCCAAAAAGAAAGCAAACCCCCCGCAGCACCTGTAGAGCTTATGCATTTCATTTCACCCAAATTTAGTCTCTGGAATCTTCTAACAATCCACGGTTTGAGAGACGTCAGTTTTGTCTCTTGAAGGAAAACCATAGAAGCTTTATTTGCTGCAATAACTTTCGCGACAGCTCTAGATTTTTCAGGCTTACCAAGCCCTCTCACGTTCCACGAGATTACAGAAATATTCATATAGAAGAAGGAGTAAACACTGAGAAAAGGAACAGAGGGGAAGACTTGCTTACCAGCGGAGTCAATCCTCCTGGAGCTCCACCAGTCTCGCCACCACGGCATCGTCCGAATCTTTGAACTCCATGCCTAGATTTTTCCCAACTTAAAATAAGTATAAATATATACTATTTTATAATCTTTTCAAGACTATTTAAAAATTATCTTTTAAGAGTTGATTTGCTTCCTAAAATTAGGTTATTTCAATTTGTTTCCAATTTTGAATTATTACATTTATGAGGTGACTAGATTTGAAATTTAGATTCCAATAGTTACGATGAGTTTTTTCTTTTCTTTTCCAAAATCTTAAATTATCATATCTAATTGATTCTTTCAAAATACTCTAACCATATTTAATCAATTTAAATTTATTAATATCTAGAAAAATTTAAATTTAAAAACGCTTCATTAGCATTTGAAATTTGGGTTATAAAACTAATCTCTATCTAATAAGAACATAATCATGATTGAACTATCAAGTGACAAGTTATTTAATTTTGAAACGAATAATATATTAAAAAGTAATTAAATCATAAAAACAAGGATGAACATATTTAATTTCACTAAATGAAAGTGATGGTATCTATTAATATATATATTTTTTGAAAACTAAGACTTTATTGAAATTATAAGAGAAATGCACGGATTCATGCCTCGTTAAAAAACCTCCCTACACCTAAATGGAGGAAAAGTGTGCAATGAATCTGTGTTTACACGAGTCATAGCCAAACTATTACACTTACAATCATTCCAACGAGGCTACCAACACTACTTCCAAACTCGGATAGCCAACCAGTTGAGAAAATCTCAAGCTAAGATGTGGTTCTCGAAATACAGTACACAACCAGCCAACGAATTGCAAAGAAGTAATACCACCACTAAACTAAACGAAATTTACACATTACCTTCACATTCAGGAACTATAAGCTTGCTTAGCTTCACCGCAGCCACATGAGGCACCATCCAACATGCACTTCAGAATTTAAGCCTCCAGTAGAATCAAATGTTCTCCCAATAGAGATCCATTAGGTCTAGGTTTAGGAAAAATAACTCGACAATGTCAGTATTGTAGGTCTGATAACACTTCACTACTTTGCCAGATTAGAGAACCAAACCATATCCTTTGTTTTTTCGATACTTTTTTTCGCAAGTGAATCTGCTAAAGTATTTGCCTCTCTAGATACATACATTAAGCACCAATCTAACTATTTTCCATTGTTTATACAATATGAGATCAAATTCCTGAATGACAGTGGGCTTCTCCAAGGGTTATTGATCCAATCTACAACTAAGGAGCAATTACTCTCAATAACAAGCTTTGTAGTTTTGGCCCATTTGGTCCCTTTGAAGATGCTTATGGCTTCCGAAACTGCTAATATTTCGGCTGACGTTGCGTCGAGACTGCCTGCATTTTTGGAGAAGCTGACCAACAAATTTCCTACCTCGTTCCGAAGCAGTCCTCCGATACCCGCTTTACCATAGCTCCCTTTTTCCGCCCCATCCGTGTTGAATTTTAAGCAACCATTTCTGGGAGGTACCCACTGTGAAATGTTGTCTTTAGTTTTAAAAAAATCGATATCCCTGGATCTTTCTGGGCAGTTCAACAAGCTGTTTAGGTCACCTACTTCCTCTGGCCAAATGGCTTTACACCACCAACCAAGTCTAAGTAAACTCAACTGAAAAACAATGTTTGGCAAGAAACTAATATTTCTAAAGACAATCTCATTACGTGCTAACCATATTGACCACAATAGACTACAAAAACTCAGCCTCCAAATCTTCATCTGAAATCGATTTGGATTAGAATCCATCCAACTTCTGCAAAGTTCTATATAGGAATTAGGAATGACAACTTGGATGTCCCAAAGCCTAAACCATGACTGACAAATCTCCCAAACTTTATAACACTGACAGAATAAATGCGCAACTGTTTCCACTTCAATCTTGCAAATTGGACAACTTGGAGAAGATTGTTGAATGCATCCTCTTTTTTGGAGCTCAAACATAGTATGCACCCTATTCAATATCGTCTTCCATGCGAATAACACAATTTTTGGTGGGGATTTGCAGCTCCAAACTGCCTCCCATAGTCCATCCCTTACATCACCGTTACTGCACCCTAACTCACACCAAGATTTTGAATTATAAGTACCATTAGAATTTTCTATCCATCTGACACTATCCAGAACTTCTGAGTTTAATTTGCAACCATCTATTTTATCCTGCAATGACTCTCATTCCTTTAATTCCCAATCAAATAATGAAACGACGCAAACTAATTTCCCATTTCCAATTCCCTCCAACAAATGATCCAAATTCAGAGATTTTCCCATCTTTGTTATTTGATAGAGCAACAATTCTAGGATAGGCCGTCTTTAAAGGAGTGTCTTCTATCCACACAGCAACCCAGAACCTTACCTTCTTACCATCTTCTAACAAAAATTGGATTTGTTGCTGGAAGGATATCACACTTTCAGGATATGAGCAGATAATGTTCTTCCAAATAAAGGACTTCCTAGTTTTCTTCAGATTAGTCAGTAAAATTGTAGGATTATCCCCCTCGTATCTAGCAGCAATGACCGTTATCCACAAGCTATCCGATTCGACCCCGTATCACCACAACCACTTAAGTAACATGGGTTAATTTTTTAGTCTCAAATCAATTAGACCCAGACCACCAAGCGTTTTAGGTAGACACGTAGTTTCCCATCGTACCCAGTGGATTGTTTTTTTATCCGAGCCTCCTCAAATGAAATTTGATATGATACTAGATAGCAGATTATTAATTTTTTTGGGCATATAGAATATTGACATGAAATAAATTGGAAGGCTAAGAAGTACTGACCTTACCAAAGTAACTCTGCCACCAAAAGATAACTTTTTTGCTTTCCAACTCGCAAGTTTCTGCTTGAATTTGGCCACGACCTGCTCCCAAATCTTGGCTTTATTTTTATTGAAACCAAGTGGTAATCCAGGTAGGTTGAGGGAAAGTTTTCCTTTTTGCAATTTATGGAAGTAGCCCAACACAGCACCACATAATCATCAACATTAATGCCCAATAGTTTAGACTTCTGTAAATTGAGTCTAAGACCCGATGCTAGTTCGAATCCCCTCAGTAGATGGACTATGTTTCTTAGTTCAGTATAACTAGCCCCGCAAAATATTATAAGGTCATCACCATATTGTAGGTGCGAAATTTTTACCGAGCTGTAACCAATGTTTCTTGCTTGAAAGAGGCCAATCTCGACTGCTTTTTGAAGGAGACAATTCAATGCCTCACCTACCAAAATAAAAAGAAGTGGGGAAAATGGACATCCCTGTCTGAGACCACGTTTAATCCGAAACTGTTATGTTGGAGATCCATTAATTAAAACTGAAATTAAAGCCGCGCTGACACACATTGAATCCATTAAATCCATCTCTGCCCAAATCCCATTTTATTCATCATAAACACTAAGAAATTCCAGTTCACACAGTCATAGGCTCTTCGGAAATCAACTTTGAACACCAATCCACTAAGCCCTTGTTTTGCCGTGTAATCTAATACCTCATTTGAGATTAGCGCACAATCTAGAATCTGTCTACCTGAGAAAAATGCGAACTGAGTATTTCCTATCACTTTATCCATCACCATCTTTAATCTCATATCAAGAACTTTTGTTAGGAGTTTATAAATGCAGCCAACCAAACTTATGGGCCTATAGTCCTCTATTGATGCAAGCGTTTTTTATTTTGGGACTAAAACAATGAAGGGGTGGTTACAGGTAAAATCGAAAACCTTACCGTAGAAGAAATCTTCGAAGAACTGTAGGATCTGACTTTTAACGTTTGCCCAAATTGTTTTAGAAACCTGACATTGAATCCGTCTAGTCCTGGGGCCCTAGAACTGTCCAACGATTGTAGGGCTGAGACCACCTCCTCCTCTGAGAATGGACATTATAACATATTTGACTCAGTACTATCAATACTTCTCATTACACACTTAAGCTCTTCAAGTGCTATTGTGCAGGATTTTCCGTAAGCTTGCCGAAAGAACTCTGAGATTGTCTGTTTAATCGCAACTGACTTCTCCAATTTCTTCTCACAAAAAATAATATTTTAGAAGAATTATTTGTTGTATTCCAATTATTTTTAAATTTCAATTTTGATGTTTTTTATTTCTTTTGCAAAACTCTAATTTTTTTTTTACGGAATTTGTGAGTTGAGTTCTCTCTCTTTGGCCGTTATCAAATTAGCATAGTACCGCAACACCAATCAGCAACGCGATTCACTGCCTCTGGTTTGCACTTGGAGACTACATAACCTTGTGTATCAACGCTTGCATTCATCTTTTGAATGAGAAGTGAAAATGGATTGGATTTGATGTGTGCACACCATGTGTTTGTGAATATTTCTGAATAAAACTGTGTGCACAATTGAAATTTCAAGTAAGAATTAGAGGTGCACACGCAACCTTAATGGTGAGGAAAACGAGTTCGGGAAATCAGATTCAAAGAGTTTGGACGGTTTTTGTATCAAACTTGCCGGAGCAACTACACTAGCAAGGCGTTTGGCAAGTTTTCGACAGACATGGAGTGGTTGTGGATGTGTTTGTACCAAGAAAGAGGGCAAGAGATGGAACCAGATTCGGATTTGTACGTTTGGGGTCAAAGGCGGATGCGAATCGAATCATAGAGCGTTTTCATGGATTTCGGCTTTATGGATACAAATTAAAGGTAATGATGACACAAAGGGAGACTAGAGATACATTTTGGAGAAGAAAATGTGATAACATTGATTCAAGGACGAACAAGGAGATCCAGAAATAGTGGGATGA
The DNA here is from genome assembly GCA_958450335.1 of Hibiscus tridactylites. Taxonomy (NCBI): domain Eukaryota; kingdom Viridiplantae; phylum Streptophyta; class Magnoliopsida; order Malvales; family Malvaceae; genus Hibiscus; species Hibiscus tridactylites. Next base: position 71,204,412 of record OY288274.1, on the reverse strand, counting down.
TCATGATCATACGAACAATTCCAAAAGGAATCCAGTGAGGCGGCTTAACAAGGATGAGGATGGTGATGATTAGATCACATCGAAAGAGCAATCTAGAGTGGAAGAGAAACTCAAATGCGTGGAGGAGGTTGTTGATGCCGATAAATGGAAATTTTACAGAATTGCGCTTTGGGTTTTTGTCGTCAACCCAGCCAAATAGCGGATCTTGCAAATGAGATTACGAAGGCGAAATTGACAGGTTTTACGTTGATGCGAGTTGTGGGCTCTCTTGTATTATTCATGTTTGAAGATAAAGAATCGTGGAAGAGAATTTTGGAGTCTAGGCGTCTAGAAACATGGTTTGAAAATTTAATTGAATGGTCGCCTACATCATTTTTACCGAATCGAAGGGTATGGCTTTCAGTAAGTGGAATTCCTATTCATTGATGGTCTGAAGAAATATTTTAGAATATTGCAGTGATTTGAGGCGAACTCGTACGGATTGACATTGAGACTTTGGCTCCTTCGACGTTTGAACGATAACATCTTCACAATTCGTGTTACAGAAATTGAGGAAGCGATTAGCAATTACCTCTGATGATTTTTGGTTTTTCTTCAGACGACCTCTTCAGAATTAACGATAACATCTTCACAATTCGTGTTACAGAAATTGACTGGATTTCACACACAGATGAAGTAATGGACTTGCGCATTAACGATAACATCTTCACAATTCGTGTTACAGAAATTGAGGAAGCGATTGGCCCTAAGTGTGATTGTAGTTGTGAGGCGGCGAACTGCTCGGAAGATACATTGAGTACTGAGGATTTGAACATGGATATGTCCAGCTTGGTTAAGGTGTCTATAAGTGGGAGGTCAGCAAATGATACAGTGGTACCCAATTCTTTCTCTTATTCGGCTCTGGGATCGAGCCAAATTGATCGTATGTGGAATGAGAACAAGAGAAAAGATTGGTGTGTCATGAGCACGACAAGTTGGATGGCGGATGAAGATGTCAGCTTTGTCCATCGTGAAAGGGAAAGTCAACGAATTCTTGATATTTTGCCGAGTGATGCTGTGGTGGATGTTTTTCCAAACAATATGGGAGTACCGTGTGCTGAACTAGTTGCCGAAGAAGTAGTAGGTGATGAATTGAGCCCACTTGTTGATGGGTCAAGGATAGAAATTCCTAGGGCTAATAAGGCTCAAACAATTGAATACAATGGAGAGTTTAGAAGGTTATGACAGGTTTCAGAAATCAAACTGAGTTTTATCGCCTGGTGAGCGAGGTGAGGCTGAAGCGAAGCTGGTAAAAAAGGGAAGAGGTCGTCTGAAGAAAAACCAAAAATCATCAGAGGTAATTGCTAATGGCTTTTTGTCAAATTCGGACTTTTCTAACTGGAAACGGATTATTTTAAGAGAAGCGGAGGAAACATTGAAATTGGGTAAATTGATTGGGGTGAAAACAATTGGAAACGAACTTGAAATTGTAAAGGATATCGCATGTATGATTGAAGCGCGAGAACACCAATAATTGCGAAGAGCATTGAGTTTGTGGTCGTGGAATGTGAGAGGGATTGGTTCAGCGTTGAAGCGTAATTCAGTTCAACGCTTTTTGAGACAACAAAGGTGTGCAATGGTCATTTTTTATGTGACTAAATTAAAGACATCAAGTGATGGTATGGTGAATAAGATATGGTTTACGAATGATTTTGTTTATGTGTTTACGTCTTCTTCGGATTTTTTTGACGTTCAAGAGAGGAGACAGATTTGCTTGGTTCTTGGATGTCTGTTTTTGTTGTATAGTAGAAGTATACGTACCGTGTGTGGGTGGGGATCAAGCGAGTTTGTTAGGCGATATGTGGTGTGGTTATCTACAACAAGGTATGGTGCGTGGTGTGGTTTGTTAAAAGTGTGAGGATCGAATAGTATGGAAACACGCAATATCGGACCATTTTTTTGTTGGTGCTTGACGACATCTTTTGGCATGGAAATTGCATATGAGGGGGATTATTGTTGAGCTCATGTATTCACGTTTTTATCGAGAAGCGAATTACTTGGATGACTCTTTGGCGAGGGGTGGTGTTGATCGCACATCTTGGTTTTGCATGCTAGCGTGAATGTTTTGTGTTTTGATTTCTTGCTTTAGTTTTTTCGTGTTTTTTCGGGTTTTTTTAGCGTTTTTTCTTTATCTCTTACTCCTCGGTACTTTTTTCCTCTATTTAGATGTAGGGAGGTTTTCAATGAGGCCATGAAGTGTGATGACACTGTATGATACTTATTAATAAAATCATAATCTTTTGCCGATCAAAAATATTTTTTAACCTTTTAACAACACATACACACTTTGTATAACATCATTCGTTTTTTCACTAGGATCACATGATGAGTTCAATTTTTTCCAATTTTAAAATAAACAGGATTTAAAAAATAATAATTAAACAAAAAAAATACTTAATTCAATGTTTTTTTTAATTATAATTTATTGATATAAAACCAATAGCGGGACCTCGTTAAAAAACTTCCTTAATCCTAGATAGAAGAAAAGGAGTGCCCCGCGCTATTGGGGGAACAAATATCAACTCACAACAATCGAATTACATCCATTAAGGGTTTGAAATTCTACACAATGATTGCAAACTAACCTCCCACCAAATGCATCAAAACCTGTTACACAGAGTTACCAACTAATCACCCACCAAATAAGGCAAAACCTGCGATTTAGTGACTTTAAAGCTAAGGACCAGAGCAAAGGCCTGGCTCTCTCAATGTCCGACTTTGCCATTTTGTCTGCAGTGACATTTTCCTCCTTCGGAACCGCTTGGATAGACCATGATAAACCTGCACAAAGATTCATACAATCCGCAACCAAATCTTTGATGATAGATGTAACCCCCTCGTCCCGGTCTGGCCGGATGACCGGTCCAAGTGGGCCACACGGGGAAAACCGAAGCAAAACCCAAAGGGTTCCCCATCGGTTAGCAACCCTAAATTTTTTTTTCACTTTAATCTTGTCACATTCGAACCCCGAACCACATTCAAACAGCCAAATTTTAATCTTGACTAAATGCATCTTAATTCCTATGTGTTTTTCTCTTTAAAAAGGCCAACAAGTCAAAACAATGCAGTCTTAAGCAAAGGTTTCGAAACCTCCCCAAAAGGTTTCAAAACTTAGACTGGCAGTAAGGTCTGGAACCCAAATTTTTGCAAAGGTTTCGAAACCTTCCCCATGGTTTCGAAATCCCCTTCCATGGTTTCGAAACCTCTCTCAAAGGTTTCGAAACTTAGGCCGGCAGTGAGGTCTGGAATCCTAGATTTTGCAAAGGTTTCGAAACATTCCCTAAAGGTTTCGAAACTTAGGCTGGCAGTAAGGTTTGGGAGCCCAGATTTCTGCAAAGGTTTCGAAACCTTCCCCATGGTTTCGAAACCATAGTGCAGGGGATCACTTACTGCCCAACCTAAAGACTTTCTAGGGAGAAAGAGCAACAAGATCATGCGTAGGCATGTATAGAAGCTTAAAAAGGACCAAAGGCATGAATGAACACTTACAAGACTCGCACATACTATCATTTAAGCAATCATACATGAGTCATAGGTAGCAATCAACATGGGTCAAGGCATTCGAACATGACATTCCAACAAAAGAGCAAATTCAGCATTTAAGGTCAAACATGGAAGCTCAAGAGCCCAAAAGGCACAAATCAACACAAGAGGTTTGCACTCATACACAAGGCAAACTAAGCACCTAAAGCATGTCATCACACACCATCATCCATCATAGTATTACATGCTTTACAATCCAAACATCAATCCAAAAAACATCAATAGAAAGAGTCATACAAGGCTCATACAAACACCCTATTGCCACATTGCTTATCTACTACAAAATTAACCATACTTGAGCAACAACTTGGAAAGCCCTTCTTGCCTCGAGCTAACACCACGCTAATGATCTGCATTGTTGAACATAGAGAGCGTAAGCTATAAGCTTAGTGAGGGTGCTCTAAAACAAAAAACATCAACAATGCAGGGTTCAAGCATGTAAATCCTAATCTCGCATACAACCTACAATTGCATATAATTGAGTAGACCTAGCTAGTCCTTCAAGTGGCATATATGGTTTCTCGATCCTACCAAGCTCAATTATCAATATCAACATCATATAGCAACACCATATATCACCAATATATATCATCATCACATATCACAGTGCATGAACAAGTTAATTGGCCACTTTAATTACCCCGATTGTGCGGATTTAAACCTCAACAACACTTTACCTCGGTGGGATTTCACTCATCACCGGACCTTGCATGTGCGGGATTCCACTCATCGCCACATGCCCTACGGATGGGATTCCACTCATCATCCCGTAGAAATGTAATAAAAGCTTCCGGTGGAATGTTACATCACCGTACTCCTCCTTGATGACTTAACGCCATCAAGGCCACGTACGTTTTGACTCAATTGTGTGCACACTATCATAATGATCGATCATTTACAACCGGTAATTATTTTAGTGCCAATTATCATAACCACATCATATATATGTCATCAACCACATTCATGCTCAATCTCATAGATGCATATCAAGATAAACTTACATCCATCAACCACAATCATAATAGCATAGTTAAACAAGCATACATGCATTCATGGATATCAATGGTCAAATCAACAACTTGAATTAACTATGAGTGGCCTACCAAGCACACTTCACACACACTCCCACTACACATACTCAAACCAAACTTAAAACAAGTTGAAACCACTCACCGCCCTTCCTTAGCAAATCGAACAATCCTCCTATGCACCTGGATTCGGTCCCAAAGCCTCTTTCGCGCTTCCTTTTGCTTCTAGCCAACCAAAACATATACATTACTTCCCAAATCAATGCTAAACTCAACCATCAACTTACTTTGCAAACACAACCCAAATTCCACAAATTCCCAAATCACATAATCTCCTAAAATCCCAATTTTCGTGCTTCCCTAAAGGCTTGCTAAAAATTCAATTTCCAAACATCCAAATGACTTCCAAAACATCCCAAATCACCCTCCTAACATAGGTAGACCATCAGCCCTTCAATTTCAACATAAAACCCACCAAAAACCCAAGTTTTAATACTTTAAAATATACCTCAAGAACATGCTACGAATTTTCACCCAAATTCAACCAATTTGATATATGTTACTCATTATAACATGATTAACTAAAACCCCAACTCAATTTATCAAAACAAATTGAAAAACCCCTTAAAAACCCAAACTTTAATATAAACCCTAATTTTTAAAACCCCATATTTTTGAAATCTAAAACCATAGATAAGTAGAGGATAGAGAGGAGGTTAAGAAAACATATTTACCTCTTAATTTGGCGTTGAAATCGAATGGCAATTTGATGGAATAGAAGCTAAGGTTTTAGGAAAGTTTGAAAACATTGAAGAGAGGTTTGACGTGGGGTAAGGGGGGAATGATAAAGAAGATGACAACTTTTTCCTAAAAGTTGTCTTGCTTTATTTAAAATTTGGGTAAATTACAACATTGGTCCCTCCCTCCTTATTAAAGCTCAATTAGGTCATTATTTGAAGTTAGATTGTTTTAATTAATTTTATTGACTCGAACTACAACCCGGCTAACTCCTAGGCCCAAAACACGGGTGTTACAATAGAAGGGGCAGAATTATGATTGATCAGTTTAGACAATCAGTTTTCAGTATAAGTGCATAGGAGTTTGCCCAAGACGATACTCGAAACAAGTGGATGTTGTAAAACGTAGATCAGGGCACACAAAACAGAGAACAAGGATGAACAAAGGAAAAATAGAACGCCAGATGAGAAACCTTAGAAGGGCTGAAGAACGAAGAAGATAACCCTAGGTAAAAACAAAAGAGGGAAAAAGAAAATTAACTGTGAAATTGATACATAAATTATAATGGACTTTTATTAAAATTCAACTTAACCAAACAAATACAAGAGTAGGCCTTTTATAGAAGCCCAAGACAGATAGTAACAACCTGTAACTATCTAACTAAACAAGGTGGCTCACCACATAACAAACCCAACCTTGTAACAAACCCATCTAGAATTATCCAAATACAAATTTATTCTAGAACAATATTATATACACTCTATCATTCTCCTAGTTTTCTCATTTTCGAGAACCTATTGTTTTGACAAAACTCCCAATCGATATCGCATGAAGTTGAACACCGATGGTGGTATTGCTTTGGTTAGTACATCTGCAATCTGTTCAGATGAGGGAAGATGATTAACTGCCAGATGACCATCAAGCACTTTCTCCCTTAGAAAGTGTAAGTCAATCTCAACATGCTTGATCCTGGCATGGTGAGTTGGATTAGTAGACATGGAGACTGTTGAAGAATTATCACACCAAACAACTGGTTTATGAGCACAATGAATCCCAATTTTGTGTAACAACTGCTCCACCCAAAGTAGCCCCGAGACGGTGTTAGCAACACTGCGATACTCAGCTTCAGAGGAGGACCGAGACACCACAACTTGTTTCTTGGAGCACCATGTAACCAGATTAGGCCCAAGGAATATACAATATCAAGTGGTTGATCGTCTATCATCAATTGAGGATGCCCAATCAGCATCAGCATAGCAGACAATCTGAAGATCCTTAGCAGGCTGAAAATATAATCCGTGATCAATTGTACCACACATATACCTTAGTATACGTTTCACAGCTTTCCACTGACACTGCAGTGGATTATTCATATGCTGACTTACTCTGTTAACAACAAACGCAATATCAGGTATGGTTAAGCACACATACTGCAGACCACCAATGATACTTCTATAAAAATGAACATAAGAAAATACAAGCTCATTATCAGCACATGAAGTAGAAGTAACAATCATTGGAGTAGGGGTAGCCCTGGAGGTGAGCATATCAGCCCGAGTAAGAAGATCAGTAACTTACTTCTTTTGAGTGAGAACCATCCCCTTGTCAGAAAGTAAGATTTCCATACCTAGAAAACAACTAGGTTCACTCATATCTTTGAGAGAAAATTCTTCATGCATTTGATGGACAACAATATCAACTTCAGACAGACAGCTGCCAGTAAGGATGATGTTATCCACATATACCATTAAGAGAAAAGAGGACTCGGCAGTATTTCGAATATACAAAGAGAAGTCTGACTTGGGGGAAACAAAACCCAGAGTTGTAGTGAGAAAAGATTTTAGTGTGTCAAACCAGGCACGGGGAGCCTGTTTGAGTCCATACAGAGCTTTACGTAGTCTGCAGACCAACTTCTCTCCATTAGGACTAGTTTGAACAAACCCTGGTGGCTGAGACATGTAAATTTCCTCAGTCAAGGTGCCATTAAGGAAGGCTTTATTAATGTCTATCTGCCTAACAGGCCATTGCTTGAGAACAGAGGTGGCCAGAATAATGTGAATAATGGAGGCTTTGACAACAGGGTTGTAAGTCTCCTTAAAATCACACCCAATCTTCTAAGAAAAACCCTTGGAAACCAACCTTGCCTTAAGCCTGTCAACAGATCCACCAGGCTTCTTTTTTACTCTAAAAAGCCATTTACAGCCTACTGCCTTTCTATCCAATGGCAAGGGCTGCAAATCCCACGTACCATTCTTTAAAAGGGCATCATATTCAGCATGAACAGCAAGACGCCAGTCAGGATGCGCCAAAGCCATGAAAACATCTTCAGGTTCATTGTTTTCAACAAGTGCATGAAACACCTTTGGCTTAAAAATACCAGCCTTACTTCTGGTAATCATAGAGTGAGCATTCGAAGTAACAAGAGCACGATCCACAATGGTAGATGGAATGGAAGTAGATGAAATGGATGTAGATGGAATGGATATAGATGGAATGGAAATACATGGAATGGATGTAGATGGAATGGAGGTAGATGGAATAGAAGTAGATGTAGATGGAATGGAAGTAAAAGAGAGGGATGGAGAAGAAATGGAAATGGAAGGAGATGAAGAAGGAGTATGAATAGATGGAGAGCAAGGAATAGAACTGATATTATGTAGAGAGAGAGGAGAAGAAGGAGAAGAAAGAGGAGAAGAAGAAACTGAAGATGAGGAAGTACATATAGGAGAAATGTTAGAGATGGCAGGAGGAGAAATAGGAGAAGAAAAAGTATGATGGGGAAGAGGAATATGAGTAGTAGAAGTAATATGAGGAGTAGTTGTAGGATTGTTGTTGACAACATTGGGAAAGAGAGTAACAATATTATTGGAAGTATGAATAGAAGAAAGAGAGGCATTATTATCAGGGAAAAATGCATTTCAGTAGTGTTGTCAACAACAGGATAAGTATTAGTAGTAGTAGGATCAAAATAAGTACCAGTAGTAGTATTAATAGTATCAGTAGTAGTATTAATAGTATCAGTAGGGGGTGATACATATGAAGGAGTAATGGGTGTAGAAGCAGACCTAGGAAGAGGAAAAGCAACTTGTTTATGAGTTTTAACAGTCACAACAAGAGAGCAAGACACAGCAGGACAACAGGAATCAAAGGTGGAAGGAAAACTGGATATGTCAACAGGACTAACAGATGATGAACTGACATCAGCAGACTTACCACTGTAGGGAAAACACAACTCATCAAATTTGACATGACGAGAAATATACACCCTACCAGACTTGTCTAAACATTTGTAGCACTTATGAGATGGAGAATAGCCTAAAAAAGTACAAGGGTAGATCTAAACTGAAGTTTGTGTTTGTTAAAAGGTCTTAAACAAGGACAACACAAAAAACCAAAGACTTTTAAGAACTCATAATCAGGGATCCTATTAAACAGTTTAGTATATGGAGACAAACCAGACAAAGATGAAGTAGGTAACCTATTAATAAGGAAAACAACTGTTGTAAAAGCATCATACCAAAAAGAAAAAGGCAAAGAAGCTTGAGCAAGAAGAGAGAGACCTACCTCAACAATGTGCATGTGTTTCCTCTCCACACGACCATTTTGTTCAAAGTATAAGGGCACATGAGTCTATGATCAATACCATGCTGCAGAAGATAAGGAAGGAGAGCAGTAAACTCCCCACCCCCATCAGTCTGCAACATTTTGAGCTTGGTTCCTAAAAGTCTCTCAGCCTGCACATGAAATTGTACAAAAGCAGTCTTAACATCATATTTGTATTTTAAGAAATAGAGCCAAGTAAACCTAGTAAAAGCATCTGTAAAGGAAACATAATATCGATAGTTATTAGAGGCAATTGGGGCAGGCCCTCAAACATTAGCAAATACAAGTTCTAAAGGCTGAGAATAAAATATTAGAGGCTGAGAAATAAAGTTTATGAAATTTGCCAAGTTGACAAGCTTTGCAAAGAGAACATCTAGTAGTTTTATTGACTGAAGAAGCAGAAACATTACAAAGTTTTAGAATTGAAGACAAAACATCCTTATTGGGATGACCAAGCCTAAAATGCCATACATCATATGAAACTACTCTAGTAATAGAATTGATACAAACATTATTAGATCAAGACTTAGACTGAAAATTTGTCAAAGAAGAAAAGACATTCTGAAACTGATAGAGCCCATCATTTTCAATCCCTTTGTGCAGCATAACACCAGAATCCAGATCTTTGATTTGACAATAGGAAGGAAATAACTCCACAGACACATTATTGTCATGTGTAAGCTTAGAAACAGACAAAAGACTTTTAGTGACGTTAGGAACATAAAGAACATTTTAAAGTGTAAATCTATGAAGAGGAGACAGCAAACTAGACTGACCAAAATATCTAATAGCCAGAGATTTACCATCACCAACTTGAACACTACCTGAAGTGGGGGACATAGATCCCTGATCAGGAGTGTGAGCATCATTAGTTATGCGATGGGAAGCACCTGAGTCAGGAACCCAAGCATTATCTTCCAAAACAACAGGGGTGGCTATATGAGTTTGAGCAACTACAACAAGATAGGTAGGGGAAGTAAACTGATGAGAGCCAGATGGTATAGAGACATGCTGAACATGGGACACAAAAGAAGGAGGAGTCCCAGCAATAGAGGGCAAGGAAATGACCAGAGATGGTTGATGTTCCAGAGAAGTAACCAAGGTGAGGGAGGTAACCTGCTACCAGCCAGAACAGTAGAATTAGGAGAAGAAAAGACATATTGAAACTCATATGGGAAAGAGCAACCAGGATGAGAGAAAGGAGAAGTGTAGTAGATAGAGGGATAGTGAGGAACAGAGGGCACAAAATGAACTTGAGGACTTGCAGGATATCTGTCACCAGTCCCTTGACCCCTTTGAGAAGCCTCATTTTTGAAATTCATATCAAACTGAAAGTAACATCTTTCAACAAGATGACCATAACGACCACATAACTGACACTGAGGGCGATTATTGTTGTTAAATCTACCCCTACCTCTACCCATGTTACCATCATAACCACACCTAGCCCCACTAATAGTATCTTGCTCAAATTGAGAAGAAGTAGGTTGATTTGAAGAGACGGCAACATAGGCAACAGGAGAAACAGTAGTATCAACAGATGAAGCAGAACTAGAAATAGATGAAGTATTAACAGAGCTGACATGTGTAGAGGAAAGCATAGTATGATTAATACAACCAGAAACAGAAGAAACCAAAATTCCCTGCCTAGCATCAGCATCTAAAAATAAAGTACTAGCAGCATCAACAGAAGCAGAAGTATTTCCAGCAGTGAGAACAGTAATAACCGACTCAAATTTAGGAGGTAGACCATTCAAGATAGTCGTAACATGCTCTTGTTCAGATATAACTTCTCCACAGTTAGCTAAATTGTCTCTAATAGATTTGACTTTTAACAAATAATCTCTCATACTCAAATCTCCCTTCTTTTGAGTATGAAGTAACCTCCTAAAATACATCAACTTAGAAGTTGTTTTCCCACTATATGCCCTATGTAAGGTATTCCAAATGGAGGAAGCAGTGTTCATGCCGATTAGTTGAGGTAAGACACCTTCACTAACAGTGGATAATAACCAAATGGCTAAAGCACCATATTGCTCTTCATAATCCTCAAACTTAGATTAATCAAAACAATGTTATTCCTAGTGATGTATTCAGGGGGAGGTTTAACGTTACTATCAACATACTTATTGTCATAGAAGATAGTTATTGTCATCTAGAATTACATTAATTTTCTTAGTGGAGAACAGAGGACGAGTCGGCTCTTGAGAACCAGTTTGAGGTAAATCAGTAGTAACATTGTCAACACGATTACCAGAATCTAAATGAGCAGAGACATTCTCAGGTATAGCCATTGCAGATAGATGCACCAAATATCCAGAACAAGAAAGAGAAACCAAACGAACAACGCAAACATAGCAACTGAAAAAATGAAGCTGCTGAGACGAACGATCAACACAGTAGATCCACAACAGAACAATCCAACCAGATATAACACACAAACAAAATCTCAGCAGAAAGACAACATAAGCAACCATATAACAGAAGAGAAATAGATCTAACAGAGTGAACCAAACAAGATTAGATCCACATCAAGACAAAAAACTGAAGATGAAACGATCTCACCAGATTGAAGCCAAACAACAACTCCGTGAGCACGAAGGATTTCCTGAGGCAACTCAATCAATAACACGAACAAAAGAAAACAACTCCGTCAACACAAACGTCTTTCGGAAATCACCGTTGATAAAGATCTCCTGAGACACCATCATCAAAAAACGAACGTCGCCGGAATCCGATATCACCAGACGCACCTTATATCACCAGAATCCGACATCGTAGCCAGCAAGAACACCGCCGGAAAATAGCTCTGATACCATGTTGTAAAACGTAGATCAGGCCACACAAAACAGAGAACAAGGATGAACAAAGGAAAAATAGAACGACAGATGAGAAACCCTAGAAGGGCTGAAGAACGAAGAAGATAACCCTAGGTAAAAACAAAATAGGGAAAAAGAAAATTAACTCTGAAATTGATACAGAAATTATAATGAACTTTTATTAAAATTCAACTTAACTAAACAAATACAATAGTATGCCTTTTATAGAAGCCCAAGACAGATAGTAACAACCTGTAACTATCTAACTAAACAGGGTGGCCCACCACATAACAAACCCAACCTTGTAACAAACCCATCTAGAATTATTCAAATACAAATTTATTCTAGAACAATATTATATACACTCTATCAGTGGATAGCTTCTTTTATAGCAAGCAGTTCGGCAGAGGTGACCTCGATTATTCCTGCTGCTTTAGAAAATAGCATCAAAGTGACATTATTCAAGTTTCTAAGGATTCCAACCAAATCCCCCTTTTACAGCTCCATCAACATTAAATTTGAGAGAGGAGCAGCAATGAGTCTTCCTCACCTGTTTTATCACCACGTGAAAATTTAATAAAATCCTCAATTAGAAAAATACAATTATATCATCAAAATGGGGTCAATGCCCCACCCACCTACAACATACATTCTTCTCTTCTACTAATCAATGATTAAATTTTGTTTTATAACTGAAAATGTTTAGGCTTGAATTCATTCATATAATTAAAATATGCGAATTTTCTATCAAATTTATTGAATTTAAATTTTATTATAAGTGAAATGAATTATGTTTAGCTCTGTTGTGGTCTCATCTAAATATTTTTTCGTTCTCAATCTTATATTAAATCTTTTTAGTTACAGTTATTTAGACATTTTTTTATTATTGTGCATGTAAACTTTCTTTAAAAAATTCCCACAAAATCAAGTGTTAAGAAATTAAAATAAAAAATGGGAGACTCCCCCAGTCTCCACTTCACATCCAAAAATGATAAGAAGAAGAAGAAACGGGTAAGGTGGCATTTTCAAAGAGTGCATCGAACCCAAGGCCTATGCCACTAGAAACTATGATAAAACCATGAATTTTGCGGCGTGGGAAATCCCGGACAACTCAGCTTTCTAGATTATTATAGAATTAATTTTAAAAAATTCATACAGTATTAACGATTGATTTCTCTGATAATTTATTTATTCCCAAGTCCCAACTAATCTTGTATATATATGTATGTTATTTTTACAAGGTTTATAAGGTAGTATCTGTTCATAGATAATTCTACAGTAGATGACATATATCGCAATATACCACTATTTATATGTATCACAATGTACCATTGATTGCTTTAATTAGTTTTAAAATTTTAAGGACAGAAAAGTGCTATTATCCACTTTGAAAATAAAATCTTAAAAAATATTTTTTATATTATTTTTCATATTTTCTTAATTTTTTAATTTAAAAAATAATTAAATTTTTATTACTATAATAATTCTTAAATTCACTTTAATTTAAGGGTAAAGTTCACAAATGGTCACTAAACTTTGATCAATTATTCAATTTGATAGCCAAACTTCCAATTGATTCAACGTCACTATTAACTTTTAGTTTTGTTTCAATTTGACCGTTGGCTCGTTAACAACTGTTAAAAGGGTGATGTGGCTGTTAAAATATTTTGTATAATAACATATGTAGTCCTCCATATTTATACATTTAAACAATTTAGTCCTAGTTCGATAGAAATAATAAATTTAACCCTCATTATTTCAAGGGTAAAGTTCACAAATCGTAACTGAAATTTGATAAATTATTCAATTTAGTAACCAAACTTTTAATAGCTTCAATGTTACCATTAAACTTTTAGTTTTGCTTCAATGTTACTATTGATGCGTTAACAGATTTTAACGTCAGTTAATATTTTATATCATAACACATTTAGTCCTTCACGTTTATACATTCAAATAATTTAGTCCTAATTTGAAGAAAAAAAAAATTTAACTCATATTATTTAAATATTATTTCAGTTTGGTCTTATTTTTATTAAAAATAAATTAATCTTAAACTTTAAACCTTAAACCCTAAATCGAATCGTAACTACTAACCCCTAAATCACCGATCGAATAGGTTAATGCATTTCCCGTAATCTATTTGCATCGTTTTTAACTTTCTTAATTAGTTGACTTATTATTACATTGTAGCATCACAATATCAAATTCGATCAACAAGTCAACAACAAAGATATTCTATACAAAAGCAGAGAAATAACAAATTAAAAGTTAGAGTTAATCCTAGACGAATGATTTAACTTTGAATAGATGATGAGTTGAAAAGAAAACAAGAAAACGACCTGTTGATATCGGAGGTTAAAAATTTGTAGAGCTTATTAGCTCAGCAACTCCTCAACTTATGTGTAACTCTCTAAACCAGATCTAGAAGAAAAGACCGAATTTAAAACGTTAAGTTTGAAAACTTTCCCTCAAAAAATCTAATTTTAAAAATTATATTTTATTTAAAATAAAATAATATAAATTTAATAATAAATAAAAATAAAATATCATAATAGATATTCGAATGATTATATAAAATCTCTAAATTAAAATAACAGTAGATGAACTAAAAATAATCTCAAAATATAAATAGTTTAAAATTACATCAATGTCTCAAAATAATAAATAGAAATCTGATTAAACTAAAATAGTTTCGGACTGAATGATAAAATAACCAATTTAAATATGAGATCCTCCAAGTACCACGTCGCCTAAAGCCCAAAGATATTTGTAAGAGGAAACTATGAGATAGTAAGCTAAAGAGCTTAGTGTGTCTCTAAAGTGCAAGAAAAACCATAATTATAAAACATAATATTATTTTGAATGAAAACTTTTAAACCATAACACAAATCACAAGCACAGTGCAATGCACCCAACTATAACCGCCATAAGAAGAGTAAGGTTCCCCAGGACCACTCACTACATTGTCACCATCCGAAGTGGAACTCAGCCCGAAGGGTGGAACCATTGATCCGAAGTGAAATTCAACCCGAACGATGAAATCACTGAACTTCCTCCGTATAAATCCCAACCCATGCTCATACATATATGATGTTTAAAAATCAAATTTCATAAACACAGTTCCATAAATCAGATATTCCGTAAACATACTTCATAAATCATAGTCCATAAGTCCATAAATCATAGTCCATAAATCGTAGTCCATAAATCATAGTTCCATAAATCCGATGTTTCGTATATCAAATTTCCATAAATCATAATTAAAAACACATTATAAAATCGTATGCATATGATGTCAACCATACAAACCACAATACATATAAATAATCACAAAGAGGTAAAACACCAACACATAGAAAAAATAGTATATAATTTAATTATAGCATCGTAAGAAAACACACCTTAGCCAAGCTATACTCAACATATAGAATGATGTGATTTTCCTTGATCAGAAGTATTGGATCTAACTGTATCGGTATCGAAGTAAACATGGTGTTGAAGGGATTAACGAACAAGAAGGGGTATAGAGCGGTGGGGATTATTACATAGGAATTTAACAAATCAATAAAAGATTTTGGCGGCATGAAATTATATAAAAAGGTAGGGTTCTTGGGGTGATCTTATTTGAACTATGTGTGTGTATATATATAGGGAGAGTAAACCTAATTTAAGTAAAATAATTAAAGTGATATAGGATAGAAAAAAATAAAAATAAATAAAATAATTAAAAGAAGACGAGTGAATTAGAATTCCATTTAAAATCAAAGAACTATATAATAATAATAATAATAATAATAATAATAATAATAATAATAATAATAAACGATTAAAAAAAACGAAATCACAAATCAAATTGAAATTCAATTTGATAAAAGGTTATTTATGGAGCCAGTCCTTAAACTTTCAAAAAAATTTATATTAACTTTCAAGTTTGATAAAAATTCTTATTTAGTCCATTAAAAAAATTAGGGTTTTAAATTCCCAAATCATTAGGGTTTTAAGAATTAGTGATTTTGAAATTATGTTTCTAAATTAGATATTTTTCGAATCTAGGATCTACAATTTAGACGTAATTTTTTGGTGTTACATTACGAGCCAAAAGTTTTCCTTTTTTATTTGTTTCGGTGCAAAAATAGAGGGAAGTGGAAGAGTTTTTTCAGGTTGGGGAGAGGGGAATGTAGAGTTTGTTGAATTTGATTTGGTTCATATGAAATTGCAAGGGTTTTGGACAAAGAGGGCAATGTAACTGGTGACCAGAATTTATAAACAAAGTTCTCCTTTTATCTCAGACCCGTTTCTGAGACTTTGGTGGCCCATGGGCGTACTTAAAAAATAGGCCCCTAATTAAGAGTGAGCGTTCGATCGAGTTAAATTGAGTAAAAAAATTCAAGTTATGCGAGTTTAGCAGTCCTTACGACTCAAACTTTATCTACTAAATACTAAAATTTTGAGTTATTAGAATTTTTAATTTACAACTCAAACTTTATTTGAATTTTTTTTTCGAGTCAAGACGAGTCGAGTTGAAAAAATCAATTTTTTCGAGTCGAATGGAGTTTTGCTCACCATTTCCCCTAATAACGGGTATTGGAAAAAAATAAAATTTGAAATTAGACCCTTAGTAACAAGTGATATATATATATATATAAATGGGTCCCTATTAGCAATTTTGAAAAAAAAATGAATTGTAAGAGTATTTTTGTAATAACAAATATAGGGAAAAAATAGAAACCTGATAACAAGTATTGAAAAGTTAAAATTTAAGACTATGCATGTAATAACAAATATTAGGGAAAATAGACCATAGATAACAAGTATTGAAAAAAATTGGACTCGTAATAACAAGTATCAGAAAAAATAAAATTTAAGACTAGGGCCCTAATAACAAATATTAGAAAAGATAGGCCCCTAGTAACAAGTATTGAAAAATTGGCCTCATAATAACAAATATTAAAAAATTTGTACCCTAATAACAAGTATTGAAATAACAATAAATAATAAAAAATAGGCCCCTAATTACAAGTATTCAAAAAAATAGCATATAATAACAAGTATTGAAAAAAATTATACCCCTAATAAAAAATATCGGAAAAAAATAAAATTTAAGAATAGAACTCTAATAACAATTATTAAAAAATTAAAATTAAAATAATAAATATTAAAAAAATATTAAACCTTAATTATAAATATTCGAAAAAAATGGGCCCTGGGCGGGCGCCCCTATTGCCCATGCCCAGGGACGGCTCTGATCATAGCCATAAATAAAACTGAAACAACATAAAAATTGTTACTGCTAATGTGTTCATGACTTTAGATTTTACGGATTTAGAGTTTAGACTTTCAAGTTTAGGGTTTATGAGTTATGATTTATGGTTAAGTTGTTTAAGAATTTAAGTTTTAAGTTTAGGGTTTATGATTTATGGGTTGAGTTTATGTTTTTGAGTTTAGGGTTTAGAGCTAAATTATTTTTAATAAAAAATAGGAACAAATTGAAATAATGTTCAAATAATGATGATTAAATTTATTATTATAATTTGAATTAGGACTAAATTGTTTGAATATACAAACATGAAGGACTAAATGTGTTATTATTTAAAATACTGTAACTAGCGTTTAAATATGTTAACGGATCAGTGGTAACTTTGAAGCAAAACTAAAAGTTTAATGGTAGCATTGAAGCAATTGAAAGTTTTGTTACCAAATTGAATAATTTACCAAAGTTCAGTTATCATTTGTGAACTTTACCCTTGAAATAATGAGGGTTAAATTAATTATTTCTTTCGAATTATGACTAAATTGTTTGAATGTGTAAACGTGAAAGACTAAATAATTTACCAAAGTTCAGTTATCATTTGTGAACTTTACCACATCGCCATTTTCACAGTTGTTAACGAGTTAACGGCTAAATTGAAACAAAACTAAAAGTTTAATTGTAACATTGAAGAAATTGAAAGTTTGATTACCAAATTAAATAATTGATCAAAGTTTAATGACCATTTATAAATTTTACCCATAATTAAAGAGAATGTAGGAATTATTATAGTAATAAAAGTTTAATTATTTTTTAAATTAAAAAAGAAAAGAAAAACTAAAAAATAATATAAAATTGTTTTTTTTAAATTTTATTCTAAAAGTGGATAATAACACTTTCGGTCATTAGGATTTCAAATCTAATTAAAACAATTAATAGTACATTGCGGTACATATAAATAGTGGTACATTACGGTACATGTCATTTACTGTAGAATTATCCATCTGTTCATATATATTTTTAACTAGGGGTGTTTAAATTCGGGTACCCGGGTTTTCGGGTACCCGAAAAACTGGGTATTAGGTTTGCCGGCCCGTGTCCCGACCCGTAAATATCGGGTACCCGATAATCAGGTACCTGTTAAACCCGGGTACCCGGTTCTATTTTTTTGATATTTTATTTATTTTAAAATAAAAAAACCCTTAAAAGTTTATAACACATGATCCAAACAAAAAATATATGATTTGAAGTTTATAACCATATATAAGAAAGACATTACAAATATTAATATCGATCGTGATTTTTTTTAATCTCATATTTTTTAAAGAAACCTACTAATGCATAAATGCAATAGAGAAACCTTGTTGTTTGTTTCATATCGAATCTTACATATTCACAAATTAATATTTTTTTGTTGAAAAATTTAAAACATGAAAGCATATAATACAAATATATAATGAATTTAGAGATTTAAATACAATTCTAAAGTAAAAATATTAAGTAATCTAATAAAATAAAAAATAAAAAAATAGGAATCGGGTACCCGAAAAAATCATATTTTTTGACCCGGGCCCGACCCGGGTAAAAAACATTTCCAGGTAAATACCCGTTTATTTGTGTTCGGGTAGTCGGGTCGGGTAGTTCGGGTCGAGTAATTTTGAACACCCCTATTTTTAACCATTTGATAATGTAGACACACCTTGTAGACATAATTATTGAACTCGGGTCTTCTAGGATGAACATCATCCATTTTTCTACTGGGACCACTTGTTGAGTTTAAAATGAGATTTTTTTAATCCGCAAACGTATGATTTTATTGAGAAATAAATCATACATGCCAACATTATCATAGTCCTCATTAAAATCCTCTTTAACCATGGAGCGAGAAACTAAAAATTTCCTTGTCACTTGGAAGAATCAATTTTCTTATTTTGAAATAAAAAAACTAGAGAGAATCGCCACCGGTCACTTGGTTTAGGTGACCTGGGTCCATAAAACCAAAGATTTTGTAAAATAGATTCGGGAGTTGGTTACGTGTGGGAAAAGATTAACACCCATCATGCCCGCAATCGGTACCAAATCATACGTTACTTTTATCGATGGATATTATTAAAATTTAAATTGAATTTTATCAAATGTTCTTAATCAAATATAAGCTTTAATTAAGTGGGCTTTAACACTTGGTGAGTTTGAATTAGTTAGTCCTTTAATTAATAAGGATGACTATACATTCGAACCATAGATTAAATAGACATCGAATAAGATCGACTACCATGTTAATTTATTGTTCGAATCAAGTACACCACCTTTATGCATGATGCAAACAATTAAGTATGATGTTATGACTTGTCAAATTTTATTATATTGAGCTTACCTTTAGAAAATATAAATTAATTCGAATATTTGGTTAATATCCATTAAATGAAGATATTACGATACAAATACTCAAGTTAATAAATACATCCTTTTTATAGTTAAGAATTAATTAATCATCAAGGTGAATATAAAATTAAAAGAGATTAAATGAAGGATGAGTCTAGAGCCGAGCTACGCACACCGCTGAACATCACTAACGCAATACACCGCCGAATACTTTTAACACTCCGAAAAACGGGCTAGAAGATTTGGGTGAATTATCGAAATCGAGTTGAAATTTTACATTAGACTTAATTAATTAATTAATTCCAAAAAAAGTTGAATTGATTAAATTGGTTTCTTATAAATTTATGGTGGTTAATACTTTTAGAAATATTTTAATGAGTTTGTCAAATGACGAAATTGAACTTGAGTAATTTTATAAAGGGTTGATTTAATATTATATTACATAATGACTAAATTATAAGAATTGCAAGATTTTATTAATGGCAATTTTGTAAAAAGAGATTTAGTGGTATTTTTAATGGAATTATTAAATAAATAAAGAGATATATTTTTCATCTTGTTTTTAGTTAAAAAAAGTTGATAGGTATGATTTTTTAAAAGAAGAGAAAGACATTTTTAAGTTTCTCTTGTTGAAAATTAAGAAGGGATTTTATCTTCAAATGGGTTTTTCATCAAGTAAGGTGAGAAAATGTTCTTCAATAAATTTCTATATGATTTTGATTATTAATCAATGATTTCTCTTGCCTTGAGATAATTAAGACGAACATTTAATGGAATTATTGGATTTTAATGAGTTTTTTTTATAAATCTTGATTAGATTATAATAATATAATGATTTTTGTTCTAATAATTTGTGCATGGGTAATAATAATCTAAAGTTAATTTTATAATTTAATTCCCGAAATTAATCTAATTAGTTGAATTTAGATTTAAATTCTTAAAAGAGTTTTTAATTGAATGGTTGATTGAATTATTTGATCACATATTTGTGTGTGCCAACCATGTTTATAATCATAAAAATTTTAAGCCTGAAAAATAATATTCGAACGAGGAAGGCATGGCTGAGCAGGGGAATTACGAGGTTTTGGGCAGAACTTGCCAATCCCTCGGTGGGACTGAATTTTGGCGTGATTTTGCTGTTGTTGTTTCCTTTATTTGTGCTGCGTAGGCAGCAAGGGAAATGGAGAGAAAGGCTGGTGCAGCCTTGGCGCAAGAATTGCACGTTATGTACAAAAAAAAAAGGGGGGGGGGGGGGATTGGATATCGGGCAGTAGAATTTTAGGAGAAAGATATTTTTGAGCGTGGGATTTAATTGTGATGATGGTTATATAATAAATTGGTTACCTTAACATGGTTCTAATTTTATTAATTCTTGTATTTTTTTTAGAGGTTGGCGATTGTTCAGACGTTTTTTGATTAGGCGTCGAGGTATTGACGTTAAGATGTCGGCATCGAGGCAATATCAAGTTGGTGAATACAAATATATTTTTAGTACTGTAAAGATGTTTCAATTATGACTTTGGGAGTTTAGTTAAAGCATAACAAGCTTAGTTAAGTTCGAAAGTAAGTTTTTTCTATTTTCGCCTTTTGAATATCAGTTTGATATGGACTTGAGTTACATGTTTTGGTTTAAAAAGCATGATTTGGTTTATTTATTGTTATATGCATCTTTTAAATGATATAGAATGATTTACCAAGTATATGGATGCGTAAGAGCATTAAGAAATGGTTCCTAATTGGAATGTGGTTCTTGCCTTTAGCAATGTAATTTTGCATATGAAAAATGTTTTGTTAAATGCATATGGGAAATAGTAAAGTGAACGTGTTTAAAACTGTATATTGGATATGTAACAAATAAAAATAAAGTATCCGTTATAGTTGGCATGTCATAGGGTTTAAAGTGCACTATAATATGTAAAGTCGATCGCACCACGATCCTTGAGGAAAACAGTTTAACTAGGCTACTCGGACTGTTAGGTTATCACTTGGGGTCTGCAGTTTAACTAGGCAACCCAAGTTGATAACGTCTTGCGGTTAACTAGGCATGTTATGAGTTTGTGGAGGTAAGACCACCATATGAGTTGGAGGATGTAAGACCATCAGAAAATTCGTGTATCTGATGTAATTTTTATGAAACAATGATTTAGTGAATGGTCACACTAATTAGCAATATTTATGAATCAAAGTGGAAAACTATTATGTATATGGTTGTTATGCATATTATGTTTTTAAAGAAGTAAGCAAACTGTGTTAGTTTTACGCTCATATCTTACTTTTCAATGAATGCATGGTTTATGTCGGTAGAGCTTATGATTTGATTAAGCATGTTTTATATAAATGTTTTGAGAATGAAAATATTGTTATGAAAGCATGAAGTTTATGTTTCGAATAATCATGTTTTGTTTAAATGCTTTGAAAATGGCAAGTTTAACTTGCTTTAATATAGATTTTTAATATCCGTTTTGGTTTTGAAAATGCATTGACATTTTACCTTTTTTAGTGTACTCACTAGGCATTATATGATTACGCTCTCTTCTTCCACCAATACAGTGAATAAAACATGTGTAGGGTTGTGGTCCGAGGCAAGGAGGGATCCCAAAACAAACATATTAAAAGAGTATGCTTACGAGCATTATCATTATTTGTAATAAGGCAATGTGGGTAAATTATTGGGATGTATTATTTTATTCAAAAACGATATCTTAATTAATTTTTATTACGTTGATGATGATTTTATTTAATGATTAAGATGTTGGTTTATTTAATACCATTTGCACTTGATGGATATGATATAATGATTTAAATGGTTTAAATAATAACTGGATTGATAGCTTGTGATTTAAGAGTATTTATGGTCATATTGTTATGGAACAACTTCTCACGACCGAGCAAGCCGCACACATAGGTGCCTGCCTTAGCACACCAAGTCCTTCACCCGACCGAGGGACCCGAGTAGATGCCAACACCACACGCCAAGGGGCCATGCACAACACCGCACGTGGTATCCAAAATCGAGAGAGCTGATCCGGAGCACTTCTAGCGCACCATGGGGCCAAGTCAAGCACCCCATGTGATGCCCACGAGAGTAGGACCCAAGGGGGCACGTTGCATGCACCCGAGGGGGCCTTGCCAAGCCTCAACTATGCCGCCCAAGCCATGGAGCCCGAGTCTGCACCCGACGTGCACTCCAAGGAGGCCAAGTCTGCACCCGACGTGCACACCAAGGAGGCCAAGTCTGCACCCGATGTGCACACGAAGGGGCCTAAGGGAAGCCCATCCGAGTTGCCCACACCCCTAGGGCCCAATTTAGTACCAAGCATGCTAAAGAGGGGGTTTTGGACACAAGAATCGGGCCATGCCAAGCCTAATCCGCCCAAGAGACTAAGACCCTTGTTGAGTTGTCATCTTTTGACCAACACACATGGAAAGTTGTCCACCATGGAGTCATACTTGGGGAAAGTCTTCTATGCCACCTAAACCATGATGTCATAGCCTTGTATTATAGGAAACTATGCATTTGTGTGATAAGCTTCCCATAGTTAGGAGATTGTATATTGGAGATTCATCCATAGCCCTTGGATCAAATCTCCCTTAGCCGTTAGATCGAGATGGCCAATGATATAAATAGAGCCTTCCCCACCCATTGTAAATCATTCCACACTTTCTGAGTTCTTGAGTAAGAGTTTAACAATTTCTCTTCAATCTTTGTCTTGCCATTCGTTCTTGTCTTTACTAGCCATCATCACCATTTTCCCACAAAGCTTCCGCCGCGTCAAGTTCTAAGCGCTCTAGCTTAGATATTCGAAGGCTGACTTAGTCCTCGACTTAAGATCGACGACTAAGTCCGCACGGGTTAGCGAGTCGAAACCTAGCCCCGTGACAAGTGGTATCAGAGCGAAGCTCCGTATCCTAACCGAGTCAAGAGGTGGCGCAAGGAAGAAAGATCATTGCGACAAAGATGAGCGTGAAATCACAAAGGGTCTCGTTTGAAACTGAGGTGAGCAAATCACAATTTTGTGATCTTCTTGGTAATAAACCGTGGTTTTGTTATTTTTGCAGAGACAACCATGATGCCAAAGGCTTCCATAGGGAGAGATAGTCAAAGTGTTGGATTTGTAAAGATCCACATCGAATGATCGTGTGCCCAAAGAGGAGAAGCTTTGTCGCCCACAAGAGGAGAGTTGGGGAACGGTTAGAGTGCTTCCGATGCAATGGGCCACACAAGTCCTGGGAATGCTCGCACCGAACCAAGCAGTCCAAGGTACATGACGAGCTCAACGAAACCGAGGCTTTGAAGCTTCATTCGAGGAGCAAGGCTTGCCCGATGAGACCGAGGCCACAAAGCTTGTTTTCTTGTTTGGGGAACCGCCAATTAGTATGGTGGTTGGGGCATCAAACTTCGAGAGTGAAGTCTTGATGTGCGAAAGGTTGCCAATGGGCAACGAGTCCACAAAGCCGTGGGAGAAGCCCGGTCCCGTAAAGTGTTCGAGTGAGCAAATCCGCCCACCTCAAGCCAAGAGTGGCCGCGAAGAGGAGGAGCACGAGTTTGTAAAAATTGTGTTTCCCGACATCGAGTTAAAAGCACTAGTGGATTCAAGTGCATATTCGTTGATAGTGTCCAATCAAATTGTAGATTGGTTAGACCTTCAAGTTGAGGAGGTAAGTGGAGAATTCGAAACCATCAATTCTTACAAAGGACCGATTGAAGGAACTGCATGGGACGTGAACGTTCGAATTCGAGATTGGTGTGGAACAACCAACATCAAGGTAATATCTCATCATTTTCTTGATGAATATAAAGTTATTATTGGATTATCTTGCCTTGAACAAATTAATGCACTTGCCTTGCCAAAACCCGACGTAGGGTGTGTTGCAGATCCACACCGACAAGGCGTTGAGTCATTGAGCCATGATGAGAGAGATAAGGCAAATGCGTCACCAAACATTCATGAAAGAATGTGTGAGATCGAGACATCCAATGATGACGAGACCATGGAAGAGTCCATGGGAGTCCCCAAGGCAATGGGTTCCAACACCATCGAAGGAATTCTCTTAGATAAGGGAGTTCCGATTGCTCGAGAGAGCCGAGCGCTCAATGAGTCTGAGAAGAGGTACTCGGATCTTGAGAAAGAAGTGATTGTTGTAGTTCATTTCCTCGCACACATGGAGACATCGACTACTTGGGTCAAGGTTTGCTGTGTATTCCGAGAATCCTTTGAATAATTATTTTCTAACCCAAGGAAAGTTGTCTCGTAAGCAGGTTCGTTGGCGAAGAATTCTTGCAAAATTCGACTTCACTTGGAAGTACAACCCAAGGTTGTCGAATGATGTAGCCAATGCCTTAAGCCGAGGGTACAAGGTGGGGCATGCTAGTTGTCCGCCAATGAGTGAGGTGGACCATGAGATCGAGGACGAGAAGCCTTTGGAGTTGCCAAAGACATCGCCACCAAAGAGTGAGGTAGTTTGTGAGATCGAGTTTCCATCCGAGTTTGATGAAGTGGATCGAGTTCCCAAGGAAGAGGGGCTAGCAC
Source organism: Hibiscus tridactylites (assembly GCA_958450335.1). Lineage (NCBI taxonomy): Eukaryota > Viridiplantae > Streptophyta > Magnoliopsida > Malvales > Malvaceae > Hibiscus > Hibiscus tridactylites. The sequence continues at coordinate 71,179,481 of OY288274.1, read as the reverse complement.
TTTTCTACGAAGAGTTGCAAGCCAAGTTTGCTGAGTGGTCAATGTCCATGGACGAGTGGTATGATCCCATGGAACCGAGCCAAAGCGCTGTGATGGAAGGAGCAAGCCGAAAGTCTCCAAACATTACACAAGCCAAGGAGGTGATGCCCAAGAGCATCGATGAGGGGCCAATCCATGCCAACAACACTTGCCTTGGTTATCGACAAGGCATAATGGATCGAACCGACAAGGACCTTGCGTCCGAGGTAAGTGATTCTTTATATGAAGAATCAAATCTAACCCTTGGTCATTTAGTTGTTTGTAGGACGCCTACAAGATCGAACGTGGAGCCAAATCGAGCCATGGTGCAAGTAGGCAAGAATGCCTATGGATGGGAGAAGCCATCGAAGCCGAGGGAACACCTCACCCTAACTATCCTAGTCAAGCCGTGCAACAAGGATAATGAGGAATCGAGTGACGAGGTGGTTGGAGCAAGCTGAGAGCCTCCAACCTTCATCCAAGTCGAGGGACAAGTGCTAGAGAGCACTGAAGTGGGGTCATTCCATGACCTCGCCATCATCACTTGCCTTGAGTATCGACAAGGCTTAGTGAAGCCACCCGATTAGGACATTGTGTCTGAGGTGAGTGAGTCTTTTCTTGATGATTTGGGGTCTAACTTGCTCTGTTTCCATCCACATGTTGCTTGCGAGATCAAGAAAGGAGTCGAGTCGAGCCGTGGAGCAAGTAGGCGAGAAGGCCTACGAGATCGAGTTGCCATCAAGAGAGCAAGCAGACCTTGCCATCATTCCTAAGCCATTGGACGAGGATGCCGATGGCCGAGAGTGGAGCGAACCGAGCCAAGCACAAAGCAAGGCGAATGTCTCCTTTGACGAGGAGGCACCACCCACCGAGATAGACCGAGAGCCAAGGCACGAAGGCCTTGCATTTTGTACAAGAGTTCCCTTAGCCGAATGAGGACTTGATGAGGAGCCGAGGCCGTTCGATGACGAGACGACCGAGACTCATCATCGCTTATCGACGAGGGCGCCGATAGATACAATGGGGGAGAATGTCACAGACCAACTTCCCACGACCGAGCAAGCTGAACACATAGGTGCATGCCTTAGCACACCAAGTCCTTCACCCGACCGAGGGACCTAAGTAGATGCCAACACCACATGCCAAGGGGATATGCACAACACCCCACGTGGTGTCCGCAACTGAGAGAGCCGAGCCGGAGCACTTCCAGCGCACCATGGGGCCAATTCAAGCACCCCATGTGCTGCCCACGAGAGTAGGACCCGAGGGGGGCACGATGCACGCACCCGAGGGGGCCTTGCCAAGCACCCTCCATGCCGCGCAAGCCATGGAGCCTGAGTCTGCACCCGACGTGCACAACAAGGGGCCTAGGGGAAGCCCATCTGAATTGCCCACACCCCTAGGGCCCGATTTAGCACCAATCATGCTAAAGAGAGGGGTTTGGACAAAAGAATCGGGCCATGCCAAGCCCAATCCGCCCAAGAGACCAAGACCCTTGTTGAGTTGTCATCTTTTGACCAACACACATGGAAAGTTGTCCATCATGGAGCCATACTTGGGGAAAGTCTTCTATGGCACCCAAGCCATGATGTCATAGCCTTCTATTATAGGAAACTATGCATTTGTGTGATAAGCTTTCCATAGTTAGGAGATTGTATCTTGGATATTCATTCATAGCCCTTGGATTGAATCTCCCTTAGCTGTTAGATCGAGAGGGCGAAGGCTATAAATAGTGCCTTCCCCACCCATTGTAAATCATTCCACACTTTCCGAGTTCTTGAGTAAGAGTTTAGCAATTTCTCTTCAATCTTTGTCTTGCCATTCTTTCTTGTCTTTCCTAGCCATCATCACCATTTTCCCACAAAGCGTCCACCGCGTCAAGTTCTAAGCGCTCTAGCTTAGGTATTCGAAAGATGACTTAGTCCTCGACTTAAGATCGACGACTAACGCCGCACAGGTTAGGGAGTCGAAACCTAGCCCCGTGACAATATGCGTTAATTTCTTAATTAATCTTTAAGCCTGTATTGAGGTCTTTACCTTTTGGTTCTTATTGAATAACGTTTTATTTTTTGGATAGCATGTCTCTAGATTACTTGTATAAATATGAATTGTGTTGAATAATTGGTATGTAATTATTTAAGCCCATGTATTTAATGATGATATAATAATGGAAGTATGTCAATGTTATTTGTAAGTAATTGGATAAGTTTGAGTTGGGATTCGAATCCCTAAAATGCATTTTAGAGCAGCCATGTATCGAAATGGTTGCATTTTAATTCGATTAATGGTTTTTACCAAGTTTAGTTTCTTTGCATTATGGTCACCATATATTGTTGTATCAATTGAATAAGTAAATGATGTCCGTTCGACCTAAGATTTTGCAAGCATGCTTATAATGTATCTGTTGAGTGGATCGAATGATCGAAATAAACCAAGAGGGGGGGTGAATTGGATTTTTAAAGTTTTTGGTGGTGGAATTGACAAATAAAAATAGTAGACAAGGAATTTTAGAGTGGTTCAAGTTCCAATCGAACTCTACATCCACTAATTGCTCTTCCTCTTTTCTAGGCTAAGAAGGTAACCGTTAAAATTTCGGTCAAATTTCTACCCAAAATTTGACCCAATCCTCACACAATAGAAATAAAGAATTTGTTGGCTAAAACAAGTATCTCTCAATACACAATATAGCCCAATTACAAGCACTCAACCCAATTGAAATGATAAGAATGAAAAATACAATTGGGGTTACAAGACAATAATGGGATTTAGGCACAAATGCTTGGATTTGATGTTTGGATGTTTTCTTTAGGATTAATAGTTGTTGCTGAAGCTTTTAGAGGTCCCTTTTATACTTTCTCATTGAATTCTACCCGTTGTGGTTGTTGCATTCATCAATAGAGCCGTTGGGGGATTTTATCTTCCTTCCATAAATGCAGTCTGCAACCAACCATTCGAAACGCCGACCCTATTTCAAAATAGACCAAAATAGAAAGAGCCGTTGGGGTGCATTAAAGAGCCCGTATCGAAATGGATAAGCTTGTTTCAATACGCTAAGAGCTGTTTCGAAACATTTTTGCCACTGTCAAGGCCTGTATCGAAACGACTTGAAATCATTTCGATACGCCTTAACGACTTGTTTAAAATCAGTTAAAAACTTTCAACGGTCATATTTTTAAATCTGACTTGAAGAACGTTTCGAAACGTTGGATGTCGTTTCGATACGGTGTCTCGATGTTCTTAAGCCGTTTCGAAACTCGTTTTGAAACAAGCTTTATAGTGTTGAAATCCTTTTGATACCCGCTCCGAAACATGAGTTCACAGTTTCAAAAGTGTTTCGAAACGCCTTAGGCCGTTCCGAAACGGTGACTCGAAAATCACTGTTTTGGCTTCAAGAACACTTAGAAAAGTTTTGATAAAATTAGTTTTTAATTAAGCATTTTCTTTTAAACATATTGAGAGGTTTGAGGACTTAAAAATTCATTTTCACATTTTCAATTTAGTCCTTAAATTCTTTAGTTATATCAAAATCAAATTATCGGTTTCACAATCTCCCCCTTTTTGATATAACAAAACCAAAGTTAGAATTTTTAAGAGTTTTGAAAATTTAGAATATATTCCAACTTCCCCTCAATTTAAGATGGGTTTTAAAGTTTTAAAAAATTTAAATTATAGTTTTAAAAACTTAAAAACACTTAAAACGAATTTTGTCTCTTAGATTACTTCTCTCCCTTTTTGTTAGATCAAAAATAATAAACAAGGCTCAAAGAGAAGAGATAAGGTTAAAAGCAATAATCAATAATCAATAAGCAACATAATATTAATTCATAGAATTCAAATATCCAAAACATAAATCTTAAACAATAAGTTCAAAGCTTAATCCCAAACAAAATAAGCAAAGCATAGGTTCATGAAATATAAAGGAAATAAAGATGCAATCTTAGTCCTAATATGAATAGCTAATATGAGATGACATGAGAATCCTAAGCCTCCTCATCATCACCATCATCATCCATGGAATCATCATCGTCCTTGGCTTGAGCGCGACAAAATTCCATCCATTGGCCATAAAAGGTGGAGAAGGACATGTCCATAGATTGATGTTGGCTCTCTAGGGATGTGAGTCGATTCTGATTTGCAAGGAGACGATCCTCCACGGATTGCAAGCGAGTATTGATAGCACCAAAACCCCTAGACATGTTAGTGTCCAATGTGTTGAACCGCTCGGTAAGAAAAGCTGTGAGAACTTCATTGTTAGCAACCAGAGCTTGCGGTTGAGGTTCAACTTGAGGTGGAGGTGCTTCCCTATCAACACGTTCCCATTGGTCATTGTTGATGTAACGAAATCCGGACTTGCGGAGAGAAGATTCACCAAGTTTTTGCTTGCGGGGTTCCGGTAAGTCATAGGTGCAATCAAGATTAAACACTCAAAAATATATAACTTAAAACAGACACATAAGTGAAAGACTTGAGCGCATCGGTTTCACGGAGCTTAACATTATTCACCATCTCGGTAAACATGATCTTAACAAGATTAGGGTGCTCTCCACGATGAAAACATTCAAGCAAAAAATAATCTACTTGACGAACGTGAGAAAATTTACCTCCGGAGGGGCGAATAAACCACGAAACCATCAAGTGGAGGAACCTATCGTGAGCATCCAAGGCAAGCACTGAATCGACGTGAGAACCAAAATGAGTCTCTTCCGCGATTTCTTCGTTCTTAAGACCAAAAGTAGTCTCTAGGTAAGGTATGTCAATGACAATCTTCTTTCCCAAAATCTGAGACTCAAAGCGAACAACTTTAGAGTTGCCTTCATTGTTGAAAAGTTGGGCATTGGAGTAAAAGATAAGAACCATGTGCTTGTAGCATGTAACACCCCAAGTTTGGGCTTGGAAGTTTAGGGTCTGAATCGGACCGGTTTAAATTACGGTTCGAATATAAAAGGTGGTTTTTAGGGGAAGCCTATTTCGAGATGCATTAAAAATATGGAAAAATATCTAAAAATCCTCTTTTATTATATATAAGAGAGTGGTGAAATCAATTTTACAAAATGGGATTTGGAAATATGACATTTCAAGTTAGTGACTAAAATGTAATTTTTGAAAAGTTGGTGACTGTTTAAAAGGATTGAAACTTTGAATCTTTAAGGAGCTAATTTACCCAAGGGAGGGTTTCTCCAGATTTTCTTAAATTTTTGTAACCCCCTCGTCCCGGTCTGGTCGGATGACCGGTCCGAGTGGGCCACACGGGGAAAACCGAAGCGAAACCCGTTAAGGTTTCCCCTCGGTTAACGACCCAGAAAACTTTTTTTTTCTTATCTTGTCTACATACATAAATTAGACCTAAGTGTGTCCCAACAGCGGAAGATACAATCATGAAACAATTCACCGACCAAACAAACATAAACAGTCCATTTTTCTTCATTACAGCAGGCCGTTTCGGAACACCTATAGGGTGTTCCGAAACGCCCTGACCTGGTCAACGAGCCTGGGTCAACCACAAGGTGACCGCTCCGAAACAGGGGTGACCCGTATCGGAACGACCTTGACGGTCAATATCTCGTGGTCAACGAGATTTGACCGTTTCGGAACTTCAAAGGCCCGTTTCGGAACGACTTCATCTCGCCAATTTCTCAAAATTACAGTGGCGAAAACGTTCCGGAACGACCCTCATCCGTTTCGAAACGGCAGGTCATTTACGCAGGGCCGTTTCGGAACACGGGGACCCGTTCCGAAACACCCCCTGTCTGCAGACTTTTCTGGGCTGTTTTGGGCACAAGGATGCCCCAAAACACCTCCAAAACACCAAGCAACATCAAGACAAACAACTTAAGGCATAGCAACCATACAAGCATACATATATAATCCAAGGGAGTCAATCAAACATGGATTAAAGCATTCATACATGGCATCCTAGTTAATGAGCAATTTAGGCAATATTGGCATACTCCAAAAACACAAAGGACCTTAAAAGGAACAAGACTTCTTGAAAGGTTTGCACTCATACACTATGCAACCTAAACATTCTAAAGCATACCATCAAACATCAAACATTCATCATAGTATAGCATGCTTACAACCCATGATCAATCCAAAAACAACATCAATCAAATGAGTCACACACGCTCATACAAAGACCCTTGCCACATTGCTAGCTATTACAAAATCGATAACCATACTTGAGCTACACACTTGGAAGCCCTTCTTGCCTTGCCTCGAGCTAACACCACGCTAATGATCTGCATTGTTGAACATTGAGAGCGTAAGCTATAAGCTTAGTGAGGGTGCTCTAAAACGAAGAACATCAACAATGCAGGGTTCAAGCATGTAATCATAGTCTCACACATATCAAGCATTGCATATAAACAAGTAGACTTAGCTAGTCTTTCAAGTGGCATATATGGTCTCTCAATCCTAGCAAGATTTCACATCAATATCAATTATCATATACAATACCATATATCAAAACCACATATCACCATCATATATCACATTACATAAACAAATTTAATTGGCCACTTTAATTACCCCGATTGTGCGGATTAAAACCTTGACAACACTTTACCTCGGTGGGATTCCACTCATCACCGGACCTTGCATGTGCGGGATTCCACTCATCGCCACATGCCCTACGGATGGGATTCCACTAATCATCCCGTAGAAATATATAAAAAGCTTCCGGTGGAATGTCACATCACCGTACTCCTCCTTGATGACTTAACGCCATCAAGGCCACGTACGTTTTGACTCAATTTGTGTGCACACTATCCTAATGATCGATCATTTACAACCGGTAATTATCTTAGTGCCAATTATCATTATCACATCACATATCATCAACCACACTCATGCTCATCACATACATATACATATCATGACATACATGCATAACTTATCCACATTTCTCAAGAGCATAGATAGGCCAACACAAGCATTCAAAGGAAATCAATAGCTAAAATCAACAACATGAATTAAATGGAAATGGCCTACCAAGCACATTTCTCTCACACACTAAACACACTCGAACCATACTTTAAAACAAGTTTGAAACCACTCACCGCCCTTCCTTAGCAAATCGAACAATCCTCCTACGCACCCGGATTCGGTCCCAAAGCTCCTTCAACGTTTCCCCTTGCTTCTAGCCAAGCAAAACACACTTATTACACCACAATTCAATGCTAAAGCTCAACTATCAATTCACTTCACAACCATAAACCAAATTTCACAAATTCCCCAAATCACAAAATCTCCCAAAACTCAATTTTCGTGCTTCCCAAAACCCTTGCTGAAAAACCCACTTCCAAACACCCAAATGGCTTCCAAAGCATCTCAAAACACCCTCCTTACCTAGGTAGACCATCAGCCCCTCATTTACAACATTAAACCTCCCAAAAACCTAAGTTTTCATACTCTAAAATCTACCTCAAGAGCATGCTACGAATTTTTACCCAAATTCGACCAAATTGACATATGTTACATCTTTTAACATGATTAACTAAAACCCCAACATGATTTAACAAAACAAATTAAAAAGCCCCATCAAAACCCCAAATTTCATATGAACCCTAATTTTCAAAACCCAATGTTTTTGAAATCCAAGACCATGGTTAGATAGAGGTTGAAGAGGAGAGTTAGAAAACATAATTACCTTTGCAAAACACCTTGAATTGAGGAAGAAAATGAATGGAATAGTGTTTTAGGTTTGAAAGAGTTTAGGAGGGGTTTATGGTGTTTTTGACGTTGGATTTGGAATAAAGGGGGAGGAAGACAACCTTTTTGTTAAAGTGGTCTTGCTTTACAAGACTTTTGGGTAAAATTACAATATGAGTCCTCCTCCTTTTACTAAAGTTCGATTAGGTCATTATTTAGGTTGAATCGATTAAATTAAGTTTTATTGACTCGAACTATGAACCCGGTTAACTCCTAGGCCCAAAACACGGGTGTTACAACTCTCTCCCACTTAAGGAATTTCGTCCCCGAAATTACCTGACTGAAAGAGATACGGAAACTGCTTTTCCATATCCTCCTTCCTCTCCCAAGTGGCCTCGTCCACACCTCTACGTTGCCACCGCACCTTCACTAGCTCAATTGATCTACCCCTCAACACCTTACTGTCAGAAGCCAAAATCTCAACGGGCTCTTCCTCATAAGTCAAATCCGGATTCAATTCAATTTCTTCTACGGGCATAACATGTGATGGATCAGACCTATACTTACGAAGCATGGAGACATGGAATACATCGTGTATCTTCTCTAACTCGGATGGCAAGCGCAACTGATAAGCAACGGGACCAACTCTCTTCACAATCTCATACGGTCCTATGTACCTCGGACTCAATTTCCCTTTTCGGCCAAACCTCATCACTTTCTTCCACGGAGACACTTTCAAGAATACCTTCTCACCCACTGAGAACTCAACTTCCTTTCTCTTCAAATCGGCATAGGACTTCTGCCTATCCGAAGCAGCCTTCAAGCGGTCACAGATCAATTTTACCTTGTCGGTTGTCCCTTTTAGCAAATCCGGCATAGGTAACAGTTTCTGTCCTACCTCGGCCCAACACACTGGAGTTCTACACTTTCGACCATACAAGGCCTCATACGGAGCCATCTGAATGCTCGACTGAAAACTGTTATTGTACGCAAACTCTACTAGAGGCAAATGCTTCTCCCAAGTACCCTGAAAGTCAATGATACAACATCGCAACATATCCTCTAAGATCTGAATAACCCTCTCTGACTGACCATCTGACTGAGGATGATAAGAAGTGCTGAAGTTCAAACGGGTACCCAAAGCTGTATGCAGACACTCCCAAAATCTTGAAGTAAACCGCGGATCTCTATCTGACACAATGGACTTCGACACACCATGTAACCTCACAATCTCACCAATGTACAAATCGGCCAATCTATCTAAGGTGTAAGTAGTGTTGACTGCCAAGAAGTGAGCACACTTCGTAAAACGATCCACTATCACCCAAACTGAGTTCTTCTTCGTAGGTGTCAAAGGCAAACCCGAAACAAAATCCATGGTGATGTTCTCCCATTTCCATTCTGGAATTCTCAACGGCTATAACAAACCTGAGGGAACCTGATGTTCCGCCTTCACCCTCTGACACACTAAGCACTTACTCACAAAGTCGGCTACATCTCTCTTCAAGCCAACCCAAAAGTACTTATTCTTCAAATCACGGTACATCTTCGTACTTCCAGGATGCATAGCAAACGGACTACTGTGGGCTTCAGTCAAGATCGTACGTCTCAAGTCACTGTCTTCTGGCACAACTATTCTATCTTTGAAACACAGAACCCCATCAGTGTTGAAGCTGTAATCTAAAGATCTACCTTCGGCTATATCTTGCACGTGAGGTGCCAAAGATCTATCTAATAGCTGTTTCTCTCGAATCAACTGACCTAGAGTAGGTCTAACCTGAAGCTCGGCTTCCAAGCCACCATCTCCGGACAAACTCAATCTAGCAAACATAGCTCTCAAGTCTACAGCCATCTTTCTACTCAATGCATCGGCCACTACATTGGCCTTACCCGGATGGTACTCAATAGTAAGATCATAGTCCTTTAGCAACTCTAACCATCTACGCTGTCTGAGATTCAAATCTCGCTGAGTCATAATGTACTTCAAACTCTTGTGATCGATGTATACTATGCATTTCTCACCATACAAATAATGCCTCCAAATCTTCAAAGCAAACACAACTGCCGCTAACTCTATGTCATGGGTCGGGTAGTTGCGCTCATGAGTCTTCAACTGTCTTGAGGCATAAGCCACTACTCTTCGGTCTTGCATCAGAACACATCCTAACCCTACATACGAGGCATCACTATAAATCACATAGTCCTTCCCGGACTCAGGCTGAATCAAGATCGGAGCTTGGGTCAAAGCTTCTTTCAATTTCTCAAAGGCTCTCTGTCTTTCATCTGTCCACTCAAACTGAACACTCTTCTGAAGTAACTGTGTCAATGGAGCGGCTAACTTAGAGAAACCCTCTACAAACCTCCTATAGTATCCGGCTAAGCCTAGGAAGCTACGTACTTCCGTCACTGACTTCGGTTGCTTCCACTCAACAATGGCTTCAATCTTCTTCGGATCAACTCTAATGCCTTCAGCTGACACTACATGTCCTAAGAAGACTACTTCCCGGATCCAGAATTCACACTTACTAAGCTTCGCATACAACTGATGATCTAGCAAAGTCTTCGAAACAAGTCTCAAATGTCGGTCATGGTCTTCTTCAGTTCGCGAGTACACCAAGATGTCATCAATAAATACAACCACAAACTGATCTAGATACTGATGAAAAATCCTATTTATCATGTCCATGAAAGCTGCCGGTGCATTAGTCAACCCAAAGGGCATGACTAAGAACTCATAATGACCGTACCTAGTCCTAAAGGCCGTCTTCGATACATCAACCCCTCTAACCTTTAGCTGGTAGTAACCTGATCTCAAATCAATCTTCGAAAAGACAGACGCCCCTCTCAACTGATCAAACAAGTCATCAATTCTAGGCAACGGATATTTGTTCTTCACTGTCAACTGGTTTAACTGTCTGTAATCTATGCACATTCTCATACTTCCATCCTTCTTCTTCACAAACAATACTGGTGCACCCCAAGGTGAAGAACTAGGCCTAATAAAACCTCTATCTGTCAATTCTTGCAACTGAGTCTTCAACTCTTTCAATTCTTTCGGTGCCATACGATACAGAGCAATCGAAATAGGAGCTGAATCAGAATAAGTCTCAATGCTGAACTCTACCTCTCTGTCCGGTGGTAACCCTGGCAATTCTTCCGGAAATACACTAGGGAAATCACATACTGTCCGGATGTCCTGAGGTCTAACCTCACTCATGTTAGGGTTCATCACATACGCTAAGTATGCTTCACACCCTAACTCAACTAATTTCTTGGCCTCTAACACTGAAACCACATTGGATAAGAACTTCACATTCTCACCCACCACAACAATCTCATAATCATCTGTGAGCTTCAAAGAAATCCGCTTAGTTTCAAAATCTATCCTAGCTCTATGCTCCGTGAGCCAATCCATACCCAGAATCACATCAAAACCATAGAAGGGAAGTTCCATCATATCCACTGGAAACACATGCCCCTGAACCATCAACGGACACCTTCGGTACATCTTCCTAACCACTACCGTGTCCCCAAAGGAACTAGTAACACTAACTCCTACCTCTAGCAACTCACAAGGCAAATTCAAAGACTGTGCATGCTCACTCAATATGTAGGAATGTGTAGACCCAGAGTCAATCAAAGAAAGCAAACCCAAAGACTGTATCGAGAAGTTACCTGCGATCACATCGGTGTCATGCTGCTCCCTGCGCTGAGCGTAAACCCTAGCCTGTCCTCCGCCCTCTGGCTGGACTGCAACAACATGAGCTAAATTCCTCTGACCATCGTTCCTCGGCTGGAAGTTACCTCTACCGCGCCCGCGGCCTCTCTGAAAATCATTGGCTCTAGCAGGAGCCTGAGCTGGTGCCTGTCCCACCTGATGTGGACAGTCACGCCTAATGTGGTCTCTAGCACCACAACTCCAACAAGAGTGATAATTTCCCCAACACTCACCGATGTGGTTCCTCCCGCAGGTAGCACATGTGGGCAACTTCCCACCAGCTCTCTGGCCCTGGTGGCCCCTACCGTGGTTACTGCCACCACGCCTATGATCATTCTGATGCCGGTTGTCCCGATGCCTCTTGGCATCTCCTCTATCAAAGTTGCTGGACCTCTTACCTGAACTAGATCCACCTGACCGCCTGGTCAAACTCAAACTGTGCTCCAAGTCCTTGGCCCTCGAGACCAAGACATCAAAATCAATGTAATCAGAAGCTAGAGTATAAGTCTTGATCTCCTCATTCAGCCCATATCGGAAGCGGTTACAACGCTCCACCTCAGTAGGTACAAGTTCAGGTGCATACTGACTCAGTCTGACGAATCGGATCTCATAATCAGTCACGGACATACTCCCCTGAAGCAATGCAATAAACTCTCTCTTCCTCTCATCGAGGTATCGCGGACCCAAATACTTCTTCCGGAAAGCTGTCTCAAAGAACCCCCAAGTGATCTCGGTCTCATCCATCCCCGAAGTAACGGTGACCCACCAGGTGTAGGCATCACCCTGAAGCAGAGACTCAACACATTCCATTTGCGCTCACCAGTACATCCCATCTGAGCAAGAATACGGACGGTCTTCTCAAACCACATCTCTGACCTCTCCGGAGTAGCACCTCTAAACTCTTCGGCCCCAAGACCCCAAAGTCTCTCTAATGGTAATCCGGTGCCCTCACCCTGATGATGAGCTGCCTGACCTCCAGCTACTGCAGCCTGGAATGCCCCAGCTATTGCCTGAACCAACGGAGCTAAGTCAATCCCGGCCGGTCCTTGGCCACCTTGGCATCCTTGTGGTCCCATTCCTCCGGGCCCAGCCTCACCTCCCACTCCCGGTGGAGGAGGTGGTGGTGGTGGAGGTGGTGGAGGAGCTCCAACTCCAACCACTGGCTCTCCCACTTGAGCCTCAACTCTCACAACTGGCTCAACTCTCGGAGCCTCTGCCCGTGGTTCCGGTCGAACCATCCTAGGCCTCCCACGTGGTCTCATGGTTCAACTAGCAAGGTAAAACTACAACAAGAAACAAATAGAATTACGTTAGCCAAAGCAAGGGTCCAATAGTGCTCAAGTACTCCTCTTTCCAAAAATCTTTTTAAATTTAGTAGTAGTAGCAATGGGCACACACTCACGCGAGACACGACAATTCATGCATTCAAAACATCATATGATCATTCAAGCATCAAGGGTTCATGGCAAAACACGCATCAAACAACACAAGCATTTGATACATCAAGCTTACCTCACTTACCTGCCCGAGGTCTCGGTAACCTCAGGCTCTGATACCAACAAATGTAACCCCCTCGTCCCGGTCTGGTCGGATGACCGGTCCGAGTGGGCCACACGGGGAAAACCGAAGCGAAACCCGTTAAGGTTTCCCCTCGGTTAACGACCCAGAAAACTTTTTTTTCTTATCTTGTCTACATACATAAATTAGACCTAAGTTTGTCCCAACAGGGGAAGATACAATCATGAAACAATTCACCGACCAAACAAACATAAACAGTCCATTTTTCTTCATTACAGCAGGCCGTTTCGGAACACCTATAGGGTGTTCTGAAATGCCCTGACCTGGTCAACGAGCCTGGGTCAACCACAAGGTGACCGTTCCGAAAGAGGGGTGACCCGTATCGGAACGACCTTGACGGTCAATATCTCGTGGTCAACGAGATTTGACCGTTTCGGAACTTCAAAGGCCCGTTTCGGAACGGCTTCATCTCGCCAATTTCTCAAAATTACAGTGGCGAAAACGTTCCGGAACGACCCTCATCCGTTTCGAAACGGCAGGTCATTTACGCAGGGCCGTTTCGGAACACGGGGACCCGTTCCGAAACACCCCCTGTCTGCAGACTTTTCTGGGCTGTTTTGGGCACAAGGATGCCCCAAAACACCTCCAAAACACCAAGCAACATCAAGACAAACAACTTAAGGCATAGCAACCATACAAGCATACATATATAAGCCAAGGGAGTCAATCAAACATGGATTAAAGCATTCATACATGGCATCCTAGTTAATGAGCAATTTAGGCAATATTGGCATACTCCAAAAACACAAAGGACCTTAAAAGGAACAAGACTTCTTGAAAGGTTTGCACTCATACACTATGCAACCTAAACATTCTAAAGCATACCATCAAACATCAAACATTCATCATAGTATAGCATGCTTACAACCCATGATCAATCCAAAAACAACATCAATCAAATGAGTCACACACGCTCATACAAAGACCCTTGCCACATTGCTAGCTATTACAAAATCGATAACCATACTTGAGCTACAAACTTGGAAGCCCTTCTTGCCTTGCCTCGAGCTAACACCACGCTAATGATCTGCATTGTTGAACATTGAGAGCGTAAGCTATAAGCTTAGTGAGGGTGCTCTAAAACGAAGAACATCAACAATGCAGGGTTCAAGCATGTAATCCTAGTCTCACACATATCAAGCATTGCATATAAACAAGTAGACTTAGCTAGTCTTTCAAGTGGCATATATGGTCTCTCAATCCTAGCAAGATTTCACATCAATATCAATTATCATATACAATACCATATATCAAAACCACATATCACCATCATATATCACATTACATAAACAAGTTTAATTGGCCACTTTAATTACCCCGATTGTGCGGATTAAAACCTTGACAACACTTTACCTCGGTGGGATTCCACTCATCACCGGACCTTGCATGTGCGGGATTCCACTCATCGCCACATGCCCTACGGATGGGATTCCACTCATCATCCCGTAGAAATATATAAAAAGCTTCCGGTGGAATGTCACATCACCGTACTCCTCCTTGATGACTTAACGCCATCAAGGCCACGTACGTTTTGACTCAATTTGTGTGCACACTATCCTAATGATCGATCATTTACAACCGGTAATTATCTTAGTGCCAATTATCATTATCACATCACATATCATCAACCACACTCATGCTCATCACATACATATACATATCATGACATACATGCATAACTTATCCACATTTCTCAAGAGCATAGATAGGCCAACACAAGCATTCAAAGGAAATCAATAGCTAAAATCAACAACATGAATTAAATGGAAATGGCCTACCAAGCACATTTCTCTCACACACTAAACACACTCGAACCATACTTTAAAACAAGTTTGAAACCACTCACCGCCCTTCCTTAGCAAATCGAACAATCCTCCTACGCACCCGGATTCGGTCCCAAAGCTCCTTCAACGTTTCCCCTTGCTTCTAGCCAAGCAAAACACACTTATTACACCACAATTCAATGCTAAAGCTCAACTATCAATTCACTTCACAACCATAAACCAATTTTCACAAATTCCCCAAATCACAAAATCTCCCAAAACTCAATTTTCGTGCTTCCCAAAACCCTTGCTGAAAAACCCGCTTCCAAACACCCAAATGGCTTCCAAAGCATCCCAAAACACCCTCCTTACCTAGGTAGACCATCAGCCATTCATTTACAACATTAAACCTCCAAAAAACCTAAGTTTTCATACTCTAAAATCTACCTCAAGAGCATGCTACGAATTTTTACCCAAATTCGACCAAATTGACATATGTTACATCTTTTAACATGATTAACTAAAACCCCAACATGATTTAACAAAACAAATTAAAAAGCCTCATCAAAACCCCAAATTTCATATGAACCCTAATTTTCAAAACCCAATGTTTTTGAAATCCAAGACCATGGTTAGATAGAGGTTGAAGAGGAGAGTTAGAAAACATAATTACCTTTTCAAAACACCTTGAATTGAGGAAGAAAATTAATGGAATAGTGTTTTAGGTTTGAAAGAGTTTAGGAGGGGTTTATGGTGTTTTTGACGTTGGATTTGGAATAAAGGGGGAGGAAGACAACCTTTTTGTTAAAGTGGTCTTGCTTTACAAGACTTTTGGGTAAAATTACAATATGAGTCCTCCTCCTTTTACTAAAGTTCGATTAGGTCATTATTTAGGTTGAATCGATTAAATTATGTTTTATTGACTCGAACTATGAACCCGGTTAACTCCTAGGCCCAAAACACGGGTGTTACAATTTTAAAGACTCATTTAATGTTATTTAATAAAAAGAAAAGAGGGAAAAGAGATATTTTGGTCTCATAACTAACTTTTGCAAAAATTTTCCCATTTCATTTTCTCTCAATTTTCCCTCAGCCAAACACATTTCCACAGCCACTTTTCCTTTGATTTTCACACCTAAAGTTGAGATTTCAATCTCTAAATGATTTCTAATCATTTATACACCAAAACCTCATCATTTGCTTATTGAATTTTCAAGAATTTTGGCTCTAAACAAGGAGAAATCAACATTTAGAGGTATGAACGTCCTTCTCCTCCAAATACTCAGTTCTTTATTGAAATTCCCAAGTTCTCAATCCTTAAATTGAGTTTTATTAAAGGTTTTAATGTTGTGATCTTGATTTTGGCTTAAAATGCAAGATTTGGATTTAATTTTGAAGAAATTTGTATTAAATGATTGGGCTCTGTTTTGAGATTTCATTTTGATGTATTTTGGATGTCTAAATGATGTGTAATTGAGGTTTAATCAATGCAATCCCGAATAGGTTGACTTTCCTAAGTTTTTACTTGAATTAATGGTGGTTTTTGGGGTGATTTTGATGTTCTGCTATAGCTGGAGGTATAAGGACGTGATTAGGTCCTTTTTGGATGTTAATTGATGTCTAAGAATGATTGGAATTGATGGATCTTGGCTGGGTAATGTTGTAGAGGTGTTTGGATGTGATTTCGGTTGTGTTTGGTATCCGAAATGTGAGTTTTGATGAGAGCAGCGAGTTTAGGTGTTTTGGCTAAAGATTTTTATGCATGATGATGCATTAATCCTCTGCTTTGATGTGTTTAAAATAGGGAAGACATCTTCGGATCCTTGTGGTGTTGATCCGGCGGCTTGATCGGCGTTTCGGCAAGCTTGCGAAACGGAATCGATGAGTGAAGTTTGGTTTTCAGCTTTGAAACCAATGTTTGGAGGTTATGGGAGCTTAGTTTAAGTCTAAACAACTTAGCTAAGCTCAAGAGTAAGTTTTCGGAGAAACTCTCTTTTTGAAGAACCATGAGATTGTTGAATGCAATGTGTTTATTTTGCATGTTTAAATTCTGTTTTGAAAGCATATTTTAGCATGTTTAATGCTGGTTTTGTAAGCCATGTGTTGAAGGATGCTCAAGGTAAGAGATCCTTGTTTTGAACATTGATAAATGTGGTTTGATGAATGGTGATGCATGATTATTTAATGGCTTTGTTAAATGCTTAAAAACAGTGGATTTATGATGGTAAATGATGTATATTGGCAAGTGATGTGTTGGTTTAAAAGTACTTGAATCGGATATAGTTAGCCGACTATAGGATTGGGTGCACCGTGAATAAAGTCGCCTTGGATGTTGAGGGGTTGTAATGGTACCGTAAACTCCATCCAAGAACACTAACGAGATGTCTAAGATCATAATGGTGGTTAAAATGCCATGTGAGGATCTTGTGTTGTGTGTCCCGTGTTCTCGTTAGTGATGTTATACAATTACCAATGAGTGATGTGGAGGGGTTGTAATTGTACCGTAGACTCCATTACGGGTGTTGAGGGGTTGTGATTGTACCGGTAAACTCCACCTTGAGTGTTTGGTAGTGTGTATGAAGCGTATGGGACAACGCTTGTAATCCGCATATTCGATTGTGTTTTAAGTTGAAAAATGGTTATGGATTATCACTCTAAAGCCAATATGACATGTTTATGAATTGAAGCATGAGATGCTTGGTTTGTATGCATAAATGCATGATAAATGATGTTTTGAAATTAAAGGCCTTGAAAAGGTGTTTTTACAAAGTGCATTATTGTGTTGTTTCATTAGAGCATTTCTCAATAAGCATACGTGCTTACGCTCTCTCTTTCTTGAACCAATAATGCAGAGCATTGAAGTGCTTTAAGGGAATCAAGGAGGTCAAGGATCCAAGTGAAAGTCTAAGCTCATGTATGGTGACTATTTTCACAACACTATTAGCTTTTGGTATTTGGCAATGGGAACCTAGATTGTGTTTTTGGGAGATGTTTTGGACTCCCTAAGTTTGGTTTAATGCCTATGGTGTTTGGAACATGTAAATGGCCATTTGGTATTTTGTTTTGGAGATTTGATGATTGCTTGCTTTTCATTATAGGATGCATGCCTTTAGACTTGTGATTTTTCTTATTCGAAGCCGTGGTTGAGCTTTGATGGTGCAAATATGTTCCTTTAATGTTTGATGACTTGTTGGCATGTTATGGAGGTCATATGAGCGTGTTTGGTGGGTCGAAAGGGTGTAAAAAAAACTTTTCTGATGTTTCTGGGCAGGGTGTTTCGAAACACCCTTGCCTGTTTCGAAACAGGTACATGTTTTGGCCTGGGTGTTTCGAAACGGGCAGAGGTGTTTCGAAAAACTTTGGCTACTGCCAAGGGGTGTTTCTGAATGGCCTAGACCCGTTTCGAAACACTTGACCGTTGGGCACAGATTTGAATGGTTTTGAGGTTTGCAAGCTTTACGTTTTAGTCCTGATTTTTGTATGTGCAATTGATTGAGTTTGAGATGTCCGTTTGAGATGAAATTTGACAGAGAAGCATGAAACATGACTAATTTCATAATGGTAACTTAAAAATTGATAAAGTCCTCTTAATTTCCAGAATTTACAAATTAGTCCCTAAATTCGTATGTTGTGCAATTGAGTCCCTTATTGTTTTCCGATTGCTGTGATTTTTGAGTATGCTTATCTCAAGAGTACACCTAGGGTTAATATGCATTTAAACAAGGTTAAAAAGAAAAAAAGGGTCGTTAATCAAGGTTGACTTTCGGGTTGACTTTGGTTTTCCCCGTGTAATCTTCGTAGTTCGGGTCAACCGTCTAGGCCAGGCTAAGGGGGTTACATTTGGTGGTATCAGAGCTGAGTTCTCGAGTATTTGGGAATGGTTATATGGGTGATAAGTGTATGATTGCTTTGTATACTTGTTGAATGAATGTATGATGTATGAATAGTATGTATGTTGCAATTGTGGTGTATGCTGTGGTGAAGCATGTTAGAGGGACCCTTTGCCATATCAAAGCTAATGAAATGATTTGTTTTTAATTGGAAATGAGCTTGAGTACTTGGATTGCTTACCTTGCTGAGCCTGACTATGTTTATTGCATTTGTGATGGCATTGTATAGTAAATGGGACCTCGTAGAGAGACGAGGATTAATACGCGAGCTATGGCTCAAAATGAGAACGAAGAGAATGCTGAAAATGTAGTGGATTTACCTCCTCCACCCGGTGGTGGTGGTGCTGGGGGTGAGGGAGCTGGTGTTGGTGCTGGTGCTGGGGTCGCTGGACCTGAAGCTGGGCAGGGGCAAGCTGCTCCTGACATGTCAATGCTGATTCAGGCTATTACTGAAGCCTTTCAGGCAGCGGTAGCTGTAGCTCATGGAGTTGGGCATCAGGGAGATGCTAATGCTAGACTACCTCTGGAACGCGTGCGCAGTCTGGGAGGGACTGAGTTCAGGGGTTTGTCTGCTGAAGGTTCTGAGTCTTGGTTGGAAAGTACCAAGAGAATTTTGGGACAAATGAACTGCAATGAAGTGCAGAAGCTGGGCTGTGTAATATCGTTGTTGCATGACGATGCGAATACCTGGTGGACAACCACTATCTCCGGAATGGAGGATGCTGATGTGACTTGGACGTTCTTTCTGAACGCGTTCAAGAGGAGGTGTCTGGGTGTGCGATACCTGGATGAAAAGAAAAGGGAATTCATGTCTCTTACTCAAGGGAGCATGTCAGTGGCTGAGTACGAGATTCAGTTTGTTCGACTCAGTCAGTACGCACCTGAGCTTATCCTTGATGAACGAGAGAGGTGTGAACATTTCCGTTATGGTTTGGTGACGGAAGTGAAGACCTATATGCTGGCTGCTGAGTACACTGACTTTGATGTGCTGGTTGGTAGAGCAAAATACATTAAGTTGAATTTGGGTTTATCTTCTAGAGGAGTTGGTCCTAGTGCGGGCAAGCGAGCTGCTGAGTATAGTTCCGGTGGCAGACGGAACAAGAGAGGACGTGATCGGAAGTATCAGTCTTCAGCTAGGCGTGGTGGTGGAGGGCAAGGTGCGCCTGTTCAGGGGGACAAGGCGAGAGCTGATCAGAACACATGTTGGGTTTGTGGATCGTGTGGTCATCTGAGGCGTGATTGTCCTCGAGCAGCGAGGGAGGTACATGCTCCTATTGTGGTGACCGGTACTTCGTGCTGGAACTATGGTTCGGCAGATCACATGAAGAGAGAGTGTCCTCTGTTGGCCGGTGGTGGTCAGGGACGTGCTCTTGGAGTTGTTGCACCATAGAGAGGCCGTGGGCGCGGCCGTGGTAACTTCCAACGCAGGGAGGATGGTGGAAGGAATGTGGCTCATGTGGTAGCTGTTTAGCCTGAGGGTGGTGGCCAGGCCAGAGTGTATGCTCAGAGGGAGGGGAAAAATGACACGGATGTGATCGCAAGTACTTTCACTTTGCAATCCTTGTTATTACTTTCCTTGATTGATTCTGGATCTACACACTCATACATATTGCGTGAACATGCTCAATTGCTTGGTTTGCCTGTTGAGTCTTTGGATGTTGGTATGCGTGTAACTAGTTCTTTTGGTGAGACTGTTGTGACTCGAAAGCTTTATAGAAGATGTCCCTTGGTTGTGCAAGATCATGTTTTTCATGTTATTCTTATGGAATTGCCTTTCTATGGTTTTGATGTAATCCTTGGTATGGATTGGCTTGTTGAGCATCAAGTTGTAGTGGATTTTGAGAATAAGCGAGTTTCGTTGAAGCTTGCGGATGATTATGAGGTAGTGGTGGTTGGTGAGAATGTGAAGTTTCTTGCCAATGTGGTGTCTACATTGGAAGCGAGTCGGATGCTGAGGCAAGGTTGTGAAGCTTACCTCGCCTTTGTGATGAATCCTAGCTCTAAGGAGTTACGGGTGCAAGATATCAGGACTGTGCGAGAGTTTCCTGGTGTGTTTCCGGAGGAGTTGCTTGGATTGCCTCCTAATCGCAAAGTGGAGTTTGGGATTGATATGTATGAAAACACAACTCCAGTGTCCATTACTCCTTATCGAATGGCACCTAAAGAGTTGAAAGAGCTGAAGACGCAACTTCAGGAGTTTCTTGATCGTGGTTTCATTCGGCCGAGTGTGTCACCTTGGGGTGCACCGGTCTTGTTTGTGAAGAAAAAGGATGGCACTATGAGAATGTGCATTGATTATCGCCAGCTTAACAAGTTGACTATCAAGAATCGGTATCCATTGCCGAGAATTGATGATCTTTTTGATCAATTTCGGGGAGCGGATGTGTTCTCTAAAATTGACTTAAGGTCAGGGTATTATCAGCTGAAGGTGAAGGATGTAGATGTGCCAAAGAAAGCCTTCAGAACGAGGTATGGGCATTATGAGTTTCTTGTGATGCCGTTTGGTTTGACGAATGCTCATGCAGCTTTCATGGACATGATGAATAGAGTGTTCCATGAATACTTGGATAAATTTGTTGTGGTGTTCATTGATGATATTCTCGTGTACTCTCGTACTGAGGAGGAGCATGAAGGGCATTTGAGAATTGTGTTGCAGGTTTTGTTGGAGAATCAGCTTTATGCCAAGCTGAGCAAGTGTGAGTTCTGGCTTAGAGAAGTTGTGTTTCTTGGTCATGTGGTTTCTGATGAGGGGATTCGTGTTGATCCTCAAAAGATTGAGGCAATGATGAATTGGAAGCCTCCTAGGTCTGTTCATGAAGTCTGTAGTTTCCTTGGTTTGGCAGGATACTATCGGAGGTTCGTGGATGGGTTTTCAAAGATTGCTGCACCTTTGGGCTTTGACGAAGTTGTTGCAGAAGGATGTTAAGTATGAGTGGACGGAAGCGAGACATCAGGCTTTTGAGAAGCTTAAGGCAGCTTTAACGCAAGCTCCTATCTTGGTTCAACCTGAATCAGGGAAAGAGTTTGTGGTGTATAGTGATGCGTCCTACGTTGGCTTGGGATGTGTGTTGATGCAAGAGGGTATGGTGGTGGCTTATGCATCGCGTCAGTTAAAGGTGCATGAGCGCAATTATCCTACGCATGACATTGAGTTAGCTGCGGTAGTTTTTGCTTTGAAAATTTGGAGACATTACTTGTATGGTGAGAAGTGTACTGTGTACACGGACCACAAGAGTTTGAAGTATTTGATGTCTCAGAAACAGTTATATCTTAGGCAACAACGTTGGGTGGAGTTGCTTAAGGATTACGATTTGATTATCGAGTACCATCCGGGTAAAGCTAATGTTGTAGCGGATGCCTTGAGTATGAAGGTAGCTGTTGAGTTGAGGGCTATGTTTGCCAGTTTGAGCATTTCGCGTGATGGTGGTCTTGTGGCTGAGTTGCAAGTGAAACCATCCTTGATTCAGTTGATTAAGGAAAAGCAGTTGTTGGATGATTCCTTGGTGCCTCATGTTCAAGATATTGCGGAGGATAGGCCATCGGATTTCTGCTTTAATGATGATGGAGTATTATGCTTTGGGAGTCGGATAGTAGTGCCCAATGATGCTGATTTGAGGCGTGCTATTCTGACTGAAGCTCATAGTAGTCCTTTTGCTATGCACCCTGGTAGTACTAAGATGTACCGTGGTCTTCGTGATGAGTACTATTGGGTGGGTTTAAAGAAAGATGTTGCTGAGTTTGTAAGAAAGTGCATGGTATGTCAGCGAGTTAAGGCTTAGCATCAGTTTCCTTCAGGGTTGTTGCAACCGTTGAGGATTCCTGAGTGGAAGTGGGAAAGGATTACTATGGACTTTGTGTCTGGTTTGCCTTTTTCGCCATCGAAGAAGAATTCAGTGTGGGTGATTGTGGATCACCTGACGAAGTGTGCGCATTTCTTGCCTGTGCATACTACGTACACGTTGGATAAGCTTGCGGAGCTGTATATTGCTGAGATTGTGCGGTCGCATGGTGTGCCAAAGTCGATTGTGTCGGATAGAGATCCGAAGGTTTACGTCACGTTTCTGGCTATGTTTGCATCAGGCTTTGGGTACACGGTTGAATTTCAGTACATCTTATCATCCGTAGTCGGATGGACAGTCTGAGCGTGTTATCCAGGTGTTGGAGGATATGTTGCGGTGCTGCATGATTGAGTTTCAGGGTTCTTGGGAGAAACATTTGCCTTTGGTGGAGTTTTCCTATAATAATAGTTATCAGGCAAGTATTCAAATGGCACCTTATGAAGCTTTGTACGGGAGGAAGTGTAGGACTCCTCTTTGTTGGGCTGAAACAGGTTAGAATTTGGTTTCGATGCCAGCTTTGTTGAAAGGAACCACCGAGAAGGTGAAGCTCATTTGTGAGCGATTGAAGGCAGCTTCTGATCGGCAAAAGACTTACGCGGATTTGAAGCGTAAGGAGATTGAGTATGCGGTGGGTGACTGTGTGTTTTTGAAAGTTTCGCCTTGGAAAAAAGTGATGAGGTTTGGTCGAAAGGGTAAGTTGAGCCCTAGGTACATTGGACCATACGAGGTGATTGAGCGTGTGGGTCCTATTGCGTACAAGTTGAGGTTACCGCATGAGTTAGAAAAGATTCATGATGTGTTTCATGTTTCTATGCTTCGGAAGTATAGATCGGATCCTTCTCATGTGATGCCTGTGGAGGAAGTGGAGTTGAATCTGAATTTGACCTATGATGAGGAACCAATGAAGATTCTGGATTCGGATAGTAAAGTTCTTCGAGGCAAGACCATTGAGTTGGTAAAGGTGTTGTGGAAGCATCGTGGTGCTGAGAAAGCCACGTGGGAACGGAAGGATGACATGTTGAAGCAGTTTCCGTACCTTTTTCCTTCAGGTAAATTTCTAGGACGAAATTTCTTAAGCGGGGGAGAGTTGTAACACCCCAATTTTGGGCTTGGAAGTTTAGGGTATGAATCAGATCGGTTTAAATTACAGTTTGAATATAAAAGGTGGTTTTTAGGGAAAGCCTAGTTCGAGATGCATTAAAAATATGGAAAAATATCTAAAAATCCTCTTTTCAAGTTAGTAACTAAAATGTAATTTTTGAAAAGTTGGTGACTGTTTTAAAAGGATTGAAACTTTGAATCTTTAAGGAGCTAATTTACCCAAGGGAGGGTTTCTCCAGATTTTTCTTAAATTTTAAAGACTCATTTAATGTTATTTAATAAAAAGAAAAGAGGGAAAAGAGATATTTTGGTTTCATAAGTAACTTTTGCCAAAATTTTCCAATTTCATTTTCTCTCAATTTTCCCTCAGCCAAACACATTTCCACAGCCACTTTTCCTTTGATTTCTAATCATTTCTACACCAAATCATCATCATTTGCTTATTGAATTTTCAAGAATTTTGGCTCTAAACAAGGAGAAATCCACATTTAGAGGTATGAACGTTCTTCTCCTCTAAATACCCAGTTCTTTACTGAAATTCCCAAGTTCTCAATCCTTAAATTGAGTTTTATTAAAGGTTTTGATGTTGTGATCTTGATTTTGGCTTAAAATGCAAGATTTGGATTTAATTTTGAAGAAATTCGTATTAAATGATTGGGCTCTGTTTTGAGATGTCATTTTGATGTATTTTGGATGTCTAAATGATGTGTAATTGAGGTTTAATCAATGCAATCCTGAATAGGTTGACTTTCCTAAGTTTTTACTTGAATTAATGGTGGTTTTTGGGGTAATTTTGATGTTCTGCTATAGCTGGAGGTATAAGGACGTGATTAGGTCCTTTTTGGATGTTAATTGATGTCTAAGAATGATTGGAATTGATGGATCTTGGCTGGGTAATGTTGTAGAGGTGTTTGGATGTGATTTCGGTTGTGTTTGGTAGCCGAAATGTGAGTTTTGATGAGAGCAGCGAGTTTAGGTGTTTTGGCTGAAGATTTTAATGCATGATGATGCATTAATCCTCTACTTTGATGTGTTTAAAACAAGGGAGACATCTTCGGATCCTTGTGGTGTTGATCCGGAGGCTTGATCGGCGTTTCAGCAAGCTTGCGAAACGGAATCAGTGAGTGAAGTTTGGTTTTCAGCTTTGAAACCAATGTTTGGAGGTTATGAGAGCTTAGTTTAAGTCTAAACAACTTAGTTAAGCTCAAGAGTAAGTTTTCGGAGAAACTCTCTTTTTGAAGAACCATGAGATGGTTGAACGCAATGTGTTTATTTTGCATGTTTAAATTCTATTTTGAAAGCATATTTTAGCATGTTTAATGCTGGTTTTGTAAGCCATGTGTTGAAGGATGCTCAAGGTAAGAGATCCTTGTTTTGAACATTGATAAATGTGGTTTGATGCATGGTGATGCATGATTATTTAATGGCTTTGTTAAATGCTTAAAAACAGTAGATTTATGATGGTAAATGATATATATTGGCAAGTGATGTGTTGGTTTAAAAGTACTTGAATCAGATATAGTTAGCCGGCTATATGATTGGGTGCACCGTGAATAAAGTCGCCTTGGATGTTGAGGGGTTGTAATGGTACCGTAAACTCCATCCAAGAACACTAACGAGTTGTCTAAGATCATAATGGTGGTTAAAATGCCATGTGAGGATCTTGTGTTGTGCGTCCCGTGTTCTCGTTAGTGATGTTATACAACTACCAATGAGTGATGTGGAGGGGTTGTAATTGTACCGTAGACTCCATCACGGGTGTTGAGGGGTTTTGATTGT
This sequence comes from Hibiscus tridactylites, assembly GCA_958450335.1. Taxonomy (NCBI): domain Eukaryota; kingdom Viridiplantae; phylum Streptophyta; class Magnoliopsida; order Malvales; family Malvaceae; genus Hibiscus; species Hibiscus tridactylites. Next base: position 71,154,145 of record OY288274.1, on the reverse strand, counting down.
ACCGGTAAACTCCACCTTGAGTGTTTGGTAGTGTGTATGAAGCGTATGGGACAACACTTGTAATCCGCGTATCCGATTGTGTTTTAAGTTGAAAAATGGTTATGGATTATCACTTGAAAGCCAAATGACATGTTGATGAATTGAAGCATGAGATGCTTGGTTTGTATGCATAAATGCATGATAAATGATGTTTTGAAATTAAAGGCCTTGAAAAGGTGTTTTTACAAAGTGCATTATTATGTTGTTTCATTAGAGCATTTCTCACTAAGCATGCGTGCTTACACTCTCTCTTTCTTGAACCAATAATGCAGAGCATTAAAGTGCTTTAAGGGCAGCAAGGAGGTCAAGGATCCAAGTGAAAGTCTAAGCTCATGTATGGTGACTATTTTCACAACACTATTAGCTTTTGGTATTTGGCAATGGGAACCTAGATTGTGTTTTTGGGAGATGTTTTGGACTCCCTAAGTTTGGTTTAATGCCTATGGTGTTTGGAACATGTAAATGGCCATTTGGAATTTTGTTTTGGAGATTTGATGATTGCTTGCTTTTCATTATAGGATGCATGCCTTTAGACTTGTGGTTTTTCTTATTCGAAGCCGTGGTTGAGCTTTGATGATGCAAATATGTTCCTTTAATGTTTGATGACTTGTTGGCATGTTATGGAGGTCATATGAGCGTGTTTGGTGGGTCGAAAGGGTGTAAAACAGACTTTTCTGCTGTTTCTGGGCAGGGTTTTTCGAAACACCCTTGCCTGTTTCGAAACAGGTACATGTTTTGGCCTGGGTGTTTCGAAACGGGCAGAGGTGTTTCGAAACACTTTGGCTACTGCCAAGGGGTGTTTCTGAACGACCTAGACCCGTTTCGAAACACTTGACCGTTGGGCACAGATTTGAATGGTTTTGATGTTTGCAAGCTTTACGTTTTAGTCCTGATTTTTGTATGTACAATTGATTGAGTTTGAGATGTCCGTTTGAGATGAAATTTGATAGAGAAGCATGAAACATGACTAATTTCATAATGGTAACTTAAAAATTTGTAAAGTCCTCTTAATTTCCAGAATTTACAAATTGGTCCCTAAATTCGTATGTTGTGCAATTGAGTCCCTTATTGTTTTCCGATTGCTGTGATTTTTGAGTATGCTTATCTCAAGAGTACACCTAGGGTTAATATGCATTTATACAAGGTTAAAAAGAAAAAAAGGTCGTTAATCAAGGTTGACTTTCGGGTTGACTTTGGTTTTCCCCGTGTAATCTTTGTAGTTCGGGTCAACCGTCTAGGCCGGGCTAAGGGTGTTACATAGCAAATATACGAGATATCCAAGAAACCAAAGAAGCTCCATTCTTGTAAACGGTGGAGATAACAAAAGAGAAAGCGCTCTGAGTCAAGAAACAACGTGTCAACAACTCGCTCACGACGAACGGAAAACGTCTTGACATATTGGAAACGCTCCCTCATCGCGGGAGTTTTGAGACTCTTGAGAAAATGTTGAGTAAGGTTGGGACAAAGACCGGCTTGGTTTGAACCTTCACCCGATTGAGGTGCCTTACGTTTCTTGTTAGCGGGATCCATTGAAAAAAATCCTAAAAACATAAAAGCAAGCAATTTAAAACAAATTTGAAGTGTATGCATGAAATTCCTTAATTCAATCCAATGGTAAATCCCACTTAGGTTTAAAAACAAAATTTAAGAACAAAGATACAAAACACAACACAAATATTTTTAAGAGAAAAGCAATTAAAAAAACAGTAAAGAAAATACGAATGAAAAATCATATATTCGAATCAAAAATTTTAAGATTTTGAATTTTTTTACAAGATTTGAAAAGCCCAAGTATCAAAACACATAAACTTTACACAATTAAAATTATCTAACCTAGGATTTGAATACAAATTTAAGGAAAAAGAAAAAGATGAAAATATACCTTAAATTGGGATTTTGGATGAATAGATGAAAGTCTTTGCACAAATTTGTTGATGCTTGCTTAGACTTGTGTTTAAGAGTAAAAGCCCTCAAGATTTGATGAAAAACAATAAGGTTTAGAGGGTTTTTATAGGGAAAAATCGTTTTAGGGTTTGAGGGAGTTTTAATTAAAGTGGAACTTTATCATTAAAAGCCCTCTATAGAATTGTCCGCTAACCCGTTTCGGAACAAGTTCGACCGTTCCGAAATGCGATCACCGAGAGTTGACTGACTTTTCAAGTCATGCTGACCGTTTCGATACGGCTTTGACCGTATCGAATCCCCGTTGACTCGTATCGAAACGCATTTCGATACACCCCTTGGTAGTAGCAAAAACGTTTCGAAACCCTTGGAAGGTGTTTTGAAACACCCTTCTCTCAGATGGAATTTTAAGGCACCCGTATCGAAACAGTTGGACCCGTTTCGATACACCTGGGCCTGGTAGTGCATATGAGGCTCTAAAAGTGCAGAAAAATGAAATTTTTAAAGGCTTAACTTGCATGAATGACATGAATTAGCAGGAAAAACATGTGCAAACATAAACATACTCCCCTAGCTATAAGCATGGATATTTTTCAAGAGCTACACCACACAAACATACAATTTCACAAGATCAAGCAATTTTAAGCACAAAAGAGGTCCTAAAAGGTCAAGATAGGCTAGTTAGACCTAACTCTCTCCTAAGGGACCAAAAACTCTCTTTATCTAAAGGTTTTGTAAGTATGTCCGCTAATTGATTTAAGGTGTCAACATACTCTATAACAACATCTTCTTTAAGGACATGATCTCCAATGAAATGATGCCTTATTTCTATATGTTTGGTTCTAGAGTGTTGGATGGGATTTTTTGTCAAACATATGGCACTAGTGTTATCACACTTAAGGGGTATGATTTTTAAGGGGTATGATTTCTACTTTAATACCATAATCTAAGAGTTGTTGCTTCATCCAAAGGACTTGAGCACAACAACTCCCTAAGGATATGTACTCGACTTCGGTGGTAGATAAGGCTACACTATTTTGTTTCTTAGAGAACCAAGATATGAGCATACTACCTAGGAATTGACAAGTTCCTGAAGTACTCTTCCTATCGATTTTACACCCCCACAATCCGCATCCGAATAAGCATGAAGGTTGAAGGTGGAGTCTCTAGGGTACCAAAGACCTAAACAAGGGTATCTCTAAGGTACCTAAAGATCCTCTTAACAAATATAAGGTGAGACTCTCTAGGACTAGCTTGAAACCTAGCACACAAGCAAACACTAAACAAGATATCCAGTCTACTTGTGGTAAGGTAAAGCAATGATCCAATCATAGAACGGTAAAGCGTAGAGTCAACACACTTACCTCCTTCATCTTTATCAAGCTTTGTAGATGAGCTCATGGGTGTGGCTTGAGGCTTTGCATTCTCCAAGCCAAACTTCTTGAGCATATCCTTGATGTACTTTGCTTAATTGATGAAGGTGCCATCCTTCCTTTGCTTGATTTGGAGTCTCAAAAAGAATGAGAGCTCCCCCATCATGCTCATCTCGAATTCACCCTGCATTAGCTTAGCAAACTCTTTGCAATGACATTTGTTAGTAGAACCAAAAATAATATCATCAACATAAATTTGTACTACTAAGATGTCATTTTTATACCTTTTTATAAAAAGTGTAGTGTCCACCTTACCTTTTTCAAAACCTTTTTCAATTAAAAAGTTTGAAAATCTTTCATACCAAGCTCTAGGAGCTTGTTTTAAACCATAAAGAGCTTTAGTGAGTTTGAAAACATGATTTTGGAAATTTTGAGTCTTCAAAACCCGGTGGTTGTTCCACATACACTTCCTCATTTATAAAACCATTTAAAAATGCACTTTTAACATCCATTTGAAAAAGCATGAAATCATCACAGCATGCATATACAAGCAACATCCTAATGGCTTCCATTCTAGCTACGAGTGCATAGGTTTCATCAAAATCTATTCCCTCTTCTTGAGTGTAACCTTGTGCTACTAGTCTAGCTTTGTTTCTCACAATGTTACCACTCTCATCTAGTTTGTTCCTAAAGACCCATTTAGTTTCTATAGTAGATTGATTACTAGGCCTATCAACTAATGTCCAAACGTTACTTCTCTCAAATTGATTTAACTCTTCTTCATAGCCATAATCCAAAAATCATCTTCCAATGCTTCTTTTATATTCTTATGCTCTATGCATGAGATAAATGCAACATGATTCATAAGTTTAAGAGAAGATCTAGTGGTTACCCCCTTGGATGGATCACCCAAGATTTCACATCATTGACATAGTTGAACTCCCTTGGGTAGCTCACTTCCTTTTCCTCAAGAGCCAAGTCCTTCAAGGCTTCAAGAGGTTGATCTTGTGTGTCCTCTTCTTTTGTTGGAATCTCATCCTCCTTTGAAGTTTTTCCTCCATCAAAGGCATTTATGATTCCTACATCATCATCATCACAAGAATCCTTTCTTGGAAGGAGGTTATCATCGAATACAACATGTATAGATTCTTCTACTACTAAAGTTCTCTTGTTAAATACACGATAGGCTTTAGAGGTTAAAGAATATCCTATAAAAATAGCTTTATCACTTTTTGCATCAAATTTACCTAAGTTGTCTTTTCCATTATTGAAAACAAAACACTTGCAACCAAATGGATGAAAATAGCTAATGTTAGGATTTTTAGATTTTAAAATCTCATAAGGTGTTTTCTTTAAAATTGGCCTAATCATTACTCGATTTACAATGTAGCAAGTGGTGTTTGTGGCTTCCGCCCAAAAATATTTAGGTAAATTGTTTTCACAAAGCATGATTCTATCCATTTCTTGTAAAGTTCTATTTTTCCTCTCAACTACCCCATTTTGTTGAGGAGTTTGAGGAGCCGAAAAATTGTGGCTAATACCATTTTCATTTAAAAATTCTTCAAACCCTAGATTTTGAAATTCGGTTCCATGATCACTTCTAGTAGGGAAATTCTAAGTAAAGTTTTATTGTTTTCACTCCTAGTTTTGAAAATGTGATGAATTTTTCTAAAGCCTCATCTTTAGTACTTAAAAATAGAACCCAAGTAAATCTAGAAAAATCATCAACAAGAACAAATGCATAAGATTTACCACCCAAGCTCATAGTCCTAATTGGCCCAAATAAATCCATATGGATAAGTTGTAAACACCTACTTGTATAAACATCATTAATGGATTTAAAGGAAGACTTATGTTGTTTACCCTTAGAGCATGCATCACAAATTTTATCGTTTGAGAACTTAATCTTGGGTAAACCTCTAACTAGATCAAGGGAAACTAATTTTTCTAAAACACTAATGCTAGCATGTCTTAGTTTCCTATGCCATAATCATGCATCATTTTTATTTTAAGCTACTAAACATGCATGGGATGTATGTATGTATGTCATCTAGATGCACCATGTAAATGTTACCTATGCGATTACCTATGAGCATAATGTTATTAGATTTAATGTCAACAATTTTGCATCCATTTTTAACAAATAAAGCATTAAATCTTTTATCACATAATTGGTTTATGCTCAACAAATTATGTTTAAGACCATCGACATACAAGACATTTTCAATAAGAATGGTAGAGTGATTACCTATGGAGCCAATACCTTTAATGTGGCCTTTGGAGTTGTCACCAAATGTCACCATTCCTCCACCTTTTGGCTTTAAATCCATGAATCTAATCTTGTCTCCGATCATATGCCTCGAGCATCCACTATCAAGGTACCATGAGTTTTGACTTTGTGCTTTGGCCTTGTAGCAATGCTCTCCCCACAAACAAAGATATTAAACTTTTGTTTTTGGTACCCAAATCATTTTGGGTCCACAAGTGTTGGCTTCCAATAACTTGGTTCCCTGAGGAATCCAAGGTGACATAGCAACAATATTATTAGATTTTACAAGTTCCTTAGGAACCCATACACTTCTAATCTTTTTAGTTCTACTATGTCTAGGAAAGCTACTTTGTTTGTAGTTACTAGTCTTTTTCCTAGGTTGGTTTGTTTTAGAAGATTCACCTTTTTCATGCTTCATATTACCAACATATTTTAAAGACTCTTTGAGCTTGTTAAGCTCATCTAACACCTTTTGGTGTTCACTATTGCATTGAGAAAGAAGATTATTTAGGTCAACATTTTCATCTTGAAAAAATTTAAGTTCATCTTTCAACCCTAAAATCTTTTTCTCAAATTTTAATTTAGCTTGAGAAAGTGAGTCATTTTTATCATTTAATTCTGAAATAATTTTCTTATTCCTAATGACCGACTCCTTGTATTTCTCAACTAATTCATCATAAACCTCTTGCAACTCAACATATGCATCATTTAATTCATCATATGTAAAATCAAAAGATGATGAGTTAGAGGTTACCATTGAGGAATCCTTCTCAAGTGCCATGAGGCAAAGGTTGGCCACTTCTTGTTCGTTATCCTCGGATGACTCCTCATCACTCCAAGTAGCAAGCTTGGCTTTGAGCTTCTTCTTCTTCTCAAGGCCCTTCTTCTTGAGTTGAGGGCACTCCGAACGAATGTGACTGGGCTTATTGCACTCGAAGCAAATGATTTGATCCCTCACTTTTTCTTTGTTTTTACCTTTGAAGTCCATCTTTCTTTGAATTTTCCTTCCACGGTTGGACCTCATGAAGCGTGAGAATCTATTGGATATCATAGCGAATTCTTCTAACTCATCCTCCTCACTAGAAGAGCTCTCCTCAAGTAATGAAGCTTTGAGAGCTATTCCCATTTTCTTCTTCTTTTCCACCTTTAGCTTCTCTACTCTTTTCTCTTCCTTCTTCTTTCCTTCTTCCTTTCCTTGCTTAATAATCTCATGAGTAAGGAGAGAACCCACTAGCTCATCAAGTTTTAGAGTCTTCAAGTTTTTGGCCTCTATGATGGCGGTTCTCTTCCCATCCCAAGATTCGGGAAGTGAGTAGAGTAGCTTCCGGACAAGCTTGTCTTTCGGTATAGTCTCTCCAAATCCTTTAAGCCCATTGACTATGGTTGAGAAGCGATCAAACATCTTAGACACCGTTTCGTCGGGCTCCATCTTGAAATTCTCACAGATAAGATTGAGAATTCCAATCTTGGTTTCCTTCACATCATTGGTTCCTTCATAGGTGGTCTCAAGAGTATCCCACACTTCCTTGGCACTCTCAATGGAGGAAACTTTGGAGTAGATGTTGGGACCGAAAGAACAAAAAAACATGTGAAGAGCTTTGTCATTTATTTGGATTTTCTTCCTCTCTTCTTCATTCATCTCCATCTTTTTCTTCAAAACGTCTTTCCTTCATTATCTTGCTTCAATGGAATGTAGGGACCATCTTCAATGACATCCCAAACCAAGTAATCGTTGAACTTAATGAAGAGGCGCATCCGATTCTTCAAAAATGAATAGTTATCACCATTGAAGAAAGGTGGTTTTGTAGTGGATTGAGACTCGTACATGCTAGAACCGGAGGTAGATGCCATATCTTGATTTTTGGATGATCATACTCTTCCTAGGAACTCCTCTTGTGGTTGTTAATCCTTCAAAGAGGTAGGCTCTAATACCAATTGTTGATTGGATCGAATGATCAAAATAAACCAACAGGGGGTGAATTGGATTTTTAAAGTTTTTGGTGGTGGAATTGACAAAAAAATGGTAGACAACGAATTTTAGAGTGGTTCAAGTTCCAATCGAACTCTACATCCACTATCTTAGCTTCACTAAGGATTTGCAACAATTCCACTAATTATTCTTCCCCTTTTCTAGGCTCAGGAGGTAACCGTTATAATTTCGGTCAAATTTTCTACCCAAAATTTGACCCAATCCTCACACAATAGAAACAAAGAAGTTGTTGGCTAAAACAAGTAACTCTAAATAAACAATATAGCCCAATTACAAGCACTCAACCCAATTGAAATGATAAGAATTAAAAATACAATTGGGGTTACAAACAATAATGGGATTTCGGCACAAATGCTTGGATTTGATGTTTGGATGTTTGCATTAGGATCAATAGTTGTTGCTGAAGCTTTTAGATGTCCCTTTTATACCTTCTCATTGAATTCTAGCCGTTGTGGTTGTTGCATTCATCAATAGAGCCGCTGGGGATGTTATCTTCCCTCCACAAATGCAGTCTACTACCAATTGTTTCGAAACGCCCGACACTGTTTTGAAACAAACCAAAATAGAAAGAGCCATTGGGGTGCATTAAAGAACCCGTATCGAAACGGATAAGCTTGTGTCGATACGCTAAGTGCCATTTCGAAATTCGTTTCGAAACATTTTTGCCACTGTCAAGGCCTGTATCGAAACGACTTGAAATCGTTTCGATACGCCTTAACGCCTTGAAATCGTTTCGATATGCCTTAACGACTTGAAATTGTTTCGATACGCCTTAACGCCCGTATTTAACTTGAAGACCGATTCAAAGCGTTGGATGTTGTTTCGATACGGTGTCTCGATGTTCTTAAGCCGTTTCAAAACTCGTTTCGAAACAAGGGTTTACAGTGTTGAAACCGTTTCGATACCCGTTTCGAAACATGAGTTCACAGTTTCAAAAGTGTTTCGAAACGCCTTAGGCCGTTCTAAAACGGTGACTCGAAAATCACTGTTTTGGCTTCAAGAACACTTAGAAAAGTTTTGATAAAATTAGTTTTTAACTTAAGCATTTTGTTTTAAACATATTGAGAGGTTTGAGGACTTAAAAATTCGTTTTCACATTTTCAATTTAGTCCTTAAATTCTTTAGTTATATAAAAATCAAATTATCGGTTTCACAATATCCAATTGCGGTGGGAAGCTTTTATAAATGTGTTAGTTCCTATATTTTATCACTTTTATGATTTAGTCCTTAAATTCGTAATTTTCTAAATTGGATGCTTATTTGTTATCCGTTGAAGCCAAAATTTGACATGCTGACATGAAATACGATTAATTAATGTTTGATAACCTGAAACCTGTGTAAGTACATGTAGTTATTTAGATTTATATTTTGGTCCCTAGATTGCTTATATTTGAAATTGTGTGCCTTGTTGATGCTCGAATCGAATGAAATTGAACCGTTGCTTGTATGAACACCTTAGGTCTTAATAATGCATCTAGACAAGTTAAAATAAAAAAATGACCGTAATTTTAGTAAGATAGTTCAGGTTTGTTTCGGCAAACCTAATGTGATCTTCTTGTTTCGGGTCTAACGTCTATGACGGGTCAAGAGGGTTACAACACTATTAATTTTTAAATGACTTTTAATTGATTCATAAAAATATCAAAGATTCACAGTGCAATTAATAATATTTCAAAACAAATCAGAAGAAATTATTCTATGAATCTTTCTCATCACCTCATCCATAGTTCTACCCAATTAAATAAAACCATGTTATCTTTATTTTTCACATAATATTTTCTTACAAATTAAAATTTACAAATCATCATCTCATATATTAATTCTAATATGTTAATGAATAAAATCCTTAAAATAAAAAACAACCTAAAAAGCTTAACCCACGAATCAAAAGAGACAAAAAAATAAAATAATTAATTTTAATTTGTTAAAAATCCTAAGATTAACATATTAGAATTAAAAGCCAAACTTCATTAATTTTAACGTTCCAGATTAATGGTTTTGTAATTATTTTTTTTGTAGTTCAAACAAATATGTTAATCTTAAGGTTTTTACCAAATTAAAATTAATTGTTTTATTTTTGTCTCTTTTGATTCGTGGGTTAAACTTTTTGGGTGTTTTTTATTTTAAATATTTTATTCATTAACATATTAGAATTAATATATGAGATGAAGAAGATGATGATATGTAAATTTTAATTTATAATAAAATATGATGTGAAAAATAAAGATGATGTGAGTTTACTTAATTGGGTAGGACCATGGATGAGGTGATGAGAATCATTCATAGAATGATTTCTTCTGATTTTGTTTTGAAATATAATTAATTCCATGTCAAGCCTTTGAGATTTTTAATAATAATTTAAGTCATAAAAAAAGTATTGGTGTTCAGCGATGTATTACGTTAGTGATGTTCAACGGTGTGCGTCACACGTTGTAGAATTTTTCATAAATGAATGAAAATTTAAATGCAGGTCACCATAAGGCCGTAGGTGAATCGTAATAACAAACAATAAAATAAACGCGAGCAAATAATAATATAAATAAATAGCATAAAATATAAAACATGAGATAAACATATAATAATTAAATATATATACATACTATACGTAAACAATATATAATATATAACTACATATATTAAGGTATAATAACTATATATTATATATCATATGAAAGAGCATATATACACTATACCAAATATGGTATATATCGACACTTTTAGAGGTGTTTGTTAGACAAATGTCGCTAAAGACTTATATATAGTGGTGTTTTGGATGAAACACCAATACTCGTACTTTAGTGGCATTTTTTATATGCAATTTGTATCCCCTTGACCCAGCCTAGACGCCCGACCAAACCGAACGGGTCACGCGGGGAATATTGAAGTAAACCGAGAAATTCACCTCAATAGACGACCCTATTTTTTCTTTTTACCTTGTCTAGATGCACATTATTAACCTAAATGTTTAGACTCGCAGTGGATGAAACATCAACTCAAACAGACATCGATTTGAAAATCAATTGACTACAACATGCGATAAGGACTCGAAAAGAAGTGATTTTTCTACGTAACTTATCAATCATATTTGTAGGATTAAATCGAGCAAGGAAATCGCGACATAAATCAGTCCAATATCCTATTGATCCGAATAAAATACTATTCAACCACGTTTTCGCCCTATCCCTTAGTGAATAGGGGAACAATTTTAGCCTCAAAATATCCTCATGGAATCCTTGTAACTTGAATGAATTGCAAATCTCCAGGAAGGATTGAGATGTTGACTGGCATCTTCAGTTGCTAATCTGCCAAATTGACCAATTGTATTGATCATATTGAACATGACTGGCTTTAATTCGAAGTGGGCAGCTTCGATTTAAGGTGTGACAACTCCTGAATTCAAGCCATTGAGGTCCTCCTCTAAATAGTATCGAATGATTCGATTCCTTGCTTGAGCAAGTTGGACTGGCAGATTCGCTCCATCTCCTGCCGTGACAATCTGATTGCGGTTGGCATTATTATTGTCGATTTGATCTCCCATTATTATTACTGGGTCAAGGGGATATTCTGGAGCTGTTGGATTTGCCCTGGTCATACACCAATGCAAAACTAAATTTTGTTAACTCTTTAGGAACTGAACAATAAAAAGTAAAAATAAAAGTGCAAGAAAATAAAAACAAAGTCGCTATTGCTAATCCCTGTCAACGACACCAAAAACTTGTTGCGTGATTCGAGTGCTTCACAAATTGTGCAAGTATACACGTCGCAAGTTATAATATAGAATGATATCGTCTCCACAAATAGAGTAGTGAATGAAGTTATTGGACTTTCTTTGGAAAAAATAATACTTTCTCTTCGGTGCCTCTGTCTGAGGAAATAGTTCAAGATACATTGGAAAATTCCCAAAATCAAATCGATGTCCAACTTGGCGATAGTGGAGAGGTAGGTTCAGTGTCTGGGTGTGTTTTTGGTTTTTGGAAGAACATGGGTGTGGCAGACGATCTATCAATAGAGAGGGGTGAATATTTTTTCAGGCTAGCCATCACAGTGTCATAAGAAGACAAATTAGGGATTCAATAGAAGGTGAGAACGATGTTTCCGGAAAAGACGCGGCAAATTCAGTTGGCTCAATACATCTTAGTTATATAGAGGAAGCTCTTCATGTATGGGGAGTGAGCAATATTTTGGGAGTGACTTTCAAAGGAGGTAAGGATGCTTTTGTGAAGAAGATTAGGGAAATTGAAAGCGTGAATTGATCTCTCGCGTGCAGGTTACAGTGATTGGGTAATTAAAGAAATTTCTTATGGAAATCAATATTGTCTCATGGAATATCAGAGGATTGGGAAGGCGGGAAAAGGCGAGAGCGATCCGAAACTTAATTAAGGATAGGAAACCTCAACTTCTTCTAATTCAAGAAACTAAGATTGGCAGATTCACTCGATCGTTGTTGAGGCGTATGGGTTGCGAGCGGGATTTCGAATAATGTTATGTTCCTGCAGAAGGGTCAACGGGTGGGATAATTAGCTTATGGAATTTGAATTGTTTTGTAAAATCGTAAGTTTTCTTATCCAAAAGATTCATTGTGCTGCTGGGCAAATTTAGAGGCGACAACAGGGAGTGTGGAATTATTAATGTATACATGCCGACAATTGAAGCTGAGAAGAAAGAATTTTTTCGGGACTTGCTGAATGTTATGAACAGTCATAAGGTGGCATGGTGTTTAGGAGGTGATTTCAACGCTATTGTTGGAGCGGAGGTGTAACCCCCTCGTCCCGGTCTGGTCGGATGACCGGTCCGAGTGGGCCACACGGGGAAAACCGAAGCGAAACCCGTTAAGGTTTCCCCTCGGTTAAACACCCAGAATTTTTTTTTATCTTATCTTGTCTACATACATAAATTAGAGCTAAGTGTGTCACAACAGCAGAAGATACAATCACGAAACAATTCACCGACCAAACAAACATAAACAGTCCATTTTTCTTCATTCCAGCAGGCCGTTTCGAAACACTTATAGGGTGTTCCGAAACACCCTGACCTGGTCAACGGGCCTGGGTCAACCATAAGGTGACCGTTCCGAAACAGGGGTGACCCGTATCGGAACGACCTTGACGGTCAATATCTCGTGGTCAACGAGATTTGACCGTTTCGGAACTTCAAAGGCCCGTTTCGGAACGGCTTCGTCTCGCCAATTTCTCAAAATTCCAGTGGCGAAAACGTTCCGGAACGACCCTCATCCGTTTCGAAACGGCAGGCCATTTACGCAGGGGCCGTTTCGGAACACGGGGACCCGTTCCGAAACACCCCCTGTCTACAGACTTTTCTGGGCTGTTTTGAGGCACAAGGATGCCCCAAAACATCCCCAAGACACCATACAACAACCAAGCAATTAAACCCAACATACTACAACATTACCATCATGCTTTGACACAACTTTAATAAGTCTAAGACAAAGGCAACAATCAACACACATACATCCATTCAAACAACATCCAACTTTAAACATGGTTTCTAAAGCATTCAATCCACATACAAGAGAGCAAATTAGGCATGGTTTACAACTTAAACATGGCATCACAAGCCACACAAAAGCAACATAACATAGAGTCTAAGCATGCCCCTAGCATCAACATCAACCAACAAATATTACACGTTTTACCATCCAAACATCAATCCCAACAACATCATTCATAAGAGTCATACAAGGCTCATACTAACACGTCCTAATGCCACATTGCTTAACTACTACAAAATCTACCATACTTGAGCAACAACTTGGATAGCCCCTTCTTGCCTTGCCTCGAGCTAACGCCACGCTAATGATCTGCATTGTTGAACATAGAGAGCGTAAGCTATAAGCTTAGTGAGGGTGCTCTAAAACGGAAAACAACAACAATGCAGGGTCCAAGCATGTTAATCCTAGTCTACATACATCAACCATTGACATAATATCAAGTAGACCTAGCTAGTCTTTCAAGTGGCATATATGGTCTCTCAATCCTAACAAGTTCAAATCTCATATATCATCATCATGTGGCAACAAATATAATACAACCATATATCACCATCATATATCACAATTCACGTTTTAAGTTTAATTGGCCACTTTAATTACCCCGATTGTGCGGATTTAACCTTGACAACACTTTACCTCGGTGGGATTCCACTCATCACCAGACCTTGCATGTGCGGGATTCCACTCATCGCCACATGCCCTACGGATGGGATTCCACTCATCATCCCGTAGAAATATATGTATAGCTTCCGGTGGAATGTTACATCATCGTACTCCTCCTTGATGACTTAACGCCATCAAGGCCACGTACGTTTTGACTCAATTTGTGTGAACACTATCCTAATGATCGATCATTTACAACCGGTAATTATTTTAGTGCCAATTATCATAACCACAACATATATATATCATCAATTACATTTATGCTCAATCTCATAGATGTATATCAAGATAAACTCACATCTACCAACCACAATCATAATAGCATTGTCAAACAAGCATAATAGCATTCATGGATATCAAAGGTTAAATCAACAACTTGAATGAACTATGAGTGGCCTACCAAGCACACTTCACACACACTCCCACTACACATACTCGAACCAAACTTAAAACAAGTTGAAACCACTCACCGTCCTTCCTTAGCAATTCGATCCAATCTTCCTACGAACCCGGATTCGGTCCCAAAGCCTCTCCCGCGTTTCCTCTTGCTTCTAGTCAAACAAAAACACATATATTACTTCCCAATTCGATGCTAATTCAACCTTCAATCCACTTTACACTCACAACCCAAATTCCACAATTTCCAAACCACATAACATCTCTAAAAATCCCATTTTCGGACTCCCACAACTCAAGGCTGAAAATTCGATTTCCAAGCATCCAAATGGCTTCCAAATCATCCCAAAACACCCCCATACCATAGGTAGACCAACAACCCCTTACTTTCAACATAAATTCCACCAAAAACTCAAGTTTTACAACCTTAAATCTAGCCCTAAGACCATACTACGAATTTTTATCAAAATTCAACCAAATTAAAGTATATGATGTATTTCATCATGCTTAAACAAACCCCCAACATGATTTAGCAAAACAAATTGAAAAGCCCCATCAAAACCCCAAATTTCATATGAACCCTAATTTTCAAAACACCATTTTTTTGAAATCTACAACAAGGGATAGATAGAGAATAAAGAGGAGGTTTAGAAAACATAATTACCTTTGAAAAACACCTTTAATTGAAGGAGATAAAGGATGGAATAGTAACTAATATTTTTGGGAGAGTTTGAAGGTGGGGAAGAAGGGTTTCACGTTTGGGAAGGGGATGGGGGGAAAAGGGAAGACAACTTTTCTATAAAGTTGTCTTGCTTTTTAAATTTGGGTCAAATAGCAACATAGGTCCCTCCCCTTTTTCCAAAGCTCCAACTAGGTCATTAATAGAAGTTGAATTATTTTAATTAAATTTTTATTTGACTCGAACCAAAACCCGGTTAACTCCTAGGCCCAAAACACGGGTGTTACAACTCTCTCCCACTTAAGAAATTTCGTCCCCGAAATTACCTGACCGAAAGAGATACGGAAACTGCTTTTCCATATCCTCCTTCCTCTCCCAAGTGGCCTCGTCCACACCTCTACGTTGCCACCTCACCTTCACTAACTCAATTGATCTACCCCTCAACACTTTGCTGTCTGAAGCTAAGATCTCCACCGGTTCTTCCTCGTAAGTCAAATCCGGATTCAATTCAATTTCTTCCACGGGCATAACATGTGATGGATCGGACCTATACTTGCGAAGCATCGACACATGGAACACATCATGTATCTTCTCAAGCTCGGATGGCAAACGCAAGTGATAAGCAACGGGACCAACCCTCTTCACAATCTCATACGGTTCTATGTACCTCGGACTCAATTTCCCTTTTCGGCCAAACCTCATCACTTTCTTCCATGGAGACACTTTCAAGAATACCTTCTCACCCACTGAGAACTCAACTTCCTTCCTCTTCAAATCGGCATAGGACTTCTGCCTATCCGAAGCAGCCTTCAAGCGATCACAAATCAATTTTACCTTTTCGGTTCTCCCCTTGAGCAAATCCGGCATAGGTAACAGTTTCTGTCCTGCCTCGGCCCAACACACTGGAGTTCTACACTTCCGGCCATACAAGGCCTCATATGGAGCCATCTGAATGCTCGACTGAAAACTGTTATTGTACGTAAACTCTACCAGAGGCAAATGCCTCTCCCAAGTACCCTGAAAGTCTATGATACAACAGCGCAACATGTCCTCTAAGATCTGAATAACCCTCTCTGACTGACCATCTGACTGAGGATGATAAGAAGTGCTGAAGTTCGAACGGGTACCCAAAGTTGTATGCAGACACTCCCAAAATCTAGAAGTAAACCGCGGATCTCTGTCTGACACAATGGACTTCGGCACACCATGTAGCCTCACAATTTCACCAATGTACAAATCGGCCAATCTATCTAAGGTGTAAGTAGTGTTGACTGCCAAGAAGTGAGCACACTTCGTAAAACGATCTACTATCACCCAAACTGAGTTCTTCTTCGTAGGAGTCAAAGGCAAACCCGAAACAAAATCCATAGTGATGTTCTCCCACTTCCATTCCGGAATTCTCAACGGCTGTAACAGACCTGAGGGAACCTGATGTTCCGCCTTCACTCTCTGACACACTAAGCACTTAATCACAAAGTCGGCTACATCTCTCTTCAAGCCCACCCAAAAGTACTCATTCTTCAAATCACGGTACATCTTCGTACTTCCAGGATGCATAGCAAACGGACTACTGTGGGCTTCAGTCAAGATCGTACGTCTCAAGTCACTGTCTTCTGGCACAACTATTCTATCTTTGAAACACAGAACCCCATCAGTGCTGAAGCTGTAATCTGAAGATCTACCCTCGGCTATATCTTGCACGTGAGGTGCCAAAGATCTATCTAAGAGCTGTTTCTCTCGTATCAACTGACCTAGAGTAGGTCTAACCTGAAGCTCGGCTACAAAGCCACCATCTCCGGACAAACTCAATCTAGCAAACATAGCTCTCAAGTCTACAACCATCTTTCTACTCAATGCATCGACCACTACATTGGCCTTACCCGGATGATACTCAATAGTAAGATCATAGTCTTTTAGCAACTCTAACCACCTACGCTGTCTGAGATTCAAATCTCGCTGAGTCATAATGTACTTCAAACTCTTGTGATCGGTGTATACTGTGCATTTCTCACCAAACAAATAATGTCTCCAAATCTTCAAAGCAAACACAACTGCCGCTAACTCTATGTCATGGGTCGGATAGTTGCGCTCGTGAGTCTTCAACTGTCTTGAGGCATAAGCCACTACTCTTCGGTCTTGCATCAGAACACATCCTAACCCTACATACGAGGCATCACTATAAATCACATAGTCCTTCCCGGACTCGGGCTGAATCAAGATCGGAGCTTGGGTCAAAGCTTCTTTCAATTTCTCAAAGGCTCTCTGTCTTGCATCTGTCTACTCAAACTGAACACTCTTCTGAAGTAACTGCGTCAAAGGAGTGGCTAACTTAGAGAAACCCTCTACAAACCTCCTATAGTATCCGGCTAAGCCTAGGAAGCTACGTACTTCTGTCACTGACTTCGGTTGCTTCCACTCAACAATGGCTTCAAACTTCTTCGGATCAACTCTTATGCCTTCAGCTGACACTACATGTCCTAAGAAGACTACTTCCCGGATCCAGAATTCACACTTGCTGAGCTTCGCATACAACTTATGATCTAGCAAAGTCTTCAAAACAAGTCTCAAATGTCGGTCATGGTCTTCTTCAGTTCGCGAGTACACCAAGATGTCATCAATAAACACAACTACGAACTGATCTAGATACTGATGAAAAATCCTATTCATCATGTCCATGAAAGCTGCCGGTGCATTAGTCAACCCAAAGGGCATGACTAAAAACTCATAATGTCCATACCTAGTCCTAAAGGCCGTCTTCGGTACATCAACCTCTCTAACCTTTAGCTGGTAGTAACCTGATCTCAAATCAATCTTAGAAAAGACCGATGCTCCTCTCAACTGATCAAACAAGTCATCAATTCTAGGCAACGGATATTTGTTCTTCACTGTCAGCTGATTTAACTGTCTGTAATCTATGCACATTCTCATACTTCCATCTTTCTTCTTCACAAACAACACTGGTGCACCCCAAGGTGATGAACTAGGTCGAATGAAACCTCTATCTGTCAATTCTTGCAACTGAGTCTTCAACTCTTTCAATTCTTTCGGTGCCATACGGTACGGAGCAATCAAAACAGGAGCCGAATCAGAATAAGTCTCAATGCTGAACTCTACCTCTCTGTCTGGTGGTAACCCTGGCAATTCTTCCGGAAACACACTAGGGAAATCGCGTACTGTCTGGATATCCTGAGGTCTAACCTCACTCATGTTAGGGTTCATCACATACGCTAAGTATGCTTCACACCCCAATTCCACTAACCTCTTAGCCTCTAACACTGAAACCACATTGGACAAGAATTTCACATTCTCACCCACCACTACAATCTCATAATCATCTGTCAGCTTCAAAGAAATCCGTTTAGTTTCAAAATCTATCCTAGCTCTATGTTCCGTGAGCCAATCCATACCCAGAATCACATCAAAGCCATAGAAAGGAAGTTCCATCATATCCACTAGAAATACATGTCCCTGAACCATCAACGGACACCTTCGGTACATCTTCCTAACCACTACCGTGTCCCCAAAGGAACTAGTAACACTAACTCCTACCTCTAGCAACTCACAAGGCAAATTCAAAGACTGTGCATGCTCACTCAATATGTAGGAATGTGTAGACCCAGAGTCAATCAAAGAAAGCAAACCCAAAGACTGTATCGAGAAGTTACCTGCGATCACATCGGCGTCATGCTGCTCCCCGCGCTGAGTGTAAACCCTAGCCTGTCCTCCGCCCTCCGGCTGGACCGCAACAACATGAGCTAAATTCCTCTGACCATCGTTCCTCGGCTGGAAATTACCTCTACCGCGCCCGCGGCCTCTCTGAAAATCATTGGCTCTAGCAGGAGCCTGAGCTGGTGCCTGTCCCACCTGATGTGGACAGTCACGCCTAATGTGGTCTCTAGCACCACAACTCCAACAAGAATTATAGTTTCCCCAACACTCACCGGTGTGGTTCCTCCCGCAAGTAGCACATGTGGGCAACTTCCCACCAGCTCTCTGACCCTGATGGCCCTTACCGTGGTTACCGCAACCACGCCTATGATCAAACTGATGCCGGTTGTCCCGATGCCTCTTGGCATCACCTCTATCAAAGTTGCTGGACCTCTTACCTGAACTAGATCCACCTGACCGCCTGGTCAAACTCAGACTGTGCTCCAAGTCCTTGGCCCTCGCGACCAAGACATCAAAATCAGTGTAATCAGAAGCTAGAGTATAAGTCTTGATCTCCTCACTCAGCCCATATCGGAAGCGGTTACAACGCTCCACCTCAGTAGGTACAAGCTTAGGTGCATACTGACTCAGTCTGACGAACCGGATCTCATAATCAGTCACGGACATACTCCCCTGAAGCAATGCCATAAACTCTCTCTTCCCCTCATCGAGGTATCGCGGACCCAAATACTTCTTCCGGAAAGCTGTCTCAAAGAACTCCCAAGTGATCTCAGTCTCATCCATCCCCGAAGTAACGGTGACCCACCAGGTGTAGGCATCACCCTGAAGCAGAGACTCAACACATCCCAACTTGCGCTCACCAGTACATCCCATCTGAGCAAGAATACGGACGGTCTTCTCAAACCACATCTCTGACCTCTCCAGAGTAGCACCTCTAAACTCTTCGGCCCCAAGGCCCCGAAGTCTCTCTAATGGTAATCCGGTGCCCTCACCCTGATGATGAGCTGCCTGACCTCCAGCTACTGCAGCTTGGAACGCCCCGGCTATTGCCTGAACCAACGGAGCTAAGTCAATCCCGTCCGGTCCTTGGCCACCTTGGCCTCCTTGTGGTCCCATTCCTCCAGGTCCGGCCTCGCCTCCCACTCCCGGTGGAGGAGGTGGTGGTGGTGGAGGTGGTGGAGGAGCTCCAACTCCAACCACTGGCTCTCCCACTTGAGCCTCGACTCTCACAACTGGCTCAACTCTCGGCGCCTCTACCCGTGGTTCCGGTCGAACCATCCTAGGCCTCCCACGTGGTCTCATGGTTCAACTAGCAAGGTAAACTACAACAAGAAACATATAAGGTCCCACGTGGTCTCATGGTTCAACTAGCAAGGTAAACTACAACAAGAAACATATAAGGATTAATTAATAGTAGCAATGGGCACTCACTCTACGCCAGACACGACAGTTCAAGCATTCAAAACATCATACGATTAATCAAGCATCAAGGATTCATGGCAAATCATGCATCAAACAACACAAGCATTTAACACATTAATCTTACCTCACTTACCTGCCCGAGGTCTCGGTAACCTCAGGCTCTGATACCAACAAATGTAACCCCCTCGTCCCGGTCTGGTCGGATGACCGGTCCGAGTGGGCCACACGGGGAAAACCGAAGCGAAACCCGTTAAGGTTTCCCCTCGGTTAACGACCCAGAATTTTTTTTTATCTTATCTTGTCTACATACATAAATTAGACCTAAGTGTGTCACAACAGCGGAAGATACAATCACGAAACAATTCACCGACCAAACAAACATAAACAGTCCATTTTTCTTCATTCCAGCAGGCCGTTACGAAACACTTATAGGGTGTTCCGAAACGCCCTGACCTGGTCAACGGGCCTGGGTCAACCACAAGGTGACCGTTCCGAAACAGGGTTGACCCGTATCGGAACGACCTTGACGGTCAATATCTCGTGGTCAACGAGATTTGACCGTTTCGGAACTTCAAAGGCCCGTTTCGGAACGGCTTCGTCTCGCCAATTTCTCAAAATTCCAGTGGCGAAAACGTTCCGGAACGACCCTCATCCGTTTCGAAACGGCAGGCCATTTACGCAGGGGCCGTTTCGGAACACGGGGACCCGTTCCGAAACACCCCCTGTCTACAGACTTTTCTGGGCTGTTTTGAGGCACAAGGATGCCCCAAAACATCCCCAAGACACCATACAACAGCCAAGCAATTAAACCCAACATACTACAACATTACCATTATGCTTTGACACAACTTTAATAAGTCTAAGACAAAGGCAACAATCAACACACATACATCCATTCAAACAACATCCAACTTTAAACATGGTTTCTAAAGCATTCAATCCACATACAAGAGAGCAAATTAGGCATGGTTTACAACTTAAACATGGCATCACAAGCCACACAAAAGCAACATAACATAGAGTCTAAGCATGCCCCTAGCATCAACATCAACCAACAAATATTACACGTTTTACCATCCAAACATCAATCCCAACAACATCATTCATAAGAGTCATACAAGGCTCATACTAACACGTCCTAATGCCACATTGCTTAACTACTACAAAATCTACCATACTTGAGCAACAACTTGGATAGCCCCTTCTTGCCTTGCCTCGAGCTAACGCCACGCTAATGATCTGCAATGTTGAACATAGAGAGCGTAAGCTATAAGCTTAGTGAGGGTGCTCTAAAACGGAAAACAACAACAATGCAGGGTCCAAGCATGTTAATCCTAGTCTACATACATCAACCATTGACATAATATCAAGTAGACCTAGCTAGTCTTTCAAGTGGCATATATGGTCTCTCGATCCTAACAAGTTCAAATCTCATATATCATCATCATGTGGCAACAAATATAATACAACCATATATCACCATTATATATCACAATTCACGTTTTAAGTTTAATTGGCCACTTTAATTACCCCGATTGTGCGGATTTAACCTTGACAACACTTTACCTCGGTGGGATTCCACTCATCACCGGACCTTGCATGTGCGGGATTCCACTCATCGCCACATGCCCTACGAATGGGATTCCACTCATCATCCCGTAGAAATATATGTATAGCTTCCGGTGGAATGTTACATCACCGTACTCCTCCTTGATGACTTAACGCCATCAAGGCCACGTACGTTTTGACTCAATTTGTGTGCACACTATCCTAATGATCGATCATTTACAACCGGTAATTATTTTAGTGCCAATTATCATAACCACAACATATATATATCATCAACCACATTTATGCTCAATCTCATAGATGTATATCAAGATAAACTCACATCTACCAACCACAATAATAATAGCATTGTCAAACAAGCATAATAGCATTCATGGATATCAAAGGTTAAATCAACAACTTGAATGAACTATGAGTGGCCTACCAAGCACACTTCACACACACTCCCACTACACATACTCGAACCAAACTTAAAACAAGTTGAAACCACTCACCGTCCTTCCTTAGCAATTCGAATCAATCTTCCTACGAACCCGGATTCGGTCCCAAAGCCTCTCCCGCGTTTCCTCTTGCTTCTAGTCAAACAAAAACACATATATTACTTCCCAATTCGATGCTAATTCAACCTTCAATCCACTTTACACTCACAACCCAAATTCCACAATTTCCAAACCACATAACATCTCTAAAAATCCCATTTTCGGACTCCCACAACTCAAGGCTGAAAATTCGATTTCCAAGCATCCAAATGGCTTCCAAATCATCCCAAAACACCCCCATACCATAGGTAGACCAACAACCCCTTACTTTCAACATAAATTCCACCAAAAACTCAAGTTTTACAACCTTAAATCTAGCCCTAAGACCATACTACGAATTTTTATCAAAATTCAACCAAATTAAAGTATATGATGTATTTCATCATGCTTAAACAAACCCCCAACATGATTTAGCAAAACAAATTGAAAAGCCCCATCAAAACCCCAAATTTCATATGAACCCTAATTTTCAAAACACCATTTTTTTGAAATCTACAACAAGGGATAGATAGAGAATAAAGAGGAGGTTTAGAAAACATAATTACCTTTGAAAAACACCTTTAATTGAAGGAGATAAAGGATGGAATAGTAACTAATATTTTTGGGAGAGTTTGAAGGTGGGGAAGAAGAGTTTCACGTTTGGGAAGGGGATGGGGGGAAAAGGGAAGACAACTTTTCTATAAAGTTGTCTTGCTTTTTAAATTTGGGTCAAATAGCAACATAGGTCCCTCCCCTTTTTCCAAAGCTCCAACTAGGTCATTAATAGAAGTTGAATTATTTTAATTAAATTTTTATTTGACTCGAACCAAAACCCGGTTAACTCCTAGGCCCAAAACACGGGTGTTACAGGAGGAGAAACGGGGATTGTCATGGAATTTCGCGGCAATGGAGGTCTTTCGCTCTTTCATTCTAACATCAAAATTGGTGAATTTACCGTTGAAAGGTGGCTCATATACCTGGTCAAACAATAGGGATCCGCCAACTTTCGTAAGATTGGACAGATTCTTAGTGGATGTTGAGTTCTTCGAAGGATTTCCAGACTTAAACCAATTTCTGCTTCCAAAGGTAATTTCGGATCATAATGCTATTTCTTTAGAAAATAGAATGAGCAAATGGGGGAGGAGTCCCTTTCGTTTTTATAATTATCTGATGGACGAAGAGGGCTTTGATGAGATGCTAGTTGGGAAAATAAGAAGCCACCAGGAAAACAGCTTAAACTCGGGGATAGGCAATTTATTTAAGGTGATTAAAGAGGCTGCCAAGTCCTGGTCTTCTAAACTGAGGCAGGGGAATCGTGCGAGTGCTGTTGAATTGGGAAAACAAATTGATACTTTGGAAGCTAAAATGCAATTGGGGCAGGCAGTGGAGTCAGATTGGATAAGTTTGGTGGAATTAAAAAATAATCTTTCGAAGCAGCTTGAGAGGGAGGAAAGCATTTGGCTACAACATTTGAGGGTTAGATGGTTTAAGGAAGGTGACATGAATACTAAGTATTTCCATTCGATTGCGTCGTTACGGCGAAAATCTAACACTATTTACACACTGAAGCAGAATGGAAAATTAATCTCCAAATTTTCAGAGGTGAAGGATTTTATTTATAAGCATTTTCCAAGGCTTTTAATAGTAAAAGTACACTAGAGGTGGAAAATCTAGATTTACTGTTTCGGAAAATCAGTGTGGACCAAGCTTCTTTATTGGAACATGATTTCACCTAGGGAGAAGTATGGAACGATGTAGCCTCTTTCGATAGTACACGAGCGCCAGGCCCGGATGGATTTAACATGAGATTTTTCAAGAAGTATTGGTGCTATTTGAAGGGAGAAATTATGAAGTTTTTTCACAGTTTTTATAATGGGCTTAATTGGGAGGTAGAGGTAAATCAGTCCTTTATTGCTCTCATACCTAAGAAGTCAGCTCTGGAATCGATTGATGATTATAGACCGATTAATCTCGTAGGGGGAATTAATAAAATTTTATCGAAAGTGTTATCTCTCCGTCTTAGGGGTATGATGGACTTCATAATTAGCAGGTCTCAATTTGCTTTTATACCGGGACGTCACATCACAGATTGTTCTTTTATCGCTAATGAGGGGATTGAGTACATGAGGAAAATGGGATCGAGGGGTGCTATGTTTAAGATTGGTTTTCAGCGCGCGTACGACTCTGTGGACTGGTGCTTCTTAATTTATATTATGAGAAGAATGGGTTTTGGCAAGAAATGGTGCGAGTGGATTTATAAGTGCATTTCGATGGCTACTATTTCGATTCTGGTGAATGGGACTCCTACACCTCATTTCACGATGGTGATGGGCCTTAGACAGGGCTGCTCACTCTCGCCCCTCCTCTTCAATATCGTGGGGAAGTTTTACATTTCATGATCGAAAAAGGGGGAAACTTTGGGTTTGTTCTCGGGTTGGTGTATTGGGAGGGGGGATCATGTCCACAACCTTAGTCATCTACAATTTGAAGATGACTTAGCCATTTTCTGTGGTCCTTCATTAAGGGAAGTGGAAAATGTGAGAAGAATACTAAGGGTGTTCGAAGTCGCCTCGGGGCTAAAATTGAACTTAAATAAGAGCTGCTTATTTGGGGTAAATGTTGAGGAGCAGACTTTGAGAGATTGGGCAAATCGAATCAAATGCTCGATGGGCACTTTTCCGACTGTTTATCTTGGTCTACCGTTAGGGCCTAAGACAAATTCTTTGGCTTTGTGGGATCCGATTATTGAAAAATTCTATGGGCATCTATCTAAATGGAAGGCAAAACAGTTATCTATTGGTGGCAGATTGACACTTATCAGATCAGTTCTATCGTCATTACCACTCTACTATATGTCTCTTTTTTGGATGTCGGTTAGAGTGGCGAATAAGATTAATAGTATTATGGCGGGGCTTTTGTGGGGCGATTCGGAGGATAATAAGAAAACCCACTGGGTAAACTGGAAATTTATTTGTCAACCGATTGAAAAAGGAGGCCTTAACGTGAAAAATCTCACTATTCAAAATAGAGCACTCCTCGGGAAGTGGATTTGGAAATTTGCAAATGATCCAAAGTGCCTTTGGAAGGAGGTGATTTGTTGCAAGTATAACATCAACCCCTCTTCTATCTTATTAAAGGAGAGGATACATCGCCTCGCTTCTTGGTAATGGTGAGGAATCGTAAAGTCGGCTTTCGACAAGGATGGTTTCAGGGAGGTTTTTCGTAGTAATCTAAGGTTGCAGGTGGGTGACGGTATGTCTACTCTTTTCTGGTCCGATAGGTGGATGGGGACTGTTCCGCTACAAGATGCATATTCGAGGATTTTTGCTCTTCCATGTAACAAGTCTGGTAAGGTTTCGGACTTTTGGAGAAAGGTTAACTCGACTTGGACTTGGGAAGTTCAATTGCGCAGGCCTTTTTTCGATTGGGAGGTATCCCAATGGAATGAATTTTTAGAATGTTTATATAGTTTTCGATCGGAGGGATTTGAACGAGATAGATTGGTATGGAAGGGTTTAGGAGATGGATCATTCTCTGTCAAGTCTTGTTATAACCTTAATTTTAATGGAGCCTCCAAGGATAAATTCTGGAAAACTTGTGTGTGGAATGGCGTGGCGCCACCAAGGGTAGAAATTTTTGTATGGCAGGTGATCTTGAACAAAGTTGCAGTGCGAGGAGAATTGAATAGGAGAAAGGTGGGGGAATTAGAGGATGTCAGATGCCCATTTTGTTTGGCGTCAGTAGAAACAGTGGTGCATTTATTTCTTATTGTAAGGTAGCGTGGAGTCGTTGGATGAAAGTGGCAGCTTGGTGGGGTGTTACGCTCATATTTCCGCAGGATATCGAATCTTTGTTGAACATGTGGTTTTTCAATCCGTCAACAATGAACTGTAAGTCAATTTGGTTTTTTTCATCTCGCTGTGTTATGGACCTTGTGGTTGAGTAGAAACGACTTAATTTTTCGAGGAAACAAGCTTGATGAACATCAAATATTCTTCTTATTGAAAACACGCCTGGTTAGTTGGTTTTGTGCAAAATACAACGAAGTGCAGCTTTCTAAGATCGACATAGTGAATAACCCGAGGACAGCTGATGGTTGCATTGGGGCAACTTCAAAATCGGCAGCAACACAAGCTTGGCAACCTCCTCATGAGGGCTTTATAAAAGTAAATGTGGACGGGGCAATGCTGTCTGATAAAAGCGCATGAGGGATTAGGGGCTGGCTAGAGACCACAACAAGATGATCATCTTCCAATTTTCGGAAAACTATGGTCCGAGATCTCCGATACTGGCCGAACTTCTGGCGATAAAGAGGGGGCTGCTATTGTTTATAACCAGAAGTGAATGCAGGAGGTGCATGCCAATTATCAAAAGTGATAGCTCCATAGCTGTAGCTTGGATCCGGAATCCTGTATCATGTTTTGTGTTGTTTAAGAGCTTGGTGGAGGATATAGCTACTTTGGGGAAGTCGAGGGAATGTGTTTTTCGATCAATAGCGAGAGCTTGCAATGTGGAAGCGGATGAGTTGGCCAAGGCTGGTATTGGCTACTTTCTCCCTGAGCAAGTTAGGGACTGTTTTTTGCTCAGTTATATGGAGATTAGATGCATGATTATTGTGTTTTGCGTTTTGCAAATGTTGATATA
Organism: Hibiscus tridactylites; assembly: GCA_958450335.1. Classification (NCBI taxonomy): domain Eukaryota; kingdom Viridiplantae; phylum Streptophyta; class Magnoliopsida; order Malvales; family Malvaceae; genus Hibiscus; species Hibiscus tridactylites. Next base: position 71,127,503 of record OY288274.1, on the reverse strand, counting down.
GTACTCACAGACTTCTTTTTATTGAATAAATTGGCACTCTTTTCCCCCTTCCGCTTTCGACGATCCCTTGCAATCTGACGATATGAGGGTTTTTTTAACGAGGCCACCCTTTGATAAAAAAACCCGTCTCCACAAATATTGGCGCCACTTCAAGAATTTATAGTCTCGCACTAAAAAGTGAAAACACAAGTAATAATTTTAGGTTGAATAATTGACTAAACTAACATAAACAAATAAGCTAAAGAATTTTGTTGACAGAATGAGAGAATAAGCCAGATTATATTGCGTCGTAGTGTGGAATTTGAATGGAACAGTCTTGGTTTTTCATGCAAGAGGAATCTTGATTGGCTCAACAATGGGCAATATGATTTCCTGGGTTATGCAAGACGAGAGGATAAATATCTTTGGAATTTCATTAAAGAACTTAGATTAGAGGGATAGCACGAAAATTACCTCAAATCCTCGCTTCTCCTCTAATTAGGCAAGATTTGCTTGAAGAAATTTGAAGGAAAATGGAAGAAATCAATAAGCAACAGGTAGAACTCAAAAGAGGATTTGAGAGTGAAGAAAATCTGGATATTTGAGAGAAAATAAGAAGTGTTTGGATGAAGTAAAATAGAGAAATAAAAATGACCGTGAAAACTTTTTAACCAATTAACTAACTTTTTAATTAAACCAAATTAAAAGCCTTTTTAATTTTTAATAATATTTAAAACACATGCCAAATTAGGGAAAATGCATAATTGCCAAGTACCTCCCTAAAGATTCAAAGATTTTGACTCTTCTTAAAAACATTTTTTCCAACTTTTAAATAATTACATTTTGGTCACTAACCAAAATGTATACTTTCGAAAACCCATTTTGTAAAATTGATTTGACCAACCTCTTAAATATAATTTTAGAGGATTTTCGGAATTTTTATCATATTTTTATCCTATCTAGAACCTGGATCTCCCTAAACAACCTTTTAACGGTTCGAACAACCGACACCGGTTCCACCGGCCCAACCCGACTCGCCAAAAGATCTAAGCGCAAAACCGAGGTGTTACACCTATAACCGGCTAACTATATCCGATTTCATCTATAAAACACTTTATTCAACATCACTTGCCAATATAATCCATATCTCATGCACACCTCACTGTTTTACAAAGCATTCATGATAAGCCATAAACAAGTATTAAACCATGCTTAAAACCCCATGCATCAACACATGAATACAAGGACCACTTACCTAGTGCATCCTTAAACCACATGGCATCATCATACACAATTTATATACACATAAATATGCTTTAAAACAGTAGGTAAATGCAACTCGGATTCTTCAAGAACACCCCAAAAACTCAACTAAAAACACTTCAAAAATCAAGAAACTCAAGGATTTCAGGATCTTTATGATTAAGACTCTACTTCAACACCAAAAACCTTTCAAAACTCATTTAGAAACAATCTCAAACCAGCCATTTAAATCAAACTCCGAAAATCACATTAAAATCCATTTTTCTATCAAGATTTTAAGAGTTTATCAATCTAACAACAAAACCTCAATCAAAATCATTAATAAAGAGTCAAATATCTTTGGAGTTTCATTAAAGAACCTAGATTAGAGGGTTAACATGAAAATTACTTCCAATCCTTGCTTCTCCTCTAATTTGGCAAGATTAGCTTGAAGAAACTTGAAGAAAAATGGAAGAAATCAACAAGGAAAAGATGGAAATCAAAAGAGGATTTGATAGTAAAGAAATTTTGGAGATTTGAGAGAAAATGGAAAGTGTTTGGCTCAAGTGAAAGAGAGAAACGAAAAGCTCGTTAAAAATTTTGTTAACCGATTAACTAACTCTCATTTAATTAATTAAAAACCTTTTTTAATTATTTAATAAACATTTAAAACACATGCCAAATTAGGGAAAAGGCATAATAGCCAAGTAGCTCCCTAAAGATTATAATATTTTTACTCTTCTTGAAAAAAATACAATTTCCCCAACTTTTAAATCTTCACATTTTTCTCACTAGACAAAATGTACACTTTAGAAAACCTGTTTTGTAAAATTGATTTAACCAACATCTTAAATATAATTTTATTGGATTATAGAAATTTTTAGCATATTTTTATCCCATTTCGAACCTCAATTTTCCTAAACCACCTTTTAACAGTTCAAACAACCGACATCGGTTCTACCGGCCCAACCCGACTCGCCAAAACATCTAAACCCAAAACCGAGGCGTTACAACTCTCCCCCACTTAGGAAATTTCTTCCTCGAAAATTTTACCTAAAGGAAAACGATGCGGAAATTGCCCCAGCATGTCCGCCTTGCTTTCCCACGTGGCCTCCTTAACTCCTCGGTGTCGCCACAACACCTTCACAAGTTCAATCATCTTGACACGAAGAACTTTACTACTCGTATCCAAAATTCTCACCGGTTCCTCATCATAGGACAAATCCGGATTCAACTGAATTTTCTCAACTGGCATCACATGCGAAGGATCCGATCTATACCTCCGTAATATAGAAACATGAAACACATAATGAATATTTTCCAATTCGGGAGGCAACCTCAACCGATAAGCTACATGACCAACTCGTTCCACAACCTCATAAGGTCCAACAGACCTCGGACTAAGCTCCCCCTTACGTCCGAACCTCGTCACCTTCTTCCAAGGCGATACCTTAAGGAACACACAATCTCCAACCGCAAACTCAATCTTTCTATGCTTTAAATCCGCGTATGACTTTTGACGATTTGATGCAGTTTTCAACCGCTCACATATGAGCTTCACTTTTTCAGTTGTCCCCTTGAGCATATCCGGCAAGGAAATCAACTTTTGCCCCGCCTCAGCTCAACAAAAAGGCGTTCTACACTTCCTCTCATACAAGGCCTCATACGGTGCCATTTGTATACTTGCCTGAAAACTGTTATTATAGGCAAACTCAACCAACGACAAATGCTTTTCCCAAGAACCTTGAAAATTGATCACACATCATCGAAACATATCCTCCAGCACCTGAATAACTCGTTCTGGCTGCCCATCCGACTGAGGATGAATGAAGTGCAGAAATTCAACCGCGTACCCAATGTCTGAAGTAAACATTCCCAAAATCTCGCTGTAAACCTCGGATCTCTATCCGATACTATAGACTTTGACACACCATGCAAACGCACAATCTCAACAATATACAACTCAGCTAACTTATCCAACGTGTACATAGTATGCACAACTTAGAAATGTGCACACTTCGTAAGACGATCAACTATCACCCATACAAAGTTCTTCTTTGATGGTGTCAAAGGCAACTCGGATACGAAATCCATCGTAATCCTTTCCCATTTCCACTCTGGTATCCTCAAAGGCTGTAACAAATAGGAAGGAAACTGATGCTCAGCCTTCACCTACTGGCAAACCATAGACTTGCGTACAAAGTCAACCATATCCTTTTTTAACCCACCCAATAGTACTCATCCTTCAAACCACGATACATCTTAGTACTACCAGGGTGCATAACAAAAGGATTGCTATGGGCCACAGTCAAAACAGTGCGCCTCAACTCAACATCTTCCGGCACCACTATTCGACTTTTGAAACATAGAACTCCATCATCTTTAAAGAAGAAATCCGTAGCCTTACCATCAGCTATATCCTGAACATGAGGCACCAACAAATCATCCAACAACTGCTTTTCCTTAACTAACTATGTCAAAGAAGGTTTCACTTGCAACTCGGCTATCAAGCCCCCATCACGCGATATACTCAAACGAGCAAACATAGCTCTCAGCCTAACAACTAACTTTCTACACAAAGCATCGACCACAACATTGGCCTTTCCAGGATGATACTCAATTGTCAGATCACAATCCTTAAGCAACTCCAACCATCTTCGTTGCTTAAGATTCAACTCCCTTTGCGACATAAGATACTTCAAACTCTTATAGTCGGTATAAACCACACACCTTTCACAATAAAGGTAGTGTCTCCAAATCTTCAAAGCAAAAACTACCACCACGAGCTCAAGATGATGCGTAGGGTAGTTGCACTCATGCACCTTCAACTGTCTAGATGCATAAGTCACAACCTTCCCACCTTGCATCAATATGCAACCCAAACCAACATATGATGCATCGCTATAGACTACAAACTCCTTACCCGATTCAGGTTGAATCAAGATAGGAGCTTGCGTCAAAGCTTCCTTCAACTTCTCGAAAGACTGTTGCCTAACATCCGTCCAATCAAAGTGAACATTATTTTGCAACAACTTGGTCAAAGGTGCAGCAATCTTAGAGAAACCTTTGACAAACCTTCGGTAATAACAAGCCAACCCAAGGAAACTACGCACTTATGTCACTGACTTAGGCGTCCTCCAACTCATCACTGCCAATCCTTGTGCGGATCAACCCGAATACCTTCGGCTGATACCACATGTCCAAGAAAAACCACTTCCTTGAGCCAAAACTCACAGTTGCTTAGCTTAGCATAAAGCTGATTCTCCAACAACACTTGTAACACAATTCTAAAGTGCCTATCATGATCCTCCTCGGTATGCGAGTACACAAGAATATCATCGATAAACACTACCACGAACTGATCCAGAAACTCATGGAACACCCTATTCATCATGTCCATGAAAGCAGCCGATGCATTTGTCAACTCAAACGACATCATCAAGAACTCATAATGACCATACCTAGTCAGAACAGTCGTCTTAGGTACATCCACATCCTTAACCTTAAGCTGATAGTACCCAGACCTCAAATCTATCTTCGAAAACACCGAAGCACCATGAAACTGATCGAACAAATCATCGATCCTCGTAGAGGGTACTTGTTCTTAATCGTTAAATTGTTTAGTTGCCGATAATCAATGCACATACGCATTGTACCATCATTCTTCTTCACAAACAAAACCGGTGCACCCCAAGGTGAAATACTTGGCCTTATGAATCCTCGGTCAAGCAACTCTTGAAGTTGCATCTTCAACTCCTTCAACTCCTTAGGTGTCATACGATAAGGAGCAATGGACACCAGATTCGTATTTTCATACAACTCTATACCAATCTCAACCACTCAGTTTGGTAGGAATCCAGGCAATACTTCAGGAAAGACACCCGGAAACTCACATATAGTTCGTATGTCTTGCACATGCACTTCCTTCGTGCCAAGATTCATCACATAAGCCAAGAAAGCTTCGCATCCCAACTCCAACATCCGACTCGTTTCAAGAGCTGAAATTGCGTTAGATAAGAACTTCACTTTCTCACCTACGATTACTACCTCGTAATCATCCGCAAGCTTCAGGGCAACCCGCTTAACATCAAAATCCACCACAACTCGGTGCTCAACGAACCAGTCCATCCCAAGGATCACATCAAAACCATAAAAGGTAGTTCCATCAAATCAACAGAGAATACATGACTTGAATAGACAATGGACATCTCCTATATAGTTTCCTCGTAACCACAGTCTCACCAAAAGAACTTGTTACTTACATTCCTACATCTAGCATCTCAACAGGAATATCAAGCAAAGACAACGATTGCAAGGTGAAGGTACCTGCAATCACATCGGTGTCGTTGTGTCCCTCACGATGTGCGTACACCCTCACGGGACCACCTCCCTCTGGATGAACAACAACTACTTGTGACACACCTCTCTGACCATCCTCTCTCCTTTGAAAGTTGCCACGACCGTACCCACGACCTCACTATTGAGCAACAGCTGGTGCATGACCTTGACCACCTCTCGCTAACAGGGGACACTCACGCCTTATATGGTCAGCGGATCCACAATTCCAACATGAATTAGCTCCAACCAAAAGAGCCTGTACCTCACGAGCTGCACGAGGTCAATCCCGCCTCAGGTGCTCCCGTTAACAACACGTCCAACATGTGCTCTGCTCAAACCTCGACCTATTGTCCTAAGCCGGTGCACCTCGCCCAAAGTTACCACGCCTAGCCGTAGGCTGATATCTGCGGTCCGAGTTTCCCTTACTCTGCCCACCACTAGAACCAACATGAACAGCTCTCTTTCCCAAACTAGAACCACCCCCACACGAGGTCAGACCCAAACTCTGCTCTATATCTTTGGCTCGAGTCACGAGCACATCAAAATCCGTATAATCCATGGCTAACATGTACGTCTTTATGTCCTGCACCAGGCCATACCAAAAAAGATCAGACCGATGCCTATCACTCGGCATAAACTATGGAGCATATTGGCTCAGCCATACGAATTGATCCTCGTACTCAACTACGGTCATATTCTCTCTAAGCAGAGACATAAATTCTCTCTTCTTATCATCCAATTATCTAACTCCAAGATACTTTCTTTTTAAAGCATAATGGAAGAACGTCCAATCTACCTCTTTCAGCTCCAAGGCCGCGGTCGCAGTCGTCCACCATGTGTATGCATCACCATGCAACAATGATACTGTGCAACCCATTTTCTGTGCATCATTGTAACCCCTATGGTCCAATATCCAGGTTGTATTGGCCATCCATGCCTCGGACGCCTCAGAAGATAACCCGTAAAACTCTACTCCTCCCAAACTTCTTAATCGCTCCAGTGGCAATCCCACTTGCCAAGCAGTAGGATCTTGTACATGCACTCCAGCAACAACAGCCTGGAATGCCCCCATCATCGCCTATACCAAAGGCGTCAAATCTCCCAACACCGGACCAGCCTGTCTATGTTGGCCTTGCTCATCACCCAGGTGGTGGTGGCGGAGAAGGATGTAAGTTTCGACCAGGCAGAACCTCATTCTCCTGGTCACACTGTACCTCAGCAGGAGCTATTTCGCCAGAACGTAACTTACATCTTGGTCCCATTGTGCCAGTTTACATTTAAACATGAACATAAAACAAACAAAAAATCAGGCCAGCTCTTAACAAGGATCCCAATACTTTCAAAACAAATTTAAAACATTTCACTAGGTAATAAGTCAATGGGTATCCCAATTTCCCCCCAACAAAGCATAAAACATACTATATGCATACTTTAACCATCATATGACTCATGTATCAAAATTCAGCCCAATCTTCATCATAGAACAATTCACATCCATATTCATTCATCATATATAGCATCAATATCACACATTCAACATAAGCATGCTTAAACATTCACCTGACAAAGCAAATATCACCAAAACACATATCCACACCGCAAATCACTTACCAACAACTTACCATCATCCCAGCCTTTCGAAACCTGGCTCGGATACCACCAAATGTAACCCCATCGACTCGGCCTAGTCGATAGACCGAACCGAATGGATCACACGGGGAATATTGAAGTAAACCGGGAAGGTTTACCTCAATAAACGACCTTTTTTTCTTCTTTTTATCTTGTATAGATGCAACATAGTTTCCTATGTGTATGCACACAAGAAACATATACAATATCATCACAACTGCCTTTCGATTATAGCCAATTAAGGTTTAAGGACTATTTTGTAATTTTGATAAATTATAAGGGTTATTAGCGAATTCAGATTTTCAATCTTTAATTAGGTTCATTACATACTTCTCGGTGAAATCCCAACTTAAAACGACATCAAGAGCCCATCCAATTGCATACAACGCAAACAGGGACCAAAATGCAAGAAACAAAAACTCAGAAAAATTCAAAAACAGGTTCAACTGTCAAATGTTTCGGAACAGAATGCCCCATTCTAGAACATCCATTTCGAAACAGAGCTGACCGTTTTGATACACGGGTTCGTTTCAAAACTGCTCAAGACACGTTTCGGTATGATTGTTCACTGAGGCAAAATGTTTCGAAACTGGCTTCACTATTCCGAAACACCAAGGCCATTTCAGGCCACCGTTTCGAATCAAGCAATGGTGTTTCGAAACACCTAGGCAATCAATGTTCTAAAAAGCTGGTTTAAATCAATTTATACCTTCCGAAACCATCCCGACACATGCCCTAAAATATTGGCAACTTAAATACACATAAATGACAACTTATACGAAACATAAGCAACATCATAGCAACATTCTCAAAAGCAACGAAACTTGAGGCATGCTTCCTAAAAGTTAAAAGCACCAAAGGGATAAAATCCAAAAGCAAAAATAAACCAAACCTCAAAGGCCATTTACAAGTCCAAATATGCATCTCAAACTTGCACAAAACCAGAAATTAACAAACCAATAACATTCATTGCATTGGACACCCCTATTGCCCTTATTACACTAGTTCAAGAACGCAACATACTTTTAGAAAGTGTCTTGGTAAGATTCCCTTGAAGATGCTGCATCCAAAAGCTTAATTGTCTGCATTGATGAACAAAGAGAGCATAAACATACAAGCTTAGTGAGGGTTGCTCAAAACCATATACATCATCAATGCGCAAAACCATTTTTCACTCTTTTCAAAACCATCACGCCTTCCTTGACAAATCATGCACCTTATCATCAAAATCATTGTATTCAACATCATGCAACATGATTCATAAACTTTCAGCAATTAAACCATTGCTACTGAAATTTCCAAGCCTTCCAAGCATAATACCTTTATGCTAAGCTTAAACAAAAACATGCATCTTCCAAAATATGCATTAACAATATTTCCACAATATTTCATTCATTATATTGGATCATAAGTGATAAACAACAGTCTCAAAAACACATATCGGATACACGGATTACCAAGGGTTGTCCCACAACCTTCTTACACTCTACCGACATCTCAAGGCTCACACACGAGAGCAACCCTCCATCGTTGTGACACCCATGGTGGAGTATTTGGTACAATCATAACCCCTCAACACCACTCATTGGTAGATGTATAACCCACTAACAAGAGACATGACACACAAGGTTCGCACCTGGGAGCTACCCTCAACCGTTGCAACTTTAAACAATCCTCAATCGTTAGGGTACCTTGATGGAGTATTCGGTACAATCACAACCCCTCAACATCCAAGGTGACTTGTTTATAGTGCATCACTTGCCAATATAATCCATATCTCATGCATACCTCACTGTTTTTACAAAACAATCATGATAAGCCATAAACAAGCATTAAACCATGCATAAAACCCTATGCATCAACACATGCATACAAGGACCACTTACCTAGTGCATCCTTAAACCACATGGCATCATCATACACAATTTATATACTAAAAAAACATGCTTTAAAACAGTAAGTAAATGCAATTAAAATCAAGTGCAACCAAAGGCTCAAAACTAGCACAATCCGAGAGTAAAATTCACTTTACTTACTTCCGAACTTAGTAAAGCGTTTCAAGCTCTTAATAAGTTCCCAAAACCTTTTCGAAAGCGTTTTCTCACTGGAAAATCAACTTCCATTCACCGACTTGCAAAACCACGGTTGCCGACGTGACTATCGATCGTCCGAAGCCTCCAAAAACTCTTCGTTTGCTTCCGGAATACTATCCCCTGTTTTCAACACATTAAAACAGAGGTTCAATGCATTAAAATGCATCCAAAACTCCAGCACTCACAAGAAATCCCGCAGACATGCTCTAAAGCATCAAAACACCCATCCTAAACAACTGAATACTCAATCGATTGACCTCTAACCTCAGCCCAGCCATTACCCAACTCATCCAACATATTTTAGGCATTAATCAACATCCAAAAAAACCTAAAACCATCCTTATACTTCCAACAACTCGGATTCCTCAAGAACACCCCAAAAACTCAACTAAAAACACTTCAAAAACCTTTCAAAACTCATTTAGAAATAATCTCAAACCAACCATTTAAATCAAACTCCGAAAATCACATTAAAATCCATTTTTCTATCAAGATTTCAAGAGTTTATCAATCTAACAACAAAACCTCAATCAAAATCATTAATAAAGAGTCAAATATCTTTGGAATTTCATTAAAGAACCTAGATTAGAGGGTTAACACGAAAATTACCTCCAATCCTTGCTTCTCTTCTAATTTGGCAAGATTAGCTTGAAGAAACTAGAAGGAAAATGGACGAAATCAACAAGGAAAAGATGGAAATCAAAAGAGGATTTGAGAGTAAAGAAATTCTGAAGATTTGAGAGAAAATGGAAAGTGTTTGGCTCAAGTGAAAGAGAGAAATGAAAAGCTCGTCAAAATTTTTGTTAACAGATTAACTAACTCTCATTTAATTAAAAACCTTTTTAATTGTTTAATAAACGCTATAACTTTATATTCGAACAAAAAAATTTTAGTTTTGAAAAAGTTTTTGCAAAATCTTTGAAAAACAAGTTATATACATACTAAATATAATTTTTAAATAAAAAATAGTTAAAAATAAGAACAATTTTTTTAAAAAATAAAGAAAGTAGGGTTTATACCTTGATTGAAGATTATGGATGAATGGGAAGATGATGATGCCCAAGCTTGATGATACAACTAGGGTTAGATGAGAAACTCAAAAGCCCTCAAAATATTTTGAAGATTTGTGTTAAAAACAAAGGGATTTAATGGGTTTCTTATAGGTAAAACACATTTAAGGTTTGAGAGAAAAGTTAGAATTTGAGTTAAAGTGAAAACCCTCTTTTAATGACTCATTTAAAGACCAGCGGCTACGCGTATCGATATGCACATGTGGCGTATCGAAATAGCGTACCAGTATGGTTTTAAGCCGTACCGATCCTCGACCCATACAGGTACAAGCAAGGTGCTCAAAAATTTGATTTTGGAAGATATCGATATGGTTTTAAGCATACTTGTACTGAAGTTGTCTCAAAAACCTATATCAATACGCGAAGAAATGTATCGATACCCTTTTGCCAGAAATATCATTTTTGGCAGCAAGGTGGTCAAAAATTCAATTTTAGTCGAATCGAAATGCATGAAGATGATATGTAAACATCATGTATGAGTTAGAACAAATGCATACTCCCTCTAGCAATAAGCATAGATTCATATAAGGGCAAAAACACATAAGCAATGAGATCAACCAAATTAAAGCAAGTTTAGACACTAAAAGGGCTCTAAGGTTCAAGGTAGGTTAGTCAAACCTAACTCTCTCCTAAGAGACCAAAAATGCTCTTTTTCTAAAGCTTTGGTGAAGATATCCGCTAGTTGGTTCAAGGTGTCTACATATTCTAGAACAACATCATTTTTCAAGACATGATCTCTAATGATATGATGTCTTATCTCTATGTGCTTGGTTGTAGAATATTGGATGGGATTCTTAGTGAGACATATGACACTAGTGTTGTCACACCTAAGAGGGATGGTACCTACATCAATTCTATAATCTAAAAGTTGTTGCTTCATCCAAAGGACTTGAGCACAACAACTTGTGACCGATATGTATTCTGCTTCGGTGGTAGATAATGCTACATTATTTTGCTTCTTAGAAAACCATGATATGAGCATACTACCTAGGAATTGATAAGTACCAGTGGTACCTTTTTTATATATCTTACGACCTTCATAATTCACATCCAAGTAAGCATGCAAACCAAAGGAGGAATCTCTAGGATACCAAAGTTATAAACAAGGTGTTTCTCTAAGGTATCTAAAGATTTTCTTAACGGCTATAAGGTGTGATTCTCTAAGACTAGCTTGAAATCTAGCACACAAGGAAACACTAAACATAATATTGGGTCTACTTGCGGTAAGATAAAACAAAGATCCAATCATAGAGTGACAAAGCATTAAACCGACACACTTACCCCCTTCATCTTTGTAGAAGAGCTCATTGGTGTAGCTTGAGGTTTCACATTCTCCAAGCCAAACTTCTTGAGTATGTCCTTGATGTACTTAGCTTGATTGATGAAGATGCCATCCTTCTTTTGTTTGATTTGGAGTCCCAAGAAGAATGAGAGTTCCCCCATCATGCTCATTTCAAACTCACCTTGCATTAACTTATCAAAATCTTGGCAAAACAACTCATTAGTAGAACCAAAAATTATATAATCAAAATAAATTTGAACAACTAAAATGTCTTTGCCTTTTCTTTTAATAAAGAGTGTAGTGTCCACATTTCCTTTGTTAAAACCTTTTTCAACTAAAAACTTGACAACCTTTCATACCAAGCTCTAGGAGCTTGCTTCAAACCATATAAAGCTTTAGACAGTTTAAAAACATGGTTTGGGTATTTTTGATCTTCAAAACCGAGTGGTTTTCTACAGACACCTCTTCAATAATAAAATCATTTAGATAAGAACTTTTAACATCCATTTGAAAAAGCTTGAATTCATGATAACCTGCAAATGCAAGTAGCATCCTAATAGCTTTCGTTCTAGCTACAAGTGCATAGGTTTAGTCAAAATCGATTCATTCTTCTTGAGTGTAACTGTTAACTCTTCAAAAGTATTGATTTTCATGCATATTTTACAATGCATTTGCTTGCTTTTGAGCACATTCAGTTGCATTTACTTGTTAATTTCATGCATTTGCATAAGGAGTTAGGAATTTTGTCAATGCCAGTGTGAAAGGTTGTTTTGTTGGCATTTTTGCAGGCTTGGTATGGCGGTTGGCAGAACACAACAACATAGGAAGGAATGCAGAGAGAATGCCAAGATGTTGTTGGCACAGATGGACCAAATATTGCCAAAGCATCGGTTGGCAGAGAAGAGGAATTTAATGCCTGTCCAAGTAAGCTATTGAACCCAAAAAATAGTACCAGATCAGGCTGCAAGAAAATAACAATTGGATCAAACTCCGAAAAAATAGCAAAGAAATAGTGCCAAGCTTAGCTGGTAGAATGATGCCAAGCTTGGTTGGCGAAGTAGTGACAACAGATGACGTCAGCTCCAACATGATCATCTCACATTCAAACTTTGGATAAGATGATCACATCCCTTATCCCTTGAGAATTCAAAATTCAAACTCAAGAGCTCATCTTAGGTCTTTCTTGCACACCTATTTAATGAACGATTGAGCACGCATTTGGGAGGACGATTGAGAGATCGAAAGATCCATCGACGACCGGCTGCACCTAGGAGACGTGGTTCGACCAGCTTGACTGGGAGCCTAGACCTTGAAGGGCTGCATCGAGACACCCATTCTCTTTGTTTAATTGTTTTTATTTTCTTTTAAATGATGATGTGTTTGCAAAACGATGAAGGTTTTTGGTTTGATACCCTCACCATGAACTAATTTAATAGTTGGTGGTGGATATTTGTGTTTAACGTTGTTTTTATGTTTAGTTTTTACTAATGAAAATGCTTTGGCATCGTTTTCCCTATTTGGCATGTTCTTCAATGTTTTATAAAAATTGTTCGAAGCGAAAGCTGTCATTATTGACTTATTTAACCTTAATATCTTAATAGACTTAGGGGCGACGATCAGTTGCCAGATACTAAGGCGAGATGCTTTGAAAGAAGATGTTCAAGTCGATGAGCTTACATATAAAGTGAATCTACCCCTTAGGAGTATAAATTGGGACTTAATCAAATTGATTTATGAAAAAACATCACTATAGAAATATAAGGGTTTTTACATGTTTAGTTTTAGGCATTGGCCATCGAGAGATGCTTTGCCAACTTTGAATCTGCTCGTTAAATGATGCCAATGCACTACATTATTAAAGGCTGGCATGACATGAATAACTTGAAAACCAGGCATGCCTTGTAAACGCTCATCACTCATTTGAAATTCTCCTTGCCAACATCGTTTTATTTTAATTTTTCTTTCCTTTTATAATCATTTTCAAACAACTCCCAAATCAAACAACACTTTTCCCTTGAGAGGTAAACGTTCAAAGCATTCAAACTCTTGGCCAATCCCTACGGAGAAAATACTCAACTCACTACTATATTACTTGCAGACCGTGTATACTTGTACGCAAAAGACTCTTACTTGGAACCATTTTTATACATTTCCAATACATTTCTACCTCTTTTGCCAAGAACTCACTGAAGTCTACAAGTTTTTGGCGCCGTTGCTGGGGATTGCAACGAAGTTTATTGTTTTTTTACTTGTTTTTGTTTTATTTTAATTATCTGTTTCATTTGGTGTATGACCTAGAACTGCCCGGCGGACTACCAGGCATTTGACCTTAAAATTGAACGAACCTACCACAGATTGAAAAAGAAAATCAAAGAGATGGCTTAAAACGGTAATGAAGAAGTAGATGGTGTCCCACAAATTCAAGTAGATCCACCTATACACGGAGCTATACCGGATGCCCGTGCTGCACCCATAGTTGACGATGCCATAAAGAGTCCTATTAGAGAGCACTTGGCACCAAATGTTAACAATTTGATGCCAGAACTAGTTGGCACAGGGGTAAATGCTACCAATTTTAAACTTAAACCGATAATGATTCAAACTCTTTTGAATGTAGGTCAGTTCGATAGATCACCCACTTGAGATACAAGGCAACACTTGAAGCAATTCATTGGAGTTTGCCAACTATTTCAAAAACCTGGAGTTTCGAAGGATACAATAAAGCTGAAATTGTTGACATTTTACCTTAGAGATAGAGCTAAGACGTGGCTAAGTTCTTTGCCACTTGGATTCGTGACTACATGGGTAGATCAATGACAAAAGTTTTTATTGGATACCAATCTCCTAAGCTTAATGCCATACTAAGAAATGAGATCACGACATTTAGGCTAACTGATGACGAGGCCTTATATGATGCTTGGGAGAGATTCAAAGACTTGTTGAGGAGCTTTCCTGTGCATGAGCTTCCCAATTGGACCCAAATCGAGATCTATAATGGTATTAATGCCCATGCTAGAACAATTGTTGATTCTTTGGCAAATTGTTCACTTTTGGACAAGAATTACACAAACGCAGTTAGCATCCTTAAGAGGATTGTTGCCACCTACATCAACATTCATAGCATTGGACACCCCCATTGCCCTTATTACACTAGTTCAAAACCTCAACATACTTTTAAAGAAGTTTCTTGGAAAGATCCCTTGTAGTTGCTGCCTCCAACACCTAATTATCTGCATTGATGAACAAAAAGCATAAGCATACAAGCTTAGTGAGGAATGCTCAAAACCAAAACATCAACAATGCACAAACCATTTTTCACCCTTTTCAAAACCATCAAGCCTCCTTTGAAAAACCATGCAATTTATCATTAAAATTCAACATGCTAAACACCATGCAACATGAATAACATATTTCCACCAATTAAACCATTTCCACACAAACATCAAGCCTTCCAAGCACAAACACCATTATGCTAAGCTTAAGATAAAACATGCATTTTCATAATATGCATCAACATCATTTCCATAACATCTCATTCCATTATATTGGATCACAAGTGATTAACAACATACTCAAAAACATATCGGATACACTATAACCCCCTAAACCCAGCCCAGAAGAAATGGGTCAGATCTAGGAAGTATCGATTGGAAACTTGCCCCTCAAGAAAAAATTTAGGTTAAAATATTTTGTAATTCAAAAGAATCGATTAAATAAGTAAAACTCAACAAATATCCCAAAATATTCCGATTAAAATAAAACTCAATCTTTTGAACGACGTTCCGATAATTAATTAAAAATTCGAAAGTAACTTCATAGATGCATGCATTTCATAAAACCCAAATTAAAAACAGTTCCAATATCTATATTACACAAATATCCCAAAATATATTAAAATAAAACTCGAGGGTGGTCTCGGCTTGATGAATGGTGGCCGATGAGCCCTTGATCGGGGCTTCGCCGAAAACGCAAGAGAGAAAAAAAAGGTGAGGGAGATGTCGAGAGAGAGGGTGAAGGAGAGCGGCTGACCCGTTTTCAAATTAGAAGCTGGATAGACTTTTAGGGATTTAACATTTACCCTAATGAGTGGGTTAATCACAAAATAAGGGTCCTGACTTTTACCCGCATTACAGAAAGGTCACCAAAGTTTCAATTTCTATCATTCAGTCACTCAAATCTATTTAAATTCCAATTAAATCCTCAAATTCAAATCAGGGTTTCTGAAACAAAATTCCCAAATTCTAGGGTTACCGATATAGGGATTTTCAAATTGAGGATTTTTAAACTGGGCAAAATTTGGGGTGTTACATACACAGATTACCAAGGGTTGTCCCAAACCCTTCATACACTCTACCGGCATCTCAATGCTCACACACGAGAGCAACCCTCCTTCGTTGTGACACCCGTGGTGGAGTATTCGGTACAATTACAACCCCTCAACACCACTCAATGGTAGATGTATAGCCCACTAACGTGAGACGAGGCACACACCAGGGAGCTACCCCTCAACCGTTGCAAGCTTAAACAATCCACAATCGTTCGGGTACTTGGATGGAGTTTTCGGTACAATCATAACCCCTCAACATCCAAGGCGACTTGTTTATAGTTCACTCAATCCTATAGCCGGCTAACTATATCCGATTTCATTTATAAAACACTTTATACAACATCACTTGCCAATATAACCCATATTTCATGCACACCTCACTGTTTTTACAAAGCATTTATAATAAGTCATATCATGAGCATTAAGCCATGTATCAAACTTCATGCATCAACACATGCATACAATGATCACTTACCTAGTGCATCCTTAAACCATATGGCATCATCAACCACATTTCATATATTCAAAACATGCTTTAAAACAGTATGTAATTTCAATTCAAAACAAGTGAAACCAAAGGCTGAAACTAGCACAATCTGGAAGAGAAATTCACTTTACTTACTTCTGAACTTAGTAAAGTGTTTCAAGCTATTACTAAGTTCCCAAAACACTTTTCTAAAACGTTTCCACGCTGGGAAATCAGTTTCCACTCACCAACTTGCAAAACCACACTTGTCGACGCACAAATCAATCGTCTGAAGCGTCCAAAATCATTTTGTTCGATTAAAGAACACTATCCCCTGTTTTCAACACATTAAAAACAAAGATTCAATGCATCATAATGCATTCAAACACCAGCACTCACAAGAAAACCCACAACCCTGCTCTATAGCATCAATTTACCCAATCGAAACAACCGAAAACTCAATCGATTGATCTCTAAACTCAACCCGGCCATCAACCAACACATCTGACATATTTAAAGCATTAATCAACATCCAAAAA
Source organism: Hibiscus tridactylites (assembly GCA_958450335.1). NCBI lineage: Eukaryota > Viridiplantae > Streptophyta > Magnoliopsida > Malvales > Malvaceae > Hibiscus > Hibiscus tridactylites. The sequence goes on along the minus strand of OY288274.1, from coordinate 71,110,538 downwards.
CATCCTAAAACCATCCTTATACCTCCAGCAACTCGGATTCCACATTACACCCCAAAAACCCAACCAAAAACACCTTTAAAACCAAAGATCTTAAGGATTTCGAGATTAATATGATTTAGGCTATATTTCAACATCATAAACCTTTTAAATCTCAATTAGAAACTATCTCAAACAAACCAAATCAACACAACTTCAAAGATCACTTTAAAACATCTTTTTCAACAAGATTTCAACAATTTATTAAAACTACAATGAAACCTCAATTAAAAACATGAATAAAGAGCCAAATATCTTTGGAATTTCATTAAAGAACCTTGATTAGAGGATTAACACGAAATTTACCTCCAATCCTTGCTTCTCTTTTAATTTGGCAAGTTTAGCTTTCAAGAAACTTGAAGAAAATTGAAAGAAATCACCAAGGAGAAGTTGGAAATCAAGAGAGGATTTGAGAGTGAAGAAAATCTGGAATTTGAGAGAAAATAGAGAGTGTTTTGCTGAAGTGAAAGCAAGAGAATGAAAATGATCGTAAAAAATCTTTTAACAAATTAGCTAACTCTTTAATTAAATTAATTAAAGCCATTTTAATATTTGATAAACCATTTAAAACGCATGCCAAATTAGAGAAAAGTCTTAATTGCCAATTAGCTCCCTAAAGATTCTAAGATCTTGACTTTTTTTTTATAAACACACTTTTCCCACAACTTTAAAACTTTACATATTGGTCATTGCCCAAAATATATACTTTCAAAAACTCGTTTTGCAAAATTGATTTAACCAACGTCTTAAATATAATTTTAGAGCTTTTAGGAATTTTTATCCCATCCCGAACCTTGATTTCCCTAAACCTCTTTTCTAACAATTCGAACAACCGACTACCGGTTCCATCGGCCCAACCCGACTCGCCAAACACCTAGGCCCAAAAACCGAGGCATTACACAATACATCTCATAGGTGTATTGATACACGGGGGGTGTATCGATACAGTTCATAGGTGTATTGATACACGGGGGCGTATCGATACATCTCCTAGGTGTATTGATACACGAGAGACAGTAGCTAAAAATACACTTACCTTTATCGATGCACTTCTACTTGTATCAATACACCTAACCAAAATACACTTACCCGTATTAATACACCTCTACCTGTATCGATACACCTGAGCGTGAAATGCCCCATTTGCTAGTTTTTTCATGCTTTTAAGGCTCCAAACTCATACCAACATGTCTTAAACATAATGACATGCACATGAGAGATCAAACCATGCCAATCCAACACATAATTATCATCAAGAATCAACCATCATGCTTCAGAGGAAATCTAGAGGCATGCTTCCTAGAGAATAAACCATCCAACATCCAATACATTAATCCCAAGCAAAACCAACATATAAAGGCCATTTACAACTTCAAAACAACAATATAAACTTGCTCAAAGTAGGGAATTTAACAAACACACTCTCAAATCAACAATGAACCCCATTTCTTTTATTACTAAAGGTCTAGATTGAAACCATAGTTTCAAAGAACGAATCCCTTGGATCCTCCTTGCTCACTTGTTGCCTCCACTGTTTTAATTCTATGCATTGATCGACAAAGAGAGCGTAAGTACACTATGCTTAGTGAGGGTGCTCAAAACAAAACACCACCAATGCAATTTAAAACCAATTTCTCAAAACCATTGAAATCATCATTTCAATCCATTTGCAAAACATAATTCCTTTAAAACCATGCACTTAAACCTTTCCAAAACCAGCATATTAAACCATATGCATCATGTATCATAGTTAAACAACAAGTCCCATTGCTAAAACTCAATTTAAGCCTTCCCATGCATAACAAGCCATATGAAAAGCTTAAAGAATAACATGTATAAGTCTCATTATACAACATAACCCTTTACATGAAACATCAACAATTATATTGGCTTACAAGTGATCATTAACGAAGTTCCATTTCCAAAATATCATATTGGATACACAAATTCAACAAGTGTCCTCCCGACACTTAGAGCCATCTTAACTAAAATAGCGACATAATCACAACCAACGGAGACAACAACCCCACAGGGACAACAACCCAATCATCGATTAGATGCTTAACCCACTAACAAGAGACGAGACACCAACCTCCTCGATTGTTAGGGTACTTGGATGAAGAAAATACATGTAACACCCCAATTTTGGGCTTAGAAGTTTAGGGTCTGAAACGGACCGGTCTGATTTTCGGTTCGAATATAAAAGGAGGTTTTAGGGAAATCCTAGTTTGGGATGCTTTAAAAATATGGAAAAATATCTAAAAATCCTATTTTAATATATATAAGAGAGTGGTGAAATCAAATTTACAAAATTTGGTTTGGAAGTACAACATTTTGAAATAGTGACTAAAATGCGATTTTTGAAAAGTTCAGTGGTGACTGTTTTGTAAGGATTGAAACTTTGAATCTTTAAGGAGCTAATTTACCCAATAATGATTTCTCCATATTTTTCTTAAATTTAAGTGATTTAATTAATATTTAATTAATTAAATGAAAAAGAGAAACCATTTTTTAGATTTTCATAACTAACTTTTCCTAAAACTTTCTCATCTCATTTTCTCTCAAAATTCCCTCATCCAAACAATTTTCTCCAGAAACTTTTCCATTGATTTTCACTTCAATTGATGAGGTTTCAATCATCAATTAATTCCTAATTCATTCTACATCAAATCCTTTTGATTTGCTTATTGGATTTTCAAGAAAATTGGCTCAAATCAGGGAGAAATGACCATTTAGAGGTAAGGTTGTTCTTCTCCTCTAAATATTCAGTTCTTTACTGAAATTCCCAAGTTATCAATCCTTAATTTAAGTTTTATAAATGATTTTAATGATAGGAACTTGATTTTGGCTTAAAACTCAAGATTCGGAAGAAATCTTGAAGAATTTCGTTGTGATTGATTGGGCTCTGTTTTGAGATGATTCTTTAATGTATTTTGGATGACTAATGATGTTGAAATGATGTTTTATCAGTTCAATCCCGAATAGGTTGAATTTCCTAAGTTTTTGCTTATGAAAATGATGGTTTTTGAGGTGTTTTTGGTGTTCTGTTATAGCTGGAGGTATAAGGACGAGTTAAGGTGCATTTTGGATGTTGATTTATGTTTAGAAATGGTTAGAAGTGATGGATCTTGGCTGGGTTAAGTTTTGGAAGAGTTTGGAGGTGATTTCGGTTGTGTTTGGTAGCCGAAATGTTGGTTTTGGGTAAAGCAGCTAGTTTAGGTGTGTTGGCTGAAGATTTTAATGCATGATGATGCATTAATCCTCTGTTGTTATGTTTTTAAAACATGGGAGAATGATCCGAAAGCAATAGAGGTGGCGTTGGGAATTTCGGATGCTTGGAAGGCTTGTCAGCTATCATAGTTTTGTGTATCGGTGAGTGGAAAAGAGTTTTCCAGCTTTGAAACATTTTGGACGAGGTTTTGGGAGCTTAGTTTAAGTATAAACAGCTTAGCTAAGCTCAAGAGTAAGTAAATGGAATTTCTCTCTTGGTTTGTGCTATGATTTGGTATTAAATGCACTTGGGATGGTTGTGTTTTAATTACTGTTTTTAAGCATGTTTAAACATGGTTTAATGTTGGTTTATTAATGCCATTATGTTATAGACGCACTAGGTAAGTGATCTTTGGCCTGCATGCGTTAAATGCATAAGATTTTAAGCATGTGATGCTTGTGGAAATGGCATTGTGGTTAAGCTTGTAAAAACAGTAGAATAATATGGTAAAATGGTTATGTTGGCAAGCGATGTAAGTGGTTTTTGGTTACTTTAATCGGATATAGTTAGCCGGCTATAGGATTGGGTGCACCGTGAATAAAGTTGCCTTGGATGTTGAGGGGTTGTGGTTCTACCATAAACTCCATCCAAGTATCCTAACGAGAAAGGTAAGATCACAACGGTGGTTGAAAGTCTGTGTGTGGATCTTGGTAAGCTCACAACGGTTGTTAAAAGTCCATGGAGGATTTTGGTAAGATCTCAACGGTGGTTAAAAGTCCGTGTGAGGATCTTGTTAAGGTCACAACGGTGGTTAAAAGTCCGTGTGTGGATCTTGTTAAGGTCACAACGGTGGTTAAAAGTCCGTTTGTGGATCTTGTGTTATGTGTCTCATACTCTCGTTAGTAGATTATACAACTACCGATGAGTGATGTTGAGGGGTTGTGATTGTACCGTTAAACTACACCTTATGTTGTTTGGTAGTGTGTATGAAGTGTGTGGGACAACGCTTGTAATCCGCGTATCCGATTGTGTCTTGAGTTGAAATGGTTTGTGAATTATCACTTGAAAGCCAATATAATGTATTTGAATGTAATGAAGCGAGAGATGCTTGAAAATGATGCAAGGTTGCATAGGAATTGTGTAATGATTTAAGAATGCATGTATTACTTGTTAAGCATGAGCAAGTGTGTATCTTCTATTGTGAATGGTGCATATGTGCATAGAATCTCTTTAGTGCATTGAAGTCTTGTGAAAGCTTGTTTAAAAAGGCATGTAATGCAAATGTTGCTTTTGTAATTCATGTGTTTTGCATTTGTTGAATGCATGAGGTAGTTAGAAGGAACAAATGGTTTTCAAAAGGTATTTTGCTTTGAAATGATCATCAAGAATGAGGAAAGTATGTTGTGAAGTGGAAGTGTTTTCCAAGGAATTTGAGTTTAACTTTGCATGTGGTGTTCATGCATGGAAATTTTTAAATGATAGTATTTGCAAGAATGTGTTTTAGGGTGAGTTGTTTAGCTTTTCAAAGTTAAAGGTTGGTTTTCATATTGAGCAATGCATGATTTAAAGCAATGTTGTTTCAAAGGAAGTTTTCCACCAATGCTTTGGTTTATTGAATTGTAACTACATTTAAGAGGGTTTTATGATTCGTTGCATTGATGGTGTTTTGGTTTCGAGCATTCCTCACTAAGCATTATGTGCTTACGCTCCTTTTTGTCCATCAATGCAGATATTTGAAGTTGGGACAGCAAGAAGCAAGGGATTCAAGAAGACCTCCACTTGAGAAGTATGTCTTGGTTTATAGCTATAGATAATAAACGCAATGGGGGGGGAGAGTCTTTTATATTGATGTGTAATGAGATTGTGTATGTTGACCATGTTCGGTTTATGGTTTGAACTTTGTTGTTGATCGCTTTGCCATATTTGAAACATCTTCTTCATGATTTGATATGTTATGCTCTTTGATTAAAAGCAAGATCATGTGTTGGATGTGTTGAATGAGTTGGTGCACCTAAGGTTTGATTTGTATCGAGTTTTTAATGCAATTTGGTAGTTACGATGCTTGGCATGTTGTTGATATGTGGAGGAATGGTTTAAAGTATGTTTTTGGTGTTTGGATGTGTAAAACCAGAATTTTCTGCTGTTTATGGGCAGGGTGTATCGAAACACCCTTGGCTGTTTCGAAACGGGTGCATGAAATGGCCTGGGCGTTTTGAAACGACTAGAGGTGTTTCGAAACACTTTGGCTACTGGAGGTGCCCGTTTCTGAACTAGTTTCGGAACATACCCACGTTTCGAAACGGTCAACAACGTTTCGATACGGGCGTATGACACGGGTGTTTTTATACAGGTGTCAGTGTTTCGAAACGGGTGACCGTGGACAGTTTTTGCATGCTTTACATTTTAGTCCTGAAAGTTGTATTTGCAATTGCTTGAGCTTGAGATGTCTTTTTAAGCTGAAATTTGGCAAAGAGGCTTGTAATATGATTAATCGAGGCTTGGTAAAACTAAATTCTTGAAAGTCCTTTTATTTTCCAAAATTTACATTTTGGTCCCTAAAAGTGTATTTCTTGCAATTGAGTCCTTGAACGTTTCCGATCGCTATGTTTTTCTCTTCCAAGGTTCTCGGGCTTTCACATAGGTTTAATGTGCATCTAGAGAAGTTTTTTTTTTAAAAAAGGGTCATTAATCAAGGTTGACTTTTGGGTTGACTTTGGTTTTCCCCGTGTGATCTTCGTAGTTCGGGTCTAGCGTCTAGGCCGGGCTAAGGGGGTTACAAGACACCAATATCCTCGACATCCAAGCCAACTTATTTACAGTGCACTCAATCCAATGGCCGACCAACTATATCCGATAACATTTTAAACCACATCACATGCCAATATAATTAATTATTCAATATTAACCCATTGTTTTCATATACATAAGCACAAAACACTTTTCCAAAGCAACAACTCATGCTTTAAAACAACTATAAAACACATACTTACATGGATCACTTATCACGTGCATCCATCATCATTTCATGATTAATAACAATACATCACATACTTACTTCCGAACTTAGATTAGCGTTTCAAGCTCAATATAAGTTCACAAAACATCTTCAAACATTTTTAAACCTGAATGTTTCGTTCTCACTCACCGACACGTGAAACTTCAATTCTCAGACGCAAATCAAACTTCTGAAGCCTCCAAAGCTTCACCGATAGCTATGGAATCAACTTCCCATGTTTTAACCATACAAAAACAGAGGCACAATGCATCGCAACACATTTATAAACCCTACAATAATAATCCTCAACATTTTCTTGCTAAATGCTACCAAACTCCCATCCAAAACAACCGAAATCAACATCGTTTGACCTCCAAACTTAACCCAGCCAAAACACTTTCAACCATCAATTAACATAAAAAGACATCTAGAAACTTTCTCATAACATCCTTATACTTCAAGCAACCATTTCATCACCATAACTCCCCCAAATGACATAACTAACAACCTAAACAATTAGAGATTCTTATAGTCTCGGGATTCCAATGTTAAAACCAGCTTATTAACATTATAAAAAAAAATCATAATCATGTTCTAATTTGATCAAGAACCCAACAAAATAGATCCAAAATGAATCTCAATAAATTTCACCAAGTAAACCAAATTTCCACAATTAAATCATCAAAACCCATTAGAAACATATATAAAGGTTCAAGAGCTTTGGAATTTCAGTAAAGAACTATTCATTAAAGGAGAAGACCAAACCTCACCTTCAATGATTGAAATTCCTCTCAATTGGATGATTTTTCTTCTTGAAAAACAAAGGAAATCAATGAGATTTTGTAGAAACAAGTTAAGAAATCTATTAAGAATCTTTAATTTAAGAAAACAAGACCATTACCTCAAATCTTTGTTGGAAAATAGATGTTTAGCTGAAAAGACTTTGAGAGAAAAGTTTGGAGAATAGAAAACCACGTCCAATTGGTTTTTGTGAAAGTAACTACCTTTCCTTAATTAATTCCTTTTAATCCTTTAATTTAAACTAATCTAATTGAGAGAAAAATCTGATAAAACACTTAGGTATATTAGCTCCTTAAAGATTCAATATTTTGACCCTTTTACAAAACAAGTACTAAAATAGTTTTTCACTTTCGCGTTTTGGTCACTAGTCCCAAAATGTCAAATTTCTAAAACTCATTTACCAAAATTGATTTCACCAAAATCATTAACATATTAAATAAGAACTTTTAACCATTTCTCATATTTTTACCTCACATAAAAATGTTCGATCCCGAATTCGACTCGAATCTCTAACTTGGTCCACCGGATCTTCTAATTAACCTATAAACCACTACGCCCAAAACCAGGGCTTTACACACTTCATCTGGCAAACATATCCTTTGCACATCCTAAGGGTAATATTGAGGATGTGTTGGTAAAGGTAGAAAAATTCATTTTCCCAGCTGATTTCATCATTTTAGATTATGAGACGGATATTGATGTCATAATTATTTTGGGTAGACCATTCTTTGACACGGGTAGAGCTTTGATTGATGTTCATAAGGGTGAATTTACTATGCGCATGAATGATCAACATGTTACATTTAATATGTTTCAAGCTCTTAAATGCACATATGAAGCTAATGAATACCGAACCGATGAGATGATGAAGTCCATATTTACTTTGGACGTATGACAGTTGTGCCACAACACAGATGATGATGCTAGTGAACTGGTTGGCAATTATGAAACGAGTGAAGAACTTGAAGAACCAGCCTTGGAGGTTGAAGATTGGAGTTATTTTTGGCCAATGAAGTTGGCCGACAGAGAAATCAAGGCACCAAAACCATCAATTGATGAGCCTCTAGAATTAGACCCGGAACCATTGTCAGACACCTCAAGTATGCTTATCTAGGTAAAAACTCAACTTTTCCAGTGATCATTGTTGTTGATCTCACTAATGATTAGGAGGGAAGATTTATGGAAATATTAAGCAAATATAAGCAAGCTTTGGGTTGGACCTTGGCCGCTATTCGAGGTATAAGCCCAACCTTTTACATGCACAAGATCATCTTGGAGGAGTACCATGGCAAGACCGTTGAAAGCTAGAGAAGGCAGAATCCGAGAATGAAAGAAGTAGTGAAGAAGGAGATTATCAAATGGCTTGATACCAGGATAATTTACCCCATTTTCTGATATCTCGTGGGATAGCCTAGTACAATGCGTGCCAAAGAAAGGTGGCATGACAATGGTACAAAATAAAAAGGATGAATTGATTCCCTCCAGGACTGTCACATGATGGAAAGTGTGCATGGACTACAGAAAGTTGAACCATGCCACGCGGAAGGATCACTTACCATTGCCTTTCATCGACCAAATGTTAGATAGGCGTGCATGTAAAGCATTCTTTTGATTTTTATGGCTATTAGGGTGTGTTTGGTTTAGGAGGATTTCCACTATGAGATATTATTCTTTTTCCAAGAGAGGCTCTTTTCCCCCTAAATGGTGGGAATGTTATTCCCCTCATTTTCTTAGGTATTACACAATTCCTTCCTCTTTGGACAATATTACCCTTGTGATTATGAATTATGTTCATGTTGATCCTTTATTGCATTTTTAATTAGGTAACTAATTATGTATGGTGTAAATTTATTAAATATTTATATTTAATATTAGTTTAATATATAAATGGCGTTGTATATATTTAGATAATGTTGTAATATTTAATAGTAAATTTTATTAATATTGTATTTACGATGTTTTTAGGGATGAGATTGTATGTTGCTTGAGACTGAATGCATTAAGACTTGATGTTATTAATTTTATTATTTGATTTATAAGATATTTTTTATCTTAAAAAAACCAGTAAGTTAATTTATTTTTATCATTTTTACTACTTTTAGATTTGTTTTATTATTTACTTTAATTTGTTTGATAAATGGTCGAAAGTAATAAAAATTAAAAATCTAAGCATATTAAACGTTTAATATTTTGATGTTAAAAAATTAAAAGGAATAAATGTATATAAATATAAAACATTTTTAAAAATAATTTAATAATATTATAAATATTTGTTTTTTTTTTTTGCAAATTTTAGGTAATGTAACGAAAATAGTTCTATAAATTTTTATGTAAATATTTTTAATTTAATAATTAAAAATTAAACTTGTTAACAAGAAAATATATTATAAGGACAAGTTAGTAAATTTTGCTTCCAATTAATCTTATATTCCTCCAACCAAACACTACAATCATATATTCCTACCAAATAAACCAAACAAGGTAATGTAACATTCCAGTAATGTGTCAAGTAATGTTACATTCCGGTAATCCTATTCCCAGAGGTAATCTTACATTCCGTGAACCAAACGCCCCCTTAAGGTTATAACCCGATTTCCATCTCCCCTGATGATCAAGAGAAGACCACCTCCACGTGTCCATATAGGACATAAGCTTTCAGAAGAATGCCATTCAAGTTGTGTACTGCCCCGACAACGTTTCAACGTTGCATGATTGCCATTTTTCCTATATGATTGAGAATAACTTGGAAGTATTCATGGATGGTTTCTTGGTGTTTGGAAAAATATTTGAGAAATGCCTTCAGAGTTTTGAGCAAGTGTTGAGGAGATACATTAAGACAAACCTAGTCTTGAAATGGGAAAATGCCACATAATGGAAGGAAGGCATTATTCTTGGGCACAAGGTAACCAAGAGAGTATTGGAGGTTGACCGAGCAAAAGTTGAGGTAATCACGCAATTAACTTCTCCTACGAGTGTAAAAGGTATAAGAAGTTTTTTAGGACATGCAGGTTTTTACCAACGCTTCATTAAAGATTTTTCTAAAATTTCTAAACCTTTATGCTTGTTATTGGAACAAAAATGCCATTTTTGCATTTGATGATGCTTGTTTGAGAGCGTTTCAAGAACTTAAAGAGAAGTTGATTAATGCTCCTATAGTTGTGGCACCAGATTGGAATGATCCCTTCGAGCTCATATGTGATGCCATCGTCTATGCCATCAGAGCAGTGTTAGGAAATTAGCATGGAAAAGTTTTCCATACCATTTACTATGCCAGTCAAGCTCTAAATGAAGCTCAGTTTAATTACTCCACAACTGAGAAATAATTTATTGCAGTTGTCTTTTCTTTTGATAAATTTAGATCTTATTTAGTTGGTAATAAATTTGTGGTGTATACAGATCATTTCGCACTAAAGAACCTGTTGGCAAAGAAGGATGCCAAATCCAAGTTGATCAGATGGGCGCTTCTTCTGCACGAATTTGACCTTGAGCTCTGAGACAAGAAGGACAGTGAAAATTTGGTAGCTGATCACCTATCACGCCTAGAGCATCACCTTGAATATGGTAAGACCGCTACCATAAGAGATGAATTCCTAGAAGAGTCCTTACTTGCAGTTAATGTCGTGCCATGATACATTGGCATAGTCAACTACCTGATAAGCAATATTTTTCATCAGACTTGGCATAAAATGTCAGGAAACGTTTTTTTGTGGGATGTTCGACAATACTATTGGAACGAGCCAATATTGTTCAAGTAGTGTGCCGACCAAGTGATCTGTTGGTGTGTGCCAGAGGATGAGCAAAACAACATATTACACTTATGTCATGCCGCACCATGTGGAGGACACTTTGCCGGGATGAAGACTGCTGCCAAGTTGTTACAGTCGAGATTCTTTTGGCCCACACTATACAAAGATACCTACAACTATGCCAAGGCATGTGATCGATGCCAATAGACTGGAAACATCTATAGAAGACACCAATTGCCACTCAAAAAAATTATGCCCATGGACTTATTTGATGTATGCGGGATAGGATTTATGGGTCCCTTTCCTCCATCATTTGGTAATGTATATATTCTTGTGGTCGTTGACTATATATCGAAATGGGTAGAGTCTATTGCCCTACCAACAAACGATGCCAAAGCTATTGCCAAGTTCTTGCACAAACATATTTTTACTCGATTTGGTACCCTATAGTGATTATTAATATGAGGGTACCCATTTTAAATGGAATTCAGCAAAGCATTGCCACGACATACCATCCACAAACAAATGAGCAAGCCGAAATTTCAAACAAGGAGATCAAAAATATTTTAGAGAAGACTGTAAATCCATCAAGGAAATACTGGTTCTTGAGACTAGATGAGTTCTTGTGAGCTTATAGAACTACTTTTAAAACTAGTTTGGGTACTTTACCATTTAGACTTGTTTTTGAAAAACTATGACATTCTCCAGTAAAGCTGGAAAATAAAGCCTATTGAGCCATTGGAACACTTGACATGGCATGGAGAGTTGTTGGAGAAGAAGATTACTAGACCTAAATGTGTTGGAAGAATTCAGGACAAAAGCCTATGAGAATGCTAAAATCTACAATGAGAAGGCAAAACGTTGGCATGACAAAAGGATAATGCCAAGACAATTTGAGGTTGGCCAACATGTTTTGTTATTTAACTCACGGAGAATGTTGTTTCTAGGTAAACTCAAATCGAGATGGACGACCCCTTATGAAGTTGTAAAGCCATATGCCCATGGAGCTATGAACATCAAGAATTTGAAGACGAGAGATATTTTTAAGGTGAATGGCCGACATTTAAAGCAGTATTTTGAAGGTGATCAGAATAATTCCAATGAGGTTATCCTCATGGCAGAGGTATCGTAACTGTAACCCCCTTAGCCCGATCTAGCCGCCAGACTGAACAAAACGGACTACACGGGGAAAACCAAAGAAAAACCGGTTAGGATTTCCCTTCGCTTAACAATCCTTATTTATTTATTTTTTCTTGTTTTATCTTGTCTACATGCCATTTTACATCTTATGTGGATAGACCCGCAACGGAAGAACATAAGCAGACATCAACAAAACGTTCAAACACCAAGGGACCAAAATGCAAAACTAGCAGGATTCAAGGTTCTAACATGAAATTGGGTTTACCACTAATCAATTAGTCAGGTTTCATGCTCACATGACAAAATTTCAGCATAAACCAACAATTCGAACTCATCCAAAAGATTGCATAACATCCAAGGACTAAAACACAAGCAAACAGAACCTTGAAGATGCCATTAACCAATTTAACTACAGGGTGTTTCGGAACACCCATGCCTGTTTCAATACACGGGATTTCAGTGAGCTCCTAAAATTTTAAAATGACAAGCCATTTCGAAACACTAGCAAGTGTATCAAAACGGGTAAGGAAAAACTTCAAGCCTGTATCGGAACATGTCACCATGTTTCAAAACACATGGGACCAGATTGGTGCAAAAAGTCAGTTTGACATCCCCAAGCTTCACCGAAACCAATCAAACAAGATACAAACAACATCCCAACATTATAAGATAGCAATCTATAGGCAAAATATCCTAGCACAACCATCTAATATGCATTGGAACACAAACGGAAATCCTTAAGCATTCAACATAAGAAAGCAATCACATAAACGACAAAACTTTAAACCAAACCAAGATCCAACATACAAGGGTCATTTATAAGACTAGAAAGGCATCACAAATATGTCTCAACACAATAAGTCTCAAAACATAACCTCCCAAAAGAATAAAGTTCTTATCCCATTGCTATCATACTATTATTTTATGCCAAAAACCATACTTGAGCGAAAGATAAACTCTTGGACACTTCCTTGATTCTTTGGTGCACCGAATGGTCTATGGATCTGAATTGTTGGAAAGGAAAGAGCATAAGCAAGAATGCTTAGTGAACGGTGCTCAAAACAACAACAATGCAGTTTTAAAACCAGTTTATTTTTATTTGAAAACAAAACCATTCCCCATATCATTTCACAAAGGTAAATTTCTGACATATCATGCTCATTGCAAACTCATGCTTGAACTACAATTCAATGCATAACATCCACTTTCCATAACCACATGTATCATTTAACTCATGCATCTATCAATGCAAGATCAAGTCACGGCTTACACACATGCATGACACAAGTCATAGACTTTTTCAACATAATACATAGTAATCTTAAAAGCTTCATAACATCATCAACACAATAAAAGCATAATGAATAAAATGAATATCATGAGTATATTGACATCTTTAGCACTTTTACTCGGATATGAGGATAACCCCTGGTGGAATGCCCATCACTGTTCTCAAGACCACTAGACAACTTCTAGTGGAATTCGCATCACCGTACTCACCCATCTAGTAAAATATAAACTTTCGTTGGAATGCCCATCACCGTACTCCTCCTTAGTGGAATTTGTCATCACTAAGGCCATGCGCGAATTTTACCCTTATATTGCACTCTCGTCCTATTGGTCGACCAATTATATCCGGTAATAAAATCTTGTAACGCCTCGATTTTGGGCCTAGTTGTTTTAGACATCGGATCGGGTTAAGTGAACCAGTTGGAAACGATTCAAATCATATTAGGTGGTTCAGGGAAATCAAGGTTTGGGATGGGATAAAAATATGACAAAAATTGAGAGTGAAAATTATGTTTAAGAGGTTGGTCAAATAAATTTTACAAAATGAGTTTTGGAAGTGGTACATTTTGGGCAGTGGCCAAAATGTAAAGTTTTGAAACTGTGGAAAAATGGAATTTTCAAAAGGAGAGTCAAAATCTTAGAATCTTTATGGAGATTTTTTGCAATTAAACCTTTCCTTAATTTGACATGTGATTTAAATGAGTTTTAGATAATTTGGAAGGTTTTGTATCGCCCCGGTTTTGGGCTTGGTAGTTTTGAGCATTGACCGGTTTGGTCAAAGTGCTGGTCAAATCTAAAAAGGTGAAATTAGGAAAGCCTAGTTCGGGTTGCATTAAAAATATGGAAAAATGTTCTAAAATCATCTTTTAATATAATTAAGTGAACCGTGAAATCAATTTTACAAAATGAGTTTTGGAAGGGTGACATTTTGGCTAGTGACCAAAATGTAATTTTTGAAAGTTGCGTGACTGTTTTAGAAAGGATTGAAACTTTGAATCTTTAAGGAGCTATTATTCCAAAAAGAGTTTCTCCAGATTTTTCTAAGATATATTAAGATATATTCTGATTTTAAAACATATGAAAAGAGGAGGGAAAGCCATTTTGGCCATTTTGGTAACTAACTTCCAATTTTCTTTTCTCTCATTTTCTCTCAACCCAAACACTTTCTCTCCAGAGAATTCTTTCTGATTTTGTCACCTAAATCTATCCTTTCAACTCTCTTTTGATTCCTAATCATCATATCTACAAAACCTCATCATTTGCTACTTGATTCATCAAGGTTTTTGATTCTAAAAAGAGGAGAAACTCAAGTTTGGAGGTCAGAACGTCCTTCTCCTCTAAACTATCAGTTATTTACTGAAATTCCTAAGTTTTCAATCCTTAATTGATGTTTTATTAAAGGCTTTTAAGTTGTTTAATGGATCTTGGCTTAAAATGCAAGATTTGGTGATTTTTGATGAATTTTCGTTTGATCTGTTAAATCAGTGATTTGAGATGTGTTTTTGATGATTAATGAACATTAATTTGATATGGAATTGAGTTTTGATCAATGCAATCCCGGATAGGCTGAGTTTCCTAAGTATAGCTTATGATTCTAGGTTTTTTTTGGTGAGATCTTGTGGATCTGATGTTGCTGGAGGTATAAGGATGTTGTTAGGCTCTTTTTAGATGTTAAATGATGTTAAAGGATGTTTGGTTTTGATGGTTTGTGGTTGGGCTTTGTTGAGAAGTGGTTTGGATGCATTTTCGGTTGTGTTTGGTGGCCGAAAATGGAGGTTGGATGAGAGCAGCGAGTTTAGGTGCTTTCATTGAAGCTATTAATTCATGATGATGCATTAATCCTCTGCTTTGATGTGTTAAAACAGGGGAGGCATCTTTGGATCCAAGAGTGGTTGATCCGGAAGCTTGAATTGGTGCCTTGACAAGAGGCGAAGTGGAATCGGTGAGTGAAATTGGGTTTTCGGCTTTGAAACCAATGTCTTGGGAGCTTAGTTTAAGTATAAACAACTTTGCTAAGCTCAAGTGTAAGTTTTCGGAAAAACTCTCTAGTGGTGGCCATGGTTTGATTGTTGTGCAATGTGGTTTATTGCATGTTTTAAATTCTGTTTTGAAAGCATGATTTAGCATGGTTAATGCTGTTTTTGTAAGCCATACGTTGAAGGAAGCTCAAGGTAAGAGTTCCTTGTTTTTGAACATTGATTAAATGTGGTTTGATGCTTTTAAATGCATGATGAATATGGCTTGGTTTAATGCTTTAAAACAGTGGATAAATTGTTGATAATGATGTATGTTGGCAAGTGATGTTTTGAAAAGGTTAAGGTCACTAAGGTGGTTAAAAGTCCTTGAGTGAGCCTTGTTTACTTAAGAACATCAAGGTGGTTAAAAGTCCTTGGATGATTCTTGCTACGGACACAAAGGTGGTTAAAAGTCCTTGTGTGGTCCTTTCCATGGTGTTTAAAAGTCCATGGGCCAAGGTGTTTAAAAGTCCTTGGGGCCAAGGTGTTTAAAAGTCCTTGGGGCCAAGGTGTTTAAAAGTCCTTGGGGTGAAACTTGATGCGGACACAAAGGTGGTTAAAAGTCCTTGTGTGATCCTTTCCATGGTGTTTAAAAGTCCATGGGCCAAGGTGTTTAAAAGTCCTTGGGGCCAAGGTGTTTAAAAGTCCTTAGGGTGAAAGTTGTTTAACTTGTTTTAAAGAAATGGAACTTATCACTTGTAGCCAATATGACATGTTATGATATGATGCATGAGATGCTTGTTAAAAGTATGCTTTCAGCATGTGCAAATGATGATTTGAAGCATGATTTATAAAGTGTTTTATAAATGCATTATTGAATGGTTTTTATGAGCATTCCTCACTAAGCTTTTGCTTATGCTCTCTTCGTTTTCTTAAATCAATAATGCAGAACATTAAGGTACTTGGAGGGCAGCAAGGAGGGCAAGTAATCAAGTGGAAGTAAAGCTCAAAGTATGGAAGGTTTTCTTAAGTACATTTTAGCTTTTGGTAATTTGGCAATGGGGGACCTATGTGTATGTTTTGGGAGATGTTTTGAACTCCCTAAGTATGTTGAAAGTTGTTGAGAATGCTGGTTTTTGTGTTTGGCCATTACATGCTTGAATTGGAAGTTTATGCTTGAATGGTTTGCTTGTGTAGGAAGCATGCCTATAGATTTGGGGTTTTCCATATATGTTGATATTTTGTTGTATTGTTGATGCAAGTATGTCTCTTATATGTTGAATTGCATGTTGGTAAAGTTTGGTGGCAATTGGAGCATGATTGGATGTTTAATTGCATGTTTAAGTAAGCATTTTGGGGCAATCTATGCAGGGTGTTTCGGAACTGTGTCACCCGTTTCGGAACGGGTGCCTTAAACAAGCCCAGGCGTCTGAAACGGGAGAGACCGTTCCGAAACAGAAAGGCTACTGCCAGCCCGTGTTTCGGTACGCGTTGCGGAACGGCCCCGCGTTTCGAAACGAGCTCTGCCTGTTTCGGAATACGTGACCGTTGGGGGCTGACATTGGTAGTTAAATGTTTTGTATTGTTTGCATTTTGGTCCTGAATCTTGTTTGTGCAATTGTGTGAGTTTGGAATGTCCTTATGAGCTGAAAATTTACAGAGAAGCATGAAACCTGTTTAATTTCAAGATGGTAACTTCAATTTGGGTTAAGTCCTCCTAATTTACAGAATTTACAATTTAGTCCCTAAAGTTGTAAATTGTTAAATTGGGTCATTGTTTGATCTCTGATGTTTGTGATCTTTGAGTATGTGGTTTGTATGATCACCACTAGGGTTAATGAGCATCTAGACAAGTTTAAAAAGAAAAAAAGGGTCGTTAATCAAGGTTGACTTTCGGGTTGACTTTGGTTTTCCCCGTGTGACTTCCTTAATTCGGGTCAACCGTCTAGGCCGGGTTAAGGGGGTTACAGGTTTCATTTACATAACTAACTTTTCTCTTCTCATTTTCAGCAAAACATATTTCTAAAACCTTTTCTCGAGATTTCTTTTCTCCCAAACACTCTCTCTTTGATTCCTTATCCATTTTCAAATAATTCTCTTTAATTTCTTCAAGATTTGTGAAGCAAAAACTTGTCAAACATTAAGGAAAGAAAGGATTGGAGGTAAATCTTATTCTAAACCTATAATCAAGGTTCTTTATTGAAATTCCCAAGATGATTGATTCTCAATTGTTGTTCTTAACAGAGTTTTGATTATAGTTTTAATTTTAGATCAAAATCTTGCAAAACTAAGGTTTAATTCTTGATTTTTGGAGTGTTGTTGATGAGCTCTATTTTAGATGGATTATAATCGAGTTTTTAGATGTTTATGATGTTGAAAAGGAGTTTTAATGATATAGATCCCGAAATCCTTGAGATCCTTGAGTTTTATGATGGTTTTAGTTGAGTTTTTGAAGTGTTTTGATGGTTATATGATTTCTGGAGGTATAAGGAAGGGTTTAGGTTGTTTTTAGATGTGATTTGATGAATATTAATGATTGGAAGTGTTGATTGTTGACTGGGCTTGGTTTAGAAATCAATAGAATGAGTTTTCGATTGTTTCGGATGGGTTAATTGATGTTATGTTGCTGGGCAACGAGTTTGTGTTTAGTTTCTGGAGTTAGAATGCATTTTAATGCATTGGATCTATGTTTTTGATTCTTTAAAAGTAGAGGATATTGATCCAGAAGCTAGCAGAGCAATTTTGGAAGCTTCAGACGAGCGATCTTCGCGTCGGCAAGCGAAGTTTCGCGTATCGGTGAGTGGGTGTGTTTTAAAGATTTGCTAAGCTTGGATACGAGGTGTTGGGAGGTTAGTGTAAGCTTGAAATGCTTAGCTAATCTCGGAAGTAAGTACGATTACTTGAACTCTCAGATTTCAGTTTGAAATGGATTCTATGGTTTACCATGCTCATGTTTTGATAATGGTCGTTACTCACTGTTATACATGGATTAAAGCATGATTTTGCTTGTGTTTATCCCATGATATGGTTTGGTTTGATACAAGATGATATGATCTTGTATGAGATGGTATTTTCTATTTAAAAGCATGTTTAATTTTGGGATATGAGATGATTTTTAATGATGCATTGTAAGAAGTGAGTTAACATGGTTTTATGGGTATATTGGCAAGTGAATGATCTATTTTTAATATACGAATACATTGGTCAACCAATAGGATGTGAGTGCACTATAATCTATAAATTATATGTGTGTCTAGCTACATGACGTAATAGGGGTGATCTTATTGCGGGTGGTAGAGGTGAATCTATCACTATGGGTTAGGGTGAGCCTAATTCCATTCGTAGCTATTATGATGGAGGTGAGCCCATCATTGAGTGATAGAGGTGAGTCTATCACAATGGATAGGGGGTGAGCCTATATAAGTTCGTGTATCCGATATTGTTTGTAAAGGTGTTAGAGGTGCGTCTATCACAACGGATAACGGTGAGTCTATGCCGTGATGTTGTAAGCCAATATATGTGTTTAATGTTTCCCATGTATCATGATTATAATGAATGCATAATGGATTATTATGCATGAGATGCTTGATGATGAGATGTTGCATAGGACAAATCTATGCATGTGAATTAAGCAAGTGAGGCTTAATGTGGATTTGCATTGTGAACAATGCATGTGGCTAATGATACATGTGCAGCATGGTTAAAGAATGATTTGCTTTGGTTTTGAAAGTTTGAATTTAGATTGAGCATGATACGGTTTCAACTTGTGTTTTAAAAGTGCATGTTTAAAAGGAAGGCATGTGTTTACAAAGATTGATGTTTTTGTTTTGAAAATGCATTGATGAATGTTTTGGCTTTATAGCGGTTCTCACTAAGCTTTGTGCTTACGCTCATTTGTTTCATCAATGCAGAGAATTGAGCACCTTTGGCAGCGAGCAAGCAAGGGATATCCAAGTGTTTTTGTTAAGCAAAGTATGTGCTTTCATCTTAGTGTAATAAGAGGCTATGGGAAGGGTTTCCACTCATGAGTTGGTTGGTGTTATGTGACACCTTGAGCATGTTTAGTTTGTGTTTTGAGACACGTAATTGGTCTCTATATGGTTTGTGGATTTCTATTTGGTATTTTGGATAGGTCTTTATAAGTGCTTCAAAGCATGCTTTTATAGTTCCATGATCTTCATGAATTGCCATGCCTAATGCTTATGTTGTGGATGGTTGTTTAATGCATTTGTGTTAGAAATGATCAATATAACATGTATGCTATATATGGATGTGAATAGATGTTGTTAAATGCATAATTGTAGCTGTTGGTTGTACATTTCTGGTACGAGTATCGATACCCGGGCTTGGATATCGACACTCAAAGGCATATTTCAGGCCAAACCACATAGGGGTATCGCTACGAGTTGGATGCGTATCGATACACATGTGCAAAGTATGAAGGGCGTACCGATACGCGGGGAAGGGTATCAATACCTTTTCCCCAACTTTGGTTATTGTCTTCCCGCGTATCGATACGGGCTTAAGGGTACTGATACTTGACCATTATATTCAGTTAAAAGTATCTTTCTAAGTTCTGTAATGTTACATTATGGTCCCTGAATGTTGAATGTTCATTTGGTTGAGTTTAGATGGTCCGTTTATGATGAAATTTGACATGGGAGCTTGCTATATGACTAATTAAGGATTGGCAACCATAGAATTGGAATAGCCCCTGTTATGTTCAGAAATTACAGTTTAGTCCCTAAATGTTTAATTTAAGAAATTGAACCCCTAATCGAACTTTGTTTGCTGCACTATTTCCTTTAAAGATTTTGTTTAACGCATAAGGTCCTAATGTGCATATAGAGAAGATAAAAAGGAAAAAATAGGGTCATTAATCGAAGTCGGCTTTAAGGAGTTGGCTTCGGTTTTCCCCGTGTAATCATCTTAGTTTGAGTCGGACGTCTAGGTCGGGTTAAAGGGGTTACAAATCTCATCAAGTGTCAATATACACACTTACCCACTGTTTTTCAAGGCCACAAGCACAACATTTCTCATCCCATTTTCAAAACACACTTCCATGCACAACATGTACTCAACCACATTTATCTCATTAAAATCACCATTTAGAATATGGGATCACATGAGACAACATTTAAATGAGTCAAAATGCATGAAAAAGTAGGATTTAATGTAAACAACATTACATGAACATGATCCACAAAATGAATGCAAAACTAGCCGAAAAAGGAAAAAACAACCAAACTCACTCTTGAGCTTAGATTGGCCTTTCAAGCTCAATCTAAACCCCCCAAAACTTGCCCTTAACCCGTTAAGGCATTATAAAACAGTTCCACTCAGCAAAAATAAACAAATGCTAGCCGAACACCCAATTCAAGCTTCCAGTTTATCCGATATCGCGTCCCAAGTTCCCGAATTAGATTACTCTGCTTCTAATCAATTCAAAACAGAGAATTAGAGTGTTTTCAAGCCCTTAAACTTGCTGTAACTCAAAAACCCAGCATCTAGCAACAATCTCCCATCGATTCTTATCCGAAAACAACCGAAAACATCAATAAATCCACTCTAAACAATTTCAAGCTTAAACCCAACAAGATTATCATCAAAACTACATCTATTAACAACTAAAAATATCAATCCAATAGCAATAAACCATCAGCCACTGATTTCCCACAAAACTAAGTCAAAATCTCAAGAATATCAACCTTAAACACCACCAACTCACCTAATTTCGGGTTTTATATTATCAAACAATTATCTCAACTTTATTTAACATTAATAAAATAGTTAATAACATCCACAAACCCAGCAAAACAGAATCTACATGAAAATCTCACAAATCCACATTTTAAAAGCTTGTTTAAGAACATTTTCATGAATCACATTATAAAATATTTAAATAACACCATAAAAGAATCAAGAATGTGGGATTTCAATAAAGAACCTTACACTAGAGAAGAAAAACGCAGCTCACCTCTAATGGTAGATTTTCCCCCTTCTTCCAATGAAAACCTTGAGAAAACTAGGGAAAACAATTGGGTTTTAAAGAGAAATCATTGAGAATAAGTTTGATGATGTGAAATCAATGTAAAAATAATTTACCTTTGAAATCTTGAGTGAAGAAGACTGTTTGGATGAATGAAATTTGAAAGAAAGTGTTGAGAGAAAAGTTACGTAAAATTTGTGTAAAGATGATAACCTTTCAGAATATCTTTTAATATAATTAAAAAAACTTTTTAAAACATTTAGGGGAAAAAGTCTGAAATTAGACTTGGCTAAATAGCTCCTTAAAGATTCAACATTTTGATTCTTTTACAAACTAGTCACAAAAACAGTCTTGAAACTTTACATTTTAGTCACTAGACTAAAATGTCCACTTTCAAAAATCAATTTTCCAAAATTTTTCCACCAAAAATCATTTATATATGAATAACGATTTATAGCTATTTTTGCATAATTTAAATCCTTCAAAAACCATTTATTTAAAATAAATCTCGAAACTAGTCTAAACCAGTGAAACTAACTCGACCAAAACTTTTAACCAGATCCGACTAACTTCCGGACCCTAAACTCGGGGCGTTACAGTAACATCATCATCGTGTTTTTAATTTTTGTAAATATTAGGATGTGAAGTTTTTTTCTTCTTTTTTAGCATTTCTTTATTTTTTATTTTTCTTCTTTTAGTTTTAAATTTTCTTTTGTTGTGTTGAAAGGTTTTTCTTTGAGTATGTGCAGATTAGTATGCTAGGTTTAATACCAAGGCAAGTGTAGGTTGTCAAATAGTCTGGCTTTAAGTGCAAGTGTACAGTGATGCATAGTTGTAATATAAAAGATACCGTCTCCACAAGGATTGGGAAATCCTTCAAAATTTATCTTCTTGCACAAGTAAAAGTAAAAACACAAGTGATTGAGATTTGAATTGATTTGACTATAACTAAGAACAAGTAAATTAAAAGGTTGAGAATTTAGTTTGGATATTGAATGATTTGTCTCGGTTAAAGTGCTGCAAAATTGACTTAGCTGTCTTGGAATGCGTCGTAGTGTGGATATTGAATGATTTGTCTCGGTTAAAGTGCTGCAAAATTGACTTATCTGTCTTGGAAGTTGTCAAGGTGATGCCTCGGCAGATGACCCACCTCGGCAGATGACCCACCTCGGTAGAGGATGTTACGATGCACGGGTGGCTGAGTGATGCTTCAAAGTTTGGCCAGGCTTCCTTTAGTGACTCCTACTTATCCCTAAGTCGAAGTGCTATTGGCGAACACGTCTTGATAATACCTCCCAACATGAATTTAGGGATGAACAACAACCAATTCTTAAGGCTCCTTTAGCCGTTGAACTTTTAACTTATTCCTAAGCCGGAGTAGTTTCATCCTAAGTTGGATAAAACTGTGTTTACTCGTGTCGTGAGTTTAACTTTCCCGATATTAGACAAATCGATAATTGCTCTCTCCTCTCATGATTTGATTGCAAATAAGAATAATTCGAAGAGTAAACAAACTTTGAAATTTTATTGCAAACACTAAAAACCTAAACAAATACAAGCAATATGTCACAACTACTCATCAAAACCAATCCTTAGCCCTAAGAAAAGTTTTGAACATGATGGATGAATGGAAGCACTAAGGTTTTTCTCCAAGAACTCTCTATATTCCCACTAGTCGGCTAAGATACAATATATATATATATATATATAAGCCTTTGCCTAATCAAATTCAGTTAAGGGACTAGAGTACAAGTTGGAATTAAAGTAGATCTCCTAAAGATTAAACTCTAATTAAATCTTCATTTAATCCAAGCTTGACTTCTGGTTGACTTCAAAATCCTTGAACTTTGACCATGGCTTTTCTTAGGCTTTTGGGCTCCGATCTGTATACAAGTGGTCTCTAAAAATTAGGCTTGATGTGTTCTTCCAATCGCATACCACTTTGCATATTTTCAGCTACCTTGGGATATTGCCTCGATGGTGCACCATCTGCTGCCTCGGCAGAGGTCTGTATCGGTGTGAGTGGCTTAGTAGGGCTCCTTATTCTGGGCTTTTCCTCCTTAGCTTAGTCTAATCAGCTCGTCAGTAGGTACATCACCATCTTCCATCGATTGTCCAGCTCTTGCCTTCTGCCCTCCTTGATGCCTTGGCATGGTCTATTTGAGTGGGAATCTACGCACAATAAAACACATACCTGAGCAGCATCTTTTATAAAGAAAAACATTGAAATTCATCAAACATGGCAGATTATCTAATCTATGCAATTTTGTGTTTGTTTACCTAATTATGCAACTAAAATGGGCTTAAGTCTAACAATAATTGAGCTATCCTAGGGCTAAAATATAGTAATTTTGCACACTTAACATGACCCCAAACTCGAACTATTGTTTGTTCCCAAAATACCTTGAGCGACCTTTACATACCGTGCAACTACACATATGACATCAACCGTTCTAATGACAATGTACTTACTCAGAACCGAACTATGTTTCTCGTGAGTGTGTACGAGTCTTGTGACAAGAATGATTCTTCGGCTTCTAGGTAAACTCTAGTAAAACACCTTAATTCCCTTGGGTTTCTTCAAAGTTACCTTCACTAGAGCTAATGTTTGGTGTCTCTAGTTTTTTAAGCACCTTACTAGAGCTGGTTTTGGGCACCTCTCGCTTATCCTAGAGCTAGTTTTTGCCACCTCTAGAATATATCTCTTTTAACACTTCAAGTTCTACCCAAGTTTACTAAGTGGATTACCTAAGTTTCCTAGAAGTCCTAAAATCAAACAAATCATAAAGGGTGTTTCTTTAAATTCAGAACATAGTTGGATTCTAAATACTTCCAAAGTCATGCTAAAGTTGTTGTTTCGGCGGGTAAAGGCTACTCAATTTTTTTCAAACTAACATTTTCTTTCAATTTTAAATAAAGGCAGTTACACTTTGTCCTGTATGCTTCTAACTATACAGCTGCATTTTATGAAAACAAAAAATAAATAAAGAAAACAATTAGGTCTAATACCCTCCAAACTCGAGAGGAGCATTGTCCTCAATGCATGCCTACATACTCAAAATAAAACATAGATTAGATAAAGAAGGAAGATGATACCTTAGAATTTTGGCAAATCGTAGGAGGTTTTGTCTTCTTCATCATCGCTAAGTATCATCTGCCATTGAGTTGGTGCTTTAAGTCTTTTGGCCGCCCTAGGCGGCTGCTTGTGGGAAGCTGGTGTTGGTTTGTCTAGCTTTGTGACTTCTCATTCATTGTTGTCTTCGCTCTTCGGGTATATCTCCTCGGTGTTGGATGCTTTCCTCTTTTTGGCTGGGGAGTATGCGGTCTCGAGCTTCTTTGTAATTGGCCGTATCGTGTCTTGCCACACCGAATATGATGAAAATGAGTTGAAGAAGGCAGATTCGGATGGTTCTAGCGTAGGGGCTATATCTTTCGCTGCCCGTGATGGTTGCCTTTCTTCTCGAATTAGTGCTACTTCGGTGTCGACACGATCGTTTGAGATGGAGAGGAATTCGGTTACTGTGGTCGCTGCTACCATGAGGTCAAAGGCAGCTCGTGGTGTGGTTTAGACTCTGGCGGTTGGAGTGGCAGGGTCAGTGGTATTGAGTGAAGTCGAGGTAGATGGTACGACGGAGGCGACTAGAGCGGCATGGGCATGAATTTTGGTGGGGAAATATGGGAACTTTGTAGTGTGCATTGGGATTTCTCCTTGAGAACCAAAATTTTGGCAGCTTGGAAATCTCTGATGTGCGCCAAAAATTTGAGGTGGCATCTTTCCATCCGATCCAACTGTACTACAATGCCGTCGATCGTGGTTGCCGCAGCGGGCTAGTGGTACGACTGCTGGCTGCCCTTAACTGATTCCTCGACATAGATCTCTGGGGTGGCTTCTTGTATTTCAATCTTTCTTAAGATTATATCCCTCGTCCACCCTGTATGCTCTGGGGTCATGATGTCGTTGGGATCGGTAGGGACGAACACTTTATCGCACAATTTCGTGATCAGGCTGGGAAAGTAAAGTTGACCCCTAGCTTTCTGTCCACACATATAAATTTCATTAGCAATCATCTCACCAATATTAAAAATTATGTTGTGGAGTATATAATGGATGAGTGCCAGGCGGGGCTTGTCCACTGTCGAATTGTGCGATGTGGGCAGCATTCGTCTTTTAACGAATGTGTTCCACAACTTGGCCTCCGAGAGAAGGTTCCTTCCATTGATCATTCCCTGATTCTTCCCCACGTTCCATACGGTGCCCAGGATGCAAAGCTTTTGTTTAATTTCCTCGTAGTTGTCTGTCGTCAAGGAGTCAACAAACTCCTGGTGTTCATAGTGGCCGATGTGGGTACCGTAGAAAGCGTTGATTCTGTTGGCATCAATCTCGACTCGCCGCCCTCTGATATTTACTATGGTTTGGTTCACCTATTTGGGTTGTTGGGCAAAAATTTCCATCATTGGTGTTCAATCTTGCTGAAGATGAAGTGGTCTAGCCCGAAGTTTTGTTTCACAGTCTCATAGAAGAACCCTTGTTCTTCCTAAACATATCGCTCTTTGAACTTCTGATTGTGTTATGCCTTTACTTCGGGTGTGGCAAATTAGTGAAGGGAAGAATCAGAGTCTGCCTGGGCGGCTTGGCAGCGGGGTGTTATTGCCATGTTTTGTTTGGGATTAAGGTTTTGAAATTTGAGATAGTTGTGAGAGCCTTGAGGTTAATATGAAAGCAACAGGGAAATCTAGTAAAACAAAACTCAAGAGAAAGTAAAGAAGAATGAATAGTAAAAAAATGAGGGGGTTAAATAGGAGTGAAAGTGGCTTGGTGAAGGATTATTGTCGTTTCGTATGCCGAGGAAGCCATTGCATGGGTAGAGAGCCGTTGGAATGGAATGTCTTTATCTGCAATAGCTAGTTTTGGCGGGAAGCAACGTCTGCGACTGTGTAATGTCGCAACAGGGTTCACTAGCGGGCTTGAATGGTTGATGGGTTGGGTTTGATTCTTCTTTCATCCTTTGGGTTTTGTTTCTCCTAAAATAAACTGAAATAAAATTATGTGTGCTTGAAAAATAAAAATGCATGCTAAAATTAAATCTAATGCCTAAAAATAGAAAATTAAAAACAATGTGTTTGAAAAAAAATAAATGCAATAAATTTAATATAGTTCCTAAAAATTTAAAACATAAAAATTTAGGTTGTATTAGGAGTGCATTTGGATGCATCTCCTAACATGACCACTTCCTTGTCTCTTGCAACATGAGTTCCTGTGTCGTGTTTTAGCATCTGCCCATTCACTTTAAATTCATGCCAATCCTTTGTAGATTTGATCGTGACTACACCATGTGGGAATGCTTTAACTACCTCGAACGGGCCAGACCATCTTGATTTTAACTTCCCTGAGAATAGTTTCAATCGAGAATTGAAGAGGAGTACCTGCTGCCCGGGCATAAATTGCCTTGGCAACAACTTTTTGTCATTCCATTTTTTTGGTTTTCTCCTTGTATATTCTCGCATTGTCATATGCCAAGGCTTGAATTCTTCGATCTCATTCAGGTTCATGAGTCTCTTTTGCCCGACTTTGTCCCAGTCTGGGTTTACTACCTTGACGACCCAGTATGCCTTATGTTCAATCTCAAACGGACATGTAGCAGGTTTTTCCATACACGATTCGATAGGGTGACATGCCCAATGGGGTCTTATAAGTTGTTCGGTATGCCTATAATGCATCTTGGATTCGAAGAGACCAATCTTTCCTTATGGATTAACCACCTTTTGGAGAATGCTCTTCAGTTTCTTGTTTGATATTTCAGCATGTTCATTGGTCTGAGAGTGGTATGTCATGGCAACTTTGTGTGTGACACCAAATTTATTCAATTTCGTGGCAAACAGTTTGTTGTCAAAGTGTCTCTCCTCGTCACTCATGACGGCTTTGGGGATTCCAAACCGTGTAAAGATATGCTTTTAGAGAAATTTCAGAACAGTTTTGGAATCATCCTTTTGTGTAGCAATGACTTCCATTCACTTGGACACATAATCCACTATTAGCAGTATGTATAAGATCCCACAAGATGATGGAAATTGGCCCATGAAGTCGATTCCCCATACATCGAATAGTTCGACTTCTAGAATATTCTTCAGTGGCATCTCGTTCCTCCTTGAGATGTTACCCGTCCGTTGGCATTTGTCACACTGTTTGTAGTATGCATGGGCATCTCTATATAGTGTCGGCCAGTAGAGTCCCGATAGGAGAACCTTGGCAGTAGTTCTGGTTCCTCCAAAATGTCCCCCATATGATGAGTTATGGCTATGGTGGAGGACTTCTTGTTGTTCTTCCTCTGGTATGCACCTCCGAATCATTTGGTCTGCACATTGTTTGAACAAAAGAGGTTCATCCCAATAATAATGTTTTGCATCATTTTGGAACCACTTTTTCCCTTGGTAAGTCATGTTATGAGGAAAAATACCACTAGCCAAGAAGTTTACAAGATCAACGTACCAAGGTGTGGTGGAGGTCGTCATGGCTGCTAGAGGTTCTGCTACAGCGGCTATGGTATAAGTTGCATGGTCGGCTGCGAGGTCTACTGTCGAGGTGGCTAGGATCTACTCATTTGGGAAGTTTTCCTAAATTTCAGTCGTGTCTGTAGGTCTTCCCTCTAGTCGTGACAGATGATCAACCACTTGGTTTTCTTTCCTTTTCCTGTCCTTGTTTTCTACGTCGAATTCTTATAGGAGAAGAATCCAGCGTATCAATCTTGGTTTTGCATCTTTCTTGGAGAAAAGGTATTTTACAGATGAATGGTCTATGTGCACTGTCACCTTTGTTCCGATTAGATATGCTCGAAACTCATCAAAAGCAAAAACTACTCCCAACAACTCCTTCTCAGTGGTGGTATAATTAACTTGGGCCTCGTTGACCGTCTTTCTGGCATAGTAGATGACATGGAAGATTTGTTTTCCCTTTGCCCTAGCACTTCCCTGACGGCGTAGTCACTGGCATCACACATTATCTCAAAGGGTAGTGTTCAGTCTGGTGGTACTACAATATGAGCGGCTACAAGTTTCTTCTTCAAGGTTTCAAATGCCTCAATACATTTGTCATCGTAGTTAAAGGGTTCATCCTGTTCAAGCAAAGAACACAATGGTTTAGTTATTTTTGAAAAGTTTTCAATGAAACGTCTATAAAATCCAGCCTGTCCCAGAAAACTCCTAATCCCATTAAAAGTGGTAGGTGGCGGTAGTTTTTCGATAACATCGATTTTAGCTCTATCAACCTCTATGTCGTGGCAGGAGATTTTATGGCCCAACACAATGCCCTCATCTACCATAAAGTGGCATTTCTCCTAGTTTATGACCAAGTTAGATTCTTTACATCTTTCTAGTACTTTTTCCAGGTTGCCAAGACATATGTCAAAGTTGTTTCCAAAAACTGAAAAAATCATCCATGAAGATTTCCCAGAAATATTCATCCATATCAGAGAAAATGGCCATCATACATCTTTGGAAGGTTGTCGGTGCATTGCAAAGTCCGAACGACATCCTTCTGAATACGTATGTTCTATACGTGCAGGTGAAGGTAGTTTTCTCTTAGTCCTTCAGAGTGATTGCAATTTGATTGTAACTTGAGTATCCATCCAGAAAACAATAGTAAGGTTTTTGGTCCAATCTATCTAACATTTGATCTAAGAAAGGTAAGGGGAAGTGGTCATTTCGAGTTGCTTCCGATAGTCCATACAAGCCCTCCAACCATTCACAGTCCGGGTTAAGATGAACTCATTGTCTTTGTCAATGATGATTGTCATCCCTTCTTTCTTAGGCACACATTGGACCGGGCTCACCCATGTGATGTTGGATATGGGGTAAATGATGCTGGCATCAAGCCACTTGATCACTTCTTTTCTTACCACATCCCTCATGGTCTCATTTAGCCGTTTTTGGGCGTCAATGGTTGGTTTATGGTCGTCCTCTAGGAGGATCTTATGCATGCAAATTGCCAGGCTGATTCCTTTCAGATCATCGATGGTCCATCCAATGGCTTGTTTGTGTCGCCCGAGCATCTTAACCAACTGTTTTTCCTTTTCCTACGTCAACTTGGAAGAAATAATTACAGGCAAGGTGTCATTATGTCCAAGATAAATGTTTTTAAGCTGCTCGGGCAATGGTTTAATTTCTAGTTTGGGCGGCTGCTCTATAGATGGTTTTTCAATGGTACTCTCTTTTGTAGTGCATTTAAGAGGTTCAAATACTTACCTAGACGAGTATTAGTCTAGTTTACCTATTCAGGGTCATTAGGACAGTCTTCAGGCTGGCTGCCGAGGCAGATGTCTAGGCAGACATCTAAGTAGCTGGGAAGGCAGTGCCCAGAATCTCTGACCAGGTAGTGTCTGTTGAGGCAAGGGGCATCTTGTGCGAGATTTACCTCTGTAGTTGTCTGGATCAGCTGGCACTCCTCTTTGCTATCAGCTTGCTTGAGGGTCTGAAGTACATTAAGCTTTATGTGCTGGTAGTTTAACCTCATGGTTAATTCTCCCTTCTCTACGTCGATCAGAGTTCTGTCGGTGGTTAGGAATGGTCTTGTAACACCCCAAATTTAGGCCTAGATGTTTAGAGTCTGAACCGGATCGGTCTGGAAAACGGTTCGAATCTAAAAGGGAGTTTTAGGGAACACCTTGTTCGGGATGCTTTAAAAATATAGAAAAATATCTAAAAATCCTCATTTAATATATAAAAGAGAATGGTGAAATCAATTTTACAAAATAAGGTTTGGAAATCTACATTTCGGTGTAGTGACCAAATCGCAGTTTCTAGGGGCCTAAAATTGTCTTGGCATTTTGATACATATGGGGCTGTTTCGAAACATTTTGGCTACTGGAATGCCATGTTTCGGAACTGGTCTCGGAACATACCCGCGTACTGAAACGGTCATAACTGATCCGATACAACGTTTCGGTATGGTGAGTAGGCGTTCCGAAACGGGTTACTATTGGACCCAGATTTGAATTATTTTGAGTCTGAATGCTTTACATTTTAGTCCTAAATGTTGTGATTGTAATTTCTTGAGCTTGAGATGTCTTTTTAAGATGATATTAGGCAGAGAAGGACATAACATGATTAATTTCATAATGGTAGTCCTAAAATCCATGAAGTCCCTCTAATTTACAAAAATTACATTTTGGTCCATAAACTTGTGTAAAGTGCAATTGAGTCCCTAAATGTTATCCGATCGCTGTGCCTTTCTCAATCATGATTCTTGAGTACTCACTTATGGTTAACATGTATTTAGACAAGATTAAAGTGAAAAAAAAGGTTGTTAATCAAGGTTGACTTTGGTTTTCCCCGTGTAATCTTCATAGTTCGGGTCAACCATCTAGGCCGGGCTAAAGGGGTTACATTTGTTGGTATCAGAGCCAGGTTATCGAATAATTGGGGTTTGATATGTGGGTGATGTATGTGTTTATGCATGACGTGTCTTATTGTTGAAAGAATGATGTATGATTAGTGGTGTATGATTCAATTGAGATGATTTTGTGATGCTATGCTATGTTTGGAGTGTGGTTGGGGATTCCATTGCTATATCAAAACTAATGAGACGAATTGTTTTTGAAAATGAGCTTGAGTACTTGGATTACTTACCTTATTGTGCCTAATTGTGTTTATTGCATTTTTGTCAGTGCATTGTTTTCTTTATAATGGGGCCACGTAGAGAGCTGAGAATCAATACTAGATCGATGGTTGATAATGAGAATGTCGAGAATGTTGAGGATTTACCACCTACCCTGCTGGTGGACCACCCGGTGGTGGTGGTGCTGGAGCTGGTAATGCTGGTGCTGGTGCTGGGGTTGCTGGACCCGAGGGTGTGCAGAGGCAAGCTGCTCTTGACATGACCATGTTGATTCAGGCTATTGCTTTAGCTTTCCAGGCAGTAGTAGCTGGAGCTCATGGAGTTGCGCATCAGGATGATGATAATGTGAGGTTGCCTTTGGAACGTCTTCACAGTCTAGGAGGGACTGAGTTTAGAGGCTTATCTTCGGAAGGATCTGAGTCTTGGTTGGAGAGCACCAAGAGGATTCTGGGTCAGATGAACTGCAACAATGTGCAGAAGTTGGGTTGTGTTGTGTCACTGCTGCATGGTGATGCCTATACGTGGTGGACGACCACTATCTCCGGGATGGAGGATGACGAGGTGACTTGGGCGTTCTTCTTGAATGCTTTCAAGCAGAAGTACCTGCGAGTACGTTACCTCTATGAGAAGAAAAGAGAGTTTATGTCTCTCATACAAGGCAACATGTCAGTAGCTGAATATGAAATTCAGTTTGTTCGCCTCAGTCAGTATGCGCCTGAGCTAATCCCTAGTGAGCGGGAGAGGTGCGAACGATTCTGTTATGGGCTAGTAGCGGATGTCAAGACTTAGATTCTTGCGGCTGACTATACGGATTTCGATGTCTTGGCCATTAGAGCCAAGGACATTGAATTGAATCTTGGTTTGGCCGGTCGAGTTGGTGGCTCTAGCTCAGGGAAACGAGCTGCGGAACGCGATTATGGTTGAGATCGCAACAAAAGGCATAAGGATAAGAAGCCGCATTATGATGCTAGGATTGGGGGTGGTAACCCTGGTAGAGGTCAACAAGGACCTAATGTTGTTCTGTGGACTCCTAAATGTAACCATTGTGGTAGAAGGCATGGTGGTGAGTGTTGGGGTAACCTTGGGACATGCTGGAATTTTGGTAACCGAGGACATTTGAAGAAAGATTGTCCTCAGCCGCTGAGAGAGGGACAGACTCCGGTGAGAGAAGCTGAGCCACAGAGAGGTCGTGGGCGCGACCGTGGTAATTTTCAACGTAGGGATGACAGCGGCAGGAACGTAGCACATGTTGTGGCTGTTCAACCTGAGGGTGGCAGTCAAGCTCGAGTGTACGCCCATCGTGAGGGAAGGAATGATACGGATGTGATCGCACGTACCTTTACTTTGCAATCCTTGTCATTACTTTCTTTGATTGATTTTGGATCTACACACTCGTACATATTGCGTGAACATGCTCAAATGCTTGGTTTACCTGTTGAGTCTTTGGATGTTTGTATGCGTGTGACTAGTTCCTTTGGTGAGACGGTTGTAACGAGGAAGTTGTATAGGAGATATCCCTTGAGAGTGCAAAATCATGTTTTTCTTGTTGATCTCATGGAATTGTCATTCTATGGCTTTGATGTAATCCTTGGCATGGATTGGCTTGTTTAACATAGAGCCGTGGTGGATTTCGAAATCAAGCGAGTTTCGTTGAAACTAGCGGATGATTATGAAGTGGTGGTAGTGGGCAATAATGTGAAGTTTCTTGCCAATGTGGTGTCTACATTAGAAGAAAGTCGAATGTTGCGACAGGGTTGCGAGGCTTACCTAGCCTTTGTGATGAATCCTAGTTCAAAGGAGTTGCGAGTTCAGGATATAAGAACTATACATGAGTTCCTTGGAGTGTTTTCGGGAGGAGTTATCTAGATTGCCGCCTAGTCGAGAGGTGGAGTTTTGGATTGAGTTGTATGAGAACACAACTCCGTTGTCCGTTGCTCCCTATCACATGGCACCCAAAGAGCTGAAGGAGTTGAAGACCCAACTTCAGGAGTTGCTTGATCATGGTTTCATTCGGCCTAGTGTGTCGCCTTGGAGTGCACCGACCTTGTTTGTGAAGAAGAAAGATGGCACGATGAGAATGTGCATCGATTATCGTCAGCTAAACATGTTGACTATCAAAAACATGTATCCTTTGCCGAGGATTGATGATCTTTTTGATCAGTTTCGGGGAGCGGTTGTGTTTTCAAAGATTAACTTGAGGCCAGGGTACTATCAACTTAAGCTGAAAGATGTGGATCTGCCGAAAACAGTCTTTGGAACGAGGTATGGGCATTATGAGTTCCTTGTAATGTCGTTTGGCTTGACGAATGATCATGCTTCTTTCATGGACATGATGAATAGAGTGTTCCATGAATATTTGTACAAGTTCGTTGTGGTGTTCATCGGCGATATCCTTCTATACTCTCGTACTGAGGAGGAGAACGAAGGTCATTTGAGAGTTGTCTTGCAAGCACTTTTGGAAAATCAGCTTTATGCTAAGCTGAACAAGTGTGAGTTTTGGCTAAAGAAAGTTGTGTTCCTTGGTCATGTGGTTTCGGCTGAAGGGATTCGAGTTGACCCACAGAAGGTTGAGGCGGTGATGAATTGGAAGCCTTCTAACTCTGTTCATGAAGTCCATAGTTTCCTTGGGCTGGTATGATATTACCGGAGGTTTGTGGATGGATATTCAAAGATTTCCACTCCTTTAACGAAGTTGTTGCAGAAAGATGATAGGTATGAGTGGACGGAAGCGAGACAACAAGCTTTTGAGAAGCTTAAGGCAGCTTTGACGCAAGCTCCTATCTTGGTTCAACCTGAATGAGGAAAAGAGTTTGTGGTGTACAGTGTCACCTCCTACATTGGTTTGGGGTGTGTGCTAATGCAGGAGGCTAAGTTGGTGGCTTATGCATCGCTTCAGTTGAAGGTGCATGAGCGCAATTATCCTACACATGATATTGAGTTAGTTGCGGTGGTTTTTGCTTTTGAAAATCTGGAGGATAGACCATCGGATTTTTGTTTTAATGATTCTTTGGTGCCACATGTTTAGGATATTGCTGAGGATAGACCATCGGATTTTTTGGTGCCACATGTTTAGGATATTGCTGAAAATCTAGTTCAGTTGATAAAGGATAAGCAATTGTTGGATGATTCTTTGGTGCCACATGTTTAGCATATTGCTGAGGATAGACCATCGGATTTTTGTTTTAATGATGATGGAGTTCTATGTGTTGGAAGTCGAATAGTACTGTCGAATGATGTGGAGTTGAGGCATACTATTTTGACCGAAGCTCATAGTAGTTCTTTCGCTATGCACCCTGGTAGTACAAAGATGTATCGTGATCTGAAGGATGAGTACTACTGGGTGGGGTTGAAGAAAGATGTTGCGGAATATGTGAGCAAGTGCGTGGTTTGTCAGCGGGTTAAGGCTGAGCATCAATTTCCTTCGGGGTTGTTGCAACCGTTGAGGATCCCTGAATGGAAATGGGAGAGGATCACCATGGACTTTGTGTCTGGTTTGCCTTTGACGCTATCAAAGAAGAATTCTGTGTGGGTGATTGTGGATCACCTTACAAAGTGTGCGCATTTCTTACCTGTGCATACTGTGTATACCATGGATAAGCTTGCAGAGCTGTACATTGTTGAGATTGTACGCCTGCATGGTGTACCAAAATATATAGTGTCAGATAGAGATCCGAGGTTCACAGCAAGGTTTTGGGAGTGTTTACATCAAGCATTGGGTACGCGGCTGAATTTCAGTACTTCTTATCATCCACAGACGGATGTTCAGTCGGAGCGTGTTATCCAAGTGCTTGAGGATATGTTAAGGTGCTGTGTTATTGAGTTTCAAGGCTCTTTAGAGAAGCATTTTCCTTTGGTGGAGTTTGCTTATAATAATAACTACCAGGCGAGTATACAAATGGCACCTTATGAAGCTTTGTATGGGAGGAAGTGCTGAACTCCTCTTTGCTGGGCTGAAATGGGACAAAGATTGGTCTCGATGCCGGCTTTGTTGAAAGGAACCACCGAGAAGGTGAAGCTCATTTGTTAGCAGTTGAAGGAAGAATCGGATCGGCAAAAGTCTTACGCGGATTTGAAGCGTAAGGAGATAGAATTTGTGGTTGGTGATCATGTGTTCTTGAAAGTTTCACCTTGGAAGAAGGTGATGAGATTTGGCCGGAAGGGCAAGTTGAGCCCTAGATACATTGGACCATACGAGGTGATAGAACGTGTGGGTCCTCTTGCTTATAAGCTGAGGCTACCTCAAGTATTAGAAAAGATACATAATGTGTTTCATCTATCCATGCGTCGGAGGTATAGATCGGATCCTTCGCATGTTATGCCTGTGGAGGAAGTTGAGTTGAATCCAGATTTGACATATGATGAGGAACCAGTTGAGATTTTGGATTCAGATAGTAAGGTTCTCCGTGGTAAGATCATTGAGCTGGTTAAGGTGTTGTGGAGACATCGTGGTGTTGAGGAAGCCACGCGGGAAAGGAAGGAAGGCATGAAGTAGCAATTTACTTACCTTTGAATCTTTAAGGAGCTAATTATACCAAAATGTTTTTGCAAAAGTTAAATAGTGACTGTTTCGTAAAGGATTGAAACTTTGAATCTTTAAGAAGCTAATTATACCAAAATGTTTTTAATCAGATTTCTTCTTAATTTGGGTGATTTTATTAATGTTTTAATTAAAGGAAAACAAGGATTAATTAAAAGGAAACTACCTTTGACTTATCATAACTACTTTACGTCAATTTTCTCTCATCCTATTTTCTCTCAAATTCTTTTCAGCAAACACTCTTTCTCCATCAATTGGCTACTAATTTTCATCCCTTTTGATTGTATTTTAAATACTTTTTGATTCCTAATATTCTCCTCATAAAACCTCTTGTTTCTACATTGGATTTTCAAGAAAACTTTCCCAAATCAAGGAGAAATCAGCCATTAGAGGTAAGCTTCGTCCTTCTTCTCTAATGATAAGTTCTTTACTGAAATTCTCAAGTTATCAATCCTTTGTTAATGATTTTTGAGTTTATTTAATGTTAGAAACAAGAAGCTTGCTTTAAGTTATCAATCCAAGTGCTTGAGGATATGTTGAGGTGTTGCGTGATTGAGTTTCAAGGCTCTTGGGAGAAGCACTTGCCTTTGGTGGAGTTTGCTTATAGTAATAGCTACCAGGAAAGTATTCATGTGGCACCTTATGAAGCCTTGTATGGGAGGAAGTGCAAAACTTCTCTTTCCTGGGCTGAAACTGGACAAAAGTTGGT
Organism: Hibiscus tridactylites; assembly: GCA_958450335.1. Taxonomy (NCBI): domain Eukaryota; kingdom Viridiplantae; phylum Streptophyta; class Magnoliopsida; order Malvales; family Malvaceae; genus Hibiscus; species Hibiscus tridactylites. The sequence continues at coordinate 71,074,519 of OY288274.1, read as the reverse complement.
CTCGATGCTGACTTTGTTGAAAGGAACCACTAAGAAGGTGAAGCTCATTTGTGAGCGGTTGAAGGCACCTTCTGATCGGCAAAAGTCTTACGCGGATTTGAAGCGTAAGGAGATTGAGTTTGTGGTGGGTGACTGTGTGTTCTTAAAGGTTTCACCTTGGAAGAAGGTGATGAGGTTTGGCCGTAAGGGCAAGTTGAGCCCTAGGTATATTGGACCATATGAGGTGATAGAACGTGTGGGTCCTGTTGCTTATAAGTTAAGGCTACCACAAGAGCTGGAAAGGATACATAATGTGTTTCATGTGTCCATGCTTTGAAGTTATCGGTCGGATCCTTCGCATGTTATGCTTGTGGAGGAAGTTGAGTTGAATCCAGGTTTGACTTATGATGAGGAGCCAGTGGAGATTTTGGATTCGGCCAGTAAGGTTCTCCGGGGTAAGACCATTGAGCTGGTTAAGGTGTTGTGGAGGCATCGTGGTGTTTAGGAAGCCACGTGGGATAGAAAGATGACATGAAGAGGCAATTTCCTTACCTTTTTCCTCGAGTTAAATTTCGAGGACGAAATTTCTTAAGAGGGGGAGAGTTGTAACACCCCAAATTTGGGCCTAGATGTTTAGAGTCTCAACCGGATCGGTCTGGAAAACGGTTTGAATCTAAAAGGGAGTTTTAGGGAACACCTAGTTCGGGAGGCTTTAAAAATATAGAAAAATAACTAAAAATCCTTATTTAATATATAAAAGAGAATGGTGAAATTAATTTTACAAAAAAAGGTTTGGAAATACTACATTTCGGTGTAGTGACCAAATTGCTGTTTTTGCAAAGTTAAGTAGTGATTGTTTTGTAAAGGATTGAAACTTTGAATCTTTAAGGAGCTAATTTTACCAAAATATTTTCATTAGATTTTTCCTTAATTTGGGTGATTTAATTAATGTTTTAATTAAAGAAAATGAAGGTGATTAAATTAGAAAACCACCTTTGACTTTTAATAACTACTTTTCACAAATTTTCCATCATTTTATTTTCTCTCAAATTGCTTTCAACCAAACACATTTTCTCCAGAAAATACACTTTGATTTCCACTTCATTTGATGAGATTTCAATCACTCTTTGATTCCTAAGCAATTCCTCATCAAATCCACTTGATTCCTACATTGAATTTTCAAGAAAACTTGCCCAAATCAAGGAGAAATCATCCATTAGAGGTAAGCTTCGTCCTTCTCCTCTAATGACCAATTCTTTACTGAAATTCCCAAGTTATCAATCCTTTATTAATGATTTTAAGTGGTTTTAATGTTAGAAATAAGAAATTGTCTTAAAACTCAAGATTTTAGAAGAGATCTTGAAGATTTTCGTGGTGATTGAATTGGCTCTATTTTGAGATGGTTTTCTAATGTTTTTTTGGATGTTAATTGATGTTACAAATGAGGTTTTATCAATCAAATCCCGAATATGTTTGTTTTTCTGAAGTTTTGCTTGTTAGAATGATGGTTTTTGGGGTGATTTTGGTGTTCTGTTATAGCTGGAGGTATAAGGACGTGGTTGTGTTGGTTTTTGATGTTAATTGATGTTTAGAAATGATTAGAAGTGATGGATCTTGGTTCGGTTTTTTTGGAAGAGTTTGGAGGTGATTTCGGTAGTGTTTGGTAGCCGAAATGTGGTTTTTGAGTAGAGCAGCGAGTTTAGGTGTGTGGCTGATGATTTCAATGCATGATGATGCATTAATCCTCAGCTCTTATGTGTTTAAACAAGGGAGACATCTTCGGACACCTTTGGAGTTGATCCGAAATCTTAGATAGCGTTTCGGCGAGCAAGCAAAACGTAACCGGTGAGTGCCTATGGTTTTAGAAGTCCTTGAGGGACAAAGAAACAATGTTTGGGGCTTTATTAAAGGTTTGAAACACCTTCATAAGTCCGGAAGTAAGTATTGGCTAGATTGCTCTCTTGAATGTGGTGATTGCCCCTAAAATGCTTTTACATGCTCATGGTTTTAGATTGATAAATTCTTACTGTTTTTATGCATGAATTATAGCATGAGATGATGCTTGAAATGATTTCATAAAGTAACATGTTGCATAGTTGAGATTTGAGCTTTTATGTTAAAGCATAGCAAATGTTATGATTTTGAAATGAGATGAGAATGTTTGAGATTTAATGCATGAAAAACAGTGGGTGAGATGATGATTTGACATAATATATTGGCATAGATGTTGAGATACTTACCGGTTGTAATTGATTGATCAATAGGATGAGAGTGCACTATAAACTAAAAATTCGTACGTGCTCTTTGGTTAAGCCAAAGGGAGAGAACCGATGATGGGCATTCCATCGGGTAGGACTTGGTAAAATACCCAAGCTTTGTGGCGATGAGAGATTTCGCCATGTGAGTACGGTGACGTGAGATTCCACCGAAAACTATGTTGCTAGACGAGTGAGTACGGTGATGAGAGATGCCACCGGAAGTGTCTAGTGAGATGTCCGCATATCCGAGTAATAATAACATGTGAAATGCCAATATAAAATATGTAATGGTTTTTGATTCACATGTACCTTTGCTGAAATGGTTTATGCTATGAGAAATGCATATGTGATTTGCTTATGAAATGCTTTAGAGTACAAGCATGAGTATCGCTTTGCCATGAGTTTTGCATTAGTTTAAATGCATGAGATAGAATGAAGGTACATGTGCTTTCAATGACAAGTTGTTTTGAATGGGTTTTTCAAGCATGAGTTAGAATGAGCATGTTGTTCAAAAGCTTTTGAGAAAGTGTTTTCAAGATGTGCATTATTGTGTTGGTTTTCTTTAGAGCGTGCCTCACTAAGCATTTGTGCTTACGCTCTCTCTTTTACCAATAATGCAGATAATTGAGGTGTTTTCGGGCATCAAGGAAGTTAAGTTCATCCAAGGAAGTCCAAGCTCATGTATGGTGAAGTTTTCACACACTTTAGTTTTGATATATTGGCAATGGGAAACCAAGAATTGTATTTGGGAGATATGTTGAACTCCCCAAGGTTGTGGCTTGTTTGTGTTAGCTTGTTTGAGCTGTAAATGGCCTTAATTATTTGGTTTGAGGTTGGATTGCTCATTTTGTGTTTGATGCCATGTTCGTGTTAGAATGTCCCAAATATGTCCCTTATATGTATGTTGGACTGCTGGTATGTTTTGGGAGTCTTTGAGGTAGGTTTGAGTGTGTTAATGGATGAAAAAACAGCATTTGCTGCTATTTCTGGGCAGGGTGTATCGAAACACCCTGTAGTTTTTCGGAACGGGGGCGTGAAATGGTCTTGTCGTTTCGAAACGTATGGGACTATTTCGAAACATTTTGGCTACTAGAATGCCATGTTTCGTAACTGGTCTCGGAACATACCCGCGTACTGAAACGGTCAACACCGTTCTGATACAGCGTTTTGGTACGGTGAGTAGGCGTTCCGAAACGGGTTATCGTTGGACCCAGATTTGAATTGTTTTGAGTCTGCATGCCGTACATTTTAGTCCTAAATGTTGTGATTGCAATTCCTTGAGATTCATATGTGTTTTTAAGATGCAATTTGGCAGAGAAGCAGGTAACATGATTAATTTCATAATGGTAATCCTAAAATCCATGAAGTTCCTCTAATTTACAAAAATTACATTTTGGTCCCTAAACTTGTGTAAAGTGCAATTGAGTACCTAATTGTTATCCGATCGCTGTGCCTTTCTCAATCATGATTCGTGAGTAGTCACTTAGGGTTAACATGTATTTAGACAATATTAAAGTGAAAAAAGGGTTGTTAATCAAGGTTGACTTTCAGGTTGACTTTGGTTTTTCCCGTGTAATCTTTGTAGTTCGGGTCAAGCGTCTAGGCCGGGCTAAGAGGGTTACAGGTCTTCCCAGTATGATCGGTGCATGCTCATCTGCCTCACAATCCAAAACAAGGAAGTCAGCAGGGTATATAAATTTATCCACTCTTACCAGGATATCTTCGATTTTTCCTTCATGGTGTACATAAGAGCTGTCAGCCATCTGGAGCATGACAGTGGTGGGCTGAGCTTTCCCAATGCCCAGTTTTTCGAACACTGATTTGGGCATTTAGTTGATTCTTGCCCCAATATCACATAGAGCCTTTCCCACGTAATGATTTCCGATGGCACATGGAATGAGGAAGCTGCATGAATCATTCAGCTTAGGTGGGGCTCAGTTGTGCAGCATTGCCGTGCAACCTTGTGTCATGGAAATAGTTTCGAATTCCCTTATCCTTGCTCGTTTTGATACCATCTCCTTGCGGAACTGAGCATAATTTGGCATTTGTTCTATGGCCTCAACTAGTGGTATGTTTATGTGTACTTGTTTAAGAATACTGAGGAACTTCTTAAACTGGTACTCCTGCTTTTGCTGCATCATTGTTGTGGAAATGGAAGGGGCGGCGAGATATTTTCTATACCCTCTTTGTATTGGAACATGATCTGAGGGAGAGTAAAATGTTGAAGTTTGTCTGCTTTTTCATTGATTCTATCAGGGGTATCATCAAGTTTGGTTGCCGAAACAGAGGACCCTGGTTCTGCCAAGGCAGTAGCATCATCTTCTTCCTAGGCGGCTAGCTCCATTGATTGTTTCTCTTTTGGTTCTTCAACACTGATTTCTTCATGTTGTTTCCCACTTCTAGTTGTGATTGCTTTGCACTGCTCATGAGTGGATCTCTTTTTGATTTCAGTATCGCTGGGCAGTCCTCCTGTTGGTCGAGTGTTCATTAGTTGTGAAAACTACCCCACCTGAGTTTCTAGTGACTTTAGAGTTGTCTCATGGTTTTGCATCCTCATATCTGTCATGTCCATGAAAGCGTCAATTTTTTTAACAAATGAATCCATGTTAGACATATGTGTACCAATTTGAGACATAAAAGCATTTAAATTCTTTTTTGGAAAATTTGGTGATGCTAGTTGCTGCTGCGTCGATTGCTGCCGCGACAAAATCTGCTTGAATCCTTTAGGTTGATTCGTCTAGTTGGGCAGATTCAGGGCATTACTGTGGTTGCTCCAGGAAAAGTTTGAATACCTGTTCCAATCAGGATTGTATGTGTTTGATGGCGGGTTATTGCTTCTATTGTAGTTTCCTACAAAGCAGCTAGTTTCATGGAATTGCTGGCATTCTGAGGAGTCATGGTTTCCCTCACATTGTTCACAAAAGGCATCAACAACTTTAACGTGTTGGGTATTGTTCTGCCTTTGCATTGCTTCCATCATTTTTGTTAGATGAGCCAATTGTGTTGTGAGTACGTCGAATGTTCCTAGCTCATTGATAGTGGCCTATTGCCTTACTCTACCTCGGCGTGCGGTATGGAACTTGTAGTCATTTTTGGTAGTCCTGTTCAATATATGAATTGCTTATGCAAGCTCTTTATCAAGAAGTGTGTCATTTGCTGAGGCATCCAACATTAGTCTTGTTGGAGTGTTGACACCATTATAGAACATCGTGGCTTCTGTCTACTCCGGGAATCCATGGAGTGAGCATTTGTTTAGCATATCACAAAATCGTTCCCATGCCTCAAACATCGGTTCATCATCAGCCTATCAAAAGGTACTGATTTCAGTTTGCAATGTATTAGTTAAATTAACATGATTAAATCTAGCTAGAAAATCATGCAATAATTCCGTCCAAGACTCAATGGACTCAAATGGTAGACTATTAAACCAAGATTTTGCCCTATCCCTCAGTGAATAGGGAAATAGTCTGAGTCTTAGCACATCTGGTTGAACTCCCTATATCTTGAAGGATTTACATTTGTCTAGGAAGGATTTCATATGGTGTTTGGCATCCTTAGTGGCGTATCCTCCGAACTGTCCAAGTGTGCTAAGCATGTTGAACATGACATGTTTGAGTTCAAAATGGTCTGCTTCTATCTCAGGATCGACAACACCTGTGCTCAACATCCTAAGGTCCTCATCCAATTAATCACAGACTTTTGGTCGGGGGCAGGTGGATTTTCTCCATTGCCACCAGGCGGTTGAATGCCGTCAACGCGTTGGTTGCCGTGGGCATTTCCGTATCCAACCTGATATATTTTTCTGATGTTTCCTTGTCAAAGTCTGCATGCGGTCCTTTCAATTTTAGGATCAAACGGTCGTAGTGGTGATGTTGGTTTCGCTCTGGTCATAAACCAAACAAACCCACGAGATTAAAAATAAAATTACAATGCAAGAAAATAAAAACAAAAGATATTTAACGCCAATCCTCGACAACGACGCCAAAAACTTATAGGTTGTCATATAGTCCTGCTTTAAGTGCAAGTGTACATTGATGCCTAGTTGTAATATAAAATATATCGTCTCCACAGGGATTGTGAAATCCTTCAAAATTTATCTTCATACACAAGTAAAAGTAAAAACACAAGTGATTAGGATTTAATTTGATTTGAAAAAAGCGAAGAGCAAGTAAATTAAAAGGTTGATAATTCAGTTTGAGAGAATGGGTCGGTATTGGAATGCGTCGTAATGTGTATATTGAATGTTTTTTCTCGGTTAAAGTGCTACAAAATCGACTCAACTATCTTGGCAGTTGTCAAGGTGATGCCTCGGCAGATGACCAGCCTTGGCAGAGGATGTTGTGCTGCCCGTACGGCTGAGTGATGCTTCAAAGTTTGGCAAGGCTTTCTTCAGTGACTCCTCCTTATCCCTAAGTCAAAGTGCTATTGACGATCACGTCTTGATAATACCTCCCGGCGTGAATCTAGGTATGAACACCAACCAATTCTTAAGCCTCATTTATCCACTAAACTTCTAATTTATTCCTAAGCCGAAGTAGTTTCACCCTAAGTTGGATAAAACCGTGTTTACTCGTTTTGTGCGTCTAACTCTCCCGATATTAGACAAATTGATAATTGCTCTCTCCTCTCCCGATTTGATTGCAAATAAGAATAATGCCAAGAGTAAACAAACTTAGAAATTTTATTGTAAACACTAAAAACCTAAACAAATACAAGCAATCTCTCACAACTACCCAACAAAACAAACCCTTAGCCCTAGGAAAAGTTTTGAACATGATGGATAAATGGAAGCACTAAGGTTTTTCTCCAAGAACTCTCTACATTCCCACTAGTCAGCTATGATACACTATATATATAAGCATTTGCCTAATCAAAGTTGGTTAAGGGACTGGAGTACAAGTTAGAATTAAAGTAGATCTCCTGAAAAGAGTAAACTCTAATTAAATGTTCATTTAATCCAAGCTTGACTTATGGTTGACTTCAAAATCCTTAAACTTTGACCGTGGCTTTTCTTGGGATTTTGCGCTCCGATCTGCATACAAGTGGTCTCTAAAAATTGGGCTTGATGTGTTCTTCCAATCGCATACCACTTTGTATATTTTCAGCTACCTTGGGATACTACCTCGGTAGAGGTCTATATCGGTGTGAGTGGCTCAGCAAGGCTCCTTATTCTGGGCTTTTCCTCCTTAGCTTTGTCTAATCAGCTCTTTAGTAGGTACATCAGCATCTTCCATCGATTGTCCCACAACTTCCTTCTGCCCTCCGTGCTACCTAGGCATTGTCTATCTGGGCGGGAATCTGTGCACAATAAAACACATACATGAGCAGTATCTTTTATAACGAAAAACAGTGAATTTCATCAAACAGGGCAGATTATCTAATATATGTAGTTTTATGTATGTTTAGCTAATTATGCAACTGAAATGGGCTTAAGTCTAACAATAATTGAGCTATCATAGGGCTAAAATATAGTACTTTTGCACACTTAACAACAAGATTTGACATGAGGTAATGCAACAATGAGAGAATTCTGCGCGCCAAGCAGAATGCTAATGGTGAGGCTTGACATGCGACGGATTGGAATATTGGAAGAAGAGATTTACCATAGCTTTTATTCTTTGAGTGACCCATTTTTTGTTTCTTTTGATACTTTTCGAAAGAATTTTCGTTTTTCTTTTAAAATTGTTAAAGCTATAAAACATTTCGTTTTCAATTTTTTAGTTCTTTTAAAATAGACTCAAAAAACGAACGTCGTTTTCGAGCGGAACCGAAAGGTAGTTCAGTTTTCATTGGGTGAATTTATTATTTTGTAGTAGTGAGTTTAATTTCTTATTTTTTATTATTGATTTTTTATTATTAAGTTTATATTATATAATTTTATAATTTTATATTAGATATTAGAATATTAATTCTAATTAATTCTATTATATATTCTAATTATTATATTTTATTTAGAATAATATAATTTTATTTATAATATATTATATTTACCCTAGCTTGATTAAATTTGTCCCATGAGAGTGAAAATTGTTTTCTTTTGAATTTTTACCCTAGCCACCCAAACGATTAGGTTGAAATATAAAATTCAACTTAATCACCTTATCACTCCACTCTTTAAACTTATCATATCACTTACAACCTTATCACATAACCCCTTCTCAAATCAAATATTATCATTTTCCATCATTATTCCCATTAAATTCGGCTACTTTATCAAACCCCATTAAACACTCTACCATTTACTTTCTATCTACCCTAACCTTTCAAAGAAACATAAATCTTTTCACTTCTCTCTTTCTTTATCAATCAAGAAACCAAGATTCATCTATTCTCTTCTTCCTCCTTAGTCCAACAAACTCATAGCTTCACCATTTTTCAATGGCTTCTTTATCAACAATAACACCCCAAATTTGGGCCTAGATGTTTTAGAGTCCGGATCGGACCGGTCAGAAAACGGTTCGAATCTTAAAGGGAGTTTTAGGGAACACCTAGTTCAGGATGCTTTAAAAATATGGAAAAATATCTAAAAATCCTCATTTAATATATGAATGATTATGGTGAAATCAATTTTACAAAATAAGGATTGGAAATATTACATTTCGGTGTAGTGATTAAATCACAGTTTTTGCAAAAGTTAAATAGTGACTATTTTGTAAAGGATTGAAACTTTGAATCTTTAAGGAGCTAATTATACCAAAATGTTTTTAATCAGATTTCTTCTTAATTGTTAATGATTTTTGAGTTGCTTTAATGTTAGAAACAAGAAATTGTCTTAAAACTCAAGGTTTTTAGAGAGATCTTGATGATTTTTGTCGTTGATGGTTAGGCTCTGTTTTGAGGATGTTTTCTAATGTATTTTGGATGTTAATTGATGTTATAAATGAGGTTTTATCAAACAAATACTGAATAGGCTTGGTTACTAAATTTTTCATGCTAGAATAATGGTTTTTGGGTGGTTTTGGTGTTCTATCATAGCTGGAGGTATAATGACGTGTTTGTGGTGATTTTTGTTGTTGATTGATGTTTAGAAATGATTAGAAGTGGTAGATCTTGGCTGGGCTTTGTTTTGGAAGAGTTTGGAGGTGATTTCGGTTGTGTTTGGTAGCCGAAATGTGGGTTGTGAGTAGAGCAGCGAGTTTAGGTGTGTGCCTGATGATTTCAATGCATGATGATGCATTAATCCTCTGCTCTTATGTGTTAAAAATAGGGGAGACATCTTCGGAAGCCTTTGGTGTTGATCCGTGAGCCTAGATAGCGTTACGGCGAGCAAGCGAAACGTAATCGGTGAGTGCGTATGGTTTTAGAAGTCCTTGAGGGACAAAGAATCAAGGTTTGGGGATTTGGGAAAGGTTTGAAATACCTTCCTAAGTCTGGAAGTAAGTATTGGCTAGATTGCTCTCTTAAATGTGGTGGTTGCCCCTAAAATGCTTTTACATGCTCATGGTTTGTGATAGATAAATTCCTATTGTTTTATGCATGATTTGTTGCATGAGATGATGCTTGAAATGATTTCATGAAATAACATGTTGCATAGTTGAGATTTGAGCTTTTGTTTTAAAGCATAGTAAATGTTATGGTTTTGAAATGAGATGAGAATGATTTGAGAAATGTTGCATGAAAAACAATATGTGAGATGATGTTTTGACATAATATATTGGCATAGATGTTGAGATACTTATCGGATGTAATTGATCCATCAATAGGATGAGAGGGCACTATAAACTAAAAATTTATACGTGCTCTTTGGTTTAACCCAAAGGGAGAGAACCGATGATGGGCATTCCATCGGGTAGGACTTGGTGAAATACCCAAGCTTTGTGGCGATAATAGATTCTGCCATGTGAGTACAGTGATGTGAGATTCCACCAGAAATTATGTTACAAGACGTGTGAGTACGGTTATGGTAGATGGCACCGGAAGTGTCTAGTGAGTTGTCCGCATATCCGAGTTATAATGAGATGTGAAATGCCAATATAATATATGTAAATTATGCTTTTGATTCACATGTACCTATTGTTGAGATGATTTATGCTATTAGAAACACATATGAGATTTGTATATGAGATGCTTTGGTTTTACAAGCATGTGTATGGCCTTGCCATGAGATTTGCATTGGTTTTAATGCATGAGATAGAATTAAGGTACATGTGGTTTCAATGAGAAGTTTCTTTGAAATGGTTTTCAAGCATGTGATAGAATGAGCATGTTGTAGAAAAAGCTTTTGTGAAAGTGTTTTCAAGAAAAGCATTATTGTGTTGGTTTTTCTTTAGAGCATGCCTCACTAAGAAATTGTGCTTACGCTCTCTTTTACCAATAATGCAGATAATTGAGGTGTTTTCGGGTAGCAAGAAGGTTAAGAACATCCAAGGAAATCAAAGCTCATGTGTGGTGATGTTTTTATACACTTTAGTTTTGATATATGGCAATGGGAAACCAAGGTTGTATTCGGGAGATATGTTTGAACTCCCTAAGTTTGTGGCATGTTTATGTTGGCATTTATGGGTTGTAAATGGTCCTAAATGTTTGGTTTGAGGTTTGTTTGCTTATATTGGTTTTGGCACTAGGGAGCATGCCTTTAGTCTGTGTGCTTTGGTGATTGATGCCATGCTCTAGCTTTAAGACCTTAAATATGTTCCTTAGTGGCTAAATGTGTTGCTGGTATGTTTTGACACTCATTGAAGTATGTTTGAATGGCTTGGAATGGCAAAAACCAGCAATTTCTACAGTCACTGGGCAAGGTGTATCGAAACACCCTCACATGTTCTGAAACGGGGGCTTGTAATGGCCATCGTGGTTCGGAACGGATGAAGTTGTTTCGAAACAGTTTGGCTACTGGTGAAGCCTGTTTCAATACTGGTCTCAAAACATACCCGAGTACCGAAATGGTCAACACCATTTCGATACGGGCGTTTCGGTACGAAGGGTGGGTGTTCCGATATAGTTGACCATTGATGCTATTTTGAGTTGTTTTAAGTTTCCATGCTTTACATTTTAGTCCTGAATGTGTGGATACAATTGTTTGAGCTTGGGATATCTTTTTAAGCTGAAACTTGACATAGAAGCATGTAAAATAATTAATTCCAAATTGGTAAACCTAAAATCAGATAACTCCTAATTTCCAAAAATTTCATTTTGGTCCCTAAACGCATAATTTGTACGATTGAGTCCCTAAATGTTTTCCGATCATTGTGCCCTTCTCTTCCATGATCCGTGAGTATTCACATAGGCGTAATGTGCATCTAGACAACATTAAAATAAAAAGGGTTGTTAATCAAGGTTGACTTTCGGGTTAACTTTGGTTTTCCCCGTGTAATCTTCGTAGTTCAGGTCAAGCGTCTAGGCCGACCTAAAGGGGTTACATTTGTTGGTATTAGAGCCAGGTTATTGAATAATTGGGGCTTGGTATGGGGTTGTTGTATGTGTTTATGCATGATGGTGACTTTTCGGTGAAAGTATGAAGTATGAATAGTGATGTATGATTTAATTGAGATGAAATTGTGTTGCTATGCTATGTTTGGAGTGTGGTTGGGGATCCCATTGCCATGTCATTACTAATGAGAAGAAATGGTTTCAAAAATGAGCTTGAGTACTTGGATTACTTACCTTGTTATGCCTAATTGTGTTTATTGCATTTTTGTCACTGCATTGTTTTTATTAAGGGGCCACGTAAAGAGCTGAGAATCAATACTAGATCTACGGCTGAGAACGATAACATAGAGAACGCTGAGGATTTACCTCCTCCCCCCTGGTGGACCACCTGGTGGTGGTGGAGCTGGGGCTGGTGCTACTGGAGTTGGTGCTGGGGTTGCTGGACCTGAGGGTGTTCAGCGGGAAGCTGCTCCTGACATTACCATGCTGATACACGCTATTGCTGGAGCTTTCTAGGCAGTCGTAGGTGGAGCTCATGGAGCTGCACCTCAGGATGGTGCTAATGTGAGATTGTCGTTGGAGCGTCTCCGCAGTCTAGGAGGGACATGGTTCAGAGGTTTGTCGCCAGAAGGTTCTGAATCTTTGTTGGAGAGCACCAAGAGGATTCTTGGTCAGTTGAACTGCAACAATGTGCAGAAGCTGGGGTGCATTGTGTCACTATTGCATGGTGACGCTTATACGTGGTGGACGACCACTATCTCCGGAATGGAGGATGATGAGGTGACTTGGACATTCTTCTTGAATGCGTTCAAGCGGAAATATCTAGGAGTTCGCTACCTTAACGAGAAGAAGAGGGAGTTTATGTCTCTTATGCAAGGGAACATGTCTGTAGCTGAATATGAGATTCAGTTTGTTCGCCTTAGCTAGTATGCACCTGATCTAATTCCTAGCGAGAGGGAATGGTGTGAGCGGTTTTGTTATGGGCTGGTAGCGGATGTAAAGACATATATGCTTGCAGCTGATTATACTGATTTTGATGTCTTGGTCAATAGAGCCAAGGACATTAAATTAAATCTTGGTTTGGTGAGCCGAGTAGGTGGATCTAGGTCTGGAAAGCGAGTTGCCGAACACAATTATGGTAGAGATCGCAACAAGAGGCATAATGATAGAAAGCCGCACTATGATTCTAGACGTGGGGGTGGTAACCCTGGTAGAGGTCAGCAAGAACCTAATGTTTTCTTGAGGACTCCTGAGTGTAACCGTTGTGGTAGGAGTCATGGTGGTGAATGTTTGGGTAACCTTGGGACATGCTGGAATTGTGGAAACCGAGGGCATGTGAAGAACGATTGTCCTCAGCCGCTGAGAGAGGGACATGCTCCAGTGAGAGAAGCTGAGCCACATAGAGGTCGTGGGCGCAACCGTGGTAATTTTCAGCGTAGGGATGATGGTGGATGGAACGTGGCACATGTTGTGGCTTTCCAACCCGAGGGTGGTGGTCAGGCTCGATTGTATGCCCACCGTGAGAGAAGAAATGACACGGACGTGATCGCAGGTACCTTTACTTTGCAATCCTTGTCATTACTTTCTTTGATTGATTCTGGATCTACACACTCGTACATATTGCGTGAACATGCTCAAATTCTTGGTTTGCCTGTTAAGTCTTTGGATGTTGGTATGCGTGTTACTAGTTCCTTTGGTAAGACGGTTGTAACAATGAAGTTGTATAGAAGATGTTCTTCATCAGTGTCAGGGAGCGGCCGTGTTTTCAAAAATTGATCTGAGGTCAGGGTACTATAAGTTAAAGGTGAAAGATGTGGATGTGTCGAAAACAACCTTTAGAACGAGGTATGGGCATTATGAGTTCCTTATGATGTCGTTTGGCTTGACGAATGCTTCTGCTACTTTCATGGACATGATGAATAGGGGGTTCCATGAATTCTTGGATAAGTTTGTTGTCGTGTTTAAGGTCTGAACCGGACCGGTCTAATTTTCGGTTCGAATATAAAAGGTGGTTTTAGGGACAACCTAGTTCAGGTTGCATTAAAAATATGGAAAATATATAAAAATCCTCTTTTAATATATATTAGAGAGTGGTGAAATCAATTTTACAAAATAAGGTTTGCAAGTGTGACATTTTGAATTAGTGACTAAAATGTAATTTTGAAAAGTTCAGTGGTGACTATTTTGTAAGGATTGAAACTTTGAATCTTTAAGGAGCTAATTTACCCAAGATTGATTTCTCCAGATTTTTCTTAGTTTTTTAATGATTCATTTAATGTCTAATTAATTAAAGCAGAATGGGAAAAACCAATTTTGAGATTTCATAACTAACTTTCTTGAAAACTTTCTTATCTCATTTTCTCTCAAAATTCCCTCAGCCAAACACATTTCTACATCAACTTTTTCTTTTGATTTTCACACTAAATGATGAGGTTTCAATCATCAATTGATTCCTAATCCTTTATACATCAAATCCTCTTCATTTGCTTATTGAATTTTAAAGGATTTTGGCTCTAATCAAGGAGAAATCTACATTTAGAGGAAAAGATGTTCTTCTCCTCTAAATACTCAGTTCTTTACTAAAATTCTCAAGTTCTCAATCCTTAAATTAAGTTTTATTAAAGGTTTTAATGTTGTGATCTTGATTTTGGCTTAAAACTCAAGATTTGGATTAAATCTTAAAGAAATTCGTAATGATTGTTTGGGCTCTGTTTTGAGATGACTTTTTAATGTATTTTGGATGTTTAATGATGTGTAATTGAGGTTTAATCAATGCAATCCCGAATAGGTTGATTTTCCTAAGTTTTTGCTTATGAAAATGGTGGTTTTTGGGGGTGATCTTGGTGTTCTGTTATAGCTGGAGGTATAAGGACGAGTTTAGGTTCTTTTTGGATGTTAATTGATGTTTAAGAATGTTTAGAAGTGATGGATCTTGGCTGGGTAATGTTGTGGAAGAGTTTGGAGGTGATTTCGATTGTGTTTGGTAGTCGAAATGTTAGTTTTGGTGAGAGAAGCGAGTTTAGGTGTAATGGCTGAAGATTTTAATGCATGATGATGCATTAATCCTCTGCTTTGATGTGTTTAAAACAGGGGAGACATCTTCGGATCCTTGTGGTGTTGATCCGGAGGCTTGAACGGTGTTTCAGCAAGCTTGTGAAACGGAATTGGTGAGTGGAGTTGGATTTCTAGCTTTGTATCGAATGTTTGAAGGTTTGAGAGTTTAGTTTAAGTCTAATCAACTTAACTAAGCTCAAGAGTAAGTTTTCAGAAAAACTCTCTTGGATGAGCCATGGACTGGTTCGATGCATTAGATGATAATTGCATGTTTAAATTCTGTTTTTTAAATCATGTTTAGCATGGTTAATGCTGGTTATGTAGGCCATTTGTTGAAGGATGCTCAAGGTAAGAGATCCTTGGTTTGATTTGTTAAAAATGTGGATTGATGCATAGTGATGCATGTTGTTAAATGGCTTTGTTTAGGTGCTTTAAAACACTGGATTATTGATGATAATTGATGTATATTGGCAAGTGATGTGTTGGTTTAAAAGTACTTGAATCGGATATAGTTAGCCGGGTATAGGATTGGGTGCACCGTGAATAAATTCTCCTTTGATGTTGAGGGGTTGTAATTGTACCGCAAACTCCATCCAAGTACACTAATGAGATGTTTAGGATCACAATGGTGGTTAAAAGTCCATGTGTGGATCTTGTGTTGTGTGTCCCAAGTTCTCGTTAGTGATGTTATACAACTACCGATGAGTGATGTGGAGGGGTTGTGATTGTACCGGTAAACTCCATCACGGGTGTTGAGGGGTTGTGATTGTACCGGTAAACTCCACCTTGTGTGTTCGGTAGTGTGTATGAAGCGTATGGGAAAACGCTTGTAATCCGCGTATCTGATTGTGTTTTACGTTGTAAATGGTTATGGATTATCACTTGAAAGCCAATATGACATGGTAATGATATTGAAGCATGAGATGCTTGATGTGAATGCAATGTTGCATGAATAATGATGTCTAAGTGTTAATGGCATTATAGAAAGAGTTTTTATAAAGTGCATTATTGTGTTGTTTCTTTAGAGCATGCCTCACTAAGAATTTGTGCTTATGCTCTCTCTCTTGAACCAATAATGCAGATAATTGAGGTGTTTGTGGGCAGCAAGGAGGCTAAGAATCCAAGGGAAAGCTAAGCTCATGTATGGTGACAATTTCACAACATTATTAGATTTTGATAATTGGCAATGGCAACCTAGGTTGTGTTTTTGGTAGATGTTTTGTACTCCCTAGTTGTGGCTTAATGCCTTAAATGTTTTGGATATGTAATTGGCCATTTTGGTGCTTTCTTTGATGATTTGATGGTTGTTTGCTTTGGATATTAGGAAGCATGCCTATAGACTTATGAATTTTCCCAATTGATGCCATGAATGTGTTTTGATGTTGCAAACATGTACCTCATATGTATGATGACTTGTTGGCATGATTAGGAAGTCATTAAGATTTGTTTGAGTGATTAAATGTATGTTAAACCAGAAAAATCTGCACTTTCTGGGCAGTCCGTATCGGAACGGATACTAACGTTTCGAAACGGGGGCCTGTAATGGCCTTCGTGTATCGAAACGGGTAGAGGCCGTTTCGAAACGTTTTTGCCACTACCAAGCCCTATTTCGGTACAGGTCTCGAAACGAACCCGCATTTCGGAATGGTCAACCCCCGTTCCGAAACACTAGACCGTTGGGCACTGATTTGAATGGTTTAAGGTTTGCAAGCTTTACGTTTTAGTCCCGAATTTTGTATTTGCAATTGCTTGAGTTTGAGATGTCCGTTTGAAGTGAAATTTGACAGGGAAACATGTAATATGACTAATTTTATTTTGGTAATTTAAAAATCAGCTAAGTTCTCTATCTTTCAAGAATTTACATTTTGGTCCTTAACTTTGTATGTTGTGCAATTGAGTCCCTTATTGCTTTCCGATCGCTGTGATTTCCAAGTATGCTTTTCTCAAGAGTACACTTAAGGTTAATGAGCATCTAGATAAGATTAAAAATAAAAAAAGTGTCCTTAATCAAGGTTGACTTTCGGGTTGACTTTGGTTTTCCCCGTGTAATCTTCGTAGTTCGGGTCAACCGTCTAGGCCGGGCTAAGGGGGTTACATTTGGTTGTATTAGAGCTGAGTTATCGAGTAAACGGGAATGGTTATGTGGGTGATGTACGTATGATTGCATGATATGCCTTTAAAATGAAAGTGTGTTGTGTGAATTGTAAAGTATGTTACAATTGTGATGTATGCTGTGTTGAAGCATGTAAGAGGGACCCATTGCCATATCAAAACTAATGAAATGAATTCTTTTCTTTGGAAATGAGCTCGAGTACTTGGATTTCTTACCTTGCTGAGCCTGATTATGTTTATTGCATTTGTTTTAGTGCATTCTTTTAGTGAATGGGACCTCGTATAGAGACGAGAATTAATACGCGAGCTATGGCTCAGAACGAGAATGAGAACAATGCTGAAAATGTTGTGGATATACCTCCTCCTCTTGGTGGTGGACCGCCCGGTGGTGGTGGTGCTGGAGGTGATGGAGCTGGTGTTGGTGCTGGTTCTGGGGTCGCTGGACCTGAAGCTGGGCAGGGGCAAGCAGCTCCTGACATGACAGTGTTGATACATGCTATTGTTGGAGCCTTTCAAGAAGCAGTAGCTGGATCTCATGGAGCTGGGCATCAGGGTGATGCTAATGCGAGATTACCTTTGGAACATTTGCGCAGTCTGGGAGGGACTGAGTTCAGAGGTTTGTCTGCTGAGGGTTCTAAATCTTGGTTGGAAAGTACCGAGAGGATATTGGGACAGATGAACTGCAATGATGTGCAGAAGTTAGGATGTGTGGTATCGCTGTTACATGATGATGCGTATACCTGGTGGATGACCACTGTCTCCGGAATGGAGGAAGCTGATGTAACTTGGACGTTCTTTCTGAACGCGTTCAAGCAGAAGTATCTAGGTGTGCGATACCTGGATGAAAAGAAAAGAGAGTTTATGTCTCTTATACAAGGGAGCATGACGGTGGCTGAGTACGAGATCATTTTGTCCGTCTCAGTCAGTACACACCTGAGCTTATCCCTGATGAGCGGGAGAGGTGTGAGTGTTTCTGATATGGTTTGGTGACGGATGTAAAGACCTTTATGCTTGCAGGTGAGTACACTGATTTAGATGTGCTGGTTAGTAGGGCAAAGGATATTGAGCAGAATTTGGGTTTTTCTTCTAGGAGTGATGGTTCTGGCTCGGGCAAGAGAGTTGCTGAGTATAGTTCCGGTGGTGGACGGAACAAGAGAGGACGAGATATGAGGTATCAGTCTTCTGCTAGGCGTGGTGGTGGAGGGCATGGTGCGCCTGTTCCGGGAGACAGGGCGAGAGCTTATCAGAACACGTGCTAGGTGTGTGGATCACGTGGTCATTTGAGACGTGATTGTCCTCGGGCAGCGAGAGAGGTGCAAGCCCCTGTGGTAGTGACCGGTAACTCGTGCTGGAATTGTGGTTCGACAGACCACATGAGGAGGGAGTGTCCTTTGTTGGCTGGTGGCAGTCAGGGACGTGCTCCTGGGGTTGTTTCACCACAGAGAGGTCGTGGGCGCGGCCGTGGTAACTTCCAGTGCAGAGATGATGGTGGAAGGAATGTGGCACATGTGGTGGCAGTCCAACCTGAGGGTGGTGGCTAGGCTCAAGTGTATGCTCAGTGAGAGGGGAGGAATGACACGGATGTGATCGCAGGTACCTTCACTTTGCAATCCTTGTCATTACTTTCCTTGATTGATTCTGGATCTACACACTCATACGTATTGTGTGAACATGCTCAATTGCTTGGTTTACCTGTTGAGTCATTGGATGTTGGTATGCGTGAAACTAGTTCCTTTGGTGAGACCGTTGTTACACGAAAGTTATATAGAAGATGTCCTCTGGTTGTGCAAAACCATGTTTTTCATGTTGATCTCATGGAATTTCCTTTCTATGGTTTTGATGTAATCCTTGGTATGGATTGGCTTGTTGAACATCGAGCTGTGGTGGATTTTGAGAACAAGCGAGTTTTGTTGAAGCTTGCGGATGATTATGAAGTAGTGGTGGTTGGTGAGAATGTGAAGTTTCTTGCCAATGTGGCGTCGACATTAGAAGCAAGTCGAATGCTGAGGCAATGTTGTGAAGCCTACATATCCTTTGTAATGAATCCTAGCTCAAAGGAATTGCGAGTGCAAGATATGAGGACGGTGCGAGAGTTTCCTGGTGTGTTTCCGGAGGAGTTGCATGGGTTGCCTCCTAATCGAGAAGTGGAGTTTGGGATTGAGCTGTATGAAAACACAACTCCAGTGTCCATTACACCTTTTCGAATGGCACCTAAGGAGTTGAAGGAGCTGAAGACGCAACTTCAGGTGTTTCTTGATCGTGGTTTCATTCGGCCGAGTGTGTCACCTTGAGGTGCACCGGTCTTGTTTCTAAAGAAAAAGGATAGCACTATGAGAATGTGCATCGATTACCGTCAGCTGAACAAGTTGACTATCAAGAATCGGTATCCATTGCCGAGGATTGATGATCTTTTTGATCAATTTTGGGGAGCGGTTGTGTTCTCTAAAACTGACTTAAGGTCAGGGTATTACCAGCTCAAGGTGAAGGATGTGGATGTGCCAAAGACAGCCTTTAGAACGAGATATGGGCATTATGAGTTCCTTGTGATGCCGTTTGGTTTGAAGAATGCTCTTATAGCTTTTATGGACACGATGAATAAAGTGTTCCATGAGTACTTCGACAAATTTGTTGTGGTGTTCATTGATGATATCCTCATGTACTCTCGTACTGAGGAGGAGCATGAGGGGCATTTGAGTATTGTGTTGCAGGCTTTGTTGGAGAATCAGCTTTATGCTAAGTTAAGCAAGTGCGAGTTTTGGCTCAGGGAAGTTGTGTTCCTTGGTCATGTGGTTTCTGCTGAGGGGATTCTTGTTGATCCTCAGAAGATTGAGGCAGTGATGAATTGGAAGCCTCCTAAGTCTGTTCATGAAGTCCGTAGTTTCCTTGGTTTCACGGGATACTATCAGAAGTTCGTGGATGGATTTTCGAAGATTGCGGCATCTTTGACGAAGTTGTTGCAGAAGGATGTTAAGTATGAGTGCAAGGAAGCAAGAAAACAGGCTTTTGAGAAGCTGAAGGCAGCTTTGACGCAAGCTCCTATCTTCGTTCAACCTGAATCAGGGAAAGAGTTTGATACAGGGGTGTTGTTGAAGAAAACAACATTCCTCGTTCATTCACGGATCTAGGATAATAGCAAGCAATTCTCTGCAATAGAAACAAAGATGATGTTGAAGTTAGATATTTTAAATAGTAAAAAAAATCAGAATTGAGAGCGCAGAAAGTTGCAAAAATTTTAATGATAGTTTGAACGACGAAGATGAAATTCTTCAAGCATTCAACGACGGTAGCAACGTTCTTGGAATTTGACACGATGAACTCGAAAGAACCTGCATAATCTGTTATGCAAACCTGAATCGAAACTGTTCTTCGTAGTCGAAAAATGTGAACAAACTCCAAGGAAGAACTTGAACAATATGTTAAACGAACCTGAACCTTATCTTGAATTTGCTCGAATACGGACTTGGACCCTTCAATTATCGAACAATTGAGAACCCGAAGTATCAAAGAAAAAGTTCTAAAAAGAACCAATTTTGAGAGAAAATCTCACAAAAGAAATTATTCATTAAAGTGTGTAACCTTTACAAGTATTGTTCGGTCAAATAAATAGTACAAATGAGGGTGGCTGCCGTTTTCAACATATGGCTGATAACAATCTGCTTCAAATGATTTTGAAATTAAAATTCAAATGCCTAAGCAATGCAGTTATGGCCGTGCATTCAACATTGGTGCGCCACATCATTGAGCACATGGTAAATGTGCATGGCCTTTAAATTTTGGCCGTGTTTGGCATGTGGGCGGTAAAGGAAATTGGCACATGTTTAATGTGCTGCCCTTTTAAAATTCAAAGTGTAAACTACATCCATTTATGCCACTCATTGCGAGAAAGAATCAATCGGTTGCATATGCTACCCTTTGTGAGACCCACGTGCATGGTTCGGCTGATCCTAAGCATGAACATACGTATAAGTGGGCTGCACACATAAAAAAACATTATTAAAGGCATGAATATACGTATAAGTGGGCTACACAAAAAAAAAACATTATTCCAAACATATATAAAAACAAACATTATTCCAAACATATATATATATCATATTATATACATATTTAAATATACCTAATACGTAATATAACCTAAACATGTCACATATCAATATGCAACACATTAAAAGGCTTACTATCTAAGGCACAAACATTATCAAATGATTCTGAAATGTTAGCACAAGTAAGGAAAAAAGCTTCCCTGAAACGTTGCGCCCGAGAGCGCGTAATTGGTCCTAACGGTAATACCTCCGGATCAGCATCAAGCGCTGGTGAATATGTTCTCACATCATCCCCCCCTTCTTGAAAAGGATTTGTCCTCAAATCTATAGAATCACCATAAGGGGTTAAGTCAGAAACATTAAATGTGGCACTTACATTGTATTCACCGGGTAGATCTAACTTGTAGGCGTTGTCATTCACTTTCTCCAACACCTGAAAAGGACCATCTCCTCGCGGTAACAGCTTGGACTGCCTTTGGGCTGGAAATCGTTCCTTTCGAAAATGAACCCAAACCCAATCACCAACATCGAAGGTGACTCGCTTTCTTCCCTTGTTTGCTTGCTTTTCATACTGCTGAGTCCTTCGTTCTAGGTTCTCCTTAACCTGTTGATGCAACTTCTTCACATAATCGGCTTTGCTTTGACCATCTCTGTTCATCACCTGTTCTTGTGGCAAAGGCAACAAATCTAGAGGCGTAATAGGATTAAAACCATAAACAACCTCAAATGGTGACATTTTAGTAGCAGAATGTACAACATGGTTATAAGCAAACTCAACATGTGGCAAACAATCTTCCCAAGTCTTAATATTCTTTTTAATGATGGAATGAAGTAAAGTAGATAAAACCCTGTTAACAACCTTAGTTTGTCCATCAGTCTGGGGATGACAAGTAGTAGAAAACATGATTTTCGTACCTAATTTGCTCCAAAGAGTCCTCCAGAAGTGACTCAAAAACTTCACATCCCTGTCAGAAACAATCGACCTAGGAATACGATGTAAACGTCCAACATCCCTAAAGAATAAGTTAGCCACATTAACAGCATCATCAGTCTTATGGCAAGCAATAAAATGTGCAATTTTCGAGAACCTATCAACCACAACAAATACACTATCTCTACCATTTCTAGTTCGAGGCAATCCCAAAACAAAATCCATCGAAATGTTAGTCCAAGGGGAATCAGGAATAGGTAAAGGTAAGTACATACCATGTGGTGAAACCTTCGATTTTGCCTTCCTACATGTCACACAACGTTCACAATATCTTTCAATGTTTCTGCGCATCTTTGGCCAAAACAGATGCTCCTTCAGTGTGTGTAACGTCTTAGTGACCCCAAAATGACCAATTAATCCACCTTCATGTGCCTCACGAATCAGAATATCACGCATCGAACCCTGTGGAATGCAAATCCTGTTTTCCTTGAAAAGATAGCCATCATGCCTGTAAAACTTTCCATCTGCACCTTTCGAACAAGCATTAAACTTATCTCTAAAATCAGGATCATCAGGGTATAAATCACGAATATATGCAAAACCAATCAGATGTGAATCAAGATAACTCAAAAGTGCATACCTACGAGACAATGCATCAGCAACGACATTTTCTTTCCCTTTTTTGTAACGAATGACATAAGGAAAAGATTCTAAGAATTCAACCCACTTAGCATGTCGTTTATTCAATTTATGCTGACCTGTGATGTAACGTAAAGCCTCGTGGTCGGTGTGGATCACAAACTCCTTAGGCAACAAATAATGCTGCCATGTCTCCAATGCCCGAATCAGTGCATACATCTCTTTATCATAAACCGGATAGTTCAATGTAGCACCACTCAATTTCTCGCTAAAGTAAGCAATGGGCCTCTTTTCCTACATCAAAACAGCACCTATACCAATTCCAGAAGCATCACATTCAATTTCAAACATTTTATCAAAACCAGGTAATGCTAACACAGGTGCTCTAGTCAAACAATCTTTAGTTTTCAAAAAGGCATCTTCTTGCTCTTTACCCCATGAGAAGACTGAATTCTTCTTTATAATCACGGTTAAGGGGGCGGTAATAGAACTGAAGTTTGGAACAAACCGTCGATAAAAACTCGCTAAACCACGGAATGATCTAACCTGAGTAATCGATGTCGGTCGTGGCCATTCCTGAATTGCCTTTATCTTCTCAGGATCAACTTCAACTCCCTGAGAACTAACAATGTAACCAAGAAATGTGAGTTTGTTAGTACAAAATACACACTTCTCCATGTTACCAAACAATCTTTCTTCTCGCAAAACCTGCAGAACAGCTCGCAAATGTCCTACGTGATCCTGTAAAGACTTGCTATAGATCAAGATATCATCAAAGTATACAACACAGAATTTACCAATGAAAGATCGCAGAACATGATTCATCAAACGCATAAAAGTACTAGGTGCATTAGTTAAACCAAAAGGCATTACTAACCATTCGTACAAACCTAGCTTTGTCTTGAAGGTTGTTTTCCACTCATCGCCTTCTCGCATGCGAATCTGATGATAGCCGCTCCTTAAGTCAATTTTGGAGAAGATGACGGCTCCGCAAAGCTCGTCCAACATGTCATCAAGTCTTGGAATGGGATGACGATACTTAATTGTGATCTGGTTCACAGCTCGACAATCTACGCACATCCTCCAAGAACCATCTTTCTTCGGCACTAACAGCACCGGAACAGCACACGGACTCAAGCTCTCTAGAATATAACCCTTGTCCATCAACTCAGTAATTTGCCTTTGAAGCTCTTTCGTCTCTTCAGGGTTGGTTCGATAAGCTGGCCGGTTTGGAATAGTAGCACCTGGAATGAAATCAATCTGGTGCTCAATGCAACGAAGAGGTAGCCATCCCTTCGGTGTTTCAGCTGGAAACACGTCCTCAAACTCCTGCAAAAGTGTCAAAATCGGTGAAGGTAGATCAGTAGGAAAATCTGTCAATAAACAATAATCTTTAAACATCAAAATAAGAACATATTGTTGAGAGGAAAGACATTTCCTGATTTCGCTATTGCTCGCATACACGGACATCTTCTTCTTCTCTTTTGCAGTCTCTTTACTCTTTTTCAAGCTTGCCTGATCTTCAAACACTTGACCCGGTGTCAAAGGATCCAAAGTGATATTCTTACCTGCATGCATAAAAGAGTAACTGTTTGTATAACCATCATGCATTACCTTCTTGTCATATTGCCAAGGGCGTCCCAAAAGAAGGTGAGTAGCATCCATGGAAACAACATCACAAAGGACCTCGTCCTTGTAGTTTCCAATCGAAAATGGTACAACAACTTGTCTTGTCACTTTAAGCTCTCCACCGTCATTCAACCACTGCAATTTGTACGGATGTGGATGCTTTGTCGTTTTCAGACCTAACCTGTCAACCATCACTGAACTGGCAACATTAGTACAACTACCACTATCAATAATCACAACACATACCTTGTCTTGCACCTTGCATCGTGTGTGAAAGATATTCTCACGCTGTAGATCATCTGGTACCTGTTGCACATTCAAACTTCTTTTAATAACCAAAAGTTCCATTACCTTACCAGATTCAGGAACCTCTAGGTCGGTCTCATCTTCCTCTTCAGTAAGGAGATCATGCACTTCCTCCTCGGAATTTGACTCTATCTCACCATCATCTCGCACCAACATAACCCTCCGGTTAGGACATTGACTAGCAACATGTCCTCTTCCAAGGCACTTGAAACACTGGATATCTCGCGATCGTTCTTTTACCACCACTTGATGTTTGCCACGCCCATTATCAGAAATGGGAGGCTTTGGTGTGCTGGATTCGCCTTGCTCTCGAATCCGAAGTGGCATTTGCGGTGCTTGTTTCCTAGAATTGTTAGGAGTATATAAAGGATTTGAAAAAGATTTAAAGGAAGGGTTACCTCGATTTGAAGACTTCCTGCGCTATTGTCGTTTAATCTTTATTGCCATCTGCACCATGTCATCAACCTCGACATAATGTTGTAACTCAACAGTGTTGGCAATCTCAGTGTTCAACCCCGCTAGAAAACGTGCCATGGTAGCTTCTCGATCTTCCTCGATATTTGCACGCATCATAGCCATTTCCATATCCTTGAAATAATCCTCAACGCTCCTATTTTCCTGTTTCAAATTTTACAACTTTTAAAACAAATCACGATGATAGTGAATAGGAACAAACCTTTTACGCATTAGTCGCTTCATCTCGATCCATGTTGCAACTGGATCATCACCAGTACGTCTACGACTAAGCAGTAACTGGTCCCACCATATCAAGGCATAATCAACAAACTCTGTTGTTTCTAATCGAACCTTCTTCTGTTCTGAGTAATTATAACACTCGAAAATGTGCTCCACTTTGCTTTCCCAAGCCAAGTATGCATCAGGATCTGAGCGTCCCTGAAAAGAAGGAATAACAACCTTAATGTTAGTCAAATTATCGTCTACCGGTTGCACACAACCTTGTCTAGGAATATGCTGCCTCGGTGACCGTTGGTCTTCATTTTCGTTCAATACATCATTAACAGAGTTGGATCCTCCATCAAACCTATCCATCCTCGACTGTAATGGCTCTAAGGCGGTAGCCACTACTCGTTGCATCATTCTCTCTAAGGCTTGCATTTGAGGAATCAGTGGATCCTATTCAACCGTGTGATCATCGGAACCTGTCATAATTAACAACAAAAAACAAACAAACAAACAAACTAACAAACGGGTTAAAGGTTAGAAGGAAAAAAAAGTAGTCCTCACCAATCACACAACAAAAATCCTCACTAGTCACTCCAAAGAATTTGCACTCAAGAAAATAAGGAATTAACACTCAGCACTCGTGTTTCACTCGGGAGAATACTCGAATGGCTCTTTTTGTCTCCCCTTCTGTTCTCACACGCTCTGTTTGCCTTTTCCCTCAAACTCTCGTACTTAGTTCTTTAAAGGAACTGATTCCGATGTTCAGATTCTGCAAGTGTTGTCAAATTGAAAGAAAACAACGGGTGACTGGTGAATAATGTTAGAACAAAAATAAGGGTTAGGAGAAAAGAAAAAAAAATGAAAGTTGAGAATTGGGCTGAAAGAAAAAAGATAAAAATATGAAATGAAAGAAAAGATGCTAAAAGAACAAGAATTTAGCAACTTACGCAGTAGAAATGCTTACCACCATCCTATCTCCGGAACAAACAAGAAAAGTTGATTTCGGGTGATTACAAAGCATTTCAAGGTAAGATAGACACATCCTTCATCATTTCACGTCCAAACAACACATATTAACACAAAATACCCCAAATATTCGAAACTGATTTTTTGTTTTTTTTTTATTTTTTTCGAATTTTTTTTTATTTTTTTACTTTGACTTTTTTGGTCAAACTTTGAATTTTGACTTTTTTTCAGAATGTTTTTTTGATTTTTTTTGGCTTTTGTATATATATATTTTTTTGATGTCTGGTAGTGCAGAAATTGCTAAAATCCTACCAAAGCTCTGATTACCATATGATACAGGGGTGTTGTTGAAGAAAACAACATTCCTCGTTCATTCACGGATCTAGGATAATAGCAAGCAATTCTCTGCAATAGAAACAAAGATGATGTTGAAGTTAGATATTTTAAATAGTAAAAAAAATCAGAATTGAGAGCGAAGAAAGTTGCAGAAATTTTAATGATAGTTTGAACGACGAAGATGAAATTCTTCAAGCATTCAACGACGGTAGAAACGTTCTTGGAATTTGACACGATGAACTCGAAAGAACCTGCATAATCTGTTATGCAAACCCGAATCGAAACTGTTCTTCGTAGTCGAAAAATGTGAACAAACTCTAAGGAAGAACTCGAACAATCTGTTGAACGAACCCGAACCTCATCTTGAATTTGCTCGAATAAGGACTTGGACCCTTCAATTATCGAACAATTGTGAACCCGAAGTATCAAAGAAAAAGTTCTAAAAAGAACCAATTTTGAGAGAAAATCTCACAAAAGAAATTATTCATTAAAGTGTGTAACCTTTAAAAGTATTGTTCGGTCAAATAAATAGTACAAATGAGGGTGGCTGCCGTTTTCAACATATGGCTGATAACAATCTGCTTCAAATGATTTTGAAATTAAAATTCAAATGGCTAAGCGATGCAGTTATGGCCGTGCATTCAACATTGGTGCGCCACATCATTGAGCACATGGTAAATGTGCATGGCCTTTGAATTTCAAAGCCACAAACCGCCTAAGCTTATCCAAATTTTGGCCGTGTTTGGCATGTGGGCGGTAAGGGAAATTGGCACATGTTTAATGTGCTGCCCTTTTAAAATTCAAAGTGTAAACTACATCCATTTATGCCACTCATTGCGAGAAAGAATCAATCGGTTGCATATGCTACCCTTTGTGAGACCCACGTGCATGGTTTGGCTGATCCTAAGCATGAACATACGTATAAGTGGGTTGCACACATAGAAAAAACATTATTAAAGGCATGAATATACGTATAAGTGGGCTACACAATAAAAAAAACATTATTCTAAACATATATAAAAACAAACATTATTCCAAACATATATATATCATATTATATACATATTTAAATATACCTAATACGTAATATAACCTAAACATGTCACATATCAATATGCAACACATTAAAAGGCTTACTATCTAAGGCACAAACATTATTAAATGATTCTGAAATGTTAGCACAAGTAAGGAAAAAAGCTTCCCTGAAACGTTGCGCCCGAGAGCGCGTAAATGGTCCTAACGGTAAGACCTCCGGATCAGCATCAAGCGCTGGTGAATATGTTCTCACATCAGAGTTTGTGGTGTATAGTGACGCATCCTACGTTGGTTTGGGGTGTGTGTTGATGCAAGAGGGTAAGGTGGTGGCTTATGCATCGCGACAGTTGAAGGTGCATGAGCGCAATTATCCTACGCATGACATTGAATTGGCTGCAGTGGTTTTTGCTTTGAAAATTTGGAGACATTACCTGTATGATGAGAAGTGTATTGTGTACACGGATCACAAGAGTTTGAAGTATCTGATGTCTCAGAAAGAGTTGAATCTTAGGCAACGACGTTGGGTGGAGTTGCTTAAAGATTACGATCTGACGATCGAGTACCATCCGGGAAAAGCTAATGTTGTAGCGGATGCCTTGAGTAGGAAGGTGGCAGTGGAGTTGAGGGCTATGTTTGCCAGCTTGCGCATTTCGCGAGATGGCGGTCTTGTGGCTGAATTGCAAGTGAAACCATCCTTGGTTCAGTGGATAAAGGATAAGCAGTTGTTGGATGATTCCCTGGTGCCACATGTTCAGGATATTGTTGAGTATAGGCCATCGGATTTTTGCTTTAATGATGATGGAGTTTTATGTTTTGGGAGTCGGATAGTAGTGCCCAATGATGCTGAGTGGAGGCGTGCTATTCTGACTGAAGCTCATAGTAGTCCTTTTGCTATGCACCCTGGTAGTACTAAGATGTATCGTGATCTTAGAGATGAGTACTATTGGGTGGATTCAAAGAAAGATGTGGCTGAGTATGTGAGCAAGTGCATGGTTTGTCAGCGAGTTAAAGTTGAGTATAAGTTTCCTTCTGGGTTGTTGCAACCGTTGAGGATTCCTGAGTATAAGTGGGAAAGGATTACCATGGACTTTGTGTCTGGTTTGCCTTTGTCGCCATTGAAGAAGAATTCGGTGTGGGTGATTGTGGATCGCCTTACGAAGTGTGCTCATTTCTTACTTGTGCATACTACGTACACTTTGGATAAGCTTACAGATTTGTACATTGCTGAGATTGTGCGGCTGCTTGCTGTGCCAAAGTCTATAGTGTCAGATCGAGATCCGAGGTTTACATCGCGTTTCTGGGGTGTTTACATCAGGCTTTGGGTACACGGCTGAATTTCAGTACTTCTTATCATCCATCGTCGGATGGACAGTCTGAGCGTGTTATCCAAGTGCTGGAGGATATGTTGAGGTGCTGTGTGATTGAGTTGAAAGGCTCTTGGGAGAAGCATTTGCCTTTGGTGGAGTTTGCTTATAACAATAGTTACCAGGAAAGTATTCAAATGGCACCTTATGAACCCTTGTACGGGAGGAAGTGCAGAACTTTGTTGAAAGGGACCACCGAGAAGGTGAAGCTCATTTGTGAGTGATTGAAGGAAGCTTCTGATCGACAGAAGTCTTACGCGGATTTGAAGTGTAAGGAGATTGAGTATGCGGTAGGTAACCGTGTGTTTTTGAAAGTTTCACCTTGGAAAAAGGAGATGAGGTTTGGCCGAAAGGGTAAGTTGAGCCCTAGGTACATTGGACCATACGAGGTGATTGAGTGTGTCGGTCCTATCGCATACAAGTTGAGATTGCCGCAAGAGTTGGAAAATATGCATGATGTGTTTCATGTCTCTATGCTTCGGAGGTATAGATCGGATCCTTCGCATGTTATGTCTGTGGAGAAAGTGGAATTGAATCCAGACTTGACCTATGATGAGGAACCAGTGGAGATTATGGATTCAGACATTAAAGTTCTTCGAGGAAAGACCATTGATTTGGTAAAGGTGTTGTGGAAGCATCGTGGTGTTGAGGAAGCCACGTGGGAACGAAAGGATGACATGAAGAAGCAGTTTTCGTACCTCTTTCCTCCAGGTAAATTTCGAGGACGAAATTTCTTAAGGGGGGAGAGTTGTAACACCCCAATTTTGGGCTTGGAAGTTTAAGGTCTGAACCGGACCGGTCTGATTTCCGGTTCGAATATAAAAGGTGGTTTTAGGGAAAGCCTAGTTCGGGTTGCATTAAAAATACGGAAAATATCTAAAAATTCTCTTTTAATATATATAAGAGAGTGGTGAAATCAATTTTACAAAATAAGGTTTGGAAGTGTGACATTTCGAATTAGTGACTAAAATGTAATTTTTGAAAAGTTAAGTGGTGACTGTTTTGTAAGGATTGAAACTTTGAATCTTTAAGGAGCTAATTTACCCAAGATTGATTTCTCCAGATTTTTCTTAGTTTTTAATGATTCATTTAATGTTTAATTAATTCAAGGAGAATGGGAAAAACCAATTTTGAGATTTCATAACTAACTTTCTTGAAAACTTTCTCATCTCATTTTCTCTCAAATTTCCCTCAGCCAAACACATTTCTACAACAACTTTTCTTTTGATTTTCACACTAAATGATGAGGTTTCAATCATCAATTGATTCCTAATCCTTTCTACATCAAATCCTCTTCATTTGCTTATTGAATTTTCAAGGATTTTGGCTCTAATCAAGGAAAAATCTACATTTAGAGGTAAGGATGTTCTTCTCCTCTAAATACTCAGTTCTTTACTAAAATTCTCAACTTTTCAATCCTTAAATTAAGTTTTATTAAAGGTTTTAATGTTGTGATCATGATTTTGGCTTAAAACTCAAGATTTGGATTAAATCTTAAAGAAATTCGTGGTGATTGTTTGGGCTCTGTTTTGAGATGACTTTTTAATGTATTTTGGATGTTTAATGATGTGTAATTGAGGTTTAATTAATGCAATCCCGAATAGGTTGATTTTCCTAAGTTTTTGCTTATGAAAATGTTGGTTTTTTGGGGTGATCTTGGTGTGCTGTTATAGCTAGAAGTATAAGGACGAGTTTAGGTTCTTTTTGGATGTTAATTGATGTTTAAGAATGTTTAAAAGTGATGGATCTTGGCTGGGTAATGTTGTGGAACAGTTTGGAGGTGATTTCGGTTGTGTTTGGTAGCCGAAATGTTAGTTTTGGTGAGAGCAGCGAGTTTAGGTGTAGTGGGTGAAGATTTTAATGCATGATGATGCATTAATCCTCTGCTTTGTTGTGTTTAAAACAGGGGAGACATCTTCGGATCCTTGTGGTGTTGATCCGGAGGCTTGAACGGCGTTTCGGCAAGCTTGCGGAACAGAATTGGTGAGTGGAGTTGGATTTCCAGCTTTGTATCGAATGTTTGAAGGTTTGGGAGTTTAGTTTAAGTCTAATCAACTTAACTAAGCTCAAGAGTAAGTTTTAGGAAAAACTCTCCTGGATGAGCCATGGATTGGTTCGATGCATTAGTTGATAATTGCATGTTTAAATTCTGTTTTTGAAAGCATGTTTAGCATGGTTAATGCTGGTTATGTAGGCCATTTGTTGAAGGATGCTCAAGGTAAGAGATCCTTGGTTTTATTTGTTAAAAATGTGGATTGATGCATAGTGATACATGCTGTTAAATGGCTTTGTTTAGGTGCTTTAAAACTATGGATTATTGATGATAATTGATGTATATTGGCAAGTGATGTGTTGGTTTAAAAGTACTTGAATCGAATATAGTTAGCCAGCTATATGATTAGGTGCACCGTGAATAAAGTCGCCTTGGATGTTGAGGGGTTGTAATTGTACTGTAAACTCCATCCAAGTACACTAACGAGATGTTTAAGATCACAATGGTGGTTAAAATTCCATGTGTGGATCTTGTGTTGTGTGTCCCGTGTTCTCGTTAGAGATGTTATACAACTACCGATGAGTGATGTGGAGGGGTTGTGATTGTACCGTTAAACTCCATCACGGGTGTTGAGGGGTTGTGATTGTACCGGTAAACTCCACCTTGTGTGTTCGGTAGTGTGTATGAAGCGTATGGGACAACGCTTGTAATCCGCGTATCCGATTGTGTTTTATGTTGTAAATGGTTATGGATTATCACTTGAAAGCCAATATGACATGTTAATGATATTTAAGCATGCGATGCTTGATGTGAATGCAATGTTGCATGAATAATGATGTCTAAGTGTTAAAGGCTATTGGAAAGAGTTTTTATAAAGTGCATTATTGTGTTGTTTCTTTAGATCATGCCAGTAACGCCCCGGTTTTGGGCTTAGAAGTTTTGGGCTTGGACCGGTTCGGTCAAAGTGCTGTTCGTATATAAAAGGGTGAAATTAGGAAATCCTAGTTCGGGTTGCATTAAAAATATGGAAAAATGTTCTAAAATCCTCTTTTAATATATATAAGTGAACTGTGAAATCAATTTTACAAAATGAGGTTTGGAAGGGTGACATTTTGGCTAGTGACCAAAATGTAATTTTTGAAAACTGCGTGAATGTTTTGGAAAGGATTGAAACTTTGAATCTTTAAGGAGCTATTTACCCAAAGGGAGTTTCTCCAGATTTTTCTAAGATATTTAATGATTTAATTCTGAGTTTTAAACAAAAGAAAAGTGGAGGGAAGTTATTTTCCATTTTCAACTAACTTTTCCAATTTTCCTTTTCTCTCATTTTTCTCTCAAACCAAGCATTCTCTCCAGAGCTTTTTCCTCTGATTTTGTCACCTAAATACCTCTTTTCAATTCTCTTTGGATTCCTAATCATCTCATCAACAAAACCTCACCAATTGCTAATTGGATTTTCAAGATTTTGGTTCTAAAAAGGGAGAAATTCAAGTTTGGAGGTAAGAACGTCCTTCTCCTCTAAACTCTAAGTTCTTTACTGAAATTCCTAAGTTCTCAATCCTTAATTGATGTTTTATAAGTGGTTTTAAAGTTGTGTAATGGATCTTGTAAAATGCAAGATTTGGTGATTTTTGAAGGATTTTCGTTTGATCTGATTGGGCTGTGTTTTAAGGTGTTTATTTGATGTTAAATGAATTTTAATTTGATAAGGAATTGAGTTTTAATTAATGCAATCCCGGATAGGTTGAATTTCCTAAGTGTAGCTTGTGATTCTTGGTTGTTTTTGGAGTGATCTTGTGGATCTGTTGTTGCTGGAGGTATAAGGATGTTGTTAGGTCCTTTTTAGATGTTAAATGATGTTTAAGGATGTTTAGTTTTGATGGATCTTGGCTGGGCAATGTTGTGGAGTTGTTTGGATGCATTTTCGGTTGTGTTTGGTGGCCGAAAATGGAGTGTGGATGAGAGCAGCAAGTTTAGGTGCTTTCATTGAAGCTATTAATGCATGATGATGCATTGATCCTCTACTTTGATGTGTTTAAAACAGGTGAGTCATCTTTGGATCCAAGTGGTGGTGATCCGGAAGCTTGATTGGTGTTTCGGCAAGAAGCGAAACGGAAACGGTGAGTGAAATTTGGTTTTCGGCTTTGAAACCAGTGTTTTGGAGGTTTGGGAGCTTAGCTTAAGTCTAAGCAACTTAGTTAAGCTCAAGAGTAAGTTTTCGGATAAACTCTCTTGGTGATGGCCATGGTTTTGGTTGAATGCAATGTGGTTGCTTGCATGTGTTTAAATCTGTTTTGAAAGCATTTCTAGCATGTTTATTTGCTGTGATTTAAAGCCATGTGTTGAAGGAAGCTCAAGGTAAGAGTTCCTTGTTTTGAACATTGTTTAAATGCGGTTTGATGCTTAAAGATGCATGATGTTTATGGCTTTGTAAAGTGCTTTAAAACAGTGGATTATTGTTGATTAATGATGCATATTGGCAAGTGATGTTAAGGTCACAAAGGTGGTTAAAAGTGCTTGTGTGAGCCTTGTTTATTTAAGAACATCATCGTGGTTAAAAGTCCTTGGATGGTTCTTGGTTAAGTTCATCAAGGTGGTTAAAATTCCTTGGATGAGACTTGTGTACTTTAAGAGCAATATGGTGTTTAAAAGTCCATAGTTGGCTCTTGTTACTTAAGAACATCAAGGTGGTTAAAAGTCCTTGGATGATTCTTCTTAAGGACACAAAGGTGGTTAAAAGTCCTTGTGTGGTCCTTGCCATGGTGTTTAAAAGTCCATGGGTCCATGGTGTTTAAAAGTCCATGGGGTTAAGGACACAATGGTGTTTAAAAGTCCATGTGTTGTCCTTGGTTATTATAAGATCACAATGGTGTTTAAAAGTCCATGTGTGAATCTTATGAGAAATGTATCACGTGTTGCCAATATGACATGAAATGAAATGGAAGCATGTATTGCTTGTTTTAAAGGATAAAGAGCATGTGAAATGTTGCTTGAAGTATGATTTATAAATGAGTTTTTATAAATGCATTATTGTATGGTTTAAAATGAGCATTCCTCACTAAGCTTTTGCTTACGCTCTCTCTCCTTTCTTAAACCAATAATGCAGAGCATTAAGGTGCATTGAGGGCAGCAAGGAAGGCAAGCAATCAAGTGGAAGCTAAGCTCATGTATGGGAAGGTTTTCTTAAACACCTTTAGCTTTTGGCATTTGGCAATGGGGGACCAATGTGGATGTTTTGGGAGATGTTTTGAACTCCCTAAGTTTGTTAAATGTTGTTAATAATGCTGGTGCATGTAATTGGCGATTAGGTGATTGGTTTGGAGGTTTAATGCTTGAATGGATTGCTAAGTAGGAAGCATGCCTTTAGATTTGGGGCTTTTCTTATTTGATGCTATAATGATGATTGGTTGATGCATTTGTGCTCCTTATATGTTGTATGTCATGCTGGTAAAGTTTGGTTGTATTTGGAACATGTTTGGTAAGTCAATTGTGTGTATTAGCAGCAATTTCTCTACAATCTGTGCAGGGCGTATCGGAACGGGAGCTACCGTTTCGAAACGGGTGCCCTGTAGTGGCCCAGGCGTCCGAAACGGAAGGTACCGTTCCGAAACAGAATTGCCTCTGCCAGGCCTCGTTCCGGAACATGTTGCAGAACGGTCCCGCGTTTCGAAACAGGCTCTCCCTGTTTTGGAACACCTGACCGTTGGAGGCTGACATGGGCGGTTATATGTTTTGAAATGTTTGCATTTTGGTCCTGAACCTTGTTTTTGCAATTGTATGAGTTTGGGATGTCCGTTTGAGCTGAAATTTGACAGTGAAGCATGAAACCTGATTAATTACAAGTTGGTAACTTTAATTTGAATTAAGTCCTTATAATTTGCAGAAATTACAATTTGGTCCCTAAAGTTCTATTTTGTGCAATTGGGTCCCTGTTTAATCTCTGATGGTTATGATATTTGAGTATGCTGTTTGTATGATCATATCTAGGGTTATTGCGCATCTAGACAAGTTTAAAAAGAAAAAAAAGGGTCGTTAATCAAGGTTGACTTTCGGGTTGACTTTTGTTTTCCCCGTGTGACTTTCTTAATTCGGGTCAACCGTCTAGGCCGGGTTAAGGGGGTTACAATGCCTCACTAAGCATGTGTGCTTACGCTCTCTCTCTCTTGAACCAATAATGCAGATAATTGAGGTGTTTGTGGGCAGCAAGGAGGCTAAGAATCCAAGGGAAAGCTAAGCTCATGTATGGTGACTATTTCACAACATAATTAGATTTTGATATTTGGCAATGGGAACCTACATTGTATTTTTGGGAGATGTTTTGTACTCCCTAATTGTGGCTTAATTCCTTAAATGTTTTGGATATGTAATTGGCCATTTTGGTGCTTTCTTTGATGATTTGATGGTTGTTTGCTTTGGATATTAGGAAGCATGCCTATAGACTTGTGAATTTTCCCAATTGATGACATGAATGTGTTTTGATGTTGCAAACATGTACCTCATATGTATGATGACTTGTTGGCATGATTAGGAAGTCATTAAGATGTGTTTGAGTGATTAAATGTATGTTAAACCAGAAAAATCTGCACTTCCTGGGCAGTATGTATCGAAACGGATACTAACGTTTCGAAATAGGGGCTTGTAATGGCCTTCATGTATCGAAACGGGTAGAGGCCGTTCCGAAACGTTTTTGCCACCGCCAAGCCCTGTTTCGGTACATGTCTCGAAATGAACCCCCGTTTCGGAACAGTCAACCCCCGTTCCGAAACACTAGACCGTTGGGCACTGATTTGAATGGTTTAAGGTTTGCAAGCTTTACATTTTAGTCCCGAATTTTGTATTTGCAATTGCTTGAGTTTGAGATGTCCGTTTGAAGTGAAATTTGACAGGAAAGCATGTAATATGTCTAATTTGATTTTGGTAATTTAAAAATCATCTAAGTCCTCTATCTTTCAAGAATTTAAATTTTGGTCCTTAACTTTGGATGTTGTGCAATTGAGTCCCTTATTTCTTTCCGATCGCTGTGATTTTCAAGTATGCTTTTCTCAAGAGTACGCTTAAGGTTAATGAGCATCTAGATAAGATTAAAAAGAAAAAAAAGGGTCGTTAATCAAGGTTGACTTTCGGGTTGACTTTGGTTTTCCCCCTGTAATCTTCGTAGTTCGGGTCAACCGTCTAGGCCGAGCTAAAGGGGTTACAGTTTATCGATGATATCCTTGTGTACTCTCGTACCGAGGAGGAGCATGAAGGTCATTTGAGGATTGTTTTGCAAGCGTTGTTGGAAAATTAGCTTTATGCTAAGCTGAGCAAATGTGAGTTTTGGCTAAAGGAAGTTGTTTTCCTTGGTCATGTGGTTTCGGCCGAAGGGATTCGAGTTGATCCCCAAAAAGTTGAGGCGATGATGAATTGGAAGCCTCCTAAGTCTGTTCATGAAGTCCGTAGTTTTCTTGGGTTGGCAGGATACTACATGAGGTTTGTTGATGGATTTTCTAAGATTGTTGCCCCTTTAACGAAGTTGTTGCAAAAGGATGTTAAGTATGAGTGGACGAAAGCGAGACATCAAGCTTTTGAGAAGCTTAAAGCAGCTTTGACGCAAGCTCCTATCTTGGTTCAACCTGAATAGGGGAAAGAGTTTGTGGTGTATAGTGACGCATCCTACGTTGGTTTGGGGTGTGTGTTAATGCAAGAGGGTAAGGTGGTGGCTTATGCATCGCGACAGTTGAAAGTGCATGAGCGCAATTATCCTATGCATGGTATTGAGTTAGCTGCAGTGGTTTTTTCCCTGAAGATTTGGAGACATTATCTTTATTGTGAGAAGTGTACTGTGTACACGGATCACAAGAGTTTGAAGTTTTTGATGTCTTAGAAAGAGTTGAATCTTAGGCAACGACGATGGGTGGAGTTGCTTAAGAATTACGATCTAACGATCGAGTACCATCCGGGGAAGGCCAATGTTGTGGTCGATGCTTTGAGCTAGAAAGTGGCGGTGGAGTTAATGGCGATGTTTGCTAGCTTGAGCATATCACGAGATGGTGGTCTTGTTACTGAATTGCAAGTGAAACCATCTCTAGTGCAGTGGATAAAGGATAAGCATCTGTTGCATGATTCCATGGTGCAACATGTTTAGGATATTGCTGAGGATAGGTCATTGGATTTCTGTTTTAATGATGATGGTGTTCTATGTTTTGGGAGTTGGATAGTGGTGCCGAATGATGTTAAGTTGAGGTGCACTATTCTGACTGAAGCTCATAGTAGCCCATTTTCTATGCACCCTGGTAGTAGAAAGATGTATCGTGATCTGAAGGATGAGTAATAATGGGCGGGTTTGAAGAAAGATGTTGCTGAGTATGTGAGCAAGTGCATGGTTTGTCAGCGGGTTAAGGCTGAGCATCAGTTTTTTTCGGGGTTGTTGTAACCGTTGAGGATCCTTGAATGGAAATAAGAGAGGATCACCATGGACTTTGTGTCTGGTTTGCCTCTAACGCCATCAAAGAAGAATTTTGTTTGGGTGATTGTGGATCACCATACGAAGTGTGCACATTTCTTGCCTGTGCATACTACGTACACCTTGCATAAGCTTGCATAGTTGTACATTGTTGAGATTGCATGTTTGCATGGCGTACCAAAATCTACAGTGTCAGATAGAGATCCAAGGTTCACTGCAAGGTTTTGGGAGTGTTTACATCAAGCATTGGGTATGCGGCTGAATTTCAGTACTTCTTATCATCTGCAGACGAATGGCCAGTCGAAGTGTGTTATCCAAGTGCTTGAGGATATGTTAAGGTGTTGTGTTATTGAGTTTCAAGGCTCTTGGGAGAAGCA
The DNA here is from genome assembly GCA_958450335.1 of Hibiscus tridactylites. Lineage (NCBI taxonomy): Eukaryota > Viridiplantae > Streptophyta > Magnoliopsida > Malvales > Malvaceae > Hibiscus > Hibiscus tridactylites. The sequence continues at coordinate 71,037,002 of OY288274.1, read as the reverse complement.
TTTGCCTTTGGTGGAGTTTGCGTATAATAATAGCTACCAGGCGAGTATACAAATGGCACCTTATGAAGCTTTGTACTTGAGGAAGTGCAGAACTCCTCTTTGCTGGGCTGAAATGGGACAAGCGTTGGTCTCGATGCCGGATTTGTTGAAAGGAACCATCGAGAAGGTGAAGCTCATTTGTTAGCGGTTGAAGGAGGAATCGGATCGGCAAAAGTCTTACGCGGATTTGAAGCGTAAGGAGATAGAATTTGTGGTTGGTGATCGTGTGTTCTTGAAAGTTTCACCTTGGAAGAAGGTGATGAGATTTGGCCGGAAGGGCAAGTTGAGCCCTAGATACATTGGATCACACGAGGTGATAGAACGTGTGGGTCCTGTTGCTTATAAGTTGAGGCTACCTCAAGTGTTAGAAAAGATACATAATGTGTTTCATGTATCCATGCTTCGGAGGTATAGATCGAATCCTTCGCATGTTATGCATATGGAGGAAGTTGAGTTGAATCCAGATTTGACATATGATGAGGAACCAGTTGAGATTTTGGATTCGGACAGTAAGGTTCTCCGTGGTAAGACCATTGAGCTAGTTAAGGTGTTGTGGAGACATCGTGATGTTCAGGAAGCCACGTGGGAAAGGAAGGAAGACATGAAGAAGAAATTTACTTACCTTTTTCCTCCAAGTAAATTTCGAGGAAGAAATTTCTTAAGAAGGGGAGAGTTGTAACTCCCCAAATTTGGGCCTAGATGTTTTAGAGTCCGGATCGGACCGATCAGAAAACGATTCGAATCTTAAAGGGAGTTTTAGGGAACACCTAGTTCGGGATGCTTTAAAAATATGGAAAAATATCTAAAAATCCTTATTTAATATATGAATAATTATGGTGAAATCAATTTGGCAAAATAAGGTTTGGAAATACTACAATTCGGTGTAGTGACCAAATCGCAGTTTTTGCAAAAGTTAAATAGTGACTGTTTTGTAAAGAATTGAAACTTTGAATCTTTAAGGAGCTAATTATACCAAAATGTTTTTAATCAGATTTCTTCTTAATTTGGGTGGTTTTATTAATGTTTTAATTAAAGGAAAACAATGATTAATTAAAAGGAAACTACCTTTGACTTATCATAACTACTTTACATCAATTTTCTTTCATCCTATTTTCTCTCAAATTCTTTTCAGCAAACACTCTTTCTCCATAAATTGGCTACTGATTTTCATCCCTTTTGATTATATTTTAATTACCTTTTGATTCCTAATATTCTCCTCATAAAACCTCTTATTTCTACATTGGATTTTCAAGAAAACTTGCGCAAATCAAGGAGAAATCAGCCATTAGAGGTAAGCTTCGTCCTTCTCTTCTAATGATAAGCTCTTTACTGAAATTCTCAAGTTATCAATCCTTTGTTAATGATTTTTGAGTTGCTTTAATGTTAGAAACAAAAAATTGTCTTAAAACTCAAGGTTTTTGGAGAGATCTTGATGATTTTCGTGGTTGATGGTTAGGCTCTGTTTTGAGGATGTTTACTAATGTATTTTGGATGTTAATTGATGTTATAAATGAGGTTTTATCAAAAAAAATCCGAATAGGCTTGGGTTCCTAAGTTTTTCATGCTAGAATTATGGTTTTTAGGGTGGTTTTGGTGTTCTGTCATAGCTGGAGGTATAAGGACGTGTTTGTGGTGATTTTTGTTGTTGATTGATGTTTAGAAATGATTAGAAGTGGTAGATCTAGGCTGGGAGCCTAGATAGCTTTTCGGCGAGAAAGCAAAACGTAATCGGTGAGTGCATATGGTTTTAGAAGTCCTTGAGGGACAAAGAATCAAGGTTTGGGGATATGGGAAAGGTTTGAAACACCTTCCTAAGTGAGTACGGTGATGTGAGATGTGAAATGCAAAGGGAGTACGGTGAGAGATTCCGCAATGTGAGTACGGTGATGTGAGTACGGTGAAATACCCATCGGGTAGGACTTGGTGAAATACCCAAGCTTTATGGCAATGAGAGATTCCGCAATGTGAGTACGGTGATGTGAGATTCCACCAGAAATTATGTTACTAGACGGGTGAGTACGGTGATGGTAGATGCCACCGGAAGTGTCTAGTGACTTGTCCGCATATCCGAGTAATAATGAGATGTGAAATGCGAATATAATATATGTAAATTATTGTTTTGATTCACATGTACCTATTGTTGAGATGTTTATGCTATGAGAAACGCATATGAGATGCTTTGGTTTTACAAGCATGCGTATGGCCTTGCCAGGACATTTGCATTGGTTTTAATGCATGAGATAGAATTAAGGTACATGTGGTTTCAATGAGAAGTTGCTTTGAAATGGTTTCAAGCATGAGATAGAATGAGCAAGTTGTAGAAAAAGCTTTTGTGAAAGTGTTTTCAAGAAAAGCATTATTGTGTTGGTTTTTCTTTAGAGCATGCCTCACTAAGCAATTGTGCTTACGCTCTATTTTACCAATAATGCAGATAATTGAGGTGTTTTCGGGCAGCAAGAAGGTTAAGAACATTCAAGGAAGTACAAAGCTCATGTATGGTGATGTTTTTATACACTTTAGTTTTGATATATGGCAATGGGAAACCAAGGTTGAATTTGGGAGATATGATTGAACTCCCTAAGTTTGTGGTATGTTTATGTTGGCATTTATGGGTTGTAAATGGTCCTAAATGTTTGGTTTGAGGTTTGGTTGCTTATATTGGTTTTGGGACTAGGGAGCATGCCTTTAGAGTGTGTGCTTCTGTGATTGATTTTATGCTCTAGCTTTAAGAGCTTAAATATGTTCCTTAGTGGCTAAATGTGTTGTTGGTATGTTTTGACACTCATTGAAGTAGGTTTGAATGGCTTGGAATGGCAAAAACCATCAATTTCAGATTTTACTGGGCAAGGTGTATCGAAACACCCTCACCTATTTCGAAACGAGGGCATGTAATGGCCATGGTGGTTCGGAACAGATGAAGCTGTTTCGAAATAGTTTGGCTACTGGTGAGGCCTGTTCCGATACTGGTCTCGAAACATACCTAAGTACCGAAACGGTCAACACCGTTTCAATACGAGCGTTTCGGTACGAAGGGTGGGCGTTCCGATACAGTTGACCGTTCGATGATGTTTTGAATTGTTTTAAGTTTCCATGCTTTACATTTTAGTCCCGAATGTTGTGGATGCAATTTTTTGAGCTTGGGATGTCTTTTTAAGCTGAAACTTGACAGAGAAGCATGTAACATGATTAATTCCAAATTGGTAAACCTAAAGTCAGCTAAGTCCTTCTAATTTCTAGAAATTACATTTTGGTCCCTAAACACGTAACTTGTGCAATTGAGTCCCTAAATGTTTTCCGATCGCTGTGCGTTTCTTTTCCATGAACCGTGGGTGTTCACATAGGCATAATGTGCATCTTGACAAGATTAAAATAAAAAAGGGTCATTAATCAAGGTTGACTTTCGTGTTATCTTTGGTTTTCCCCATGTAATCTTCGTAGTTCGGGTCAAGCGTCTAGGCTGGGCTAAGGGGGTTACATCAACCCCCTTTAAAATCTTTTTCAATGAGGAGATCCAAAAAAAGCATGATGAAAATTTCACCTCAAGATCATTTTGTTATGAGAAGCACTTCGACTTCAAAGGCGAAGCAACCATGGGATTTTCCGACGATTTCTTGGTGGTAGTCAACTAGAACAACTAGGAGCTATTCTGCCAGCAAAAGGGGAGGTTTGTGTGAATATTGTCCGGGAGTTTTATGACCACATGACCACCAAGGATAGTCCGCTCTTGATGATAAAAGGTACATATGTTCATTTTGATGAAGGTTATATCAATGTCATGCTCAAGTTGGGTGATGCTGAAGATGAACATTTAGAGTATGTTGAGTTAATGACTATTGTCAAGCGGAAGAAGTTGATGGCAGATCTGTGTGAACCATGCATGTCATGCATAATGTCTTCCAATGGCCATCTAATCGTCAAGAGACTGGCATTGAAATCTTAGTCGAGGGGGTGGAACCATTTTCTCAAGGAAAATCTCATGCAAACCACACACAATAAAACGATGTCAGAGGAATGGCTAGCACTACTGCATTCCATCATCACCGACCAAAAAGTCAATGTTGGGCGGATCATCATTGAAGAGAACTACAAATGTGCTGGTAAGTCTAATGGCATCTTGTTCTTTCCTTTATTGATTTCTAACATTTGCATGACGCATGTTGTGCCCAAGCTTGATTTAGACATAGGCCAAAAAATCAAGGGAACCATAATCCCACTGACTATATGGAGAAACCTCATTGCCACTAAGTCCGATGACAAAGGAAAAAGAAAGAGAACCATGCCAAATCCTTGAGTTCCAAAGGCAGGAGCTGACTTTCCCAGGACAACTAAATCATTGGCATTGCTTTTTGAAATCCACCATTGCAAGGGATTATTCTTCTTAAATTAGAGAAAGCCGAGGAGCGGAATGACAAGCTTTGGCAGTATACTCATGCAAGAGATATTTCATCAAGAAGACCATTATGAAGATGTCCCCATATTTCTTGTCATCTTTCCTAGATTTCCCTACGGATATCTTTTTCCAGTGATGATGCCATGCCAAATAGTCCCCAATCAGCTGGTACCCATCTGATGCCACTGTTCCGTTGTCTCCAGTCCATGTTGAATATCCTAGTACTGACTCTCTGATGGAATCAAAGGAAACCAAATCCAAGTCTAACACAACGCATGTCGTGCCGGCACAATACGTTTCCACTGACACCCCTACCATGTGAGAACCTTTTAAGATTTTGGAGGAAGTTCTTCGTGATGTTGGAGACTCAACTGACACAAACCAACCATGACAAGAGTAAAGCGTAAAGCACCGGATCATGGAATTTTTGTCAAGAGGAAGACTCGAGTCACATGAGAAGAAGTCTCCGAGAGGGAGTCCTCCTCTTCCTAAACTCCTTCACATTTCATTTCATTGCATTTATATGTTCATGCATTTTTATTTATTTGTATATATATATATGTGTTGCTTTCATGCATTGAGGACAACACACATCATGGGTTTGGGGCTTTGCATTTCCTCACATTTATGTCATGCCATAAATTTCATATTTACATTTATGTTGTCATGCCATATGTGCCATATAGTCTAGCTTTCCATACCGAACCACTAAAACAAAAAAAAATAAAAAAAGGAAAATTTTGTCTCGGCCAAATTTTGAAGAATGCTAACACTTGTTAGGCATGTTTAATTAGTTTTAGAATAATATGTCCGATGAGGAATTTTGAAAATCTTTAGTTGCCTATGCCAGCAGAATAGTAATGCAAGGTTTGCATACTGAACCACTATGCATCGAGTTCCCAAGAAAACTTAGAATTTTTGAAACTAAGCTCAGAAAATATTGATGACGGGGTAAAGGAAATAAATAAGGTAACAATGTTTTCCAAGGCAATGAAAAAAATTGAACTCTCCTCTACCTTAGGGATAATAAGTTACTTTGGGCTTCGTGGTTTGCTCCATGTCAGTTCTCAAGTCCAAAATTTTAGGGTATAATTTGAAAAGAAAGCCTAGTGATATTTGGATTAACGTGGGGGTTCGTGGTATGCTCCCTCTTTTTTATCGCGCCAAACAATGTCATGAAGCAACCTTAAATTAATGCCATCAAAAACCCTTTGTAGGAATAAAAGAAAAAAAATAAAAATTCTGAGTTTAGGTAGTAAAAGTGACTAATGGATTAACATGATACTTAATGCATATTGCTCGTACATCATGCACTTTTCATACCCTTAGACTAGAGTTATATTGCTGCATTTGAATTTACCACCTTCTTTGCATTACTGCCCTGAGATGACTGAGGACAGAGCTAGACTTAATTTTGCTTGCCAGCACTTGTCGGCATTCCAGCCAAAACTTTACTGAGGTTATATTTTCACCTTTTTGTTTTTATTTAGGTTTCTTGCATTACTTAAGGACAAGCAATGATCTAGGTTTGGGGGAGTGTTAATGTAAGTCCCTCGACCTGGCCTAGCCGATAGACCGAACTGAACGGATCAAATAGGGAATATTGAAGTAAACCGGGAAGGTTTACCTTAATAAATGGCCCATTTTTTTCTTTTCTAGATGCATCCTAGATTCCCATGTGTACATACACAAGCAGCGGATAAAACATCAACACATTGTAACACCCTAGCCCGACCTAGACGGTTGACCCGAACTACGAAGATTACACGGGGAAAACCAAAGTCAACCCAAAAGTCAACCTTAATTAACGACCCTTTTTTTTCTTTTTAATCTTATCTAGATGCACATTAACCCTAAGCGTACCCTTAAGAAGAGCATACTTGAAAAGCACAGCGATCGGAAAGCAATAAGGGACTCAATTGCAAAACATACGAAAGTTAGAGACCAATTTGTAAATTCTGAAAAGATGGAGGACTTAACTGATTTCTAAGTTACCAATATCTAATTAATCATATTACATGCTTCCTTGTCAAATTTAACCTTAAACAGACATCTCAAACTCATGCAATTGCAAAAACGATTTTTAGGACTAAAACGTAAAGTTTGCAAACCAAAAAACCATTCAAATCAGTGCTTAATAGTCATTAGTTTCGGAACGGGGTTGACCGTTCCGAAACGCGGGTTCGTTTCAAGACCTGTATCGAAATAGGGCTTGGTAGTGGCCAAAACGTTTCGGAAAGGCCTCTACCCGTTTCGATACACGAAGGCCATTACAGGCCCCCGTTTCGAAACGCTAGTGCCCGTTTTGATACGGACAACCCAGAAAGTGCAGAATTTGCTGGTTTAACATACATTTAACCACTCAAACACATCCTAATGACTTCCTAATAATGCCAACAAGCCATCATGCATATAAGGTACATGTTTGCAACATTAAAACTCATTCATGTCATTGATTAGGGTAATCCACAAGTCTATAGGCATGCATCCTAATAACCAAGCCATACAACCATTAAAGCATCAAAGCAAGCACCAAAATGGCCATTTACATATCCAAATTATTTAAGGCTTCATGCCACAACTAGGGAGTCCAAAACATCTCCCAACAACACATCCTAGGTTCCCATTGCAAAATATCAAAAACTAATAATGTTGTTAAAAGTCACCATACATGAGCTTAGCTTTCACTTGGATTCTTAGCCTCCTTGCTGCCCTCAAACACCTCAATTATCTGCATTATTGGTTCAAGAGAGAGCGTAAAAACAAATGCTTAGTGTGGCATGCTCAAAAGAAACAACACAATATTGCATTTTATAAAACACTTTTCTCAAAGCCTTTTTGCACTACATCATCATTATTCATGCAACCTTGCATTCTTAAACAAGCACCTCATGCTTCATTAGTACAACATGTCATATATGCTTTCAAGTGATAATCCATAACCATTTACAACATAAAACACAATCGGATACGCGGATTACAAGCGTTGTCCCATACGCTTCATACACACTACCGAACACAAAAGGTGGAGTTTACCGGTACAATCACAACCCCTCAACACCCCTGATGGAGTTTAACGGTACAATCACAACCCCTCCACATCACTCATCAGTAGTTGTATAACATCACTAACGAGAACACGGGACACACAACACAAGATCCACACATGGACTTTTAACCACCATTGTGATCTTAACCATCTCGTTAGTGTACTTGGATGGAGTTTACGGTCCAATTACAACCCCTCAACATCCAAGGCGACTTTATTCACGGTGCACCCAATCATATAGCCGGCTAACTATATCCGATTCAAGTACTTTAAAACCACACATCACTTGCCAATATACATCATTTATCATCAATAATCCACTGTTTTAAAGCATTAATCAAAGCCATTAAACCTTCATGCATAACTATGCATCAAAACCACATTTATCCATAACAAACCAAGGATATCTTACCTTGAGCATCCTTCAACACATGGCTTTCAAAACCATCATTAATCATGCTAAAACATGCTTTCAAAACAGAACTTAAACTAAGCTCCCAAACAATCAAACATTCGGACTCAATTGCACGAGGAAAACTAAAGTCAACCTGAAAGTCAACCTTGATTAACGACCCTTTTTTTTCTTTTAATCGTATCTAGATGCACATTAACCCTAAGCGTACCCTTGAGAATAGCATACTTGAAAAGCACAACGATCGGAAAGCAACAAGGGACTCAATTGCACAATATACGAAAGTTAGCAACCAAATTGTAAATTCTGAAAAGATGGAGGACTTAACTGATTTTTAAGTTACCAATATCTAATTAATCATATTACATGCTTCCCTGTCAAATTTCACGTTAAACGGACATCTCAAACTCATGCAATTGCAAAAACGATTTTCAGGACTAAAACGTAAAGTTTGCAAACCACAAAACCATTCAAATCAGTGCCCAACGGTCATCTGTTTCGGAACGGGGTTGACCATTCCGAAATGTGGGTTCGTTTCGAGACCTGTATCGAAACAGGGCCTGGTAGTGGCCAAAACGTTTCGGAACGGCCTATACACGTTTCGATACACGAAGGTCATTACAGGCCCCCGTTTCGAAACGCTAGTGCCCGTTCCAAAACGGACTGCCCAGGAAGTGCAGAATTTGCTGGTTTAACATACATTTAACCACTCAAACACATCCTAATGACTTCCTAATCATGCCATCAAGCCAACATGCATATAAGGTACATGTTTGCAACATTAAAACTCATTCATGGCATCGATTAGGGAAATCCACAAGTTTATAGGCATGCATCCTAATAACCAAGCCAAACAACCATTAAAGCATCAAAGCCAGCACCAAAATGGCCATTTACATATCCAAATCATTTAAGGCATCATGCCACAACTAGGGAGTCTAAAACATCTCCCAACAACACATTCTAGGTTCCCATTGTCAAATATCAAAAACTAATAATGTTGTGAAAAGACACCATACATGAGCTTAGCTTTCCCTTGGATTCTTAGCCTCCTTGCTGCCCTCAAACACCACAATTATCTGCATTATTGGTTCAAAAGAGAGCGTAAGCAGAAATGCTTAGTGATGCATGCTTAAAAGAAACAACACAATAATGCATTTTATAAAACACTTTTCTCAAAGCCTTTTTGCACTACATCATCATTATTCATGCAACCTTGCATTCTTAAACAAGCACCTCATGCTTCATTAGTACAACATGTCATATTGGCTTTCACGTGATAATCCATAACCATTTACAACATAAAACACAATCGGATACGCGGATTACAAGTGTTGTCCCATACGCTTCATACACACTACCGAACACACAAGGTGGAGTTTATCGGTACAATCACAACCCCTCAACACCCGTGATGGAGTTTAACGGTACAATCACAACCCCTCTACATCACTCATCAGTAATTGTATAACATCACTAACGAGAACACGGGACACACAACACAAGATCCACACATGGACTTTTAACCACGATTGTGATCTTAACCATCTCGTTAGTGTACTTGGATGGAGTTTACGGTACAATTACAACCCCTTAACATCCAAGGCGACTTTATTCATGGTGCACCCAATCCTATAGCCGGCTAACTATATCCGATTCAAGTACTTTAAAACCATACATCACTTGCCAATATACATCATTTATCATCAACAATCAGATGTTTTAAAGCATTAATCAAAGCCATTAAACCTTCATGCATCACTATGCATCAAAACCACATTTATCCATAACAAACCAAGGATCTCTTACCTTGAGCATCCTTCAACCCATGGCTTTCAAAACCAGCATTAATCATGCTAAAACATGCTTTCAAAACAGAATTTAAACATGCAAATTAAATACAATGCAAACAACCATCTCATGGTTCATCCAAGAGAAATAGTTTTCCCGAAAATTTACTCTTGAGCTTAGTTAAGATGCTTAGACTTAAACTAAGCTCCCAAACCTTCAAACATTCATTACAAGATGGAAATCCCAACTTCACTCACCAATTTCGTTTTGCAAGCTTGCCGAAACGCCGATCAAGCCTCCGGATCAACACCACAAGTATCCGAAGATGCCTCCCTTGTTTTAAACACATCAAAGCAGAGGATTAATGCATCATCATGCATTGAAATCTTCAGCCATTACACCTAAACTCGCTGCTCTAACCAAATCTAACATTTCGGCTACCAAACACAACCGAAATCACCTCCAGACTCTTCCACAACATAACCCAACAAAGATCCATCACTTCTAACCATTCTTAAACATCAATTAACATCCAAAATGAACCTAAACTCGTCCTTATACCTCCAGCTATAACAGAACTCCAAGATCAACCCAAAAACCACCATTTTCATAAGCTAAAACTTAGGAAATTCAACCTATTCGGGATGGCATTGATTAAACCTCAATTACACATCATTAAACATCCAAAATACAATTAAAATCAATCTCAAAATAGAGCCCAAACAATCACCACGAATTTCTTCAGGATTCTTCCAAATCTTGAGTTTTAAGCCAAAATCAAGTTCATATCATGAAAACCTTTTATAAAACTTTAATTAAGGATTGAGAACTTGGGAATTTCAGTAAAGAACTGGGCATTTAGAGGAGAAGAACATCCTTACCTCTAAATGTATATTTCTCCTTGATTAGAGACAATTTCCTTGAAAATCCAATAAGCAAAACAATAGGATTTGATGTAGATAGGATTAGGAATCAATTAATGATTGAAACCTCATCATTTGGTGTGAAAATCAAAAGAAATGTTGTTGTAGAAATGTGTTTGGCTGAGAGAATTTTGAGAGAAAATGAGATGAGAAAGTTTTAACAAAAGTTAGTTATGAAATCTCAAAATTGGTTTTTCCAGTTTTCCTTTAATTAATTAAATCATTAAAATCTAAGAAAAATCTGGAGAAATCAATCTTGGGTAAATTAGCTCCTTTAAGATTCAAAGTTTCAATCCTTACAAAACAGTCACCACTGAACTTTTCAAAAATTACATTTTAGTCACTATTTCGAAATGTCATACTTCCAAACCTTATTTTGTAAAATTGATTTCACCACTCTCTTATATATATTAAAAGTGGATTTTTTTTGATATTTTTCCATATTTTTAAAAAATCCCGAACTAGGCTTTCTCTAAAACCACCTTTTATATTCGAACCGAAAATCAGACCGGGGAAGATTCTGGATTCGGATAGTAAAGTTCTTCGAGGCAAGACCATTGAGTTGGTAAAGGTGTTGTGGAAGCATCATGGTGCTGAGGAAGCCACGTGGGAACGGAAGGATGACATGTTGAAGCAGTTTTCGTACCTTTTTCCTTCAGGTAAATTTCGAGGACGAAATTTCTTAGGGGGGGGGGAGAGTTGTAACACCACAATTTTGGGCTTGGAAGTTTAGGGTCTGAAGCGGATCGGTTTAAATTACGGTTAGAATATAAAAGGTGATTTTTAGGGAAAGCCTAGTTCGGGATGCATTAAAAATATGGAAAAAATATCTAAAAATCCTCTTTTATTATATATAAGAGAGTGGTGAAATCAATTTTACAAAATGGGGTTTGGAAATATGACATTTCAAGTTTGTGACTAAAATGTAATTTTTGAAAAGTTGGTGACTGTTTTAAAAGGATTGAAACTTTGAATCTTTAAGGAGCTAATTTACCCAAGGGAGGGTTTCTCCAGATTTTTCTTAAATTTTAAAGACTCATTTAATGTTATTTAATAAAAAGAAAAGAGGGAAAAGAGATATTTTAGTTTCATAACTAACTTTTGCCAAAATTTTCCCATTTCATTTTCTCTCAATTTTTCCTCAGCCAAACACATTTCCACAACCAATTTTCCTTTGATTTTAACACCTTAAGTTGAGATTTCAATCTCTAAATGATTTCTAATCATTTCTGCACCAAATCCTCATCATTTGCTTAATCAATTTTCAAGAATTTTGGCTCTAAACAAGGAGAAATCCATATTTAGAGGTATGAACGTCCTTCTCCTCTAAATACTCAGTTCTTTACTGAAATTCCCAAGTACACTAACGAGATGCTTAAGATCACAATGGTGGTTAAAAGTCCATGTGTGGATCTTGTGTTGTGTGTCCTGTGTTCTCGTTAGTGATGTTATACAACTACCAATGAGTGATGTGAAGGGGTTGTAATGGTACCGTAGACTCCATCACGGGTGTAATTGTACCGGTAAACTCCAACTTGAGTGTTTGGTAGTGTGTATGGAGCGTATGGGACAACGCTTGTAATCCGCGTATCCGATTGTGTTTTGAGTTGAAAAATGGTTATGGATTATCACTTGAAAGCCAATATGACATGTTGTTGAATTGAAGCATGAGATGCTTGGTTTGTATGCATAAATGCATAGGATGAGAGTGCACTATAAACTAAAAATTTGTACGTGCTTTTTGGTTTAATCCAAAGGGAGAGAACCGATGATGGGCATTCCATCGGGTAGGACTTGGTGAAATACCCAAGCTTTGTGGCGATGAGAGATTCTGCCATGTGAGTACGGTGATGTGAGATTCCACCAGAAATTATGTTACTTGACGAGTGAGCACGGTGATGGTAGATGCCACCGGAAGTGTCTAGTGAGTTGTCCGCATATCCGAGTAATAATGAGATGTGAAATGCCAATATAATATATGTAAATTATGCTTTTGATTCACATATATCTATTTTTGAGATGATTTATGCTATGAGAAACGCATATGAGATGATTTGGTTTTACAAGAATGCGTATGGCCTTGCCATGAGATTTGCATTGGTTTTAATGCATGAGATAGAATTAAGGCACATGCGGTTTCAATGAGAAGTTGCTTTGAAATGGTTTTCAAGCATGATATAGAATGAGCATGTTGTAGAAAAAGCTTTTGAGAAAGTGTTTTCAAGAAAAAGCATTATTGTGTTGGTCTTTCTTTAGAGCATTCCTCACTAAGCAATTGGTCTTATGCTCTCTTTTACCAATAATGCAGATAATTGAGGTGTTTTCTGGCAGCAAGAAGGTTAACAACATCCAAGGAAGTACAAAGCTCATGTATTGTGATGTTTTTATACATTTTAGTTTTGATATATGGCAATGGGAAACCAAGGTTGCATTTATGGGTTGTAAATGGTCCTAACTGTTTGGTTTGAGGTTTGGTTACTTATATTGGTTGTGAGACTAGGGAGCATGCCTTTAGAGTGTGTGCTTTTGTGATTGATGCCATGCTCTAGCTTTAAGACCTTAAATATGTTCCATAGTGGCTAAATGTGTTGCTAGTATATTTTGACACTCATTGAAGTATGTTAGAATGGCTTGGAATGGCAAAAACCAGCAATTTCTGCTGTCACTGGGCAAGGTGTATCGAAACGAATGAAGCTGTTTCGAAACGGTTTGGCTACTAGTGAAGCCTGTTTCGAAACAGTTTGGCTACTAGTGAAGCTTGTTTCGATACTGGTCTCCGAACATACCCGAGTACGAAAACGGTCAACACCGTTTCGATACGAGCGTTTCGGTACGAAGGGTGGGCATTCCGATACAGTTGACCGTTGGATGCTGTTTTGAATTGTTTTAAGTTTCCATGCTTTACATTTTAGTCCCGAATGTTGTGGATGCAATTGTTTGAGCTTGGGGTGTCTTTTTAAGCTGAAACTTGACAGAGAAGCATGTAACATGATTAATTCCAAATTGGTAAACCTAAAATCAGCTAAGTCCTTCTAATTTCTAAAAATTACATTTTGGTCCCTAAACGCATAATTTATGCAATTGAGTCCCTAAATGTTTTTCGATCGTTGTACCTTTCTCTTCCATGATCCATGAGTATTCATGTATGCGTAATGTGCATCTAGACAAGATTAAAATAAAAAAGGGTTGTTAATCAAAGTTGACTTTTGGGTTGACTTTGGTTTTCCCCGTGTAATCTTTGTAGTTCGGGTCAAGCGTCTAAGCCGGGCTAAGGGGGTTACATCAACCCCCTTTAAAATCTTTTTCAATGAGGAGATCTGGAAAACGCATGAAGAAAATTTCACCTCAAGATCCTTTTGTTATGAGAAGCACTTCGACTTCAAAGGCGAAGCAACCATGGGATTTTCCAACGATTTCTTGGTGGTAGTCAACCAGAACAACTTGAAGCTATTCTGCCAGCAAAAGGGGAGGTTTATGTGAATATTGTCCGAGATTTTTATGCCCACTTGACCACCAAGGACAGTCCGTTCTTGATGATACGAGCTACATATGTTCGTTTTGATGAAGGTTATATCAATGTCATGTTCAAGTTGGGTGATGCTGAAGATGAACATTTAGAGTATGTTGAGTCAATGACCGCTGTCAAGAGGAAGAAGTTGCTGGCAGATCTGTGTGAACAAGACATGGCATGGATAATATCATCCAAGTCCCATCGAATCGTCAAGATACTGGCATTGAAATCTTAGTCGAGGGGGTGGAACAATTTTTTCAAGGAAAATCTCATGCAAACCACACACAACAAAACGATGTCAGAGGAATGGCTAGCACTACTGCATTCCATCGTCACCGGCCAAAAAGTCAATGTTAGGCGGATCATCATTGAAGATAACTACAAATGTGCTGGTAAGTCTAATGGCATCTTGTTCTTTCCTTTATTGATTTCTAACATTTGCATGATGCATGTTGTGCCCAAGCTTGATTTAGACATAGGCCATGCAATCAAGGGAACCATAATCTCACCAACTATATGGAGAAACCTCACTGCAACTAAGACCAAGTACAAAGGAAAAGGAAAGACAACCACGACAAATTCCAGAGTTCATTTTCCAGTGATGATGCCATGCCAACCAGTCCCGAATCAGCTGGTACCCATATGATGTCGCAGTTCGGTTGTCTCCAATCCATGTTGAATATGCTAGTACTGACTCTTTGATGGAATCAAAGGAAACCAAATCCAAGTCTAACACAACGTCTGCCGTGCTTGCACAGTACGTTGCCACTGACACCCCTACCATGTCAGAACCTTTTAAGATTTTGGAGGAAGTTCTTCGTGATGTTGGAGCCTCAACTGTCGCAAACAAACCATGATAAAAGTAAAGCGTAAAGCACCGGATCGTGGAATTTTCGTCAAGAGGAAGACCTGATTCACATGAGAAGAAGTCTCCGAGAGGGAGTCCTCCTCTTCCTAAACTCCTTCACATTTCATTTCATTGCATTTATATGTTCATGCATTTTTTTTGTTTATTTGTATATATGTGTTGTTTTCATGCATTCAGGATAACACGCATCATGGGTTTGGGGGTTTGCATTTCCTCACATCTATGCCATGGCATGAATTTCATGTTTACGTTTATGTTGTCATGCCATATGTGCCATATAGTCTAGCTTTACATACCGAACCACTAAAACAAAAAAAAAAGAAAAAAAGGAAAATTTTGTCTCGACCAAATTTTGAAGAATGCTAACACTTGTTAGGCAAGTTTAATTAGTTTTACAATAATCTGTCCGATGAGGAATTTTGAAAATCTTTAGTTGCCTATGAAGTAGAATAGTAATGCAAGGTTTGCTTGGCAACTGATCTCTGGTTTAGGGAATCGATCTTTCACTGAACACGCACAATGCACCGAGTTCCCAAGAAAAGTTAGAATTTTTGAAACTAAGCTTAGAAAAAATTGATGACGGGGTAAAGGAAATAAATAAGGCAACAATGTTTGCCAAGGTAGTGAAAAAATTGAACTCTCCTCTACCTTAGGGATAATAAGTTACTTGGGGCTTCGTGGTTTGCTCCCTGTCAGTTCTCAAGTCCAAAACTTTAGGGTATAATTTGAAAAGAAAGCCTAGTGATATTTGGATTAATGTGGGGGTTCGTGGTATGGTCCCTCTTTTTTCTCACGCCAAACAATGTCACGAAGCAACCTTAAATTAACGCCAACAAAAACCCTTGGCAGGAATAAAAGAAAAAAATAAAAATTTTGAGTTTAGGTAGTAAAAGTGACTAAGGGAGTAACATGATACCTGATGCATATTGCTTGTACATCATGCAATTTTCATACCCTTATACTAGAGTTATATTGCTGCATTTGAATTTACTACCCGCTTGACACTACTGCCCTGAGATGACTCAGGACAGAGCTATACTTAATTTTGCTTGCCAACACTTGTCGGAATTCCAATCAAAACTTTATCGAGGTAATATTTTCACCTTTTTGTTTTTATTTAGCTTTCTTGCATTACTTAAGGACAAGCAATGATCTAGGTTTGGGGGTGTGTTAATGTAACCCCCTCGACCTGGCCTGGCCGATAGACCGAACCGAACGGATCAAACGAGGAATATTGAAGTAAACTAGGATGGTTTACCTCAATAAATGGTGCTTTTTTCTAGTCTAGATGAATCTTGGATTCTTATGTGTACGTACACAAGCAGCAGATAAAACATCAACGCATTTTCCAATTAATTAAAACCGATTAAGGTCTAAGGACCATTTTGAAAATTTGATAAATTATAAGGGTTATTAGCAAATTCGAGTCACCAACCTTTAATTAGGTTCATTGCCTGTTTCCATGTGAAATCCCGGCTCAAAATGACATTTAAAACTCATCCAATTGCATACAAGGCAAATAGGGACTAAAATGCAAGAAACAGAAACTCAAATGAATTCAATTTCCGCACTCAATGGTATGGTGTTTCGAAACAGGGAGCCCCGTATTGGTACATCCGTTCCGAAACATATATGCAGGTTCCAAAATGTGTGACTGTTCTGAAACCCCTCCAGATATGTTCCAGTACAATGGTTCACAGAGGCAAAGTGTTTCGGAACGAGCCTCACCATTCCGAAACACCAAGGCCATTTCAGGCCACTGTTCCAATACAGGTAAGGGCATTCCCAAATACATGGGCCTGTAATTTTCTAAAAAGCAGGTTTAATTCAGTTTTTACCCTCACGAACCATCCTAAAACATGCCCTAACATACATACAACTTAAATACATAGCAATGACAACTTGTACGCAACATAATCAACATTAAGGCAACATTCTCCGAAACAATGGAACTAGAGGCATACTTCCTAAATGATAAAAGCACCAAAAGGCTGAAATCCAAAAGCAACCATATACCAAAACTCAAAGGCCATTTACAAGTCAAAAAATGCATCACAAACTTGCTCAAAAACCAAAAATCAACAAACCGTTAACATTCAATGCATCAGACTCCCCTATTGCCCTTATTACACTAGTTCAAGTATGCAACATACTTTTATAAAGCATCTTGGTAAGATTCCCTTGAAGATGCTGCCTCCGAAAGTCTGATTACCTGCATTGATGAAACAAAGAGAGCAGAAGCATACAAGCCTAGTGAGGATTGCTCAAAACCACAAATATCATCAATGCACAAAACCGTTTTTCACTCTTTTAAAAACCATCATGCCTTTCTTATCAAATCATGCACTTTAACTTCAAAACTCGTAACCCCCTTAGCCCGGCCTTGTAACACCCCAAAAATTACGCCCAAATTATAAACCCAAGAATTGAAAAATCCATAATTTTGAAACATAATTTTGAAAACCCTAATTGAGAACCCTAACAATTGAGAATTTTTAATTCAAAACCTTATCATTTTTTATGAGGGACTAAATAGAATTTTTATCAAACTTGAAAGTTAATATGAGATTTCTTAAAAGTTTAAGGACCCTGTTTGAAATTAACCCATTATTTTAAGAGAGGTTTGAAATTCAATTAGAAGTTGAATCATCTTCTTTTTTAATTACCATTTAAATGTTATATATATATATATATTTAGTACTTCAATTTTAAATTGAATTCTAATCACTTCCTCCACTCGTCTTCTTTTAATTATTTTATTTACTTTTATTCTTTCCTATCTTATATCACTTTCATTATTTTACTTAAATTAGGTTTACTCTCCCTATATATATACACACACAGTTCAAATAAGATCACCCCAAGAACCCTACTTTTTTATATAGTTTCATGCCGCCAAAATCCCTTATTGATTTGTTAAATTCCTATGTAATAATCTCCACCGCTCTATACCCTTTCTTGTTCGTTAATCCCTTCAACCCCAAGTTTAGTCTGGTATCAATACAGTTGGATCCAATACTTCTAATCATGGAAAATCACATCATTCTATAGGTTGAGTATAGCTTGGCTAAGGTGTGTTTTCTTTCGGTGCTATAATTAAATTATATATTATTTTTCTATGTGTTGGTCTTTTAACTCTTGTGTGATTATTTATAGGTATTATGACTTGTATGGTTGACATCATATGCATACGATTTCAGAATTTATTTTGGTTATGTACTATGAACATTGATTTATGAAACATCATATTTATGGAACTATGATTTGTGGATTTATGGAGTATGATTTATGGATTTATGGACTATGATTTATGAATTATGTTTATGGAATATCAGATTTACGAAATTGGTTTTTATAAAACTTGAATTTTAAACATTATCTGTGTATGAGTATGGGTTGGGATTTGTAAGGAGGAAGTTCAGTGTTTTCACTCTTCGGGCTGAATTCCACTTCGGATTAGCGGACGTAGGGATGAGGTTATAGGAACCTTTCTCATTTATGGCGGACGTAGTTGGGTGCATTGCATTATGCTTGTGATATTGTATCATGTTTTCAAAGGATTTATTGAAAATAATACTATGTTTTATGATTATGGTTTTCTTGCACTTTAGAGACACAGTAAGCTCTCTAGCTTACTCCCCCATAGTTTCCTCTTACAGATATCTTTGGGATTTAGGCGACGTGGTACTTGGAGGATCTCAAATTTTATTTGGTTATTTTATTGTTCAGTACGAAACAATTTTAGTTTAATCAGATTTCTATTTACTATATTAGGACATGGATGTAATTTTAGACTATTTATATTTTGAGATTATTTTTAGCATTCATCTACTGTTATTTTAATTCAGAGATTTTATATAATCATCCGTATATCTATTATGGTATTTATATTTTATTTATTATTAAGTTTATGTTATTTTATTTTAATTAAAGTATAATTTTCAAAATTGGATTTCTTGAGCGAAAAGATTTCAAACGTAACTTCCTAAATTCGGTCTTTTCTTCTAGGACATGTTTAGAGGGTTACATTTAGTTGTATCAGAGCTAAGTTAAACCCTTGGAATGTGTAGCTCACATAAAATTTTAAGCCAAAAATTATTTTTGCATGCATATTAATTTTTTTGGGGCAAAATGAGATTTTCTGATAAATATAGTATTTTAAAGAATTAAATACCGTATATGTTTTGAATAGAAACCCCAAGTACCAACTCTAATTCTAGGTGTAACATCCATTTTTCCGTCATAGAATTTAATTCATAAAATTAAATTATTAATTTATTCTTAGAAAGGAACTAAGTTTATGAGTAAGTAAATTAGTCTATTTAGTCCTTGAATTTCCTTTAATTGGGCAATTATTGCACCAACTCGAATTAAAGGGAATTAGGCTTTCGAATCAAGGAATTGAGCCGAGTTGATAATTTAGTTGGATGTAAATTAATAGTAACAAGATCAAAGTAATAAAATTAGAGATATTAAAAGTAATTAAAAAAGGGTACATTTCCCTAGTGGAAATCGTACCAAAATGGAAGAAATAAAGAAAGAGTTGTAGAGAAAAATGATGACTAATTTAAAAAGAAAATAAAGCTCAAAATTTGTATGTTAAGAATTATCATTCCTTGGGACTGCCCTTAGTAAAAAGCTTATAATAGGCATGTTAAGAAGGGCAATTAAGTAAAACCAAATTCTATCAAATCCCCAAATTAAGGAAAGTGTTTTCTCTCCATCATTTCTCTTCCTTGTTGCCGTGTGTCTTGAGAGAAAAGGGAGAGGATGGAAGCTTGAAAAATCTGAAAATTTGAGCTCTAATGGTGAAGAAAATGGCTTGCATGTTGAAGGAATTAAGGTAGGATTAAGAAGAGTAGTTAGTGGTAGCAAAGCCAAAGAAGTTCTCATTCCTTCTTCTAGTTGTTCGAATAAGTGTGAAAATCATGCATGCAAGTTTAAAATTGGTTTAAACATAAAATTGTTAGAGTCATGGTGATTATGTTAAAGTTGAGAGAATGAAGTTCTTGAAAAATTATTTGTGAAATGGTGAATTGATTTAAAAGAGGACTGCTTTGAGAAACAATGGAAGTTCATAGTTAATTGAAAAATTGAAATAGATAGGGACTAGAAAATTCATATTAGGACAAAATTGGAGAGAAATGAAATTCCTATAAGAAAAAGGTCTTGGATTGCTGGAAAAATGAATTCGAATGAGGGAATTTTGATTAGAATCAACATTGGACGTGTATTTGAAAATGACGGAATTAGGGATTGTTTTGAATAAAATCATTAATTACAAGGACCTGAATTTTATGAAATTGACACTTAACTCGTAATTTAGAATCAAGGGATTAAGTAAGAATGAAATTAGATTCTTCAATTGAAGTCGAAATGGCCTCAATTGGTGAATTTAGGAAGTTAGTACTCGAAACCTAATAATAGAGCTGATCTAGAAAATTAGTGAAATTAAGGACTTGTCTGTTGAAAATAAAAATTAGTATGGACTTAGAAATTTTGAAAAAAAGATAGTACAAATCATGTATTTAGTGAATTTAGAATTAGACTATGGTAATTAGGTGAATTGAAACCTAAATGTGTCCAATGAGTAAACTGTCCAGAACACTCGAACCATAAGCTGTAACTTTGAAAATTCACCAAAAATGGGATTTAAAATATTTTGAACTGAAAATTTTATGGTAGAAAGTTTGATATGTCTAGAAACACTGGGAGAAAACGGAATGTGAGTCCAGTATGTAAATTAGAAGATATGGATTAAAGAGGTTGGGCAGTACAAGTTGTCCAGATTTATCGAAAGGGTCATATTCAAGTAATAAACTGTATTAACTCAGACTAGATAAAACTATGAGGTTTAAATGGTTAACGGATTAGTTTAATACCTTTCTAATGGTGTATAATAAGTGAATTTTGGATTAGTAATTAAAGAGTTATGATTAAAATACGAACTGGTCCTCCAAATATTTCAACAACAAAAACAGATTTGAGAACTTATGTCGTAATTGTATTAAAGGGGTGAAAGTAATTGAATTACTCTCTGATATGGTTTGTATTTATTTTGTGTTGAGTGTTAAGATCCATATTTTGAGGATTCTTTGGAGGAAGCAAAGATTGGCCAATCAAGGGGAAGGAATAAAGGCATCCTAATCAAAGACCAAGCTTGGGAAGTTTGTGAGTGTAATTTGTATTAGGGTTGGGACTAGTGTCCTAACCACCTTGTTTATTGATGTAATTTTTGATTTTATGCATGAAATTGGACTTAAATGACGATTGGTAATATGTTTAGTAAGGGAAGGAGATTAAAGGAAAATAGATGCATGAATTGGATCTTTGTTAATGCTTGAATGTATGAAAATGTGGAATTCCTTATGTGATATAATTGTTATGATTTTTATACATGGATTGGATCTTTGTTAATGTTTGAATGTGTGGAAATGTGGACTGCCCTATGTGATCTATTTGTATGTTGTATAAGCACGAATTGGATCCTTGATAATGCTCGAATGTATGAATATGTGGACTGCCCCTATATGGTACCTTTGCTATGTTGAATATGCATGTGATTTCAAGTGAAGTTGCTGCCTATGTATGTTTTTATGCTATTCGAATGTGGCATGAAATTGATTAGCATGATTTATGTGAATTGGTGAACTTGCTGATGAAGCTTTGAGCTGGTGGGAGACTACAATACTAACCGCCCCAGCTGAATCTGTGAACTGAAAGTTCTTTAAAAAAGAATTTAGGAAGAAGTATATCAGTGACCGATACTTGGCCGATCGAAGGAAACGTTTCTCTTATCTGAAGCAAGCGGGCCGACCAAAAGAGCAGTACGTCGCAGATTTCTCTAAGTACTGCAAGTATGATTTTGAGTACATCAAGACAGAGAAAGAAAAATGTCGTATGTTCATTGACAGTCTGAATAATGAGCTGATTCCGATGTTTGTCGCTATGGATATCACAGACTTCCAAACTCTGGTGAATCGAGCTATTGCTACGGAATGCAAGTTTTGAGCTGCAGAAAAGAAAAAAGCGGTTACCGACGTGATAAGAAGCGCAAAGGTGATGACAAGTCTCACTAGAAGTCGAAGAAGTCTAAAATCCAGAAGAAGGGTCTTCTTCATATAATCTTTCTCCTCGTAGTAATTTCACACCGAAGCCCTAGTTAGTGAATAGACTTGTTGTCCCAATTATATATGTTAATAGCACGAGAAATATAGAAAAGACTACAGTCTGTCAGCATTGTCAGAAACCACATTTCGGTTAGTGCCGAAAGTAGGCCAGCTTATGTTTTTCTTGTGGTGGAAATGACCACTATATCAGAGACTGCCCAAAAGGACCGAGTCTAGCTCCTGCTCAAAACTCTACTAATTCGAGTCATGTACAATCCAATTGGAACAAGAACACTAGGAAGCCCAGTGTGGGAATCAGGGTAGAGGTAGAAGCAATCAATCGAAAGCCATCACTAATCAGGAATGACAAGCTCCAGCTCGAGTTTATCACATACGTGGAAAAGAATAGGAAAAATCTCCAGATGTTATTGCTGGTACGGTTGAAATGAACCTTACTCTTGTCTATGCTTTAATTGATTCGGGATCAACTCATTCTTTTGTGTGTTCTTACTTGATTGACAAGTTATAACTAAAGCATGGAATTGTTAAAACGAGGTTAATTGTCTTAAACCCTATAGGAGGTTACTTACCTATCAATCTAATTAGTAAGAATAGCCTTGTATCTATTCGAAATGTACCCTTTTCACTGTGACCTGTATGATCTACCTTAATGTGAGTTTGACCTAGTATTAGGTTTAGACTGGTTGGGTAGACATGACGCTTGGATTTATTGTCAGAATAAAAGACTGTACTTAAGGGGCTTAGGGAAATAGTCGATTTTGCTAATTGACTAGAAACCAACATCTCATTTTGCTGCTATGGCTTTACAAGATGAATTAGATTTTGGTTTAACTGAAATGTTGTCGTATCTGAGTTCGTTGGTGTTTTTCCTGAGGAACTCCCTGGACTCCCTCCGATTCGAGAAGTTGAGTTCAAAATTGAAGTTTAGCCTGGAAATAACCCGGTGTCCATTACGCCCTACCGTATGGCACCTATTGATTTGCAAGAATTATATAGGCATATTCAACAATTATAAGATAAGGGTTTAATTCGACCCAACACGTCTCCATGGGGTGCTCCGGTCTTATTTGTGAAAAAGAAAGACGGGACGATGCGACTTTACATTGATTACCGGCAATTGAGTAGAGTAACTATCAAGAACAAGTATCCTCTGCCTCGAATTAAAGATTTGTTTGATCAGCTAATGGGTGTTGGTGTGTTTTCTAAAATTGACCTCCGTTCCGGTTATTATCAAATGAGGGTGAAAGATGAAGATATACCCAAAACTACTTTTAGAACCCACTATGGTCATTACGAATTTCTGGTGATGCCATTCGGATTAACGAAAGCCCCTGTTGCATTCATGGATCTGATGAATTGAATATTCACGCCTCATCTTGACAAGTTTGTTGTCGTTTTCATCAACGATATTCTGGTATACTCTCGTGAGAAGGAAGAACATGCTTAACATCTTCGGATTGTATTCTAGACACTCCGAGAACATCAATTGTTTGCTAAGTTCACTAAGTGTGATTTTTCGTTGTCACAACTGTCATTCCTCGGACATGTTATGTCAGCCAAAGGAATCAAGGTTGATTCTAAGAAAATTCAGAAAATCCTTGAATGGCGATCTCCGAGCAATGTGAAAGGATTTTCGGTAATTGCTGCACCACTAACCAAATTGCTTAGAAAGAACGAACAATTTAAGTGTTCTGGAGGAAAACAAAGAAGTTTTGATCAGCTTAAACAAGCCTTGACTTGTGCTCATGTTCTTTTTCAGCCCGAGTCGGAAAAATAATTTGTTGTTTACAATGATGCGTCACATTCCGGCCTTGGATGCGTTATGATGCAGGAAGGTAATGTGATTGCATATGCTTCTCGACAACTTAAGGATCACGAGATGAATTATCCAACTCATGAACTTGAATTGGCAGCCATTGTGTTTGCGATTAAAATATGGCGGCATTATCTATACGGTGAGAAGTGTAACCTATTCACCGATCAAAAAAGTTTGAAGTATTTGCTCACTTAGAAAGAGCTAAATCTTAGACAAAGAAGATGGTTGGAATTACTCAAAGATTATGACCTGGCCATTGATAATCATCCTAGAAAGGATAACGTGGTTGCCGATGCTATGAGTCGAAAACCGAACCTCGATAAGTCTTTTGAAATTATCAAATTCAAAAATACTCAATCTTCAAAATTCGCTAAATCATTCTAATAATACCTTGCTTTCCAAGTAATGTATTTGATTTGTTTATTCGTAGCTTCTCTGGCCATCAGTGCTCATTTCTGACAATATAAAGCTTGGAATTATCTGAATGAACTTCAGGTTCAATATGTTCTGTTTTCTAGAATCAAAGAACTCCAACAAGTTGATCCGGAGCTTCAGAAAATCTTATCTAAGCCTGATTCTAATTCTGACTTCTCTGTTAAATCAAACGGTCTTCTATACTTAATAGCTCGAATATGTGTACCTAATAACAAAGAATTGCAAGATGAAATTCTGCAAGAAGCGCATCAAAGTTCTTTTTCACTCCACCCTGGATCTGTTAAGATGTACAAGGATCTCAAGCCCTTGTATTGGTGGTGTGGAATGAAATCGGGTATCAATGACTTTGTATCGAGGTGTCTGAACTATCAACGAGTCAAAGCCAAACATCGTGCTCCTACTGGATTACTTCAACCTCTTGATTTTCTGCAATGGAAATGGGAACAGTTCACGATGGATTTCGTGACCGGTCTTCCTTGCTCTCCAAGAAAGTGTGATGCAATCTGGGTGATCGTTGATCGTTTCACCAAATCAACACATTTCATTCCGGTGCAGATGAATTTTAGTCTTGAGGCCTTGGCAGATTTTTATATTCGAGAAGTTATCCGTTTACAAGGAGTTCCAACTTCTATAGTTTCAGATCGAGATCCTCGATTTACAGCTCGATTCTGGAAAACGCTACACAAGGCTCTTGGAACTAAACTGAATGTTAGCACAGCTTTTCGTCCTCAAAGCGATGGACAATCCAAACGATTAATTCAAATTCTTGAAGATATGCTTAGAGCTTGTATTATCGATTTCGGTAAGAACTGGGAAAAATCGATGCCGTTAATAGAGTTCGCTTATAATAATATCTATCATTCTTCTATTCAGATGGCTCCTTTTGAAGCGATGTATGTAAGAAAATGCCGAACGCCTTTGTGCTGGTCTGAACTCGGAGATAATAAAGTATTAGGACCTCAACTACTTCAGGAAACTGAAGAATAGATTCAAATTATTCATTCTCGATTGAAACAAGCTTTTGATAGGCAGAAGTCGTACGCTGATCTGAAGCGTAGGGACACCCAATATTAGATCGGAGATAAAGTGTTTCTTAAAGTTTCTCCGTGGAAGAAAGTTTTCTGTTTCGGCAAAAAGCGAAAGCTTAGTCCTCGTTTTATTGAACTGTTCGAAGTAATTGAGAGAATTGGTCATGTAGCTTATCGACTTGCGCTACCTACTAAATTCGATAAGATTCATAACGTCTTTCACGTTTCTATGTTAAGACGTTATCGATCTGGTCAATCTCATATCCTTGAACGAGAAGAAGTTGAACTCAATCACGACCTTTCTTATGAAGAGGAACCTATTCAAATTCTTTATCGGGAAGCTAAAAGGATTCGTAATAAGATCGTCTCTCTTGTTAAAATTCTCTAGAAGAATCATCACGTTAAAGAAGCAACGTGGGAACTAGAGGATACAATGCGAAAGCAATATCCTCATCTGTTCAGTTCATGTAAGAATTCGAGGACAAATCCTTTCTTTTAAGGAGGAGGGAATTGTAACATCCACTTTTCAGTCCTAGAATTTAATTCTTAAAATTAAATAATTAATTTATTCTTAGAAAGCAACTAAGTTTATGATTAAGTAAATTAGTCAATTTAGTCCTTGAATTTCCTTTAATTGGGCAATTATTGCACCAACACGAATTAAAGGGAATTAGGCTTTCGAATTAAGGAATTGAGTCGAGTTGATAATTTAGTTGGATGTAAATTAATAGTAACAAGATCAAACTAATAAAATTAGAGAAATTAAAAGTAATTAAAAAGGGTACATTTCCCTATTGGAAATCGGACCAAAATGGAAGAAATAATGAATGGGTTGTGGAGAAAATTGATGACTAATTTAAAAAGAAAATAAAGCTCAAAATTTGCATGTTAAGAATTATTATTCCTTGGGGCTGCCCTTAGTAAAAATCTTATAATAGGCATGTTTTGAAGGGCAATTAACTAAAACCAAATCCTATAAAATCCCCCAAATTAAGAAAGTGTTTTCTCTTCATCATTTCTCTTCCTTGTTCCCGTGTGACTTGAGAGAAAAGGAAGATGATGGAACCTTGAAAAATCTGAAAATTTGAGCTCTAATGGTGAAGAAAATGGCTTGCATGTTGAAGGAATTAAGCTAGGATTAAGAAGAATAGCTAGTGGTAGCAAAACCAAAGAAGTAAGTTCTCATTAATTCTTTTAGTTGTTTGAATAAGTGTAAAATTCATTCATGCCGGTTTAAAATTGGTTTAAATATAAAATTGTTAGAGTCATGGTGATTATGTTAAAGTTGAGAGAATGAAGTTCTTGAAAAATTATTTGTGAAATGGTGAATTGATTTAAAAGAGGACTACTTTGAGAAAGAATGGAAGTTCATGATTAATTGAAAATTTGAAATAGATAGGGACTAAACTAGAAAATTCCTATCAGGACAAAATTGGCGAGAAATGAAATTCCTATAAGAAAAAGGTCTTGGATTGCTGGAAAAATGAATTCGAATGAGGGAATTTTGATTAGAATCAACAATGGACGTGTATTTGAAAATGATGGAATTAGGGACTGTTTTGAATAAAACCATTAATTACAAGGACCTGAATTTTATGAAATTGACACTTAACTCATAATTTAGAATCAAGGGATTAAGTAAGAATGAAATTATATTCTTGAATTGAAGTTGAAATGGCCTAAATTGGTGAATTTAGGAAGTTAGTACTCGAAACCTAAGAATAAGGTTGATCTGGAAAATTAGTGAAATTGAGGACTTGTCTGTTGATAATAAAAATTAGTATGGACTTAAAAAATGTTGTAAAAATATAGTAAAAGTCATGTATTATCTGAATTTAGAATTAGACTAAGGTAATTAGGTGAATTCAAAGCTAAATGTGTCGAATGAGTAAACTGTCCAGAACACTCGAACCATAAGCTTTAACTTTGAAAAATCACCAAAAATAGGATTTGAGTGTTTTGAACTGATATTTTTATCGCACAAACTTTGATATGTCTAGAAACACTGAGAGAAAACAGAATTGGATTCCAGTACGTAAATTGGAAGATATGGATTAAAGAAGTTGGTTAGTACAAGATGTCCAGATTTATCGAAAGGGTCATTTTCAAGTAATAAACTGTATTAACTCGGACTAGATAGAAATATGAGGTTTAAATGGTTAGAGAGCTGAGTTTAATACCTTTCTAATGGTGTATAATAAGTGAATTTTGGATTAGTAATTAAAGAGATATGATTAAAATACTAACTAGTCCTCCAATTATTTCAGCAACAAAAACCGATTTGAGAATTTATGTCGTAATTGTATTAAAGGAGTTAATGTAATTGAATTACTCTATGATATTGTTTGTATTTATTTTGTGTTGAGTGTTAAGATCCAAATTTTAAGAATTCTTTGGAGGAAGCAAAGATTGACAAATCAAGGGGAAGGAATAAGGGCATCCTAATCAAAGACCAAGCTTGAGAAGTTTGTGAGTGTAATTTGTATTAGGGTTGGGACTAGTGTCCTAACCACCTTGTTTATCGATGTAATTTATGGTTTTATGCATGAAATTGGACTTAAATGATGATTGGAAATATTCTTAGGAAGGGAAGGAGATTAAAGGAAATTGGATGTATAAATTGGATATTTGTTAATGCTTGAATGTATGAAAATGTGGATTGCCTTATGTGATCTAATTATTATGATTTATATGCATGAATTGGATCTTTGTTAATGTTTGAATGTGTGTAAATCTGAACTGCCCTATGTGATCTATTTGTATGTTGTATAAGCACGAATTGGATCCTTGATAATGCTCAAATGTATGTGGACTTCCCCTATATGGTACTTTTACTATGTTGAATATGCATGTGATTTCATGTGAGGTTGTTGCCAATGTATGTTTTGATGCTATTCGAATGTGGCATGAAATTGATTAGCATGATTTGTGTGAATTGGTACAACTATATGATAGAATGAGCATGCAAATCGAATTATGCAATATGTATGTGCTAAATTAAAAATGAAGGATAAATTTATAAGAATGATATGCCCTCGGCCGATAAGAAGTCTTAGATAGTACGACATGCCTAGTGTTCGAGCTCTCTTGTTTGTTGCCTTGTGCAACCATTGACTTGTTTCTTAATGCAACCATTGTTTAGTGCCTTGATTACTCTTCGACTCGATGATTTAATGTGATCTTGCTTGGTGTTCAAGACACATTGATGCTACTGAGAATCCATTGAATTGTTGCTTAGGCAACCATTGTTTGGTACTTGGTACCCTCTTGATGAATTGATTATCTGATTCGTCTACTCTATCTAGGGCAATGCAATTTAACTAAATTAAAAGGAATTACCTAATTATGAAAAGCTTATGAAGTGGATAAATGGATTGATATTACATTGGCATGATATGATGTGAAATTAATGGGTGGATTTTGTGGGCATTGGTCCTTTCGATTGTGATAAAATGCATATGAGATGCTTGCAATGTTCGAATATAAGCAATGTGGGCAATGGCCCCTTTCGAATGAATTGGAAATGAAATGTGATATGTTTGATAATTTTTATTTATGGACAATAGTTTGTGACCTATTCGAATGACATGCTTAAAGAAGATTGGTGATTTTTGCTCTTGGCATATTGATAATGCAATGTTATAATTGGCATGATTTTTGGTTATTTTGACTATGAAGCATGAAAATGAGTATGCTGAAAATTGAATTGATATATGGTCTTTGACTGAATCTAAAATGCCTTTTTAAAATTGTTACCAAAACCTTTTTTTGAAATATGCCATTAGTGTAAAAATTTTGAGGACAAAATTTCTTTTAAGGGTGGGAGAGTTGTAAAACCCCACAAATTACGCCCAAATTGTAAACCCTAGATTTGAAAAATACCTAATTTTGAAACATAATTTTGAAATCCCTAATTGAAAACCCTAACAATTAAGAATTTTTAATTCAAAACTCTAGCTTTTTTAGGATGGACTAAATAGAAATTTTATCAAACTCAAAAGTCAATATGAGATTTCTTAAAAGTTTAAGGACTCCGTATGAAATTAACCCATTATTTTAAGAGAGGTTTGAAGTTCAATTAGCAGTCGAATCATCTTCTTTATTTTAATTATTATTTAAATGTTATATATATATGTATATATATTTAGTACTTCAATTTTAAATTGAATTCTAATCCCCTCCTCCACTCGTCCTCTTTTAATTATTTTATTTACTTTTATTCTTTCCTATCTTATATCACTTTCATTATTTTACTTAAATTAGGTTTACTCTCCTATAATATACACACACACACACAGTTCAAATAAGATCACCCCAAGAACCCTACTTTTTATATAGTTTCATGCTGCCAAAATCCCTTTTTGATTTGTTAAATTCCTATGTAATAATCTCCACCGCTCTATACCCCTTCTTGTTCATTAATCCCTTCAACCCCAAGTTTAGTCTGGTACCGATATAGTTGGATCCAATACTTATATTAATGGAAAATCACATCATTCTGTAGGTTAAGTATAGCTTGGCTAAGGTGTGTTTTCTTCTGGTGCTATAATTAAATTATATATTATTTTTCTATGTGTTGGTGTTTTACCTCTTGTGTGATTATTTATATGTATTATGGCTTGTATGGTTGACATCAAATGCATAGGATTTTAGAATTTATTTTGGTTATGTACTATGAACATTGATTTATGAAACATGGGATTTATGGAACTATGATTTATGGATTTATGGAGTATGATTTATGAATTATGTTTATGGAATATCGAATTTACGAAAATGGTTTTTATAAAACTTGAATTTTAAACATTATATGTGTATGAACATGGGTTGAGATTTGTAAGGAGGAAATTTAGTAGTTTCACCCTTCACGCTGAATTCCACTTCCGATTGGCGGACGTAGGGAGGAGTTTATGGGAACCTTCCTCATTTATGGCGGACGTAGTTGGGTGCATTGCATTACGCTTGTGATAGTGTATCATGTTTTCAAAGGATTTTAAGAAAATAATACTATGTTTTATGATTATGGTTTTCTTGCACTTTAGAGACACACTAAGCTCTTTAGCTTACTCCCCCATAGTTTCCTCTTACAGATATCTTTGGGCTTTAGGCGACATGGTACTTGGAGGATCTCAGATTTTATTTGGTTATTTTATTATTCAGTACGAAAATATTTTAGTTTAATCAGATTTCTATTGATTATTTTGGGACATGGATGTAATTTTAGACTATTTAAATTTTTAGATTATTTTTAGCATTCATTTACTGTTATTATAATTTAGAGATTTTATATAATCATTCGAATATCAATTATGGTATTTATATTTTTATTTATTATTAAATTTATGTTATTTTATTTTAATTAAAGTATAATTTCCAAAATTGGATTTCTTGAGGGAAAAGATTTCAAACGTAACTTCCTAAATTCGGTCTTTTATTCTAGGACGGGTTTCGAGGGTTACAGTCCTAGACGTCCGACCCGAACCAATGAGATTACACAAGGAAAATCGATGCCAACCCGTTAAAGCCGACTTCGATTAACGACCATTTTTTCTTTTTCTTTTCTCTAGATGCAATTTAAAACTCTATGTGATCAATAAATCATTTAGAAAGAAACGACGCAGCAAACAGATAATGTTTAGGGGTTCAATTGAACATTTAAAGCTTTTAGGGACCAAAATCTAATTTCTGTAAATTACAGGAACCTTTCCAATTCTAAGGTTACCAACCTTTTATTAATCATAAAAAATGCTTCTCTAACTAATTTCAGAACAAACGAACCATCCAATTTCATACACAAAGTTTAGGGACTAAAATGTAACAATTCAGACTTTTAAAGATTCCTTTTAACTAATTTAACGGTCAAGTATCGGTACACCTATAGCTCGTATCGATACTCGGGAAGACAGTAACCAAAGTTTGAGAGAGGGTATCGATACCTTGTCCCAAGTATCGATACATGTGTGCATTAAGCATATGGGTATCAATACACTTCCAAGTCATATCGATACACCCGCATATCGTATTGATACGCTTCCAAAACGTATCGATACACCTGCACCAATCAGGCCAAAATCAGCTTATGAATATCGATACTGAGGCTCGAGTATCGATACCCATACCAAAAATGCACAAGGAACAACCTCTTAAATGCATCAACCATCATCTTATCACACCCATAACTCATATACATGCATATAAAATCACATAAAACATATATGCATCACAAACTAGCCACATAGCAAGCATTGGGCACATCAATTCATGTTGAACATGCAACTAATAAAGCATACCTTTAACGACAAACCGAAACATGACCCAAACACCAATTAAAGGTCAAAAAAACACATAGAGGCCAATTATAATATCACGAATGCACAATAAACTTGCTCAAAACAAGAAAATACCAAACTATCAACATGTGTAACACTGGACACCCCCGTTGCCTTTATTACTCTAGTCCCAAAACCATGACTTACCTTCAATCAAAGTCTTCCTTTGATCCCCTTGCAAGTGCTGACTCTAAAGTTTAGATTGGCTGCATTGATGAACAAAGAGAGCATAAGCATACAAGCTTAGTGAAGATTGCTCAACCAATAACATCATCAATGCACAAAACCATTTTTCACTCTTTTCAAAACCATCAAGCTTCCTTTGCAAAACATGCACCTTAACCTCAAAAACATTATGATGAACATCATGTAACATGATACACATAAATCCAACAATTAAACCATTGCTTCCCATAATACAAGTCTTCCAAGCATAATCACCTTTATGCTAAGCTTAAACCAAAACATGCATCTTTCAAATTATGCATCAACAACATTTTCCACAATGTTTCATTTCATTATATTGGCTCACAAGTGATAAACAACAATCTCAAAAACAAAGTATCAAATACACGGATTACCAAGGGTTGTCCCACACCCTTCATACACTTTACCGGCATATCAATGCTCATACACGAGAGCAACCCTCCATCGTTATGACACCCATGGTGGAGTATTCGGTACAATCACAACCCCTCAACACCACTCATCGGTAAATGTATAACCCAATAACGAGAGACGGGACAAAACACAAGATTCGCACCCAGAAAAACCCTCAACCGTTGAAACCTTAAACAATCCTCAATCGTTAGGGTACTTGGATGGAGTATTCGGTACAATCACGATCCCTCAACATCCAAGGCGACTTGTTTATAGTGCACTTAATCCTATATATGGATAACTATATCCAATTTCATTTATAAAACACTTTAACCAACATCACTTGCCAATATAATCCATATCTCATGCATACCTCACTATTTTTACAAAGCATTCATGATAAGCCATAAATCAAGCATTAAACCATGCTTCAAACCTCATGCATCAACACATGCATATGAGGACCACTTACCTAGTGCATCCTTAAACCACATGGCATCATCAACCTCATTTCACATATTCAAAACATGCTTTAAAATAGTAGGTAAATGCAATTAAAACCAAGTGCAATCAAAGGTTCAAAACTAGCATAACACGAGAGAGAACTCCATTTTACTTACTTCCAAACTTAGTAAAGCGTTTCAAGCTCTTGCTAAATTACACAAACCTTTTCTAACACGTTTCCCCGCTGGAAAACCAAGTTCCGCTCACCGACTCGCGTTCGTTAACTTGCCGACGCGACTATCGATTTTCCAAAGCCTCCAAATCCACTTCGTTTGCTTCCGGATTAAAATCCCTTTTTTTCAACACATAAAAACAGAGCCGCAATGCATTAAAATGCAATCTAACACCAGCAACTTAACACAAACTTGTTTCCTAGAAAAAACACACCAAATTACCCATCGAAAACAACTGAAAACTCAATCGATTGATCTCAAACCTCATTCCAGCCATTACCCAACTCATCAAACACAATCTAAGTATTAATCAACATCTAAGAACAACCTAAAATCAACCTTATACCTCCAGCAAGCATATATGCATCAAATCACCTCAAAAACCCAACTGAACCCAACATAAAACTCAAGGATCTTAAGGGTTTCGGGATCTATTTGATTAAAACTCATTTTCAACATCAAGATCAACTAAAAACTCAAATAAAATCCATCACAAACATAGAACATCAAGATCACTCCAAAAATTGAGATTTTACTCATCATTTTACAAGATTTTGATCTTAAATAAAAACTCAAAAACAACATTTAAGAGTAAAAAATCTAAGAAATTTCAATAAAGAACCTTGATTAGAGGTTGAGAACGTGATTTACGTCCAATCCTTGTTTTCCTCAATATTTGACAAGTTTTTGATTCACAAATCATGAAGAAATTCAAAAAGATTCTTTGTAATGGATGAGAAATCAAAAAGAGAGTGTTTGAGAGAAAAGAAATCTGGAGAAATTAGTTTAGGAATGTGTTTGGCTGAAAAATAAGGCAAATGAGAAACTAACGTGTTATTTTGGTTTCCAAAATAACTAACTTTTATTAATTAAATAATAAAACTAATAAATCAATCATTTAAAATCTATTTAAAACACATGCCATATTAACGAAAGGCTTAACTGCTTAAAAGCCCCCTAAAGATTCTAAGATTTTAACTATTCCTTTGAAAATTGCATTTTTCCATAGTTGTAAAACTTTACATTTTGGTCACTTCCCAAAATGTACATTTTCCAAAACCCATTTTGTAAAATTGATTTAATCAACCTCCTAAACGTGATTTTAGAGGATTTTAGCAATTTTTTTCATATTTGTATCCCAACTCGAACCTTGATTTCCCTGGACCACCTAACACGATTTGAACTGTTTTCAACCGGTTCACTTAACCCGATCTGATGTTTAAAACATCTAGGCCCAAAATTGGGGAGTTACAACTCTCCCCCACTCAGGAAATTTTGTTCTCAAAATTTTACCTAAAGAAAAAAGATGCGGGAAATGCTATAGCATGTCCGCCTTGCTTTCCCACGAGGTCCCCTCAACTCCTCAATGTCGCCACAACACCTTCACAAGCTCTATCGTCTTGCCACGAAGAACTTTGCTGCTTGAATCCAAAATTCTCACCGGTTCTCCATCATAAGACATATCCGTATTCAACTCTATTTCATCAACCGACATCACATGCGAAGGATCTGATCTATACCTCCATAACATAGACACATGAAACACATCATGGATCTTTTTTCCAACTCGAGAGGCAACCTCAACCGATAAGCCACATGACCAACTCGCTCCACAACTTCATAGGTCCAATAAACCTCAGACTAAGCTTTCTCTTTCGTCCAAACCTCCATACCTTCTACCAAGGTGATACTTTAAGGAGCACGTGATCCCCAACCGCGAACTCAACCTCATTACGCTTCGAATCCGCATAAGACTTATGGGGATCTGATGCAGCCTTCAACCGCTCATAGATGAGCTTCACCTTCTCTGTTGTTCCCTTGAGCATAAACGACAAGTAAAGCAGCCTTTGCCCCGCCTCAGCCCAACAAAGAGGTGTTCTACACTTTCTACCATACAAGGCCTCAGACGGTGCCATTTGAGAACAAGCCTGAAAACTATATTTATAAGCAACCTCAACCAACGACATATACTTTTCCCAAGAACCCTAGAAATCAAATACACAACATCGCAACATATCCTCAAGCACCTAAACAACTCGTTTTGGCTTCCCATCCGACTGAGGATGACATGAAGTGCTAAAATTCAACCGCATACCCAACGCCTGATGTAAATACTCAAAAAACTTCGCGGTAAACCTCGGATCTCTATCCAACTCTATAAACTTGGGCACACCGTGCAAACGCACAATCCCAACGATATACAACCCAGCTAGCTTGTCCAACGTATACGTAATATGCACAACCAAGAAATGTGCACACTTCGTAAGGCGATCCACAATCACCCACACTAAGTTTTTCTTCGTTGGTGTAAAAGGATACCCGGATACGAAATCCATCGTAATCCTTTCCCATTTCCTCTCCAGTATCCTAAAGGGCAGTAATAAATTGGAAGGAAATTGGTGCTCAGCCTTCACCCGCTGGAAAACCATACATTTGCTAACAAATTCTGCTACATCCTTTTTCAACCCCACCCAGTAGTACTCATCATTTAAACCACGATACATCTTGGTACTACCATGGTGCATAGCAAAAGGACTGCTATGGGCCTCAGTCAAGATGGTGCGTCTCAACTCATCATCTTCCGGCACCACTATCCGACTTTTAAAACATAGAACTCCATCATCATTAAAGCAAAAATCCGTAGCCTTTTTATTGTCTATATCATTAACGTGAGGCACCAACGAATCATCCAACACCAACGAATCATCCAACTGAATTAAGGAGGGTTTCACCTGCAACTCTGCTTTCAAGCCTCCATCACGCGATATACTCAAACGAGCAAACATAGCCCTTAACTCAACATCCACCTTCCTACACAAAGCATCAACCATAATATTAGCCTTTCCCAGGTGATACTCAATGGTCAGATCATAATCCTTAAGCAACTCCATCCATCTTCGTTGCCTAAGGTTCAAATCCTTCTGAGACATAAGGTACTTCAAACTCTTATGGTCGGTGTAAACCACACATCTCTCACCATAAAGATAGTGTCTCCATATCTTTAAAGCAAACACCACCGCCGCGAGATTGAGATCATGCGTAGGATAGTTGCGCTCATGCATTTTCAACTGTCTAGACGCATAAGCCGCGACTTTTCCACCTCGCATCAATATGAATCCCAACCAACACATGACACATCGCTATAACTACAAACTCTTTATCCGATTCTAGCTGAATCAAGACAGGAGCTTGCGTCAGAGCCTCCTTCAACTTCTCAAAAGCTTGCTGCCAACATCCGTCCCCTCGAAGCGAACATTATTTTGCAACAACTTGGTCAAAGGGGCATCAGTCTCAGAGAACCCTTCAACAAACCTTCAATAGTAACTAGCCAAGCCAAGGAAACTAAGCACCTCTATCACAAACTTAGGCGTCTTTCAACTCATCACTACCTCAACCTTATGTGGATCAACCCGGATACCTTCGGCCGACACCACACGTCCAAGAAAACCACCTTCTTGATCCAAAACTCACACTTGCTCAGCTTAGCGCAGAGCTGATTCTCCAACATCACCTGCAACGCAATCCTTAAGTGCTTGTCATGATCCTCCTCGGTCCGTGAGTACACAAGAATATCATCGATGAACACAACCACAAACTGATCCAGATACTCATGGAACACCATATTCATCATGTTCATCAATGCAGCTGGTGCATTTGTTAAGACAAACGACATCACCAAAAACTCATAATGGCCGTACCTAGTTCGAAGAACTGTCTTTGGTACAACCACATCCTTAACCTTAAGCTGATAGTTCTTGACCTGAAATCTATCTTCGAGAACACCAAAGCACCCCGAAACTGATCGAACAAATCATTGATCCTTTGCAAGGGGTACTTGATCTTAATCATAACTTGTTTAGTTGCCGATAATCAACACACATACGCATGGTACCATCCTTCTTCTTTACGAACAAAACTGGTGCACTCCAAGGCAAAATACTCTGTAACCCCCTTAGCTCGGCCTAGATGTTTGACCCGAACTATGAAGGTTACACGTGGAAAGCCAAAGTCAACCCGAAAGTCAACCTTGATTAATGACCTTTTTTCCTTTTTATCTTTTCTAGATACACGTTAAGTCTATGTGATTACTCAAGAATCATGGAAGAGAAAGACATCGCGATCAGAAAACATTTAGGGACTCAATTGCATGATCTACATATTTTAGGGACCAAAATGTAATTTTTAGAAAATATGAGGTCTTAATAGATTTTAAGCTTACCATTATGTAATTAATCATAATACATACTCATCTGTCAAATTTCTACTAAAAAGGACATTCCAAGCTCAAGAAATTGCATCCACAACATTTAGGACTAAAACGTAAAACATGGAAACTTAAAACAATTCAAAATCATCATCCAACAATCATCCATTTCGGAACACCAACCCTTCATACCGAAACGCGTGTATCGAAACAGTGTTGACCGTTTCGGTACTCGGGTGTGTTCCGAGACCAGTATCGAAACAAGCCTCTCCTGTGGCCAAATTGTTCTGTAACACCTTCAGTTGTTCTGAAATGCTATGGCCATTACAAGCCTCTGTTTCAAAACAGTTAAGGGTGTTTCGATACACCCTGCATTGTGATAGTAGAAATTGCTGGTTTTCTTTTGCTTTTTCATACTCGAATCAACCCCGAGACATGCCACATCATGCAAACATCAAGGATACATATCATAAATCATCACAACGAAGCTATAGCCTAAACATAGCAACAAATACCCAAGCAAAGGCACTAAAGGCATGCTACCTAGCTTACCCAAAACCATAAAAAGTCAAAACACCAAATAAACCAAAATCCAAACTCCAAAGGCCATTTACAACTCAAATATAGTCAAACCAATATGCTCAAAGTAAAAGGAACTTTCTCAAACATTCCAAAGTATAAATTCCCACCCATTGCTTCTTATTACACTAAGGGTGAACCACATAAATTTCTATAGCAAAACCTTGGATTCCTCTTGCTTTTGAGTTGCCTCCAAATGTTCAATTTTCTGCTTCGATGAAACAAACGAGCGTAAGCATAAAGCTTCGTGGGGATCTCTAAACAACATTCAACAATGCATTTAACATAAATTGCAAAACCACCACTTATGTCACACGGCTTTTATAAAACATATCTTCATAAGATATCAATGCATCTTTGAGAACACTTGCACTTATATAACATCATAAACATCAATTAAACCATTGCTCATGCTTTACCAAGCATCTCATGCACTCTTGCATCATATACAACTTTCTCATGCAACCTTGCATCACATACAAGCATCTCATGCTTCACTTTAATCATTTACATTATATTGGCTTTCAAGTGATAGTCCACAAACCATTTCAACACAAGACACAATCGGATACGCAGATTATAAGCGTTGTCCCTCACGCTTCATACAAACTACCGAACTACACAATGTGGAGACATATGGCACAATCACAACCCCTCAACACCCGTGATGGAGACTAATGGCACAATCACAACCCCTCAACATCACTCATCGGTAGTTGTATAATTCCACTAACGAGAGTATGGGACACATACACAAGACTCACACACGGGACTAACCATTTACTATTGTGATCTTAACCTCAATCGTTAGGGTACTTGGATGGAGATTACGGCACAATCACAACCCCTCAACATCCAACGCGACTTTATTCACGGTGCACCCAATCCTATAGCCGGTTAACTATCTGATTAAAGTAACCAAAAACCATTTTCATCACTTGCCAATATAATCATTTATCCACATTAATCCACTGTTTTTCAAGCATAACCACAATGTCTTTTTCACAATCACACATGCTTAACATCATATGCATCTACATATGAAAACCAAGGATCACTTACCTAGTGCATCCTTAACATAATGACAAAAAATCAAACATTAAACCATGCTTAAACATGCTTAAAAATAGTAAACAAATCCACTCCTCCAACAAATGCATTTTCATCAACCTTAACACATTTCCAAGAGAGGGATTACCGAAACACTTATACTTGAGCTTAGTTAAGTGTATCAAACTTACACTAAGCTCCAAAGAGCACGCGCAAGGCGTTAAAAAGTAGGAAATTGCATTTCCACTCACCGATAAGCGAAGCCTTGTTCGCCGACACGGAAATCACACCTTCGGAGCCTCCAAAATTACCTCGTGAGCTTCCATATCAAGATCCCCTGTTCTCACAACATCAAAAGAGAGATCTAAATGCACTAAAATACATTCTAACACCAGAAACAATCCTTAGACTCGTTGCCCACTCAAACTACACCAAAATATCCTTCCAACCCAACCGAAAACTCAATCGATTGCCTCCTAAACCAAGCCCAACCATCATGCAACACTTCCAAAGCATTAACAACATCAAAACACATCTATTAAACATCCCAACTCATCCTTATACCTCCAGCAATCACAATTCCACCATTACACCACAAAATCACACCTAAAACTACCAAGAAACTCAAGGATCTCAAGGATTTCGGGATCTATGTTAATAACACATCATCTTAACATATAAATCAACTTAAAAATCAATTAGAATCAACACAAAACAATGCCAACTCATCAAGTCCGAAAATCAAGATTTCACTCACATTTTCACAAGATTTTG
Source organism: Hibiscus tridactylites (assembly GCA_958450335.1). NCBI lineage: Eukaryota > Viridiplantae > Streptophyta > Magnoliopsida > Malvales > Malvaceae > Hibiscus > Hibiscus tridactylites. Next base: position 70,997,397 of record OY288274.1, on the reverse strand, counting down.
ATCTCAAATCAAAACTATATTAAAAACTCAATCAAAAATAGTTATTAGAAGCCAAATATCTTGGGAATTTCAATACAAAACTTAGATTAGAGGTTAAGAACGGGATTTACCTCCAATCATTGCTTCTTTCAATAGATGACAAGTTTTCCTTGCAAAAATCTGGATTAATTAAGGAAGATCTCTTGAAATTTATTTAGAAAATGTTGAGAGAACTTTTGAGAGAAAGAATTCTGGAAAAAGATGAGAGAAAATGGTGTTTGGCTAAAATGAGAGGAAATTGGTAGTTACGTAAAATGAAAATACACTAACTATCAATTAATTAATATCTTATTTTAATTAAAATCCTTTAATTAAACTCCATTTAAAACACATGTCATATTTGAAGAAGGGTCAAATTGACTTAAATCCCCCTAAAGATTCTAAGATTTTTGCTTCCACCTTTAAAATCACAATTTTCCTAGTTTTGAAACTTTACAATTTGGCCACTAATCAAAATGTCCATTTTCCAATCCCTTTTGTAAAATTAATTTGACCAACCTCTTAATTATATTTTTAGAGGATTTTAGAAATTTTAATCACAATTTTATCCTCTCCCGATCCTTGATTCCTTAAAATCACCTTACGCAATTCGAACAGTTCCCGACCGGTCTGATCCGATGTCTAAAACATCTAGGCCCAAAACCAGGGCATTACATACTCGACCTTATGAACCCTCGGTCAAGCAACTCTTGGAGTTGCATCTTCAATTCCTTCAACTCCTTAGGTGCTATGCGATATGGAGCAATGGAAATCAGAGTCGTATTCTCATACAACTCTATGCCAAACTCAACTTTCCGGTTGGGTGGAACCCCTGGCAACTCCTCCGGAAAGACACCCGGAAACTCACATACAATTCGTATTTCTTAAACACGCACTTCCCTTGTGCCAGGATTCATCACATACGCCAAGAAAGCTTCACACCCCAACTTCATCACACAACTCGCTTCAAGAGCCAAAATTGCGTTAGATAAGAACTTCACGTTCTCACCCACGATTACTACCTCGTGATCATCCGCATGCTTTAAGGTAACACTCTTAACTTCAAAATCCAACACAGCTCGGTGTTCAAACAACCGGTCTATTCCAAGAATCATGTGAAAACCATAAAAAGGCAATTCAATTAGATCGAAAGTATATGCATGACCATGAATAGACAATAAACATCTCTTATCCAATTTTTCTTGTACCAACAGTTTCACCAAGAAACTAACCACTCTTACCCTCACATCTAACACCTCCAAAAAAAACATTTGAGTCACAACTTCCAAAGCAACTTACATCAACGGGCAGGAAAAGCTATACGCCACCGATTAAACGTGGACATGCTTGTCTAACATGGTCTTACGGTCCATCTATTTAATAAGTACCAAACATTACTCAAGCCTCATATGGTCAGCGAACCGACGGTTCCAACTTGAACTAACTCCAGCCACAGGAGTCTGCACCTCACGAGTTGTATGAGGGCAATCCCTTCTCAAGTGCTCCTAAGAACCACATGTCCAATAGTACTACAGCCTCACCTCAACCCAGGCGATACTCTTAAAACATGACCATTCATACACTGGCTACCCCTAGACTAGAGTTCACAACTCACCTCCTAGCGCTTGAACCTCTTGCAAGAGCTATTAAACTCAGGTTCCGCTAAAATACCTCACCAATGTTACCAACACGTCGAAAGAATTGTAGCCAATAAATCAACAATTATGGCTTATCAACAAGCATTAATCCATAAAGGTGCCAACACAACGATGTCTCGTATCCACTTCCAATCCAGGAGCACACATGCTCAACTAATCAATATGTACCTTAACTCAACCACCACTTACGATTTTCGATCCCAAACCACAGATTCACATTTCTCATTTTGAAAAAGTGTTTTAATAATGTTGATCCCGAAATCCTTGAGAACATGAGTTTTATGATAGATTTAGTTGAGTTTTTGAAGTGTATTGATGGTGTTATGGTTGTTGGAGGTTTAAGGGAGGGTTTAGGTGGTTTTTAGATGTGTTTTGATGATTATTAATAGTTGGAAGTGATGGTTCTTGGCTGGGCTTGGTTTACGATGTAATCGATTGAGTTTTCGGTTGTTTCAGATGGGTATTTTGATGTAGTTTTGCTGGGCAACGAGTTTGCGTTTAGTTGCTGGTGTTGGAATGCATTTTAATGCATTTGGATCTCTGTTTTCATGCTCTAAACACAAGGGACCTTGATCCGGGAAGAAAGTGAAGTGCTTTCGGAAGCTTCGGGTGAGTGATCTTCGCGTCGACTAGCGAAGCTTCGCGTATCGGTGAGTGGAAAAGAGTTTTCCAGCTTTGAAACATTTTGAACATGATTTGGGGAGCTTAGTGTAAGTTAGAAACACTTAGATAAGCTCAACAGTAAGTAAATCGAAAGTCTTTCTTGGATTGTGCCATGTTTTGGTTTGAAATGCACTTGATTTTAATGTGTTTTGATTACTATTTAAAGCATGTTTTGAGCAATGATATTGTTGGTTTTAAATGCCATTTTTTAAGGATGCACATGGTAAGTGATCCTTGAGTTTATATGATTTATGCAATTGGTTTTAAGCATGTTAATGCTTGTGAAAGTGGAATTGTGAGTTATGCTTGTAAAATAATGAATTAATGGTGATTGATGATTATATTGGGAAGTAATGGTAAATGGTTTTGGTTACTTTTATCAGATATAGTTAGCCGGCTATAGGATTGGGTGCACCGTGAATAAAGTTGCCTTGGATGTTAAGGGGTTGTGATTGAGCCTTAAACTCCATCCAAGTACCTTAACGACCGAGGCTAAGATCACAACGATAGATAGTTTAATCCCGTGTGTGAATCTTGTGGTTTGTTACCCGTGCTCGTTAGTGGAATTATACATCAACCGATGAGTGATTTTGAGGGGTTGTGATTGTACCATAAACTTCATCACGGGTGTTGAGGGGTTGTGATTATGCCATTAAACTCCACCTTGTGTAACCGGTTGTGTGTATTAAGCGTGTGGGACAATGCTTGTAATCTGCGAATTTGATTGTGTCAATTGTGTTGGTTTTGATATGGTTTGTTATTGATCACTTGTTAGCCAATATAATGATGTTGATATAATGATTTAATGTTGCACATTTATTTTGAGAAAGCGTGAGATGCTTGAGAGATATGCTTGAATGCATATGATGCTTGGATTAAGCATGAAGAAAGGTTTTTGCTGTTGTAATTAAAGATGCTATGAGCATGTGGATTTGGAATTAGAAATGATGTTTTAAAGTGCATGATTTAAAGGAAGGCATATGTTTACAAAGAATGATGTTTTGATTTTATAGAATGCATTGATGAATGTGTGTTGCTATAGCGGTCCTCACTAAGCTTTATGCTTACGTTCATTTATTTCATCAATGCAGAGAATTGAGCATCTTTGGCAGCAAGAAAGAAAGAGGCATCCAAGTAATTTTTAGCTAAGCAGAGTATGTGATTTACTAAAGTGTAATAAGAGGCAATGGGAGGGGTTTCCACTCATGGATTGTTTGGTGATGTTAAAAACCTTGAGCATGTTTGGTTTGTGTTTTGGGACTTGTAAATGGTCTCTTTATGGTTTGTGGTCTTATATTTGATATTTGGCTATGCTATGGTTTGTGTCTCAAAGCATGTTTGAGTAGTTTAATATTCCTTCATTAATCTCCACGCTCGATGCTTATTTTGTGAACGTTTAATGATGCATAAGTGTTCGAAATGGTTGATATAACATGTGTGGATGTTTTGGACATGTTTAGTTGATGTTAATGGCTGTTTTGTAGACGTTGGAGGTTCTTTTCTGGTATGCGTATCGATACTCGTGATTCAATATCGATACTCCAAGGCTTTTTTCAGGCAATTCAGCTCAAGGGTATCGATACAAGTTGCCCGCGTATCTATACGCCTAGGCAAAGTTTGAAGGCCATACCGATACGCGGGGAAGCGTATCGATACCTTTTCCCAATTTTAGCTACTACCTTTCTTCGTATCGATACGAGCTAGAGTGTACCGATATCGAGCTGTTAATTTTTGCTAAAAGTATCATTTAAAGTTCTGAAATGTTGCATTATGGTCCCTGAATGTGGCTTGTTCAATTGGTTGAGTTTGGATGATCCGTTTGTGATGAAATTTTACATAGAAGCATGTTACATGACTAATTAGAGATTGGTAATCCTAAAATTGGGCTAGTCCCTATAATTCTCAAAAATTACATTTTGGTCCCTAAAAGTTAAATGTTTACAATTGAACCCCCTAATCGATCTCCGATCAATGTGTCGTTTTCTTCTAAGTGTTTTGCTGAACACATAGGATCTTAATGATCATCTAGAGAAGGTAAAAAGAAAAAAAGGGTCGTTAATTAAAGTTAGATTTAACGAGTTGGCTTTGGTTTTCTCCGTGTAATCTTCTTAATTTGGGTTGGGTGTCTAGGTTGGTATGTTTTGATGTTCGATTCAATGTTAAGTGGCATATTGATGGAAAAACCATGTTTTTGGTTGAATGGTGGTGCTTATGCTATGCTTAGTTGTTATGAATCATATGGGAGTTAAATATGATTTTTTGTTGATGATGTGGTAGTGATGTGAGCTGATTGTGGATGATGTAAGCATGATGATTGTGATACACTATTGTATGCTATGTTATGCTTGAGAGAAATCGGGGTGCCCATTGCCTCATTACACTAGTTAAATGTTTTAAATTGGTTTTTTAAACTTGGATCCTTGCTTGAGGCTGGCTTAAATCTTTAAGGAGCTATTATTCCAAAAGGAGTTTCTCCAGATTTTTCTAAGATATTTTAATGTGAAATTCTGATTTTTAAAGCTAAGAAAAGTGGAGGGAAATCATTTTTGCTATTTTATAACTAACTTTCCATTTTCTTCCAATTTTCCTTTTCTCTCATTTTCTCTCAACCCAAACATTTTCTCTCCAGATTTTCTCCTCTAATTTTGTCATCTAAATCACTCATTTCAATTCTCTTTGGATTCCTAATCATCTCATCTACAAAACCTTGCAATTGGCTAATTGGATTTTCAAGATTTTGGTTCCAAAAAGGGAGAAACTCAAGTTTGGAGGTAAGAACGTCCTTCTCCTCTAAACTCTCAGTTCTTTACTGAAATTCCTAAGTTCTCAATCCTTGATTTGTGATTTGTTAAAGGCTTTTCAATTGGAATCTTGATTTTGGCTTAAAATGCAAGATTTGCTTGATTTTGGTGGAACTTTCGTATGATCTGTTTAAGTAGGGTTTTGAGGTGTGTTTTTGATGTTAAATGAATGCTAAATTAATTAGAAGTTGAGGTTTAATCAATGCAATCCCGGATAGGTTGAATTTCCTAAGTTTGGCTTGAGTTTTTGGTTGTTTTTGGAGTGTTTTTGATGATCTGTTATACCTGGAGGTATAAGGATGTGTTTGTGATCATTTTGGATGTTAATTGATGTTTAAAAATGGTTAGAAGTGATGGATCTTAGCTGGGTTAAGTTTTTGAAGTGTTTGGAGGTGATTTCGGCTGTGTTTGGTAGCCGAAATGTTGGATTTGTGATGAGCAGCGAGTTTGGTTGTGTTGCTGGTGTTTTTAATGCATAATGATGCATTAATCCTCTGTTTTTGTGTGCTTGAAACAGGGGAGTTTGATCCGTGAGCTTTAGAGGCATTGCAGAAGGTTTCGGAGGCTTGGAAGGCTTGTTGGCTAGCCTTGTTTTGTGTATCGGTGAGTGAAGTTGGGTTTTCAGCTTTTAAACCAAGGTTTGAAGGTTTTGGGAGCTTAGTTTAAGTCTAAACAACTTTTCTAAGCTCAAGAGTAAGTAAATGGTTTTTCACTCTTGGTTGTGTTGTGAATTGGCTTTAAAAGCAATTGTGTTTGATGGTTGCAATGCATGTGATTTGCATGGTTTATATTCTATTTTGAAAGCATATTTTAAGCATGGTTTGATGCTGGTTTTGAAGGCCATATGTGAAGGATGCTCAAGGTAAGAGATCCTTGGTTTGTACATTGAAAATGTGGTTTTGATGCATGGTGTTGCATGATGTTTCATGGCTTTGTGTAATGCTTTAAAACAGTGGATTGATGATGGTAAATGATGGTTTTTGCATATTGGTTACGCATATGAATCATTGGACTAGTGTGGTAAGATGGTTATATTAGCAAGTGATGTAAGTGGTTCTTGGTTCTTTGATCGGATATAGTTAGCCGGCTATAGGATTGGGTGCACCGTGAATAAAGTCGCCTTGGAGGTGGAGTGGTTAAGAGTGAACCGGTAAACTCCCTTCAAGTATCCTAACGAGATGGTTAAGGTCATAATGGAGGTTGAATGCCCATTCGAGGACCTTGGTTAAGCAAAGGTTATATGGTGGTTAAAACTCCATATATGGGAACCTTTTGCTTGTTAAGATCACAATGGTGGTGTAAAGTCCATGTGTGGATCTTGTGTAGGGTGTCCCGGATCTCGTTAGTGATGTTATACAACTACCAATCGGTGAATGCAAAGGTTGTATGGTGGTTAAAAGTCCATACATGGGAACCTTGTGCATGTCAAGGTTGTATGGTGTTTAAAAGTCCATACATGGGAACCTTGGGAAAAGTTAAGGTTGTATGGTGTTTGAAAGTCCATACATGAGAACCTTGGGAAAAGTTAAGGTTGTATGGTGTTTGAAAGTCCATACATGGGAACCTTGGGAAAAGTTAAGGTTGTATGGTGTTTGAAAGTCCATACATGGGAACCTTGTAAAAAGCTAAGGTTGTATGGTGTTTAAAAGTCCATACATGGGAACCTTAGGATGGTGAGGTCAAATGGTGTTTAAAAGTCCATTTGGAGACCTTGGATTGGTAGTGTGTATGAAGCGTGGGGGACAACGCTTGTGATCCGCGTATCCGATTGGATGTCGAGTTGAAAAGTGAAAGTGGTTGATCACTTGGAGGCAAATATAATGTTCTTGATTATAAAGAAGCATGAGATGCTTGAAAAGATGCATGGTTGCATGAAAAGTGTTAAATGCTTGTGAATGCATGTTTACTTGTTAAGTTGAACAAGTGGTGATTATCATTTGGTAAATGATGCATGTGTGCATGAAATCTCTTAAATGCATTGGAGTCTTGATAAGACTTGTTTTAAAAGGCATGTGAAGATGATGTTGTGGTTCATATATTGCCTTGGTTTAAATGCATGTGTTGGATTGATTGAGTAATGGTTTTAAAGGGTTTCTTGCTTGGAATGACTTTCAAGTATAAGAAAGGAATGTTGTGAAATGGAAGTGTTTTTCCAAGGTTTGAATTTAACTTTGCATATGGTGTTTATGCATGGAATGGTTAAATGGATGATTTTGCAAATTGAGCTTTGAAATGGTTTTCTTAGCTTGCTAAGCTAAGGGTTGGTTTTCATGTTTGAGCAATGCATGGTTAAAGCATGTTGTAGAAAAGGGGTTTTCATACTTTGCTTGGTAAACAAATCGAGTTGCTTTTCAAAGAGGTTTTATGACTCGCTGCATTGATGGTGTTTTGGTTTTGAGCATTCGTCACTAAGCATTATGTGCTTACGCTCCTTTTTGTCCATCAATGCAGATTCTTGAAGTTTGGACAGCGAGAAGCAAGGGATTCAAGGAGGACTCCATTTGAGATGTATGTCTCGGTGAATAGCTATAGTTAATAAAGGCAATGGGGTAGAATCTCTTGGGTTGATGTTTATGTGTTCGTATATGTTCGGACAAGGATGGTTTTATGTTTTTGATGTTGTTGGAACATGTTTTGGCTTATATGAGATGGATTTGGAGATTTTGTGTTTAAATGGTTGCTTGTGTAGGAAGCATGCTTATAGAATTGGGGCTTTTCATATATGTAGATATATTGATGAATTGTTGATGCAAGTATGTCTCCTATATGTTGAATTGCATGTTGTTAAAGTTTGGTGGCTTTTGGAGCATGATTGGATGATCAATTGTGTGTTTAAGTATGCATCTTGAGGCAATCTGTGCAGGGTGTTTCGGAACAGTGCCTACCGTTTCGGAACGGATACCCTAAACCAGCCCAGGCGTCCGAAACAGGAGAGACCGTTCCGAAACGGAAAGGCTAATGCCAGTCCCCCGTTGCGGTACGCGTTGCGGAACGGCCCCGCGTTACGAAACGAGCTCTGCCTGTTTCGGAACACGTGACCGTTGGGGGCTGACATAGGCGGTTATATGTTTTGGAATGTTTGCAAATTGGTCCTGAAACTTGTTTGTGCAATTGTATGAGTTTGGGATGTCCGTTTGAGCTGAAATTTGGCAGAAAAGCATGAAACCTGATTAATTTTAAGTTGGTAACTTAAAATCTGGTTAAGTCCTTAAAGTTTTCAGAATTTACAATTTGGTCCCTAAAGTTATAAATTGTTCAATTGGGTCCCTGTTTGATCTCTGATGTTTATGATCTTTGAGTATACTGTTTGTATGATCACATCTAAGGTTAACGTGCATCTAGACAAGCTTAAAAAGAAAAAAAAAGGGTCGTTAATCAAGGTTGACTTTCGGGTTGACTTTGGTTTTCCCCGTGTGACTTTCTTAATTCGGGTCAACCGTCTGGGCCGGGTTAAGGGGGTTACATTCGGTGGTATCAGATCTGTGTTGCGAAATCTTGGGGAAACAGTAAGTTGTTGAAATGTGTGTTTGATGTCTATCTTGATGTATGGTTGAAAGCTGGTTGAAACACGTGTTTCGGGGTAAATTGTTGATGTTTTCAAGCATGCTTTGTGGTTATGAATCTTGGTTGAGCTTATGTGGATTTGTATTGATGTTGTGAGCTGGTGTTATGCATGATCAAAGTGCTATGAGTATGTTATGTTGATAATATGCTGTTGTCGGTGGATGCTGTTTGGTGTAAGCATGATCGAATATGTTGTTTGATATGCTTGGTGTTAAGATATCCATGTTTGTGATGACTGTTATGTCATGTAAAAGGGGAGGATTCGGGATACCCATTGCCTTATTATTATAGCTATTGTGTTATTTTGGAGTTGGAGTTTGAATCCTTGCTTAAAGCTGGTCTAACTGGTTTGTTTGTTTTGTTGTGAATGTTTGTTGTTGTTAGTAGTATGGCGAAGTCGATGAAAGAATGGCAGTTGGGTGAGATGGTTGCTGCCTTAGGGCAGGTTGTTAAGGCTTGGAATTCACCCTTTTGTAGAGGTGTTTCGTCTCAGTCTTCTGTGCCTGGAGTTGAGGTGGTAAGGCAAGGGAAAGAAGCTGGTACGGTGGTGAAGAGTTCATCACCTGTTGTTCGGGAGGTGTTGGGAACATCTCAGGCTGTGGTAAAAGTAAAGTCAGTGGATGTGCTGGCTGTGGGATGTGTGGGTTTGCCGAAGCAGCATTTGCTTGATTTGGGTGCTGTGGAGTATCATGGTTCTTCACCGGAGATGTTTGAGGCTTGGTTAGCCAGTGTGATTCTGATTTTGGATCAGGAAGGCTGTGATTATGCTTGTAAGCTGGGAAGTGTTGTTTCTCTGATGTTGGAGAATGCGTGTGCCTGGTAGACATCTGTGGCGGTGGCGTCACATATTCATGATATTGACTGGGATTTCTTTGTATCTGCCTTTTATGAGAGATATCTTGGAGAGAAATTCCCAAGGGTTAAGCAATGTGAGGATAGTGCAGTTGTGGAGCAAGTGTTGCTTGAGCAAGGAGTGGAGGCTCAGCTACCTGTGTGTGAACGTTGTGGAAGGCGCCATGTTGGAGGTTGTTGGGGCGCGAGTGTTTGTTGGAATTGTGGTTCTAAAGTGCATGTTAAGCGCGATTGTCCTCTTGGGGTGAAGTCAGCTTCAGTGGTAGCAAAAGGGTCTCTGAAAGGTCGTGGGCACGGCCGAGGCAAGGTTCAGAGGTGGCAGAAAGAGCGGAAGGTTGTAAAGAGTTTGGGAAATGAGAATTGCTGGGAAATGTGGGTCTGCTGGGCATAGGAGGCGTGATTGTTTGGTGTTGGCTCGGAATAGCCAGGGTTCTTTACCGCAGGGAGATGCTGATGAACTTAAAGTGTTAGCTGGTGCTGCAGCGGTGCGGCAGGAGGATGATGGTTCCGCGAGGAAGAGAGCTCGTCTGATGAAGCTTCAGGGTGGTGATGTGTTTCCAGGTAACCTTGTTAAGTAATCTTTGCTCTAGTTACCTTGGTTTGGTTTCTGTTGGTTTTCCTTGCGTTGTAAGTTTAGTCTTGTTGCTAGCATGTTGGGGGTAATAGTTGTGGTTTGGAAACATCTTTTGTGAAGAAGGCTTTAGTGAGTATCTTGTGGTTAATGGTTGTTGGTACGATGGAGTTAGATAAGTTAGAAGTGAGTTAAGAGGTTGTTCTTAGACGGATTCTGAGGATGTTATTGGAGGGTGTGAATTGGCATTCATGCACAGTTAAAATCATTGTTATATGCTATATTATATATGTGTTGGTCCATGCATACATGTGGCATGACATTAGAGGTTTTGCATACATGTACATCAGGCATTGATAGGGCATGTAGGTAATCATGCATACGACGTTCACACTCGCTAGTAACTAATCGAATCTGTTAGTGTGGTGGTTGGGATAGGTTGGATGATGGGTTTTTAGAGGTTGTTTTGGTGCTGGGTGAGAGTTAGTAGCAATGGAGTATATTAAGCTAGTTGCTAGTAATAGTGAGAGTGGTATAGTCTGTTGGTAGAAGGAAAGTGTCTGATGCTTAAAGAGTTTAGTGGTTTGGTGGTGAGGAGTACCGGTTGAAGTTAGAATCGGTCAAGTGGTTTGAATAGCTAAGTGGAAGTGGTAGTTTCTTGGTGCTAAGTGATGTTGCAGTTTAGTGGTTGTGTTTCCAAGTGCTGAAGTAGCTTAGCATTTAAGTTATTGTGGAAGGGTTGTAGTTGTAAGTGTTGGTTCTTAGCAACCTTTGAGGAGTTGAGAAGTTGATATGTATGTTTAGGTTGGACGAAGTTCTGGTAAGGCAAGTGTTGTGGTCAAAGTTTGAAGTGGAAAAGCAATGAAAGGTCGAAGGCCAGTGTGGTTTGAAAGGATTCTTGTGCGAAGTGGTTGGCCGGTTGTGAGTATGTGAACTTCTTTTGTGGTCAGCTGGTGATGTATGAAACGACTGGCAGAGTTGAATTGGGGTTCTGATGTAAATTTTGGATTGTGAGTGAGTAGTCCTGGTGAGTTGTTATGGTAATGTTAATGGCAAATGTGAAGGATTATCAGCACTCGATGAGGAGTTTGAGTAAACAGTTGATGCTTAAGAATTTTTGCTTGTTGGGAAAATCCTTGGAAGAGGTTTGGGAGTTTGCATAGTGGCTGAATGGGTTTGGTTAGTGTCACTGTGTAAACAAGTCTTGGTTATTGTGTGTTACAGTGATGTGTGCTGTAAAAGTTGAAGTTCTTCAGGTTGATGTTGGGGCAGTGTCCAGTCCGGATATGTGAAAGGTTAAGTTGTGGCTATCTTTGAGTGTTCTGGATTTTTGTGAACATTATGTGGTGGTGTTGAGTTGGTGGAGTTTTGTGTGAAATGTGTTCAGTGGTGTTGAGGCTTTTGTGTTGCCTTGTGTGTTGCTTTGGGAAGGTTGTGGTTCCCTTTATGTCGGTTGAAATTTCGAGGACGAAATTTCCTAAGGGGGGGAGAGTTGTAACGCCCCGGTTTTGGGCTCAGAAGTTTTGGGCGTTGACCGGTTCGGTCAAAGTGCTGATCGAATATATAAGAATGAATTTAGGAAAGCCTAGTTCGGGTTGCATTAAAAATATGGAAAAATGTTCTAAAATCATCTTTTAATATATAAAAGTGAACTATGAAATCAATTTTGAAAAATGAGGTTCGGAAGGGTGACATTTTGGCTAGTGACCAAAATGTAATTTTTGAAAGTTGCGTGACTGTTTTATAAAGGATTGAAACTTTGAATCTTTAAGGAGCTATTATTCCAAAAGGAGTTTCTCCAGATTTTTCTAAGATATTTTAATGTGAAATTCTGATTTTTAAAGCTAAGAAAAGTGGAGGGAAATCATTTTTGCTATTTTATAACTAACTTTCCATTTTCTTCCAATTTTCCTTTTCTCTCATTTTCTCTCAACCCAAACACTTTCTCTCCAGATTTTCTCCTCTGATTTTGTCATCTAAATCACTCATTTCAATTCTCTTTGGATTCCTAATCATCTCATCTACAAAACCTTGCAATTGGCTAATTGGATTTTCAAGATTTTGGTTCCAAAAAGGGAGAAACTCAAGTTTGGAGGTAAGAACGTCCTTCTCCTCTAAACTCTCAGTTCTTTACTGAAATTCCTAAGTTCTCAATCCTTGATTTGTGATTTGTTAAAGGCTTTTCAATTGGAATCTTGATTTTGGCTTAAAATGCAAGATTTGCTTGATTTTGGTGGAACTTTCGTTTGATCTGTTTAAGCAGGGTTTTGAGGTGTGTTTTTGATGTTAAATGAATGCTAAATTGATTAGAAGTTGAGGTTTAATCAATGCAATCCCGGATAGGTTGAATTTCCTAAGTTTGGCTTGAGTTTTTGGTTGTTTTTGGAGTGTTTTTGATGATCTGTTATACCTGGAGGTATAAGGATGTGTTTGTGATCATTTTGGATGTTAATTGATGTTTAAAAATGGTTAGAAGTGATGGATATTGGCTGGGTTAAGTTTTTGAAGTGTTTGGAGGTGATTTCGGTTGTGTTTGGTAGCCGAAATGTTGGATTTGTGATGAGCAGCGAGTTTGGTTGTGTTGCTGGTGTTTTTAATGCATAATGATACATTAATCCTCTGTTTTTGTGTGCTTGAAACAGGGGAGTTTGATCCGTGAGCTTTAGAGGCATTGTGGAAGGTTTCGGAGGCTTGGAAGGCTTGTTGGCTAGCCTTGTTTTGTGTATCGGTGAGTGAAGTTGGGTTTTCAGCTTTTAAACCAAGGTTTGAAGGTTTTGGGAGCTTAGTTTAAGTCTAAACAACTTTGCTAAGCTCAAGAGTAAGTAAATGGTTTTTCGCTCTTGGTTGTGTTGTGAATTGGCTTTAAAAGCAATTATGTTTGATGGTTGCAATGCATGTGATTTGCATGGTTTATATTCTGTTTTGAAAGCATATTTTAAGCATGGTTTAATGCTGGTTTTGAAGGCCATATGTGAAGGATGCTCAAGGTAAGAGATCCTTGGTTTGTACAATGAAAATGTGGTTTTGATGCATGGTGTTGCATGATGTTTCATGGCTTTGTGTAATGCTTTAAAACAGTGGATTGATGATGGTAAATGATGGTTTTTGCATATTGGTTACGCATGTGAATCATTGGACTAGTGTGGTAAGATGGTTATATTGGCAAGTGATGTAAGTGGTTCTTGGTTCTTCGATCGGATATAGTTAGCCGGCTATAGGATTGGGTGCACCGTGAATAAAGTCGCCTTGGAGGTGGAGTGGTTAAGAGTGAACCGGTAAACTCCCTTCAAGTATCCTAACGAGATGGTTAAGGTCATAATGGAGGTTGAATGCCCATTCGAGGACCTTGGTTAAGCAAAGGTTATATGGTGGTTACAAGTCCATATTTGGGAACCTTGTGCTTGTTAAGATCACAATGGTGGTGTAAAGTGCATGTGTGGATCTTGTGTAGGGTGTCCCGTATCTCGTTAGTGATGTTATACAACTACCAATCGGTGAATGCAAAGGTTGTATGGTGGTTAAAAGTCCATACATGGGAACCTTGTGCATGTCAAGGTTGTATGGTGTTTAAAAGTCCATACATGGGAACCTTGGGAAAAGTTAAGGTTGTATGGTGTTTGAAAGTCCATACATGGGAACCTTGGGAAAAGTTAAGGTTGTATGGTGTTTGAAAGTCCATACATGGGAACCTTGGGAAAAGTTAAGGTTGTATGGTGTTTGAAAGTCCATACATGGGAACCTTGTAAAAAGCTAAGGTTGTATGGTGTTTAAAAGTCCATACATGGGAACCTTAGGATGGTGAGGTCAAATGGTGTTTAAAAGTCCATTTGGAGACCTTGGATTGGTAGTGTGTATGAAGCGTGGGGGACAACGCTTGTGATCCGCGTATCCGATTGGATGTCGAGTTGAAAAGTGAAAGTGGTTGATCACTTGGAGGCCAATATAATGTTCTTGATTATAAAGAAGCATGAGATGCTTGAAAAGATGCATGGTTGCATGAAAAGTGTTAAATGCTTGTGAATGCATGTTTACTTGTTAAGTTGAACAAGTGTTGATTATCATTTGGTAAATGATGCATGTGTGCATGAAATCTCTTAAATGCATTGGAGTCTTTATAAGACTTGTTTTAAAAGGCATGTGAAGATGATGTTGTGGTTCATATATTGCCTTGGTTTAAATGCATGTGTTGGATTGATTGAGTAATGGTTTTAAAGGGTTTCTTGCTTGGAATGACTTTCAAGTATAGGAAAGGAATGTTGTGAAATGGAAGTGTTTTTCCAAGGTTTAAATTTAACTTTGCATATGGTGTTTATGCATGGAATGGTTAAATGGATGATTTTGCAAATTGAGCTTTGAAATGGTTTTCTTAGCTTGCTAAGCTAAGAATTGGTTTTCATGTTTGAGCAATGCATGGTTAAAGCATGTTGTAGAAAAGGGGTTTTCAAACTTTGCTTGGTAAACAAATCGAGTTGCTTTTCAAAGAGGTTTTATGACTCGCTGCATTGATGGTGTTTTGGTTTTGAGCATTCCTCACTAAGCATTATGTGCTTACGCTCCTTTTTGTCCATCAATGCTGATTCTTGAAGTTTGGACAGCGAGAAGCAAGGGATTCAAGGAGGACTCCATTTGAGATGTATTTCTCGGTGAATAGCTATAGTTAATAAAGGCAATGGGGTAGAATCTCTTGGATTGATGTTTATGTGTTCGTATATGTTCGAACAAGGATAGTTTTATGTTGTTGATGTTGTTGGAACATGTTTTGGCTTATATGAGATGGATTTGGAGATTTTGTGTTTAAATGGTTGCTTGTGTAGGAAGCATGCTTATAGAATTGGGGCTTTTCATATATGTAGATATATTGATGAATTGTTGATGCAAGTATGTCTCCTATATGTTGAATTGCATGTTGGTAAAGTTTGGTGGCTTTTGGAGAATGATTGGATGATCAATTGTGTGTTTAAGTATGCATCTTGAGGCAATCTGTGCAGGGTGTTTCGGAACAGTGCCTACTGTTTCGGAACGGATGCCATAAACCAGCCCAGGCGTCCGAAACGGGAGAGACCGTTCCGAAACGGAAAGGCTACTGCCAGTCCCCCGTTGCGGTACGCGTTGCGGAACGGCCCCGCGTTTCAAAACGGGCTCTGCCTGTTTCAGAACACGTGACCGTTGGGGGCTGACATAGGCGGTTATATGTTTTGGAATGTTTGCAAATTGGTCCTGAAACTTGTTTGTGCAATTGTATGAGTTTGGGATGTCCGTTTGAGCTAAAATTTGGCAGAGAAGCATGAAACCTGATTAATTTTAAGTTGGTAACTTAAAATCTGGTTAAGTCCTTAAAGTTTTCAGAATTTACAATTTGGTCCCTAAAGTTGTAAATTGTTCAATTGGGTCCCTGTTTGATCTCTGATGTTTATGATCTTTGAGTATACTGTTTGTATGATCACATCTAAGGTTAACGTGCATCTAGACAAGCTTAAAAAGAAAAATAAAAGGTCGTTAATCAAGGTTGACTTTCGGGTTAACTTTGGTTTTCCCCGTGTGACTTTCTTAATTCGGGTCAACCGTCTGGGCCGGGTTAAGGGGTTACATGTAGTGATGTTTGCAAGCTGGGATGCGCAATTTCCTTGCCCCAGGGTGATGCCTATAATTGGTGGACGACTATCACCGCTGGTTTGGAGCCCAATGAGGTGGATTTGGAGTTCTTTCGGAGTGCCTTTAAGAAGAAGTATCTTGTTGTGAGATATTTGCATCAACCATTCAAGCATTATATCTCCAAACCAACCACATAATGGCCAAATACATGTTCCAGCATTATTAGCAACATTTAACAAACTTAGGGAGTTCAAAACATCTCCCAAAACATCCACATAGGTCCCCCATTGCCAAATGCCAAAAGCTAAAAGTGTTTAAGAAAACCTTCCCATACTTGAGCTTAATTTCCACTTGATTGCTTGCCCTTCTTGATGCCCTCAATGCACCTTAACGCTCTGCATTATTGGTTTAAGAAAAGACAAAGAGCGTAAGCAAAAGCTTAGTGAGGAATTCTCATTTAAAACCATTCAATAATGCATTTATAAAACTCATTTATAAATCATTCTTCAAGCAACATTACACATGCTCTTTAACCTTTAAAACAAGCAATACATGCTTCCATTTCATTTCATGACATATTGGCAACAAGTGATACATTCCACATAAGATTCACATATGGACTTTTAAACCCCATTGTGATCTTACAATAATCAAGGACCACACATGGACTTTTAAACACCATTGTGTCCTTAACCCCATGGACTTTTAAACACCATGGACCCATGGACTTTTAAACACCATGGCAAGGACCACACAAGGACTTTTAACCACCTTTGTGTCCTTAACAAGAATCATCCAAGGACTTTTAAACACCTTGATGTTCTTAAGTAACAAGAGCCAACTATGGACTTTTAAACACCATATTGCTCTTAAAGTACACAAGTCTCATCCAAGGAATTTTAACCACCTTGATGAACTTAACCAAAAACCATCCAAGGACATTTAACCACCTTGATGTTCTTAAATAAACAAGGCTCACACAAGGACTTTTAAACACCTTTGTGACCTTAACATCACTTGCCAATATGCATCATTAATCAACAATAATCTACTGTTTTAAAGCATTTTACAAAGCCATAAACATCATGCATCTTTAAGCATCAAACCACATTATAACAATGTTAAAAAACAAGGAACTCTTACCTTGAGCTTCCTTCAACACATGGCTTTAAATCACAGCAAATAAACATGCTAGATATGCTTTCAAAACAGATTTAAAAACATGCAAACAACCACATTGCATACAACCAAAACCATGGCCATCACTAAGAGAGTTTATCCAAAAACTTACTCTTGAGCTAAGCTAAGTTGCTTAGACTTAAACTAAGCTCCCAAACCTCCAAAACACTGGTTTCAAAGCTGAAAACCAAATTCCACTCACCGATTCCGTTTCGCTTCTTGCCGAAACACCAATCAAGCTTCCGGATCACCACCACTTGGATCCAAAGATGCCTCCCATGTTTTAAACACATCAAAGCAGAGGATTAATGCATCATCATGCATTAATAGCTTCAATGAAAGCACCTAAACTCGCTGCTCTCATCCACACTCCATTTTCGGCCACCAAACACAACCGAAAATGCATCCAAACAACTCCTCAACATTGCCCAGCCAAGATCCATCAAAACTAAACATCCTTTAACATCATTTAACATCTAAAAAGGACCTAACAACATCCTTATACCTCCAGCAACAACAGATCCACAAGATCACTCCAAAACAACCAAGAATCACAAGCTAAACTTAGGAAATTCAACCTATCCGAGATTGCATTAATTAAAACTCAATTCCTTATCAATTTAACATTCATTTAACATCAATTTTACACCTTAAAACACAGCCCAATCAGATCATACGAAAATCCATCAAAAATCACCAAATCTTGCATTTAAAGCCAAGATCCAATACACAACTTTAAAACCACTTATAAATCATCAATTAAGGATTGAGAACTTAGGAATTTCAGTAAAGAACTGAGAGTTTATAGGAGAAGGACGTTCTTACCTCCAAACTTGAGTTTCTCCCTTTTTAGAACCAAAAAGCTTGAAGATCCAATTAGCAAATGGTGAGGTTTTGTTGATGAGATGATTAGCAATCAAAAGAGAATTGAAAAGAGGTATTTAGGTGACAAAATCAGAGGAAAAAGCTCTGGAGAAAGATGTTTGGTTCGAGAGAAAATGAGAGAAAATGGAAAATGAGATTTTAGGAAAAATTAGTTAGAAATAACTTCCCTCCACTTTTCTTTTGTTTAAAAACCAGAATTAAATCATTAAATATCTTAGAAAAATCTGGAGAAACTCCCTTTGGGTAAATAGCTCCTTAAAGATTCAAAGTTTGAATCCTTTCTAAAACAGTCACGCAGTTTTCAAAAATTACATTTTGGTCACTAGCCAAAATGTCACCCTTCCAAACCTCATTTTGTAAAATTGATTTCACAGTTCACTTATATATATTAAAAGAAGATTTTAGAACATTTTCCATATTTTTAATGCAACCCGAACTAGGCTTTCCTAATTTCAACTTTTTATATTCGAACAGCACTTTGACCGAACCGGTCCAAGCTCAAAACTTCTAAGCCCAAAACCGGGGCGTTACAACTCTCCCCCCCTTAAGAAATTTCGTCCTCGAAATTTACCTGAAGGAAAGAGATAAGGAAACTGCTTCAGCATGTCATCCTTCCGTTCCCACGTGGCTTCCTCAACACCACGATGCTTCCACAACACCTTTACCAACTCAATGGTTTTGCCACGAAGAACCTTGCTATCTGAATCCATAACCTTCACCGGTTCCTCATCATAGGTCAAATCCGGATTCAATTCCACTTCCTCCACAGGCATCACATGAGATGGATCAGATCTATACTTCCGGAGCATAGAAACATGAAACACATCATGAATCTTCTCCAACTCTTGAGGTAGCCTCAACCTGTACGCAATAGGACCCACACGCTCAACCACCTTGTATGGTCCAATGTACCTAGGGCTCAACTTACCCTTTCGACCAAACCTCATCACTTTTTACCTAGGCGAAACCTTCAAAAACACACGGTCACCCACCGCATACTCAATCTCCTTACGCTTCAAATCCACGTAAGACTTTTGCCGATCAGAAGCTGCCTTCAACCGCTCACAAATGAGCTTCACCTTCTCGGTGGTTCCCTTCAACAAAGCCGGCATCGAAACCAACTTTTGACCCGTTTCAGCCCAACAAATAGGAGTCCTACACTTCCTCCCGTACAAAGCCTCATAAGGTGCCATTTGAATACTCGCCTGATAACCATTGTTATAAGCAAATTCCACCAAAGGCAAATGCTTCTCCCAAGAGCCCTGAAACTCAATCACGCAGCACCTCAACATATCCTCCAAAATCTGGATAACACGCTCAGACTGACCATCCGACTGAGGATGATATGATGTACTGAAATTCAACCTTGTACCCAAAGCTTGATGCAAACACTGCCAGAAACGCGATGTGAACCTCGGATCTCTATCTGACACAATCGTCTTAGGCACACCATGCAGCCGCACAACCTCAGCAATGTACAGCTCCGCAAGCTTATCCAAAGAAAACATAGTATGCACAGGCAAGAAATGCGCACACTTCGTCAGGCGATCCACAATCACCCACACAGAATTCTTCTTCGATGGTGACAAAGGTAAATCAGATACAAAATCCACGGTAACCCTTTCCCACATCCATTCAGGGATTCTCAACGGTTGCAACAACCCTGAAGGAACCTGATGCTCAGCCTTAACTCGCTGACACACCATACACTTGCTCACAAACTCCGCAACATCTTTCTTCAAACCCACCCAATAGTACTCATCACGAAGATCACGATACATCTTAGTACTACCAGGGTGCATAGCAAAAGGACTACTATGACCTTCAGTCAGAATAGCAAGCCTCAACTCAGCATCACTAGGCACTACTATCCGACTCCCAAAACACAACACACCATCATCATTAAAGCAGAAATCTGAAGGTCTACCCTCCGCGATATCCTGAACATGCGGTACCAAGGAATCATCCAGCAACTGCTTTTCCTTGATCAACTGAACCAAAGATGGCTTCACTTGCAACTCAGCCACAAGACCACCAACACGCGAAATACTCAAACTGGCAAACTTAGCCCTTAGCTCAACAGCTACCTTCCTACTCAAGGCATCCGCTACAACATTAGCTTTTCCAGGATGGTACTCAATCGTCAGATCATAATCCTTGAGCAACTCCACCCAACGCCGCTGCCTAAGATTCAACTCCTTCTGAGACATCAGATACCTCAAACTCTTGTGATCCGTGTACATAGTACACTTCTCACCATACAGATAATGTCTCCAGATCTTCAAAGCAAAAACCACCGCAGCCAACTCAATGTCATGCGTAGGATAATTGCGCTCATGCACCTTCAACTGCCGCGATGCATAAGCCACAACCTTACCCTCTTGCATCAACACACATCCCAAACCAACATAGGACGCATCACTGTAGACCACAAACTCTTTCCCTGATTCAGGCTGAACCAAGATAGGAGCTTGCGTCAAAGCCGCCTTAAGCTTCTCAAAAGCCTGCTGTCTCGCCTCCGTCCATTCATACTTAACATCCTTTTGCAACAACTTAGTCAAAGGTGCAGCAATCTTAGAAAACCCATCCACAAACCTCCGGTAGTATCCTGCCAAACCAAGGAAACTACGAACTTCATGAACAGACTTCGGGACCTTCCAATTCATCACTGCCTCAATCTTCTGTGGATCAACACGAATCCCCTCAGCAGAAACTACATGCCCAAGAAACACCACCTCCTTAAGCCAGAACTCGCACTTACTCAGCTTAGCATAAAGCTGATTCTCCAACAAAGCTTGCAGCACAATCCTCAAATGCTCTTCATGCTCCTCCTCAGTACGCGAGTACACGAGGATATCATCAATGAACACCACAATGAACTTATCCAGGTATTCATGAAACACACGATTCATCATGTCCATGAAAGCAGTAGGAGCATTTGTCAAACCAAACGGCATCACAAGGAACTCATAATGCCCATACCTTGTCCTGAAAGCTGTCTTAGGCACATCCACATCCTTCACCTTCAACTGATAATACCCTGACCTCAAATCAATCTTAGAGAACATCGCAGCTCCCCGAAATTGATCAAAGAGATCATTAATTCTCGGCAAAGGATACCGATTCTTGATAGTCAACTTGTTCAGCTGACGATAATCAATGCACATTCTCATAGTGCCATCCTTCTTCTTCACAAACAAGACCGGTGCACCCCAAGGTGACACACTCGGCCGAATGAACCCACGATCAAGCAACTCTTGCAACTGCGTCTTCAGCTCCTTAGGTGCCATTCTATACGGGTTAATGGACACAGGAATTGTATTCTCATACAGCTCAATTCCAAACTCCACCTCGCGATTAGAAGGTAAACCAGGCAACTCCTCAGGAAACTCTCGCACAACCCTGATATCTTGCACCCGCAACTCCTTAGAACTAGGATTCATCACAAAAGCTAGGTAAGCTTCACAACCTTGCCTCAGCATCCGGCTTGCCTCCAACGTAGACACCACATTGGTAAGAAACTTCACATTCTCACCAACCACAACCACCTCATAATCATCCGCAAGCATCAACGAAACTCGCTTATTTTCACAATCCACAACAGCATGATGCTCAGCAAGCCAATCCATACCAAGGATTACATCAAAACCATAGAAAGGCAACTCCATAAGGTCCACATGAAAAACATGATCTTGAACAACCAAAGGACACCTTCTATACAGCTTTCGAGTCACAACAGTCTCACCAAAAGAACTAGTGACACGAACACCAACATCCAAAGACTCAACAGGCAAACCAAGCAATTCATCATGCTCACGCAAAATGTATGAATGTGTAGATCCAGAATCAATCAAGGAAAGTAATGACAAGGATTGCAAAGTAAAAGTACCTGCAATCACATCCACGTCATTCCTTCCCTCCCGCTGAGCATACACCCTAGCTTGACCTCCACCCTCAGGCTAAATAGCCACAACATGGGCCACTCCTCGACCACCTTCCTCTCTCCGCTGGAAATTACCACGGCCGCGCCCACGACCTCTCTGCGGTGCAACAGCAGTAGGAGCACGCACTTGGCCACCAGCCAACATAGGACACTCACTCCTCATGTGATCCGTAGATCCACAATTCCAGCACCCATTACCAGCTACAATCACATCCGCGTCATTCCTTCCCTCCCGCTGAGCATACACCCTAGCTTGACCTCCACCCTCAGGCCGAATAGCCACAACATGGGCCACTCCTCGACCACCTTCCTCTCTCCGCTGGAAATTACCACGGCCGCGCCCACGACCTCTCTGCGGTGCAACAGCAGCAGGAGCACGCACTTGGCCACCAGCCAACATAGGACACTCACTCCTCATGTGATCCGTAGATCCACAATTCCAGCACCCATTACCAGCTGCCGCAACAGGAGCTTGCACCTCCCTCACAGCACGAGGACAATCACGCTTCATATGACCACGTGATCCACAAATCCTACAAGCACTCGGATCAGCTCTAGCGTTGCCTCCCCGAGCAGATGCACCACCACCTCTCTTGGCCGAGGACTGATACTTCTGATCACGTCCCCTCTTGTTCCGTCCACCACCGAAACTATATTCAGTTGGCCGCTTACCAGCACTTACTCCAGCACATCTAGCAGATAAACCCAAGTTCATCTCAATATCCTTTTCTCGGCCCACCAGCACATCAAAATCATCATAGTCGGTAGCCAGCACATACATCTTCACATCCGTCACTAAACCATAACGGAATCTTTCGCACCTCCCCCGCTCATCAGGGACTAACTCATGCGCATACTGACTGAGTCGAACAAACTGTACTTCATACCCAGCCATAGTCATGCTCCCCTAGGTAAGAGACATGAACTCTCGCTTCTTTTCATCCAGGTACCTCACACCTAGATATCTTCTCTTGAACACGTTCTGGTTGGTCAAAGTGTTGTTCGAATCTAAAGAGGTGAAATTAGGAAAGCCTAGTTCAGGTTGCATTAAAAATATGGAAAAATGTTCTAAAATCATCTTTTAATATAATTAAATGAACAGTGAAATCAATTTTGGAAAATGAGTTTTGGAGGTGTGACATTTTGGCTAGTGACCAAAATGTAATTTTCGAAAGTTTTGTGGCTGTTTTATAAAGGGTTGAAACTTTGAATCTTTAAGGAGCTATTTACCCAAAGGGAGTTTCTCCAGATTTTTCTAAGATATTTTAAGTCTAAATTCTGATTTTAAGTGATATTAAAAGTGGAGGGAAAGCCATTTGGCTATTTTTGGATTTTGTAACCAACTTTTCTTAATTTTCTTTCTCTCATTTTCTCTCAACCCAAACACATTCTCTCCAGAGAATTGGTTCTGATTTTCTCACCTAAATCCCTCCTTTCAACTCTCATTTGATTCCTAATCAACATATCTTCAAAACCTCTTCAATTGTTACTTGTTTCAACAAGGTTTTTGATTGCAAAAAGAGGAGAAACTCAAGTTTGGAGGTAAGAACGTCCTTCTCCTCTAAACTATCAGTTCTTTACTGAAATTCCTAAGTTTTCAATCCTTAATTGATGTTTAATAAAAGGTTTTTAAGTGGTGAAATGGATCTTGGCTTATAATGCAAGATTTGATGATTTTTGATGATTTTCGTTAGATCTGATTAATCTGTGATTTGAGATGTGTTTTTGATGTTAAATGAACTCTAAATTGATAAGGAATTGAGTTTTGATTGATGCAATCCCGGATAGGTTGAGTTTCCTAAGTTTAGCTTGTGATTCAAGGTTGTTTTTGAGGTGATCTTGTGGATCTGATGTTGCTGGAGGTATAAGGATGTTAATAGGTTGTTTTTAGATGTGTTATGATGTTAAAGGATGTGTGGTTTTGCTGGTTTATGGCTGGGCTTTGTTTAGAAGTGGTTTGGATGCATTTTCGGTTGTGTTTGGTGGCCGAAAATGGAGGTTGGATGAGAGCAGCGAGTTTAGGTGCTTTCATTGAAGCAATTAATGCATGATGATGCATTAATCCTCTGCTTTGATGTGTTGAAACAGGGGAGGCATCTTTGGATCCAAGAGTTGTTGATCCAGAAGCTTGATTTGGTGCTTTGGCTTGAAGCAAAGTGGAAATCGGTGAGTGCGTTTGTGGAAATTGGGTTTTCAGCTTTGAAACCAATGTCTTGGGAGCTTAGTTTAAGTCTAAACAACTTTGCTAAGCTCAAGTGTAAGTTTTCGGAATTTATCTCTAGTGGTGGCCATGATTTTGTTGTGATGCAAAATGGTTATTTGCATGTTTTAATTACTGTTTTGAAAGCATGTTTTAGCATGGTTTTTGCTGATGATGTAAGCCATATGTTAAAGGTAACTCTAGGTAGGAGTTCCTTGCTTTTGTACATTGATTAAATGTGGATTGATGCTTTTAAATGCATGATGAATATGGCTTGGTTTAATACTTTAAAACAGTGGATTAAATGATGAAAATGATGTTTATTGGCAAGTGATGTTTTGGAAATGGTTAAGGTCACTAAGGTGGTTAAAAGTCCTTGAGTGAGCCTTGTTACTTAAGAACATCAAGGTGGTTAAAAGTCCTTGGATGATTCTTGTTGCGGACACTAAGGTGGTTAAAAGTCCTTAGGTGATCCTTTCCATGGTGTTTAAAAGTCTATGGGGCCATGGTGTTTAAAAGCCCATGGGGCCAAGGTGTTTAAAAGTCCTTGGGGCCAAGGTGTTTAAAAGTCCTTGGGGTGATTCAAGCTCTGGACACAAAGGTGGTTAAAAGTCCTTGTGTGGTCCTCATTCATGGTGTTTAAAAGTCCATGGCCAAGGTGTTTAAAAGTCCTTGGGGCCAAGGTGTTTAAAAGTCCTTGGGAAGTTGATGAACTTGTTTAAATGAAATGGAATTTATCACTTGAGCCAATATGACATGTTATGTTAATGTTGAAGCATGAGATTGCTTGTTTAAAGTATGCTTTTGAGCATGTGCAAAGGTTGATTTAAAGCATGTTTTGTAAATGTTTTTAATTGCATTATTGAATGGTTTTTAAGAGCATTCCTCACTAAGCTTTTGCTTACGCTCTCTTCGTTTTCTTAATTCAATAATGCAGAGCATTAAAGAACCTTGAGGGCAGCAAGGAGGGCAAGCATTCAAGTACAACTAAAGCTCAATGTATGGAAGGTTTTATAAGTACTTTTTAGCTTTTGGGTAATATGGCAATGGGGGACCAATGTGAATGATTTGGGAGGTGTTTGGAACTCCCTAAGTATGTTGATTGTTGATAAGGTTGCTGGTTTTTGGATTGGATCATTATATGCTTGTTTTGGAAGTTTTGTGTTTGAGTAGCTAGCTTGTGTAGGAAGCATGCCTATAGAATTGGGGTTTTCTGCATATGATGTTGTTCTGATGAATTGTTGATGCTTGCAAGTCATATATATGTTGAATTGCATGCTGTTAAAGTTTGGTGGCATTTGGAGCATGTTTGAATGATTAATTGCATGATTTGGAATGCATTTTGCTGCAATCTGTGCAGGCGTTTCGGAACAGTGTGCACCGTTTCGGAACGGGTGCCTTGAATGAACCCAGGCGTCCGAAACGGTATGCACCGTTTCGAAACGGTTTGGCCTCTGCCAGGCCCATGTTTCGGAACCCGTTGCGCAACGACCCGTGTTTCGAAACGGGTTAAGCATGTTTCGGAACGGTCGACCGTTGGGGGCTGACATTGGCTGTTATATGTTTTGTATTGTTTGTGTTTTGGTCCTGAAACTTGTTTATGCAATTGTATGAGCTTGGGAAGTCCTTTTGAGCTGAAATTTCACAAAGAAGCATGAAACCTGATTAATTTCAAGTTGGTAACTTTAATTTGGGTTAAGTCCTTTAAATTATCAGAAATTACAATTTGGTCCCTAAAGTTGTAATTTGTTCAATTGGGTCCCTGTTTGATCTCTGATGTTTGTGATCTTTGAGTATGATGTTTGTGTGATCACAATTATGATTAATGTGCATCTAGACAAGATTAAAAAGAAAAAAAAGGGTCGTTAATCAAGGTTGACTTTCGGGTTGACTTTGGTTTTCCCCGTGTGACTTTCTTAATTCGGGTCAACCGTCTAGGCCGGGTTAAGGGGGTTACAGTCCAAGTTATGCCAGCTTCCGCCATCCCAGCAATAGTGGTCGTCCACCACGTATAAGCATCATCCTGTAGCAAGGATACAACACACCCCAGCTTTTGCACATCAGTGCAACTCATCTGACCCAAGATCCTCTTGGTACTCTCCATCCAAGATTCAGAACCTTCCGCAGACAAACCCCTGAACTCAGTCCCACCTAGACTGCGTAAGCGCTCCAAGGGTAGTCTAACTCCAGCATCTCCCTAATGCCCAGCTCCTTGAGCTCCAGCTACTGCCGCTCGAAAAACACCAGCAATAGCTTGCACTAACATAGACATATCAGGCATAGCTTGCCCCTGACAGCCTCAAGTCCAGCGACCCCAGCATCGGCTGCCGCTCAAGCTCCTTCACCCCCAGCATCACCACCATCAGGTGGAGGATGTAAAACCGCACTCTCAACGTTCTCCTCATTCTCATTCTCGTTCTGAGCCGTAGCTCGCACATTACTCCTTAACTCTCTACGAGGTGCCATACTCTAACAATGCAATCACAATGCAAATAAAAAAAGTCAGGCCCAGCAAGGTAAGCAATCCAAGTACTCATACTCATTTCACTTAAAAACAACATCATTTCATTAGCTTTGATTTGGCAATGGGTACCCACAACATGCTTCACCACAGCATACATCACAATTGCATCATATTCACAAACCACTCAACATGCTTTCACTCAATCAAGCATACATAGCATACATACTTCAATCATGCACACAATCATTCCCAATTACTCGAGAACTCAGCTCTGATACCACCAAATGTAACCCCCTTAACCCGGCCTAGACGGTTGACCCGAATTAAGAAAGTCACACGGGGAAAACCAAAGTCCACCCGAAAGTCAACCTTGATTAACGACCCTTTTTTTCTTTTTAAACTTGTCTAGATGGGCATTAACCCTAGATATAACCATAGAAGCAGCAAGCTCAAAGATCGTAATCATCAGAGATTAAACTGGGACCCAATTGCACAAATTACAACTTTAGGGACCAAATTGTAAATTCTGCAAATTATAAGGACTTAATTCAAATTAAAGTTACCAAATTTTAATTAATAAGGTTTCATGCTTCTCTGTCAAATTTCAGCTCAAACAGACATCCCAAACTCATACAATTGCAAAAACATGATTCAGGACCAAAATGCAAACATTTAAAAACATATAACCGCCCATGTCAGCCCCCAACGGTCAGGTGTTCCGAAACAGGGAGAACCTGTTTCGAAACGCGGGACCGTTCCGCAACGTGTTCCGAAATGAGGCCTGGCAGAGGCATTTCCGTTTCGGAACGGTACCTTCCGTTTCGGACGCCTGGGCCACTACAGGGCACCCGTTCCGAAACGGTAGCTCCCGTTCCGATACGGCCTGCACAGAAAGTAGAGAAATGGCTGCTAAAACACACAATTGACTTACCATACATGCTCCAAATGCAACCAAACTTTACCAGCATGTCATACTACATGCAAAGGACATATTTGCATCAACCAATCATCATCATTGCATCAAATATGAAAAGCCCGAAATCTAAAGGCATGCTTCCTACTTAGCAAACCATTCAAGCATTATATCTCCAAACCAACCACATAATGGCCAAATACATGCTCCAGCATTATTAGCAACATTTAACAAACTTAGGGAGTTCAAAACATCTCCTAAAACATCCACATAGGTCCCCCATTGCCAAATGCCAAAAGCTAAAAGTGTTTAAGAAAACCTTCCCATACTTGAGCTTAATTTCCACTTGATTGCTTGCCCTTCTTGCTGCCCTCAATGCACCTTAACGCTCTGCATTATTGGTTTAAGAAAAGACAGAGAGCGTAAGCAAAAGCTTAGTGAGGAATTCTCATTTAAAACCATTCAATAATGCATTTATAAAACTCATTTATAAATCATTCTTCAAGCAACATTACACATGCTCTTTAACCTTTAAAACAAGCAATACATGCTTCCATTTCATTTCATGACATATTGGCAACAAGTGATACATTCCACATAAGATTCACATATGGACTTTTAAACACCATTGTGATCTTACAATAACCAAGGACCACACATGGACTTTTAAACACCATTGTGTCCTTAACCCCATGGACTTTTAAACACCATGGACCCATGGACTTTTAAACACCATGGAAAGGACCACACAAGGACTTTTAACCACCTTTGTGTCCTTAACAAGAATCATCCAAGGACTTTTAAACACCTTGATGTTCTTAAGTAACAAGAGCCAACTATGGACTTTTAAACGCCATATTGCTCTTAAAGTACACAAGTCTCATCCAAGGAATTTTAACCACCTTGATGAACATAACCAAGAACCATCCAAGGACTTTTAACCACCTTGATGTCCTTAAATAAACGAGGCTCACACAAGGACTTTTAAACACCTTTGTGACCTTAACATCACTTGCCAATATGCATCATTAATCAACAATAATCCAATATTTTAAAGCATTTTACAAAGCCATAAACATCATGCATCTTTAAGCATCAAACCACATTATAACAATGTTAAAAAACAAGGAACTCTTACCTTGAGCTTCCTTCAACACATGGCTTTAAATCACAGCAAATAAACATGCTAGATATGCTTTCAAAACAGATTTAAAAACATGCAAACAACCACATTGCGTACAACCAAAACCATGGCCATCACTAAGAGAGTTTATCGGAAAACTTACTCTTGAGCTTAGCTAAGTTGCTTAGACTTAAACTAAGCTCCCAAACCTCCAAAACACTGGTTTCAAAGCCGAAAACCAAATTCCACTCACCGATTCCGTTTCGCTTCTTGCCGAAACACCAATCAAGCTTCCGGATCACCACCACTTGGATCCAAAGATGCCTCCCATGTTTTAAACACATCAAAGCAGAGGATTAATGCATCATCATGCATTAATAGCTTCAATGAAAGAACCTAAACTCGCTGCTCTCATCCACACTCAATTTTCGGCCACCAAACACAACCGAAAATGCATCCAAACAACTCCTCAGCATTGCCCAGCCAAGATCCATCAAAACTAAACATCCTTTAACATCATTTAACATCTAAAAAGGACCTAACAACATCCTTATACCTCCAGCAACAACAGATCCACAAGATCACTCCAAAACAACCAAGAATCACAAGCTAAACTTAGGAAATTCAACCTATCCGGGATTGCATTAATTAAAACTCAATTCCTTATCAATTTAACATTCATTTAACATCAATTTTACACCTTAAAACACAGCCCAATCAGATCATACGAAAATCCATCAAAAATCACCAAATCTTGCATTTAAAGCCAAGATCCAATACACAACTTTAAAACCACTTATAAATCATCAATTAAGGATTGAGAACTTAGGAATTTCAGTAAAGAACTGAGAGTTTAGAGGAGAAGGACGTTCTTACCTCCAAACTTGAGTTTCTCCCTTTTTAGAACCAAAAAGCTTGAAGATCCAATTAGCAAATGGTGAGGTTTTGTTGATGAGATGATTAGCAATCAAAAGAGAATTGAAAAGAGGTATTTAGGTGACAAAATCAGAGGAAAAAGCTCTGGAGAAAGATGTCTGGTTTGAGAGAAAATGGAAAATGAGATTTTAGGAAAAATTAGTTAAAAATAGCTTCCCTCCACTTTTCTTTTGTTTAAAAACCAGAATTAAATCATTAAATATCTTAGAAAAATCTGGAGAAACTCCCTTTGGGTAAATAGCTCCTTAAAGATTCAAAGTTTCAATCCTTTCTAAAACAGTCACGCAGTTTTCAAAAATTACATCTTGGTCACTAGCGAAAATGTCACCCTTCCAAACCTCATTTTGTAAAATTGATTTCACAGTTCACTTATATATATTAAAAGAAGATTTTAGAACATTTTTCCATATTTTTAATGCAACCCGAACTAGGCTTTCCTAATTTCACCTTTTTATATTCGAACAGCCCTTTGACCGGGGCGTTACATGAATCTTTTCTAAATCTTGCGGTAACCTCAACTTGTACGCAACAGGACCCACACGCTCAATCACCTCGTATGGTCCAATGTACCTAGGGCTCAACTTACCCTTTCGGCCAAACCTCATCACTTTTTTCCAAGGCGAAACTTTCAAAAACACACGGTCACCCACCGCATACTCAATCTCCTTACGCTTCAAATCCGCGTAAGACTTTTGCCGATCAGAAGCTACCTTCAATCGCTCAAAATGAGCTTCACTTTCTCAGTGGTTCCTTTCAACAAAGTTGGCATTGAAACCAACTTCTGACCCGTTTCAGCCCAACAAAAAGGAGTCCTACACTTCCTCCCGTACAAAGCTTCATAAGGTGCCATTTGAATACTTGCCTGATAACTATTATTATAGGAAAACTCCACCAAAGGCAAATGTTTCTCCCAAGAACCCTGAAACTCAATCACACAACACCTCAACATATCCTCCAACACCTGGATAACACGCTCAGACTGTCCATCCGACTGCGGATGATAAGATGTACTGAAATTCAACCGTGTACCCAAAGCCTGATGTAAACACTGCCAGAAACGCGATGTAAACCTCGAATCGCTATCCGACACAATCGACTTAGGCACACCATGCAGCCGCACAATCTCAGCAATGTACAGCTCCGCAAGCTTATCCAAAGTGTACGTAGTATGCACAGGCAAGAAATGCGCACACTTCGTCAGGCGATCCACAATCACCCACACCGAATTCTTCTTCGATGGCGACAAAGGCAAACCAGACACGAAGTCCATGGTAATCCTTTCCCACTTCCACTCAGGAATCCTCAACGGTTGCAACAACCCTGAAGGAAACTGATGCTCAGCGTTAACTCGCTGACATACCATGCACTTGCTTACAAACTCAGAAACATCTTTCTTTAAACCCACCCAATAGTACTCATCACGAAGATCACGGTACATCTTAGTACTACCAGGGTGCATAGCAAAAGGACTACTATGACCTTCAGTCAGAACAGCACGCCTCAAATCAGCATCATTGGGCACTACTATCCGACTCCTAAAGCATAACACTCCATCATCATTAAAGCAGAAATTCGATGGCCTATCCTCCGCAATATCCTGAAAATGTGGTACTAAGGAATCATCGAACAACTGCTTTTCCTTTATCAACTGAACCAAGGATGGTTTCACTTGCAACTCAGCCACAAGACCACCATCACGCGAAATGCTCAGACTGGCAAACATAGCCCTCAACTCCACAGCTACCTTCCTACTCAAGGCATCCGCTACAACATTAGCTTTACCTGGATGGTACTCGATAGTCAAATCGTAATCCTTAAGCAACTCCACCCAACGTTGTTGCCTAAGATTCAACTCTTTCTGAGACATCAGATACTTCAAACTCTTGTGGTCCGTGTACACAATACACTTCTCACCATACAGGTAATGTCTCCAAATTTTCAAAGCAAAAACCACCGCAGCTAACTCAATGTCATGCGTAGAATAATTACGCTCATGCACCTTCAATTGACGCGATGCATAAGCCACCACCTTACCTTCTTACACCAACACACATCCCAAACCAACGTAGGATGCATCACTATACACCACAAACTCTTTCCCTGATTCAGGTTGAACCAAGATAGGAGCTTGCGTTAAAGCTGCCTTAAGCTTCTCAAAAGCCTGCTGTCTCGCTTCCGTCCACTCATACTTAACATCCTTCTACAACAACTTCGTCAAAGGTGCAGCAATCTTTGAAAACCCGTCCACGAACCTCCGATAGTATCCTGCCAAACCAAGGAAACTACGGACTTCATGATCAGACTTAGGAGGCTTCCAATTCATCTCTGCCTCAATCTTTTGAGGATCAACACGAATTCCCTCAGCAGAAACAACATGACAAAGAAACACAACTTCTCTAAGCCAGAACTCAAATTTGCTCAACTTGGTATAAAGCTGATTCTCCAACAAAGCTTGCAACACAATTCTCAAATGCCCTTCATGCTCCTCCTCAGTACGAGAGTACACGAGCATATCATCAATGAACACCACAACAAATTTATCCAAGTATTCATGGAACACTCTATTCATCATGTCCATGAAAGCTGCAGGAGCATTCGTCAAACCAAACGGCATCACAAGAAACTCATAATGCCCATACCTCGTTCTGAAAGTTGTCTTTGGCACATCCACCTCCTTCACCTTCAGCTGATAATACCCTGACCTTAAGTCAATTTTAAAGAACACAGCCGCTCCCCGAAATTGATCAAAAAGATCATCAATTCTCAGCAACGGATACCGATTCTTGATAGTCAACTTGTTAAGCTGATGGTAATCAATGCACATTCTCATAGTGCCATCCTTTTTCTTCACAAACAAGACCGGTGCACCCCAAGGTGACACACTCGGCCGAATGAAACCACGATCAAGCAACTCCTGAAGTTGCGTCTTCAGCTCTTTCAACTCCTTAGGTGCCATTTGATAAGGAGTAATGGACACTGGAGTTGTGTTTTCATACAGCTCAATTCCAAACTCCACCTCACGATTAGGAGGCAATCCAGGCAACTCCTCCGGAAACACACCAGAAAACTCTCGCACCGTCCTGATATCTTGCACATGCAACTCTTTAGAGCTAGGATTCATCACAAAGGCTAAGTAAGCTTCACAACCTTGCCTCAGCATCCGGCTCGCTTCCAACGTAGACACCACATTGGCAAGAAACTTCACATTCTCACCAACCACCACCACTTCATAATCGTCTGCAAGTTTCAACGAAAGTCGCTTATTCTCAAAATCCACAACAGCTCGATGCTCAACAAGCCAATCCATACCAAGGATTACATCTAAATCATAAAAAGGAAGTTCCATAAGATAAACATGAAAAACATGGTCTTGCACAACCAAAAGACTCCTTCTATAAAGCTTTCGAGTCACAACAGTCTCACCAAAAGAACTAGTTACACGCATACCAACATCCAAAGACTCAACAGGAAAACCAAGCAATTGAGCATGTTCACGCAATATGTATGAGTGTGTAGATCCAGAATCAATCAAGGAAAGTAATGACAAGGATTGCAAAGTGAAAGTACCTGCGATCACATCTGTGTCATTCCTCCCCTCCCTCTGAGCATACATTCTGGCCTGGCCACCACCCTCAGGCTAGACAGCTACCACATGAGCCACATTCCTTCCACCATCCTCCTTGCGCTGGAAGTTACCACGGTCGCGCCCACGACCTCTCTATGGTGCAACAACTCTAGGAGCACGTCCCTGACCACAACCGGCCAACAGAGGACACTCCCTCCTCATGTGATGCGTCGAACCACAGTTCCAGCACGAATTACCGGTCACCACAACAGGAGCCTACACTTCCCTCACTGCTCGAGGACAATCACGCCTCTGATGACCACGCGATCCACATGCCCAACATGTGTTCTGATCAGCTCTCGCCCTGTCTCCCTGAACAGGCGCACCTTGCCCTCCACCTCCACGCCTAACTGAAGACTGGTACTTCTGATCACGTCCTCTCTTGTTCCGTCCGCAACCGGAACCATACTCAGCAGCTCGCTTGCCTGCACTAGAACCAACTCCTCCAAAAGATAACCCAAATTTAACTCAATGTCTTTAGCTCTACCAACCAGCACATCAAAGTCAGTGTACTCAGCAGCCAACATATAGGTCTTCACTTCCGTCACCAAACCATAACGGAAACGTTCACACTTCTCCCGCTCATCAGGGATAAGCTCAGGTGCGTACTGACTGAGTCGGACAAACTGAACCTCGTACTCAGACACTGACATGCTCCCTTGAGTAAGAGACATGAATTCCCTTTTCTTTTCATCCAAGTATCGTACACCCATATACCTCCTCTTGAACGCGTTCAGAAAGAACGTCCAAGTCACATCAGCATCCTCCATTCCGGAGATAGTGGTTGTCCACCAGGTATACGCATCGTCATGCAACAACGATATTACACAGCCCAGCTTCTGCACTTCATTGCAGTTCACTTGTCCCAAAATTCTCTTGGTACTTTCCAACCAAGACTCAGAACCTTCAGCAGACAAACCCCTAAACTCAGTCCCTCCCAGAGTGCGCAAGCGTTCCAGAGGTAATCTAACATTAGCATCTCCCTGATGCCCAGCTCCATGAGCTCCAGCTACCGCCGCCTGAAAGGCTCCAGCAATAGCCTGAATCAGCACTGTCATGTCAGGAGCAGCCTGCCCCTGCCCAGCTTCAGGTCCAACAACCCCAGCATCAGCACCAGCACCAGCTCCCTCACCCACAACACCACCACCACCAGGTGGAGGAGGTAAATCCACCACATTTTGAGCATTCTCTTCATTCTCATTTTGAGCCATAGCTCGCGTATTAATCCTCGTCTCTCTATGAGGTCCCATTTACTAAACGATGCAATCACAAAAGCAACAAACAAAGTCAGGCTCAACAAGGTAAGCAATCCAAGTACTCAAGCTCATTTTCAATTTAAAAAAATCATTTCATTAGCTTTGATATGGCAATGGGTCCCTCTAACATGCTTTACCACAGCATACACCACAACTGTAACATGCTTACAATTCATACATCATACCTTCACTCAACAAGCATAGAAAGCAATCATACACTTATCACCCACATAACCATTCCCAAATACTCGAGAACTCAGCTCTGATACCATCAAATGTAACCCCCTTAGCCCGGCCTAGACGGTTGACCCGAACTACGAAGATTACACAGGGAAAACAAAAGTCAACCCGAAAGTCAACCTTGATTAACGACCTTTTTTTTCTTTTTAATCTTGTCTATTGCATATAAACCCTAGGTGAACTCTTGAGATAAGCATACTCAAAAATCACAGCAATTGGAAAACAATTAGGGACTCAATTGCACAACTTACGAATTTAGGGACCAATTTGTAAATTCTGGAAATTATGAGGACTTAGCAAATTTTTGAGTTACCATTATGAAATTAGTCATGTTTCATGCCTCTCTCTCAAATTTCATCTCAAACGGACACTCTGAACACAAGCAATTGCATAAGCAAAGTTCAGGACTAAAATGTGCAGATTTCAAAACATTAAACCATGTAAATCAGTGCCCAACGGTCGGGTGTTCCGAAACGGAGAGTATTCGTTCCGAAACGTGGGACCGTTCTGAAACCTGTTGTGGAACAGGGCTTGACAGTAGCAAATCCGTTTCGGAACGACTCTACCCGTTTCGAAACGCCATGTCCATTTCAAGCCACCTGTTCCGAAACAGTAGCACCTGTTCCGATACGGGCTGCCCAGAAGTGCAGAATTTTTCTAGTTTATCACCCTTTCGATCCAACAAACACATACATAAGACCTCCTTATCATGCCAACAAGTCATCAAACATTAAGGGAACATATAAGCAACATCAAAACTCAATCATGGCATCATTTAAGGAAAATCCCGAATCTATAGGCATACATCCTATAATGAAAATCATGCAATCATCAAATCACCAAAACCAAATACAAAAGGCCCTTTACATGCTCCAAACACCATAGGCAATAAACCAAACTTAGGGAGTCCAAAACATCTCCTAAAAACACAATCTAGGTTCCTATTGCCGAATACCAAAAGTTAATAGTGTTGTGAAAATAGTCACCATACATGAGCTTAGACTTTCACTTGGATCCTTGACCTCCTTGCTGCCCTTAAAGCACTTCAATGCTCTGCATTATTGGTTCAAGAAAGAGAGAGCGTAAGCACATATTCTTAGTGAGGAACGCTCTAATAAAACAACACATTTAATTCAACAACACCTTTCCAAGGCCTTTAATTTCAAAACAACATTTATCATTCATCTATGCATACAAACCAAGCCTCTCATGCTTCAATTCAACAACATGTCATATTGGATTTCAAGTGATAATCCATAACCATTTTTCAACTCAAAACACAATCGGATACGCGGATTACAAGCGTTGTCCCATACGCTTCATACACACTACCAACTCTCAAGGTGGAGTTTACCGGTACAATCACAACCCCTCAACACCCGTGATGGAGTCTACGGTACAATCACAACCCCTCCACATCACTAGTTGGTAGTTGTATAACATCACTAACGAGAACACGGGACACACAACACAAGATCCACACATGGACTTTTAACCGCCATTGTGATCTTAACCATCTCGTTAGTGTACTTGGATGGAGTTTACGGTACAATCACAACCCCCGACATCCAAGGCGACTTTATTCACGGTGCACCCAATCCTATAGCCGGCTAACTATATCCGATTCAAGAACTTTTAAACCAACACATCACTTGCCAATATACATCATTTAACATCATCAATACACTATTTTAAAGCATTTAACAAAGCCATTAAATCATCATGCATCACTATGCATCAAAACCACATTTATCAATGTCAAACCAAGGATATCTTACCTTGAGCATCCTTCAACACATAGCTTACAAAACCAGCATTAAACATGTTAAAATATGCTTTCAAAACAGAATTTAAAACATGGAAAATAAACACATTGCATTCAACCATCTCATGGTTCTTCAACAAGAGATTTTCTCCAAAAACTTACTCTTGAGCTTAGCTAAGTTGTTTAGACTTAAACTAAGCTCCCATAACCTTCACCGATCAAGCCTCCGGATCAACACCACAAGGATCCGAAGATGTCTCCCATGTTTTAAACACATCAAAGCAGAGGATCAATGCATCATCATGCATTAAAATCTTCAGCCACAACACCTAAACTCGCTGCTCTCACCAAAACTCACATTTCGGCTACCAAACACAACCGAAATCACATCCAAACACCTCTACAACATTACCCAGCCAAGATCCATCAATTCCAATCATTCTTAGACATCAATTAACATCCAAAAAGAACCTAATCACGTCCTTATACCTCCAGCTATAGCAAAACATCAAAATCATCCCAAAAACCACCATTAACTCAAGCAAAAACTTAGGAAAATCAACCTATTCGGGATTGCATTGATTAAACCTCAATTACACATCATTTATTCATCCAAAATACATCAAGAAGACATCTCAAAACAGAGCCCAATCATTTAATACGAATTTATTCAAAATTAAATCCAAATCTTGCATTTTAAGCCAAAATCAAGATCACAACATTAAAACCTTTAATAAAACTCAAATTAAGGATTGAGAACTTGAGAATTTCAGTAAAGAACTGAGTATTTAGAGGAGAAGGACGTTCATACCTCTAAATGTGGATTTCCCCTTGTTTAGAGCCAAAATTCTTTAAAATTCAATAAGCAAATGATGAGGATTTGGTGTGGAAATGATTAGAAATCATTAGAGATTGGAATCTCAACTTTAAATGTGAAAATCAGAGGAAAAGT
Source organism: Hibiscus tridactylites (assembly GCA_958450335.1). Lineage (NCBI taxonomy): Eukaryota > Viridiplantae > Streptophyta > Magnoliopsida > Malvales > Malvaceae > Hibiscus > Hibiscus tridactylites. The sequence continues at coordinate 70,960,197 of OY288274.1, read as the reverse complement.
GGCTGGGGAAATGTGTTTGGCTGAGGGAAAATTGAGAGAAAAAGAAATGGGAAAATTTTGACAAAAGTTAGTTATAAAACCAAAATATCTATTTTTCCTGTAACCCCCTTAACCCGGCCTAGACGGTTGACCCGAATTAAGAAAGTCACACGGGGAAAACCAAAGTCAACCCGAAAGTCAACCTTGATTTACGACCCTTTTTTTTCTTTTTAATCTTGTCTAGATGCACATTAGTCCTAATTGTGGTCACACAAACATCATACATAAAGATCACAAACATCAGAGATCAATCAGGGACCCAATTGAACAAATTACAACTTTAGGGACCAAATTGTAATTTCTGATAATTAGAAGGACTTAACCCAAATTAATCTTACCAACTTGAAATTAGTCAGGTTTCATGCTTCTCTGTGAAATTTCAGCTCAAAAGGACTTCCCGAACTCATACAATTGCACAAACAAGTTTCAGGACCAAAACGCAAACAATTCAAAACATTTAACTGCCAATGTCAGCCCCCAACGGTCGACCGTTCCGAAACTGGCAAAGCCCGTTTCGAAACGCGGGCCGTTTCGCATGAAACCTGTTTCGAAATGGTGCCTACCGTTTCGGACGCCTGGGTTCATTCAAGGCACCCGTTCCGAAACAGTGTGCACTGTTCCGAAACGCCCTGCACAGATTGCAGCAAAATGCATTCTTAAACATGCAATTGACCATTCAAACATGCTCCAAATGCCACCAAACTTTACCAGCATGCAATTCAACATATATGAGACATACTAGCATCATCAATTCATCAAAACAACATCATATGCAAAAAGCCCCAAATCTATAGGCATGCTTCCTACACAAGCTAGCTATTCAAGCACAAACTTTCAAAACAAGCATGTAAAGATCCAACACAAAAACCAGCATTCTTATCATCATTCAACATACTTAGGGAGTTCCAAACACCTCCCAAAACATACACATTGGTCCCCCATTGCCAAATTACCAAAAGCTAAAATGTACTAACAAAACCTTCCATACATTGAGCTCTACTTTCACTTGAATGCTTGCCCTCCTTGCTGCCCTCAAGGTTCCCTAATGTTCTGCATTATTGAATTAAGAAAACGAAAGAGAGCGTAAGCAAAAGCTTAGTGAGGAATGCTCTTAAAAACCATTCAATAATGCATTTAAAAACATTTATAAATCATGCTTTAAATCAACCTTTGCACATGCTCAAAAGCATTCTTAAAACAAGCATCTCATGCTTCATAACATGTCATATTGGTTCAAGTGATAAATTCCATTTCTTTAAAACAAGTTCATCAACTTTCCCAAGGACTTTTAAACACCTTGGCCCCAAGGACTTTTAAACACCTTGGCCATGGACTTTTAACCACCATGAAAGAGGACCACACAAGGACTTTTAACCACCTTTGTGTCCATAACTTGATTCACCCCAAGGACTTTTAAACACCTTGGCCCCAAGGACTTTTAAACACCTTGGCCCCATGGACTTTTAAACACCATGGCCCCATGGACTTTTAAACACCATGGAAAGGAACACCTAAGGACTTTTAACCACCTTAGTGTCCGCAGCAAGAACCATCCAAGGACTTTTAACCACCTTGATGTTCTTAAGTAACAAGGCTCACTCAAGGACTTTTAACCACCTTAGTGACCTTAACCCTTTTTAAAACATCACTTGCCAATAAACATCATTTTCATCATTTAATCCACTGTTTTTAAGCATTAAACCAAGCCATATTCATCATGCATTTAAAAGCATCAAACCACATTTAATCAATGTACAAAAACAAGGAACTCTTACCTAGAGTTTCCTTCAACATATGGCTTACAACATCAGCAAATACCATGCTAAATCATGCTTTCAAAACAGTAATTAAAACATGCAATAAACCACTTTGCATCACAACAAAATCATGGCCACCACTAGAGAGTAATTCCGAAAACTTACACTTGAGCTTAGCAAAGTTGTTTAGACTTAAACTAAGCTCCCAAGACATTGGTTTCAAAGCCGAGAACCCAATTTCACACACGCACTCACCGATTCCACTTTGCTTCAAGCAAAAGCACCAAATCAAGCTTCCGGATCAACAACTCTTGGATCCAAAGATGCCTCCCCTGTTTCAACACATCAAAGCATATGATTAATGCATCATCATGCATTAATTGCTTCAATGAAAGCACCTAAACTCGCTGCTCTCATCCACACACCTTTTTCAGCCACCAAACACAACTGCAAATGCATCCAAACCACTTCTAAACAAAGCCCAGCCATAAACCAGCAAAACCACACATCCTTTAACATCATATAACATCTAAAAACAACCTATTAACATCCTTATACCTCCAGCAACATCAGATCCACAAGATCACCTCAAAAACAACCTTGAATCACAAGCTAAACTTAGGAAACTCAACCTATCCGGGATTGCATTAATCAAAACTCAATTCCTTATCAATTTAGAGTTCATTTAACATCAAAAACACATCTCAAATCACAGATTAATCAGATGTAACGAAAATCATCAAAAATCACCAAATCTTGCATTATAAGCCAAGATCCATTTCACCACTTAAAAACCTTTAATAAAACATCAATTAAGGATTGAAAACTTAGGAATTTCAGTAAAGAACTGATAGTTTAGAGGAGAAGGACGTTCTTACCTCCAAACTTGAGTTTCTCCTCTTTTTGGAATCAAAAACCTTGTTGAATCAAGTAGCAAATGGTGAGGTTTTGTAGATACTATGATTAGGAATCAAAAGAGAGTTGAAAGGAGGAATTTAGGTGAGAAAAACAGATCAAATTCTCTAGAGAGAAAGTGTTTGGGTTGAGAGAAAATGAAAGAAAGAAAATAGGAAAGTTAGTTATCCAAAATAGCCAAATGGCTTTCCCTCCACTTTTAATATGATTTAAAATCAGAATATAGCTTAAAATATCTTAGAAAAATCTGGAGAAACTACTTTTGGAATAATAGCTCCTTAAAGATTCAAAGTTCCAACCCTTTATAAAACAGTCACACAACTTTCAAAAATTACATTTTGGTCACTAGCCAAAATGTCACACTTCCAACACTAATTTTCCAAAATTGATTTCACAGTTCACTTAATTATATTAAAAGATGAGTTTAGAACATTTTTCCATATTTTTAATGCAACCCGAACTAGGCTTTCCTAATTTCACCTCTTTAGATTCGAACAACACTTTGACCAAACCGGTCAACGCCCAAAACTCCTAAGCCCAAAATCGGGGCGTTACAACTCTCCCCCCCTTAAGAAATTTCGCCCTCGAAATTTACCTGAAGGAAAGAGATAAGGAAACTGCTTCAGCATGTCTTCCTTCCGCTCCCACGTGGCTTCCTCAACACCTCGATGCTTCCACAGCACCTTCACCAATTCAATGGTCTTGCCACGAAGAACCTTGCTATCCGAATCCAGAACCTTCACCGGTTCCTCATCATAGGTCAAATCCGGATTCAAAACCACTTCCTCCACAGGCATCACATGCGAAGGATCAGATCTATACTTCCGGAGCATAGAAACATGGAACACATCATGAATCTTCTCCAACTCTTGAGGTAACCTCAACCGATATGCAACAGGACCCACACGCTCAACCACCTCATATGGTCCAATGTACCTAGGGCTCAACTTACCATTTCGGCCAAACCTCATCACCTTCTTCCAAGGCGAAACCTTAAGGAACACACGGTCACCCACCGCATACTTTATCTCCTTACGCTTCAAATCCGCGTAAGACTTTTGCCGATCAGAGGCAGCCTTCAACCGCTCACAAATGAGCTTCACCTTCTCGGTGGTCCCTTTCAATAAAGCCGGCATCGAAACCAACTTTTGACCAGTTTCAGCCCAACAAAGAGGAGTCCTACACTTCCTCCCATACAGAGCCTCATAAGGTGCCATCTGTATACTCGCCTGATAACTATTGTTATAAGCGAACTCATCCAAAGGCAGATGCTTCTCCCAAGAACCTTGGAACTCAATCACACAGCATCTCAACATATCCTCCAAGATCTGAATAACCCGCTCAGACTGACCATCCGACTGAGGATGATATGATGTACTGAAATGCAACCTTGTACCCAGAGCTTGAAGCAAACACTGCCAAAAACGCGATGTGAACCTCGGATCCCTATCCGACACAATCGACTTAGGCACACCATGCAGCCGCACAATCTCAGCAATGTACAGCTCTGCCAGTTTATCCAAAGAAAACGTAGTATGCACAGGCAAGAAATGCGCACACTTCGTCAGGCGATCCACAATCACCCAAATAGAATTCTTCTTCGAAGGAGACAAAGGTAAACAAGATACAAAATCCATGGTAACCCTTTCCCACTTCCATTTAGGGATTTTCAACGGTTGCAACAACCCAGAAGGAACTTGATGTTCAGCCTTAACTCGCTGACACACCAAACACTTGCTCACAAACTCTGCAACATCCTTCTTCAAACCCACCCAATAGTACTCATCACGAAGATCACGATACATCTTAGTACTACCAGGGTGCATAGCAAAAGGACTACTATGACCTTCAGTCAGAATAGCACGCCTCAACTCAGCATCAGCAGGCACTACTATCCGACTACCAAAACACAACACACCATCATCATTAAAGCAGAAATCCGAAGGTCTACCCTCCACGATATCCTGAACATGAGACACCAAGGAATCATCCAGCAACTGCTTTTTCTTGATCAACTGAACCAAAGATGGCTTCACTTGCAACTCAGCAACAAGACCACCATCTCGCGATATGCTCAAGCTAGAAAACATAGCCCTCAGCTCAACAGCTACCTTCCTACTCAAGGCATCCACAACAACATTAGCCTTTCCAGGATGATACTCAATCGTCAGATCATAATCCTTAAGCAACTCCAACCAACGCCGCTGCCTAAGATTCAACTCCTTCTGAGACATTAGATACCTCAAATTCTTGTGATCCGTGTACACAGTACACTTCTCACCATACAGATAATGTCTCCAGATCTTCATAGCAAAAACCACTGCAGCCAGCTCAATGTCATGCGTAGGATAGTTGCGCTCATGCACTTTCAACTGCCGCGATGCATAAGCCACAACCTTACCCTCTTGCATCAGCACACATCCCAAACCAACATAGGATGCATCACTATAGACCACAAACTCTTTCCCTGATTCAGGCTGAACCAAGATAGGAGCTTGCATCAAAGCCGCCTTAAGCTTCTCAAAAGCCTGTTGTCTCGCTTCCGTCCACTCATACTTAACATCCTTTTGCAACAGCTTCGTCAAAGGAGCAGCAATCTTGGAAAAACCATCCACAAACCTTCGGTAGTATCCCGCCAAACCAAGGAAACTACGGACCTCATGAACAGACTTAGGAACTTTCCAGTTCATCACCACCTCAATCTTCTGAGGATCAACATGAATCCCCTCAGCTGAGACCACATGCCCAAGAAACACCACCTCCTTAAGCCAGAACTCACACTTGCTCAGCTTAGCATAAAGCTGATTCTCCAACAAAGCTTGCAGCACAATCCTCAAATGCTCTTCGTGCTCCTCCTCAGTACGCGAGTACACGAGGATATCATCAATGAATACCACAACGAACTTGTCCAGGTATTCATGAAACACACGATTCATCATGTCCATGAAAGCAGCAGGAGCATTTGTCAAACCAAACGGCATCACAAGAAACTCATAATGCCCATACCTTGTCCTGAAAGCTGTCTTACGCACATCCACATCCTTCACCTTCAACTGATAATACCCTGACCTCAAGTCAATCTTAGAGAACACAGCAGCTCCCCGAAATTGATCAAAGAGATCATCAATCCTCGGCAAAGGATACCGATTCTTGATAGTCAACTTGTTCAGCTGACGATAATCAATGCACATCCTCATAGTGCCATCTTTCTTCTTCACAAACAAGACTGGTGCACCCCAAGGTGACACACTCGGCCGGATGAAACCACGATCTAGCAGCTCTTGCAACTGTGTCTTCAGCTCCTTCAGCTCCTTAGGTGCCATTCTATAGGGAGTAATGGACATAGGTGTTGTATTCTCATACAGCTCAATTCCAAACTCCACCTCGCGATTAGGAGGTAAACCAGGCAACTCCTCAGGAAAAACACCAGGAAACTCCTTCACAACCCTGATATCTTGCACCCTCAACTCCTTAGAGCTAGGATTCATCACAAAAGCTAGATAAGCTTCGCAACCCTGCCTCAGCATCCTACTCGCCTCCAAGGTAGACACCACATTGGCAAGAAACTTCACATTCTCACCAACAACAACAACTTCATAATCATCCGCAAGCTTAAGCGAAACTCGCTTATTTTCACAATCCACAACAGCACGATGCTCAGCAAGCCAATCCATACCAAGGATCACATCAAAACCATAGAAGGGCAACTCCATAAGATCAATATGAAAAACATGTTCTTGAACAACCAAGGGACACCTTTTATAAAGCTTTCGAGTCACAACAGATTCACCAAAAGAACTAGTGACACGAACACCAACATCCAAAGACTCAACAGGCAAACCAAGCAATTCAGCATGTTCACGCAAAATGTATGAATGCGTAGATCCAGAATAGCCACAACATGGGCTACTCCACGACCACCTTCCTCTCTCCTCTGGAAATTACCACGGCCGCGCCCACGACCTCTCTGTGGTGCAGCAACAACAGGAGCACGCTCTTGGCCACCAGCCAACCTCGGACAATCTCGCCTCAAGTGGTCTACAGAACCACAATTCCAGCATCCATTACCAGCTGCCGCAACAGGAGCTTGCACCTCCCTCACAGCACGAGGACAGTCACGCTTCATGTGACCACGTGAACCACAGATCCAACAAGCACTCGGATCAGCTCTAGCATTACCTCCTCTAGCAGGTGCACCACCACCTCTCTTGGCTGAGGACTGATACTTCTGATAACATCCCCTCTTGTTCCATCCACTTCAGGAACCAAACTCAGCAGCTCTCTTGCCAGAACTCGCTCCAGCAGTTCTCGCAGATAAACCCAAGTTCATCTCAATGTCCTTGGCTCGGCCCACCAACACATCAAAATCATCATATTCAGTTGCCAGCACATACATTTTCACGTCCGTCACAAGACCATAACGGAACCTCTCGCACCTTGCTCGCTCATCAGGTATCAGCTCCGGTGAATACTGACTGAGTCGCACAAACTGCACCTCATACTCAGCCACACTCATGCTCCCTTGGGTAAGAGACATGAATTCACGCTTTTTCTCATCAAGATATCTCACTCCCAGATATCTCCGCTTGAACACATTCTGGAAGAATGTCCAAGTAACATCAGCTTCAGCCATTCCAGCTATGGTGGTCGTCCACCACGTATACGCATCGTCCTGCAGCAAGGACACAACACAACCCAGCTTTTGCACATCTGTGCAGCTCATCTGACCCAAGATACGCTTGGTACTCTCTAGCCAAGCTTCAGAACTCTCAGCCGACATACCCCTGAACTCAGTCCCACCAAGACTGCGCAGACGCTCCAAAGGTAGTCTAACTCCAGCATCTCCCTGATGCCCAGCTCCTTGAGCTCCAGCTACTGCTGCTCGAAAAGCACCCGCAATAACTTGTACCAACATAGACATATCAGGCATAGCTTGCCCCTGACCAACCTCAGGTCCAACAGCTCCAGCACCAGCTGCAGCTTTAGCTCTCTCACCTCCAGCACCACCACCAGGCGGAGGAGGGGGTAACACCGCACTACCCGTGTTCTCTTCGTTCTCGTTCTCATTAGGAACCGTAGCTCCCACACTACCTCGTAACTCTCTACGTGGTGCCATACTTTTACCATGCAATCACAATGCAAATAAAACAAGTCAGGCCCAGCAAGGTAAGCAATCCAAGTATTCAAGCTCAATTTCATTCAAAATCAACATCATTTCATTAGCTTTTGTTTGGCAATGGGTACCCTCAACATGCTACATCACAGCATACAATTCAATTGCATCCAAATCACAAGCCATTAAACATGCTTTCGATCAACAAGCATACAAGCCAAACATACTTCAATCATGAATACATTCATTCCCAATTACTCGAGAACTCAGCTCTGATACCACCAAATGTAACCCCCTTAACCCGGCCTAAACGGTTGACCCGAATTAAGAAAGTCACACGGGGAAAACCAAAGTCAACCCGAAAGTCAACCTTGATTAACGACCCTTTTTTTTTCTTTTTAATCTTGTCTAGATGCACATTAGTCCTAATTGTGATCACACAAACATCATACACAAAGATCACAAACATCAGAGATCAATCAGGGACCCAATTGAACAAATTAAAACTTTAGGGACCAAATTGTAATTTCTGATAATTAGAAGGACTTAACCCAAATTAATCTTACCAACTTGAAATTAGTCAGGTTTCATGATTCTCTGTGAAATTTCAGCTCAAAAGGACTTCCCGAACTCATACAATTGCACAAACAAGTTTCAGGACCAAAACGCAAACAATTCAAAACATTTAACTGTCAATGGCAGCCCCCAACGGTCGACCGTTCCGAAACGGGCAAAGCCCGTTTCGAAACGCGGGTCGTTCCGCAACGGGTTCCGGAACACGGGCTGGCAGTGGCCAAACCGTTTCGAAACGGTGCCTACCGTTTCGGACGCCTGGGTTCATTCAAGGCACCCGTTCCGAAACGGTGTGCACAGTTCCGAAACGCCCTGCACAGATTGCAGCAAAATGCATTCTTAAACATGCAATTGACCATTTAAACATGCTCCAAATGCCACCAAACTTTACCAGCATGCAATTCAACATATATGAGACATACTAGCATCATCAATTCATCAAAACAACACCATATGCAAAAAGCCCCAAATCTATAGGCATGCTTCCTACACAAGCTAGCTATTCAAGCACAAACTTTCAAAACAAACATGTAAAGATCCAACACAAAAACCAGCATTCTTATCATCATTCAACATACTTAGGGAGTTCCAAACACCTCCCAAAACATACACATTGGTCCCCCATTGCCAAATTACCAAAAGCTAAAATGTACTAACAAAACCTTCCATACATTGAGCTCTACTTTCACTTGAATGCTTGCCCTCCTTGCTGCCCTCAAGGTTCCCTAATGTACTGCATTATTGAATTAAGAAAACGAAAGAGAGCGTAAGCAAAAGCTTAGTGAGGAATGCTCTTAAAAACCATTCAATAATGCATTTAAAAACATTTATAAATCATGCTTTAAATCAACCTTTGCACATGCTCAAAAGCATACTTAAAACAAGCATCTCATGCTTCATAACATAACATGTCATATTGGTTCAAGTGATAAATTCCATTTCTTTAAAACAAGTTCATCAACTTTCCCAAGGACTTTTAAACACCTTGGCCATGGACTTTTAACCACCATGAAAGAGGACCACACAAGGACTTTTAACCACCTTTGTGTCCATAACTTGATTCACCCCAAGGACTTTTAAACACCTTGGCCCCAAGGACTTTTAAACACCTTGGCCCCATGGACTTTTAAACACCATGGCCCCATGGACTTTTAAACACCATGGAAAGGATCACCTAAGGACTTTTAACCACCTTAGTGTCCGCAACAAGAACCATCCAAGGACTTTTAACCACCTTGATGTTCTTAAGTAACAAGGCTCACTCAAGGACTTTTAACCACCTTAGTGACCTTAACCCTTTTTAAGACATCACTTGCCAATATACATCATTTTCATCATTTAATCCACTGTTTTTAAGCATTAAACCAAGCCATATTCATCATGCATTTAAAAGCATCAAACCACATTTAATCAATGTACAAAAACAAGGAACTCTTACCTAGAGTTTCCTTCAACATATGGCTTACAACATCAGCAAATACCATGCTAAATCATGCTTTCAAAACAGTAATTAAAACATGCAATAAACCACTTTGCATCACAACAAAATTATGGCCACCACTAGAGAGTAATTCCGAAAACTTACACTTGAGCTTAGCAAAGTTGTTTAAACTTAAACTAAGCTCCCAAGACATTGGTTTCAAAGCCGAAAACCCAATTTCACACACGCACTCACCGATTCCACTTTGCTTCAAGCCAAAGCACCAAATCAAGCTTCCGGATCAACAACTCTTGGATCCAAAGATGCCTCCCCTGTTTCAACACATCAAAGCAGAGGATTAATGCATCATCATGCTTTAATTGCTTCAATGAAAGCACCTAAACTCGCTGCTCTCATCCACACACCATTTTCGGCCACCAAACACAACCGAAAATGCATCCAAACCACTTCTAAACAATGCCCAGCCATAAACCAGCAAAACCACACATCCTTTAACATCATATAACATCTAAAACCAACCTATTAACATCCTTATACCTCCAGCCACATCAGATCCACAAGATCACCTCAAAAACAACCTTGAATCAAAAGCTAAACTTAGGAAACTCAACCTATCCGGGATTGCATTAATCAAAACTCAATTCCTTATCAATTTAGAGTTCATTTAACATCAAAAACACATCTCAAATCACAGATTAATCAGATCTAACGAAAATCATCAAAAATCACCAAATCTTGCATTATAAGCCAAGATCCATTTCACCACTTAAAAACCTTTAATAAAACATCAATTAAGGATTGAAAACTTAGGAATTTCAGTAAAGAACTGATAGTTTAGAGGAGAAGGACGTTCTTACCTCCAAACTTGAGTTTCTCCTCTTTTTGGAATCAAAAACCTTGTTGAATCAAGTAGCAAATGGTGAGGTTTTGTAGATACTATGATTAGGAATCAAAAGAGAGTTGAAAGGAGGAATTTAGGTGAGAAAATCAGATCAAATTCTCTGGAGAGAAAGTGTTTGGGTTGAGAGAAAATGAGAGAAAGAAAATAGGAAAGTTAGTTATCCAAAATAGCCAAATGGCTTTCCCTCCACTTTTAATATGATTTAAAATCAGAATATAGCTTAAAATATCTTAGAAAAATCTGGAGAAACTACTTTTGGAATAATAGCTCCTTGAAGATTCAAAGTTCCAACCCTTTATAAAACAGTCACCAAACTTTCAAAAATTACATTTTGGTCACTAGCCAAAATGTCACACTTCCAAAACTCATTTTCCAAAATTGATTTCACAGTTCACTTAATTATATTAAAAGATGATTTTAGAACATTTTTCCATATTTTTAATGCAACCCGAACTAGGCTTTCCTAATTTCACCTCTTTAGATTCGAACAGCACTTTGACCAAACCAGTCAACGCCCAAAACTCCTAAGCCCAAAACCGGGGCGTTACAACTCTCCCCCCCTTAAGAAATTTCGTCCTCGAAATTTACCTGAAGGAAAGAGATAAGGAAACTGCTTCAGCATGTCTTCCTTCTGCTCCCATGTGGCTTCCTCAACACCTCGATGCTTCCACAGCACCTTCACCAATTCAATGGTCTTGCCACGAAGAACCTTGCTATCCGAATCCAGAACCTTCACCGGTTCCTCATCATAGGTCAAATCCGGATTCAAAACCACTTCCTCCACAGGCATCACATGCGAAGGATCAGATCTATACTTCCGGAGCATAGAAACATGGAACACATCATGAATCTTCTCCAACTCTTGAGGTAACCTCAACCGATACGCAACAGGACCCACACGCTCAACCACCTCATATGGTCCAATGTACCTCGGGCTCAACTTACCCTTTCGGCCAAACCTCATCACCTTCCTCCAAGGCGAAACCTTAAGGAACACACGGTCACCCACCGCATACTCTATCTCCTTACGCTTCAAATCCGCATAAGACTTTTGCCGATCAGAGGCAGCCTTCAACCGCTCACAAATGAGCTTCACCTTCTCGGTGGTCCTTTTCAACAAACCCGGCATCGAAACCAACTTTTGACCAGTTTCAGCCCAACAAAGAGGACTCCTACACTTCCTCCCATACAGAGCCTCATAAGGTGCCATCTGTATACTCGCCTGATAACTATTGTTATAAGCGAACTCAACCAAAGGCAGATGCTTCTCCCAAGAACCTTGGAACTCAATCACGCAGCATCTCAACATATCCTCCAAGATCTGAATAACCCGCTCAGACTGACCATCCGACTAAGGATGATATGATGTACTGAAATGCAACCTTGTACCCAGAGCTTGATGCAAACACTGCCAAAAACGCGATGTGAACCTCGGATCCCTATCCGACACAATCGACTTAGGCACACCATGCAGCCGCACAATCTCAGCAATGTACAGCTCTGCCAGTTTATCCAAAGAAAATGTAGTATGCACAGGCAAGAAATGTGCACACTTCGTCAGGTGATCCACAATCACCCAAACAGAATTCTTCTTCGAAAGAGACAAAGGTAAACCAGATACAAAATCCATTGTAACCCTTTCCCACTTCCATTCAGGGATTTTCAACGGTTGCAACAACCCAGAAGGAACCTGATGTTCAGCCTTAACTCGCTGACACACCAAACACTTGCTCACAAACTCTACAACATCCTTCTTCAAACCCACCCAATAGTACTCATCACGAAGATCACGATACATCTTAGTACTACCAGGGTGCATAGCAAAAGGACTACTATGACCTTCAGTCAGAATAGCACGCCTCAACTCAGCATCAGCAGGCACTACTATCCGACTACCAAAACACAACACACCATCATCATTAAAGCAGAAATCCGAAGGTCTACCCTCCGCGATATCCTGAACATGAGACACCAAGGAATCATCCAGCAACTGCTTTTTCTTGATCAACTGAACCAAAGATGGCTTCACTTGCAACTCAGCAACAAGACCACCATCTCGCGATATGCTCAAGCTAGCAAACATAGCCCTCAGCTCAACAGCTACCTTCCTACTCAAGGCATCCGCAACAACATTAGCCTTTCCAGGATGATACTCAATCGTCAGATCATAATCCTTGAGCAACTCCAACCAACGCCGCTGCCTAAGATTCAACTCCTTCTGAGACATCAGATACCTCAAACTCTTATGATCCGTGTACACAGTACACTTCTCACCATACAGATAATGTCTCCAGATCTTCAGAGCAAAAACCACTGCAGCCAGCTCAATGTCATGCGTAGGATAGTTGCGCTCATTCACTTTCAACTGCCGCGATGCATAAGCCACAACCTTACCCTCTTGCATCAGCACACATCCCAAACCAACATAGGATGCATCACTATAGACCACAAACTCTTTCCCTGATTCAGGCTGAACCAAGATAGGAGCTTGCATCAAAGCCGCCTTAAGCTTCTCAAAAGCCTGTTGTCTCGCTTCCGTCCACTCATACTTAACATCCTTTTGCAACAGCTTCGTCAAAGGAGCAACAATCTTGGAAAAACCATCCACAAACCTTCGGTAGTATCCCGCCAAACCAAGGAAACTACAGACCTCATGAACAGACTTAGGAACTTTCCAGTTCATCACCACCTCAATCTTCTGAGGATCAACATGAATCCCCTCAGCTGAGACCACATGCCCAAGAAACACCACCTCCTTAAGCCAGAACTCACACTTGCTCAGCTTAGCATAAAGCTGATTCTCCAACAAAGCTTGCAACACAATCCTCAAATGCTCTTCGTGCTCCTCCTCAGTACGCGAGTACACGAGGATATCATCAATGAATACCACAACGAACTTGTCCAGGTATTCATGAAACACACGATTCATCATGTCCATGAAAGCAGCAGGAGCATTTGTCAAACCAAACGGCATCACAAGAAACTCATAATGCCCATACCTTGTCCTGAAAGCTGTCTTACGCACATCCACATCCTTCACCTTCAACTGATAATACCCTGACCTCAAGTAAATCTTAGAGAACACAGCAGCTCCCCGAAATTGATCAAAGAGATCATCAATCCTCGGCAAAGGATACCGATTCTTGATAGTCAACTTGTTCAGCTGACGATAATCAATGCACATCCTCATAGTGCCATCTTTCTTCTTCACAAACAAGACTGGTGCACCCCAAGGTGACACACTCGGCCGGATGAAACCACGATCTAGCAGCTCTTGCAACTGTGTCTTCAGCTCCTTCAGCTCCTTAGGTGCCATTCTATAGGGAGTAATGGACATAGGTGTTGTATTCTCATACAGCTCAATTCCAAACTCCACCTCGCGATTAGGAGGTAAACCAGGCAACTCCTCAGGAAAAACACCAGGAAACTCCTTCACAACCCTGATATCTTGCACCCTCAACTCCTTAGAGCTAGGATTCATCACAAAAGCTAGATAAGCTTCGCAACCCTGCCTCAGCATCCTACTCACCTCCAAGGTAGACACCACATTGGCAAGAAACTTCACATTCTCACCAACCACAACAACTTCATAATCATCCGCAAGCTTAAGCGAAACTCGCTTATTTTCACAATCCACAATAGCACGATGCTCAGCAAGCCAATCCATACCAAGGATCACATCAAAACAATAGAAGGGCAACTCCATAAGATCAACATGAAAAACATGTTCTTGAACAACCAAGGGACACCTTTTATAAAGCTTTCGAGTCACAACAGTTTCACCAAAAGAACTAGTGACACGAACATCAACATCCAAAGACTCAACAGGCAAACCAAGCAATTCAGCATGTTCACGCAAAATGTATGAATGCGTAGATCCAGAATCAATCAAAGAAAGCAATGACAAGGATTGCAAAGTAAAGGTACCTGCAAACACATCCGCATCATTCCTTCCCTCCCGCTGAGCATACACCCTAGCTTGGCCTCCACCTTCAGGCTGAATAGCCACAACATGGGCTACTCCACGACCACCTTCCTCTCTCCTCTGGAAATTACCACGGCCGCGCCCACGACCTCTCTGTGGTGCAGCAACAACAGGAGCACGCTCTTGGCCACCAGCCAACCTCGGACAATCTCGCCTCAAGTGGTCTACAGAACCACAATTCCAGCATCCATTACCAGCTGCCGCAACAGGAGCTTGCACCTCCCTCACAACACGAGGACAGTCACGCTTCATGTGACCACATGAACCACAGATCCAACAAGCACTCGGATCAGCTCTAGCATTACCTCCTCTAGCAGGTGCACCACCACCTCTCTTGGCTGAGGACTGATACTTCTGATTACGTCCCCTCTTGTTCCGTCCACTTCCGGAACCAAACTCAGCAGCTCTCTTGCTAGAACTCGCTCCAGCACTTCACGCAGATAAACCCAAGTTCATCTCAATGTCCTTGGCTCGGCCCACCAACACATCAAAATCATCATATTCAGTTGCCAGCACATACATTTTCACGTCCGTCACAAGACCATAACGGAACCTCTCGCACCTTGCTCGCTCATCAGGTATCAGCTCCGGTGCATACTGACTGAGTCGCACAAACTGCACCTCATACTCAGCCGCACTCATGCTCCCTTGGGTAAGAGACATGAATTCACGCTTTTTCTCATCAAGATATCTCACTCCCAGATATCTCCGCTTGAACACATTCTGAAAGAATGTCCAAGTAACATCAGCTTCAGCCATTCCAGCTATGGTGGTCGTCCACCACGTATACGCATCGTCCTGCAGCAAGGACACAACACAACCCAGCTTTTGCATATCTGTGCAGCTCATCTGACCCAAGATACGCTTGGTACTCTCTAGCCAAGCTTCAGAACTCTCAGCCGACATACCCCTGAACTCAGTCCCACCAAGACTGCACAGACGCTCCAAAGGTAGTCTAACTCCAGCATCTCCCTGATGCCCAGCTCCTTGAGCTCCAGCTACTGCTGCTCGAAAAGCACCCGCAATAGCTTGTACCAACATAGACATATCAGGCATAGCTTGCCCCTAACCAACCTCAGGTCCAGCAGCTCCAGCACCAGCTGCAGCTTCAGCTCTCTCACCTCCAGCACCACCACCAAGCGGAGGAGGGGGTAACACCGCACTACCCGTGTTCTCTTCGTTCTCGTTCTCATTAGGAACCGTAGCTCGCACACTACCTCGTAACTCTCTACGTGGTGCCATACTTTTACCATGCAATCACAATGCAAATAAAACAAGTCAGGCCCAGCAAGGTAAGCAATCCAAGTATTCAAGCTCAATTTCATTCAAAATCAACATCATTTCATTAGCTTTTGTTTGGCAATGGGTACCCTCAACATGCTACATCACAACATACAATTCAATTGCATCCAAATCACAAGCCATTAAACATGCTTTCGATCAACAAGCATACAAGCCAAACATACTTCAATCATGCATACATTCATTCCCAATTACTCGAGAACTCAGCTCTGATACCACCAAATGTAACCCCCTTAACCCGGCCTAGACGGTTGATCCGAATTAAGAAAGTCACACGGGGAAAACCAAAGTCAACCCGAAAGTCAACCTTGATTAACGACCCTTTTTTTTCTTTTTAATCTTGTCTAGATGCACATTAGTCCTAATTGTGATCACACAAACATCATACACAAAGATCACAAACATCAGAGATCAATCAGGGACCCAATTGAACAAATTACAACTTTAGGGACCAAATTGTAATTTCTGATAATTAGAAGGACTTAACCCAAATTAATCTTACCAACTTGAAATTAGTCAGGTTTCATGCTTCTCTTTGAAATTTCAGCTCAAAAGAACTTCCCGAACTCATAAAATTGCACAAACAAGTTTCAGGACCAAAACGCAAACAATTCAAAACATTTAACTGCCAATGGCAGCCCCCAACGGTCGACCGTTCCGAAACAGGCAAAGCCCGTTTCGAAACGCGGGTCGTTCCGCAACGGGTTCCGGAACACGGGTTGGCAGTGGCCAAACCGTTTCAAAACGGTGCCTACCGTTTCGGACGCCTGGGTTCATTCAAGGCACCCGTTCCGAAACGGTGTGCACTCTTCCGAAACGCCCTGCACAGATTGCAGCAAAATGCATTCTTAAACATGCAATTGACCATTCAAACATGCTCCAAATGCCACCAAACTTTACCAGCATGCAATTCAACATATATGAGACATACTAGCATCATCAATTCATCAAAACAACATCATATGCAAAAAGCCCCAAATCTATAGGCATGCTTCCTACACAAGCTAGCTATTCAAGCACAAACTTTCAAAACAAGCATTTAAAGATCCAACACAAAAACCAGCATTCTTATCATCATTCAACATACTTAGGGAGTTCCAAACACCTCCCAAAACATACACATTGGTCCCCCATTGCCAAATTACCAAAAGCTAAAATGTACTAACAAAACCTTCCATACATTGAGCTCTACTTTCACTTGAATGCTTGCCCTCCTTGCTGCCCTCAAGGTTCCCTAATGTACTGCATTATTGAATTAAGAAAACGAAAGAGAGCGTAAGCAAAAGCTTAGTGAGGAATGCTCTTAAAAACCATTCAATAATGCATTTAAAAACATTTATAAATCATGCTTTAAATCAACCTTTGCACATGCTCAAAAGCATACTTAAAACAAGCATCTCATGCTTCATAACATAACATGTCATATTGGTTCAAGTGATAAATTCCATTTCTTTAAAACAAGTTCATCAACTTTCCCAAGGACTTTTAAACACCTTGGCCCCAAGGACTTTTAAACACCTTGGCCATGGACTTTTAACCACCATGAAAGAGGACCACACAAGGACTTTTAACCACCTTTGTGTCCATAACTTGATTCACCCCAAGGACTTTTAAACACCTTGGCCCCAAGGACTTTTAAACACCTTGGCCCCATGGACTTTTAAACACCATGGCCCCATGGACTTTTAAACACCATGGAAAGGATCACCTAAGGACTTTTAACCACTTTAGTGTCCGCAACAAGAACCATCCAAGGACTTTTAACCACCTTGATGTTCTTAAGTAACAAGGCTCACTCAAGGACTTTTAACCACCTTAGTGACCTTAACCCTTTTTAAAACATCACTTGCCAATATACATCATTTTCGTCATTTAATCCACTGTTTTTAAGCATTAAACCAAGCCATATTCATCATGCATTTAAAAGCATCAAACCACATTTAATCAATGTACAAAAACAAGGAACTCTTACCTAGAGTTTCCTTCAACATATGGCTTACAACATCAGCAAATACCATGCTAAATCATGCTTTCAAAACAGTAATTAAAACATGCAATAAACCACTTTGCATCACAACAAAATTATGGCCACCACTAGAGAGTAATTCCGAAAACTTACACTTGAGCTTAGCAAAGTTGTTTAGACTTAAACTAAGCTCCCAAGACATTGGTTTCAAAGCCGAAAACCCAATTTCAAACACGCACTCACCGATTCCACTTTGCTTCAAGCCAAAGCACCAAATCAAGCTTCCGGATCAACAACTCTTGGATCCAAAGATGCCTCCCCTGTTTCAACACATCAAAGCAGAGGATTAATGCATCATCATGCATTAATTGCTTCAATGAAAGCACCTAAACTCGCTGCTCTCATCCACACACCATTTTCGGCCACCAAACACAACCGAAAATGCATCCAAACCACTTCTAAACAAAGCCCAGCCATAAACCAGCAAAACCACACATCCTTTAACATCATATAACATCTAAAAACAACCTATTAACATCCTTATACCTCCAGCCACATCAGATCCACAAGATCACCTCAAAAACAACCTTGAATCACAAGCTAAACTTAGGAAACTCAACCTATCCGGGATTGCATTAATCAAAACTCAATTCCTTATCAATTTAGAGTTCATTTAACATCAAAAATACATCTCAAATCACAGATTAATTAGATCTAACGAAAATCATCAAAAATCACCAAATCTTGCATTATAAGCCAAGATCCATTTCACCACTTAAAAACCTTTAATAAAACATCAATTAAGGATTGAAAACTTAGGAATTTCAGTAAAGAACTGATAGTTTAGAGGAGAAGGACGTTCTTACCTCCAAACTTGAGTTTCTCCTCTTTTTGGAATCAAAAACCTTGTTGAATCAAGTAGCAAATGGTGAGGTTTTGTAGATACTATGATTAGGAATCAAAAGAGAGTTGAAAGGAGGAATTTAGGTGAGAAAATCAGATCAAATTCTCTGGAGAGAAAGTGTTTGGGTTGAGAGAAAATGAGAGAAAGAAAATAGGAAAGTTAGTTATCCAAAATAGCCAAATGGCTTTCCCTCCACTTTTAATATGATTTAAAATCAGAATATAGCTTAAAATATCTTAGAAAAATCTGGAGAAACTACTTTTAGAATAATAGCTCCTTAAAGATTCAAAGTTCCAACCCTTTATAAAACAGTCACCAAACTTTCAAAAATTACATTTTGGTCACTAGCCAAAATGTCACACTTCCAAAACTCATTTTCCAAAATTGATTTCACAGTTCACTTAATTATATTAAAAGATGATTTTAGAACATTTTTCCATATTTTTAATGCAACCCGAACTAGGCTTTCCTAATTTCACCTCTTTAGATTCGAACAGCACTTTGACCAAACCGGTCAACGCCCAAAACTCCTAAGCCCAAAACCGGGGCGTTACCTTTCCTCCTTCCCTTTTATTAAATAACATTAAATAAATCTTTAATATTTAAGAAAAATCTGGAGAAACCCTCCCTTGGGTAAATTAGCTCCTTAAAGATTCAAAGTTTCAAACCTTTTAAAACAGTCACCAACTTTTCAAAAATTACATTTTAGTCACTAACTTGAAATGTCATATTTCCTAACCCCATATTGTAAAATTGATTTCACCACTCTCTTATATATAATAAAAGAGGATTTTTAGATATTTTTCCATATTTTTAATGCATCCCGAACTAGGCTTTCCCTAAAATCACCTTTTATATTCGAACCGTAATTTAAACCGGTCCGGTTCATACCCTAAACTTCAAAGCCCAAAATTGGGGTGTTACAGCACCGTGAATAAATTTCCCTTGGATGTCAGGGGGTTGTGATTGTGCCTTAAACTCCATCCAAGTACCCTAACGATCGAGACTAAGATCACAACGGTAGATGGTTTAATCCCGTGTGTGAATCTTGTGGTTTGTGTCCCGTGCTCTTGTTAGTTGAATTATACAACTACCGATGAGTGATGTTGAGGGATTATGATTGTGCCGTAAACTCCATCACGAGTGTTGAGGTGTTGTGATTGTTCCATTAAACTCCACCTTGTGTAACCGGTAGTGTGTATGAAGCGTGTGGGACAACGCTTGTAATCCGCGTATCCGATTGTTTCAATTGTGTTGGTTTTGATATGGGTTGTTATTGATCACTTGTGAGCTAATATAACGATGTTGATATAATGATTTAATGTTGCACATTTATTTTGAGAAAGCATGAGATGCTTGAGAGATATGCTTCAATGCATATGATGCTTGGATTAAGCATAAGAAAAGGTTTTTGCTGTTGTAATTAAACATGCTATATGGATTTGGAAGTGGAAATGATGTTTTAAAGTGCATGATTTAAAGGAAGACATATGTTTAAAAATAATGATGTTTTGGTTTTATAGAATGCATTGATGAATGTGTATTGTTATAGTGGTCCTCACTAAACTTTATGCTTACGCTCATTTGTTTCATCAATACAGAGATTTGAGAATCTTTGGCAGGAAGAAAGCAAGAGGCATCCAAGTGACTTTTAGCTAAGCAAAGTATGTGATTTACTATAGTGTAATAACATGCAATGGGAGGGATTTCCACTAATAGATTGTTTGGTGATGTTAAACACCTTGAGCATGTTTGGTTTGTGTTTTGGGACTTGTAAGTGGTCTGTTTATGGTTTGTGTTCTTATATTTGATATTTGGCTATGCGATGGTTTTTGTCTCAAAACATGTTTGAGTAGTTTAAAATTCCTTCATGAATCGCTATGGTTGATGTTTATTTATGAACGTTTGATGATGCATAAGTGTTGGGAATGTTGGATATAACATGTATGGATGTTTTGGACATGTTTAGTTCATGTTAATGGATGTTTTGTGGCCTTTAGAGGTGCTTTTCTGGTATGTGTATCGATACTCAGGATTGAGCCGTTAATTTCTGTT
The DNA here is from genome assembly GCA_958450335.1 of Hibiscus tridactylites. Classification (NCBI taxonomy): domain Eukaryota; kingdom Viridiplantae; phylum Streptophyta; class Magnoliopsida; order Malvales; family Malvaceae; genus Hibiscus; species Hibiscus tridactylites. Next base: position 70,939,246 of record OY288274.1, on the reverse strand, counting down.
AAAAGTGTCTTTTAATGTTCTGAAATGTTGCATTATGGTCCCTGAATGTTTCTTGTTCAATTGGTTGAGTTTGGGTGATCTGTTTGTGATGAAATTTGACATGGCAGCATGTTACATGACTCATTAGGGATTGATGATCTTAAAATTGGGCTAGTCTCTATAATTCTCAAAAATTACATTTTGGTCCCTAAAAGTAAATGTTTGCAATTGAATCCCTAAACAATCTCTGATCGTTATGTCGTTTTCTTCTAAGTGTTTTTTTAACACATAGGATCTTAATGTGCATCTGGAGAAGATAAAAATAAAAAAGGCCGTTAATCGAGGTCGGCTTTAATGAGTTGGCTTCGGCTTACCCCGTGTAATCTTCTTAGTTCAGGCCGTGCGTCTAGACCAGGCAAAGGGGGCTTACAAATCAATTATTTAAAATCCATTTAAAACACACGTCATATTAAGGAAAGGCTTAATTGCTAAAAAGCTCCCTAAATATTCTAATATTTTGTCTCTTCATTTGAAAATTGCATTTTTATATTTTGGTCACTGCCCAAAATGTACCTTTTCCAAAACCCATTTAGTAAAATTGATTTAACCAACCTCCTAATCATGATTTTAGAGGATTTTAGCAAATTTTGTTATATTTGTATCCTAACCCGAACCTTGATTTCCCTAGACCACCTATCAAGATTCGAACCATTTCCAACCAGTTCACTTAACTCAATCCGATGTCTAAAACATCTAGGCCCAGAATCAGGGAGTTAAAAAACCATTGTATTAACCATCATGCAACTAATTCAATTAAATTCAGCAATTAGACCATTGCTATCCATTTTCCAAGCCTTTCAAGCATAAGCACCATTATGCCAAGCTTAATCAAAACATGCATCTTTCACAATGTACATTCACAACAATTCTATAATATTTCATTTCATTATATTAGCTCCCAAGTGATAAATATCAACCTCAAAAATATATATCAAATACACGGATTATCGAGGGTTGTCCCACACCCTTCATACACTCTACCGGCATCTCAAGGCTCACACACGAGAGCGACCCTCCATCGTTGTGACACACGTGGTGGAGTATTTGGTACAATCACAACCCCTCAACACCACTAATCGGTAGATTATTAACCCACTAACGAGAGACGGGACACACACAAGGTTCGCACCCGGGAGCTACCCTCAACCATTGCAACCTTAATCAATCCTCAATCGTTAGAGTAATTGGATGGAGTATTCGGTACAATCACAACCCCTCAACATCCAAGGCGACTTGTTTATAGTGCACTCAATCCTATAGCCGACTAACTATATCTGATTTCATTTATAAAACAATTTGTTTAACATCACTTGCCAATATAATCCATAACACATGCATACCTCACTGTTTTTACAAAGCATTCATGATAAGCCATAAACAAGCATTAAACCACGCTTAAAAACCTCATGCATACAAGGACCACTTACCTAGTGCAGCCTTAAACCACATGGCATCATCATACACAATTTATATACTCAAAAACATGCTTTAAAACAGTAGGTAAAAGCAATTAAAATCAAGTGCAACCAAAGGCTCAAAACTAGCACAACCGAGGGAGAAATTTCCATTTACACACTTCTGAACATAATAAAGCGTTTCAAGCTCTTATTAAGTTCCGAAAACCTTTCTAAAGAGTTTCCATGCGGGAAAACCAAATTCCACTCACCGACTAGCGATACCATGCTTTCCGACGCAACTACCCATCTTTCGAAGCCCCAAATAGAGGTTCAATGCAATAAAATGCATCCAAAACTCCAACACACCCAAGAAATCCCGCAACCCTACTCTAAAGCATCAAAACACCCATCCGAAACAACCGAAAACTCAATCGATTGATCTCAAACCTCAACCTAGCCATTACCCAACTCATCCAACACATTCTTAGCATTAATCAACATCCAAAAACAACCTAAAACCATGCTTATACATCCAACAACTCGAATTCCTCAAGAACACCTCAAAAACTCACCCAAACACACTTCAAAAACTAAGGATCTCAAGAATTTTGGGATCTATATGATTAAGACTCCACTTCAACACCAAAAACCTTTCAAAACTCATTTAGCAACAATCTCAAACAAGCCCAATCAATCAAAATCAGAAAATCACATTTTTAAACCAATTTCATCAAGATTTCAAGAGTTTATCAATCTAACCACAAAACCTCAATCAAAATCAGTATTAAAGAGTCAAATATCGTTGGAATTTCATTAAAGAACTTAGATTAGAGGGATAACACAAAAATTACCTCCAATCCTCGCTTCTCCTCTAATTTGGCAAGATTTGCTTGAAGAAACTTGAAGCAAAATGGAAGAAATCAATAAGCAAAAGGTAGAACTCAAAAGAAGATTTATGAGTGAAGAAAATCTGGAGATTTGAGAGAAAAGGAGAAGTGCTTGGATGAAGTGAAAGAAAGAAATGAAAATGATCGTGAAAACTTTTTAACTGATTAACTAACTTTTTAATTAAACCAAATTAAAAGCCTTCTTAATTTTTATAACATTTAAAACACATGCCAAATTATGGAAAAGGCATAATTGCCATGTAGCTACGTAAATGTAATGCCCCAGTTTTGGGCTTATATGTTTTGGAAAGTCGGGTTGGGTTGGTGGAACTGATGTCGGTTGTCTGATCCGTTAAAATGGTGGTTTAAGGAAATCAAGGTTTTGGATGGGATAAAAATATGATAAAAATTCCTAAAATCCTCTAAAATGGGGTTTAAAGCAAAAACCACATCATTTAAACCACATGTACCATCTATCTCATGCATTAACCAAAACGCAAAGTCTCAAAGCAAAGCTTACTCGTGCTTGTTTCTCAAAAGCACTTCTCAAAACATGTTCTCATAAGCATGGAATTTTTCTCATCAAATTCTATCTCTTCAAAATCACGATTCTATCTCATGGAATCTTATAAATCGTCAAATCATTTCAAAACATGCATAAAACAGTATGTGTAATTTTATCTTCAAAACATGAGCATGATCATATAAATCAATGGGATAAAAACCGAGAAACGAAATCAAAACATCTCAAACTTACTTCCGAGCTTATATAAGGATTTCAAACTCAATCTAACATGCCAAAACTTGATTTCAAGTGTTTGAAAGCCTTTAAAACCAATTCGACTCACCGACAATGCCTCGCTTGCTTTACCGGAGAGAAATCAAGCTTCCGAAGATCTTAGTGTTGGGTCACGTTGGCACGCCCCATGGCGCGGTGGAAAAATTAATCTGACGTAATCTAGCCAGGATCCATGTACAGGAACGAATCCGGGGTGAAAAGATGAAGAGTTACCTTTTTGAAACTCTGGAAACTAGAAAATTGACGGTATGTCGGAATAACCACGTCAAGTAAAACCGGAATCGTCATAGGTTCGCAACGACCTCTACGGAGTCCACCCGAACAAAACGAACAACGTTTCTGCCTCCCTAACACTTAGTGATAAATTTCGACAGGTTTGAACACCTTCTAGGGAGAAGTCGAAATCCCTCCAAGGATTCCTGAGGGAGTCTGAAATCGACTAGGGGTTCAACCGGGACATGGATTCGAACTAGAGAATCGCCAAGAATTTGCCAGGGGGCAAGTAGAACACCAGAAAAATATCGAACAACTTCTCAGTGAGCTTTCTGGGATATGTCAAATTCCAGTGTGGAATCCCTAGGGGTGTTGTTGAAATCTTCAAGAGGAGGAAGAGGGATGATTTGGTTGCTAGCCCTTGTCCCTTTAAATAGTATTCATAGACTTAATTCTAGTTGAATTCCTTAAAATTAAATCCAAGTTCAACCAAAATTCATATAATATAATTCTACTTGAAATTGGTTTATCTAAAATATACATTATATTTAATAATATTAAATGAAATATATATATTTAATTATGTAGAATCTTATTTTGCATAAAACATGGATTTAAATATACATTATATTTAATCCATATATAAATATTTATTATATAGAATCTCATTCTATCTTTACTTGGATTTAAATATATTAAAATATATATTTTTAATCATGTAGAATCAAATTCTACATAAACTTGGAATTAAATATACATTATATAAATTCCAAATAAATATTTAAATTTCTAGAATCTTATTCTATAATATTTAAGTCTCTAAATATTTTCCATACTCTAAATAATATTTGATAAATACAATATTTATCCAATATTATTCCCATTTAAGGGAGTTGTCGATTTCCCCTATCCCATTGGGGATTTTCGGCACCCTCCCTAAAATAGGGAGTATAGTTTCCAATTTTTGTTCGTTTCATTCAAAGTTTGTTACCCTTGTAGGTTCATGCAACGTTAGCAGCAAAATTAGAACTGTTCTAATTTTACAAACAATGAGTGGCATCTAGCAATACATCATTGCTACCTATGTTGCATGAAGTCATGGTTTGACATTCCTAATTCATGAATAAACTTTCTTTATGTATTTTATCCTTTTGTCCTTTATATCTTAGATGAACACAAGTCATGGGTTAGTCACACTTGCGTTGTCCATCTTGTGTTTCTTGATGTCTTGAGTAGATTATTATAAATGAATCTCTATGATATCTCATATCATAATATTCGAGCAAGGCCATGCATTTTCTAATCTCACTCAATCACGTGGCCGAAGATATTTCTCCCATTATGTAGGAGGGACATATCCTTTTTTGATCAACCATATTTCACTACATAGGTCATCACTTATCCAATCATCAGTCTTTATAATGTAGTCAGTTACGACACACATTTGACTATGTCAAAATACATAAATCTTTATGTTGAAATCATGTTGATCTCAAGTCTGAGGATTATACATATGTTTATCAAGAGTAATGTTGTGACTGTCACATAATTACCCAAGAAACTTGTTCATAGCGGGTCAATCCAGTATGTTGTTCTCTAAAAAATACTTATTTGTTGATTTTGACATCTCTATGTTAATGAAAACACTTGTTATCTTGTAACACCTCAATTTTGGGGTTAGAAGTTTTAGGTTTGAATCGGTCCGGTCGGATTGCGGTTCGAATATAAAAGGTGATTTTAGGGAAGGCCTAGTTCGGGATGCATTAAAAATATGGGAAATGTCTAAAAATCCTCTTTTATTATATATAAGAGAGTGGTGAAATAAATTTTACAAAATGAGGTTTCGAAAGGTGACATTTCAAGTTAGTGACTAAAATGTAATTTTTGAAAAGTTGGTGACTGTTTTTAAAGGATTGAAACTTTGAATCTTTAAGCAGCTAATTTACCCAAGAAGAGTTTTCTCCATATTTTTCTTAATATTAAAGATTTATTAAATGTTATTTAATAAAACGAAAAAGGGGGGAATAGATATTTTTGAGTTCATAACTAACTTTTCTCAAAATTTCCCCACTTCATTTTCTCTCCATTTTCTCTCAGCCAAACACATTTCCCCAGCCACTTTTCCTCTGATTTTAACATCTAAAGATGAGATTTCAATCTCTAATTGATTTATAATCATTCCTGCATCAAATCCTTATCATCTGCTTATTGAATTTTCAAGATTCTTGGCTTTAAACAAGGAGAAACTCACATTTAGAGGTATGAACGTCCTTCTCCTCTAAATACTCAGTTCTTTACTGAAATTCCCAAGTTCTCAATCCTTGATTTGAGTTTTATGAAAGGTTTTAATGTTTTGTTCTTGATCTTGGCTTTAAATGAAAGATTTGGATTTAATTTTGAAGAAATTCGTATAAAATGTTTGGGCTCTGTTTTGAGATGTCTTTTTGATGTATATTGGATGTATAAATGATGTGTAATTGAGGTTTAATCAATGAAATCCCGAATAGGTTGATTTTCCTAAGTTTTTGATTGAGTTAATGGTGGTTTTTGGGATGATTTTAATGTTCTGCTATAGCTGGAGGTATAAGGACGTGATAAGATCCTTTTTGGATGTTAATTGATGTATAAGAATGATTGGAATTGATGGATCTTGGCTGGGTAATGTTGTAGAGGTGTTTGGATGTGATTTCGGTTGTGTTTGGTAGCTGAAATGTGAGTGTTGATGAGAGCAGCGAGTTTAGGTGTCTTGGTTGAAGATATTAATGCATGATGATGCATTAATCCTCTGCTTTGATGTGTTTAAAACAGGGGAGACATCTTCAGATCCTTGTGGTGTTGATCCGGAAGCTTGATTGGTGTTTCGGCAAGTTTGCGAAACGGAATCGGTGAGTGAAGTTTGGTTTTCAGCTTTGAAACCAATGTTGTAAGGTTATGGGAGCTTAGTTTGAGTCTAAACAACTTAGCTAAGCTCGAGAGTAAGTTTTCGGAGGAACTCTCTTTTTGATGAACCATTAGATGGTTGGATGCAATGTGTTTATTTTGCATGTTTTAAATTCTGTTTTGAAAGCATATTTTAGCATGTGTAATGCTGGTTTTGTAAGCCATGTGTTGAAGGATGCTCAAGGTAAGAGATCCTTGATTTGACATTGATAAATGTGAATTTGATGCAAAGTGATGCATGATGGTTTTATGGCTTTGTTAAATGCTTTAAAACAGTGGATTGATGTTATTAAGTGATGTATATTGGCAAGTGATGTGTTGGTTTAAAAGTACTTGAATCGGATATAGTTAGCCGACTATAGGATTGGGTGCACCGTGAATAAAGTCGCCTTGGATGTTGAGGGGTTGTGATTGTACTGTAAACTCCATCCAAGTACACTAACGAGATGGTTAAGATCACAATGGTTGTTAAAAGTCCATGTGTGGATCTTGTGTATGGTTAAGATCACAATGGTGGTTAAAAGTCCATGTGTGTATCTTGTGTTGTGTGTCCCGTGTTCTCGTTAGTGATGTTATACAACTACCAATGAGTGATGTGGAAGGGTTGTGATTGTACCGTATACTCCATCATGGGTGTTGAGGGGTTGTGATTGTACTGTATACTCCACCTTGATATTGGTAGTGTGTATGAAGCGTATGGGACAACGCTTGTAATCCGCGTATCCGATTGTGTTTTGAGTTGTAAAATGGTTATGGATTATCACTTGTAAGCCAATATGACATGTTGTTGAATTGAAGCATGAGATGCTTGGTTTGTATGCATAATTGCATGATAAATGTTGTTTTGAAACTAAAGGCCTTGAAAAGGTGTTTTTACAAATGCATTATTGTGATGTTTTAATTGAGCATTCCTCACTAAGCTGTGTTCTTACGCTCTCTCTTTCTTAAACCAATAATGCAGAGCATTGAAGTGCTTAAAGGGCAGCACGGAGGTCAAGGATCTAAGTGAAAGCTTAAGCTCATGTATGGTGACTATTTTCACAACACTTTTCGCTTTTGGCATTTTGCAATGGGAACCTAAATTGTGTTTTTGGGAGATGTTTTGGACTCCCTAAGTTTGGTTAATGCCTTTGATGATGTTGGAACATGTAAATGGCCTTTTGGTGTTTGGTTTTGGTGAATTGATGATTGCATGATTTTCATTATAGGATGCATGCCTATAGAATTGAGATTTTCCTTGAATGATGCCATGATTGAGATTAGATGGTGCTAATATGTTCCTTATGTGTTTGATGACTTGTGTGTATGTTATGGAGGGCATATGGATATGTTTGATGGGTTGAAAGTGTATTAAACCAGATAAATTCTGCAATTCTGGGCAACCCGTTTCGGAACAGGTGCTACCGTTTCGGAACAGAGAGCCTGAAATGGCCTTGGCGTTTCGTAACAGGTAGAGCTGTTCCGAAACGGATTTGCCACTGTTAAGCCCTATTCTGCAACAAGTTTCGGAACGGTCCCGCGTTTCGGAACGGTCCTTCCCCGTTTCGGAACACTCGACCGTTGGGCACTGAATCTGATGGTTATATGTTTTGGAATTCTCACGTTTTGGTCCCAATCTTTGTATATGCAATTGGTTGAGTTTGTAATGTCCGTTTGAGATGAAATTTTACAGAGAAGCATGAAATATGATTTATTTAATAATGGTAACTTTAAAACTGGTTAAGTCCTCTTAATTTTCAGAATTTACAATTTGGTCCCTAAATTCATACGTTGTGCAATTGAGTCCCTAAATGATATCCGATTGTGTTTTGAGTTGTAAAATGGTTATGGATTATCACTTGTAAGTCAATATGACATGTTGTAGAATTGAAGCATGAGATGCTTGGTTTGTATGCCTTTTGGTGTTTGGTTTTGGTGAATTGATGATTGCATGATTTTCATTATAGGATGCATGCCTATAGAATTGAGATTTTCCTTGAATGATGCCATGATTGAGATTAGATGGTGCTAATATGTTCCTTATGTGTTTGATGACTTGTGTGTATGTTATGGAGGTCATATGGATATGTTTGATGGGTTGAAAGTGTATTAAACCAGATAAATTCTGCTATTCTGGGCAACCCGTTTCGGAATGGGTGCTACCGTTTCGGAACAGAGGGCCTGAAATGGCCTTGGCGTTTCGAAACAGGTAGAGCTGTTCCGAAACGGATTTGCCACTGTCAAGCCCTGTTCCGCAACAAGTTTCGGAACGGTCCCGCGTTTCGGAACGGTCCTTCCCCGTTTCAGGACACTCGACCGTTGGGCATTGAATCTGATGGTTATATGTTTTGGAATTCTCACGTTTTGGTCCCAATCTTTGTATATGCAATTGGTTGAGTTTGTGATGTCCGTTTGAGATGAAATTTGACAGCGAAGCATGAAATATGATTAATTTCATAATGGTAACTTTAAAACTTGTTAAGTTCTCTTAATTTCCAGAATTTACAATTTGGTCCCTAAATTCATACGTTGTGCAATTGAGTCCCTAAATGATATCCGATTGCTGTGGTTTTTGAGTATGTTTATCTCAAGTGTATACCTAGGGTTAATATGCATTTAGATAAGATTAAAAAGAAAAAAAAGGGTCGTTAATCAAGGTTGACTTTCGAGTTGACTTTGGTTTTCCTCGTGTAATCTTCTTAGTTCGGGTCAACCGCCTAGGCCGGGTTAAGGGGGTTACATTTGTTGGTATTAGAGTTGAGTTCTCGAGTATTTGGGAACAGTTAAGTGGGTGATATGTGTATGATTGCTTTGTATGCTTGTTGAGTGGAAGCATGATGTATGAATTGTAAGAATGTTACAATTGTGGTGTGTGCTGTGGTGAAGCATGTTAGAGGGACCCATTGCCAAATCAAAGCTAATGAAATGATTTTTTTTAATTGGAAATGAGCTTGAGTACTTAGATTGCTTACCTTGCTGAGCCTGACTTTTTTTATTGCATTGTGATTGCATTGTTTACTGAATGGGACCTCGTAGAGAGACGAGGATTAATATGCGAGCTATGGCTCAAAATGAGAATGAGGAGAATGTTGAAAATGTGGTGGATTTACCTCCTCCACCTGGTGGTGGTGGTGCTGGAGGTGAAGGAGCTGGTGTTGGTGCTGGGGCGCTGGACCTGAAGCTGGGCAGGGGCAAGCTGCTCCTGACATGACAATGCTGATTCAAGCTATTGCTGGAGCTTTTCGGGCGGCGGTAGATGGAGCTCAAGGAGCTGGGCATCAGGAAGATGCTAATGTTAGATTACCTTTAGAACGTTTGCATAGTCTGGGAGGGACTGAGTTCAGGGGTTTGTTTGCTGAAGGTTCTGAGTCTTGGTTGGAAAGAACCAAGAGAATTCTGGGACAAATGAATTGTAATGATGTGCAGAAGCTGGGCTGTGTGATATCATTGTTGCATGACGATGCGTATACTTGGTGGACAACCACTATCTCCGGAATGAAGGATGCTGATGTGACTTGGACGTTCTTTCTGAACGCGTTCAAGAGGAGGTATCTGGGTGTGCGATACCTGGATGAGAAGAAAAGGGAATTCATGTCTCTTACTCAAGGGAGCATGTCTGTAGTTGAGTACGAGGTTCAGTTTGTCCGACTCAGTCAGTATTGACCTGAGCTTATCCCTGATGAGCGGGAGAGGTGTGAACGTTTCAGTTGTGGTTTGGTGACGGAAGTGAAGACTTATATGTTGGCTGCTGAGTACACTAACTTTGATGTGCTGGTTGGTAGAGCAAAGGACATTGAGTTGAATTTGAGTCTATCTTCTAGAGGTGTTGGTCTTAGTGTGGGCAAGCGAGTTGTTGAGTATAGTTCCGGTGGCAGACGGAACAAGAGAGGATGTGATCGGAAGTATCAGTCTTCAGTTAGGCGAGGTGGTGGAGGACAAGGTGCGTCTGCTCAGGGAGACATGGCGAGAGCTGATCCGAACACATGTTGGGCATGTGGATCGTGTGGACACCTGAGGCGTGATTGTCCTAGAGCAGCGAGGGAGGTTCAGGCTCCTGTTGTGGTGACCGGTAACTCGTGTTGGAACTATGGTTCAGCGGATCATATGAGGAGGGAGTGTCCTCTGTTGGCCGGTGGTGGCCAGGGACGTGCTCCTGGAGTTGTTGCACCAAAGAGAGGTCGTGGGCGCGGCCGTGGTAACTTCCAGCGTAGAGAGGATGGTGGAAGGAATGTGGCTCATGTGGTAGCTGTTCAGCCTGAGGGTGGTGGCCAGGCCAGATTGTATGCTCAGAGGGAGGGGAGGAATGACACGGATGTGATCGCAGGTACTTTCACTTTGCAATCCTTGTCATTACTTTCCTAGAAAGCCTGAGGGTGGTGGCCAGGCCAGATTGTATGCTCAGAGTGGTGGCCAGGCCAGCCTGTTGAGTCTTTGGATGTTGGTATGCGTGTAACTAGTTCTTTTGGTGAGACTGTTGTGACTCGAAAGCTTTATAGAAGATGTCCCTTGGTTGTGCAAGATCATGTTTTTCATGTTGATCTTATGGAATTGCCTTTCTATGGTTTTGATGTAATCCTTGGTATGGATTGGCTGGTTGAGCATCGAGCTATAGTGGATTTTGAGAATAAGCGAGTTTCGTTAAAATTTGCGGACGATTATGAGGTAGTGGTGGTTGGTGAGAATGTGAAGTTTCTTGCCAATGTGGTGTCTACATTGGAAGCGAGCCGGATGCTGAGGCAAGGTTGTGAAGCTTACCTAGCCTTGGTGATGAATCCTAACTCTAAAGAGTTGCGTGTGCAAGATATCAGGACTGTGCGAGAGTTTCCTGGTGTGTTTCCGGAGGAGTTGCCTGGGTTGCCTGCTAACCGCGAAGTGGAGTTTGGGATTGAGCTGTATGAAAACACATCTCCAGTGTCCATTACTCCTTATCGAATGGCACCTAAAGAGTTGAAAGAGCTGAAGACGCAACTTCAGGAATTGCTTGATCGCGGTTTCATTCGGCCGAGTGTGTCACATTAGGGTGCACCGGTCCTGTTTGTGAAGAAAAAGGATGGCACTATGAGAATGTGCATTGATTACCGTCAGCTTAACAAGTTGACTATCAAGAATCGGTATCCATTGCCGAGAATTGATTATCTTTTTGATCAATTTCGGGGGGCAGCTGTGTTGTCTAAAATTGACTTAAAGTCAGGGTATTATCAGTTGAAGGTGAAGGATGTGGATGTGCCAAAGACAACCTTCAGAACGAGGTATGGGCATTATGAGTTCCTTGTGATGCTGTTTGGTTTGACGAATGCTCCTACAGCTTTCATGGACATGATGAATAGAGTGTTCCGTGAATAATTGGAGAAATTTGTTGTGGTGTTCATTGATGATATTCTCGTTTACTCTCGTACTGAGGAGGAGCATGAAGGGCATTTGAGAATTGTGTTACAGGCTTTTTTAGAGAATCAGCTTTATGCTAAACTGAGTAAGTGTGAGTTCTGGCTTAGAGAAGTTGTGTTTCTTGGTCATGTGGTTTTTGCTGAGGGGATTCGTGTTGATCCTTAAAAGATTGAGGCAGCGATGAATTGGAAGCCTCCTAAGTCTGTTCATGAAGTCCGTAGTTTCCTTGGTTTGGCAGGATATTATTAGAGGTTCGTGGATGGGTTTTCAAAGATTGCTGCACCTTTGACGAATTTGTTGCAGAAGGATGTTATGTATGAGTGGACGGAAGCGAAACAGCAGGCTTTTGAGAAGCTTAAGCCAGCTTTAACGCAAGCTCCTATCTTGGTTCAACCTGAATCAGGGAAAGAGTTTGTGGTGTATAGTGATGCGTCCTACGTTGGTTTGGGATGTGTGTTGATGCAAGAGAATAAGGTGGTGGCTTATGCATCACGGCAGTTGAAGGTGCATGAGCGCAATTATCCTACGCATGACATTGAGTTAGCTGCGGTGGTTTTTGCTTTGAAAATTTGGAGACATTACCTGTATGGTGAGAAGTGTACTGTGTACACGGACCACAAGAGTTTGAAGTATCTGATGTCTCAGAAGGAGTTGAATCTTAGGCAACGACGTTGGGTGGAGTTGCTTAAGGATTACGATTTGACAATCGAGTACCATCCGGGTAAAGCTAATGTTGTAGCGGATGCCTTGAGTAGGAAGGTAGCTGTTGAGTTGAGGGCTATGTTTGCCAGTCTGAGCATTTCGCGTGATGGGGGTCTTGTGGTCGAGTTGCAAGTGAAACCGTCGTTGGTTCAGTTGATAAAGGAAAAACAGTTGTTGGATGATTCCTTAGTACCACATGTTCAGGATATTGCGGAGGATAGGCCATCGGATTTCTGCTTTAATGATGATGGAGTGTTATGCTTTGGGAGTCGGATAGTAGTGCCCAATGATGCTGATTTGAGGCGTGCTATTCTAACTGAAGGTCATAGTAGTCCTTTTGCTATGCACCCTGGTAGTACTAAGATGTACCGTGATCTTTGTGATGAGTACTATTGGGTGGGTTTAAAGAAAGATGTTGCTGAGTTTGTAAGCAAGTGCATGGTATGTCAGCGAGTTAAGGCTGAGCATCAGTTTCCTTCAGGGTTGTTGCAACCGTTGAGGATTCCTGAGTGGAAGTGGGAAAGGATTACCATGGACTTTGTGTCTGGTTTGCCTTTGTCGCCATCGAAGTGGAATTCACTTTGGGTGATTGTGGATCGCCTGACGAAGTGTGCGCATTTCTTGCCTGTGCATACTACATATACTTCGGATAAGCTTGCAGAGTTGTACATTGCTGAGATTGTGCGGATGCATGGTGTGCCAAAGTCGATTGTGTCGGATAGGGATCCGAGGTTTACATCGCGTTTCTGGCAGTGTTTGCATCAGGCTTTGGGTACACGGTTGAATTTTAGTACATCTTATCATCCGCAGTCGGATGGACAGTTTGAGCGTGTTATCCAGGTGTTGGAGGATATGTTGCGGTGCTGTGTGATCGAGTTTCAGGGTTCTTGGGAGAAACATTTGCCTTTGGTGGAGTTTTCCTATAATAATAGTTATCAGGCAAGTATTCAAATGGCACCTTATGAAGCTTTGTACGGGAGGAAGTGTATAACTCCTTTTTGTTGGGCTGAAACGGGTCAGAAGTTGGTTTCGATGCCATCTTTGTTGAAAGGAACCACTGAAAAGGTGAAGCTCATTTGTGAGCGTTTGAAGGCAGCTTCTGATCGGCAAAAGTCTTATGCGGATTTGAAGCGTAAGGAGATTGAGTATGCGGTGGGTGACCATGTGTTTTTGAAAGTTTCGCCTTGGAAAAAGGTGATGAGGTTTGGCCGAAAGGGTAAGTTGAGCCCTAGGTATATTGGACCATACGAGGTGATTGAGCGTGTGGGTCCTGTTGTTTACAAGTTGAGGTTACCGCAAGAGTTGGAAAAGATTCATGATGTGTTTCATGTTTCTATGCCTCGGAAGTATAGATCGGATCCTTCCCATGTGATGCCTGTGGAAGAAGTGGAATTGAATCCGGATTTGACCTATGATGAGGAACCGGTGAAGATTCTGGATTCAGATAGTAAAGTTCTTCGAGGCAAGACCATATAGTTGGTAAAGGTGTTGTGGAAGCATCGTGGTGTTGAGGAAGCCACGTGGGAACAGAAGGATGACATGATGAAGCAATTTCCGTACCTCATTTCTTCAGGTAAATTTCGGGGACGAAATTTCTTAAGGGGGGGAGTTGTAACACCCCAATTTTGGGCATAGAACTTTTGGGTTTGAATCGGTCCGGTCGGATTGCGGTTCGAATATAAAAGGTGATTTTAGGGAAAGCCTAGTTCGGGATGCATTAAAAATATGGAAAAATGTCTAAAAATCCTCTTTTATTATATATAAGAGAGTGGTGAAATTAATTTTACAAAATGAGGTTTCAAAAGGTGACATTTCAAGTTAGTGACTAAAATGTAATTTTTGAAAAGTTGGTGAATGTTTTAAGAGGATTAAAACTTTGAATCTTTAAGGAGCTAATTTACCCAAGAATAGTTTTCTCCATATTTTTCTTAATATTAAAGATTTATTAAATGTTATTTAATAAAAGGAAAAGGGGGAAATATAAATTTTTGAGTTCATAACTAACTTTTCTCAAAATTTTCCCACTTCATTTTCTCTCCATTTTCTCTCAGCCAAACACATTTCCCCAGCCACTTTTCCTCTGATTTTAACATCTAAAGATGAGATTTCAATCTCTAATTGATTTCTAATCATTCCTACATCAAATCCTTATCATTTGCTTATTGAATTTTCAAGAATCTTGGCTTTAAACAAAGAGAAACTCACATTTAGAGGTATGAACGTCCTTCTCCTCTAAATACTCAGTTCTTTACTGAAATTCCCAAGTTCTCAATCCATAATTTGAGTTTTATGAAAGGTTTTAATGTTGTGTTCTTGATCTTGGCTTTAAATGTAAGATTTGGATTTAATTTTGAAGAAATTCGTATAAAATGTTTGGGCTCTATTTTGAGATGTCTTTTTGATGTATATTGGATGTATAAATGATGTGTAATTGAGGTTTTATCAATGCAATCCCGAATATGTTGATTTTCCTAAGTTTTTATTGAGTTAATGGTGGTTTTTGGGATGATTTTGATGTTCTACTATAGCTGGAGGTATAAGGACGTGATAAGATCCTTTTTGGATGGTAATTGATGTATAAGAATGATTGGAATTGATGGATCTTGGCTGGGTAATGTTGTAGAGGTGTTTGGATGTGATTTCGGTTGTGTTTGGTAGCCGAAATGTGAGTGTTGATGAGAGCAGCGAGTTTAGGTGTATTGGTTGAAGATATTAATGCATGATGATGCATTAATCCTCTTCTTTGATGTGTTTAAAACAGGGGAGACATCTTCAGATCCTTGTGGTGTTGATCCGGAAGCTTGATTGGTGTTTCGGCAAGCTTTCGAAACGGAATCGGTGAGTGAAGTTTGGTTTTCAGCTTTGAAACCAATGTTGGAAGGTTATGGGAGCTTAGTTTGAGTCTAAACAACTTAGCTAAGCTCAAGAGTAAGTTTTCGGAGGAATTCTCTTTTTGATGAACCATGAGATGGTTGGATGCAATGTGTTTATTTTGCATGTTTTAAATTCTGTTTTGAAAGCATATTTTAGCATGTGTAATGCTGGTTTTGTAAGCCATGTGCTGGAGGATACTCAAGGTAAGAGATCCTTGATTTGACATTGATAAATGTGAATTTGATGCATAGTGATGCATGATGGTTTTATGGCTTTGTTAAATGCTTTAAAACAGTGGATTGATGTTATTAAATAATGTATATTGGCAAGTGATGTGTTGGTTTAAAAGTACTTGAATCGGATATAGTTAGCCGGCTATAGGATTGGGTGCACCATGAATAAAGTCGCCTTGGATGTTGAGGGGTTGTGATTGTACCGTAAACTCCATCCAAGTACACTAACGAGATGGTTAAGATCACAATGGTGGTTAAAAGTCCATGTGTGGATCTTGTGTATGGTTAAGATCACAATGGTCGTTAAAAGTCCATGTGTGTATCTTGTGTTGTGTGTCATGTGTTCTCGTTAGTGATGTTATACAACTACCAATGAGTGATGTGGAGGGGTTGTGATTGTACCGTATACTCCATCACGGGTGTTGAGGGGTTGTAATTGTACCGTATACTCCACCTTGATATTGGTAGTGTGTATGAAGTGTATGGGACAACACTTGTAATCCGCGTATCCGATTGTGTTTTGAGTTGTAAAATGGTTATGGATTATCACTTGTAAGTCAATATGACATGTTGTAGAATTGAAGCATGAGATGCTTGGTTTGTATGCCTTTTGGTGTTTGGTTTTGGTGAATTGATGATTGCATGATTTTCATTATAGGATGCATGCCTATAGAATTGAGATTTTCCTTGAATGATGCCATGATTGAGATTAGATGGTGCTAATATGTTCCTTATGTGTTTGATGACTTGTGTGTATGTTATGGAGGTCATATGGATATGTTTGATGGGTTGAAAGTGTATTAAACCAGATAAATTCTGCAATTCTGGGCAACCCGTTTCGGAATGGGTGCTACCGTTTCGGAACAGAGGGCCTGAAATGGCCTTGGCGTTTCGAAACAGGTAGAGCTGTTCCGAAACGGATTTGCCACTGTCAAGCCCTGTTCCGCAACAAGTTTCGGAACGGTCCCGCGTTTCGGAACGGTCCTTCCCCGTTTCAGGACACTCGACCGTTGGGCATTGAATCTGATGGTTATATGTTTTGGAATTCTCACGTTTTGGTCCCAATCTTTGTATATGCAATTGGTTGAGTTTGTGATGTCCGTTTGAGATGAAATTTGACAGCGAAGCATGAAATATGATTAATTTCATAATGGTAACTTTAAAACTTGTTAAGTTCTCTTAATTTCCAGAATTTACAATTTGGTCCCTAAATTCATACGTTGTGCAATTGAGTCCCTAAATGATATCCGATTGCTGTGGTTTTTGAGTATGTTTATCTCAAGTGTATACCTAGGGTTAATATGCATTTAGATAAGATTAAAAAGAAAGAAAAGGGTCATTAATCAAGGTTGACTTTCTGGTTAACTTTGGTTTTCCCCGTGTAATCTTCTTAGTTCGGGTCAACCGCCTAGGCCGGGTTAAGGGGGTTACACACTTGTTATCATTCAACCACATATTAGTCTTCATATATTATCGATGTCCATACCCGTAATAATATTCGACTAAGGATCCTATTTAACAATAATCGTATTATTGTATGGACATTATTATCCAATGGTTAGTTTGATGCACAGAAACATATCAAATGATAATAACGGCAACACCATTACTTGATAAATCTAGTAAAATAGTACGTCTATTAAATCATCATATGATTGGTCTTTGGGCATACTCCAACAATCTCTCACTAGCACTAAGACCAATCATTCTCGTATCTAATACGATATGGCTTAGTGTAACTGACATGCTTATGTTGTGTCAAAAGCTTTGTCAGTGGGTTGACAAATTTATCAACTTTGTGCGTATGTTGCATACTTTCACATCTACAAGATGTAAGCACTTTAAAATATTTTTGGATTTATTGATGAGATCTGGGTTTTATTTGCTTACGCAAAGGTTCCATCATAACAGAGTTTTGTAGCATCTAATATGCTGGGAACAACCCTTAGTTCAGAAATTGACCTTTTAGATCCAAACATCCTTCTTTATTGCTATGTCGACTGTAATACATTCAGCCTATGTTGTAGAGGTAGATATTGTCTGATGTTGCTAACTCGTAGTATCTTTTATTAATGCAAAACAGATTGCGATATTTAGTTCCTTTTGATGAGTATGTCATCTACATACAATACTTAGGAAAGTAACAATGCTCCCACTAGCTCTTTTGAAAACAAGACTCCCATTTGTTTCTAGATAAACCAAACCTTTTGATTGTATCTTCTGAAATGAATATCCCAACTTCGAGAAGCTTGCCTTAGTCTACGGATAGACCTTTGTAGCTTACATACCTTCCAAGTATTTACTGGAGTGACAAAACCTTCTAGATGTGTCGTGTACACATCTGTTTCAAGTTTTCCCTTAGGAAAGCAGTTTTGACATTTCTTTATTTCATTCCATAATCATGATTTGTAACTACCTGCAAGTGAGATTAAGATGGATTAAACATAGCTATAAGGAAGATGCTTTATCATAGTCTATACTATGAAGTTTGTCGAAAACTTTTAGCGACGAATCATCCATTGTATGTTTTATCATCCATGTCGATTTTTCCTTTTTGAAAAAAAAAAACTCATCTATACCTCTTAGGTTTTACCCTTTTAGGTAACCAAAGTCTATACTTGGTTTTAGACATGGATTTTATCTCATCTCTCATAGATCTTAGCCATTTCTCGAATTTTGGGCTCACCACTACTTTCTGATACGACCTAGTCTTTATCTTGATCCGAAAAGAAGAGTGTTTCCATGTACAGATAGTGAGAAATCCATATTTCTCAAGTAGATGGTATTCTCTTAAGGATCAACACAATGGTTGTGTTTTGTTCCAATGTCCCTTGATCATTTGTGGAACATTCTCAATTTTTGGTTCAAAAATTTGTTGTCTAAAATTTCTTCAGATTCCAAATTCCATTTTTTCTTTTGTGAGAGGTAATCTCTTTCGAGAGAAACTCTCGTTTGAGCAACAAACATTTTGTTCTCGTTGAAAAATGAAATCCCTTAGTGATAAGTATTCTCTTTCGAGATAAACTATCGTTTGAGTAACAAATGTTTTGTTCTCGTTAAAGTTGAAGAAATAATATCCCTTTGTGACAATTAATCTCTTTCAAGATAAACTCTCGTTTGAGAAACAAACGCTTTGTTCTCGTTAGGATAAACAACAAATGGAGTTTTTAAGGTTCGAACTTTGTAAACATTTTAACATGTAAGTAACCTTAAAACTTCAAAGGTATTCTAGAACAATTCTTAGTCCATATCTTATATGGTGTTCCGAACCAAGTTTAAAAAATGATTAAGTATGAGAGTTGTTTTTCTAGTGTGTAAAGAAGTCGAAAGAGATTAAAAGAATAACATTTATTTATCTTATAAATATTATTGATTTGATTAGTTTAAAGATCATTGATTCATTGTGCCATAAGAGATTGAAAGAATAACATTTATTTAAATAATCTCAAAATTAAAATATCTTGTCCTTACAAGATAACTAAAACTTAGGCCCAAAATAATAATCTTAAAAACTAAAACAAATCTATTTAAGCAAAAAACACATGTCCTAATGGATAATGTAGCCACTCTTGCTTTATTTCCATTTGCAGGTCCATGTCTATTCTGATGCCTTCTCTTTAGAAGCCTCTGAGGTTGATGCCTCACTCGTTTTTGCTTTCTTGACTTCTTGTAGGTGTGTTGTAACCCCCTTAACCCGGCCTAGACGGTTGACCCGAATTAAGAAAGTCACACGGGGAAAACCAAAGTTAACCCGAAAGTCAACCTTGATTAACAACCCTTTTTTTTTCTTTTTAATCTTATCTAGATGCACATTAACCCTAATTGTGATCACTCAACAACATATTCAAAGATCACAAGCATCAGAGATCAAACAGGGACCCAATTGAACAAATTACAACTTTAGGGACCAAATTGTAATTTCTGATAAATAGGAGGACTTAACCCAAATTAAAGTTACCAACTTGAAATTAGTCAGATTTCATGCTTCTCTGTGAAATTTCAGCTCAAAAGGACTACCCGAACTCATACAATTGCACAAACAAGTTTCAGGACCAAAATGCAAACAATTCAAAACATTTAACTGCCAATGTCAGCCCCTAACGGTCACCCGTTCCGAAACAGGCAAAGCCCGTTTCGAAACGCGGGCCGTTCCGCAACGGGTTCCGGAACACGGGCTGGCAGTAGCCAAACCGTTTCGAAACGGTGCCTACCGTTTCGGACGCCTGGGTTCATTCAAGGCACCCGTTCCGGAACGGTGTGCACTGTTCCGAAACATCCTGCACAGATTGCAGCAAGATGAAAACTAAAACATGCAATTAAACATCCAATCATGCTCCAATTGCCACCAAACTTTACCAGCATGCAATTCAACATATATAAGACATACTAGCATCATCAATTCATCAAAACAACATCATATGCAAAAAGCCCCAAATCTATAGGCATGCTTCCTACACAAGCTAGCTATTCAAGCACAAACTTCCAAAACAAGCATGTAATGATCCAACACAAAAACCAGCATTCTTATCATCATTCAACATACTTAGGGAGTTCCAAACACCTCCCAAAACATACACATTGGTCCCCCATTGCCAAATTACCAAAAGCTAAAATGTACTAACAAAACCTTCCATACATTGAGCTCTACTTTCACTTGATTGCTTGCCCTCCTTGCTGCCCTAAGGGTTCCCTAATGTTCTGCATTATTGAATTAAGAAAACGAAAGAGAGCGTAAGCAAAAGCTTAGTGAGGAATGCTCTTAAAAACCATTCAATAATGCATTTAAAAACATTTATAAATCATGCTTTAAATCAACCTTTGCACATGCTCAAAAGCATACTTAAAACAAGCATCTCATGCTTCATAACATAACATGTTATATTGGTTCAAGTGATAGATTCCATTTCTTTAAAACAAGTTCATCAACTTTCCCAAGGACTTTTAAACACCTTGGCCCCAAGGACTTTTAAACACCTTGGCCATGGACTTTTAACCACCATGAAAGAGGACCACACAAGGACTTTTAACCACCTTTGTGTCCATAGCTTGATTCACCCCAAGGACTTTTAAACACCTTGGCCCCAAGGACTTTTAAACACCTTGGCCCCATGGACTTTTAAACACCATGGCCCCATGGACTTTTAAACACCATGGAAAGGATCACCTAAGGACTTTTAACCACCTTAGTGTCCGCAACAAGAACCATCCAAGGACTTTTAACCACCTTGATGTTCTTAAGTAACAAGGCTCACTCAAGGACTTTTAACCACCTTAGTGACCTTAACCCTTTTTAAAACATCACTTGCCAATATACATCATTTTCATCATTTAATCCACTGTTTTTAAGCATTAAACCAAGCCATATTCATCATGCATTTAAAAGCATCAAACCACATTTAATCAATGTACAAAAACAAGGAACTCTTACCTAGAGTTTCCTTTAACATATGGCTTACAACATCAACAAATACCATGCTAAATCATGCTTTCAAAACAGTAATTAAAACATGCAATAAACCACTTTGCATCACAACAAAATCATGGCCACCACTAGAGAGTAATTCCGAAAACTTACACTTGATCTTAGCAAAGTTGTTTAGACTTAAACTAAGCTCCCAAGACATTGGTTTCAAAGCCGAAAACCCAATTTCACACACGCACTCACCGATTCCACTTTGCTTCAAGCCAAAGCACCAAATCAAGCTTCCGAATCAACAACTCTTGGATCCAAAGATGCCTCCCCTGTTTCAACACATCAAAGCAGAGGATTAATGCATCATCATGCATTAATTGCTTCAATGAAAGCACCTAAACTCGCTGCTCTCATCCACACACCATTTTCGGCCACCAAACACAACCGAAAATGCATCCAAACCACTTCTAAACAAAGCCCGGCCATAAACCAGCAAAACCACACATCCTTTAACATCATATAACATCTAAAAACAACCTATTAACATCCTTATACCTCCAGCAACATCAGATCCACAAGATCACCTCAAAAACAACCTTGAATCACAAGCTAAACTTAGGAAACTCAACCTATCCGGGATTGCATTAATCAAAAATCAATTCCTTATCAATTTAGAGTTCATTTAACATCAAAAACACATCTCAAATCACAGATTAATCAGATCTAACGAAAATCATCAAAAATCACCAAATCTTGCATTGTAAGCCAAGATCCATTTCACCACTTAAAAACCTTTAATAAAACATCAATTAAGGATTGAAAACTTAGGAATTTCAGTAAAGAACTGATAGTTTAGAGGAGAAGGACGTTCTTACCTCCAAACTTGAGTTTCTCCTCTTTTTGGAGTCTAAAACCTTGATGAATCAAGTAGCAAATGATGAGGTTTTGTAGATATGTTGATTAGGAATCAAAAGAGAGTTGAAAGGAGGGATTTAGGTGAGAAAATCAGATCAAATTCTCTGGAGAGAAAGTGTTTGGGTTGAGAGAAAATGAGAGAAAGAAAATAGGAAAGTTAGTTATCCAAAATAGCCAAATGGCTTTCCCTCCACTTTTAATATGATTTAAAATCAGAATATAGCTTAAAATATCTTAGAAAAATCTAGAGAAACTACTTTTGGAATAATAGCTCCTTAAAGATTCAAAGTTCCAACCCTTTATAAAACAGTCACCAAACTTTCGAAAATTACATTTTGGTCACTAGCCAAAATGTCACCCTTCCAAAACTCATTTTCCAAAATTGATTTCACAATTCACTTAATTATATTAAAAGATGATTTTAGAACATTTTTCCATATTTTTAATGCAACCCGAACTAGGCTTTCCTAATTTCACCACTTTAGATTCGAATAGCACTTTGACCAAACCGGTCAACGCCCAAAACTCCTAAGCCCAAAACCGGGGCGTTACAACTCTCCCCCCCTTAAGAAATTTCGTCCTCGAAATTTACTTGAAGGAAAGAGATAAGGAAACTGCTTCAGCATGTCTTCCTTCCGCTCCCACGTGGCTTCCTCAACACCTCGATGCTTCCACAGCACCTTCACCAATTCAATGGTCTTGCCACGAAGAACCTTGCTATCTGAATCCAGAACCTTCACCGGTTCCTCATCATAGGTCAAATCCGGATTCAAAACCACTTCCTCCACAGGCATCACATGCGAAGGATCAGATCTATACTTCCAGAGCATAGAAACATGGAACACATCATGAATCTTCTCAAACTCTTGAGGTAACCTCAACCGATACGCAACAGGACCCACACGCTCAACCACCTCGTATGGTCCAATGTACCTAGGGCTCAACTTACCCTTCCGGCCAAACCTCATCACCTTCTTCCAAGGCGAAACCTTCAAAAACACACGGTCACCCACCGCATACTCTATCTCCTTACGCTTCAAATCCGCGTAAGACTTTTGCCGATCAGAGGCAGCCTTCAACCGTTCACAAATGAGCTTCACCTTCTCGGTGGTCCCTTTCAACAAAGCCGGCATCGAAACAACCTTTTGACCAGTTTCAGTCCAACAAAGAGGAGTCCTACACTTCCTCCCGTACAAAGCCTCATAAGGTGCAATCTGTATACTCGCCTGATAACTATTGTTATAAGCGAACTCAACCAAAGGCAGATGCTTCTCCCAAGAACCTTGGAACTCAATCACGCAGCACCTCAACATATCCTCCAAAAACTGGATAACCCGCTCAGACTGACCATCCGACTGAGGATAATAGGATGTACTGAAATGTAACCTTGTACCCAGAGCTTGATGCAAACACTGCCAGAAACGCGATGTGAACCTCGGATCCCTATCCGACACAATCGACTTAGGCACACCATGCAGCCTCACAATCTCAGCAATGTAAAGCTCTGCCACCTTATCCAAAGAAAACGTAGTATGCACAGGCAAGAAATGCGCACACTTCGTCAAGCGATCCACAATCACCCAAACAGAATTCTTCTTTGATGGAGACAAAGGTACACCAGATACAAAATCCATGGTAACCCTCTCCCACTTCCATTCAGGGATTTTCAACGGTTGCAACAACCCAGAAGGAACCTGATGTTCAGCTTAACCCGCTGACACACCAAACACTTGCTCACAAACTTTGCAACATCCTTCTTCAAACCCACCCAATAGTACTCATCACGAAGATCACAATACATCTTAGTACTACCAGGGTGCATAGCAAAAGGACTACTATGACCTTCAGTCAGAATAGCACGCCTCAACTCAGCATCAGCAGGCACTACTATCCGACTCCCAAAACACAACACACCATCATCATTAAAGCAAAAATCCGAAGGCCTACCCTCCGCGATATCCTGAACATGAGACACCAAGGAATCATCCAGCAACTGCTTTTCCTTGATCAACTGAACCAAAGATGGCTTCACTTGCAACTCAGCAACAAGACCACCATCTCGCGATATGCTCAAGCTAGCAAACATAGCCCTCAGCTCAACAGCTACCTTCCTACTCAAGGCATCCGCAACAACATTAGCCTTTCCAGGATGATATTCAATCGTCAGATCATAATCCTTGAGCAACTCCAACCAACGCCACTGCCTAAGATTCAACTCCTTCTGAGACATCAGATACCTCAAACTCTTGTGATCCGTGTACACAGTACACTTCTCACCATACAGATAATGTCTCCAGATCTTCAGAGCAAAAACCACTGCAGCCAGCTCAATGTCATGCGTAGGGTAGTTGCGCTCATGCACTTTCAATATAGACCACAAACTCTTTCCCTGATTCAGGCTGAACCAAGATAGGAGCTTGCGTCAAAGCCGCCTTAAGCTTCTCAAAAGCCTGCTGTCTCGCTTCCGTCCACTCATACTTAACATCCTTTTGCAACAGCTTCGTCAAAGAAGCAGCAATCTTGGAAAAACCATCCACAAACCTTCGGTAGTATCCCGCCAAACCAAGGAAACTACGGACCTCATGAACAGACTTAGGAACTTTCCAGTTCATCACCGCCTCAATCTTCTGAGGATCAACACGAATTCCCTCAGATGAGACCACATGCCCAAGAAACACCACCTCCTTAAGCCAGAACTCACACTTGCTCAGCTTAGCATAAAGCTGATTCTCCAACAAAGCTTGCAGCACAATCCTCAAATGCTCTTCGTGCTCCTCCTCAGTACGCGAGTACACGAGGATATCATCAATGAACACCACAACGAACTTGTCCAGGTATTCATGAAACACACGATTCATCATGTCCATGAAAGCAGCAGGAGCATTTGTCAAACCAAACGGCATCACAAGGAACTCATAATGCCCATACCTTGTCATGAAAGCTGTCTTAGGCACATCCACATCCTTCACCTTCAACTGATAATACCCTGACCTCAAGTCAATCTTAGAGAACACAGCACCTCCCCGAAATTGATCAAAGAGATCATCAATCCTCGGCAAAGGATACCGATTCTTGATAGTCAACTTGTTCAGCTGACGGTAATCAATGCACATCCTCATAGTGCCATCCTTCTTCTTCACAAACAAGACCGGTGCTCCCCAAGGTGACACACTCGGCCGGATAAAACCACGATCTAGCAACTCTTGTAACTGCGTCTTCAGCTCCTTCAGCTCCTTAGGTGCCATTCTATAGGGAGTAATGGACACAGGAGTTGTATTCTCATACAGCTCAATTCCAAACTCCACCTCGCGATTAGGAGGTAAACCAGGCAACTCCTCAGGAAAAACACCAGGAAACTCCTTCACAACTCTGATATCTTGCACCCTCAACTCCTTAGAGCTAGGATTCATCACAAAAGCTAGATAAGCTTCGCAACCCTGCCTCAGCATCCTACTCGCCTCCAAGGTAGACACCACATTGGCAAGAAACTTCACATTCTCACCAACCACAACAACTTCATAATCATCCGCAAGCTTCAGCGAAACTCGCTTATTTTCACAATCTACCACAGCACGATGCTCAGCAAGCCAATCCATACCAAGGATCACATCAAAACCATAGAAGGGTAACTCCATAAGATCAACATGAAAAACATGTTCTTGAACAACCAAAGGACACCTTCTATAAAGCTTTCGAGTCACAACAGTTTCACCAAAAGAACTAGTGACACAAACACCAACATCCAAAGACTCAACAGGCAAACCAAGCAATTCAGCATGCTCACGCAAAATGTATGAATGCGTAGATCCAGAATCAATCAAAGAAAGCAATGACAAGGATTGCAAAGTAAAGGTACATGCAATCACATCCGCATCATTCCTTCCCTCGCGCTGAGCATACACCCTAGCTTGGCCTCCACCTTCAGGCTGAATAGCCACAACATGGGCTACTCCACGACCACCTTCCTCTCTCCTCTGGAAATTACCACGGTCACGCCCACGACCTCTCTGTGGTGCAGCAACAACAGGAGCACGCTCTTGGCCACCAGCCAACCTCGGACAATCTCGCCTCAAATGGTCTACAGAACCACAATTCCAACATCCATTTCCAGCTGCCGCGACAGGAGCTTGCACCTCCCTCACAGCACGAGGACAGTCACGCTTCATGTGGCCACGTGAACCACAGATCCAACAAGCACTAGGATCAGCTCTAGCATTACCTCCTCTAGCAGGTGCACCATCATCTCTCTTGGCTGAGGACTGATACTTCTGATCATGTCCCCTCTTGTTCCGTCCACCTCCGGAACTAAACTCAGCAGCTCTCTTGCCAGAACTTGCTCCAGCACCTTTCGCAGATAAACCCAAGTTCATCTCAATGTCCTTGGCTCGGTCCACCAATACATCAAAATCATCATATTCAGTGGCCAGCACATACATTTTCACGTCCGTCACAAGACCATAACGGAACCTCTCGCACCTTGCTCGCTCATCAGGTATCAGCTCCGGTGCATACTGACTGAGTCGCACAAACTGCACTTCATACTCAGCCACACTCATGCTCCCTTGGGTAAGAGACATGAATTCACGCTTTTTCTCATCAAGATATCTCACTCCTAGATGTCTCCGCTTGAACACATTCTGGAAGAATGTCCAAGTAACATCAGCTTCAGCCATCCCAGCTATGGTGGTCGTCCACCACGTATACGCATCATCCTGCAGCAAGGACACAACACAACCCAGCTTTTGCACATCCGTGCAGCTCATCTGACCCAAGATACGCTTGGTACTCTCTAGCCAAGCTTCAGAACTCTCAGCCGACATACCCCTGAACTCAGTCCCACCAAGACTGCGCAGACGTTCCAAAGGTAGTCTAACTCCAGCATCTCTCGGATGCCCAGCTCCTTGAGCTCCAGCTACTGCTGCTCGGAAAGCACCCGCAATAGCTTGTACCAACATAGACATATCAGGCATAGCTTGCCCCTGACCAACCTCTGGTCTAGCAGCTCCAGCACCAGCTGCAGCTTCAGCTCTCTCACCTCCAGCACCACCACCAGGTGGAGGAGGGTGTAACACCGCACTACCCGTGTTCTTCTCATTCTCGTTCTCATTAGGAGCCGTAGCTCGCACACTACCTCGTAACTCTCTACGTGGTGCCATACTTTTACCATGCAATCACAATGCAAATAAAAACAAAGTCAGGCCCAGCAAGGTAAGCAATCCAAGTATTCAAGCTCAATTTCATTCAAAATCAACATCATTTCATTAGCTTTTGTTTGGCAATGGGTACCCACATCATGCTACATCACAGCATACAACTCAACTGCATCCAAATCACAAGCCACTAAACATGCTTTCGATCAACAAGCATACAAGCCAAACATACTTCAATCATGCATACATTCATTCCCAATTACTCGAGAACTCAGCTCTTATACCACCAAATGTAACCCCCTTAACCCGGCCTAGACGGTTGACCCGAATTAAGAAAGTCACACGGGGAAAACCAAAGTCAACCCGAAAGTCAACCTTGATTAACGACCCTTTTTTTCTTTTTAATCTTGTATAGATGCACATTAACCCTAATTGTGATCACTCAACAACATATTCAAAGATCACAAGCATCAGAGATCAAACAGGGACCCAATTGAACAAATTAAAACTTTACGGACCAAATTGTAATTTCTGATAAATAGGAGGACTTAACCCAAATGAAAGTTACCAACTTGAAATTAGTCAGATTTCACGCTTCTCTGTGAAATTTCAGCTCAAAAGGACTTCCCGAACTCATACAATTGCACAAACAAGTTTCAGGACCAAAATGCAAACAATTCAAAACATTTAACTGCCAATGTCAGCCCCTAACGGTAACCCGTTCCGAAACCGGCAAAGCCCGTTTCGAAACGCGAGCCATTCCGCAACGGGTTCCGGAACACGGGCTGGCAGTAGCCAAACCGTTTCGAAATGGTGCCTACCGTTTCAGACGCCTGGGTTCATTGAAGGCACCCGTTCTGGAACGGTGTGCACTGTTCCGAAACATCCTGCACAGATTGCAGCAAGATGCAAACTTAAACATGCAATTAAACATCCAATCATGCTCTAATTGCCACCAAACTTTACCAGAATGCAATTCAACATATATAAGACATACTAGCATCATCAATTCATCAAAACAACATCATATGCAAAAAGCCCCAAATCTATAGGCATGCTTCCTACACAAGCTAGCTATTCAAGCACAAACTTCCAAAACAAGCATGTAAAGATCCAACACAAAAACCAGCATTCTTATCATCATTCAACATACTCAGGGAGTTCCAAACACCTCCCAAAACATACACATTGGTCCCCCATTGCCAAATTACCAAAAGCTAAAATGTACTAACAAAACCTTCCATACATTGAGCTCTACTTTCACTTGATTGCTTGCCCTCCTTGCTGCCCTCAAGGTTCCCTAATGTTCTGCATTATTGAATTAAGAAAATGAAAGAGACCGTAAGCAAAAGCTTAGTGAGGAATGCTCTTAAAAACCATTCAATAATGCATTTAAAAACATTTATAAATCATGCTTTAAATCAACCTTTGCACATGCTCAAAAGCATACTTAAAACAAGCATCTCATGCTTCATAACATAACATGTCATATTGGTTCAAGTGATAGATTCCATTTCTTTAAAACAAGTTCATCAACTTTCTCAAGGACTTTTAAACACCTTGGCCCCAAGGACTTTTAAACACCTTGGCCATGGACTTTTAACCACCATGAAAGAGGACCACACAAGGACTTTTAACCACCTTTGTGTCCATAGCTTGATTCACCCCAAGGACTTTTAAACACCTTGGCCCCAAGGACTTTTAAACACCTTGGCCCCATGGACTTTTAAACACCATGGCCCCATGGACTTTTAAACACCATGGAAAGGATCACCTAAGGACTTTTAACCACCTTAGTGTCCGCAACAAGAACCATCCAAGGACTTTTAACCACCTTGATGTTCTTAAGTAACAAGGCTCACTCAAGGACTTTTAACCACCTTAGTAACCTTAACCCTTTTTAAAACATCACTTGCCAATATACATCATTTTCATCATTTAATCCACTGTTTTTAAGCATTAAACCAAGCCATATTCATCATGCATTTAAAAGCATCAAACCACATTTAATCAATGTACAAAAACAAGGAACTCTTACCTAGAGTTTCCTTCAACATATGGCTTACAACATCAGCAAATACCATGCTAAATCATGCTTTCAAAACAGTAATTAAAACATGCAATAAACCACTTTGCATCACAAAAAAATCATGGCCACCACTAGAGAGTAATTCCGAAAACTTACACTTGAGCTTAGCAAAGTTGTTTAGACTTAAACTAAGCTCCCAAGACATTGGTTTCAAAGCCGAAAACCCAATTTCACACACGCACTCACCGATTCCACTTTGCTTCAAGCCAAAGCACCAAATCAAGCTTCCGAATCAACAACTCTTGGATCCAAAGATGCCTCCCCTGTTTCAACACATCAAAGCAGAGGATTAATGCATCATCATGCATTAATTGCTTCAATGAAAGCACCTAAACTCGCTGCTCTCATCCACACACCATTTTCGGCCACCAAACACAACCGAAAATGCATCCAAACCACTTCTAAACAAAGCCCAGCCATAAACCAGCAAAACCACACATCCTTTAACATCATATAACATCTAAAAACAACCTATTAACATCCTTATACCTCCAGCAACATCAGATCCACAAGATCACCTCAAAAACAACCTTGAATCACAAGCTAAACTTAGGAAACTCAACCTATCCGGGATTGCATTAATCAAAACTCAATTCCTTATCAATTTAGAGTTCATTTAACATCAAAAACACATCTCAAATCACAGATTAATCAGATCTAACGAAAATCATCAAAAATCACCAAATCTTGCATTATAAGCCAAGATCCATTTCACCACTTAAAAACCTTTAATAAAACATCAATTAAGGATTGAAAACTTAGGAATTTCAGTAAAGAACTGATAGTTTAGAGGAGAAGGACGTTCTTACCTCCAAACTTGAGTTTCTCCTCTTTTTGGAATCTAAAACCTTGATGAATCAAGTAGCAAATGATGTGGTTTTGTAGATATGTTGATTAGGAATCAAAAGAGAGTTGAAAGGAGGGATTTAGGTGAGAAAATCAGATCAAATTCTCTGGAGAGAAAGTGTTTGGGTTGAGAGAAAATGAGAGAAAGAAAATAGGAAAGTTAGTTATCCAAAATAGCCAAATGGCTTTCCCTCCACTTTTAATATGATTTAAAATCAGAATATAGCTTAAAATATCTAAGAAAAATCTGAAGAAACTACTTTTGGAATAATAGCTCCTTAAAGATTCAAAGTTCCAACCCTTTATAAAACAGTCACCAAACTTTCGAAAATTACATTTTGGTCACTAGCCAAAATGTCACCCTTCCAAAACTCATTTTCCAAAATTGATTTCACAGTTCACTTAATTATATTAAAAGATGATTTTAGAACATTTTTCCATATTTTTAATGCAACCCGAACTAGGCTTTCCTAATTTCACCTCTTTAGATTCGAACAGCACTTTGACCAAACCGGTCAACGCCCAAAACTCCTAAGCCCAAAACCGGGGCGTTACATGTGTGGGGCAATTTCTCTTCCAATGTTCGGTCTTACCGCAATGGAAACATTTTCCATCCTTCTTGATTCCCTTCTTAGGTTTCAATGCCTCCTTTCCATCGGTTTTGGTCTTACCATCACCTTTAGACTTTGCTGCCGATTTACCTTTCTTCTTGCCCTTGCGGACCATCAGAACAGGTTTAGGTCCTACCTTCTTCAGGTTGATTTCAGTAGTTCTCAACATGCCGAGCAACTGTGGCAGCGTCTTGTTAATTTCATTCATATTGAAATTAAGGACGAACTGATTGAAACTATCCGGCAACGATTGCACGATGACATCAGTAGCTAATTCCTCTTTCAGCGGAAAGCCGAGCTTCTCTAACGTTTGTATGTAGCCCATCATTTTGATGACGTGAGCTCCTACGGGAGATCCCTCACTCATCTTGCATTGAAATAGAGCTTTAGTGGTCTCGTGCCTCTCTTGACGAGCTTGCCCTTCATAAATCTCCTTGAGATTTTGAATCATATCATAAGCTACCATGTCCTCATGTTGTTTCTGAAGCTCAGGGGTCATGAATGCATGCATAAGAAAATCGACATCCAGCATGTCGACCATGTGTTTCTTAAACTTGTCTTTGTCAGCTCTGGAAGCAGTGGCAACCGGTTCATCAGGAACACGTTCTTCAATGACATATTCCTTCTTTTCCTGTTTGAGAACAATTCTCAAATTGCAGAAACAGTCAAGGAAGTTTATGCCATTGAGCTTATCCTTCTCAAGGATAGATCGTAGAGATAGAGTATTATTTGCCATTAATTCTACAACAAAGAAAATATGCTATATAAGTTTCACTAAATTTTAAAATTTATAGATAGGTCTTTACTATAAATTTACTCCCACTATTTTCTTCAAAAATAAAACCCTCTAGTTTTAATTTCGGAATAACATTTCGATAGTTTTTCTAGTGAGTGAGGATCCATATTTCACTATTCCTAAATCAGCTTTGGCCAGTCTTTTAGGAAATGGTTATTTAGGTAAGTTACACCTTACTAATTACATCTCATGTAATTCCAAATCTTTTGGCGAACAACTCTTGTTCTTTAAATCATCTTATGATTAACCAAAACATTTAACCACTAGATTTTCTAATCCTATTAGAACAACCTAGCTAAGTCAATACCTATATCTCAACCGGAGAATATCACTAGCTTATTCTTCGCGTTTAACTAAGATATATAAATGTGACATTGCTTTGGCAAAGCTCGCATTATATCGATCGAAGCTTTAACGAGGGTAAATATTGGATGGATAAAACAAACTTAGAATTATAGTGAGGGATTTACTTAATTATCTTATCATTTTAAAATTGATCCTATCAATAGAACTATGCTTAATCATGCTTATAAAACATCCATTGCATCACATACAAGGTAAATATAAGTGGTAAATAAAAATACAATGATTATAGCCTATCTTAACCTATGGCGACCCGTCCCAAGCCAATGGGAGGACCATTCTACTGAAGATAGAATTTGCTTCTGAAATGCCCGGTCCACCAAGAAAGGCCCACCACACTGCTACCTTGGTCCTTGCTTTTTCTCCATGAGTATTTACAATTTTCAGAAACTCGCGTTACATGCGAGGGAGTGAGATGAGAAGAGAAGTACAATAGAAGATAGAGAAAGGCACGACACGTAGGCCGTATTTATAAAAACTGAAACTACAAAGGCTATGGGCTATAACCATGCAAAACAAACATCGTGCAATTAAACATGCATTTCAAACATCGTGCAAATAAAGTAACGACGTGTTTACGGAGTTTTAAACCAATTATCCCTATGTTGCGGTTAATGGGCCAAAGAAGGATCACGAGGTTTCATAAACCATTTGCATTAACGAAAAAATGCATCAGGTAGGTCAACATGAAAGACAGGTGGTGCACTAGGCAAACTTAAGTACCAGGTCTTTGATGATGCCAATCCTAGACATGCATTTTTCATAACGTCTAACCATAACTCTTATGGATTCACCGTCAAAGATAGTTTGATAACTTTTATCAAATTAGAAGCCCTTTCAGAGATTTCATAATTCTATGAAACTACGAACAACTACTTGTTCTCTAGACTAACTATTAGTCTCAACATGTTAACATTTAACATTGAAGCAACCTAACATAATTATGATTAACTCTTAATCATTTAGTGATAATAGAAATAAGTCTTTATAAGGTGTGATACGATAAACGATAAATATCTAAATCGAATCAAACAACGTGCATCTCATACATAAACATCACCCAAGAATTTAAGTTTGAATTCGTATGATACAAGTGGTTCTGACACCACTATTGGGTCACGTCGGCACGCCCGGTGGCACAACGGAAAAATTAATCTGACGTAATCCAACCAGGATCCATGTATAGGAATGAATCCGGGGTGAAAAGATGAAGAGTTACCTTTTTGAAACTCTGGAAACTAAAAAACCGATGGTATGTCGGAAAAACCACGTTAAGTAAAACCGAAATCGTCACAGCTTCGCAACGACCAGTACGGAGTCCACCCGAACAAAACGAACAAAGTTTCTGCCTCCCTAACACTTAGGGATAAATTTCGACAGGTTTGAACACCTTCCAGGGAGAAGTCGAAATCCCTCCAGGGATTCCTGAGGGAGTCTGAAATCGACCATGGGTTCAACAGGGACTTGGATTCGAACTAGAGAATCACCACGACTTTTCCAAGGGGCAAGTAGAACACCAGAAAAATATCGAACAACTTCTCAGAGAGCTT
The DNA here is from genome assembly GCA_958450335.1 of Hibiscus tridactylites. Lineage (NCBI taxonomy): Eukaryota > Viridiplantae > Streptophyta > Magnoliopsida > Malvales > Malvaceae > Hibiscus > Hibiscus tridactylites. The sequence goes on along the minus strand of OY288274.1, from coordinate 70,906,065 downwards.
TCTGGGATATGTCGAATTACAGTGGCGAGTCCCTAGGGTGTTGTCGAAATCTTCAAGAGAAGGAAGAGGGATAATTTGGTTGCTAGCCCTTCTCCCATTAAATAGTATTTAGAGACTTAATTCTAGTTGATTTCCTTAAATCCAAGTTCAACCAAAATTCATATAATCTAATTCTACTTGAAATTGGTTTATATTAAATATACATTATATTTAATAATATTAAATGAAATATATATTTAATTATGTAGAATCTTATTCTACATAAAACATGGATTTAAATATACATTATATTTAATCCAAATATATATATTTTTATTATATAGAATCTCATTCTATCTTTATTTGGATTTAAATATATTTAAATATATATTTTTAATTATGTAGAATCTAATTCTACATAAACTTGGAATTAAATATATATTATATAAATTCCAAATATATATTTAAATTTCTAGAGTCTTATTCTATAATATTTAAGTCTCTAAATATTTTCCTTACTATAAATAATAATTGATAAATACAATATTTATCCAATATTATTCTTATTTAAGGGAGTTGCCGATTTCCCCTATCCCATAGGGGATTTTCGGCAACCTCTCTATAATAGGGAGTATGATTTCCAATTTTTGTTCGTTTCATTAGAAGGGTGTGACCCTTGTAGGTTCATGCAACGTTAGCAGCAAAATTAGAACTGTTCTAATTTTACAAACAATGAGTGGCATCTAGCAATACATCATTGCTACCTAAGTTGCATGAAGTCATGGTTTGACTTTCCTAATTCCTGAATAAACTTTCTTTATGTATTTTATCCTTTTGTCCTTTTTATCTTAGATGAACACTAGTCATGGGTTAGTCACGCTTGCGTTGTCCATCTTGTGTTTCTTGATGTCTTGAGTAGATTATTATAAACGAATCTCTATGATATCTCGTATCATAATATTCGAGCATGGCCATGCATTTTCTAATCTCACTCAATCAAGTGGCCGAAGATATTTCTCCGATTATGTAGGAGGGACAAATCCTTTCTTGATCAACCATATTTCACTTCATAGGTCATCACTTATCGAATCATCAGTCTTTATAATGTAGTCAGTTACGACACACGTTTGACTATGTTAAAATACGTAAATTATTATGTTGAAATCGTGTTGATCTCAAGTCTGAGGATTATACATATGTTTATCATGAGCAATGTTGTGACTGTCATATAATTACCCAAGAAACATGCTCATAGCGGGTCAATCCAGTATGTTGTTCTCTAACAAATACTTATGTGTTGATTTTGACATCTCTATGCTAATGACAACACTTGTTATCAATCAACCACATATTAGTCTTTATATATTATCACTGTCCATACCCGTAATAATATTTGACTAAGGATCCTATTTAACAATAATCGTATCATTGTATGGACATTATTATCCAATGGTTAGTTTGATGCACAGAAACATACCAAATGATAATAACGACAATGCCATTACTTGATAAATCTAGTAAAATAGTATGTCTATATAATCATCCTATGATTGGTCTTTGGGCATACTCCAACACTTAGAATTTCACAGATTTCTTCCATCAACCATCAACCAAAGCGACCACGTTGCTATGCCCAAAAACACCAAAACGCCTATCCGAGACAACCGAAAACACCTTCGATTACTTTACAAATTTAACCCAGCCAAAACCTAACACTTACATTAAATTTTAATCAACAATTAACATCTGAAAACAATATATTTTCATCGTTATATCTCCAACAACACCAAAACCACATTATCACCACAAAACCCAAATCTAACAACCTAAACAACTAGAGATCCAATCTATTTCAGAATTACTATGATAAAATCTTTATTTCAACATCATTTAACATCCAAATAATAAATAAAATCAATCTCAAATTAACCAAAACAGTACCATTACGAAAATCTTGAGAAATCATCTTTCAAAGCTTGATTTAACCATTTTCATCAAATAGAATATAGAACCTTGTTATTAAACACAATTAGAGAGCCAAAGACTTGGGAATTTCATTAAAGAACCTTTATTAGAGGAGAGAAAAGGAAGATCACCTCTAACACAAGCTTTTTCGCTTGATTGCAATGATTTAGATGAAAACCTTCAAGAAATCCATAATTAGTTGATGTAGAAATCCATGAGAATCATTTAGAAATAAAAAGTGGGTGAAAAGAGATAAATCTTTGGAGATTTTAGTGATGAAAATATAGTATGGCTTATGGGAAAGTTTAGAGAAAAATTTAGGAGAGATGTAATTATGTAATAAAATGTTTTAGCCTTTTAAAATCTCTTTTATTTAATCTCATTTAATAAATCAATTTATTAAATATTTTAAAAATACAAAAACAAGGGAAAAGTTTGATATCACTTTGGTGTAATAGCTCCCTAAAGATTCTAAGTTTTGGCCCCGTTCCAAATCAGTCCTTAAAAACATATTTTTCCAGTTTTGTGTGAGGCTTTCTAGATCAAAGAGTAGTAGAGATTGTTGAAGGAAATAGAGTTGGACCTTCAAAGGATAGGCCAAAAGGGATAGCTATACACGATTAATCTTGCTTGGAGTCTTGTGAGTGTACTATTTATTTAGGGTTAGAACTTAGGTTCTAACCAATTATCTTGCTTAATTGCTACCGTCATGACTATGATTGACTAATGACTCTAATTATGCTTGGTAACTAACTAAGGGAAGTGTGGATTGAATGTGTGATTGTTATAAACATTGTAAATCGTATATGATTGATAGTAATTGAATGTGTGATCCTTCATGCTTGATCTATATGGTTTGAATGACTTAAGATTAAACAAGATTGTGATGCTTGATAATAGTTAATTACTTGACTTGAATACTTGATTGACTTTATAGTATACATGCTAGAATTTGCTTATGGTTCGAATGGCCTAAGGGTGAACCTTGATCTTGATATAAATGGCTTGAAACAAGAATTCTTGAATAAAACATGTCTTGAACAATCCTCAAATTACTTGATTAATAAACTTGGATATTATATCAAGTCCTTAGTTGCTAGTTAGTCTTAGGTAGAATGGCATGCTAGATAGTCTAGAGAGTCTAGAGCTCTTGGAGATTATATCTAGCCTTACTTGGCGACAGTAGGAGGATTTTGACCGGTACTAATGTACCATGTTGTGGCGACAATTAGTTGGAGACTTGAATACCTAGACGAAACTAAATATCAAGGCAATTAATTTGATAATTAAGCTTGAAATTAAAAGAATAACACATGTCCTTACTTGTTACTTAAAATCCAAGAAAGCTTATAATGTAATTAAACCCTTGATTGATTACTTGCTGAATTTATTAGTTAAAATGTTATCATGATTGATTGGATGATTAATGATATAGCTCAAATTGCTTATAAATTGTATTTACGATCCTTGTTGACATGCTAATGTATATCTTGTGATGAAATTCTTGATGCTTGATATTATTAGTGCAATTCGAATTCATGCTTGCCTTAATTTGTTCAATTACTTGATATCTTGATTATGAATGACCTTGTATCTAAAACTAGGGTTGTTTATTTAAGCTTATATCCTTAAATATGAAACAATTGATAAACTCGAGATATGACTCATGCTTGAAGTAACTTGTTAGTTCTAGGACTACCTCACTAAGTACTTAACCGTACTTATCACTCTTGTTTCCGTTCTTCCCAAAATTCCGGTTGTGGTTTCAAAGCTTTCTTTGAGTTGAAGCAAGGCAAGACAAGCTAATGATCAAAGTATGGTTCATGTCTTTTGTAAGCTCCTAGTTGGTGGCCTTAGTCATGTATCTAGCCTAGTTACCATGTATTTTGAATCCTTGGAGACTTGTATATATATTTGATATGTTGGTGATGTATAAACATAATGTTATGACTTGGTTTTGTAGCCTAGTTAATCTAGCTATTATGATATGAAATATGGCTATGGTTGATCAAATGAATGGCGATCTTATGTCTTGAATGCTTAGGAATATGTTAAATGACTTTATCTATATCTTGATTTCTTGATTGTGAGATGCATAAGGCTCGAATATATGTTAAATATTGTAATGATATGACATGGTTTAGGTTTATATGAATTGATATTGATTCATGTATTTACGCTATGCGTAAGTGTTTGATCACTTGATTAATAAGCATGCTTATTCGAATGAAACTAGGTGGATCTATCGGGTGCTTGTGTTTGTGTCTATTCGAATGGGATCATGTTCACCTTGTAATAATACAATTCGAATGAAGCTAGGGAACTTGATTAGGACCTTGTTGTTATCTGAACCATTTGAATGGATTGATCTTAACCTAGTTTGTTTATGTTAGCATTGTACCATATGATGACTGTATGAATCAAAGAATGATAACAAAGAAAAATCGTATGTTGAATGCCATGCCATGATTGATCATGTTATCTTTATGCTATTCAAATGCTTTACTATATTGATTAGAATTGTTTACACTTCTTGATCAATTCATGTTGTTTAAGTTTATTAGTAGTAACATATAGAGCTTGTATTCATGTGTGCTAGTTCTATTGATATGTGATCCATGTTATTGCTTGTTTGATTAGAAGATAACTCACCTATTATTGGTGAGTTGTGAAAGGTTTAAATTGGTTCGTATTTTCCTTGCTTGAGTAACACTCCTTAGCCGGTTTAAGATTAAATCAGGTGAGGGGTGTTACATTTATTAGTATCAGAGTTTAGGTTTAGTCGATTCTCGGACTAAATCGGGCCCTATTACATTATATAGGAGTTAATTGGCCACCTAGGAGTTATATATGTTCTAGTAGGCTTTTATTATTGCCTAATGAACTCTACCTTGTCTACAAATATAGAATATGTCTGAGACAAGGCTTGGTCGGGATAGTGAAAGTCTTGTAGGCTCCTCAAACGAAAGAGATAGCAAGCTAAAACTCGAGAGCAAGCTGAAACTCAGCAATAAGCTCCTGATGCTAACTCGGCTCAACAATAATGTTTCTTGAGCCTCAAGGAAAAGTTCGACCAACTCATAACCTCGATGAAACGAGACGCCTCTTCTTCTTCCCTACCTACCAAAGTCCTGATTGAAAAATTAGCCCAACACTCTGCCTATAATTTCACCAAAACTGATGAAGCTAATCCTGAAATAGCTGAGTATTGGCTAGAATCCTTAATCCGAGTCTTAACCAAACAATTACCTTATCCCGATGAACATGAATTGGAGTGTGCCATAGCTCTTCTAGCTGATGAATCCTTAAACTAGTGGGAAATCATAACCATAACTGCTCCAATTGACAAAGTCAACTAGAAATTCTTTCTTGAAGAATACAAGAAGAAATATATAAGCGAACAATACCTAGTCGAGCGTCGGAAATGCTGTTTGAATCTGAAACAAGGTGGAAGGCCAATCGAGCAATACGTGAGCAACTTTTACAAGTATTGCAAGTACGACTTAGAATACATCAAGACTGAAGCTGATAAGTTACATATGTTTATCAATGGCCTAAATGATGAGCTGAGTCCTATCTTCAGAGCTCTCAGAATCACTGATTTCCAAAACCTATTCAACCGAGCTATCCCGACCAAGGCAAAGATGAAGGCTTCGGAGAAAAGTAAAAGCAAACACTCTTGGAAGAACAAGAAGTCAAAGAGGGATGATAATTCTTCATCTAAAAGATCTTTCAAGAAGCCGAGACAACAAGGAGGCAATTCGAGCCATGTAGCTGTTCAGAACATCAATTTTATTCCTTGACCCCAAATTGTCTCCAAGCTCTCAGCCCCTATTAGCTCTGTTGATAGTACGGGAAACTCCGAGAAGGTTGTACAAGTCCCTACTGGTAAGTCTTGTAACAAGCATCACTCGGGTCAATGTAGAACCACCAACAATCTCTGTTGCATGTGTGGAAGCTCGGAAAATCTTATCAGAGATTGTTCTCAAAATCAGAACAGAATTCAAACTCGAGCTTTAGTGAATACAAGTGTCGCACCTTCAAACCGAAATGAGGGCCCGAGACAAGCTCAGTACGGGAACCAAGCCAAAGGAAGGGGACAACACATGACACATACACACCAGGAATCTCGAGCCCCTACTCATATTTATCATATTGTGGAAGAGATGACAAACAATCTCTCAAAGTCATCACATGTACTGTAGAGCTAAATTCAACTCTTGTTTATGCTTTAATAGACTAGGGATCCATTCAATCTTTTGGCTGCTCATCCTTGAAACAAACTTGAATTTGAAGCATGAAATTGTAAATCAAAGTTTGGTAGTTTCGAATATAATAGGTGGAACCACAAACATAAATCTTATTTGTAGAGATTTCCTCTTGTTCATTCGAAATGTACCCTTCCTAGTCAACTTGTATGTACTTCGAACATGTGAATTTGATCTAGTACTAGGATTAGATTGGTTGAGTAAGCATGAGGCTTGGATTGATTGCCAATATAGGAGACTCTATCTCCGAGATTTAGGAAAAGAATCCATTCTCTCGATAGAGCAGAAACCGACTAAAATCTTTGCTTCTATGATATTACAAGATGAACTTGTATTCGGCTTACCATCTATACCAATCGTGTCTGAGTTTATTGATGTTTTCCCCGAGGAACTCACTAGTCTCCCTCTAAGCCGAGAAGTAGAATTCGAGATTGAAGTTCAACCTAGAACAACTCCGGTGTCCATCACACTCTATCGAATGGAACTCGTTAAGTTGAAGGAACTTAAGAAGCAATTCCAAGACCTTCAAGACAAGGGCTTCATCCGGCCTAGCTAGTCTCCTTGGGGTGCTCCTGTCCTATTCTTGAAGAAGAAAGGCAAGAGTATGAGACTCTGTATTTACAACAGACAATTGAACAAACCTACAATAAAGAATCAATATCCTCTACCTAGAATTGAAGATCTGTTTTATCAACTCAAGGATGCTTCGGTGTTCTCAAAGATCGATCTACGTTCAGGGTATTGTCAAACGAGAGTGAAGGAAGCCGATATACCCAAAACAACCTTCAATACTCGATATGGCCACTACAAATTCCTCGTAATTCCATTCGAGATAAGAAATGCTCCAGTTGCTTTCATGGACTTTATGAACTGAGTATTCAAGCCCTATCTCGATAAATTTGTGATCATCTTCATCGATGACATTCTAGTGTATTCTCGAAATAAGGAGGAACATGCTAAACATCTCAGAATCGTATTACAAACTCTTCATGAATGTTCGTTTTTTGCAAAGTTCTCGAAGTGCGTGTTCTTTCTATCGGAAGTTTTATTCCTTGGCCATGTTATCTCTGTCGCGGGAGTCAAGGTAGATACGAGGAAGGTTCAGGCAATTCTAGATTGGAGACCTCCGAAGAATGTGGGTTAGGTCTGAAGTTTTCTTGGATTAGCCTGGTATTATCGGCATTTTGTCAAGGGTTTCTCATCCATTGCTAAAAGTCTGACTAAGTTAACCCGGAAGGACACACTGTTTGTTCGGTCGGAGAACCAACAACGAAGCTTCGATCAACTTAAACAAGCTTTGACTCATGCCTTTTCTACTCATCCAACCTGAATCGGGCAAGGAATTCACTATTTACAGTGATGCATATCATTTACGACTCGGTTGTGTCCTAATGCAAGATTAAAAAGTGGTTGCTTAAGCTTCAATGCAGCTGAAACCACACGAGTCAAACTATCCTACTCACTACCTAGAGTTAGCAGCTATCGTGTCTGCAATTAAAGTCTGGAGACACTATTTATACGGGGAGAAATGTAATTTATTCACACACCACAAGATCCTCAAGTCTAAACCCTTCAACCCAGTCTAGGCGAAAGACCTTACCGAATGGATCACACAGGGAGTATCGAAGTAAACCGGGAAATTTACCTCAATAAACGACCTTATTTTTTTTCTTTTTATCTTTTCAAGATGCTCTCAAATACCCTCTGTGATAAACTTCGCAGCGAAACAATTTGTAAATCAATCAAACAATGTTTAGGGACTCAAATGCATACAAACACATTTTAGAGACCATTTTGTACTTTCATCAAATTATAAAGACTTCTTCAATTTTGTAAGTAACTAACCTTTAATTAGTCACATTATGTGACTCTCCGTCAAATCTCAGCTCAAAACAATCATCCAAGCTCATTTAATTGCATCCACAACATTCATGGACCAAAACGTAAAGAAACAAAACTTCAGAAATTTCCAATAACCAACCTAACAGCTGGGTGTTTCGGTACAGGTTGCCTTGTATCATAACACCCATTTCGAAATAGGGTCAAGCGTCTTGAAGCTTAGGCTCGTATCGAAACACCCTCCATGGTGTTTCAAAACACGAGATTCTAGTAGTCAAACGTATTGAAATTCTCCTCCTTCTTTCGAAACCCCTAGGCCATTTTAGGCTCACCGTTTCGGTACAACCTCGAGCGTACCAAAATACCTAGGCTTGTACCGACAATTTTTGCTGGTTTTTCACGCTTAAATCCAATCGAAATCATTCCAACACGCGTACAACATATTTAAGCATCAAACCTCAATCACAATTGGCAATTCCAAAATCATAGCAAGACAATAAGCATTAAGGAAATCTATAGGCATGCTACCTATGCAAGATAACCACTCAAAATCCAAAACACAAACCAAGGAAATTATCAACAAGTAAAGGCTATTTACAAGTCATAAAGGCATCACAAACTTGCCACAAAGCTGAGAGTTTCAAAATACATTCTCCCAAAGCATTAAGGCATCCACTCATTGCCAACTATTATTACTAATAGGTAAACATAAAACCATACTTGAGCTAAGTCTCACTTCTTGGGATCCTTCTTGCTTTCTTTTCTGCCCAAATATGCTATTTCTCTTCATTGTTGGAAAAAGAGGGCATAAGCAATAATGCCTAGTGAGGGATGCTAGAAACAAACCAACAACAACAATGCATTTTAAAACCATTTGTCATTTAGAAATCTCTATCTCATCATGATCTTTCAATCTCATGCTTGAAACCATTTTCAAAGCTAAAACCACATCATGAACCACATGTAACATCTATCTCATGCATTAATCAAAATGCAAAGTCTCAAAGCAAAGTCATACATGGTTGTTTCTCATATAGCAATTCTCAAAACATGATCTCTTATGCAAATATCAAGTCATTAACTCATTTATAAACAAGGTACATGTGAGTCTCATATATTGGCATTTAGGCAACATTACTCGGATGTGCGGATAGCTTGATGGAATCTCACATCGTCATGTCCTTCCTCGGTGGAGTCTCACATCATTGAACTCTCATGACGGTATCTCTCATTGCCACAAAGCTTGATGGAATCTAACATCATCAAGACCTACTGTGGTGGAATCTCTCATCACCACACTCTCACTTTGAAACGGGATGGCACTACCCCTATTGCCCGAACCAAAGAGCACGTACGAATTTTTTATATTATATTGCACTTCTCATCCTTTTGATCAACCAATTATATCCGGTAACAATAATCACATCTCATGCCAATATACTTATCTTAAACATCATTTACCTATTTTTTTAAATGCATAAACATAAACCATTTCTCATCCCATTTCAAAAGCATAAACAATGCATATCATTTTCTCTTCAAATTCTATCTCTTCAAAATCACAATTCTATATCATGGGATCACATAAATCATCAAATCATTTCTCAAAACATGCATAAAACAATAGGTTTATATCTATCTTCAAAACATGAGCATGATCATATAAATTAATGGGATAAAAATCGAGAAACGAAAATGAAACATCTCAAACATACTTCCAGGTTAGATTAGTGTTTCAAACTCAATCTAAATCCCCAAAACTTGCTTTCAAGTCTTTGAAAGGTTTTAAGACCAATTCCACTCACTAACACCGCCCCGCTTGCTTTGCCGAATCGTAATCAAGCATCCAAAGCTCCCGGAACTTGACCGATTGCTTCCGATACATTCTCCCCTATTTATAACACACAAAAACAGATGATTAGTGCATCTCAATCCATTAAAATCACCAGCAACCAAAGCCACCAGGCTACTCTTCCCAAAAACACCAAAACGCATATCCGAAACAACCGAAAACACCTTCGATTACACTACAAACGCAACCTAGCCAGAACCAAACACTTCCATTCAATTTTAATCAACAATTCACATCAAAAACAATACAATTTCATCCTTATATGGCCAACAACACCAAAACCACATTATAACCACAAAACCCAAATCTAAGAACCTAAACAATTAGAGATCCAACCAATTTTGGGATTCCTATGATAAAACCATTATTTCAACATCATTTAACATCCAAAACATTTTTAAAATCATTCTGAAATTAACAAAAACAATACCAATACAAAAATATTAAGAAATCATCTTTTAAAGCTTGATTTAACAATTTTCATCAAATAGATTATAAAACCTTGTTATTAAACACAATTTGAGAGTCAAAGACTTGGGAATTTCATTAAAGAACTTTGATTAGAGGAGTTTAACGAAAGTTACCTCTAACCCTTGCCTATTCCTTCAACTGACAAGATTTATTACAAAATCTTCAAGAATCCTTTTGGATAAATGGAAGAAACACAAAGGAAATCATTTGTAAACAAAGTGAAGTGAAAAGATGAAAACCTCTGGATGTTAATGAGAGAAAATCTCGTTTTATTCTTTTTAATAAATCAACTTTAAAATAGTCAATTAAAGGAAAAGGCTAATTAATGACATATTAGCTCCCTAAAGATTCTAAGTTTTGTCCCTCTTTCAAAACAGTCCTTTGAAAATAGATTTTACATTTTTACAAGTTAGTCACTAAACTGAAATGTAAATCTTCCAAAAGTCATTTTTCAAAATTGAATTTACCACACCTTTATATAAATTTTTAGAGGATTTTAGGAAAATTTCCCAAAATTTTACCACATCTTGGACCATGTTTTCCCTAAACCATTCCTTAACAAACCCAGATCTCTAGTCTAGGTCCTACAAACACCAAGTCAACCTTAAAGAGTCATAGGCCCAAAACTGGGGCAATACAACTCACCCCACTTAGGAAATTTTGTCCTCTAAATTTTACATGAAGGAAAAAGATAAGGAAACGGCTTCCTCATGTCACCCTTCCTTTCCCATATGGCTTCCTCCACTCCGCGATGTCGCCATAAGACCTTGTCAAACTCAATGGTCTTTCCATGAAGAACCTTGGTGTCCGAATCTAAGATCTCAATCGTATCTTCATCATAGGACAAATCTGGATTCAACTCAATATGCTCAACATGAATAACATGAGACAGACCCGATCTATATCTCTGAAGCATGGATATATGGAAAACATCATGTATCTTCTCCAACTCTGGAGGCAACCTCAACCTACAAGCAACAGGTCCATCACGCTCAAGCACATCATACAGTTCAATAAACCTTAGACTCAACTTGCCTTTTCGGCCAAATCTCATCACCTTCTTCCAATGTGAAGCCTTCAAAAACACCTTCTGACCTACAACGTACACAACCTCCTTACGCTTCAAATATACATAAGACTTTTGCCGATCTGAAGCCGCTTTCAACCTCTCACTAATAAGCTTTACCTTTTCCATAGTGCCCTTTAGCACATTAGGAAAAGAGACTAACTTTTGCGCCACTTCCACCCATGAAAGAGGCGTTCTACACTTCCTTCCATCCAAGGCCTTATAAGGAACCATTTAAATGCTCGCCAGATAACTATTATTGTAAGCAAACTCCACCAAAGGTAACTGTTTCTCCTAAAAACCTTGGAAATCAATGATGCAACATCTCAACATATCCTCCAATCCTTGGATAACCCGTTCAGACTAACCATCTGTCTGCGGATGATATGAAGTACTGAAATTCAAATGTGTACCCAACGCTTGATGAAGACACTCCCAAAACCTCATTGAGAAACACATATCTCAATCTGAAACAATGGACTTAGGTACCCATGCAACCTCCCAATCTCTGAGATGTACAAATCTGCCAACTTGTCTAACGTATACGTAGTATGCACCGCCAGAAAATGTGCACACTTCGTAAAATGATCAAAAATCAGCCAAATGGAATTCTTTCTAAATAGTGTCAAAGGAAAACCCGTCACGAAATCCATTGTGATTCTCTCCCATTTCCATTCCAGAATCTTCAACTGTTGCAACAATCCATAAGGAAACTGATGCTCAGCTTTAACACGTTGACAAACCATGCACTTACTAATAAAATCAGCCACATCCTTTTTGAAGGCAACCCAATAGTACTCATCTTTCAACACACGATACATCTTTTTACCACCAGGATGCATGGAAAAAGAACTACTATGAGCCTCAGTGATGTTAGCACGTTTATGCGACTCAACGGTGCAACTTCAAACTTTCAGGGAAGTTTGCTCTTTCACTTGTTACATATTGATGTCTAACATTTCTTTACTTATATTACGAGTTTTATAAGTGTTTGCTTAGTTTTCCATAGGTATTATGTGATTTGGTTTGGTTTTCTAAGTTATATAAGTGTATGCTTTGATATGAGAGTGTGTTGTGTGCTTGTGACTAAGTTTGCTAGCTCATTAGTGTGTTAACATGTTGTTTTCAGTTTGTTTAAACGTTTTCAATAAGTTTACAATACTTTAATGGATGTTTGTTGCTTTTTTATTAAGGGACACTAAAGGATAGCAACTAAGGAGCTTGCACCAAGCTCGATTGAAGCTCACTCAAGTGTATGCAGCTCAACTCAGCCCAAGGCAGCATCTACCCATCGTTTTCAGCTCAACCAAATTCAGCACACTCTAAAGCAACTCGATTCAGCTCAATTCACTTCAAGCTATCTCAACTTCAGCTCCACAAGCTCAACTCCAGCTGACAAGTCTGGAAGTAGCTGAAAGGTGACCTACGCATGGGAGAGTGTCCTAAAAGCATGTGAGCAGCATATGGGGCATCCTACACCTCTCCAAGCATATGCATGGCATGTGTGAGACCTTGTGCATGTGTGGGCAAGCATGTGAACAAATTTGAAATTCAAACAATTAAAAATGTGGACAAGTTTCAATTTCAAATAATTCACACAACTAACACATCTAAAATGTGTTAATTAAACTCAGGCACACATTAAGGAAGTTATGTGTAGATTTTTGTTTGAATTTAAACACAAAATACATGTGTTAAATTCGTCCAAAATTCAGCCACACATTTGGGCGGCTTCATCATTTTATATGTTCTATATATTTTTTAAATTTTATGTAAGAAAGGTTACACACTTTTGAATAAAAATTACTTGAGATAATTTCTCTTGTTTGGTTCTTTTTAGAACTTCTTCTTGATATTTCAACTTGTTTGTAGTGTCAATCCTTTATAATTCGGGTTTCTAGATCTCTATCTAGTGGGTCCAAGTCCTTTAACGTTGAACATATTCGATTCGGGTTTGCATAGGATATTGTGCAGGTTCTTTCTAGTTCATCGTTCTTTTAGAATTCTGGAAAATTTCCAGCACCTTGCTGCCATTGATGAATGCTCAAACCTTGTTGCCATCGTTGAACATTATAGTACTTATCTTCATCCTAATTCTGAAATCCTCCAAAACAACAACTACGATTTCTTCTTTCTTTTCATTTCCTCTTTTCTTGTTTCACCGTGAAACTATGTAAACACCGCAAACTTAATTCCTCTATTTTGTTGTTTTTATTGTAGAGACGTGCTTGCGACAATACTAGATCTGTTAACATTCGAGGAACGTCGTTTTGACAAGCCTTGTCGTATCATGTGGTATCAGAGCCTAAGTTGTATTTAATGTAAGTTTCTATAATCAAAATAAAAAAGAAGAAGAAAGAAAATGAAAAACAAAAAAATGTTGCACAAAATTCCAGCAAGTCAATGTCAACATTTGACTTTTTAAAAGTCAAAATTCGAAAAAAAACAAAAAAAAACAACAACAAAAGTGTGTGTTGTTTGTGTTAAATGATGAAGAATGTTTAATGTTCGTTTGTATTATGCAACTACGAAGTGCTTGGAAATGAACCGAAACGAATTGTTCTTGTTTGTTCGGTGATAGGATCATTGTAAGCATTTTTTTGCAGTAAGTTATCGATTTCTTTGTTTTATTTTCATCCTAGTTTTTCTTAATTTCACTTTTTCTTCATTTTACAGTCTTTCTTTCATTTTCCAGCCTTTATATTTTTTGTTTACCCATTGTTTTCCTTAACCCTTGTTGTTTCCTTGTAAGCCGACACAATTAACAAGTCTGAAAGATCGAATTAGTTCCTTTAAAGAACTGATTACGAGAAACGAGAGGATGAAGGCAAATAGAGTGTATGAGATCAGCAGGGGAGGCAAGAAAGTTGATAAAGTATTCTCCCGAGCGCTGACTGAAATTGCTGAGTGTTCTTTTTCTTGGAGTGAAATTGTGAGACTTTTTTGTGTGTGTTGTGAGGTACATTTACTTTTTCTTTACTTTATTTTGTGTTGTTTTCTGTTGTGCTTTTGTTAAAATGGTAGGTTCTAATGATGACAATTCGGGTGGCCAGCAACCAAAATTGCAAATGCAGTCCATCACTCGTGAAATTCAGAAGATATTAAGGGCTGAACTTGAGCCTTTGCAATCTCAAATGGATAGACTTGATGGGGGTGGTTCCCATTCTGTCCGTGATGATATAAACAATGAGAATGAAGTTGAACAATCTCCGAGGCAAAATACGAGACAATGGTGTGTACAACTTGATGATAAATTTACTAACATTAAGGTTGAAATTCCATTCTTTCAGGGACGAACAGATCCTGTTGCATACTTAGCATGGGAAAGCAAAGTTCAGCATGTTTTTGAGTGTTATAATTACTTAGAACAAAAGAAGGGTCGTTTAGAAACGATGGAGTTGTCGATTCTGCTTTGTTCTGGTAGGATCTGTTCTTGCTCAGTCGGAGAAGTTTAGGTGAAGGTCCAGTGAGGACATGGGCCGAATAAAGCAAATCATGTGAAAAAGGTTTGTTCCTTCTTACTATCATCGTGATTTATTTTAGAAACTACAAAAGTTGAAACAGGGCAGCATGAGCATTGAAGATTATTTCAAGGACGTGGAAATGTCCATGATGCGTGCGAATATTATTGAAGATCATGAGGCAACTATGACACGTTTTCTTGCAGGTTTGAATTCTGAAATATCTAACGTTGTTGAGTTACAACATTATGTCAAGTTTGATGACATGGTGCATACCGCAATCAAGATTGAACGACAATAATGATGAAAGTCTTCTAATCAAGGTAATAGTTTGTTTAAGTCATTTTCTAACCCCCTGTTCAATCAAACTGATGATTTCAGGCAACAAGCACTGTTGCAAATAAAAGAGAAGGTAGAATCGAGCAAGTCAAAACCTTCTGTTGAGGTTGCTGGTCATGGAAAGTAATCAATACAACCAGATCGTACGAGGGACATTAAATGCTTTAAATGCCTTGGTAGAGGACATACTACGAGTCAATTTCTAAACCGGAGTACGATGTTATTGCGAGATAATGGTGAAATAGATTCTGATCATGGAGACGATGTACATGAACCTCCGAAAGAAGATGACTATGATGACCTTGAATTAGCAGCAACTGGTGACATTCTAGTTGTCAAACGAAATTTGAATGTTCAGCGAGCACAAGATAAACTGAAATGAGACAATCTCTTCCATACGAGGTGCCACGAGAAAGACAAGGTATGTATTGTGATTATTGATAGTGGTAGTTGTACTAATGTTGCTAGTACTCTCCTGGTTGAAAACTTGCCTTGACGACAACGAAGCACCCTAATCTGTACAAGTTACTATGGTTGAATAACGGTGGTGAAATCAAAGTTACCAAACAAGTTGTTGTACAATTTTCCATTGGTAAGTACAAGTATGAGGTAACTTGAGATGTTTGTTCTATGGATGTTTGTCATTTGTTGTTAGGAAGACTGTGGCAGTATGATAAGAGAGTTTTGCATGATTGTTACACCAATCGATACTCGTTTACTTATGAGAGCAAAAAGGTAATTTTGACACCTTTGACTCCAAATGAAGTATATGAAGACCAAATTCGTTTGAAAGCGAGTATTGCAGCTTGGAAGGAAAGCAAAGAGGAGAATGAATGTGAGAAAGAGAAAGTGAATTCAAAGATATTATATAGAAAAATATCTAAAAATCCTCATTTAATATATAAAAGAGAATGGTGGAATCAATTTTACAAAATAAGGTTTGGAAATACTACATTTCGGTGTAGTGACCAAATCAAAGTTTTTGCAAAGTTAAATAGTGACTGTTTTGTAAAGGATTGAAACTTTGAATCTTTAAGGATCAAATTTTACCAAAATGCTTTCATAAGATTTTTCCTTAATTTGGGTGATTTAATTAATGTTTTAATTAAAGAAAATGAAGGTGATTAAATTAGAAAACCACCTTTGACTTTTCATAACTACTTTTCACAAATTTTCCCTCATTTTATTTTCTCTCAAATTCCTTTCAACCAAAAACTTTCTCTCCAGAAAATTTACTTTGATTTTCACTTCATTTGATGAGATTTCAATCTCTCTTTGATTCTTAATCAATTCCTCATCAAATCCACTTGATTTCTACATCGAATTTTCAAGAAAGCTTGTCAAAATCAAGGAGAAATCATCCATTAGAGGTAAGCTTCATCCTTCTCCTCTAATGATCAGTTCTTTACTGAAACTCCAAAGTTATCAATCCTTTATAAATGATTTATAAGTGGTTTTATTGTTAGAAATAAGAAATGGTCTTAAAACTCAAGATTTTGGAAGAGCTCTTGAAGATTTTCGTGGTGAATGATTGGATTCTGTTTTGAGATGGTTTTCTAATGTATTTTGGATGTTAATTGATGTTACAAATGAGGTTTTATCAATCAAATCCCGAATAGGTTTGATTTCCTAAGTTTAGCTTGTTAGAATGATGGTTTTTGGGTTGGTTTTGTTGTTTTGCTATTTCTGGAGGTATGAGGGCATGTTTATGTTGATTTTTGATGTTATTTTATGTTTAGAAAGGATTAGGAGTGATATATCTTGGCTGGGCTTTGTTTTGGGAGAGTTTGGAGATGATTTCGGTTGTTTTTGGTAGCCGAAATGAGGTTCTTGAGTAGAGCAGCGAGTTGGGTTGTATGGCTGGTGAATTTAATGCATGATGGTGCATTAATCCTCTGCTCTTACGTGTTAAAAACAGGGGAGAGTGATCCGGAAGCGATTGAGGTAGCGTTGGAGGTTTCAGACGCTTGAAAGGTTTGTCGGCTAGCATAGTGTTTTGTATCGGTGAGTGAGATCGTGTTTTCCAGCTTTGGAATGATTTTGAAAAGAGGTTTAGGAACTTAAATTTAGGCTTGAGACTCAGGTTTAAGTTCGGAAGTAAGTGAAGTGGAATTCTCTCTCAATTGTGCTATTATTGTTTTGAAAACTATCAAAATGGATTTTGATGTGATTGATTTGACAATGTGGTTTATTTTGTTGTTTGAGCATGGTTTTAAAGCATGTGAGTTGGTTTTCAAACTTGGTTTGAAGAAAGATGCATGAAATTAATATTCCTTGAGAGTATGTGTTGTTAATTTGTGTCTTAAGGCAATGCTCAGCGTTTTGGCCTTGAAAGTGTTGCATGCTTTACAAATAGTGAGTGTGTTGATGATTTTAACATGATATATTGGCATAGATGATGTAAAGATTATCGGATATATCGATCCATCAATAGGATGTAGAGTGCACTATAAACTAAAATTCGTACGTGCTCTTGGGATTCGTCCCAAAGAGAGATACCAATGATGGGCATTCCATTGGAGTAGGACTTGGTGAAATATTCAAGCTTTTTGGCAACAAGAGTTATTGCCATGAGACCGATGATGGGCATTCCATCGGAGTAGGACTTGGTGAAACATCCAAGCTTTTTGGCTACAAGAGTTACTGCCATGAGACCGATGAAGGGCATACCATCAGGGTACGACTTGATGAAATACGCAAGCTTTTGGCGAAAGTAGAACTGCCATGAGAGTACGGTGTGGTAGAGGCCACCGGAAAATTATGTTCTAGACGGGTGAGTACGGTGATGGTAGATGCCACCGAAAGTGTCTAGTGAGTTGTCCGCATATCCGTGTACAATAGAGTATGTAAATGCCAATATGAGAGAATGTGTGTCACATGTACCAATGCTTGAAATGTTTTATGCTATGAGATTTGCATATGAGAAAATGAGATTATGAAATGCTTTTGTGTAAACAAGCTTGGGTGGCTTTCAAATGGAGATTTGCTTATGCAAAGGAGTATTGAGTTTATGAAATGCTTTTGAGTAAGAAGTATGCGTGGCTTTGCCATGGGCTTTACATTGGTAGAATGCATAACACAAATATTTGATACATGAGATTTTAAATGGTGTTTTGCTTTTAAATGGTTTTCATGTATGAGAAAGGAAGAGTGTGGAGTGGAAATGGTGTCCAAGGAAATTGGTTTAAACTTTGCGCGAAGAACTATTGCATGAAATGGTTTAAGTGGAAGTTATTGCGAGAATGTTGTTTGGGGTTTAGTTGCTTAATGCGCATGAGTTTAATGTTGATCTTATGTTGAATAATGCATAATTTGAAGTTGTTGATGTTTTATATGGGGTTTTCAAACAATACTTGGTTTATAGAGGTGTGATTGCTTTTAAAAAGGGTTTTATGGTTTGCTACATTGATGGTGTTTTGGGTTTGAGCATTCCTCACTAAGCATTATGTGTTTACGCTCCTTTTTTTCTATTAATGCAGATAAATGAATTTGGGACAGCAAGAAGCAAGGGATTCAAGAAGAGCTCCACTTGAGAAGTATGTTTTGGTTTATAGCTATAGATAATAAAGGCAATGGGGGAGGGGAATCTTTTACATTGTCGTGTAATGAGATTGTTTATCTTGAGCAAGTTTGCTTTATGGGTTGATACTTGTTGAGGATATTTTTGCGATATTTTGATTTTCTTCTTCATAGTTGGATATAGCTATACTCTTTGGTTAAAAGTAAGAACTTGTGTTGAATGAGATAAAAGAATAGGCGCGCTTATGCTTGTAATGTATCTAGCTTTTGATGCCATATGATGGTCTTAATGCTTGGCATGTAGTTAATATATTGTGGAATGTTTTAAAGTATGTTTGATGGTGTTTTGAAGTGAAAAACCTGATGTTTCTGCTGTTTCTGGGCAGGGTGTATCGAAACACCCTTAGTTGTTTCGAAACGGGTGCCTGGAATGGTCTGGGCGTTTTAGAACGGCTAGAAGTGTTTCGAAACACTTTGGCTACTAGAAAGTGTTTGTTCCGATATAAGTCTCAGAACATACCTGCATACCGAAACTGTCAACACTGTTTCAATACGAGCCTTTCGATACGGGTGACAGTGTTCTGAAACGGTGGACCGTTGGGCTGTGTTTTGATTGTTCAAGTTTGCAAGTCTTGCATTTTAGTACTGAATGTTGTGATTGCAATTACTTTATCTTGAGATGTCCTTTTAAGCTGAAATTTGGCAGAGAAGCCTATAACAAGATTAATTTCATAATGGTAATCCTAAGATCTATGAAGTCCCTCAAATTTACAAAAAATTACATTTTGGTCCCTAAAAGTGTATTTCTTACAATTAAGTCCTTAAACGTTTTTTCGATCGCTGTATTTTCTCTTCCAATGTTCGATGGTATTGACATAGGCTTAAGATGTATCTAGACAAGATTAAAATGAAAAATAGGGTCGTTAATCAAGGTTGACTTTCGAGTTTACTTTGGTTTTCACCGTGTGATCCTCGTAGTTCGGGTCTAACGCCTAGACCGAGCTAAGGAGGTTAGATTTGTTGGTATCAGAGCTAAGTCGCGAACTTTTGGGGCGAAGGTAAGTTTGTGGTAAGTTGTTATGTTAAGTGTTGGATGTTTAATCTAATGTGTGGTTGAAAGTTGGTTAAAAAATATGATTTTGAGTGAATTGTTGATATTTTATCATGCTTTGTGGTTATGAATCTTCTATGGGCTAATGTGAACATGTATTGGTGGTATGCTGATGTTGTAAGTTGATTTTGAATAATGAAAATGTGATGGGCATGATATGTTGATATTATGCTGTTGAGGGTGAATGTTGTTTGATGTGAGCAGGATTGGAGTTTTGCTGATTGATATGACGATGTTTGTGATATCAATTTTTTTATGGATTGTTATGTCATATAAAATGGGAGAATTCGGGATACCCATTACCTTATTATTATAGCTATGTCTTAATTTGGAGTTGGAGTCTTGAATCCTTGCTCGAAGCTGGTCTGATTGTTTTGTTTATTTTTTTTATAGTTGCTTTGTTAATAATAGCACAATGGAATCGTTGAGAGAGTGGCAATTAGGTACGATGGTTGCTGCTTTAGAGCAGGTTGTTAAGGGGTGGAATTCACTTTTTGGTGGGAGTGTATTGTTTTAGTCGTCTGTTCTTGGAGTTGAGGTTGTAAGGCAGAATGAGAAAGTTGGTTCTATGATGAAGGATTCATCATCTGTAGTTCAAGAGATGTCGGGAACATCCGAGGCCGTGGTGAAGGTGAGTTCTGTGTACGTGCCAATTGTGGGACACGCAAGTTTGTCAAAGCAGCGTTTACATGATTTGGGAGTTGTGGAGTATCATGGTTCGACGCCTGAAGCATTCGAGGCTTGGTTAGCCAGTATAATTTTGATTATGGATCAGGAAGGGTGTGACAACGCCTGTAAGTTGGGAAGTGTTGTCTCGCTAATGCTAGAGGATGCTTGTAATTGGTGGACATCGGTGTCGGTGGCAACAAATATTCGCGATATAGATTGGGAGTTCTGTGTGTGCCTTTAATAAAAGATACCTTGGAGATAGGTTCCCAGGGGTTAAGCAACGTGGGGGTGTGGTTTCAGCTTGTGATGGTGAGAGAAATACAAGCAAAAGAGCTGTGAGTACCGACCTTGAGAGTGGTCAGCATAAAAGGCTAAGCGACAGAAGGGTTCGCCTGAACCAAGGTTTTGGTGGTGGTACGGATGGGAGTCAAGTGCCACAAGACCAAGGAGTGGTAGTCCGGTGGTCGAAGTGTGACCATTGTGGAAGGCGTCATGTTGGAGTTTGTTGGGGTGTTGGAGTTTGTTGGAACTGTGGTTCTATAGAGCATGAGAAGCGGGAATGTCCTCAAGTAGTGTGATTAGTTTCAGTGCGTGAGAAAGGGTCTCAGAAGGGTTGTGAGCGCGGCTGAGACAAAGTTCAGAGGTGGCAAGAAGGGTAGGGAGGTGTGAGGTGTTTGGAAGATAGATCTTGCTGGAATCGTGGGTTCGTTGGACATGTGAGACGGAATTGTCTAGAGTTAGCTCGGGGTGGTCAGAGTTCTTTGCAGCAGGGAGACAGAATCGTGGGTTGGTTGATGCTGCGGCGGTACGACCAGAGAATAGTGGTTCTGCGGGGAAGGAAGTTTGTCTGTTGGAACTCCGGGATGATGAGGTGGTTACAAGTAATTTTGCTAAGTAATCTTTGCCCTGGTTATCTTTGTTTGGTTCCGGTTTGGATTTCCTTGAGTAGTGGGTAAGGTCTTATAGCTAGCAAGTTTGGATAGTAGCCGGTGTTGATTTTGAAGACAACTTTAGTGTGAAGAGGGTATTAGTGGAGTATTTGTAGTTAGCAAATTGTTAGGGTGGTAGAGCTGGGAATGTTGGAAATGAGGTAAAAGGTTGTTCTTAGGCGGATTCTGAGGATGTTATTGGTAAGTGTGAACCAACATACATGCACAGGTAAAATCATTTGTTTATATATTATATATATGTTGGTACATGCATACATATGACATGACATTAGAGGTTTTGCATACATATGCATAGGCATTGATAGGGCATGTTGGAGACCAAGCATACGAACGTTCACACTTGCTAATAGCTAATTGGGTCCGATAGTGTTGTGGTAGGATTAGGTTGGTTTGTGGTTTTAAAGTGTTGTCTTGGTACCAGGTGAATGCTAGAAGTAATGTACAAGTTGTCAGTAGTAGTGAGTGTGATCTAGCATGTTGGCGGAAGGAAGGTGTTTAGGTGCTTAAAGAGTTTAGCGGTGTGGTGATAAGGAGGTGATCGTTTGATGTTAGAATCAGTTGAGGTGGTTGTGAATAACAGATAAGTGTTGTAGTTTCTCTGTGTTGGGTGATTGTTGTAGGATATTGGATGTGTTTCCAGAGTGTGGAGGTAACTTGCGTTGATAGTTGCAATAGGAGGGTTGTTCTATGTAGGTGACAGTTCGTAGTAACCTTAGGGGAGTTGGGAGGAGGTTATGTTGAGAGCTTTAGATGAGGTTTGGCTTGGGATGAGTAGAGGTTTCATGGTCTCAATATGTTTGCATGTGGATGGAGTGAGTGGCATCCCGGTATGATTAGTGTCATAGTCAAAGCTTGATGTGGAAAGGCAATGTAAGTCCAAGGGCCATTGTTGGTTGGCCGGGTTCTTGTGAGAAAATGGTTGGGTAGTCGAGTATAAGTAAATCTTTCCTAAGACAGTTGGGGTAAGTGAAACAACTGTTGACTTAAGGTTGGAGTCTCGTGATGTGGATTTTGGGTGTTGTTTGGGTAGTTTTTGATGGGTTGTTAAGTCAGATGATGGTAACGGATGTGGAAGAATGTTGTCAATACATTGGGAAATGTGAGTAAGTAGTTGTTGCTTAAGAAATTTTTACTTGTCGTGGTGGTCTTTGAGCAGGAGTTGAGCGGTTTGCAAGAGGTTTTAGAAGCAGAGAAGGTTGTGGGTCACATGGTGGCTGAAAAATGGATGGGTTGGTGTCACCGTGCGTATGAGTTTTGTTGAGGGAGTTATGTGGTGAGGCGGAGTATGTTGTAAAGGTTTAAGAGTTCTTTGGGTTGTTGAGGGTCTTGCATGGTTCGTAAGTGTGAAACGTTAAGCTGAGATTAGCAACCGTGTGTTCTGGAAGTCTTGCATCGTGAGTAGTGGGGTTGGAATTGGGTATGGAGTAAGTTTGATTTGAGGATGTTTCTGTGGTGGTTAAGTCTCCTGTGTTACATTGTGTATTGCTTGGGAAGTTTGGTACCGTGCTCTCTTCGCAAGTTGAAATTTCGAGGACGAAATTTCCTAAGAGGGGGATAGTTGTAACACCCCAAATTTGGGCATAGATGTTTAGAGTCTGAACCGGATCGGTCTGGAAAACGGTTCGAATCTAAAAGGGAGTTTTAGGGAACACCTAGTTCGGGATACTTTAAAAGTATAGAAAAATGTCTAAAAATACTCATTTAATGTATAAAAGAGAATGGTTGAATCAATTTTAAAAACTAAGGTTTGGAAATACTACATTTCGATGTAGTGACCAAATCACAGTTTCTGCAAAGTTAAAATAGTGATTGTTTTGTAAAGGATTGAAACTTTGAATCTTTAAGGCGCTAATTTTACAAAAATGTTTTCATAAGCTTTTTCCTTAATTTTGGTGATTTAATTAATGTTTTAATTAAAGAAAATTAAGGTGATTAAATTAAAAAACCACATTTGACTTTTTATAACTACTTTTCACAAATTTTACCTCATTTTATTTTCTCTCAAATTCCTTTCAACCAAACACTTTCTCACCAGCAAATTTACTTTGATTTTCACTTCATTTGATGAGATTTCAATCTCTCTTTGATTCTTAATCAATTCCTCATCAAATCCACTTGATTTCTACATTGAATTTTCAAGAAAGCTTGCCCAAATCAAGGAGAAATCATCCATTAGAGGTAAGCTTCATCCTTCTCCTCTAATGATCAGTTCTTTACTGAAATTTCCAAGTTATCAATCCTTTATAAATGATTTATAAGTGGTTTTAATGTTAGAAAAAAGAAATGGTCTTAAAATTCAAGATTTTGGAAGATATCTTGAAGATTTTCGTGGTGAATGATTGGGTTCTGTTTTGAGATGGTTTTCTAATGTATTTTGGATACTAATTGATGTTACAAATGAGGTTTTATCAATCAAATCCCGAATAGGTTTGATTTCCTAAGTTTTGCTTGTTAGAATGATGGTTTTTGGGGTGGTTTTGTTGTTCTACTGCTGCTGGAGGTATGAGGGCATGTTTATGTTGCTTTTTGATGTTATTTGATGTTTAGAAAGGATTAGGAGTGATAGATCTTGGCTGGGATTTGTTTTGGGAGAGTTTGGAGATGATTTCGGTTGTTTTTGTAAGCCGAAATGAGGTTCTTGAGTAGAGCAGCGAGTTGGGTTGTATGGCTGGTGATTTTAATGCATGATGGAGTATTAATCCTCTGCTCTTATGTGTTAAAAACATGGGAGAGTGATCCGGAAGCGATTGAGGTAGCGTTGGAGGTTTCAGACGCTTGGGAGGCTTATCGGCTAGCATAGGGTTGTGTATCGGTGAGTGAAATCGTGTTTTCCAGCTTTGAAATGATTATGAAAAGAGGTTTGGGAACTTAAATTTAGGCTTGAAACGCCGGTTTAAGTTCGGAAGTAAGTGAAGTGGAATTCTCTCTCAATTATGCTATTATTGTTTTGAAAACTATAAAAATGGATTTTGATGTGATTGATTTGACAATGTGGTTTAATTTGTTGTTTGAGCATGGTTTTAAAACATGTAGGTTGGTTGTAAAACTTGGTTTCAAGAAAGATGCATGAAATTAATATTCCTTGAGAGTATGTGTTGTTAATTTGCGTCTTAAGGCAATGTTAAGCCTTTTGGCCTTCAAGGTGTTGCATTCTTTAAAAACAGTGAGTGTGTTGATGATTTTAACATGATATATTGGCATAGATGATGTAAAGATTACCGGATATATTGATCGATCAATAGGATGTAGAGTGCACTATAAACTAAAATTTTTACGTGCTCTTGGGATTCGTCCCAAAGAGAGAGACCAATGATGGGCATTCCATTGGAGTAGGACTTGGTGAAATATCCAAGCTTTTTGGCAACAAGAGTTATTGCCATGAGACCAATGATGGGCATTCCATCGGAGTAGTACTTGGTGAAACATCCAAGCTTTTTGGCAACAAGAGTTATTTCCATGAGATCGATGAAGGGCATACCATCGGGGTAGGACTTGATGAAATACTCAAGCTTTTGGCGAAAGTAGAAGCGCCATGAGAGTACGGTGTGGTATAAGCCACCAGAAAATTATGTTCTAGACGGGTGAGTACGGTGATGGTAGATGCCATCGGAAGTTTCTAGTTAGTTGTCTGTATATCTTTGTATAATAGAGTATGTAAATGCCAATATGTGAGAATGTGTGTCACATGTACCAATGCTTGAAATGTTTTATGCTATGAGATTTGCATATGAGAAAATAAGATTATGAAATGCTTTTGTGTAAACAAGCTTAGATGGCTTTGCCATGAGTTTTGCAGAGGTTGTATGCATGAGATAGCTAGATGGTACATGTGGTTTTCAAATGGAGATTTGCTTATGCAAAGGAGTATTGAGTTTATGAAATGCTTTTGAGTAACAAGTATGTGTGGCTTTGCCATGGGCTTTGCATTGGTAGAATGCATAAGACAAATATTTGATACATGAGATTTCAAATGGTTTTCTGCTTTGAAATGGTTTTCATGTATGAGAAAGGAAGACTGCGGAGTGGAAATGGTTTCCAAGGAAATTGGTTTAAACTTTGCACGAAGCACTATTGCATGAAATGGTTTAAGTGGAAGTTATTGCAAGAATGTTGTTTGGGTTGAGTTGCTTAATGCACATGAGTTTAATGTTGATCTTATGTTGAATAATGCATAATTTTAAGGTGTTGATGTTTTATATGGGGTTTTCAAACAATACTTGGTTTATAGAGGTGTGATTGCTTTTAAAAAGGGTTTTATGGTTTGCTACATTGATGGTGTTTTGGTTTTGAGCATTCCTCACTAAGCATTATGTGCTTATGCTCCTTTTTGTCCATCAATGCATATAAATGAATTTGGGACAACAAGAAGCAAGAGATTCAAGAGGAGCTCCACTTGAGAAGTATGTTTTGGTTTATAGCTATAGATAATAAAGGCAATGAGGGGAAGGGGGAAATCTTTTACGTTGTCGTGTAATGAGATTGTTTATCTTGAGCAAGTTTGCTTTACGGTTTCATACTTGTTGATGATCGTTTTGGGATATTTTGATTTTCTTCTTCATAGTTGGATATAGCTATGCTCTTTGGTTAAAAGTAAGAACTTGTGTTGAATGAGATAAAAGACTAGGTGTGCTTATGCTTGTAATGTATCTAGCTTTTGATGCCATATGATGGTCTTAATACTTGGCATGTTGTCGATATATTGTGGAATGTTTTAAACTATATTTGATGGCGTTTTGAAGTTAAAAACCTGATGTTTATGGTGTTTCTGGGTAGGGTGTATCGAAACACCCTTAGCTGTTTCGAAACGGGTGCCTGGAATGGCCTGGGCGTTTGGGAACGGCTAGAAGTGTTTCGAAAACACTTTTGCTACTCGAAGTGTCTGTTCCGATACAAGTCTCGGAACATACCCGCGTACCAAAACGGTCAACATCGTTTTGATACGAGCGTTTCGATACGGGTGTTTCGGTACGGGTGACAATGTTCTGAAGTGGTGGACCATTGGGTTGTGTTTTGAATTGTTCAAGTTTGCAAGTCTTGCATTTTAGTCCTGAATGTTGTGATTGCAATTGCTTGATCTTGAGATGTCTTTTAAAGCTGAAATTTGACAGAGAAGCATGTAACATGATTAATTTCATAATGGTAATCCTAAGATCTATGAAGTCCCTCAAACTTACAAAAAATTACATTTTGGTCCCTAAAAGTGTATTTCTTACAATTAAGTCCTTAAACGTTTTCCGATCGCTGTGTTTTCTCTTCCAATGTTCGATTGTATTGACATAGGCTTAATATGTATCTAGACAAGATTAAAATGAAAAAAGGGTCGTTAATCAAGGTTCACTTTCGGGTTGACTTTGGTTTTCCCCGTGTGATCTTTGTAGTTCGGGTCTAACACCTAGACCGGTCTAAGGGGGTTACAGGAGCTATATTTGTGTATACGTGTTTGCAGGATCAAGAATGTGCATCGAGCTTTTTCTGCATCAATATTTTGCATTATTCGAAAGGGTACAAAAATGAAAGGACATCTTGCACCTTCAGCATTTGTGTTCTTTGCAAAAGAATTTTTACTAGGTGGCTGGCATTTGTGCCAAGCATGGAGGTTAAAGAAGTTCCCCACCAAACGGAAATTGAAGTTGTTTTCCTTTTGTCCTGATCATCGATTTGGGGACAAATCGCATTAAAGAAGGAGGATGATGTTAGTACGTTTATGCCACTCAACGGTGTAACTTCAAACTTTCAAGAAAGTGTGCACTTTCACTTATTACATACTGATGTGTAACATTTCTTTACTTATATTACGAGTTTTATAAGGGTTTGTTTATTTTTCTATAAGAATTATGTGATTTGGTTTGGTTTTCTAAGTTATATAAGTGTATCCTTTGATATGAGAGCTTGTTGTGCGCTTATGAATAAGTTCGCTAGCTCATTAGTGTGTTAACATGTTGTTTTCATTTTGTTTAAATGTTTTCAATAAGTTTACAACACTTTGATGGATGTTTGTTTCTTTTTACTTAAGGGACACTAAAGGACAACAACTAAGAAGCTTCCACCTAGCTTGATTGAAGCTCGCTCAAGTGTATGCAGCTCAACTCAGCTCAAGGCAGCTTCTACGTATTTTTTCAGCTCAACTTAGTTCAGCACACTCTAAAGCAGCTCATTTCAACTCAATTCACTTTCAGCTAGCTCAACTTCAGCTGAACTAGATCAGCTCCAGCTGACAAGTTTGGAAGTAGCTGAAAGGTGACCTACGCATGGGAGAGTGTCCTACAAGCATGTGAGCAGCATATGGGGCATCCTACACCTCTCCAAGCTTGTGCACAGCATGTGTGAGACCTTGTGCTTATGTGGGCAAGGATGTGGACATATTTGAAATTCAAACAACTAACACATGCGGACATATTTCAACTTCATATAATTCACACAATTAACACATGTAAAATGTGTGAATCAAACTCAGACACATGTTAAGGAAGTTATGTGCAGATTTTTGTTTGCATTTAAACAAAAAATACATGTGTTAAATTCATCCAAATTTCTGCCACACATTTGGGCAGCTTCATCCCATTGTATGAGTTATATATTTTGTAAATTTTATGTAAGAAAGGTTACACACTTTTGAAAAAAAATTTACTGGAGAGAATTTCTCTTATTCGGTTCTTTTTAGAACTTCTTCTTGACATTTCAACTTGTTTGTAGTGTCAATCATTGATACTTCAGGTTCCTAGATCGCTATCTAGTGGGTCCAAGTCCTTTGACATTGAACATATTCGATTTGGGTTTGCATAGGATATTGTGCAGGTTCTTTCGAGTTCATTGATCTTTCAGAATTCTGGAAAATGCCATCACCTTGCTGCCATTGTTGAACATTGAAGCACTTATCTTCATCCTAATTCTGAAATCCTTCTAAACAACAACTACATTTTCTTCTTTCCTTTCATTTCTTGTTTTCTTATTTCAACGTTAAAATATGGTAAACACCACCAACTTAATTCCTCTATTTTGTTGTTTTTATTGCAAAGACATGCTTGCGACAATCTTAGATCTATTAACATTCTAGGAATTTCATTTCGACAAGCCTTGCTGTATCACTCAGTCAAGATAGTGTGCCTCAGCTCAACATCCTCCGGCACAACTATTCAACTCTTAAAGCACAAAACACCATCATCGTTGAAACAACACTCTCTTGGATTTCCTTTCGCAATGTCCTGCACATGTAGTACCAACGAATAATCTAACAACTGCTTCTCCTTAATCAACTCTACCAATGAGGGTTTCACTTGCAATTTAGCCACCAAACCACCATTTTGCGATATACTAAACCGAGCAAACATCGCTCTTAACTCTACAGTTACCTTTTTACTCAAGGCATTGGCTACAACATTAATCTTCCCCGAACGGTACTCAATCATCAAGTCATAATCCTTAAGCAACTCCAACCACCGTCAATGTCAAAGATTCAACTCTTTTTGTGTCAGCTTGGGGTGCACCGGTCTTGTTTTTGAAGAAGAAAGATGGCACGATGAGAATGTGCATCGATTATCGTCAACTGAACAAGTTGACCATAAAAAATAAGTATCCTTTGCGAAGGATTGATGATCTTTTTGATTAGTTTCGGGGAGCAGCTGTGTTTTCAAAGATTGACTTGAGGTCAGGGTACTATCAGCTTAAGGTGAAAGATGTGAATGTGCCGAAAACAACCTTTAGAACGAGGTATGGGCATTATGAGTTCCTTGTAATGTCGTTTGGCTTGACGAATGTTGTTGAGTGTGTAAAAGTTCTATTATTTACCCCCTATTTAACCCATATTTCTGCTGCATTCAAGCATAATTCATTACATTTAGGCTAGATTATAGTTAGACATCACAAATATATTAAATGGCACAGTTTCTACTGAAATTGGTTGCTTTTGCAGGTTGCTGTTGTAGCAGATGGAGAAGCAGGCGTTGGGCAGTGAAACAACAGAGCTGGAACTGGATGAGCAGTCGAGGAGGACGATGCTGCCATGGTCGCCGCCATGGCAGTAAAGGACGACAACAGTTTTGAGGAGAAGAAGCAAAGTGGACCTCGACAGAAAGAGAAATTTAAGCCCGTTTGTCATGGAATACCATTATATTTTTCCATGCCCTAGATCAGATGTAACACCCCAAATTTGGGCTTGGAAGTTTAGGGTCTGAACCGGACCGGTTTAAATTTTGGTTCGAATATAAAAGGTGATTTTAGGGAAAGCCTAGTTCGGGATGCATTAAAAATATGGAAAAATATCTAAAAATCCTCTTTTATTATATATAAGAGAGTGGTGAAATCAATTTTACAAAATGAGGTTTGGAAATATGACATTTGAAGTTAGTGACTAAAATGTAATTTTTGAAAAGTTTGTGACTGTTTTAAAAGGGTTGAAACTTTGAATCTTTAAGGAGCTAATTTACCCAAGGGAGGGTTTCTCGAGATTTTTCTTAAATTTTAAAGACTCATTTAATGTTAATTAATAAAAAGAAAAGAGGGAAAAAGTCACATTTTGGTTTCATAACTAACTTTTCCCAAAATTTTTCCCATTTCATTTTCTCTCAAATTTTCCTCAGCCAAACACATTTCCGCAACAACTTTTTCTTTGATTTTCACATCTAAAGTTGAGATTTCAATCCCTAAATGATTCCTAATCATTTCTACACCAAATCCTCATCTTTTGCTTATTGAATTTTCAAGGATTTTGGCTCTAAACAAGGAGAAATCCACATTTAGAGGTATGAACGTCCTTCTCCTCTAAATACTCAGTTCTTTACTGAAATTCCCAAGTTCTCAATACTTAAATTGAGTTTTATTAAAGGTTTTAATGTTGTGATCTTGATTTTGGCTTAAAATGCAAGATTTGGATTTAATTTTGAAGAAATTCGCAATAGATGTTTGGGCTCTATTTTGAGATGTATTTTTGATGTATTTTTTATGTCTAAATGATGTGTAATTGAGGTTAATCAATGCAATCCTGAATAGGTTGATTTTCCTATGTTTTTACTTGAGAAAATGGTGGTTTTTGGGGTGATTTTGAAGTTCTGCTATAGATGGAGGTATAAGGACGTGATTAGGCTCTTTTTGGATGTTAATTGATGTCTAAGAATGAATAGAAGTGATGGATCTTGGCTGGGTAATGCTGCAGAGGTGTTTGGATGTGTTTTCGGTTGTGTTTGGTAGCCGAAATGTGAGTTTTGGTGAGAGCAGCGAGAGTTTAGGTGTATTGGCTGAAGATTTAAATGCATGATGATGCATTAATCCTCTGCTTTGATGTGTTTAAAACAGGGGAGATAACTTCGGATCCTTGTGGTGTTGATCTGGTGGCTTGATCGGCATTTCAGCAATCTTGCGAAACAGAATTGGTGAGTGAAGTTTGGTTTTCAGCTTTGAAACCAATGCTTGAAGGTTATGGGAGCTTAGTTTAAGTCTAAACAACTTAGCTAAGCTCAAGAGTAAGTTTTTCGGAGAAACTCTCTTTTTGATGAACCATGAGGTGGTTGAATGCAATGTGTTTATTTTGCATGTTTAAATTCTGTTTTGAAAGCATATTTTAGCATGTTTGATGCTGGTTTTGTAAGCCATGTGTTGAAGGATGCTCAAGGTAAGAGATACTTGATTTGGAACATTGATAAATGTGGTTTGATGCATAATGATGCATGATTATTTAATGGCTTTGTTTAATGCTTAAAAACAGTGGATTGATGATGATAAATGATGTATATTGGCAAGTGATGTGTTGGTTTAAATGTACTTGAATCGGATATAGTTAGCCGGCTATAGGATTGGGTGCACCGTAAATAAAGTCGCCTTGGATGTTCAGGGGTTGTAATGGTACCGTAAACTCCATCCAAGTACACGAACGAGATGTCTAAGATCATAATGGTGGTTAAAATGCCATGTGAGGATCTTGTGTTGTGTGTCCCATGTTCTCGTTAGTGATGTTATACAACTACCAATGAGTGATGTGGAGGGGTTGTAATTGTACCGTAGACTCCATCACGGGTGTTGAGGGGTTGTGATTGTACCGGTAAACTCCACCTTGAGTGTTTGGTAGTGTGTATGAAGCGTATGGGACAACGCTTGTAATCCGCATATCCTATTGTGTTTTGAGTTGAAAAATGGTTATGGATTATCACTTGAAAGCCAATATGACATGTTGATGTAATGAAGCATGAGATGCTTGGTTTGTATGCATTGATGCATGAGAAATGAAGTTTTGAAATTAAAGGCCTTTGAAAGGTGTTTTACAAAGTGCATTATTGCGTTGTTTCATTAGAGCATTTCTCACTAAGCATATGAGCTTACGCTCTCTTTCTTGAACCATTAATGCAGAGCATTGAAGTGCTTTAGGGGCAGCAAGGAGGTCAAGGATCCAAGTGAAAGTCTAAGCTCTTGTATGGTGACTATTTTTACAACACTATTAGCTTTTGGTAATTCGCAATGAGAACCTAGATTGTGTTTTGGGAGGTGTTCTGGACTCCCTAAGTTTGGTTTGATGCCTATGATGTTTGGAACATGTAAATGGCCATTTGGTATTTGTTTTGGGAGACTTGATGATTGCTTGCTTTCCAATATAGGATGCATGCCTTTAGACCTGTGGTTTTTCCTAGTTGATGCCATGATTGAGCTTTGATGATGTAAATATGTTCCTTTAATGTTTGATGACTTGTTGGCATGATATGTAGGTCATATGAATGTGTTTGGTGGGTCGAAAGTGTGTAAAAACAGGCTTTTCTACTGTTTCTGGGCAGGGTGTTTCGAAACACCCTTGCCTGTTTCGAAACAGGTGCATGTTTTGGCCTGGGCGTTTCGAAACGGGCATAGGTGTTTCGAAACACTTTGGCTACTGCCCAGCCGTGTTTCTGAACGGTCAATTCCCGTTTCGAAACACTTGACCGTTGGGCACTGATTTGAATGGTTTTGAGGTTTGCAAGCTTTACATTTTAGTCTTGATTTTTGTATGTGCAATTGCTTGAGTTTGGAATGTCCGTTTAAGATGAAATTTGGCAGAGAAGCATGAAACATGACTAATTTCATAATGGTAATTGAAAATTGGTAAAGTCCTCTTAATTTTCATAATTTACAAATTGGTCCCTAAATTCGTATGTTTTGCAATTGAGTCCCTTATTGTTTTCCGATTGCTGTGATTTTTGAATATGCTTATCTCAAGAGTACACCTAGGGTTAATATGCATTTAGACAAGGTTAAAAAGAAAAAAAAAGGTCGTTAATCAAGGTTGACTTTCGGGTTGACTTTGGTTTTCCCCGTGTAATCTTCGTAGTTCGGGTCAACCGTCTACGCCGGGCTAAGGGGGTTACATCAGAATAAAGGCCAAGCCCAAAGTTCAAGGAGAGAAATTCCAAGCAAGAAGGAAGGACAAGTTAAAGCTATATTCTCTAAAGATTTAGTCTTTATTAGAGTTGTACTTTAACTTAAACTTGTATTCTTGCCATATTAGAAAACTTGGACCCAAAGCCTATATAAAGGCATGTAATTCGACCTAGGAGAGGACATCACCTATCTCTAGCCTTCTTCCCAAAACCCTAGCCGTTTTCCCCTTCTCAACATGTTCTAAATTCCCCTTAGGGACACGGGTTGATTTGTAAAGTAGTTGCAAGGGTTGCTTTTGTATTAGGAATTTTCTATTCAATAAAATAAACTTCAAGTTCTCTTATTCTGGTTATTAACATCTTGCAAGGGTATCAGGAGAGCATTGCGAGGTTATCTATTTACTTAATATCGGGAGAGTTAAGTATACGAAAGGAATAAGTGCGAGTTCTCTAGTTTATAGTTGAATTATCTCGGACCTAGGGATAGGACGAGGTTAAGTGGCTAAAGAAGAATTCAACAACATCGGTGTTCACCCTTCGATTCACGCCGGGAGGTATCATCAAAGACGTGTTCATCGACAGACTTGGACCTAGGGATAGGCCAAGGCACAGTAGGGATTCTTGCCAAGCTTGAAGTACAGAGTTGTGTGATCGTTGCCGCGACAAACAACAGACTGCCGCCGCGACGGGTGTTGCCGCGACGGGGACGACGACGGAGCAGATATTCCTAGACTTAGCAATACCTAAACTACTGAGCAATTCAATACCTGCCCATACTCTCTATCTTGACTCTTTTAATCTTATTTTGCAGTACTCTTTATTATTTTCGTGACAACATCTTAAACTATTCTTTTTACTTTCGTGTAGTAATTCAAGGTGAAGCTATTGGCTCAGTCCCTGTGGAGACGATATCCGATACTTCAGTATCACTTTACTACTTGCATCGTGTACACTTGCACTACATTGCGATGGACACTTTTACACGCAACAAATGCTCCTGTTGCTTTCATGGACATAATGAATATAGTGTTTCATGAATACTTGGATATGTTCATTGTGGTGTTCATTGACGATATCCTTGTGTACTCCCGTACTGAGGAGGAGCATGAGGATCATTTGAGAGTTGTCTTGCAAGCGCCGTTGGAAAATCAGCTTTATTCTAAGCTGAGCAAGTGTGAGTTTTGGCTAAAGGAAGTTGTGTTCCTTGGTCATGTGGTTTCGGCTGAAAGGATTCAAGTTGATCCTTAGAAGGTTGAGGCGGTGATGAATTGGAAGCCTCCTAAGTCTGTTCATGAAGTTCGTAGTTTCCTTGGGTTGGCAGGATACTACCGTAGGTTTGTGGATGGATTTTCAAAGATTGCTGCTCCTTTAACGAAGTTGTTGCAAAAAGATGTTAAGTGTGAGTGGACGAAAGCGAGATAACAAGCTTTTGAGAAGCTTAAGGCAGCTTTGACGCAAGCTCCTATCTTGGTTCAACTTGAATTAGGAAAAGAGTTTGTGGTGTATAGTGACGTGTCGTACGTTGGTTTGGGGTGTTTGCTAATGCAAGAGGGTAAGGTGGTGGCTTATGCATCGCGTCAATTGAAGGTGCATGAGTGCAATTATCCTACACATGATATTGATTTAGCTACGGTGGTTTTTGCTTTGAAGATTTGGAGACATTTTCTTTATGGTGAGAAGTGTATTCTGTACATGGATCACAAGAGTTTGAAGTATTTGATGTCTCAGAAAGAGTTGAATCCTAGGCAACGGCGATGGGTGAAGTTGCTTAAGGATTACGATCTAACAATCGAGTATCACCCGGGAAAGGCCAATGTTGTGGTTGACGCCTTGAGCAAAAAAGTGGCAGTGAAGTTAAGGGCGATGTTTGCTAGCTTGAGAATATCGCGAGATGGAGGTCTTGTTGCTGAATTGCAAGTGAAACCATCTCTAGTTCAGTTGAAAAAGGATAAGCAATTGTTGGATGATTCTTTGGTACCACATGTTCATGATATTTCTGAGGATAGACCATCAGATTTTTGTTTTAATGATGATGGAGTTCTATGTTTTGGAAGTCGGATAGTAGTGTCGAATGATGTGGAGTTGAGGGGTATTATTCTAACCGAAGCACATAGTAGTCCTTTTGCTATGCACCCTGGTAGTACAAAGATGTACCGTGATCAGAAGGATGAGTACTATTGGGTGGGTTTGAAGAAGGATATTGCAGAATATGTGAGCAAGTGCGTGGTTTGTCAGTGGGTTAAGGCTGAGCATCAGTTTCCTTCGAGGTTGTTGCAACCGTTGAGGATCCCTGAATGGAAATAGGAGAGAATTACCATGGACTTTGGGTCTGGTTTGCCTTTGTCCCCATCGAAGAAGAATTCAGTGTTGGTGATTGTGGATCGCCTTACGAAGTGTGTACATTTCTTGTATGTGCATACTACGTATACTTTGGATAAGCTTGCAGAGTTGAACATTGCTGAGATTGTACGTCTGCATGGTGTAGCAAAATCTATAGTGTCGGATAGAGATCTGAGGTTCATGACAAGGTTTTGGGGGTGTTTACATCAGGCATTGGGTACGCGGCTGAATTTCAGTACTTCTTATCATCCACAGACGGGTGGACATTCTGAGCGTGTTATCCAAGTGCTTGAGGATATGTTGAGGTGCTGCGTGATTGAGTTTCAAGGCTCTTGGGAGAAGCACTTGCCTTTGATGGAGTTTGCTTATAATAATTGCTACCAGTCAAGTATTCAAATGGCACCTTATGAAGCTTTGTATGGGAAGAAGTGTAGAACTCCTCTTTGTTGGGCTGAAACGGGACAAAAGTTGGTCTCGATGCCGGCTTTGTTGAAAGGAACCACCGAGAAGGTGAAGCTCATTTGTGAGCGGTTGAAGGCAGCCTCTGATAGGCAAAAGTCTTACGCGGATTTGAAGCGTAAGGAGATAGAGTTTGTCGTGGGTGACTGTATGTTCTTAAAGGTTTCACCTTAGAAGAAGGTGATGAGATTTGGTCGGAAGGGCAAGTTGAGCCCTAGATATATTGGACCATATGAGGTGCTAGAACGTGTGGGTCATGTTGCTTATAAGCTGAGGCTACCACAAGAGCTACAAAAGATACATAATGTGTTTCATATATCCATGCTTCGGAGGTATAGATCGGATCCATCGCATGTTATGCCTGTGGATGAAGTTGAGTTGAATCTAGATTTTACTTATGGTGAGGAGCCGGTCTAGATTTTGGATTCGGACAGTAATGTTCTCTGGGGTAAGACCATTGAGCTGGTTAAGGTGTTGTGGAGGCATCGTGGTGTTGAGGAAGCCAAGTGGGAAAGAAAGGAAAATATGAAAAAGCAGTTTCCTTACCTTTTTCCTCTAGGTAAATTTCGAGGAAGAAATTTCTTACGAGGGGGAGAGTTGTAACAGCCAAAATTTGGGCCTAGATGTTTAGAGTCTGAAGCGGACCGGTCAGAAAAACAGTTCGAATCTAAAAGGGAGTGTTAGGAAACACCTAGTTCGGGATGCTTTAAAAATATAGAAAAATATCTAAAAATCCTTATTTAATATAAGAAAGACAATGGTGGAATCAATTTTACAAAATAAGGTTTGGAAATACTACATTTCGGTGTAGTGACCAAATCGTAGTTTTTGCAAAGTTAAGTAGTGAATGTTTTGTAAATGATTGAAACTTTGAATCTTTAAGGCGCTAATTTTACAAAAATGTTTTCATCAGATTTTTCCTTAATTTGGGTGATTTAATTAATTTTTTAATTAAAGAAAATGAAGGTGGATTAAATTAGAAAACCACCTTTGACTTTTCATAACTACTTTTCACAAATTCTCCCTCATTTTATTTTCTCTCAAATTCCTTTCAATCAAACACATTTTCTCCAGCAAATACACTTTGATTTTCACTTCATTTGATGAGATTTCAATCACTCTTTGATTCCTAATCAATTCCTCATCAAATCCTCTTGATTTCTACATTGAATTTTCATGAAAACTTGCCCAAATCAAGGAGAAATAATCCATTAGAGGTAAGCTTCGTCCTTCTCCTCTAATGATCAGTTCTTTACTGAAATTCCCAAGTTATCAATCCTTTATTAATGGTTTTTAAGTGGTTTTGGAAGAGATCTTGAAGATTTTCGTGGTGATTGATTGGGCTCTATTTTGAGATGGTTTTCTAATGTATTTTGGATTTTAATTGATGTTACAAATCATAATTTATCAATGAAATCCCGAATAGGGTTGTTTTCCTAAGTTTTGCTTGTTAGAATGATGGTTTTTGGGGTGATTTTTGTGTTCTATCATAGCTGGAGGTATAAGGACATGGTTGTGTTGGTTTATGATGTTAATTGATGTTTATAAATGATTAGAAGTGATGGATCTTGACTGGGTTTAGTTTTGGAAGAGTTTGGAGGTGTTTTCGGTAGTGTTTGGTAGCCAAAATGTGGTTTTTGTGTAGAGAAGGAAGATTATGAGTGTGACGGATGATTTCAATGCATGATGATGCATTAATCCTCTGCTCTTATGTGTTTAAAACAGGGGAGACATCTTCGGACACCTTTAGAGTTGATCCAGAAGCGTAGATAGCGTTTCGGCAAGCAAGCGAAACGTAATCGGTGAGTGCGTATGGTTTTAGAAGTCCTTGAGGGACAAAGAATAAAGGTTTGGGGATTTAGGAAAGGTTTGAAACACCTTCCTAATTCCGAAAGTAAGTATTGGCTAGTTTGCTCTCTTGAATGTGGTGATTGCCCCTAAAATGCTTTTACATGCTCATGGTTTGAGATTGATAAATTCCTACTATTTTTATGCATATTTTATGGCATGAGATGAAGCTTGAAATGATTTCATGAAGTAACATGTTGCATAGTTGAGATTTGAGCTTTAATGTTAAAGCATAGCAAATGCTATGGTTTTGAAATGAGATGAGAATGTTGAGAATTGTTGCATGAAAAACAGTAGGTGAGATGATGTTTTAACATAATATATTGGCATAGATGATGAGATACTTACCGGATATAATTGATCGATCAATAGGATGAGAGTGCACTATAAACTAAATATTCGTACGTGCTCTTTGGTTAAGCCAAAGGGAGAGAACCGATGATGGGCATTCCATCGGGTAGGACTTGGTGAAAAACCCAAGCTTTGTGGCGATGAGAGATTCCGCCATGTGAGTACGGTGATGAGAGATTCCACCGGAAACTATGTTGCTGTAACACCCCAATTTTGGGCTTAGAAGTTTTGGGTTTGAACCGAACCGGTCGTATTTTCGGTTGGAATATAAAAGGTGGTTTTAGGGAAAGCCTAGTTCGGGATGCATTAAAAATATGGAAAAATATCTAAAAATCCTCTTTTAATATATATAAGAGGGTGGTGAAATAAATTT
This sequence comes from Hibiscus tridactylites, assembly GCA_958450335.1. Classification (NCBI taxonomy): domain Eukaryota; kingdom Viridiplantae; phylum Streptophyta; class Magnoliopsida; order Malvales; family Malvaceae; genus Hibiscus; species Hibiscus tridactylites. The sequence continues at coordinate 70,867,872 of OY288274.1, read as the reverse complement.
TACAAAATGAGGTTTGGAAATATGACATTTCGAGTTAGTGACTAAAATGTAATTTTTGAAAAGTTCGTGACTGTTTTGAAAGGATTGAAACTTTGAATCTTTGAGGAGCTAATTTACCCAAGGGAGGATTTCTCCAGATTTTTCTTGATTTTTAAAGACTCATTTAATGTTTAATTAATAAAAAGAAAAGAGGGAAAAACCATGTTTTAGTTTCATAACTAACTTTTGTTAAAAAAAATTCTATTTCGTTTTCTCTCAAAATTCCCTCAGCCAAACACATTTCCACATCAAATTTTCTTTTGATTTTCACACCTAATGATGAGATTTCAATCCCCAAATGATTCCTAATCATTTCTACATCAAATTCTCTTCATTTGCTTATTGAATTTTCAAGGATTCTCTAAACAAGGAGAAATCCACATTTAGAGGTATGAACGTCCTTCTCCTCTAAATACTCAGTTCTTTACTGAAATTCCCAAGTTCTCAATCCTTAAATTTTGTTTTATTAAAGGTTTTAATGTTGTGATCTTGATTTTTGGCTTAAAATTCAAGATTTGGATTTAATTTTGAAGAAATTCGTATTGGATGTTTGGGCTCTGTTTTGAGATGTCTTTTTGATGTATTTTGGATGTTTAAATGATGTGAAATGGAGGTTTAATCAATGCAATCCCGAATAGGTTGATTTTCCTAAGTTTTTACTTGTGATAATGGTGGTTTTTGGGGTGATTTTGGTGTTTTGTTAATGCTGGAGGTATAAGGACGAGTTTGGGTTCATTTTGGATGCTTATTGATGTTTAATAATGGTTAGAAGTGATGGATCTTGGTTGGGTTAAGTTTTGGAAGAGTTTGTAGGTGATTTTGGTTGTGTTTGGTAGACCAAATGTTGGATTTGTGTAGAGCAGCGAGTTTAGGTGTGTTGCTGGTGATTTTAATGCATGATGATGCATTAATCCACTGTTGTTATGTGTTTAAAATAGAGGAGAATGATCCGGAGGCAATAGAGGTGGCGTTGGAGGTTTCGGATGCTTGGAAGGCTTGACGGCTAGCGTAGTTTTGTGTATCGGTCAGTGGTAAAGAGTTTTCCAGCTTTGAAACATTTTGGATGAGGCTTTGGGAGCTTAGTTTAAGTCTAAACAACTTAGCTAAGCTCAAGAGTAAGTAAATGGAATTTCTCTCTTGGTTGGGCTATGCTTTGGTTTTTAAATGCACTTGGGATGATTGTGTTTAATTTACTATTTTTAAGCATGTTTGGACCTGGTTTAATGTTGGTTATTAATGCCATTATGTTAAAGATGCATAAGGTAAGTTATCCTTGACTTGCATGTGTTGGGTACATATGACTAAAGCATGTGATGCTTGTGGATTTGGCATTTTTGGTTATGCTTGTAAAACAGTGGATTAATATGGTAAAATGGTTATATTGGCAAGTGATGTAAGTGGTTGTTGGTTACTTTAATCGGATATAGTTAGCCAGCTATAGGATTGGGTGCACCGTGAATTGAGTCACCTTGGATGCTGAGGGGTTGTGATTGTACCATAAACTCTATCCAAGTACCCTAGCGACTGAGGAAATTAGTGTCACCATGATGGAGGATGGCTCTCGTGGGTGGACTTTGTTAAGAGTCACCGCGATGGAGGATAGCTCTCGTGGGTGGACCTTGTTAAGCGTCACAGCGGTGAAGGGTTGCTCCCGTGTGTGAGCTTGGTTAAGGTGATTACAATGGTGGAGGTAGCTCCCATGTGTATGCCTTGTCGTGTGTCCCGGCTCTCGCTAGTGAGTTATACAACTTCTGATGAGTGATGTTGAGGGGTTGTGATTGTACCGCTAAACTCCATCACGGGTGTTGAGGGGTTGAGATTGTACCGGTAAACTCCACCTTGTGTTGTTCGGTAGTGTGTATGAAGCATGTGGGACAACGCTTGTAATTCGCATATCCGATTGTGTCTTGCGTTGTGATGATTTGTAAATTATCGCTTGAAAGCCAATATAATGTGTTTGAATGTAATGAAGCAAGAGTTGTTTGGAAATGATGCAAGGTGCATGGGAAATATGTAAATGATGCAAGAATGCATGCGATGCTTGTTAAGCTTGAGCACAAGTATATTTTGCTAATGTGAATGGTGCATATGTGCATAGAATCTCATAAATGCATTGAAGTCTTGTGAGGGCTTGTTTTAGAAGGCATGTAATGCAAATGTTGTTTTTGTGGTTCATGTGTTGCATTTGTTTAATGCGTGAGATAGTTAGAAGGAGCAAATGGTTTTCAAAAGGTTTCTTGTTTTGAGATGTTCATCAAGAATGAGGGAAGTATGTTGTGAGGTGGAAGTGTCTTCCAAGGAATTTGTGTTTAACTTTGCATGTGATGTTCATGCATCAAAAGGGTTTAAATGATAGTTTGCAAGAATGTGTTTGGGGTGAGTTGGTTAGCTTTTCTAAGCTAAAGGTTGGTTTTCATATTGAGCAATGCATGGTTTGAAGCATGTTGCTTTAAAAAGGGGTTTTCAAACAATGCTTTGGTTTATTGATTTGTATCTACTTTTGAAGAAGGTTTTATGATTTGCTGCATTGATGGTGTTTTGGTTTTGAGCATCCCTCACTAAGCATTATGTGCTTACGCTCCTTTGTGTACATGATTGCAGATAAATGAAGTTGGGGCAGCGAGTAGCGAGGGATTCAAGGAGAGCTCCACTTGAGAAGTATGTCTCGGTTAATAGCTACAGATAATAAAGGCAATGGGGGAAGAGTCTTTTATATTGATGTGTAATGAGATTGAGTATGTTGTATGTATTTGGTTTGTGGTTTGAATCTTATTGTTTATCGCATTGCAACATTTGAATCTTCTTATTCTTAAGTTGCTATACTATGCTTCTTGTTTTAAAGGCATGATCAAGTGTTGGATGTGTTGAAGAGTTGGTGCACCTAAGGTTTGCTTTGCATCTAGATTTTAATGCAATTTGGGTAGTTATGATGCTTGGCTGGTTGTTGATATGTTGAGGATTGATTTAGAGTATGTTTGATGGTGTTTGGATGTGTAAAATCAGGTTTTTCTGCTGTTTCTGGGCAGGGTGTATCGAAACACCCTTGCCTGTTTCGAAACAGGTGCATGAATTGGCCTGGGCGTTTCGAAACGGGCAGAGGTGTTTCGAAACACTTTGGCTACTGCCAAGCCACGTTTCTGAACGGTCAATTTCCGTTTCGAAACACTTGACCGTTGGGCACTGATTTGAATGGTTTTGAGGTTTGCAAGCTTTACGTTTTAGTCCTGATTTTTGTATGTGCAATTGCTTGAGTTCGAGATGTCCGTTTAAGATGAAATTTGATAGCAAAGCTTATAACCTAACTAATTTCATAATGGTATCTTAAAAATTTGAAAAGTCCTCTTAATTTCCAGATTTTACATTTTTGTCCCTAAATTCGTATGTTGTGCAATTGAGCCCCTTATTGTTATTCGATTGCTGTGATTTTTGAGTATGCTTATCTCAAGAGTATGCCTAGGATTAATGTTAATCTAGACAAGTTTAAAAAGAAAAAAAGGGTCGTTAATCAAGGTTGACTTTCGGGTTGACTTCGGTTTTCCCCGTGTAATCTTCGTAGTTCGGGTCAACCGTCTAGGTCGGGCTAAGGGGGTTACAGTTGCTAGACGAGTGAGTACGGTGATGAGAGATGCCACCGAAAGTGTCTAGTGAGATGTCCGCATATCCGAGTAATAATGAGATGTGAAATGCCAATATAAAATATGTAATGATTTTGATTCACATGTAGCTTTGAGGAAATGATTTATGCTATGAGAAATGCATATGAGATTTGTATTAGAAATGCTTTCATGTTACAAGCATGAGTATGACTTTGCCATGAGTTTTGCATTGGTTTAAATGCATGAGATACAATGATGGTACATGTGTTTTTAATGAGAAATTGCTTTGAAAGGTTTTCAAGCATGAGATAGAATGAGTATGTGGTTTAAAAGCTTTTGAGAAAGTGTTTTCAAGATATGCATTATTGTGTTGGTTTTCTTTAGAGAATGCATCACTAAGCATTTGTGCTTATGCTCTCTCTTTTACCAATAATGCAGATAATTGAGGTGTTTCCGGGCATCAAAGAGGTTAAGGTCATCCAAAGAAGTTCAAGCTCATGTATGGTGAAGTTTTCACACACTTTAGTTTTGATATGATGGCAATGGGAAACCAAAGATTGTATTTGGGAGATATGTTGAGCTACCTAAGGTTGTGGCATGTTTGTGTTAGCTTGTTTGAGTTGTAATTGGCCTTGAACGTTTTGATCGAGGTTGGATTGCTTATTTTGGTTTTGTGATTAGGAAGCATGCCTCAAGACAATGTGAATTTGTGTTTGATGCTATGTTCGTATTAGAATCCAAATGTGTTCCTTATATGCATGTTGGTTTGCTGGTATGATTTGGGAGTCTTTGAGGCATTTGAGTGTGTTAAAGGATGAAAAACCAGCATTTGCTGTTGTTTCTAGGCAGGGTGTATCGAAACACCTTCTAGTGTTTTGAAACGGGAGCCTAAAATGGTCTTCGTGTTTCGAAACGCCTGAGGCTGTTTCGAAACATTTTGGCTACTGGAATGTCACGTTTCGGTACATGTCTCAGAACATACCCACGTACCGAAATGGTCAACACCGTTTCGATATGGCATTTCGGTACGGTAGGTAGGTGTTCCGAAACGGGTGACCGTTGGACACAGATTTGAATTGTTTTGATGTTTGCATGTTTTACATTTTAGTCCTAAATATTGTGTTTGCAATTGCTTGAGCTTGAGAAGTCTTTTTAAGCTGAAATTTGGCAGAGAAGCATGTAACATGATTAATTACATATTGGTAATCCTTAAATCTATGAAGTCTCTCTAATTTACAAAAAAATCAATTTGGTCCCTAAACTTGTATAAAGTGCAATTGAGTCCCTAAATGTTATATGATCGATGTGCCTTTCTCACTCATGTTTCGTAGGTACTCACTTAGTTTAAATATGTATTTAGACAAGATTAAAATGAAAAAAAGGGTCGTTAATCAAGGTTGACTTTCAGGTTGACTTTGGTTTTCCTCGTGTAATCTTCGTAGTTCGGGTCAAGCATCTAGGCCGGGCTAAGGGGGTTACAGTTTTAGAACACGAGATTCCAGTAGCCAAACATATTGAAACACTCATCCCTGTTGTGAAACACCTGGGCCATTATCAGGCTCTCCGTTTCGGTACAGCATCGGGCGTACCGAAACACTTGGGCCTGTAATGACACTTTTGTTGGTTTTTCACACTTAAATCAAATCAAAATCATTCCAACATGCATACAACATATTTAAGCATCAAACCTCAATCATACATGGCATTCCAACATCATAGCATGACAATAATCATTAAGGAAATCTATACATGTTATCAAAGGCATCACAAACTTGGCACAACGTAGGCAGTTTCAAAACACATTCTCCCAAAATATTAAGGCATCCTCCCATTGCCAACTATTATTACTAATAAGTAAACATAAAACCATGCTTGAGCTAAGTCTCACTCCTTGGGATCCTTCTTGCTTTCTTTGCTGCCCAAATATGCTATTTCTCTACATTGTTGGAAAAATAGGGCATATGCAGTAATGCATAGTTTCTATCTCATCATGGTCTTTCTGTCTAATGCTTGAAACCATTTTCAAAGAAAAAAACACATCATTTAAACTACATGTACCATCTATCTCATGCATTAATCAAAATACAAATTTCAAAGTAAAGTCATACATGCTTGTTTCTCATATAACATTTCTCAAAATATGATCTCATATGCAAATCTCATTTCATTAAATCATTTACAAACAATGTACATGTGAATCTCATATATTGACATTTAGGCAACATTACTCTGATATGCAGATATCTTGACAGAATCTCACATCGTCAAGCCCTACCTCGGTGGAATCTCACATTACCGAACTCTCATGGCGGTATCTCTCATTGCAACAAAGCTTGATGGAATCTCACATCATCAAGACCTACCGTGGTGGAATCTCTCATCACCACACTCTCGCTTTGGAACGGGATGGCACTACCCTCATTGCCTACACCAAAGAGCACATACGAATTTAGTATATTGTAGTGCACTTCTCATCCTATTGGTTGACCAATTATATCCAGTAACAATAATCTCATCTCATGCCAATATACTCATTTTAAACATCATTTACCTACTATTTTTCAATGCATAAACATAAACCATTTCTCATCCCATTTCAAAAGCATAAACAATGCATATCATTTTCTTATCAAATTCTATCTCTTCAAAATCACAATTCGATCTCATGGGATCACATAAATCATCAAATCATTTCTCAAAACATGCATAAAATAGTAGGTTTATATCTATCTTCAAAACATGAGCATGATCAGGATCATATAAATCGATAGGATGAAAACCGAGACACGAGAGTGAAACATCTCAAACTTACTTTCGGGCTTAGATTATTGTTTCAAACTCAATCTAAACCCCCAAACCTTGCTTGAAAGTCTTTGCAAGGCTTTAAAACCAATTCCATTCACCGACAACGCCTCACTTGCTTTGTCGAAGCACAATCAAGGTTCTGAAGATCTCAGAACTTCACTGATTGCTTCCGATACTTTTCCCATGTTTACACCACACAAGAACAGAGGATTAATGTATCTCAATGAATTAAAATCACCAGCAACCAAAGACACCATACTGCTCAGCCCAAGAATACCAAAACGCCTATCTGAAACAACCAAAAACACCTTCAATTACTCTACAAACTCAACCCAGCCAGAACCTATCACTTATATTCAATTTTAATCAACAATTAACATTCAAAAACAATAAATTTGCATCCTTATATCTCCAGCAACACCAAAACCACATTATCATCTCAAAACCCAAATCTAACAACCTAAACAACTAGAGATCCAACCTATTTCGGGATTCCTATGATAAAACCTTTATTTCAAAATCATTTAACATCGCAAACATGATTAAAATCAATATTAAATTAACCAAAATAGTACCATTACGAATATCTTAAGAAATCGTCTTCCAAAGCTTGATTTAACCATTTTCATCAAATAGATTATAAAATCTGGTTATTAAACATAATTAGCGAGCCAAAGACTTGGGAATTTCATTAAAGAACCTTGATTAGAGGAGTTGAATGAAAATAACTGTTGAGTGCATAAATGTTCTATATTTTAACCCTCATTTATCCATATTATTGATGCACTTAAGCATGTTTAGTTGCATTTTAGGATAGAATTTGCATAAACATCATATATAGATAAATTTGCAGAGATACTACTGATTTCGGTCAATTCTTGCAGGTACCTGTTGTGGCAGCATCCAGGGCAGCAGAGGAACATAAGATACCGCAGAGCTGGAGTGAAGGGTTGAAGAAAACTGCATCATACATCAATGTCATGACAGTTGCTATGATAGAAGTGGCGACAGTGAAGACAACAGAGATGGAAAATACGAAGTGGAGTTCGACTGATAGAGGATTTCAAGCCTGATTTTTGTAGATTACTCGCATAATTTTTGGAGCCCAGAAGCACAAGGAAGGCCTTGCCCAAAGTTTAAGGAGAAAGTCAAAGCAAGAAGATAAGGCGAACTAAGGGACATTTATTCAGAGGTTTAGTCTTTAAATAAATTGTACTTTAATTCAAACTAGTATTCTTGGCCCTTAAGAAAGCTTACACCTAAAGCCTATATATATGCTTGTATTTCGACAAGGGAAGGGATATCGGGCTCCTAGCCGTCTTCCATCATAAACCCTAGTTGTTCTCTTCTTCATCATGTTCTAAATCTTCCCCAGGGCTAAGGGTTGATCTTGTAAAGTAGTTGTAAGGGTTATATTGTTTCTTAGGTTTTTCTGTTCAATCAATAAAACTTCAAGTTTATTTACTCTGGTTTCAACATCTCATAAAGGTATCGGGAGAGCATTGTGAGGTTATCTATTTACTTAATATCAGGAGAGTTAAGTGTAAGAAAAGAGTAAATACAGTTTTCCAGTTTATGGTTACACTATCATGGCCTAGGGATAGGTACAAGGTTAAGCGGCTAAAAAAAGAATTCACAAACATCGGTGTTCATCATTCGATTCACGCCGGGAGGTATCATCCAAGACGTGTTCGCCGACAGAACTTGGACCTAGGGATAGGACAAGTCACACCAGGGGTTCTTGTCGGACATGATGTAACAGAGTTATTGATCGCTACCGCGACAACAACAGACTTCTGCCACGACAGGTGCTGTCACGACAGGTTCTACGACATAAGCAACAGAAGTCCTCTGAACAGTGAAATACCTGCACTACGGAACAAATCAATGCCAGCCTACTTTATCAATCTGATTTCCTTCTCTATTTTAGTTTATCTTCAAGAATTCTCAAAACACTTTATTAAATCTATCTATTTTCTTATGTGGAGTTTTAAAGTTAGAACTATTTCCGGTCCTTGTGGAGACGATATTCGATACTTCATGTCACTATATTACTTGCGTCATGTATACTTGCACTCAATTGCGATAGTCTTATTTACACACTACAATTACCTCTAACCCTTGCCTATTCCTTCAATTGACAAGATTTTTTTGAAAAATCTTCAACAATCCTTTGGGATAAATAGAAGAAACACCAAGAAAATCATATGTAAATTAAAGTGAAGTGGCAAGATGAAAACCTCTGGAAGGTAGGAGAGAAAATGAGGTGTTTGGATGATGAGAAATGAGAAAAATGGAAGTTACATCAAATAGTTTTTAGAAGACTAAATCCTTTTTAATAAAATCTATTTTTATTCTTTTAAAAAATGTAACTCCCTCGACCCGACCTAGCCGATAGACTGAACTGAACGGGTCACAAGGGGAATATTGAAGTAAACTGGGAAGGTTTACCTCAATATACAACCCTATTTTTTTTCTTTTTATCTTATCTAGATGCAATTTAGGTTCCTATGTGTTTAACATTGCAACGGATCATTTGCAACTCAAACATACATCAATTTCATCCAATTACGGCTTTTAGAGACCATTTTGTAATTTTTCTTATTCGTAAGGGCTTTAGTTAATTTTGTTTAACCGTCCTTTGATTAGTCTCATTGCATGCATCTCAGTCAAATCTCAGCTCAAAATAATCATTCATGCTCGTTTAATTTCATCCACAACATTCAGGGACTAAAACGCAAAGAAATCGAACTTCAGAACATTCCATCAACTAACTTAACTGTCACCTGTTTCGAAACACTAAGGCCATGTTTCGAAACACGTGCTCATATCGAAATGCCCTTAAGGTGTTTCGAAACCCTGGTTTCCAGTAGCAAATTGTACTAGAATAGACCTTGTCCGTTTCGAAACCCTAAGGCCATTTTAGGCACTCTGTTTCGATACAGGCTCGAGTGTTTCGAAACATTTGGGCCTGTAATGACAGATTTTGCTGGTTTTTCATTCTAAAAACCATCCTAAACCAATCCAACATGTTTCTAACATGCATATATCATACATAAACATTAATCCTCAAACATTTGCAGCATATTTAGCACCAAGCTTAGCTAATTGCATCAATGGAAATCTAAAGGAATACAACCTAGCAAATAAGCCACTCAAGAGTCAAAACTCAAACCAAAACTCCAAAAACCAATTAAAGGCCTTTTACAACTATAAAAGCATAAGCCAAATATGCTCAAAGGGTGTTCATACACATGACCCAAACAAACAATGAAATCCCCCATTGCCCTTATTACTATAGTCCCTAACCGAAACATACTTTCAAACTGAAGTCTCTTAGGATTCCCTTGCAAATGGATTCCTCTAAACACTTAGTTATCTGCATTGATGGACAAAAGTGATGGTAAGCATACAAGCTTAGTAAGGAGTGCTCAAAACCCAAAAACACCATCAATGCTTAAAACCATTTTACAGTTTAGAAAAACATCATGCTTTCTTGAAATCCATGCACTTCATTAACAAAAACCGGCATGTTGTACCACATGCAACAAGTATCAAATACTTCAACAGCAAAATCCATTTGCTAACACAAAACTTAAGACTTTCCATGCATAGTTACCAATATGCAAAGCTTAAGAGTAAAACCTGCATTTTTCATATGATGCGTCCATAAACATTTCATAGCAAATAATCAATTATCTTGGCACACAAATGATCAAAAAAATTCTTATTTCTTAAAACGTATCGGATACACGGATTCCCAAGTGTTGACCCAACACTTCAGACATTCTCACCGTCATCTCAAGGTTCACACACGGGAGCTACCCTCCACCGTTGTGACACCCGTGGTGGAGTATTCGGTATCTTACAACCCCTCAACACCACTCATCGGTAGATGTATAACCCCACTAACGAGAGATGGGACACAACTCAATTTCCTCAATCGTTAGGGTACTTGGATGGAGTTTTCTGTACAGTCAGAACCCTTCAACATCCAAGGTGACTTGTTCATAGTGCACTCAATCCTATATCCGGCTAAGTATATCTGATTTCATTTGTAAACCACTTTACACAATATCACTTGCTAATATAATTCACATTTAGTTCAAACCTCATTAATTTCAACGCATTCACAATAAGCCATAATTCCAAGCATCAAACCATGCTTCATAAAACAAGTATAAACATATACTTACTAGGATCACTTACCTAGTACATCCTTCAACAATATGGCATCATAAACAACAAATCACTTACTAAAAATCATGCTTTGAAATAGTAGGTAACACATATAAAATCAAGTGCATCCAACACTTATAATAGCACAATCCAAGGGAGAAATCACTTTACTAACTTCCAAACTTAGTAGAGCATTTCAAGCATACACTAATTTCCCAAAACAACTTTTAAGATGTTTCAAAGCTGGTAATCCCATCTCCACTCACTGACTCGCGAAACCTCAATCGTCGACGCAAAAATCAAGCGTCCGAAGTAACCAGAACTTCGTCGAATGCTTCCGTAGAATCCTCCCATGTTTATTCCACACAAGAACAGAGGATTGATGCACCTCAATGCATTAAAACCACCAGCAAACACTAAAATCCCGCAGCTCTGCCCAAAAGCACCAAAATACCCATCCGAACAACTAAAATCACCTTCGATTGATCACTAAAGTCAACCCAGCCATCAACAAATACTTCCATCACATTTTAACCATAAATCAACATCCAAAAACATCTTAATATCATCCTTATGCCTCCAACAACTTAGATTTCACATTAACAACCTAAAAACCCAAAATCTAACACTCTAACAATTAGATATCTCAATGATTTCGGGATTATTATGATCAAAAGTCATTATCAACATCAATAATCTTCCAAAACATGATTAGAAACCACCTCAACTGAACCAAAACAAAACAAGTATGAAAATCACATTTTAATTACACTTTTAGCAAGATTTAGGTATTTTTACCAAATCATCATTAAAACCTCAATTAAAAACACAAATCAAGAGTCTAATACTTTGGAATTTCATTAAAGAACCTTGATTAGAGGAGTAGTACGAAATTACCTCTAATCATTTATTTTCTTCCAATTGGCAAGTTTTCAACTCATGAAGTTTTAAGAAAATCTTGTAAATATTTGAGAGAAATCTTTGGAAAAGTGTTGTAAATCAAAAGAGCAAAAGAATGAAAAGGAATTATGGAAATTGAGAGAAAAGAGGGAATGATTGGCTGAAGAGAAAATGATAAATGGAAAAGTTACGTCGAAGATGATTTAACAAATAACTACCTAGAGATTCTAAGAATTTTACTCTCCTATGAAATTTACACTTTTTCCACAGTTTTAAATCTTTACATTTTGGTCATTGCCCAAAATGTACACGTCCCAAAATCCATTTTGTAAAATTGATTTTACCAATCCCATTTATATGATTTTAGATCATTTTAGAAATTTTTACCTTATCTCGAACCATGATTTCCTTGAACCGTTTCTAAAGACTCGAATCTTCATTTCTAGGTTCAACCAACCTAAACCGATGCCTAAAACATATATGCCAAAAACCGGGGTGTTCGAATATAGCACCTTTAAAATAGTCAATTAAAAGAAAAGGATAATTAATGACATATTAGCTCCCTAAAGATTCTATGTTTTGGCCCTCTTTCAAAATATTCCTTTAAAACAAATTTTACAAATTAGTCACTAAACTGAAATGTCAATCTTCCAAAAGTCATTTTCTAAAATTGACTTCACCAAACCTTTATATATATTCTAAGAGGACTTTAGGAATTTTTTCCAAAATTTTACCACATCTCGAACCATGTTTTCCCTGAACCATTCTCGAACCAACCTAGATCTGTAGTCTAGGTCCTACGAACCCGGAGTCAAACTTAAAGACTCCTAAGGCCAAAACTAGTGTGTTACATCAAGTATCTCCTAAATCAAAAGTATTTGAGATGAGGCAAAAGAGATGGTAGAGCTGTTGAAGAACTACGGTCTAGTTATCGACTATCACCCGGGGAAAGCGAATGTGGTTGCAGACGCCATAAGTCGTAAACCATATTGGGGTAAACTCATAAAATTAATCTCTAAAATAATTCTTCGAATTAAATCTTTCATGAATTGCAAGTAAATACTTGAAACAATTCTTTCTTATCTGTAGGAAAATGTTTGAATTCTTCCTTGGAATACAAGTCATCATTCGAATTAAATCTTCTTGGCCTATTGTGAATCCAATTGAAATTTAACCCCCCTTAACTTGCAAGAAAACCATTCGAATGTACCTTTCTTGTTTTGCAAGCAACTATTTAAATTATATCTTTTCTTGCAAGTGACTATTCAAAAATTCATCTTAATAATCTTGTTTACTCTCTCGTAGCTTCTTTCGCTATCAATGCTCATTTTCGTCTACTCAAAGGACAAAAATTATTTTCCGAATGTCAAGTTCAATCAATCTTTATCTCGAGAATCAAAGAACTCCAACAAACTGACCCTGAACTTTAGAAGATCATGTCCAAGCTAGACTCTAAGTCTAATTATGACTTCTCCCTTATGTTGAATGGACTTCTCTATTTCAGAGATAGAGTATGTATTCCCGATAATGAAGAATTGAAACAAGAAATGATACACGAATCTCACCAAAGTCCTTTCTCAATTCATCTTGGATCCGTTAAAATGTATAAAGATCTGAGATCCTTATATTCGTGGTCAGGGATAAAGTTTGCCATTACAGACTTTGTGTCAAAATGCTTGACTTGCAAAATAGTCGAGGAAGAACATCGAGTCCCTACCAGATTGCTTCAGCCTATTGAATTCCCTTAGTGGAAATGGGACCAAATCACAATAGATTTCCTAATCCGAAGAAAATATGATGCAGTGTAGGTAATTGTAGGTCTATTTACCAAATCAGCTCATTTCATTCCTATTTGAATGAGCCTAAGTTTAGAAGCCTTGGCCAAATTATACATTCAGGAAGTAATTCAACTACACGGAGTTCTCATTTCTATAATTTCATATCGATATCCTAGGTCTGCATCAAGGTTTTGGAAATCTTTACAAAGAGCCTTGGGAACCAAAGTACACTTAAGTACGACATTTCATCCACAAAGGTGATGGCCAGTCTGAAAGGATCATAAAAGTACTCGAAGACATGTTACGTGCTTGTGTAATAGATTTCAGGAAGAATTAAGAGAAATCCCTGCCTGTTATGGAATTTTCATACAACAACATCCACCAATCTTCGATTCAAATAGCACCATTCGAAGCATTGTATGTCAGAAGATGTCGGACTCCCCTTTGTTGGTCTGAACTCGTTGAGAATAAAGTGTTAGGACCACAAATGGTTCGAGAAACTGAAGACCAACTTCGGATTATACATGAAAGATTGAAGTAGGCCTTTGATAGGCAGAAAGCATATGTTGATTTGAAACGAAGAGATATTTAACATAATGCTGGAGACAAGGTTTTCTTGAAGGTGTTACCCTTGAAGAAAGTCTTCAGGTTCGAGAAGTATTGAAAACTTAGTCCTTGATTTAATGTACCTTTCAAAGTTACCGAAAATATTGGTTCGGTGGCTTATCGACTAGCACTCCCTAGTGAGTTTGATAAGATCCACAATGTATTCCATGTCTTTATGCTCAGGAAGTATCGATCCGATCCAACTCATATTCTAGAACCAAAAGAAGTGGAAATGAATCCTTGTCTTTCTTATGAAGAAGAACCTATCTAGATACTTGACCGAGAAGTAAAGAGACATAGGAACAAGAATGTACCAGTAGTAAAAATCTTGTGCAGGAATCATAGAATGGAAGAAGCAACATGGGAACATGAGGCTACAATGAAAGATTAGTATCCTCGTCTATTCAATTCAGGTAAATTTGAGGACGAATTTATTTAAATGGTGTAACCCCCTTAACACGGCCTAGACGGTTGACCCGAATTAAGAAAGTCACACGGGGAAAACCAAAGTCAACCCGAAAGTCAACCTTGATTAACGACCCTTTTTTTTCTTTTTAATCTTGTCTAGATGCACATTAACCCTAATTGTGATCACACAACATCATGCTCAAAGATCACAAGCATCAGAGATCAAACAGGGACCCAATTGAACAAATTACAACTTTAGGGACCAAATTGTAATTTCTGATAAATAGGAGGACTTAACCCATATTAAGGTTACCAACTTGAAATTAGTCAGATTTCATGCTTCTCTGTGAAATTTCAGCTCAAAAGGACTTCCCGAACTCATACAATTGCACAAACAAGATTCAGGACTAAAATGCAAACATTTCAAAACATTTAACTGCCAATGTCAGCCCCCAACGGTCACCCGTTACGGAACAGGCAGAGATCGTTTCGAAACACGGGCCGTTCCGCAACACGTACCGGAACACGGGCTGGCAGTAGCCAAACCGTTTCGGAACGATCTCTCCCGTTTCGGACGCCTGGGTTTGTTTAAGGCACCCGTTCTGAAACGGTAGGTACTGTTCCGAAACACCCTGCACAGATTGCCCCAAAATGCATACTTAAACATGCAATTAAACATCCAATCATGCTCCAATTACCACCAAACTTTACCAACATGCAATTCAACATATATGAGACATACACGCATCAACAATTCAGCAAAATAACATCATATACAAAAAGCCCCAAATCTATAGGCATGCTTCCTACACAAGCAAACCATTCAAGCATAAACTTCCATTTCAAGCATGTAAAGGCCAAACTCAAAAACCAACATTCTCAACAACATTCAACATACTTAGGGAGTTCAAAACCTCTCCCAAAACATACACATAGGTCCCCCATTGCCAAATTACCAAAAGCTAAAAATGTACTTAAGAAACCTTCCATACTTTGAGCTTTACTTTCGCTTGAATGCTTGCCCTCCTTGCTGCCCTCAAAGTACTCTAATGCTCTGCATTATTGATTTAAGAAAACGAATGAGAGCGTAAGCAAAAGCTTAGTGAGGAATGCTCAATAAAACCATTCAATAATGCATTTAAAAACATTTTATAAATCATGCCTCAAATCAACATTTACACATGCTCAAAAGCATACTTTAAACAAGCATCTCATGCTTCAAATCATAACATGTCATATTGGCCACAAGTGATAAGTTCCATTTCATTTAAAACAAGTTCATCAACTTTCTCCCCAAGGACTTTTAAACACCTTGGCCCCATGGACTTTTAACCACCATGGAATGGACCACACAAGGACTTTTAACCACCTTTGTGTCCGTATCAAGTTTCACCCCAAGGACTTTTAAACACCTTGGCCCCAAGGACTTTTAAACACCTTGGCCCCATGGACTTTTGTACACCATGGAAAGGATCACACAAGGACTTTTAACCACCTTTGTGTCCGTAGCAAGAATCACCCAAGGACTTTTAACCACCTTGATGTTCTTAAGTAAACAAGGCTCACTCAAGGACTTTTAACCACCTTAGTGACCTTAACCTTTTCAAAACATCACTTGCCAATATACATCATTATCAACAATTTATCCACTGATTTAAAGCATTAAACCAAGCCATATTCATCATGCATTTAAAAGCATCAAACCACATTTAATCAATGTTCAAAAACAAGGAACTCTTACCTTGAGCTTCCTTCAACATATGGCTTACAAAAACAACATTAACCATGCTAAATCATGCTTTCAAAACAGAGTTTAAAACATGCAATAAACCACATTGCACAACAATCAAATCATGGCCACCACTAGAGAGTATTTCCGAAAACTTACACTTGAGCTTAGCAAAGTTGTTTAGACTTAAACTAAGCTCCCAAGACATTGGTTTCAAAGCCGAAAACCCAATTTCACTCACCGATTCCACTTCGCCTCTTGCCGAAGCACCAAATCAAGCTTCCGGATCAACAACTCTTGGATCCAAAGATGCCTCCCCTATTTTAACACATCAAAGCAGAGGATTAATGCATCATCATGCATTAATTGCTTCCATGAAAGCACCTAAACTCGCTGCTCTCATCCACACTCCATTTTCGGCCACCAAACACAACCGAAAATGCATCCAAACCACTTCTCAACAAAGCCCAGCCATAAACCATCAAAACCAAACATCTAATAACATCATTTAACATCTAAAAAGAACCTATTAACATCCTTATACCTCCAGCAACATCAGATCCACAAGATCACCTCAAAAACAATCAAGAATCACAAGCTAAACTTAGGAAACTCAACCTATCCGGGATTGCATTAATCAAAACTCAATTCCTTATCAATTTAGAGTCCAAATAACATCAAAAACACATCTCAAATCACAGATTTAACAGATCAAACGAAAATCATCAAAAATCACCAGATCTTGCATTACAAGCCAAGATCCAATTCACAACTCAAAAGCCTTTAATAAAACATCAATTAAGGATTGAAAACTTATGAATTTCAGTAAAGAACTGATAGTTTAGAGGAGAAGGACGTTCTTACCTCCAAACTTGAGTTTCTCTTCTTTTTGGAATCAAAAACCTTGATGAATCAAGTAGCAAATGATGAGGTTTTGTAGATATGTTGATTAGGAATCAAAAGAGAGTTGAAAGGAGGGATTTAGGTGAGAAAATCAGAAACAATTCTCTGGAAAGAAAGTGTTTGGGTTGAGAGAAAATGAGAGAAAGGAAAATAGGAAGTTAGTTATCAAAATAGCCAAAATGGCTTTCCCTCCACTTTTGATATGTTTTAAAATCAGAATAAATCCTTAAAATATCTTAGAAAAATCTGGAGAAACTACTTTTGGAATAATAGCTCCTTAAAGATTCAAAGTTTCAACCCTTTATAAAACAGTCACCAAACTTTCAAAAATTACATTTTGGTCACTAACCAAAATGTCACCCTTCCAAAACTCATTTTCCAAAATTGATTTTACAGTTCACTTAGTTATATTAAAAGATGATTTTAGAACATTTTTCCATATTTTTAATGCAACCCGAACTAGGCTTTCCTAATTTCACCTTTTTAGATTCCAACAGCACTTTGACCAAACCGGTCAACGCCCAAAACTCCTAAGCCCAAAACTGGGGCGTTACAAATTGGGGGAGTTGTAATACCCCAAAATAGGGCCTAGTAATAAGAACCTTAAGTAATTAGGAATCAATTGATCAAATGTCATAAGAATTAAAAGGATTAAGATGAAACAAGTGACTTAATTAGGATGAACTAAAAACTAGTGACCATGATTATGAGAAATTAAAGGATTTAATTGAACAAAATCTAAACTACCATATCATTCATGTAACAAGCTAGTTAATTGATAATTAGTGAGATAATTACCCCCATTAATTGGCCATGTGGCCGGCTACCTATGTAAAGAGCATTATCATCTTGTCAACTCACCATCTTCTCCATTCACTTTTCCTTTAGCCGAAAATCCTTAGAGAAATAGTGAGAGATTGAGTCTTGAGAGAAAGCCATATATAAGGGAGGATTAAAGCTTGCATTTCCATGATTTTCCATAAGGATTAAGCTAGAAAGTAAAGTAAGCTTGCTTTAAACCTTGTGCATTCGAATTTATAATGTTATTGGTTGAATTTGATTGTTTAATGCTTGTTGATGAAATTAGTTCCTGTATATGCTTGTTCGAAGATTGAATGATGATAGGGTTACATGAATTTGAGTAGTATATTACTAGTTGATCATGATAGAAACTTGGACTATTGAATTTGTACACCTACTAGTAGTCGAATGTAATTGATGATAAATTGGATTGAATTGAGTATCAAATGAAAGTAGGAATGTAATTTAAATGTTAAACACCTAATTAAAATCGTGTGAACTGGATAATTTTGGCCTTGGATAAACTTGATTGATGAAGAGATTGAATTAATTATGAAAGTAGTCACCTAGCTAGCTCAAATCAGTAATTTGGACTGTTTTGAAATAATTAGTGAATTTGGGACTGAATTGAATAAGGTTAAAGGCTGGAAATGTTAGTTAAAAATAGGGTAAGGATTAAAATGAATGTTAGATAACTTGAATTGCATGAATTGTAGCTAAATGGATTGCTTAGAGTGTTAGCTGGCAGATTATGGATTTTAAATTTGACCTACTATAACTTAAAATCTGTATTGATTTATAAAGGCTAAAATTATGAGTCATATATGGTTGAAAAGATAATTGAATTTTCTTTCCAATGGTGTAAATTAATTGAAATCAAAATGTATAGATTAAAAGATATAAACAGATTAGTGAAGGGTATGCAAACTACCAGAAACAGAAACAGTTTAGTAATGTTGTGCACAAAATGTGTTTGGTTGAATGAGTATATTGTTGAATTTTTTCTAATAATGTTTACATGCTTTTGTGTGAGGCATGCTAGGTCAAAGAGTAGTAGTGATTGGTGAAGGCAATAGAGTTGGACCTTCAAAGGATAGGCAAAAGGGGATAACTATACAAGATTAAGCTTGCTTGGAGTCTTATGAGTGTAGTATTTATTTAGGGTTAGAACTTAGGTTCTAACCAATTATCTTGCTTAATTGATACTGTCATGACTATGATTGATTAATGAATCTAATTATACTTCGTAACTAACTAAGGGAAGTATGGATTGAATGTGTGATTGTTATTAAGATTGTATATGGTATAAGATTGATAGTAATTGAATGTGTGACCCTTCATGCTTGATCTATATGGTTCGAATGACTTAAGGTTAAACAAGAATGTGATGCTCGATACTAGTTAATAACTTGACTTGATTGACTTTATAGTATACATGCTAGAATTTTTCTTATGGTTCGAATGGCCTAAGGGTGAACCTTGATCTTGATATACATGGCTTAAAACAAGATTTCTTGAATAAAACATATCCTAAGCAATACTCGAATTACTTGATTAATAAACTTGGAAATTATATCAAGTCCTTTGTTGCTAGTTAGTCTTAGGTAGAATGGCATGTCAGAGATTCTAGAGCTCTTGTGTTAGGGGTGGACTACGGTCCTAGGCTGAGGCCTTATTTGAAGACAGTAGGAGGTATGAGATGTGGTCACTTGGAGACAGTAGGAGGATTTTGACAGGTACTAATGTACCATCTTGTTGCGACAGTTGGTTGGAGACTCGAATACCTAGACAAAAATAAATACCAAGGCAATTAATTTGATAATTAAGCTTGAAATTAAAAGAATAAGACTTTTCCTTACTTGTTACTTAAAATCCAAGACAGTTTATAATGTAATCAAACACTTGATTGATTACTTGTTGAATTGATTAGTTATACATGTTATCATGATTGATTGGATGATTAATGATCTAGCTCAAATTGCTTATAAATTGTATTTATGATCCTTGTTGAGATGCTAATGCATATCTTGTGATGAAATTCTCGATGCTTGATATTACTTGTGCAATTCAAATTCATGCTTGCCGTAATGTGTTCAATTACTTGATATCTTGATTATGAATGACCTTGTATCTAAAACTATGCTTGTTTACTTAAGCTTATAGCCTTAAACATTAAACAATTGATAAACTCTAGATATGACTCATGCTTGAAATAACTTGTTATTTCTAGGACTACCTCACTCAGTACTTAACCGTACTTATCACTCTTGTTTTTGTTCTTCCCAAAATTCAGGTTGTGGTTCAAAAGCTTTCTTTGAGTTGAAGCAAGGCAAGACAAGCTAAAGATCAAAGTATGGTTCATGTCTTTTGTAAGCTCCTAGTTGGTGGCCTTAGTTATGTATCTAGGCTAGTTACCATGCATTTTGAATCCTTGGAGTCTTGTATATATATTTGATATGTTCGTGATGTATAAACATGATGTTATGACTTGGTTTTGTAGCCTAGTTAATCTAGGTATTATGATATGAAATATGGATATGGTTGATCAAATGAATGGTGATCATATGTCTTGAATGCTTAGGAATATATTAAATGACTTGATATATATCTTGATTTCTTGATTGTGAGATGTATAAGGCTTGTATACATGTTAAATCTTGTAATGATATGCCATGGTTTAGGTTGATATGAGTTGCTATTAATCCATGTATTTAGGCTATGTGTAAGTGTTTGATCTCTTTATTAATAAGCATGCTTATTCAAATGAAACTAGATGGATCTATTGGGTGCTTGTGTTTGTGTCTATTCGAATGTGATCATGTTCACCTTGTACTAATGCAATTCGAATGAAGGTAGGAAACTTGATTTGGACCTTGTTGTTATGTGAACCATTTGAATGGATTGATCTATACCTAGTTTGTCTATGTTAGCATTGTACCATATGATGAGTGTATGAATCAAAGAAATATAACAAACAAAAATTGTATGTTGAATGCCATGCCATGATTGATCATGTTATCTTTATGCTATTCAAATGCTTTACTAGATTGATTATAATTGTTTACACTTCTTGATCGATTCATGTTGTTTAGGTTGATTAGTAGTAACATATAGAGCTTGTATTCATGTGTGCTAGTTCTATTAATATATGATCCATGTTGTTGCTTGTTTCATTAGAAGATAACTCACCTATTAGGGGTGAGTTGTGAGAGGTTCAAATTGGGCTGTGTTTTCCTTGCTTGAGTAACGCTCTTTAGCCGATTTATGATTAAACTGGGTGAGGGGTGTTACAAGGAGTGCTTGGTTTTCACGCTATTCATGCCATGCCATCCTTTAGTAAATCATGTCTTAGCATTGTTTGCCGAGCAGATGCAAAGGTAGCAATTCCTCTATCGATAGCATTGCACTAAATTAATCACGGAAAACCCCTATATGTTTATAGTGAATATTTTTTCATAAATCAATTCGATTAAGTGTCAATCTTTTCTCCTGAGGGGTAGATTTCACTCCCGATGTAAGTTCATTTACTTGAACATCTTTTCCCGAAGCATCTCACCTCAGTACCTAGCATCTGGTCGTTGCCACCCAAGTCAGTTATGATATTGGGTTGCAATAGGCTATCTATGCCAGCCGTCGCTTGGCATAATATTTTAAAAAGGGAGTGACAACTGTCGCTTGGCAGCACATTTTATAGTAAACATGCCAGATATGAAAAATAGTGTCGAGGCAATGTCGATTTATTAAAAACTAAATAAAAACATAGCGTTCAAACACAACCCCTCACCAGCTATGAAATTAGTTCATGGTGAGGGTATTAACCAAAAAACCTTTATCGTTTTTAACATCCATCATCATTAAAACTAAGTAAAAATAAAATAACAACAAAGAGGATGGGCTAGAAGATGGTCTCTCAATACAGCTCTTCATAGCCAGGCTCTCAGTCGAATGTTGAACCTTATTTCCGATCACTCTCCTTACTTGTTCCGCGCTAAAATTTTGCTTTGATCGAGTTTTAAATAGGACTCCATGGATACCATAGGATTGGCTTGGATTTGAGTTTGAATGTGCATGGATAAGTAAGGTGATCATCTTTTCCAACTTTGAATCTTAGGGCTGATCAGATTAGGGATGATGTCATCGTGCCAATGCTCTTCTGGCATCACAGCTTGGCATCAATTGCGCTTGGCACTACTTGTCCGCTATTTTTTCAGAGATTGATCCAATCCCTATTTTCTCGCAGCCTGATCTGGTTCTATTTTTTGGGATGAACATCTTCTTGGCCTGGCATTGAATGCTCTTCTCTGCCAACAGGTGCTTGCCATTAAACGTCCTTGTGTGCCAATGGCTACTCGGCATCCTCCTTGGAGCTATCTCCTTCTTGGGCTAATCTGCTCTTGCTCTACCAGCTGGTGTGCCATCAGCTATGCGAAGCTGCAAAAAGGTGGCAAAAACAACCCTTCACACTAGCATAACACCATATCCTTACTCTTTATGCAATGCATGATTTTGCGACCTAAATTCTACTAAATGTACTTAAATGACAAGGAAGATCATGTGAAATAAGCATAAAAATTAGTGCTTTTGGAGCGTCAACACTCCTCCACACCTAGCTCATTCCTTGTCCTCAAGTAAAAAAAAAAAGTAAAACGATGACAATGATACCTCAGCAAAGCTTTTGTTGGCATGCCAATCGATGATGGCAAGTAAAAGTTGGCTTAGTTCTGTCCTCAGTTATCTCTATGCAGTAATGCCAAACAGATAGTAATTCAAGAGCAGCAATATAAATCTTGTCTAAGGTCACGAAGAATGCATGATGTACGTGCAATATGCATCAAACATCCTTTCACTCCCCTAGGAAATTGTACTTCCTAAACTCAGATTATTTTTTTCAACAAAAGGTATGCGGTTTTTTTATTCTTGGCATTAGATTAGGATAGCGTTAAGCACTTTTTGGTGTGAGATATAAGAGAAAGCATACCACGAATACCCACGTTTGTGCAGATTACATCACTTACTAACCTATTACACTCATACATTAAGTCACGATGGCTTGAGAATTAAGAGGGAGCAAACCACGAAGCCCCCAAGTTAATAATTTTTCCTACGCAGAGGATTGTTCTAAAGTTCTTAAGCATTTGGCACACATTGGTGCACTATCCTTTTCCACCTTGGCGTTCTTTTTTATTATTTTATTTTATTTAGAATCTGAGCATAGATTCAAACAATCTAAGTTTGCTAGGGAACTAGATACATATCATTTGTTAAGTGTAAATTCAAGTCCCTAAACTAGAGATCAATTGTCAAGAAATCTTGGCATACTATCTTGCTGCCATAGGCATCTAAAGATTTTAAATTTCTTTATCGGACATACACCTAGGCCAAATTAAACTTGCCTAACAAATTTTAACATGCTTCAAAAATCGGCCGAGAAGGATTTCTTTTTCATTTTTTAGTGGTTCGGTTATGCATGGCATTAATCCTAATCTAACCTATATGCCATAAAAACAGAATGCAGTACAACAAATAAACATGAATGGCATGGCATAAATGTGAGAAAATGTGCACCCCCAAACCCAAGATGTCCAGTGTCCTAAATGCATGAAACAACACATATATACAACAAAAATAGAAAATAAAAATAAAAATGCATGAACATGTGAATGCAAAGGAAATTCAAAGAGTTGGGAAGAAGAAGACACCCTTTAGAAGACACTCCTCCTTGGTGACACGGGATTCAGCTGCTAACTTGGCTCAGGTATTTCTCTGCGATAAGCTTCAACGATCCGAAGCCATCCTCTTCTTTCTACTCCACCCATGGGCAACAGTGGAGGCAGGGATATCTTTCACAACCTTCACCGGCTCATATGAAGTTGGTGTAGAAGCAGACTCGACAGGGGCAATAGGTTTCTTCTCACTTTCATCATCAGATTCTTGTGGCGTAGTAGATTTGGCAGTTTCATCTTTGGCAGGGGAAATAGGTTATGTGGCAGTGTACGGTACTGGAT
Organism: Hibiscus tridactylites; assembly: GCA_958450335.1. NCBI lineage: Eukaryota > Viridiplantae > Streptophyta > Magnoliopsida > Malvales > Malvaceae > Hibiscus > Hibiscus tridactylites. The sequence continues at coordinate 70,844,123 of OY288274.1, read as the reverse complement.
TGGGCACTGGGCATTGGGCTAGCTGGCATTGCACTGTCATCGACAACGATCTCCTCTGGAAGGCAGGGAAGCTTGGTATGAATCCTGGAGAAAGGCTTACCAAGGTCTCTTTGATGGCAATGTCTCTGGAGTGCTCATATATGAGTGATATATCGCCTACTGGTGATATATCTGGGTGAGCAATGTCGTCGACTCCGCTGGCATTGAGGTTGTTGGCTTTGCCTTTTCTTACTTAGCCTTCGGTGTTGGCGTGGCAGCCTTGCCTTACCATTGTTTGTGTCTTTCACAGTAATGCCAGTGAGGTTCCTCTAGCCGACTAACTTAATTGTGTAGCCTTTCACCTCGAGGGTAATGTCTTCCTTTGTCGTGCGCACATTGTATCGCAGAAAAATATTACAAATTAGAAGATGGAAGAACAAACCTCTAGTTTACTTGAGGGAACACTTGTATATCTCATCGATTACAATCCGGCCAACATTATTATTTTGGCCCGTCAGAATAGAATGCAACAAAATTAGTTAGCCCTCTAAAACGATCTCATTGTGGGTCGTCGGCATCAAACTTGCCTTGAGAAAATGATTCCAACCCTCTGTTGTGGTTTTAGGGGAACTCTTTTGACTATTCAGTGTCCTTTAGAGGATATGATCCCTTCCGTGACTACGTTTGTTGGCAAAACGTCTTCCACTTGTGTTTGGTGACGATATCCATGAACTTAGAGGAAAAAAACTGACTTTTCTCGGGCTCGAAGCAAAAAGTCTTCGAAGCAATGTGATCTTCATACTTCTTTTTGATCTCATCGTTGAAAAAAGTCTTGAAGGGATTAGATGAAGAAGCCATTGAAGGGTTTGAAAAGAAAAGAAACAAAAGCTTGAGTTTCTCGGGTGGAACAAGATAGAGAATTAACCGGCCAGGTAAAGAAGATGAAGTGAAAACGCAAAGGGAAAAAATGAAGGGGTTGAAAGATGGAAATGTTGACCATTAGGGTAAAAGTAATTATGATCGATTTAAAGAAGGTAATGATGAAAGGTGGCGTGTTTTGGGGAGAGGTAGAAGGGATGATGTGATAGTTTATGGATAGGATAAGAGATAAGGATAGGATTTAAAGTGATAAGATATGGAGTGATAAGGTATTTAACTTGAATTTAAATCACATTAATTTTTGGGCGGCTAGGGTTGGATATATTTATTTCTCTCTCTCTCATGGTGTAAATTAAATCAAGATAGGGTAGTTTCTTTTCCCCAAGTTACTCTCGCCGCTTGCCAAGCTCAGGTGCTCGCACCACTTCTGGGTGCGAAATCATTCAATCCTACCACTCATTGAAAATTAATATATCTGTCTGGCACCAAATCTGCATCCACTCAAATGAAACCATTCAACCCAGCCAAAGAAAATCTAAAAATAAAGACTAAAAGCAAAAGAAAAACTGATGAAAAATCCTAAAAACAAAAAACAACTAACCTAATATTTATAAAGATTCAAACCTGTCAATGGTGTTATGGTATTTCTGCCAAGAGAATAGTCTCATTGGCATTTATCGATTGTCCCACAAAATTAATCATATAACATACCAGCGTGTCAAAATTCATCTCAAACGGACCATCCAATCTCAACCAATTGAACAAACATCATTCAGGGACCAAAATGTAAGTAACAAGAACTTAACACAATTCAAATTCAACATCCAACGGTCGGGTGTTTCGGAACTGCAAACCCTGTATCGGAATGACCGTTTCAAAACAAGAGAGGTCGTTTCGATATGCGGGGGCATTCTGAAACCTCAAGGAATCCATTTCGATACATTGGTTCACAGTGGCGAAATGTTACGGAACGTGCCTTCTTGTTCTCAGACACCATGGTCATTTCAGGCCTCCGTTCCGAAACGAACAGGGGCGTTTCCGAACGCCTAAGCCTACAACTTCCCAAATTGCTGGTTTTTATCAAGGTTTCATTTCCGAAACCCTCCTAACACTTGTTCCAACACACATACATCATGGATAAACATCAAAGACCACCCATACAAAACACAAGTTATATCATAGCACCAATCATGCAAGTTATAGGACTATAGGCATGCTTCATAGTCATCAAAATTGCAAAAAGGCTAAAAACCACATTCACGCTCAAACCAACACTCAAAGACCATTTACAAATATGAATAAGCAAACTAAACATCTCAAGGTTTCTAACATCACCAATTATAACTAAGAGTAGAAATCCCTCCCATTGCCTCTTATTACACTATGGTAAAACCACATACATTGCTTAGTCAAAAATTCTTGGATTCCTCTTGCTTTCTTGCTGCCTTAATTGCTTAATTATTTGCATTGATGAAACAAATGAGTGTAAGCATAAAGCTTAGTGAGGATCGCTAAAACCAAACATTCATCAATGCATTTTATAAAATCAAGATAACATCATTTCCAAAATCATGCCTTCTTTTAAAACATGCTCTCTAAAGAATCAATGACTTTTAAACCACATGCTCATATCATCGTTAAAACCATAACAAAATCCTTTGCTCATGCTTAAACCAAGCATTACATGCATTGTATCATAATTTCCAAGCACCTCATGCTTAATCATTAATCACCAACATTATATTGGCTCGCAAGTGATCAATCTCAAACCATATCATAACCACAACAAAAGACACAATCGGATATGCGGATTACAAGCATTGTCCCACACGCTTCATACACATTACCGGACTACACAAGGCTCACACACGGGATTAGACCATCAACCATTATGACACCTGTGGTGGAGTTTAATGGTACAGTCACAACCCCTCAACACCATTCATCGGTAGTTGTATAATTACACTAACGAGAGTACGAGACTCAAACACAAGATCCACCCATGGGATTAAACCATACATCGTTGTGATATCAACTAGAAGGTTATGTGCAACCATCTTCATCGACAAAACCTCCCTTGGACGATTTTGTATACAAGCTTGTTCACAACCTCGAGAAATTCAAACAAGAGATGAGGTCAAGTATTAAAAACCTTCTCAGACTATCTTGAATTCGAAACAAAACGTTAATGCAATTACTTTGAGAAGTGGTAAGAATTTGCATGATTCACCTAGTTGCCCAGGCACTTATACCATTCCAGTTGTCCAGGCAATAACCATTCAAAGGAGGACGCCGAAAATGAAGAAAGGAAGGCTAGCAAACCAACAAAATTTTGGCAAACCCCTTTTCCCTAAAAAGATGGAAAATCGCACAAAGTTGAACCAGACATGGAAGATGTCGACACAAGCAAGGTAACTCAATTGTCGGGGCAATCGCCCATCATTTTCCAACTACCATTTCCTCAAAAGTTCTTAAAGACCAAGAAAGAATAGCAAGAAAAGGAAATTCTTGAGACATTCCGCAAAGTTGAGGTAAATATTCCATTGATTGATGCTATAAAACAAATCCTTCGCTGTGCTAAATTTCTCAAAGAATTATGCACAATCAAGAGAAAATTGAATGGCAACGAAATGGTAAGAATGGGTGAGAATGTGTTCGCCGTACTTAAATGGAAACTCCCTGAAAAATGCAAGGATCCGGGTATGTTCACTATCCCATGTCAAATCGGCAAAGTAAAAATGAAAAAGGCCATGTTATATCTAAGAGAATCCATTAGTGTTATGTCTTATTCAATTTATTCTGCTAACAAAATGGATCCACTTAAGAGAACATGTGTTACTATACAACTTGTTGGCCGATCAAATGTCTACCCCATTGGAGTTTTGGAGGACATTTTAGTACAAGTCAAATGACTTGTATTTCCTGTTAATTTCTATGTTATTGACATGGAAGAAAACGATCCTACCAACCCTAATTTGATCTTGATAGGGAGACCCTTTCATGAAAACACCCAAGATAATAATCAATGAGAATGATGGTACACTTACCATGGAATTCGATGGACAACTCATAAAGTTTAATATCTACGATGACATGAAATATCATAATGATGCATGTTCTTTATTTTCTTTAGATATTACTAAACCTTTGATGTAGGACAATTCTCGTCCATCTTATCAAAAAGTTGATCTGGATCTGGGAATCAATCTAACTGATGTTGAACCACTTGACAAGCCCATACTCGTCATTCAACACGAAAAACCTCAATGGCAACAACCATAAAAAGCATAAGTGTTCAAGTCCATCAAGGATAAACCTCCTGACGAACATCTTCTCCCCACAATATGAGGATTGAAGGGAGTTACGTCTAGCCAAAGACGTTAAAGAAAGGCGCTTCTTAGGATGCAACTCATGACTTTTATTGTGTTTTTAGTTTAAGTTTTATATTTCTGTTTCATTTAATCTCTGCAATTTTTTAATTTTTTTAGGAGCACTTGACTAGAATAAGGCATGCCTATAATTTGGAACCCAGTCCCAGATGTTGTGGCATATCAAGTTGCCTCAGCAATCAAACCAGTCTCAGTTGTCCCAGCATATTCAATTTCCCTAGCAAGGCAGCCGATCTTAAAGTAAACCAAAGGGCATTCTTCGAGCATGAAGATTTCATCCCATCGCACCCCTACACTTTTCCCGACGCATGCCACATGAGGGAGCACTCTTCTCCCTTCACTTTTTAATTGCTTCTTTATTTTATGCATGTCGGTTAGGAAACATTGAGGACAATGATAGGTTTAAGTGTGGGGGGTAAGCTTTAATGTGCTTAATTTGTGTTAAAACCATGTGATGTACTTGTCTGAAATTGCATGCTTCTTGATTACTTTGAGTATTACTTTCACATGAAAATTTTTCTTGAACTTAACATGTTGAGATTTTTAAGAAAATTTGATCCCCAGGTAAAGATGAGATTGATATGGGAAGTAAAATAGGTTTCATTAGATCTTGTTAGACTTGCAAATCGTTTCTCATATTAATTGATTCGATAGTCGAATGGATAAAAATCATACACAACTTAAACCATTTGGTGAGATTTGAGCCTAATAAGCATACATCTTTTACGCTTCATAATTTTCTTTCATTGAGTGATTGCCAAGCATGATTAGATTTCATCTAGAACTTGCGATGTTATGCATATCGAGACCACATTGTAGTATTGAATTACTTGAGATGATTAAGGCACTTAGGTATGAAACTTGAGCCAAAAAGCCTACCTTGGTAAATATGACCATTAGTAATAAGGGGCAGTCTGCCGAAACGGACTATCCTCGTTTGTTACGGATCTAGGAGTGTTGTAGGCACGTTCCTGCAATAAAAACAACAAGGAAACAACAAAAATTATACGACATATTTATTTTAAATAGGGACTTCAACGATGGTGAAGAAGGCTTCAAAAACGACCGATGTTTGAGTGTCGAATAGTTCTAAAAAGAACCGAAAAGAGAAAATTCTCTCAAGTATAATTTTATTTCAAAAGTAATATGATAATTTTGGCGTTTTGGAAAGAACTTCAACGATGGTGAAGAAGGCTTCAAAAACGACCGATGTTGGAAACGCTAAACTCGAAAGAACCTGCACAATCTACTGAGCAAACCCGAATCGAATATGTTTAACGTCGAAAGGACTTGGACCCGCTAAATAGCAATTTAGGAACCCGAAGTATCAATGACAAACAAACAAGTTTGAGTGTTGAATAGTTCTAAAAAGAACCGAAAAGAGAAAATTCTCTCAAGTATAATTTTATTTCAAAAGTTGGTAACCATGTTACATTGTTTTAATACATATATATAGTGAAATGGGAGTTGGCCGAACATTAAATATGTGGCTAAAAAAAATTTTGGCAAACAAAATTTAAATTTTGGAGTGAATAACTCCTTGGGCAGATTGCATTTCGTCCACCAATTTGAAATGATATGGCGCCACCTTGGATCACATTTAACATGTGATTAAATGTTCAAAAATAAATTCCGCTCAAATGGAGGAACAATGATGAAAATATTTTCGGCTGCACCTTTGATTCACTTAGCCGAAACATGCATGGTTATGCATGGAACATGCAATCGGGCGACATTCATGTGTATGGCTGTTCCTAAGGCATGATAACGGCTGCTCCTTGCTCCAATACTTTCCTTTACGTGCATGGGGCTGCTGCACACATATATAAAACACTATGCATTCATTTCCAATTTCACGTACACACATACACACACATATATATATATATATATAAACATCACCATTCCATATTAAATTATTCCAAACATATATATCATATTATATGCTTACTTAAATATACCTAATAAGTTATATAACCTAATCATGTCACATATTAATTATGCAACACATTAAAAGTCCTATCGTCTAAGGCACAAGTATTATCAAATAATTCAGAAATATTAGCACAAGTAAGGAATAGAGCTTCCCTGAAACGTTGCGCCCTAGATCGCGTAATTGGTCCTAACGGTAAGACCTCCGGATCAGCAACATGTGCTGGTGAAGATGTGCTCAAATCATCCCCCCTTCTTGAAAAGGATTTGTCCTCAAATCTGTAAAATCACCATAAGGGGTTAAGTCAGAAACATTAAATGTGGCACTTACATTGTATTCCCCGGGTAGATCTAACTTGTAGGCGTTGTCATTCACATTCTCCAACACCTGAAAAGGACCATCTCCTCGCGGTAACAGCTTGGACCGCCTTTGGGCCAGAAATCTTTCCTTTCGGAAATGAACCCAAACCCAATCACCAACATCGAAGGTGACTCGCTTCCTTCCTTTGTTTGCTTGCTTTTCATACTGCTGAGTCCTTCGTTCTAGTTCTCTTTCACCTGTTGATGCAAATTTTTTACGTATTCTGCTTTTGCTTGACCGTCCCTGTTCGTCACCTGTTCCTGTGGCAAAGGCAACATATCTAGAGGCGTAATAGGATTAAAACCATAAACAACCTCAAAAGGTGACATATTAGTAGCAGAATGTACAACATGATTATAAGCAAACTCAACATGTGGCAAACAATCTTCCCAAGTCCTAATATTCTTTTTAATGATGGAACGAAGTAAAGTAGATAAAACCCTGTTAACAACCTCAGTTTGTCCATCAGTCTGGGGATGGCAAGTAGTAGAAAACATGAGTTTCGTACCTAATTTGCTCCAAAGAGTCCTCCAGAAGTGAGTCAAAAACTTCACATCCCTGTCAGAAACAATCGACCTAGGAATACCATGTAAACGTACAACATCCCTAAAGAATAAGTTAGCCACATTAACAGCATCATCAGTCTTATGACAAGCAATAAAATGTGCCATTTTCGAGAACCTATCAACCACAACAAATATACTATCTCTACCTGTCCTAGTTCGAGGCAATCCCAAAACAAAATCCATCGATATATCAGTCCAAGGGGAATCAGGAATAGGTAAAGGTAAGTACATACCATGTGGTGAAACCTTCGATTTCGCTTTTCTACAAGCCACACAACGTTCACAATACCTTTCAACATCTCTACGTATCTTCGGCCAAAACAAATGTTCTTTCAAGGTATGAAACGTCTTGGTGACTCCAAAATGACCAATCAATCCACCTTCGTGCGCCTCACGGATCAGAATATCACGCATCGAACCCTGGGGAATGCAAATCCTATTTTCCTTGAAAAGATAGCCATCATGCCTGTAAAACTTTCCATCTACACCTTTCGAACAAGCATTAAACTTATCTCTAAAATCAGGATCATCAGGGTATAAATCACGAATATATGCAAAACCAATCAGATGTGAATCAAGATAACTCAAAAGTGCATACCTACGTGACAATGCATCAGCAACGACATTTTCTTTCCCTTTCTTGTAACGAATGACATAAGGAAAAGATTCTAAGAATTCAACCCACTTAGCATGTCGTTTATTCAATTTATGCTGACCTGTGATGTAACGTAAAGCCTCGTGGTCGGTGTGGATCACAAACTCCTTAGGCCTCAAATAATGCTGCCATGTCTCCAATGCCCGAATCAGTGCATACATCTCTTTATCATAAACTGGATAGTTCAATGTAGCACCACTCAATTTCTCGCTAAAGTAAGCAATGGGCCTCTTTTCCTGCATCAAAACAGCACATATACCAATTCCAGAAGCATCACATTCAATTTCAAACGTTTTATCAAAATCAGGTAATGCTAACACAGGTGCTCTAGTCGAACAATCTTTAATTTTCAAAAAGGCATCTTCTTGTTCTTTACCCCATGAGAAGACTGAATTCTTCTTTATAATCCTGGTTAAGGGGGCGGTAATAGAACTGAAGTTAGGAACAAACCGTCGATAAAAACTCGCTAAACCATGAAACGATCTAACCTGAGTAATCGATGTCGGTCGTGGCCATTCCTGAATTGCCTTTATCTTCTCAGGATCAACTTCAACTCCCTGAGAACTAACAATGTAACCAAGAAATGTGAGTTTGTTACTACAAAATACACACTTCTCCATGTTACCAAACAATCTTTCTTCTCGCAAAACCTGCAGAACAGCTCGCAAATGTCCTACGTGATCCTGTAAAGACTTGCTATAGATCAAGATATCATCAAAGTATACAACACAGAATTTACCAATGAAAGATCGCAGAACATGATTCATCAAACGCATAAAAGTACTAGGTGCATTAGTTAAACCAAAAGGCATTACTAACCATTCGTACAAACCTAGCTTTGTCTTGAAGGTTGTTTTCCACTCATCGCCTTCTCGCATGAGAATCTGATGATAGCCGCTCCTTAAGTCAATTTTGGAAAAGATGACGGCTCCGCAAAGCTCGTCCAACATGTCATTAAGTCTTGGAATGGGATGACGATACTTAATTGTGATCTGGTTCACAGCTCGACAATCTACGCACATCCTCCAAGAACCATCTTTCTTCGGCACTAACAGCACCGGAACAGCACACGGACTCAAGCTCTCTCGAATGTAACCCTTGTCCATCAACTCAGTAATTTGCCTTTGAAGCTCTTTCGTCTCTTCAGGGTTGGTTCGATAAGCTGGCCGGTTCGGAATAGTAGCACCCGGAATGAAATCAATCTGGTGCTCAATGCCACGAAGAGGTGGCAATCCCTTCGGTGTTTCAGCTGGAAACACGTCCTCAAACTCCTGCAAAAGTGTCAAAATCGGTGAAGGTAGATCAGTAGGAAAATCTGTCAATAAACAATAATCTTTAAACATCAAAATAAGAACAGATTGTTGAGAGGAAAGACATTTCCTGATTTCGCTACTGCTCGCATACACGGACATCTTCTTCTTCTCTTTTGCAGTCTCTTTACTCTTTTTCAAGCTTGCCTGATCTTCAAACACTTGACTCGGTGTCAAAGGAGCCAAAGTGATCTTCTTACCTGCATGCATAAAAGAGTAATGATTTGTATAACCATCATGCATTGCCCTTTTATCATACTGCCAAGGGCGTCCCAATAGTAGGTGAGTAGCATCCATGGAAACAACATCACAAAGGACCTTGTCGTTGTAGTTTCCGATCGAAAATGGTACAATAGCCTGTTTGGTCACTTTAAGCTCGCCACCATCATTCAACCATTGTAACTTATATGGATGAGGATGCTTTGTCGTTTTTAGACCTAACCTGTCAACCATTACTGAATTGGCAACATTAGTACAACTACCGCTATCAATAATCACAACACATACCTTGTCTTGCACCTTGCATCGTGTGTGAAAGATATTCTCACGCTGTAGATCATCCGGTACCTGTTGCACATTCAGACTTCTTTTAATAACCAAAAGTTCCATTACCTTACCAGATTCAGGAGCCTCTAGGTCGGTCTCGTCTTCCTCTTCAGTAGGGACATCATGCACTTCCTCCTCGGAATCTGACTCAATCTCATCATCATCTCGCATCAACATAACCCTCCGGTTAGGACATTGACTAGCAACATGTCCTCTCCCAAAGCACTTGAAACACTGGATATCTCGTGCTCGCTCTTGCGCCACCACTTGATGCTTACCACGCCCATTATCAGCAACGGGGGCCTTTGGTTTGCTGGTTTCGCCTTGCTCACGAATCCGAAGTGGTTGTTGTGGTGCTTGCTTCCTGGAATTGTTAGGAGTATATAATGGATTTGAAAAAGATTTAAAAGAAGGGTTACCTCGATTTGAAGACTTCCTGCGCTGTTGTCGTTCAATCTTTATTGCCATCTGCACCATGTCATCAACCTCGACATAATGCTGTAACTCAACAGCATTGGCAATATCGGTGTTCAACCCTGCTAGAAATCGTGCCATGGTAGCTTCTCGATCTTCCTCGATATTCGCACGCATCATAGCCATTTCCATATCCTTGAAATAATCTTCAACACTCCTACTTCCCTGTTTCAAGTTTTGCAATTTTTGAAACAAATCACGATGATAATGAATAGGAACAAACCTTTTACGCATTAGTCACTTCATCTCGATCCATGTTGCAACTGGATCATCACCGGTACGTCTACGACTAAGCAATAACTGGTCCCACCATATCAAGGCATAATCAACAAACTCTGTTGCTGCTAATCGAACCTTCTTCTGTTCCGAGTAATTATAACACTCGAAAATGTGCTCCACTTTGCTTTCCCAAGCCAAGTATGCATCAGGATCTGAGCGTCCCTGAAAAGAAGGAATAGCAATCTTAATGTTAGTCAAATTATCGTCTACCTGTTGCACACGTCCTTGTCTAGGAATATGCTGCCTCGGTGACCGTTCGTCTTCATTTTCGTTCAACACATCATTAACAGAGTTGGATCCTCCATCAAACCTATCCATCCTCGACTGTAATGGCTCTAAGGCGGTAGCCACTACTCGTTGCATCATTCTCTCTAAGGCTTGCATTTGAGGAATCAGTGGATCCTGTTCAACCGTGTGATCATCGAAACCTGCCATAATCAACAACAAAAACAAACAAACAAAAGAAAACACTATTATAGGTCAGTAAAAAAACAAACAAAAAGGACCTCACAGCACACTCAATCAAAGTCTCGCAGATGTCACTCCAAAGAACAGTGCACTCAAAAATTAACACTCAGCGCTCGTGTTTCACTCGGGAGAATACTTGAATGGCTCTTTTTGTCTCCCCTTCTGTTCTCACAACGCTTAATGCCTTTTTCCCTTACACTTTCTCGTAATCAGCTCTTTAAAGAACTAATCCAACATCTCAAAACTTGTTACAACGGTGTTGGCTACAACGAAACAACGTTTAAGGGAAAAAAAAGAAAAAAAAAAGGTGACACAAAAAGAAAGGAAATAAGACTAAAAATTAAAGAAAAGATGAAAAGGCTAATGACACGAAAAAAAAGGAACCAAAAGATGAAAAATGAAGAGTTTAGAGAACCTTACTGCGAAGACGTGCTTACAACCTTCCTATTACCGAACAAACAAGCATAGTTCATTTCGGTTGATTTCCGAGCACATCAAAGTTACATAACAAACTCGTACAAATTTCATCATTTACAATAGGAACACAACAATACTAATACATACATATATAAACACTTTCGAATCTGTTTTTTTTAATCTGTTTTTTTTTAATCTGTTTTTTTTTCGAATCTGTTTTTTTTGTTCGAATTTGTTTTTTTTCGAATCTGTTTTTTTTTCGAAATTCTATTTTTTATATTCGAATGCTGATTTTTTTGTTTAATTCTAATGTTTTTTTTTCTTTTTTTTACTCGAATTTGCAGAAACTTACAACAAATCCAACAACCTAGGCTCTGATACCACATAATAAGGGGCAGTCTGCTGAAACGGACTATCCTCGTTTGTTACGGATCTAGGAGTGTTGTAGGCACGTTCCTGCAATAAAAACAACAAGGAAACAACAAAAATTATACGTCATATTTATTTTAAATAGGGACTTAAAGATGAACAAAATAAAAATAAAAATAATATAGAGTAATATGATAATTTTGGCGTTTTGGAAAGAACTTGAACGATGGTGAAGAAGGCTTCAAAAACGACCGATGTTGGAAACGCTAAACTCGAAAGAACCTGCACAATCTACTGAGCAAACCCGAATCGAATATGTTTAACGTCGAAAGGACTTGGACCCGCTAAATAGCAATTTAGGAACCCGAAGTATCAATGACAAACAAACAAGTTTGAGTGTTGAATAGTTCTAAAAAGAACCGAAAAGAGAAAATTCTCTCAAGTATACTTTTATTTCAAAAGTTGGTAACCATGTTACATTGTTTTAATACATATATATAGTGAAATGGGAGTTGGCCGAACATTAAATATGTGGCTAAAAAAAAATTTGGCAAACAAAATTTAAATTTTGGAGTGAATAACTCCTTGGGCAGATTGCATTTCATCCACCAATTTGAAATGATATGGCGCCACCTTGGATCACATTTAACATGTGAGTAAATGTTCAAAAATAAATTGCACTGTCTTGTTCTTATCCACTTGCAAATTGCCGCTCAAAAGGAGGAACAATGATGAAAATATTTTCGGCTGCACCTTTGATTCACTTAGCCGAAACATGCATGGTTATGCATGGAACATGTAATCGAGCGACATTCATGTGTATGGCTGTTCCTAAGGCATGATAACAGCTGCTCCTTGCTCCAATACTTGCATTTACGTGCATGGGGCTGCTGCACACATATATAAAACACACACATATAAAACATTATGCATTCATTTCCAATTTCACGTACACACACACACACACATATATATATATATATAAACATCACCATTCCATATTAAATTATTCCAAACATATATATCATATTATATGCATACTTAAATATACCTAATAAGTTATATAACCTAATCATGTCACATATTAATTATGCAACACATTAAAAGTCCTATCGTCTAAGGCACAAGTATTATCAAATAATTCAGAAATATTAGCACAAGTAAGGAATAGAGCTTCCCTGAAACGTTGCGCCCTAGATCGCGTAATTGGTCCTAACGGTAAGACCTCTGGATCAGTAACATGTGCTGGTGAAGATGTGCTCACATCAATTAGAGAACCACTTTTGAGCCTAAGCCTTTTGTTTGGAAATTAACCACATTACAAGCTTAATCCCTTTTTGTTAATTTCCCCAATTTGAACCGTGGAATTGGAAAACTACACACATTCCTCACTTAAAAAAATCAAGCAAAGAGAAAGAAAATGGAGAAAATTTTGAAAAACAAGGAAAGAAAAAAATCATAGAGAAAATTGTCTAGTGCAAAAAGAAAATTCAAAAGAAAAGACAAAAAGTGTTAAAAAGATTGGATCCTTGTTTCTCCCAAAAATTAAAATTGTGCAAAAGCTTGATACAAAAGAGAAAAGGAAGTGTGAAGTTCTTCAATTTAAAGAGCCCAAAAGTCTTTCTTATCATACCTTGTACTAAGCCCCATTACAACCAATTCAAAGACCTTTTGATCTTGTGATTCATCCTAGCTATGTGGTGGAGATTTGATATATTTGCAAGCTTATGGTAAGTCTCTTTTCAAGCTTTGACTTGAGTGTTGTTGTCCCTTAAACACTTTGAGAGATATTGAGTGAATCCTTTGCGAGGGTGTTTGATTTTATTCCATCTTTACTTCATGATAATTAATTGCGATATTATTTGCTTGTGCTATGTTTCAAATCATGATTTATTACATCTCTTGTCATTTCTTCATTACCAAAAGGACCTTAGATATTGAGTTTTAATATGCTTGAGGACATGCATAATCTAAATGTGGGGGTATATGATAAGTCATTAACTTGCATGTTTTTCATATATTAAATCCTATGTTTTAGCACATTAATTTATCTTAAAGCCCTTGATTTGGTTCCTATTTGGTTTTACAGGTGTTTTGGGGCCTTAATGACGTTTTATACGTAAAAGTCGAGTTTTAGCACCATTTAGGCGTCACATCTAGAATTCTTGTTAATTACTCAGGCAAGTATCGATTGCCAAGGCAAGTTCTTCATAAACCGCCTCAATTGCCACGACATTGCAAATTGTAGTTGTCGCGGGACAGATTTGGGCTTAGAGAACAAGCAAATTTTTACTTGTAGGACAAGCATGTCTTTTGACTTGGAAGACAAGCATGTATTTGACTTGGAGGAAAAGCAATCCTACTACAAAGTGGACTCCTGATTTTACCATAATTAGAGTAGTCTAGGGTTGTTGTATTTAATGTAAAGTCTTCCCCTTTATTCCCTATAAATAGAGATATCAAAGGGTGAAGAGAAAATATGAAGTAGAAACCCTACTCTAGTCGAAACCCTCTCCCTTATTCTCTTGTGTAGTCGTCGACCACCGTGAGTGGCTAAACCCTTCTTTTCTAGTCAAGTGTAGTTACAAGGATATTATTTCAAGCTTTTATTGAGATTTCTTGTTCCCAAATTATCTTCATATTTATTCAAGTATTTTCATATCTTTTGTGCTTCATCTTCATGTGTATGTTGGGTTATACGTATACATGCATGTAACCCCCTAAACCCGGCTCAGAAGAAATGGGCCAAATCTAGGAAGTCACGATTGAAAACTAGTCCCACAAGTTATAAATCTTACAGTTAAATACTTAAAAGTATAAATTATTCTCAAAAATAAATAATAAACTCAATAATTTCATTCAGTATAAAACGTAATCATATATTATTGTTCAGACAACTTGATTAAAAAATCCGAAAGTAACTTCATAGATGCATGCATTTAATAAAATCCAAATTAAAAACAGTTCCAAAGTCCATACTACAAAAATATCCCAAACAATATTAAAATAATAATTCTAAGGTAACAGAAAGGTTCATACTGAATAATAATTTATCTGAATAAACAAGAGATGCTCCAAGTATCGATCGCCTAAAGAGTCTGAGATATCTGAAAAGTAAAAACTAAAGGGTGTAAGCTAAAGATCTTAGTTTGTCTCTAAAGTGCAAACGAAAACAAAACACAATAGTATTTTATTTTCTATTAAAGACTTTTCTGAAAACACAACAAAACTGGATCATGATGATATGATGTCTAATGCACATGAATCATAGTACCCATCTCCAATACACCGAAAAGTAAGGTTCCCCAGAACCTACTTTCTCCATCGTCACCATCCAAAGTGGAACTCAGCTCGAAGGGTGGAACCACTGAACCGAAGCAGAATTCAGCCCAAATGGTGAAACCACTAAACTTCCCCAAACAAATCCCAAACTATATACCTACAATGACATGATGCAGATTTTAAAATCCGAGTCTCATCCGAAGGGTGAAAATTCATGTTGCACAATACTATAGATTTGATGTTTTACGATTCTAAAAATTTGATATTTCACAATTTGGTAAATCTGATTTAGTTATAACATAGTCTGATATGTTATGCATGATATCTGAAAACATTCACAAATCACAACACAAAATAAATCACACACGTTTATAGCATAAAAGAAACCCACAAGTTTATAACACATGAAGAGACACACCTTTAAGCAATAGTAGCTCTAATGCTGAGAAAAGTGCGTCTTACGCTCAGAGCTAGCTGAATCAGAAGCTACGAGGTAAAACTTTATATTAGTATTTAATACTAACACTAAGCCACCAACTAAAACACTAAAAACTGAACTAAGATATGCTCACGTGAAGATCTCGAAAACCATGCATGATCGGTCTGTATAACTAGAGGTAACCCAACGGTCTCAAGGTCGGCACCTGAACACAAGAATATTTCGAATTAGATTCTAAAACCATAACTTTTCAAATTCCAACAACAATTACTTAAAATGAGCAAAACGGGGCTTTCGGGATATAATTTGACAAAACGAGCAGAAGATTTGGATTCAGGACATCGAGAAAGGTTATGAGGAAGTATGTATGTATGTATGTATGTATGTATGTATGTATGTATGTATGTATGTATGTATGTATGTATGTATGTATGTATGTATGTATGTATGTATGTATGTATGTATGTATGTATGTATGTATGTATGTATGTATGTATGTATGTATGTATGTATGTATGTATGTATGTATGTATGTATGTATGTATGTATGTATGTATGTATGTATGTATGTATGTATGTATGTATGTATGTATGTATGTATGTATGTATGTATGTATGTATGTATGTATGTATGTATGTATGTATGTATGTATGTATGTATGTATGTATGTATGTATGTATGTA
This sequence comes from Hibiscus tridactylites, assembly GCA_958450335.1. NCBI lineage: Eukaryota > Viridiplantae > Streptophyta > Magnoliopsida > Malvales > Malvaceae > Hibiscus > Hibiscus tridactylites. Next base: position 70,828,094 of record OY288274.1, on the reverse strand, counting down.
TGTATGTATGTATGTATGTATGTATGTATGTATGTATGTATGTATGTATGTATGTATGTATGTATGTATGTATGTATGTATGTATGTATGTATGTATGTATGTATGTATGTATGTATGTATGTATGTATGTATGTATGTATGTATGTATGTATGTATGTATGTATGTATGTATGTATGTATGTATGTATGTATGTATGTATGTATGTATGTATGTATGTATGTATGTATGTATGTATGTATGTATGTATGTATGTATGTATGTATGTATGTATGTATGTATGTATGTATGTATGTATGTATGTATGTATGTATGTATGTATGTATGTATGTATGTATGTATGTATGTATGTATGTATGTATGTATGTATGTATGTATGTATGTATGTATGTATGTATGTATGTATGTATGTATGTATGTATGTATGTATGTATGTATGTATGTATGTATGTATGTATGTATGTATGTATGTATGTATGTATGTATGTATGTATGTATGTATGTATGTATGTATGTATGTATGTATGTATGTATGTATGTATGTATGTATGTATGTATGTATGTATGTATGTATGTATGTATGTATGTATGTATGTATGTATGTATGTATGTATGTATGTATGTATGTATGTATGTATGTATGTATGTATGTATGTATGTATGTATGTATGTATGTATGTATGTATGTATGTATGTATGTATGTATGTATGTATGTATGTATGTATGTATGTATGTATGTATGTATGTATGTATGTATGTATGTATGTATGTATGTATGTATGTATGTATGTATGTATGTATGTATGTATGTATGTATGTATGTATGTATGTATGTATGTATGTATGTATGTATGTATGTATGTATGTATGTATGTATGTATGTATGTATGTATGTATGTATGTATGTATGTATGTATGTATGTATGTATGTATGTATGTATGTATGTATGTATGTATGTATGTATGTATGTATGTATGTATGTATGTATGTATGTATGTATGTATGTATGTATGTATGTATGTATGTATGTATGTATGTATGTATGTATGTATGTATGTATGTATGTATGTATGTATGTATGTATGTATGTATGTATGTATGTATGTATGTATGTATGTATGTATGTATGTATGTATGTATGTATGTATGTATGTATGTATGTATGTATGTATGTATGTATGTATGTATGTATGTATGTATGTATGTATGTATGTATGTATGTATGTATGTATGTATGTATGTATGTATGTATGTATGTATGTATGTATGTATGTATGTATGTATGTATGTATGTATGTATGTATGTATGTATGTATGTATGTATGTATGTATGTATGTATGTATGTATGTATGTATGTATGTATGTATGTATGTATGTATGTATGTATGTATGTATGTATGTATGTATGTATGTATGTATGTATGTATGTATGTATGTATGTATGTATGTATGTATGTATGTATGTATGTATGTATGTATGTATGTATGTATGTATGTATGTATGTATGTATGTATGTATGTATGTATGTATGTATGTATGTATGTATGTATGTATGTATGTATGTATGTATGTATGTATGTATGTATGTATGTATGTATGTATGTATGTATGTATGTATGTATGTATGTATGTATGTATGTATGTATGTATGTATGTATGTATGTATGTATGTATGTATGTATGTATGTATGTATGTATGTATGTATGTATGTATGTATGTATGTATGTATGTATGTATGTATGTATGTATGTATGTATGTATGTATGTATGTATGTATGTATGTATGTATGTATGTATGTATGTATGTATGTATGTATGTATGTATGTATGTATGTATGTATGTATGTATGTATGTATGTATGTATGTATGTATGTATGTATGTATGTATGTATGTATGTATGTATGTATGTATGTATGTATGTATGTACGAATTTAGGGACCAAATTGTAAATTCTAGAAATTACGAAGACTTTACCCAATTTAAAGTTATCATTGTGAAATTAGTCATGTTTCATGCTTCTCTACCAAATTTCATCTCAAACGGACATCTCAAACTCAATTGATTGCATAAACAAAGTTCAAGACTAAAACATGAGGATTTCAAAACATATAACCATCAAATTCAGTGCCCAACGGTCGAGTGTTCCGAAACGGGGAAGGATCGTTCCGAAACGTGGGACCGTTCTGAATCTTGTTGCGGAACAGGGCTTGACAGTGGCAAATCCGTTTCGGAACGGCTCCACCTGTTTTGAAACGCCATGGCCATTTCAGGCCACCTGTTCCGAAACAGTAGCACCCGTTCCGATACGGGCTGCCCAGAAATGCAGAATTTAGAGGAGAAGGACGTTCATACCTCTAAATGTGAGAACTTGCATTTTAAGCCAAAATCAAGATCACAACATCAAAACCTTTAATAAAACTCAAATCAAGGATTGAGAACTTGGGAATTTCAGTAAAGAACTAAGTATTTAGAGGAGAAGGACGTTCATACCTCTAAATGTGAGTTTCTCCTTGTTTAGAGCCAAAATTCTTGAAAATTCAATTAGCAAATGATGACGACTTGGTGTAGAAATGATTAGAAATCATTTAGAGATTGGAATCTCAACTTTAGATGTGAAAATCAGAGGAAACGTGGCTGGGGAAATGTGTTTGGCTGAGGGAAAATTGAGAGAAAAAGAAATGGGAAATTTTTGACAAAAGTTAGTTATAAAACCAAAAATATCTATTTTCCCTCCTTTCCTTTTATTAAATAACATTAAATAAATCTTTAATATTTAAGAAAAATCTGGAGAAACCCTCCCTTGGGTAAATTAGCTCCTTAAAGATTCAAAGTTTCAATCCTTTTAAAACAGTCACCAACTTTTCAAAAATTACATTTTAGTCACTAACTTGAAATGTCGTATTTCCAAACCCCATTTTGTAAAATTGATTTCACCACTCTCTTATATATAATAAAAGAGGATTTTTAGATATTTTCCCATATTTTTAATGCATCCCGAACTAGGATTTCCCTAAAAACCACCTTTTATATTCGAACCGTAATTTAAACTGGTCCGGTTCAGACCCTAAACTTCCAAGCCCAAAATTGGGGTGTTACAACTCTCCCCCCCTTAAGAAATTTCGTCCTCGAAATTTACCTGAAGGAAAAAGGTACGGAAACTGCTTCAACATGTCATCCTTTCGTTCCTACGTGGCTTCTTCAGCACCACGATGCTTCCACAACACCTTTACCAACTCAATGGTCTTGCCTCGAAGAGCTTTACTATCCGAATCTAGAATCTTCACCGGTTCCTCATCATAGGTCAAATCCGGATTCAACTCCACTTCCTCTACAAGCATCACATGAGAAGGATTCGATCTATACTTCCGAAGCATAGAAACATGAAACACATCATGAATCTTTTCTAACTCTTGCGGTAACCTCAACTTGTACGCAACAGGACCCACACGCTCAATCACCTCGTATGGTCCAATGTACCTAGGGCTCAACTTACCCTTTCGGCCAAACCTTATCACCTTTTTCCAAGGCGAAACTTTCAAAAACACACGGTCACCCACCGCATACTCAATCTCCTTACGCTTCAAATCCGCGTAAGACTTTTACCGATCAGAAGCTGCCTTCAAACGCTCACAAATGAGCTTCACCTTCTCGGTGGTTCCTTTCAACAAAGCTTGCATCGAAACAAACTTCTGACCTGTTTCAGCCCAACAAAGAGGAGTCCTACACTTCCTCCCGTACAAAGCTTCATAAGGTGCCATCTGAATACTTGCCTGATAACTATTATTATAGGCAAACTACCCCAAAGGCAAATGTTTCTCCCAAGAACCCTGAAACTCAATCACACAGCACCTCAACATATCTTCTAACACCTGGATAACACGCTCAGACTGTCCATCCGACTGCGGATGATAAGATGTACTGAAATTCAACCGTGTACCCAAAGCCTGATGCAAACACTGCCAGAAACGCGATGTAAACCTCGGATCTCTATCCTACACAATCGACTTTGGCACACCATGCAGCCGCACAATCTCAGCAATGTACAGCTCCGCAAGCTTATCCAAAGTGTATGTAGTATGCACAGGAAAGAAATGCGCACACTTCGTCAGGCGATCCACAATCACCCACACTGAATTCTTCTTCGATGGCGACAAAGGCAAACCAGACACAAAGTCCATGGTAATCCTTTCCCACTTCCACTCAGGAATCCTCAACGGTTGCAACAACCCTGAAGGAAACTGATGCTCAGCCTTAACTCACTGACATACCATGCACTTGCTTACAAACTCAGCTACATCTTTCTTTAAACCCACCCAATAGTACTCATCACGAAGATCACGGTACATCTTAGTACTACCAGGGTGCATAGCAAAAGGACTACTATGAGCTTCAGTCAGAATAGCACGCCTCAAATCAGCATCATTGGGCACTACTATCTGACTCCCAAAGCATAAAACTCCATCATCATTAAAGCACAAATCGGATGGCCTACCCTCCGCAATATCTTGAACATGTGGCACCAAGGAATCATCCAACAACTGCTTTTCCTTTATCAATTGAACCAAGGATGGTTTCACTTGCAACTCAGCCACAAGACCACCATCACGCGAAATGCTCAGACTGGCAAACATAGCCCTCAACTCAACAGCTACCTTCCTACTCAAAGCATCCGCTACAACATTAGCTTTACCCGGATGGTACTCGATAGTCAAATCGTAATCCTTAAGCAACTCCACCCAACGTCGTTGCCTAAGATTCAACTCTTTCTGAGACATCAAATACTTCAAACTCTTGTGGTCCGTATCCATAGTACACTTCTCACCATACAAGTAATGTCTCCAAATTTTCAAAGCAAAAACTACCGCAGCCAACTCAATGTCATGCATAGGATAATTACGCTCATGCACCTTTAACTGACGCGATGCATAAGCCACCACCTTACCCTCTTGCATCAACACACATCCCAAACCAACGTAGGACGCATCACTATACACCACAAACTCTTTCCCTGATTCAGGTAGAACCAAGATAAGAGCTTCCGTTAAAGCTGCCTTAAGCTTCTCAAAAGCCTGTTGTCTCGCTTCCGTCCACTCATACTTAACATCCTTCTGCAACAACTTCGTCAAAGGTGCAGCAATCTTTGAAAACCCGTCCACGAACCTCCGATAGTATCCCGCCAAGCCAAGGAAACTACGGACTTCATGAACAGACTTAGGAGGCTTCCAACTCATCACTGCCTCAATCTTTTGAGGATCAACATGAATCCCCTCAGCAGAAACCACATGACCAAGAAACACAACTTCTCTTAGCAAGAACTCACACTTGCTCAGCTTGGCATAAAGCTGATTCTCCAACAAAGCCTGCAACACAATTCTCAAATGCCCTTCATGCTCCTCCTCAGTACGAGAGTACACGAGAATATCATCAATGAACACCACCACAAATTTATCCAAGTATTCATGGAACACCCTATTCATCATATCCATGAAAGCCGCAGGAGCATTCGTCAAACCAAACGGCATCACAAGAAACTCATAATGCCCATACCTCGTTCTGAAAGCTGTCTTTGGCACATCCACATCCTTCACCTTCAGCTGATAATACCCTGACCTCAAGTCAATTTTAGAGAACACAGCCGCTCCCCGAAATTGATCAAAAAGATCATCAATTCTCGGCAATGGGTACCGATTCTTGATAGTCAACTTGTTAAGCTGACGGTAATCAATGCACATTCTCATAGTGCCATCCTTCTTCTTCACAAACAAGACCGGTGCACCCCAAAGTGACACACTCGGCCGAATGAAACCACGATCAAGCAACTCCTGAAGTTGCGTCTTCAACTCTTTCAACTCCTTAGGTGCCATTCGATAAGGAGTAATGGACACTGGAGTCGTATTTTCATACAGCTCAATCCCAAACTCCACTTCACGATTAGGAGGCAATCCAGGCAACTCCTCCGGAAACACACCAGAAAACTCTCGCACAGTCCTGATATCTTGCACATGCAACTCTTTAGAGCTAGGATTCATCACAAAGGCTAGGTAAGCTTCACAACCTTGCCTCAGCATCCGGCTCACTTCCAACGTAGACACCACATTGGCAAGAAACTTCACATTCTCACCAACCACCACCACTTCATAGTCGTCCGCAAGTTTCAACGAAACTCACGTATTCTCAAAATCCACAACAGCTCGATGCTCAACAAGCCAATCCATACCAAGGTTTACATCAAAACCATACAAATGCAATTCTATAAGATCAACATGAAAAACATGGTCTTGCACAACCAAGGGACACCTTCTATAAAGCTTTCGAGTCACAACAGTCTCACCAAAAGAACTAGTTACACGCAAACCAACATCCAAAAACTCAACAGGCAAACCAAGCAATTGATCATGTTCACGCAATATGTATGAGTGTGTAGATCCAGAATCAATCAAGGAAAGTAATGACAAGGATTGCAAAGTGAAAGTACCTGCGATCACATCCGTGTCATTCCTCCCTTCCCTCTGAGCATACACTCTGGCCTGGCCACCACCCTCAGGCTGAACAGCTACAACATGAGCCACATTTCGTCCACCATCCTCCCTGCGCTGGAAGTTACCACGGCCGCGCCCACGACCTCTCTGTGGTGCAACAACTCCAGGAGCACGTCCCTGACCACAGCCGGCCAACAGAGGACACTCATTCCTCATGTGATCCGCTGAACCACAGTTCCAGCACGAATTACCAGTCACCACAACAGGAGCCTGTACCTCCCTCACTGCTCGAGGACAATCACGACTCAGATGACCACGCGATCCACATGCCCAACATGTGTTCTAATCAACTCTCGCCCTGTCTCCCTGAACAGGCGCACCTTGCCCTCCACCACCACGTCTAGCTGAAGACTGATACTTTCGATCACGTCCTCTCTTGTTCCGTCCACCACCGTAACCATACTCAGCAGCTCGCTTGCCCGCACTAGGACCAACTCCTCTAGAAGATAAACCCAAATTCAACTCAATGTCTTTTGCTCTACCAACCAGCACATCAAAGTCAGTGTACTCAGCAGCCAACATATAGGTCTTCACTTCCGTCGCCAAACCATAACGGAAACGTTCACACCTCTCCCGCTCATCAGGGATAAGTTCAGGTGTGTACTGACTGAGTCGGACAAACTGAACCTCGTACTCAGCCACCGACATGCTCCCTTGAGTAAGAGACATGAATTCCCTTTTCTTTTCGTCCAGGTATCGCACACCCAGATACCTTCTCTTGAACGCGTTCAGAAAGAACGTCCAAGTCACGTCAGCATCCTCCATTCCGGAGATAGTGGTTGTTCACCAGGTATACGCATCGTCATGCAACAACGATATCACATAGCCCAGCTTCTGCACTTCATTGCAGTTCATTTGTCCCAATATTCTCTTGTTACTTTCCAACCAAGACTCAGAACCTTCAGCAGACAAACCCCTGAACTCAGTCCCTCCCAGACTGCGCAAGCGTTCCAGAGGTAGTCTCACATTAGCATCTCCCTGATGCCCAGCTCCTTGAGCTCCAGCTACCGCCGCCCGAAAGGCTCCAGCAATAGCCTGAATCAGCATTATCATATCAGGAGCAGCTTGCCCCTGCCCAGCTTCAGGTCCAGCGACCCCAGCACCAACACCAGTGCCCTCACCCCGAGCACCACCACTGGGTGGAGGAGGTAAATCCACCACATTTTCGGCATTCTCTTCATTCTCATTTTGAGCCATAGCTCGCGTATTAATCCTCGTCTCTCTACGAGGTCTCATTCACTAAACAATGCAATCACAATGCAATAAGCAAAGTCAGGCTCAGCAAGGTAAGCAATCCAAGTACTCAAGCTCATCTCCAATTAAAAACAAATCATTTCATTAGCTTTGATTTGGCAATGGGTCCCTCTAACATGCTTCACCAAAGCACACACCACAATTGTAACATTCTTACAATTCATACATCATACCTTCACTCAACAAGCATACAAAGCAATCATACACATATCACCCACTTAACCATTCCCAAATATACGAGAACTCAGCTCTGATACCAACAAATGTAACCCCTTAGCCTGGCCTAGACGGTTGACCCGAACTACGAAGATTAGACGGGGAAAACCAAAGTCAACCCGAATGTCAACCTTGATTAATGACCCCTTTTTTTCTTTTTAATCTTGTCTAAATGCATATTAACCCTAAGTGAACTCTTGAGATAAGCATATTCAAAAATCACCGCAAACAGAAAACATTTAGGGACTCAATTGCACAATATACGAATTTAGGGACCAAATTGTAAATTCTGGAAATTACGAGGACTTTACCCAATTTAAAGTTACCATTGTGAAATTATTCATGTTTCATGCTTCTCTACCAAATTTCATCTCAAACGCACATCTCAAACTCAATCGATTGCATAAACAAAGTTCAGGACTAAAACGTGAGGATTTCAAAACATATAACCATCAGATTCAGCGTCCAACGGTCGAGTGTTCCGAAACGTGGAATGACCGTTCCGAAATGCGGGACTTTTCCGAAACTTGTTGCGGAACAGGGCTTGACAGTGGCAAATCCATTTCGGAACGGCTCCACCTATTTCGAAACGCCATGGCCATTTCAGGCCACCTGTTCCGAAACAGTAGCACCCGTTCCGATACGGGCTGCCAAGAAATGCAGAATTTTTTTCTGGTTTAATATCCTTTTGACCCAACAAACACATTCATATGACATTCATAACATACCGACAAGTCATAAAACATTAAAGGAACATTTAAGCATCATCAAAACTCAATCATGGCATCACTTAATGAACGTCCCAAACCTATAGGCATGCATTCTATAAAAGAAACCATGCAATCATCAAATCACCAAACCAAAACCAAATGGCTATTTACATGTTCCAACATCATCAAAGACATTAAACCAAACTTAGGGAGTCCAAAACTGTAACCCCCTTAACCCGGCCTAGACGGTTGACCCGAATTAAGAAAGTCACACGGGGAAAACCAAAGTCAACCCGAAAGTCAACCTTGATTAACGACCCTTTTTTTTTCTTTTTAAACTTGTCTAGATGCACATTAATCCTAATTGTGATCACACAAACAACATACTCAAAGATCACAAACATCAGAGATCAAACAGGGACCCAATTGAACAAATTACAACTTTAGGGACCAAATTGTAATTTCTGATAATTAAAAGGACTTAACCCAAATTAAAGTTACCATCTTGAAATTAATCAGGTTTCATGCTTCTCTGTGAAATTTCAGCTCAAAAGGACTTCCCAAGCTCATACAATTGAACAAACAAGATTCAGGACCAAAACGTAAATAATTCAAAACATATAACTGCCAATGTCAGCCCCTAACGGTCGGCCGTTCCGAAACCGATCGACCCCGTTCCGAAACACGGGCCGTTCCGAAACCGATCGACCCCGTTCCGAAACACGGCCTTGGCAGAGACCAAACCGTTTCGAAACGGTGCACACCGTTTCGGACGCCTGGGTTTATGTAAGGCACCCGTTCCGAAACGGTGCATACTGTTCCGAAACGTCTGCACAGATTGCAGCAAACAAGCATACCAAAACATGCAATTGATCAATCAAACATGCTCCAAATGTCACCAAACTTTACCAGCATGCAATTCAACATATATGTGACTTATAGGAATCATCAAAACAACAATCTAACATCATATGCAAAAAGCCCCAATTCTATAGGCATGCTTCCTACACAAGCTAGCTATTCAAACACCAAACTTCCAAAACAAGCATATAAGGTTCCAATTCAAAAACCAGCAATCTCAACAACATTCATCATACTTAGGGAGTTCCAAACACCTCCCAAAACATACACATTGGTCCCCCATTGCCAAATCACACAAAAGCTAAAATGTTTAACAAAAACCTTCCATACATTGAGCTTCACTTGAACTTGATTGCTTGCCCTTTCTTGCTGCCCCTCAAGGTACTCTAATGCTCTGCATTATTGAATTAAGAAAACGAAGAGAGCGTAAGCAAAAGCTTAGTGAAGCATGCTCTTTAAAAACCATTCAATAATGCAATTAAAACCATTTATAAACATGCTTGAATTCAATCTTTGCACATGCTCAAAAGCATACTTAAAACAAGCAATCTCATGCTTCAACATAAGCATTAAAACAAGCATCTCTTGCTTCACAATATACTTAACATGTCATATTGGCTCAAGTGATACATTTCATTTCTTAAAACAAGTTCATCAACTTCCCAAGGACTTTTAAACACCTTGGCCCCAAGGACTTTTAAACACCTTGGCCATGGACTTTTAAACACCGTGAATGAGGACCACACAAGGACTTTTTTAACCACCTTTGTGTCCAATGCTTGAATCACCCCAAGGACTTTTAAACACCTTGGCCCCAAGGACTTTTAAACACCTTGGCCCCATGGACTTTTAAACACCATGAAAAGGATCACCTAAGGACTTTTAACCACCTTAGTGTCCGCAACAAGACTCATCCAAGGACTTTTAACCACCTTGATGATCTTAAGTAACAAGGCTCACTCAAGGACTTTTAACCACCTTAGTGACCTTAATCTTTTCAAAACATCACTTGCCAATATACATCATATTCATCATTTAATCCACTGTTTTAAAGCATTAAACCAAGCCATTTTATCATGCATTTCAAAGCATCAAACCACATTATTTCAATGTATAAAAGCAAGGTACTCCTACCTAGAGTTACCTTCAACATATGGCTTACATAATCAGCAAAATCCATGCTAAAACATGCTTTCAAAACAGTAATTAAAAACATGCAAATCATCATCTTGCATCACAACAAAAATCATGGCCACCACTAGAGAGAAAATCCGAAAACTTACACTTGAGCTTAGCAAAGTTGTTTAGACTTAAACTAAGCTCCCAAAACCTTCAAACCTTGGTTTTAAAAGCTGAAATCCAATTTCCACAAACTCACTCACCGATTTCCACTTTGCTTCAAGCAAAAGCACCAAATCAAGCTTCCGGATCAACCAATCTTGGATCCAAAGATGCCTCCCCTGTTTCAACACATCAAAGCAGAGGATTAATGCATCATCATGCATTAATTGCTTCAATGAAAGCACCTAAACTCGCTGCTCTCATCCAACCTCCATTTTCGGCCACCAAACACAACCGAAAATGCATCCAAACCACTTCTAAACAAAGCCCAGCCATAAACCAGCAAAACCTCACTTCCATTAACATCATATAACATCTAAAAACAACCTATTAACAACCTTATACCTCCAGCAACATCAGATCACCTCAAAAACTACCTTAAAACACAAGCTAAACTTAGGAAACTCAACCTATCCGGGATTGCATCAATCAAAACTCAATTCCACATCATTTTAGAGATCATTTAACATCAAAAACATCTCTTAAAACACAGATTAATCAGATCTAACGAAAATCATCAAAAATCATCAAAATCTTGCATAATAAGCCAAGATCCATTTCAAAACTTAAAAACCTTTAATTAAACATCAATTAAGGATTGAAAACTTAGGAATTTCAGTAAAGAACTGATAGTTTAGAGGAGAAGGACGTTCTTACCTCCAAACTTGTGTTTCTCCACTTTTTGGAATGAAAAACCTTGATGAATCAAGAAGCAATTGAAGAGGTTTTGAAGATATGTTGATTTGGAATCAAATGAGAGTTGAAAGGAGGAATTTAGGTGAGAAAATCAGAAACAAATCTCTGGAAATGTAGTGTTTGGTTTGAGAGAAAATGAGAGAAGGAAAATTAAGAAGTTAGTTGAGAAAATTGCCCAAATGAGCTTTTCCCTCCTTTTTGATATCTTTAAAATCAGAAAATAGCTTATAATATCTTAGAAAAATCTGGAGAAACCACTTTTGGATTAATAGCTCCTTAAAGATTCAAAGTTCCAACCCTTTATAAAACAGCCACCAAACTTGCGAAAATTACATTTTGGTCACTAGCCAAAATGTCACACTTCCAAAACTCATTTTCCAAAATTGATTTCACAGTTCACTTAATTATATTAAAAGATGATTTTAGAACATTTTTCCATATTTTTAATGCAACCCGAACTAGGCTTTCCTAATTTAACCTCTTAAGATTCGAACAGCACTTTGACCAACCGGTCAACGCCCAAAACTCCTAAGCCCAAAACCGGGGCGTTACAAAAACATCTCCCAAAAACACAACCTAGGTTCCCATTGCCAAATACCAAAAAGTTAATAGTGTTGTGAAAATAGTCACCATACATGAGCTTAGATTTTCACTTGGATCCTTGACCTCCTTGCTGCCCTTTAAGCACTTCAAAGCTCTGCATTATTGGTTCAAGAAAGAGAGAGCGTAAGCACATATGCTTAGTGAGGAATGCTCTAGTAAAACAACACATTAATGCACTTTGTAAAAACACCTTTTCAAGGCCTTTAATTTCAAAACAACATTTATCATGCATCTATGCATACAAACCAAGCATCTCATGCTTCAATTCAATAACATGTCATATTGGCTTTCAAGTGATAATCCATAACCATTTTACAACTTAAAACACAATCGGATACGCGGATTACAAGCGTTGTCCCATACGCTTCATACACACTACCAATATCAAGGTGGTGTTTACAAGTACAATCACAACCCCTCAACACCCGTGATGGAGTCTACGGTACAATCACAACCCCTCCACATCACTCATTGGTAGTTGTATCACATCACTAACGAGAACACGGGACACACAACACATGATCCACACATGGACTTTTAACCACCATTGTGATCTTAACCATCTCGTTAGTGTACTTGGATGGAGTTTACGGTACAATCACAACCCCTCAACATCCAAGACGACTTATTCACGGTGCACCCAATCCTATAGCCAGCTAAATTTATCCGATTCAAGTACTTTTAAACCAACACATCACTGGCCAATATACATCATTTAACATCATCAATCCATTGTTTTAAAGCATTTAACAAAGCCATTAAACCATCATGCATCACTATGCATCAAAACCACATTTGTCAATGTTAAACCAAGGATCTCTTACCTTGAGCATCCTTCAACACATGGCTTACAAAACCAGCATTAAACATGCTAAAATATGCTTTCAAAACAGAATTTAAAACATACAAATAAACCACATTGCATTCAACCATCCCATGGTTCATCAAAAAGAGAGTTTCTCTGAAAACTTACTCTTGAGCTTAGCTAAGTTGTTTAGACTTATACTAAGCTCCCATAACCTTCAAACATTGGTTTCAAAGCTGAAAACCAAACTTCACTTACCGATTCCGTTTCGCAAGTTTGCCGAAACACCGATCAAGCCTCTGGATCAACACCACAAGGATCCGATGATGCCTCCCCTGTTTTAAACACATCAAAGTAGAGGATTAATGCATCATCATGCATTAATATCTTCAACCAAGACACCTAAACTCGCTGCTCTCACCAAAACTCACATTTCGGCTACCAAACACAACCGAAATCTCATCCAAACACCTCTACATCATTACCCAGCCAAGATCCATCAATTCCAATCATTCTTAAACATCAATTAACATCCAAAAGAACCTACTCACGTCCTTATACCTCCAGCTATAGCAGAACATCATAATCACCCCAAAAACCACCATTAACTCAAGCAAAAACTTAGGAAAATAAACCTATTAGGGATTGCATTGATTAAACCTCAATTACACATCATTTATACATCCAATATACATCAAAAAGACATCTCAAAATAGAGCCTAAACATTTAATACGAATTTCTTCAAAATTAAATCCAAATCTTGCATTTTAAGCCAAAATCAAGATCACAACATCAAAACCTTTAATAAAACTCAAATCAAGGATTGAGAACTTGGGAATTTCAGTAAAGAACTGAGTATTTAGAGGAGAAGGACGTTCATACCTCTAAATGTGAGTTTCTTCTTGTTTAGAGCCAAAATTCTTGAAAATTTAATAAGCAAATGATGAGGATTTGGTGTAGAAATGATTAGAAATCATTTAGAGATTGGAATCTCAACTTTAGATGTGAAAATCAGAGGAAAAGTGGCTGGGGAAATGTGCTTGGCTGAGGGAAATTTGAGAGAAAAAGAAATGGGAAAAATTTGACAAAAGTTAGTTATAAAACAAAAAATATCTATTTTCCCTCCTTTCCTTTTATTAAATAACATTAAATAAATCTTTAATATTTAAGAAAAATCTGGAGAAACCCTCCCTTGGGTAAATTAGCTCCTTAAAGATTCAAAGTTTCAATCCTTTTAAAACAGTCACCAACTTATCAAAAGATACATTTTAGTCACTAACTTGAAATGTCATATTTCCAAACCCCATTTTGTAAAATTGATTTCACCACTCTCTTATATAATAATAAAAGAGGATTTTTAGATATTTTTCCATATTTTTAATGCATCCCGAACTAGGCTTTCCCTAAAAACCACCTTTTATATTCGAACCGTAATTTAAACCGGTCCGGTTCAGACCCTAAACTTCCAAGCCCAAAATTGGGGTGTTACAAGACCATTTACAAGTCCCAAAACACAAACCAAACATGCTCAAGGTGTTTAACATCACCAAATAAATCCATGAGTAGAAATCCCTCCCATTGCCTCTTATTACACTAAAGTGAAAACACATATTTTACTTAGCTAAAATCACTTGGATGTCCCTTGCTATCTTGCTGCCAAAGATGCTCATTTCTCTGCATTGATGAAACATATGAGCGTAAGCATAAAGCTTAGTTAGGATCGCTAACAACAAAACATTCATCAATGCATTTAATTAAACCAAAACATCATTCTTTGTAAACATATGCCTTCCTTAAAATCATGCATTTTAAAACATTATTTCCACTTCCAAATCCACATGCTCATATCATCTTTAATTTCAAAAGCAAAACCTTTGCTCATTCTTAACCCAAGCATCATATGCATTCAAGCATATCTCTCAAGCATCTCATGCTTTCTCAAAATAAATGTCAACATTATATCATTTTATCAACTTCATTATATTGGCTCACAAGTGATCAATAACAAACCATATCAAAACAAACACAATTAACACAATCGGATACGCGGATTACAAGCGTTGTCCCACACGCTTCATACACACTATCGGATCCACAATGTGGAGTTTAATGGCACAATCACAACCCCTCAACACTCGTGGTGGAGATTAATGGCACAATCACAAACCCTCGACATCACTAATCAGTAGTTGTGTAATTCCACTAACGAGAGCACAAGACACAAACCACAAGATTCACACACGGGATTAGACCATCCACCATTGTGATTTTAGCCTCAATCGTTAGGGTACTTGGTTGGATTTTACGGCACAATCACAACCCCTTGACATCCAAGGCGACTTTATTCACGGTGCACTCAATCCTATAGTTGGCTAACTATATCCGATTTAAAGTAACCAAAACCATTTACCATCACTTGCCAATATAATCATTTACCAACATCAATCCATTGTTTTACAACCATAAACCACAATGTCATTTCCACAAGCATTAACATGCTTAAAACCATATGCATAAATCATATAAACTCAAGGATCACTTACCATGTGCATCCTTAACAAAATGGCATTTAAAAACCAGCAACGTCATTGCTCAAAATATGCTTTAAAATAGTAATCAAATCACATTTAATCCAAGTACATTTTAAACCTAAAACATAGCGCAATCCCAGAGAGACTTTTGATTTACTTACTCTTGAGTTTAGCTAAGTGTTTCAAACTTACACTAAGCTCCCAAAATCACGCTCAAAACGTTTCAAAGCTGGAAAATCACTTGGATTTTTAAACAATTATTTTAAAACTCTTTTAAAACACATATCAATTTAAGGAAAGGTATAATTCCATAAAAATCTCCCTAAAGATTCTAAAATTTTGACTCCTCTTTTGAAATTGGCATTTTTCCACAGTTTTAAAACTTTACATTTTGGTCACTACCCAAAATGTACCTCTTCCAAAACTCATTTTGTAAAATTGATTTGACAAACCTCTTAAACATGATTTTATAGGATTTTAGCAATTTTTGTCATATTTTTATCCTATCTCGAACCTTGATCTCCCTAAAACACCTAATACGATTAGAACCCTATCCGACCGGCCCGATCCGATGTCTAAAACATCTAGGCCCAAAACCAGGGTGTTGCAGTAAACATGCTAGATAGGAAAAACAGTGTCGAGCTAGTGTTGATTTATTAAAAACTAAACAAAAACATAGCGTTCAAACGCAACCACCTCTCACAAACTATGAAATTAGTTCATAGTGACGGTATCAACCAAAAAAACCTTTATCGTTTTTAACATCCATTATCATTAAAACTAAGTAAAAATAAAATAACAACAGAGAAGATGAGATAGAAAAGGATCTCTCGATGCAGCTCTTCACAGCCAGCCTCTTGGTCGAATGTTGAACCTTTTCTCTGATCACTCTCCCTCCTTGTTCCGTGCTAAAATTATGCTTTAATCGAGTTTTAAATAGGACTCCATGGATAGCCTATGATTAGCTTGGATTTGAATTTGAACGTGCAGGGATAAGGAAGGTGATCATTTTATCCAGTGTTTGAATCTTAGGGCTGATAAGATTAGGGCTGCCGTCATCGTGTCATTGTTCTTCATGCGTCGCAGCTCGGCATCAACCGTGCTTGGCACTGCTTGTCCGTTATTATTTTAAAGATTGATCCAATCCCTATTTTGTAACACCCTAAATTGGGCCTAGGATTATTGCTACTAATTTGAATCCCTAAATTGTGAAATAAATCATAATTGAATAGAATCTAATTAAGGATGAAAGTGTAAAATTTAAGGAATTCAAGAACTGGATTAAAAAGAGAACAAAAGACAATTGAATTAGGACTTAATTGGAAGATCAAAAGAACAAGTGACCAAATTAAAGTGACTAACTTGCAAGCTCTATCAAATATGAGGAATGCATGCTAAATTTCCAATACCCCACAAATGCCCTTGAGTAGTGGAATAATTAAGGGATAAATTTGTCAACCCATCAGGGGAAATAGATAGTGATCAGCCAGCCCTCTCTCCTTCACCATTTCACCCGATTTTAACTAGGAAAAAAGAGAGAAAAAGAAAGTGAAATAGAAAAGCTTAAATCCAATGCATTCAACGTTGATTTGGCTTCAAATTTAAGTCTAGATAATTTAGTGAGTAAGGTAATTACTTGATTCTCTTGTAAATTTCATGTTTGAGTTGTTTGAATTGAAATGGAATTTGTGATTTGAGTATATAGATGTTGGAAATTGTATGAACATGTATTTGGCTCATGTGTAAGTGTTGAAATTGAATATGAATCTGTTTTCATGACTTGTTAGGTTGAAATGCATGCTTGAATTAATGTGTTATATGCTAGAAATTGAAGAATTAGAAGCATGAACTAGGATAATGCAATTTGAAACTGTTTTACTAGAATGAAATTGTGTAAACATGTTAAATTGAGTTAAATGAACAACACGCCATGTTTAGATCGCTTTGATAAATCTATATGGACTGACTAAAATGTGTATAGACATGTATGAAAGCTGGAAATCTATGCTAGGACTTGAATTTAATGAATCTAAGAGATCAAACAAGATCTAGTGCAAACTTGCCCACAATATTCTGTTCTGGGCAGTAACTTTAAATATTCAGCATAAATTGTATACATGGAATTTAAGGCTGAAAATTTAATGTATGATACTTTGATATGTCTATTTTTGTTAGGAGAAAACGAAATTGAATATTGGATAGTGTATTGAAAACTATATATGGAAACTTCTGGACAGTGCAAACTGTCCAGAATCAAAATTTGCCCTGACCTTAAGTAATAAATTGTATTAAATGGTCAGGGCAATTTATTACTTAAGTAATAAATTTGCCCTGACCATAAGTAATAAATTGTATCAAATTGTCCACAATATATGCATGTTTAAGCATGTAGTGTGCAAGCTGTCAGGCAGCAGCTGTCTAGCTAGTTTGAAATTGTTTTTTACACAGCTTTATTGAACTATTTTGGTTATAGTTTGGGGACAATTAGATCCTGTCTGGTCTTGTTTATTGAAATGTTGACTATTTTGTATGTATATGTATATCTATATGTATTGAAGTAACATTTCTTCCATGTTGAATTGTCTTACGTATACATATTGATGAGTGTGTTTGATCATGAATTGCTAGAGCAAGGTGTGAACTTGGTGAAAGAAGAAAGGGGAAATTATTCGAGGGCTAAGAACAAAGGGATAACCATTCAAGAGACTAGCTAGCTTGCTTGGATTGTATAATGATTCTAAACAACCGTAGGGTTAGGACTAAGTCCTAACCAAACTTGTTTGGCATTATAACTTGATGCATCATGCATATATATATATATATATATATATATATATATATATATATATATATATATGACTTGATAAATTGGGGAAGTGTGGTGCTAGAATGAATGCTTGATTCATGTTTGATTGTTTATTGATCCATGTTTCAAAATGTAAGCATGTATGATCTGATTCCTTGTATAATAGAGACTTGAAAATGATAGAAAACATGTTAATGTTAATGTTTGAATGTGAGCTAAGGCTCTAATGGTCTAAGGACCTTTATCATGAAATAAATTACCATGATCTTGCTCGAATGATACTTGAATAAGACTTGCTTGTCTAAAACTTTAATATGTGAACTTGAAACTCAAATTAAAAGAATGGACAACCTTGGTTACTAGATGTATAGGTAGGAAGGCATGCCTTAGAGTTTAGAGCTCTTGTGTAAGGGTGGACTACAGTCCAGAGCTAAGGCCCTTAATTTGCGATAGACAGAGGGTGCGTATGTGGTCTTTGGTGACAGTAGGAGTGTAACACCCCAAATTTGGGCTTAGAAGTTTAGGGTCTGAACCGGACCGGTCTGAGAAACGGTTTGAATATAAAAGGAGGTTTTAGGGAACGCCTAGTTTGGGAGGCTTTAAAAATATAAAGAAATATCTAAAAATCCTCATTTAATATATAAAAGAGAATGGTGAAATCAATTTTACAAAATGAAGTTTGAAAATATTACATTTTGATGTAGTGACCAAATCGCAGTTTTTGCAAAAGTGAAATAATGATTGTTTTGTAAAGGATTGAAACTTTGAATCTTTAAGGAGCTAATTTACCCAAAATATTTTTCTCCAGATTTTTCCTAATTTGGGTAATTTTATTATAGTTTTAATTAAAGGAAATGAGGTTTAATTAAATGAGAAACTAACTTTGACTATTCATAACTACTTTTCACAAATTTTCCCTCTCTTCATTTTCTCTCAAATTCCTTTCAACCAAACACATTTCTCCAGCAAATTTACTTTGATTTTACACTTCATTTGATGGGATTTCAATTCTTCTTTATTCCTAGTCAATCTTTCATCAAATCTATTTGTTTCTACATTGAATTTTCAAGGAAACTTGCCCAAATCAAGGAGAAATCATCATTTAGAGGTAAGATCGTTCTTCTCCTCTAAATACTCAGTTCTTTACTAAAATTCCCAAGTTTTCAATCCTTAATTTAAGTTTTGTAAATGGTTTTAATGTTAGAAACTTGATTTTGGCTTAAAACTCAAGATTTGAAAGAAATCTTGAAGAATTTCGTTGTGATTGTTTGGGCTCTTTTTTGAGATGATTCTTTAATGTATTTTGGATGTCTAATGATGTGGAAATGAGGTTTTATCAATGCAATCACGAATAGGTTGTATTTTTTAAGTTTCTGCTTATGAAAATGGTGGTTTTTGGGGTGATCTTGGTGTTCTGTTATAGCTGGAGGTATAAGGACGAGTTTAGGTTTATTTTGGATGTTAATTGATGTTTAGAAATGGTTAGAAGTGATGGATCTTGGCTAGGTTAAGTTTTGGAGGTGATTTCGGTTGTGTATGGTAGCCGAAATGTTGGTTTTAAGTAGAGTAGTGAGTTTAAGTGTGTTGGCTGAAGATTTTAATGCATGGTGATGCATTAATCCTGTGTTGTTATGTGTTTAAAATAGGGGAGAATGATCCGGAAGCAATAGAGGTGGCGTTGGGAGTTTCAGATGCTTGGAAGGCTTGCCGGCTAGCATAGTTTTTTGTATCTGTGAGTGAGATCATGTTTTCCAGCTTTGTAATGGTTTTGAAAAGAGGTTTGGGAACTTAAATATAGGCTTGAAACCCCGATTTAAGTTCGAAAGTAAGTAAAGTGGATTTCTAAGCGGGTTAATGTGGTTTAATTTGTTGTTTGATGTGTTTGTTTT
Organism: Hibiscus tridactylites; assembly: GCA_958450335.1. NCBI lineage: Eukaryota > Viridiplantae > Streptophyta > Magnoliopsida > Malvales > Malvaceae > Hibiscus > Hibiscus tridactylites. The sequence goes on along the minus strand of OY288274.1, from coordinate 70,807,836 downwards.
GTTAATGTGGTTTAATTTGTTGTGGAAGTAAGTAAAGTGCATTAATCCTCTAGTATTGTTTTGGAAACTATCAAAGTGGGTTTTGATGTGTTTGTTTTGTTAATGTGGTTTAATTTGTTGTTTGAGCATGGTTTTTAAGCATTTCTTAGCATGATTAATGTTGGTTTTGAAAGTCATGTATTGAAGGATGCTCAAGGTAAGAGATCCTTGGTTTGACATGTTTTTAATATGATTATGTTGCATGGAGATGCATGATGATAAGTGGCTTTGATTAATGCTTAAAATAGTGAATTGATGATGGTATTTGATGTATATTGGCAAGTGTTGTAAGTGGTTTTTGGTTACTTTAATCGGATATAGTTAGCCGGTTATAAGATTGGGTGCACCGTGAATAGTCGCCTTGGATGTTGAGGGGTCGTAATTGTACCGTAAACTCCATCCAAGTACCCTAACGAGTGAGGTAAGATCACAACAGTGGTTAAAAGTCCGTGTGTGGATCTAAGATCACAACGGTTGTTAAAAGTCCGTGTGTGGATCTTGTGTTATGTGTCCCTTGCTCTCGTTAGTGGAATTATACAACTACCGATGAGTGATGTTGAGGGGTTGTGATTGTACCGTTAAACTCCATCACGGGTGTTGAGGGGTTGTGATTGTACCGATAAACTCCACCTTGTGTTGTTCGGTAGTGTGTATGAAGCGTGTGGGACAACGCTTGTAATCCGCATATCCGATTGTGTCTTGTGTTGAAATGGTTTGTTAACTATCACTTGAAAGCCAATACGATGTATTTGAATGTAGTGAAGCGAGAGACGCTTGAAAATGATGCAAGGTTACATGAGAATATGTAAATGATGCAAGAATGCATGTGACACTTGTTAAGCATGAGCAAAAGTATATCTTCTATTGTGAATGGTGCATATCTGCATAGAATTTCATAAGTACATTGAAGTCTTGTGAAGGCTTGTTTTAAAAAGGCATGTAATGCAAAATGTTGCTTTTGTAGTTCATGAGTTGCATTTGTTGAATGCATGAGATAGATAGAAGGAACTTGGTTTTTAAAAGGCATTTTTGCTTTGAAATGATCTTTAAGCATGAGAAAAGTATGGTGTGAAGTGGAAGTGATTTCCAAGGAAATTGAGCTAAACTTTGCATGAGGTGTTCATGCATGGAAAGGTTAAAATGATAGTATTTGTAAGAATATGGTTTGGGGTGAGTTGTTTAGCATTCAAAGTTAAAGGTTGGTTTTCATGTTGAGCAATGCATGATTTAAAGCAATATTGTTTCAAAGGAGGTTTTCAAACAATGCTTTGGTTTATTGAATTGTGACTACATTTAAAGAAGTTTTTACGATTCGCTGAATTGATGGTGTTTTGGTTTGAGCATTCCTCACTAAGCATTATGTGCTTACGATCTTTTTTGTCCATCAATGCAGATATTTGAAGTTGGGACAGCAAGAAGCAAGAGATTCAAGAAGAGCTCCACTTGAGAAGTATGTCTTTGTAACCCCCTTAGCCCGGCCTAGACGGTAGACCCGAACTACGAAGATTACACGGCGAAAACCAAAGTCAACCCGAAAGTCAACCTTGATTAACGACCCTTTTTTTTCTTTTTAAACTTGTCTAGATGCATATTAACCCTATGCGTACTCTTGAGATACACATACTCAAAAATCACAGCAATCGGAAAACAAGAAGGGACTCAATTGCAAAACATACGAATTTAGGGACCAATTTGTAAATTCAGTAAATTAAGAGGAATTTACCAATTTTTCAATTACCATTATGAAATTAGTCATGTTTCATGCTTCTCTATCAATTTTCATCTTAAACGGACATCCCAAACTCAAGCAATTGCACATACAAAAATCAGGACTAAAACGTAAAGCTTGCAAACCTCAAAACCATTCAAATCAGTGTCCAACGGTCAAGTGTTTCGAAACGGGAATTGACCGTTCAGAAACACAGTTGGGCAGTAGCCAAAGTGTTTCGAAACACCTCTGCCCGTTTCGAAACGCCCAGGCCAAAACATGCACCTGTTTCGAAACAGGCAAGGGTGTTTCGATACACCCTGCCCAGAAACAGCAGAAAAGCCTGTTTTACACAGTTTCGACCCACCAAACACATTCATCTGACCTCTATATCATGCCAACAAGTCATCAAACATTAAATGAACATATTTGCATCATCAAAGGTCAATCATGGCATCAATTAGGAAAAACAATCATCAAATCTCCAAAACAAATACCAAATGGCCATTTACATGTTCCAAAAATCATAGGCATTAAACCAAACTTAGGGAGTCCAAAACATCTCCCAAAAAAAACACAATCTAGGTTCCCATTGCCAAATACCAAAAGCTAATAGTGTTGTGAAAATAGTCACCATACGTGAGCTTAGACTTTCACTTGGATTCTTGACCTCCTTGCTGCCCTTAAAGCACTTCAATTCTCAGCATTATTGGTTCAAGAAAGAGAGAGCGTAAGCACACATGCTTAGTGGGAAATGCTCTAATGAAACAACACAATAATGCACTTTGTAAAAACACCTTTCCGAGGCCTTTAATTTCAAAACATCATTTATCATGCATCTATGCATACAAACCAAGAATCTCATGCTTCAATACATCAACATGTCATATTGGCTTTCAAGTGATAATCCATAACCATTTTTCAACTCAAAACAAAATCGGATACGCGGATTACAAGTGTTGTCCCATACGCTTCATACACACTACCAAACACTCAAGGTGGAGTTTACCGGTACAATCACAACCCCTCAACACCCGTGATGGAGTCTACGGTACAATTACAACCCCTCCATATCACTTATTGGTAGTTGTATAACATCACTAACGAGAACACGAGACACACAACACAAGATCCTCACATGGCATTTTAACCACCATTATGATCTTAGACATCTCGTTAGTGTACTTGGATGGAGTTTACGGTACCATTACAACCCCTCAACATCCAAGGAGACTTTATTCACGGTGCACCCAATCCTATAGCCGGCTAACTATATCTGATTCAAGTACTTTTAAACCAACACATCACTTTCCAATATACATCATTTACCATCATCAATCCACTGTTTTTAAGCATTAAACAAAGCCATTAAATAATCATGCATCACTATGCATCAAACCACATTTATCAATGTTCAAATCAAAGATCTCTTACCTTGAGCATCCTTCAACACATGACTTACAAAACCAGCATTAAACATGCTAAAATATGCTTTCAAAACAGAATTTAAACATGCAAATTAAACACATTGCATCCAACCATCTCATGGCTCATCAAAAAGAGAGTTTCTCCGAAAACTTACTCTTGAGCTTAGCTAAGTTGTTTAGACTTAAACTAAGCTCCCATAACCTTCAAACATTTGTTTCAAAGCTAAAAACCAAACTTCACTCACCAATTCCGTTTCGCAAACTTACCGAAACGCCGATCAAGCCTCCCGATCAGCACCACAAGGATCCGACGATGTCTCCCCTGTTTTAAACACATCAAAGCAGAGGATTAATGCATCATCATGCATTAAAATCTTCAACCAAAACACCTAAACTCGCTGCTCTCATCAAAACTCACATTTCGGCTACCAAACACAATCGAAATCACATCCAAACACCTCTACAACATTACCCAGCAAAGATCCATCACTTCCAATCATTCTTAGACATCAATTAACATCCAAAAAGAGCCTAATCACGTCCTTATACTTCCATCTATAGCAGAACTTCAAAATCACCCCAAAAACCACCATTTTCTCAAGTAAAAACTTAGGAAAATCAATCTATTCTGGATTGCATTGATTAAACCTCAATTACACATCATTTAGACATCCAAAATACATCAAAAAGACATCTCAAAACAGAGCCCAATCATCTATTACGAATTTCTTCAAAATTAAATCAAAATCTTGCATTTTAAGCCAAAATCAAGATCACAACATTAAAACCTTTAATAAAATTCAATCTAAGGATTGAGAACTTGGGAATTTCAGTAAAGAACTGAGTATTTAGAGGAGAAGGATGTATATACCTCTAAATGTGGATTTCTCCTTGTTTAGAGCCAAAATCCTTGAAAATTCAATAAGCAAATGATGAAGATTTGGTGTAGAAATGATTAGGAGTCATTTACGGATTGAAATATCAACTTTAGGTGTGAAAATCAAAGGAAACGTTGTTGTGGAAATGTGTTTGGATGAGGGAATTTTGAGAGAAAATGAAATGGGGATTTTTTGGCAAAAGTTAGTTATGAAACCAAAATGTGACTTTTCCCTGTTTTCTTTTTATTAATTAACATTAAATGAGTCTTTAAAATTTAAGAAAAATCTGGAGAAACCCTCTCTTGGGTAAATTATCCCCTTAAATATTCAAAGTTTCAATCCTTTTAAAACAGTCACAAACTTTTCAAAAATTACATTTTAGTCACTAACTTGAAATGTCATATTTCCAAACCTCATTTTGTAAAATTGATTTCACCACTCTCTTATATATAATAAAAGAGGATTTTTAGATATTTTTCCATATTTTTAATGCATCCCGAACTAGGCTTTCCCTAAAAACCACATTTTATATTCGAACCGAAATTTAAACCGGTCCGGTTCAGACCCTAAACTTCCAAGCCCAAAATTGGGGTGTTACAGTCTTGGTTTATAGCTATAGATAATAAAGGCAATGGGGGGAAAGTCTTTTATGTTGTTGTGTATTGAGATTGTGTATGTTGACCATGTTCAGTTTATGGTTTGAACCTTGTTATTGATCGCTTTGCCATATTTGAATCTTCTTCTTCATAAGTTGATATGTTATGCTCTTTGATTAAAAGCATGATCATTTGTTGGATGTGATGAATGAGTAGGTGTGCTTAATGTTTGTAATGTATCTAGTCTTTGATGAAATTTGATAGTTATAATGTTTATCTTGCTGATGATGTGTTATGAGATGGTTTCATTTATGTTAATGGTGTTTTGAAGTGAAAAAACAGAATTTTTTGCTGTTTCTAGGCAGGGTGTATCGAAACACCCTTGGCTGTTTCGAAACGGGTGCTTGAAATGGCTTGGGCGTTTCGGAACGGCTAGAGGTGTTTCGAAACACTTTGGCTACTAGAAGTGCATGTTTCGGAACTGGTTTCGGAACATACCCGCGTACCGAAACGGTCAACACCGTTTCAATACGGACGTCCGACATGGGTGTTTTGAAACGGTTGTCAGTGTTTCAAAACAGGTGACCGTTTGAACACAGTTTTGAATTGCTTGATGTTTGCATGCTTTACATTTTAGTCCTGAAAGTTATAAATGCAATTGCTTGAGCTTGAGATGTCTTTTTAAGCTGAAATTTGGCAGAGAGGCCTGTAATATGTTTAATTGAGGTTTGGTAAAACTAAATCTTGGAAGTCCTTTTATTTTCCAAAATTTACATTTTGGTCCCTAAAAGTGTATTTCTTGCAATTGAGTCCTTAAACTTTTCCGATCGTTGTGCTTTTCTCTTCCGAGGTTCTTGGGCTTTCACATAGGTTAAATTCGCATCTAGAGAAGTTTTAAAAAAAAAGGGTCGTTAATTAAGGTTGACTTTCGGGTTGACTTTGGTTTTCCCCGTGTGATCTTCGTAGTTCGAGTCTAGCGTCTAGGTCGGGCTAAGGGGGTTACAAGGAGGGTTGACTAGAACTACGGTGTATCTTGTGGCAACAGTAGGTTGGAGACTCGAATGCCTATCAAACTATGAACCAAGGATTGTGTTAAGAAAATAAACAAGCTGAATTGAACTTTAAAACCTTGTCTACATGTTACTAAAGACATGTATCTCTTGATTTCTTGTTACTTAAGATAACTTAACAAGATTCCATGATGATAATTTAATTGTATCTCATGCTCATTGATTCTTAATTGCTCGAATGGTAATTCATGCCTATTGTTACTATATTGATCAGATTATAATTCATGCTTAATGATACTTGTTTGTTTGACTTGTATATCATGTCTAATAATTCTTGTATGTTAGAATTGTTTTCTTGCCTATGGTTTCTTGGTTGTTGACTTGAAATCCATGTCTAATGGTACTTGATCTCTCGATTACTACCATGACTATCTTCAATCTACTTTGGCATGCCTTAGATAGGTTGACTCGATAAGTAGCTAAACAACTTGAAACTTGATTAGATTTAGGAGTTACCTCACTAAGTACAAGCTTTGTACTTATCACTCTTGTTTCCATCCTTCCCCCAAACATGATAAAGCTATTGATCGTGCTTGCCCTGGAAGCAAGATATCTTGTCCTTGAAGCAACTTCACAAGCAAGAACCAAAGTATGGTTTCTTACATCTTTTGTAATCTCCTAGGAGGTGGCACTAGTCTTGTAAATAGTAGTAGACTATCATGCATTTTGTACCTTGAATGTCTTGTATATGAATGATCTTGATGGGCCTATCATGTAATTAAGTTGACACTAGAACCTTGGTTTGTAAGTATTGAAATGTTTGGTATAAATGTTAATTGAGATTATTTCTATATGTAATTTACCTTGCTTTGATTGATTTCCATGAATGTTTGGTTATACAAAAGCTTGATTGAATGATACATACATAGTGAACCTTGGATTTCCAAATTAAAAGAATGAAATATGCTAGCGTATTGAGTATGTTCTATTACATATTAAGCAAGATTGCCAAATATTCTAAGTTTTACTTGAAACCATGTTTACATGCTTATCCCTTGTTCTTGTTTAAGCCAAAATGAATTTTCTTCTTCTTGTTCATGTATACTAATGCTTTTAAGTATGATAGTGATTATTAGAAGTTTAAACTTGATCACCTAGTGTAACATAAGTCATGTGAATGCCTTGTTTGTATATGATAATAAGAGTTTAAAATGGTTCACATGTTTGGCTTGTCTTGTAGTGTAATCAAGTAGTGTTTCTTGTTTTCTAAGTTAAGTATCCCATGTTGCTTGTTAGCTAAGGAACTCATTAAATAGGATGAGTTTCTCTTGTTTCTTGCCTAGTCTTGTCTTGGTAATGCTCTTGAACCGAGTTACTACTAACCCGAGGAAAGGGGTGTTACATTTTATTGGTAATCAGAGCTTTTTAGTAGGTTCTGGGTCTTGCATCATATAGGATACTTGTGCCACGTAGGAGATAATTGTACTATAAGCTTGTGAATTGCTTGAACTAAATCCTTCTTGTTTTGTTTGAAATAGAAATGTCTAAAATAAGGCTTGATCGGGACAATGAAAATCTAGAAGGCTCCTCTAGTGAAGGAGACAGTGTGACGATGCAATCAAATCCTCCATAACAACAAACTCAACCTCAAGTACAAGCCGCTACTTGACAAGAAGCCCCTGCTATAAATCATGTGCAGCAAGAATGCCTCCTAAGCAGGAAGGAGACATTCAAACATCTTGTAACTACTCTGGAACGAGATCATCCAACTCATCTTCCACTTGTTGTACCAAACAGAGCTCCTGTTGACAAGTTGGCTCAACACCAAGCCTATAACTTCACAGGTATTGATGAAGAAAACCAGAAGTAGCTGAGTACTAGCTAGAAGCTACTACTCGAATCCTATACCAAACAATTACCTTGTCGCGATGAGCACAAACTCGAATGTGTTGTAGCGTTGCTGGCAGATGAAGCTCTAAGTGGTGGGAAACCACTACTCTGACTGCTCCTGCTGAAGTTGTCACTTGGAAAATCTTTGTACAAGAATTCAAAAAAATTACATTAGAGAGCAATACCTGGCTGAAAGACGAAAGTGTTTCTTGTATCTCAAGCAAGGAGGCAAACCTATTGAACAGTACGTGAGTGACTTTTGCAAGTATTGCAAGTACATGTCAGAATACATCAAGACGGAAGCGAATAAATGCAGGATGTTTATCGATGGACTAAATGATGAACTTAGTCCAATTTTCATTGCCTTGGGTATCACTAATTTCCAAAATTTGGTGAACTGGGCTATTGCAACCGAGGCGAAGATGAAGACCTCTGAAAAACACAAGAGTGGCAACTCTTGGAAGGACAAACGACCCCGAAATGAGGATAAGCCTCAGTGCCAGTTAAAGAAATCTAAGCATTCCAAAGAACACTCTTCAAATTACACTCTTGTTTAGAAGAGCAATTATATCTCGAGACCTCGGTCGGTTTCTAAGCCTTCAGCTCCTATCATATCTGTTGATAGTACGAGAAATTCTGGTAGAGCTACTCAGTATCCTACTTGCAAATTTTGCCAGAAGCATCATACTGGCCAGTGCAGAACACAATATAATCTATGTTTCTTGTGTGGAGCCTCCGATCACTACATCAGGGATTGTCCTCAGAATCCCAACAAAGTACCCACCTGATCTCCCAAAAATGCTAGCTCAGCTCCTTTCAATCGAAACAAAGGCCTGAGACAAGCCCGGTCTGGAAATCAAGGGAAAGGCAAGGGACACCATTCGAACACCCTCACTCACCAAGAATCCCGAGCCCCTACTCGTATATATCATATTCAAGGATTGGAAGATGAAGAAGCACCCGATGTCATAGAAGGTACAGTTGAGCTAAATTCAACTCCTGATTATGCTTTAATAGACTCAGGATCCACTCATTCTTTTGTATGCTCATCATTACTTGAAAAATTGAACTTAAAGCCTAAAATTGTAAAAAAAAAAGCCTTGTAGTATCGAATCCAATAGGGGGACTTACAAATATAAGTTTAATCTGTACATAATGCCCTTTGTACATTCAAAACATACCATTCTATGTTGATCTGTATGTATTGCCAACATGTGAGTTTGATCTAGTGCTAGGACTAGATTAGTTAATTAAGCATGAAGCCTGGGTAGATTGCCAAAATAGAAGACTTTATCTCGGGGTTTGGGAAATGAATCCACTCTTGATGGATAAGAAGCCAACTTCTATTTTTGCTGCTATGGTCTTACAAGATGAATATGAATTCGGTTTACCTGACCTGCCAATTGTATCTTAATTCTTCAATGTTTTTCATGAGGAACTCACTGATCTCCCTCCAACCCGAGAAGTAGAGTTCGAGATTGAAGTTCTACCTAGAACAACTCTAGTATCCATCACTCCTTATCGAATGACACCTTTTGAGTTGAAGGAACTCAAGAAACAACTTCAAGAGCTTCAAGACAAGGGTTTCATCTGACCTAGCTGGTCTCCTTTGGGTGCTCCAGTTCTGTTCGTGAAGAAGAAAGACGGGACTATGAGACTCTGTACTGATTACAGACAATTGAATAAGCTTAAACTCAAGAATCAATATCCTCTACCTAGAATTGAAGATCTCTTCGATAAACTCAAGGATGCTTGGTGTTCTCTAAATGCGAATTTTGGTTAAACAACGTCTCTTTCCTTAGCCATGTCATCTCAGTAGAAGGAATTAAGGTAGACCCAAAGAAAATTCAATCCATCCTGGATTTGAGACCTACGAGGAATGTTGGTGAGGTCCGAAGTTTTCTCGATTTATCCAAGTATTACCGAAGATTTGTCAAGGGTTTTTCATCTATTGCCTCAAGCCTAACCAAGTTAACTCACAAAGATACACCTTTTGTTTGGTCGGAGAACCAACAACGAAGCTTTGATCAACTTAAATAAGCTCTGACTAATGATCTGGTTCTCAACCAACCAAAATCGGGCAAGGAATTCACTATTTATAGTGAAGCATATCATCTAGGGCTAGGATGTGTTCTAATGCAAGATGGGCCGAGGGCAGCAAAGCGCTTCAAAGTTGCAGCTCGGAAGAGGGTGATCAAAGCTGACGGCGACAATGAAACCTTCTCCGAGACACCATCAATCTAAGCTTCACTCTCATTCTTCTATTTTATTTTTATCTAATCTATGCTAAATTTTGTGTATATAGGTATGCATTGAGGACAATGCTCCTCTCGAGTTTGGGGGGGGGGGGGGGGGAATTAGTCCTCTAATTTTTTCTTTTGTTTTGTTTTGTTTTTCTTTTATTTTATGTTTTCTTTATGTCTTTATTTTTCTGATTTTTTTCTTTTTAGTAGTTGCATTTAGGTTCTAATGTAACATGCCTTTATTTAAAATCTAATGAATTGTAGTTAAGAAAAATTGTTGAGTAGTTTTTACTCGCCGATGTAGATGGCCCGCTTGGGCGGTAACCTTAGCATGACTCTAGATTTACTTAGAATCCTACTATGATCTGAACTTAAAGAAACACTCTTTGTGACTAGTTTGATTTTAGGACTTCTAGGAAACTTAGGTATTTCACCTAGTAAATTTTGGTATAACTTGATGTTAAAAAAATACGTCCTAAAGGTGCCCGAAACTGAATCTAGGATAAGCTAGAGGTGCCTGAGACCGGCTCTAGAGAAAAAATGAAATCATTAGAAGTGCCTATCACTGGCTCGAGTGGTTTAATTTCAAAAGAAACTAGAGGGAAATCAAAGGGAATTAAGGGGCTTACCGGAGTTTACTTAAAAGCCGAAGAATCATTCTTATCACAAGGACCGCACACACTCATGAGATACATAGTTCGGTTCCGGGTAAGTCTATTGTCATTCGAAAGGTTGCAAATTAGGCGTAAATCTACACGGTATGTAAAGGTTGCTCAAGATGCTTTCTCGACTAAGTTTACAAATGATTTTAAGTTTTGGCTTGTTGTTGTTAGATTGCATTTGCTTGAGGAAAAGCAATAGTTCAAGTTTGGGGGTGTGTTAAGTGTGCAAAAGTCTTATATTTATGCCCTAGTCTAGCTCAATTATTGTTTTTCTTAAGTATAGTTTAGTTGCATTTATTAGGGAAACATACACAAAACAGCATAGATTAGATATTTTGACTTATTTTATGAACTTAATTGTTTTTATATAAAAGACACTGCTCAGGATTATCTTCTTTCTGTGTGCAGGTACCCGCCCAGGTAGATGTCGTCGAGGTAGCAGAGAGGAAAGTAGAGGAGAAGATGGAAACTGATGGAGGAGGCTATTGAACCATCAGGAGAGCTGATCGAGGAGGAGAAGCCCAGAATGAAGAGTTGTGCCAACCCCTGCACACCAATCCAAACCTCTGCCGAGGCAGACAATAGTGTGTCGCCGAGGCAGCAACTCAAGGAAGGGTGGAAAATGCAAAGTGGTATGCGACTGAAAGAGCCCATCAAGCCCGATTTTTGGAGACTACTTGCACGTGCATTGGAGCCCAGCAGGCAAAGAAAAATCATGGTCAAAGTCAAGGTGGAAAAAGTCAAATGGGAATCTAGAAAGATTTAATGTTAGATTTGTTCTTTTAATGAGTTGTAATTATATTCTAACTAGTATTCTTGCCCTAAACCGACATAGACCTAGGCTCCTCCCCTATATATATGTAATCAACTTGAAGGAGAAAGAACAATTGAGATTAGAGAGAAAACTTCTTCTTGTCGAAAAATCCTAGTGTCGCCAACCTCCATTATGTTCTAAACCTTCCCTGGGCTAAGGGTTGGTTCTGTAGTAGTTGTGAGAGTTTTGCTTGTATTTGTTTAGGTTTTAAATTTTTGCAATAAAGTTCAAGGTTGGTTTACTCTTGGTTCTTCATTATTGCAATCTTTATCGGGAGAGAAGAGAGCACCAATCTATTTGTTCAATATCGGGAGAGTTGGACTCACAAAACGAGTAAACACAATTTTATCCAACCATAGGGTAAAGCTACTTCGGCTTAGGGATAAGTTAGAAGTTCAACAGCTAAGAGAGGCTTCATAATCGATTGGTACTAATCCTTAGATTCACGCTGGGAGGTATTATCCAAGACGTGTTCGCCAATAGTACTTCAAGATTAGGGATAAGAGGAAGTCATTGAAGGGAGCCTTGCCGAACCTTATATCATCGCTTAACTACCCAAGCAGTCACATTGGTCTCTACCGAGGCGGGCATCTGCCGAGGCATACTCGTGGGCGGCTACCGAAAGTTGTTAAGTTGATCTGCAAAACTGTGCCGAGACAATGCATTCAATCTCCACACTACGAAGCATTCCAATACCGACCCATTCTCTCACTCTGATTTCTCATTTTATTTTATTTGCTTTAGTCTTAGTCTTAATCAAACCAACTCTCAATATTTGTGTTTTTATTTTTACTTGTGCAGAAAGGTGAACTCCGAAAGGTTTTCATAATCCCTTGGAGACGATATCTTAAATACTATAACTTGAAACCGTGTACACTTGCACGCAATTTATGCATCACTTTTGCACGCAACAGCTTGACTTCGATTGGGTTGATTCCTGGATCCCAATTGATTTCTTCTTTGGATGGTTGGAAAGTGTCCTTTTTGTTGCCGTTCAACTTCCTCTCGACTTTGCAAAACATTTCAAGAATCTCTTTTTCTTGATCTTCTTGCTTAGTTTTTTAGAACCATTGAGGGAAGGGAGGTTGGACCACGATTGGTTGGATTAGCTTTTGTGTATTGCCTACACTCTTCGTAGGTTCAGAAGTTCGCCAAATTTGTAACAATGTGCTCGCTCTCTTTTCTTCCTTCATTGCGTCTGCAATGGGTGTAGGAGATGGTCCGTTTGCGCTCGTATCTTTTGTTGCATCTGCAATGTGCTCGGGATGTTCCTGCAAATTCTTGCCACTTCTCAAAGTAATAGCACTTACATTTTGTATCAGATTGACAATAGTTTAAGAAGGAAATTTAAATTGTGACTCAAATTGGCTAATAGATAAGGCAATTTGACTTACTTGAGTCTCGAGGTTTTTGATACTTGCCCTTGTTTCTTGTTGGAATTGTTCGAGGTTGTGGACAAGTTTGTACACAATGTCTTCTAGTGGGGGCTTTTCTAAAGGTGACGGTTGGGCTTCTTGAAAGGCACTTTCCCGAGGTTGTTGGCCATAGAATCCTCCAAAGGTGTTTGCGGCTTCAATAGTTTTTGCATGGTATGTGGAATTTTTGTGGATGCCACAAGCTTGGGCTTGAGAAGTATTACCTAATGCCAATTTATGAACAACAGAGGTTAAATTCAAAATCTTATCTTCAAGAAAAGAAATATTTACCTCGTTCGCACGTCGAGACATGCTGTCATGTAATGGACCAAATTGTTGAGAGTTCGCGACCATCATATTGATTAGGTTCTTGGCTTGGGTAGGGGTTTTATTCAAGAGTGCTCCTCCACTCGCGACATCCATAATCTATGGGTAACAAGCCTTCGTAAAAGTATTGGATGAGTAATTGATCGGATATCCCATGTTGCGGACAACTAGCGCAAAGTTGTTTGAACCGTTCCCACTAGTCATGCAGTGACTCTTAGTTTCTTTGTTCAACTCCACATATCTCTCTTCTAATTTTGGTTGCTCTTGAAGCTGGAAAGTACTTTTCAAGGAAAAGCTTCAGCATGTTCGTCCATGTTTGAACTGATCCGGATGGTATGTAGTACAACCAATCTTTCGCATGATCGACTGAAGAGAATTGGAATGCTCATAGCTTAATTTGGTTCACACTGAGATTGTGAGGTTTCATGCTCGAGCACGCCACATGCAATTCCTTCAAGTGCTTGTATGGGTTCTCACTCTCAAGTCCCCTAAAAGTTGGAAGAATATGAATTAATTCAGGCTTGAGTTCGAATGGTACCTCTAGATCATGGTAAACTATGCAAAAGGATTCTTGTTCAATATCCAATAGGGCTAGCTCGCATAAAGTTTTCTCAGCCATTGCGTCGCCTTCTTGATTTCAAGATCGAACACAATATTTTTATCTGCACAAGAAAAACGAAGCATAAAAGTAAAAAAAAAAAGAATAATAACAACAACAACAACAACAACAACAACAATAATAATAATAATAAAGTGAACTTAACTTCTTGACGCCACTCCCCGACAACAGCGCCAATTTTTTATAGGTGTTGAATCCGTTAAAAAATAATATCTACTGGTTCTTTGGATTTGTAGTAGAAACAAGTAGGGTCGATCCCACAGAGATTAATTAAGAAATTAAATTCACAAGCGAATGCAATAAAAGTAAAAGGGGGTTTTGGATTTGTTTTGGAGAAAGCAATTGTAATAAGGAAGAACTCAATATAAATTGGGACTCTAGTCAAGGTAGAACTCGGAATATTAAATCAAGAACTTAGATCAAAGATTTCATAAAAGATAAATCAACACCATCTCAAATAGCTTGGTTTTAAGTTAGATGATAACCCACAAATAACTTAAATTTCTTCTTTGATAGAAAACAATTTAATAACTCATAAATTACTAACTCTTATTATCAAGGTTAAAATTCATTAGATAACCCACTAAGAATTATAACGTATCAAATAGCATTAAGAACTATAGAGACCCAAACACATATTTTTACTAAGCACTAACCCGTTAACTTATTAAGAACATGAATCTATACATTTGGAAATCTAACCCAAATTTCCTTACCACTTGCGTCAATAACCCATGACTTGGTTGCATGCATACGTATAACCCAACATACACGTGATGATCAAGCACAAAATATATAAAGATACTTGAATGAGGCTGAAGATAATTTAGAAACAAGAAATCTCACTAAAAACTTGAAATAATATCCTTGTAACTACACTTGACTAGAAAATAGGGGTTTAGCCACTCATGGTGGTCGACGACTAGAAGAAAAAAGGGAAGAGGATTTTCGGCTACTTTAAGGATTCTTGGATATCCTTTCCTTCACGCTTATGATCTCTATTTATAGGGAAAATAAGGGGAAGACTTTACATTAAATGCAATAACCCTAGACTACACTAATTATGGTAAAATAAGAAGTCCTTGTATTAGGATTGCTTGTCCTCCGAGTCAAAAAGTCTATGACGCGCCGTGGTCACACCTTATTCCGCGATTGCTACTGGTTTAGCGTGAAGGATTTTCCATAAATGCCAAAAAGGTGCTAAAACTCATATTTTACGTATAAAACGTCATTAAGGCCCAAAAACACCTGCAAAACCAAATAGGAACCGAATCAAGGCTTTTAAGATAAATTAATGTGCTAAAAATTGGATTTAATATATGAAAAACATGCAAAATAATGACTTATCAGTGACCCTTGTAGGTTCATGTAACGTTAGTAGTAATATCTAGAACAATTCTAATATTACAAGCAATGAGAGGCATCTATCAATACATTATTGCTACCTAAGTTACATGAAGTCGTGGTTCGACTTTACCTTTTATGTGATTAACTTCTTTTATGTATTACATCTATTTGTCATCATATCTATATCAGACACAAGTTATGGATTAGTCACAATTGTATAGTCCATCTAATATTTCTTGATATCTTAAGTAGACTATAATAAATGAATAATTATGATATCTCATATCAATTTATTCGAGCATGGCCATGCATTTTCTAGTCTCACTCAATCAAGTGGCATATGATATTACTCCTATTATGTAGGAGAGACAACTCCTATCTTGATCAACCATATTTTGCTACATAGATTGTAACATAACCAATGTCAGTCTTTATAGTGTAGTCAGTTACAACACACGTTTGCAGTATCAAAATATGTCACTCGCGATGTTGAAATAATGATGATCTCAAGTCTGAGGATCATACATGTAGTTATCACCATGAGCAATGTCGTGGCTGTCACATAATAATCCAAGAAACATGCTCACAGCAGGTCAGTTCAGTATGTCGTTCTCTAACACATACTTATGTATTGATTTTGACATCTCCATGTCAATGACAACGCTTTGTCATCAATCAACTACATATTAGTCTTAATATATTATTGTTGTCCATGCCCACAATAATAATCAACTAAGGACATTCAAGAATAACTATATTATTCTAAGGACTTTATTAACATTCAGATTATTTATAAATGCACAGAAGAATACTAAGATAATAATAATGGCTTTATATTAATAAACAAGATAAAATAAGTATGTCTTTCACAACCGTCTCATGATTGGTCTTTGGGAATACTCCAACAGTTGTTGGGTTGCTGTTTGAGATTGTTGAGTTGGGGGTTGATCAGTTGAAGGTCGAGCATATAGAGGTTGTTTCCTTGTTGTGCGAACCTATAAAACAGTAATGGACCAGTTATGAAGAAAAAAATGCATAACCTAACTAATAAGTTACAAATTATATTACCCTTCGAGCATTTATTTTATTCTCACCACTTCTCCCTTGCAAGTCCTGGTGTTATGTCCAGGTTTGCCACACTTAGTACACTTTAGCTTTACATATTTTTGACTCATTTTTGTGGAAGTAGTGGCAGGTTCATCAGCTTCCTTTCTTCTAGATTTATGAAGTCTTCCGGGTGGCCTTCTCAATGGTGGGGGAAATATAGGTTGACACCCTTCTTGAGGAGTCCACTGATTTGGTCCTCTAATTGGGTTGGTGGAGTTTGAATAAATCCTTTCTTGTGCTGTCTTTTTGTAGCATTCATCAACATGTAATTCATGCCTAACTTCATTCATCAGTATCACTGACACAATATGATTGCATGGGATACCAGTTAATTCTCTTCTTCTACATATACAAGTCAATGCATGCATGTTCACAACATGATGGTTTCCATATCCACATTCAACTTGAAATTGTTGACCACCAGCATTTCTAGGTCAACACTTACATTACAAATTGAAATTGAAAACAGTTTTTGTAGATTAAAATTTAAAACAGTTTTGATGATTAAAATTGAAAAAGAATTTGATTTACCTATTGGAAAGTTCGATCATAAGGTCTAGTTTCTTCTGAATTTTGGAACAAAGAGACCCAAAATATTTCTCAACTGTTAATTATTTTTTGGCGATCCTTTGCATGATCGTAGTCCTTACGGTTTCCATCATGTTACGAATAGGCTTGCCTCTTGCTTCTAGTATAAACTTCAAATATATATATATATATAATGTTAGTAATCTCACATATTAATTGTAAATTATGCACACTATTTAGTAAACAATATATATCTTGTTAAAACTTTCACAAAGATTGTTTAACAACACATCAATCTTAGTTCTACTTGTGAAAAAAAAGCCTTACACCATTGGTCATGATTGATCTTGACTAACCAATTATAAAACTTTGATGAGACAAATTTGATTTCTTCCAATGTGTCTTTAAAATCTTTAACAGTGGTTGATCTTGCAACTTTCTAGAAAAGATCCTTGAAATGTTTTTCCTTGTTGAAATATTCTAACTTGAAGCTTGTGTATAAATGTATAACACATGTCATGTGTTGAGAATATGGAAAAAGTTCTACAATGAAATCCACAAGTCCTTACAAACATACAAAAATATTTCTTTGTTAGTCTTGAAAGTATGCAAATAAGAAATGAAATTTTTAAAAATATTAGGTAAAATATGTAGTTTTTGTCTGCCAGGCATGGGAGAGATGTGATAAGAGTTGACAATATCAAAATTATTCTTTAAAATGTCCAGGAACCATGCCCAGGATTCTCCACACTCGCTTTCAACACATACATATGCAATGGCATAGGTGCAGTCATCGACATCTATCCCAACTGCTGCCAGTATATGGACAGGTGATGGGGTGGAAGCAGTAGAATGGGTGTGTGGGGAGGCAGGTGGTGTAGGTGTATGGAAAGGGGAGGGGATGTGGAAATAGTGGGCAGAGAAAGTGGGGAAAATAACATCGGGATAATTTAAAGTGTTGGTAATGAAATTTACCGTCGAGTTGGTGAAATCCTGGATGAATGTCATCAGCCCCATTTGTCTGTCTTCCACCCGTTGTATCGCAGCAAGGATCTGGGCAGATTGGTCTGTCTGGGCGGTGGCGGCGGCAGGTTCAGAGGCAGGCTCCTCGGATGATTCTACTGGGGAGGCAGCCGGGTTGAAGGAGGAGAGGGGGTAGCGACTATCAGCTCCATGAGGCTGTTAATGTTGTTGTCTGTCCAGCCTCTGCCTTGGATCAGTTTGTCGGTGGTGGCCTCTGGGACGGCAGCGCAGAGACAAAGGGAAGTGATCGTGAAAGGTAGGCAAAGGCGGGAAGTGGAGCGGAATGTGCAGTCCAAGATGTTGTCCCTCATATAGCGACCCACATTGATAGGTTGGTCGTTTATGATCGAATGAATGAGGGCGAGCCGTTGCTGGTCCACCGTCGTGTGATGGGAGGTCGGCATGATACGCTTTTTGATGAAAGCATTCCAGAGTTTGGCTTCTGGGAGTAGCTGCCCCCTTTTTACAGAGTTGGGGTTCTTTTTGCTCGTGGTCCATGTTGTTCCTTCCTCTGTCACCTCCGCCATGACATCACCGTAGGCGGCAGAATCGAGGGTGTCTAAAAATTGCTGATGGGCATCATCGTTGGGACCAAAATATAGGCCATACATGTGGTTGATGATGTCAGCTGTAAATGGTACCTCTACTCCTCGGATGGTGACTGATGTTGCCGTTCTGCTGTCGATGGCAGCATAGAACTCCCGCACCAACGTATCATTTAGTTCTGCTGGTTGTGCGGCGAACTGTTCCCATAGCTGAGTCCTTATCGCCTTCGCGATGAATGGTCGAAGCCCCATGTTTGCTGCCTTGCGGACGTAGATGAATCCTCTTTCCTCCCATAATTCCTTGGTGGCGAACAACTGCGGTGTGGGTGCTGCTGCTGAAGAGGTTGAAGCAGCACTGCGACGGGTACGTCTGGAAGACATTTTAGTTGCAAGGGTTGTGAAAGTAAAGAAAACTAATAAAAACAAGAGGAGAAGGCAAGTAAGAATAAGCAGAAGTGAGGAAAAATGAAAATGAGAACGGGGTTTTATAGCGGTCGAGCTGCTGCCCGTTTAATGCTGTAACGGCAGGTGTGAATAATGGGGCGACATATGAGAATTGGCGTGTCTGACGCGTCTGACGCGTAATTATGCGTATGTTACGCGTCTGTCACACGCTTCTGCGTCTGCCGTGTCAGTCTGTTGACAGCCTGTCTTATCTGTGTCTGCGGCGGCCGCTGGAACGACAGGTTCAATAACTGGGCTCTGTTGGGCTGATGGATGGATGGTGGGCTTGGGTCACTTCTCCTTTTCTTCTTGACTCCTTTATTTCCTAAAAACAGAAATTATAAAAACATTATTCGAATAAAATAAACCTAATTTCCTAATAAATAATAAAAATAAATAAAAATAATATTTAGGTTAAATTAGGGATGTCTTGTGGGGCATCTCCTAAAGTAACCACTTCCTGTATTCTTGGGGCTTCAGTCCCCTGATAGTGCTTGAGGCGCTGTCCATTGACTTTGAATTGGTGCCCGTCTTTTAATGATTGGATTGTGATGGCACCATGGGGAAAAACTTGTACCACTTGGAACGGGCCAGACCATCTAGATTTTAGCTTTCCTGGGAAGAGTTTCAGTCTAGAATTAAACAACAACACAAGCTGCCCTGGGCAAGAACTGTCGTGGCAGCAGCTTCCTGTCATGCCACTTCTTAGTTTTCTCCTTGTAAATTTTTGCATTGTAGTAGGCCATTGTCTGTATTTCTTCGATCTCGTTCAAATCTAACACCCTTTTCTGGCCTGCCTTGTCCAAGTCCATGTTCACTGCCTTGATTGCCCAATATGCTTTGTGCTCGATCTCGACAGGCAAGTGACAGGTTTTTCCGTAAATCAGTCTGTATGGAGACATGCCCAATGGAGTCTTAAAAGCTGTCCTATATGCCCATAATGCATCGTTAAGGAGTAAAGACCAATCTTTCCTAGTTGGCTTAACCATCTTCTCAAGAATGTTCTTAACTTCCCTATTGGATATTTCAGCTTGTCCATTGGTCTGTGGGTGGTATGCTGTCGCAATCCTGTGCTTGACACCATATTTCTTCAAGGCGACAACAATTACCCTATTATCAAAATGTCTCCCTTCATCACTGATAATCGCCTTAGGGATGCCAAATCGAGAAAAAAATGTTTTTGTGCAAAAACTTTTGGACTGTCTTGGCATCATTCTTTTGAGTGGCGATGGCTTCAACCCATTTAGAGACATAATCTACTGCTAGGAGGATGTATAGATTTCCACATGAAGATGGAAAAGGCCCCATAAAATCGATCCCCCAAACGTCGAAGATCTCGACTTCTAGAATGTTTTGCAGTGGCATCTGGTTTCTCCTCGAGATGTTACCTGTCCGCTGGCACATGTCACAGTTCTTGTAAAAGTCTTGTGCATCTTTATATAGTGTCGGCCTGTAGAACCCTGACTGCAGCACCTTGGCAGTAGTTTTATTGCCTCCTAAGTGACCTCCATATTGAGAAGCATGGCAGTGATGGAGAATGTCTTCTTGCTCTTCTTGTGGTATGGACCTCCTTATAACCTGATCTGCACACATTTTGAAAAGAAGAGGTTCGTCCCAATAATAATGCTTAACATCATTTTGGAACCTCTTCCTGGCTTGATAATTAAGATCAGAAGGAAGTATTCCGCTAACTATAAAATTAACGAAATCAGCATACCAAGGGAGTTCAGAAGACTTACCTGCTGCCATGGCTGTCGCGGCAGCGATTGCGGCAGCAAATAGCTGCTCATCAGGGAAGGTCTCAAGTATGTTTGTCTCGTCGATTGGTAGACTCTGTCCCTTCTCCAATCTTGACAAGTGGTCTGCCACCTGATTTTCTGTCCCCCTTTTGTCCTTGATCTCAAGGTCAAACTCTTGTAATAGCAAGATCCACCGTATCAATCTAGGTTTAATGTCCTTTTTCGCGAACAGATACTTAAGGGCAGAATGGTCTGTATGCACTATTACCTTCGTCCCAAGTATGACATAATATATGACATGAAACATCTTATCTCTGCGCTGCCCAAGTGCTGCCCCGACAGCATAGTCACTAGCATCACACATAATCTCGAATGGCTGTGTCCAGTCTGGTGGCTGTACTATGGGGGCTGTTACTAGTTTTTCCTTCAGAACTTTGAATGCTTCAGTACATTTATCATTAAAGTCAAAGGGTCGGTTCTGTTCCAAAAGATGGCATATGGGGCTTGGTGATTTTTGAGAAATTTGCAATGAATCTTCGATAAAAACCAACATGCCCTAAAAAACTTCTAATGCCCTTGACAGTGGTCGACGGTGGCAGCTTTCCAATCACTTCAATCTTAGCCCTGTCGACTTCTATCCCACGGCAGCTAATCTTATGGCCAAGGACTATTCCTTCATCCACCATAAAGTGGCATTTTTCCCAATTTAGAACAAGATTAGCTTTTTCACATCTTTCAAGTACCTTTTGTAGATTGCCAAGGCAGCTCTCAAAATCGTCTCAAAGACGGAAAAATCATCCATAAAAATTTCCAGGAAGTCCTCTACCATGTCGGAGAATATGGCCATCATGCACCTTTGGAAGGTGGCAGGTGCATTACATAGTCCAAATGGCATCCTCCTAAACGCGTATGTTCCGTAGGGGCATGTAAAAGTCGTCTTTTCTTGATCCTCCGGTGCGATAGCAATTTGGTTGTAACCTGAGTAACCATCAAGAAAACAATAGTAAGGTTTACCCGCTAATCTATCAAGCATTTGATCAATAAAGGGTAAAGGAAAATGGTCCTTTCGGGTAGCTTTGTTAAGCTTCCGATAGTCCATACAAACCCTCCAACCGGTCACAGTCCTGGTTGGGATTAACTCATTGTTCTCATTGGTTATCACGGTCATTCCTCCTTTCTTAGGAACGCATTGCACCAGGCTCACCCATTTGTTGTCGGAGATGGCGTAAATAATACCAACATCTAACCACTTGATTATCTCTTTACGCACCACCTCTTTCATCGCATGATTTAGCCGCCTTTGGGCTTCAATAGTCGGCTTATGATCTTCTTCTAAAAGGATTTTGTGCATACATAACGCCGGACTAATGCCTTCAATGTCTGCTATCGTCCATCCAATCGCCTTTTTGTGCTGCCTTAGCATGTCGATTAGCTGCCGTTCCTATTCCTGTGGCAGCTTAGAAGAGATGATTACGGGCAGCGTGTCATTGGAACCAAGAAAAGCATATTTTAACTGCCCTGGCAGGGGCTTAAGTTCTAAGACAGGTGGTTCAACAGTAGATGGCTTTTGAATTAAATGGTTATCCGAAGTGTAATTCAAAGGTTCGAATAACTTACCTGGACGATTGCCTAACCAGTTTACGTCCTCCTGACCTTTAGTATCAAATGAATCGGATTCAGAGGAGTTGCTGTCGTCGGTGATGTTGTCGTTGCTGTCGTGACAGTCTTGTAGGTGGCTGCTGCAGCAGTGACCAAATTTAATATCGTGACAGCCCGACCTGATGCAGGGTTGATCAAGGGTAACATCAGTGATAGCCTTGCATTCCTCGTCCACATCAGCATGTTTCATTGCTTGGAGAACATTCAACTTAATCTCTTGATCGTTCACTCGCATGGTGAGTTCTTCTTTCTCCACATCAATCAGTGATCTTCCCGTGGCTAAGAAGGGTCGCCCAAGGATGACTGGTGCGTTTTCGTCTGCCTCACAATCTTAAACAAGAAAGTCAGCGGGAAAAATAAACTTATCCACTCTTATCAGAATATCTTCAATCTTTCCCTCTTGATGAACGTAAGAGCGGTCTGCCAGTTGCAAAGTTACTGTCTTGGGCCGCGCCTTTCCAATACCTAATTTCTGAAAAACAGACTTTGGCATTAAATTAACACTAGCACCAAGATCACAAAGTGCCTTACCTACGAATTTATTTCCGATTACACAAGGTATGATGAAGCTCCCCGGATCCTTCTTTTTCTGGGGTGGCTGCCGGTGAAGAATACTCATGCAACCTTCTGTCATCTTTACCGTTTCAAACTCCCCAAGTTTAGATTTTTTTGACATAGCATCCTTGAGAAATTTAGCATAACCAGGCATCTCCCTAACAGCATCTAACAATGGAATATTAATATGAACCTGCTTAAAAATATCATAAATCTTTTTAAGTTGAGATTCATGCTTAGCTTGCTGTATCCGTTGAGGAAAAGGAGGTGGGGGACGATAATCAGCAATACGTCCTTCCCACTGCATGCGAATCTGAGGACGAATATCATCGTTTTTCTCCTCTGTCGCTTCTGCTGTCGTGACAGGCTCATCGGCAGCAGTCTGTTTATCACCTGTCGGGGCAGCTTCCTCGGCAGGTGTATCCAGGGTAGGTTCCTTTACTGTTTCAGTTTATTTTTCCGGCTCTGGTAGTTTCTTCCCACTCCTAGTAGTAATTGCCTTACACTGCTCATGTGTGGGCGGTCTAGCATTTTCAGTATTGCTAGGGAATCCTCCATTCTACCTTGGCTTAATATGTTGGGAAACCTGACCCATTTGTGTCTCCAGAGATTTCAAAGTAGCTTCATGATTTGTCATCATCATCTCTGTTTTATCTATGAAATTCTCTGTCTTCTTGACAAACTGATTTATATTCTCCATATACGTACCGGTCTGAGACATAAAGGTGGCCAGAGTCTGTTCCAATATACTGCTCGTGGCAGGTGGTGGCTGTTGTTGCTGCTGCGGCGGCAGTTGCTGTCGCGTCAGCAATCTAGGTCCTCCCTGATTCTGATTATGGGCTTGAGGATTCAGGGCGTTGTTAGGATTACTCCAGGAAAATTTGGCTTGTAATTTCCAACATATTTCCCCTCTTCTATTTGTATTGGGCACTCATCCCGACTATGATCTCCCTCATAGATGGTACAAACTTCCTCAACAGCAAATCCTTGTAATTCATCCTCATTCAATAATCTTTTCATTGCTTTAGTAAGGAATGCTACCTGTGATTTTATAGTGCTGTCGGCCTCATAGTCCTTGACAGCAAGTACCCGCTTACCCCCTCTTCTAGCTGTCGAAAACTGCTCCTCATTCTTAGCTAGATTTTTCAAAACTTGTAATGCCTCGTCTGGATCTTTATCCAATAATAGTTCGTTTGCTGCAGAATCAATTCGAATGCGAGTTTGTAGGTTAGCAGCATTATAGAACTTAGTTACCTGATTCCAGACGGGGAATCCATGCATAGGGCAGTTCCAAAGAAAAGTAGTAAATCTGTCCCATGCCTCGTGCATTGGCTCGTCATCTTCCTGTTGAAAAGTAGCAATTTCATTACGTAATCGCTCAGATAAATGCGAAGAATTAAAACGAGATAAGAATTCACGAGATATATCTGCCCAAGTTACGATTGAGCCCGGCGTAAGTTTATTCCACCAAGTTTTAGCTCTGTCCCTCAATGAATGGGGAAATAACCGAAGCCTCAGTATCTCCGGATTAACTCCTGGTAGTCTAAACGAACCACAGATCTCCTGGAACGTCTTGAGATGCTCCCTAGCATCTTCTGTCACAGAACCACTAAACTGCCCGGCATTGTTGATCATACTAAACATGACAGGTTTGAGCTCGAAGTTATCAACTTCAATATCCGGCAGCGTGGTCTCCAGTTCTATATGATCGTTCAGCATGTAGTCACGACAGGACCGTCGTCCATCTGCCGCAGGCGGGTCGCCGACAGGCGTTACACCTCCTCCAGCGGGCTGGTTACGGGCCATCTTCTCTAGCTTTTCCTCAAGGTATTCGTTCCTGTCTAAAAGGTGGCGAAGTTGTTTCTTGAGATTGAAGGAACGTTCGATTTCCGGATCTAACTTATACTTAGGATCTTCCCCTCTTTTAGATCTGTGCATAAACAAGAAAACCTTGTGAAAAACAAGAGTTGAAAGTACTAACGAAAAATAGAAAAAGAAAAATAAAAACAAAAATAAAAACAAAAACGAAAAGTGCAATAAAAGAAAGGTGTAGTTATGTTGCCAATCCCCGGCAACGGCGCCAAAAACTTGTTGCGTGTAAAATAGTCTATCGCAATGGTAGTGCAAGTGTACACGACGCAAGTAGTAAAGTGATACGAAGTATCGGATATCGTCTCCACAGGGATTGGGCTAATAGCTTCACCTTATTTCACTGCACGAAGTAAAGAAAATAATTAAGAGAATTGTCACGAGAATAATAAGGTAAACGCAAATAAAAGAATTGAGATATCAAGATAGAGAGAATGGGCTGGTATTGAATTGCTTAGTAGTGCAGGTATTGCAATGCTTAGGAACTCTAGTTCTGTCGTCGTGCCCGTCGCGGCAACACCTGTCGCGGCGGCTGTCCGTTGGCTGTCGCGGCAGCGATCACACCAACTATGTACTTCAAGTTTGGCAAGAATCCCAGATCTGCCTTGGCCTATCCCTAGGTCCAAGTCTGTCGATGATCACGTCTTGATGATACCTCCCGGCGTGAATCGAAGGATGAACACCGATGTGTATGAATTCTTCCTTAGCCACTTAACCTTGCCCTATCCCTAGGCACAAGATAGTTCAACTATAAACTAGAGAACTTGCTCTTATTTCTTCCGTATACTTAACTCTCCCGATGCTAAGTAAATGGATAACCTCACAATGCTCTCCCGATGCTCTTGCAAGATATTAAAAACCAAAATAAGAGAACTTGAAGTTTATTTTATTGAACTTGGAAAATCCTAAAACAAAACAACCCTTGCAACTACTTTACAAAACAACCCCTGGCCCTAGGGGGAATTTAGAACATGTCGACGACGGGTAAACGGCGGAGGGGTTTGGTTGTCGGTTATGGGGTATTCTCTTTTCCTAGGTTAAAATCTATGCCCTTATATAAGCTTTGGGCTCAAGTATTCTAAGTTAACAAGGATTACAACTTTAATTAAAAGTAAGATTCTAATAAAGACTTAATCTCTAAGTATCTTACTTTTCAGCCGCCTCCTTGTTTCATGGGATTTCCTCTCCTTGAGCATTGGCTTGACATATCTTTTGATCCGGGGCTTGGAAAAATATATGGTTTTCACATGACAGACGAGCATAATTTTCTCTATCTATCGAGGTCCACTTTGCTTTTCCTCCGCTAACTTGTTGTCGTCCTCTGCTGTCACGGCAGCACCATGGCAGCATCGTCCTTTTTATCTGCTTGTCCGGTTCAGCTTTCCTGCTTCTCTGCCCTGCACCTGCCTTCTCCGTCAACTATGGCAGCAACCTGCAAAATAAGCCATTTTTTAGTAGAATTCGTGCCTTTTATATATTTGTGATGTTTTGCCGTAAACTAACCTAAATGCAATGAAATGATGCTTGAATGCAGCAGAAATATGGGTTAAAAAGGGTGTAAAAAATAGAACTTTTACACACTCAACAACATATGCAATGGCATAGGTGCAGCCATCGACATCTATCCCAACTGCTGCCAGTATATGCCCACCATAGGAACCCTTTAAGTGACATCCATCAAGACTAATAATTGGTTTGCATCTAACTTTCAATTCATCTTTGCATGCTTGCATACAAACATACATCCTCTAAAAAAGATGTTCATTTAAATAGCATATAGTAGTGGTCCCTCGATCGGTATGCCTTAGCTCAGCAAGATAGTCATATATCTTCACATATTGTTGCTTTTGACTTCTCATTATTTGCTCAAGAGCATAATTTCTGGTCCTTTGACATTTAGTGAGGGACACAAAAACAATGTGGTCCTTGTAAACATCTTTTATTAAATATGTGGGTGGATAGTTGTAATCTGCCAGAAACTTATAAAAGTATTTTATTGCAATTCATTTAGATGTCACATGCTTATTCTTAAGGTCTCTAGCACATCTATGTTGTAGAACAAATATTTTAATCTGTCATAATGTGTCTAATGGGTCACACCCTTATTTACATGCCACCACCAGTCTTCTTTTATCATTCTTCTTGAATTTGACATTATAGTTATTCATCCTTCCATATTAATTAATGGCTTCTTTTTTTTTAAAAAAATTATCAACAAACACTAAACCAGTTTCAAATCTAGGCTTAACCATATCAGTAATACTATTGAATTTAGGAAAATTTTTAACATCAAAGTCTGACTCATGCACACTGTTTAGTGAGTTAAATTTTTTACTCTCACTGTCACTCTCCACTCTAGTCCTAATTCTTAAATTAGATAATTCTACGCCACAATACTCTTTTTCAATTTCGTTTGTCACATTTTTAGTGCATGTCTCTTCTTCCACATCACCTACATCATTATCAGAATCATTTAACACAGGATCAAAATCATTAGACTCCTCAAACACAGAATCATAATCATTATCAGACTCCACAAATACATTCTCAGCATGTCCTAAATTAGGTTTCTCACTAATCTCAGGTTCATCATTCAAATCATTATGCCCTAACCCTAACTCGGGTTCATTAAAGTCATTATGCCCTACTTCAGGTTTATATTTAATTGATCCCTCAACTACATACACATTTAGGTAGTGGTCCCTATACATAGTATCTATCAAATTGAGGACATCTTGATCAGTATTTAACTCCCTGATTGTTCCTCTAGTTAGGTTATCTTTTTTTTTTCAATATAACTTGACTTGAGACCTCTATCATATACACCATATTAGTAAACTCAAGCATGTTCATTCCATCAATTCTACACCAGTCATAATAAGCAAAAAAAAAAAAATCTAGTATACCTAAAGGATTTTCTACAAAACAACCCCATGATGCATAATTTCTTTGCATAACTCTGATTGTATTTTTGAAGAACAATCAAGTAAATAAAACATACAAAAAATTACCATAAGCACATTACAATAATCAAACTTTAAAAGCAGTGCACATTAAACTATTAAACTGGATATATCATTACACATTAAAATAATAATCAAACTTCAAACAAACATTAAAATAATCAAACTAACATTAAAAGTGTACACCATGCACACACAATTCAAGGTCACTTTCATATTAAAGTGAACAGTACCACAACAAAACAAAGACACCTTTAAGCTTTACATACAATATCACTTTCCAAATCAAAATATTCATGTCACTTTTTCAGTACACTAAAACACAAAACTATACTTTAAATACTAAAACACACAAGCAAACACAGAACGAAGAATTAAGAATGAAAAGAAAATTTAATCCAATAAAAAAAAGTTAAACTTAAACCTAAAACAATCACCCAACGAAAACTCAAATTATGAGAACGAATTAAGAACGAAAAGAAACCTAAATAATGGAAGAATAAATATCATACCATAACGAACAGTTCCTTGCCTTCTCAATCGAAGTTTGCGATGATACATCCTTAAGTTTAATTTGTTGAAGAACTCACGAAAAACTCCTAAATCAATGAACGAAAAAACCTTAAATCAATGAAAGATAAAACTCAATTTCTCTACACCCTAGACCATTTTCTCTTAAAGATTTTTTTCTTTAAATTAACTAATATTTGGTTTAGGGATTGATTATGGATAATGAACTATTGTTTGTTTAAGTATATTCAAAACACACCGTTTTAACGTGGATGCCATGTTGCTACCCTACTCAGCAGGTTAACGTCTAGTTAAGGCGTCCGTCAATTTGTTAATAAAATGGGATCAGTTTGTATGTAACGATTAGTCAAGAGACCAATTGTAACTTCTGATAGTCAAGGAAAGCAAAAAATAATTAGAGCATAGTCGGGGACTATTTATGTATTTTACCCTATTAAAAGTACATGATAATCAAAAAACAATAATTAGTTAATAAAATTATCATCCATTAAATGTACTAATTTTAAATAATTTTTTAGGAATATTTTTTAATAGTCTTAAAGTGATTATAAGGTAGTATCTGTTAATAGATATTTTTAACTCTTTTACAATATACACTCCTCGTCCACAAAACGATTTAGACTCAGGTGTCCTAGGATGAACATCATCCACTTTTCCACTGAGATTACTTGTTGGGTTTTTTTATACACATTGCGTAAAAAGAAAGACAAAAGTTTGCATATTTAATCTTTAAAAAATAAAATTTAAATCTCTAAGCCTAAAATCTAAACATTAAAGTCTAAATTTAAATTAATAACCTTAAATTCTAAAGGCTCAAAGGTGCCATTAGTCTTTAAAGTATACACTTTGTACCACGTTATCCCATAAAAAAATTTCTGGACATTTTACTTCCTAAACTTTAAATCGTTATCTATGTTGCTCAATTTTTTTAACTTCTGTCATGAAAAAAAAATTAGAGAACCGGCACACGCCACTTTTAAGAAATAAAATATGATTGGGTTTAATAGGCGTGGGTAATTTGCATCTCAAGTCTCACATATTTTATTGTTGTTCAGTTTAATCTCTATTTTTTATTTAATTTGAAATTTACGTCAATTTAGTTTTAATTTTTATAAAATAGGTTAATGACATATTAAGTATCTTAAATTTAATTTTATTCAATTTAATCCCTAAAAAGATTTAATTAAAATATATATAAAAAATAAAATTATAGTATTATTAAAAGTCCCCTCCCCTTTAGCTCTCTCATGTTTTTTCCTCCATTTTTAAACTCTTATGATTCTTCACGCCATTGTCACTGTTGCGGTGAATTAAATTTAGTCTTGAATATTCAAAATTTAACAACTCTAAATCTTGGATTTGAACAATTAAGTCGGACCCAAATTATAACTAGAGCATCTCCTACACTTAAACTTATTGCTCAATGTTGAAATTTTTAGAATGATATCTCTAACCTCACACCCAGGAAACCTAATATCAATTTCTTCTCCCTCTCTCACTTTCTTTGCTTTCTGATTTTCATTTGATTTCTTTATTTTGCATTTTTGTTTGGGTGTGGATTTGACTGGGTTATAGTTGGTTTAAGGGATTTTGAGTTGGTGATGGCTTGAATGTAGTTCAGGAAATCAAGGTACTTATTCGATTTAATTTAAAAGAAGGTTTAAGTACAATACAGTGACGGACTAAATGGAAGTTGAATGGCATGTGGTAGTTTAGCTATTGAGGAGGAATGATCTTGATTTAGTTTTATCTTGAAAAACAAATGTGGATGTCATGAATCATGATGAAATAGCGATGATGATTGCAGTCATGGGTTTAGATCATGAGATAGATAAAAAAGATTCTATTGAAGTAGAAAAACAAAGAAATGGTTTTAATGTACAAAGTATATACGGTTTAATGTACTTTTTATTTTATTATTTTATGTTATAATAAAAATATAGAATTTAGTTTAATATTGTTTATAATACTATATAAGGTTTAATGTACTTTTTATTTTATTATTTTTGTTATAATTAAAATATAGATTTCAGTTTAATATTATAATATTTTTAATTATTTTTATCTAATAAATTATGAAATTTAGAAATATTTTAATATTATAAAATAATATTGTATTAAATATAAAAAATAAAGATAAATAGAGGCTAATTTTAGATAAAATAAAAATTTTAAGGATTAAATTTAACAAAAAAATAAAAATATAATAGACTTAACAAGTAATTTACCCTTTTAATTATTGGCATCCACTTTTTTTAGATTTTACGTGACTCTTGGATCATAGTCATACTCTGATTGATAAAATATTTTTAATGAATATTAAAAAATGAGACAACAAAGTTAAAAGATTTAAAATTCAAGGGACAAAACCTGCCAAAAAATTCTCTTGCAACTCAACATAATATATATATTAGAAGTTAATAGTGTCTTTAAGCCAATTCTAAACTTTAATCTAAATCCTTAATTCTAAAATAAAAGTTAATGTAATTTAAAAATTACACTGTATATTAAAGAATTGTTTATATTATTTTTTCCTAAAAGGGTTGAAAAACAAATGACAGTAAATTGATTTGTGCATAACTGGCATCTTGAGCCACGTATTTGTTTTCTTTTAAATAATTAAATATTTATATCTAATAAAATATAATTTTAAAGGATAAAATATATCACATGTCATTAATAATAGGTTATTAACAAATAAATTATTTTTGTAATAAACATACAATTTTTCTTTTAAGAGTAATAATTTAGTTATTTAATTAAAGTTTTGTGACAAATAAATTACTTAATTATTGGTTTAATAACAATTATGTTCATTTTCTTTTAAAAGTAACAATTTAGTTATTTAATTAAAATTTTGTGAC
Source organism: Hibiscus tridactylites (assembly GCA_958450335.1). Lineage (NCBI taxonomy): Eukaryota > Viridiplantae > Streptophyta > Magnoliopsida > Malvales > Malvaceae > Hibiscus > Hibiscus tridactylites. The sequence goes on along the minus strand of OY288274.1, from coordinate 70,777,034 downwards.
AATCAGGTCACTTTATTATTAAAATTGAAACATACAACTTGATATAATAATGATTTTAATCTTCAAAATTTATTCATTTTTATTAATTTAGTTTTAATTCAAAAATAATTTAATAAATTTAACATTTCATATTTTAAAATTTCACTAATGAAGTGACTATCTCTACTAATAGACAACACTAAATTCATAATGGATTTGTTTCATTAAATTTAACATTATATTATTCCAGGGATTAAAATTGCTATTATACCATACCATGTTTCAATTTTAATCACAAATCAACATGTCGGTCACAAATTTAATTAAGTAACTAAATTGTTACTTTCAGAAGAATAATAACTTCTTTATTACTAAATCTATAAATAGAGGGCCTCTATTGTAGTTTATCCAGTTTTAAATTAGATCGGAGTGAGAGACACAAAAATAAAAATCTTCTTCCCCAAAATTGACCGAAGCCTCACTCTTCACTGCACAATCCATAAATAAACTAAAAAACAAACATTTTACTTCTCAATCCATGGCTTCTTTACAAGCTTCCCTTCCTGCGATTTCGGCAATACGCTCCAGCTTCTCTTCAACTTCTTTGACGGGAGTTTCTTTCATTAGGCTGCCGGAATGTAACCGGAGGAGCTCCGGTCACCGGATAAGCCGTCCTAGAACGTCGTTTACAGCTATGGTTCAGCAAACGGTGGAAGGAGGAGCTCCGGCTACTTATGCTAAAGAGATGGAACGACTTTCTGCTAAGGAATCCCTTCTGCTTGCTGTGAGTTTCTTATATATATATAGTTTTAATTATTAATAGGTTTTGTAGTTATTGAAATCGGCAGACAAAATGGTTGATTTGAAATTTGTGAGTTGCTTTTTAGTTAAGGCCAAATCTTGGATTCTAGATAAAAAAAATACTGCCTCAATTAGAAGTCAAAGCAGTCAGTTTAGGTGTTTAGATTCGTCTAGGAATTGCCTTTTTATCTTTTCAGGACCTATAATAATTTTAGTTCATTTTGAGTGTTATATCAAGTATGTACATGCATTTTTTTTATGTGCCTTTATGCCTGGCCCTTTAATCTTAACTTGGATGAATGTTCTTTCAGTTTAAAGATGCCGGGGGTTTTGAGGCTTTGATATCGGGAAAAACAACAGATTTGCAACGCATTGATGTGAACGAAAGGATAACCGGTCTTGAGAGGCTCAATCCATCACCAAGGCCGACAACGTAGGAGCTTAGTCAAAGAACAAATTTTTGCATGTTCGTTTTTTCCATAAGACTTATTTGTTTATATAGCTTTCCAGGTCTCCCTTTCTGGAGGGTCTATGGAACTTTGAGTGGTTTGGATCTGGAAGCCCAGGACTTTTTGCTGCTAGAGTCATATTTGAGTGAGTGTCTTCTGAAAGCTGGTGGTCTCCATTTTTTCTAAATGATTTCCAGCTGATCTTATTGCTGTTCCCTTGTACTTTGCAGGAGATTTCCTACGACACTGGCAGGATTGTCAAAAATGAATCTGCTTCTTAAGGATGGATATGCAAAGGTTACAGCACATGTAAAGCTGCTTAACTCGGTAAATATTTCCAAACCAACTTTACATGCTCTTCTACACATAAATATCACTTGTCATAAAGCATCAGCATGAGCTTCCATATGAATGCTTGCCTTGAATATGCATGTTCAGCTGTCGTCTTCATTTAATCATACATAACACCTGCGTTACCAGACTCTTCATTTTTCCTAAAGAACCCGTCTTTGACACTTCTGTCCCACACATATTCGGATATGAGATGATACTCCAAATATTTGGAAAAACTTAGAACCTTTGAGGTACCCATGTTGGACACATACTTGTAATCAACACACACCCTCAAGTCCAGTTACATAACATATAATTACTGCTTTCATGCATAAGTCAGATGTGAGTTAAATCATATTGATTTAAACAATTCTAGTAAAACATTGTTTTAGCAAACCTCATTACTCTGTGGTCTCCTCTCTCTCTCTCTCTCTCTCTCTCTCACTGGCTTTGCACTGGCTGCCCCATGGAGCTATTCATTCTGCTAGTTTCTCATATGTATCATCACTAGCTTGTATTACCTATAATTTACAATTATCTAACTTACTGTATGAATTTTGACTGAAATTATTCTTTGAATAAACGACTTTCTTAAAGATAGAGTTAATTAGAAGTTGAACAGCCACTTTTAAACTTTTTTCTAATTGTATTTATTCGAGTGCTAGGAAGAGTTCTTATTATTGCAAAAATTTGAAGTGATCTAAGGTTATACTTGGTGCAATGCAGATAGAAACCAAGTTTGTTCTTTCAACCAAGGTGTCTGTGGAGGGACCACTACGAATGAAAGAAGAATATGTTGAGGGGATATTTGAATCACCAACTATTGTTGAGGAAACAATACCAGAGCAGTTGAAAGCTGCATATAGTCAGGCTCTTGCTACTGCCCAGCAACTTCCAGTTCCTATTAGGGATGCTGTGGCCAATGGACTGCGAGTTCCTCTGAGTAAGCATTCAATGTTTCAAATTTCCTTTAAGATGATATAGCTGATAGAAATATAGACTGCAAATGTACATTATTGTAGGGGTGTGCAAAATAAACCGTAACCGTTAACCGGTATAACTATTAAATTTTACTGGTTAATTAACCTACTGTTAAAGCTTAAACGGTTACGGTTAACCAACCGTTAAAAATGATGGTTAATGGCTAACCGTTATGAAATTATTTAGACTTAAAATAAAGTTTGTGGTTAGAAATTCTTTATTTAAGTATTTTTTTTTCTGAAAATTTTAATACAATATTTATCAAAGAGATAATTTCATTATTCTCCAAAAAATTAGTGAACATTTAAAAAAAATTGTGATAGGTTACAGGTTAATCTGGAACTATTAAGTAGCGGTTAACCGTTTAAAAATTTAATGGTAGGTTACGGTTTAATAACCGCTATGCTAAATGGTTATGGTTAACCAACCGTTTATGCAAAATGGTTACGGTTAACCAACCGTTTATGCTAAATGGTACGGTTAACCTACCATGAACACCCCTACATTATTGCACATGACCAAGTTGAAATTAACACTGAAACGTACTTCAAATCTAATCTAAGCTGACATTATCAGACACAGTATGCTTGTATATGTTCTTCTGAACAAATATTGAATCCCACAGCTGATCTGCATGGATATTAGGCATTAATGACTCTTTTGGCACCTATGAGATGACATTCTCAGCAATAGTACCATAGACATGCTCTGAAGTATATGAAAAGTATTGAAATATCCCTTCATTTTTGCCATTTCTGATGGCATAAAGTGTGGTGATTAGCCTTTGAAGGTTCTTACTAAAGTTATTATAGATGGCTCATTTTTTTCGCAAAGTGAAACTTGTTGATTATTTAGAAATATTTTTAGAGGTTGCTATATACAAAATAGGAAATTTTCTTTTTAGAGAGCAAAGATCATGGGAATAAAAAAAATACTAAACTGCATCTCAATATTTTTATGTACACTTCTAACAGAGGTTATTCGGAAGATGATCTGGCTTTGTTTCTGCAGCAGCATAAGAAGGCCAGATATGCTGATAATAAAAATGAAAAACAAGCTTGTGCAGTTTTATTGTGGATTATCAAAAAGGAACAATGAATTTTATTGGTTAATTCGTACCATGTAAGGAAAGACATTACCAGCTAATTGTGATGATTACCATCTCACTTCTTTTCTTTTTGTTTGATTTATCAACACTCCGCTTCTTGGGTATTGCCCAATTGAGAAGCTGAACTTGGTACAAATATATAAAAATTGTTACTTATGTGAAAAGAATAGAATCAGTTCCACAAACGGATGTTGTTCCAATTTTTGCCATCACTTCTGACTTTGGCACCAATTTTGCAAGTTTGTCTCATGTGGATGATTAATGTGCAAACGGTAAAGTTTACAGAGAAGGGAGCAATTAACTCCATGGCTTTGGATAACTCGTATATCTTTTCTGTTTGGTACTCAACCATTTCATGAATCTAAGCAGAAGTTTCTGTGTTTCTAGGCGGGACATTCCAGAGACTGTTCATGATTTCTTATTTGGATGAAGAGATCCTTGTAAGTTTATATGTAGCTTTTCCTCTGTTTCTATTTGTTTTAGAATTATCTATACACTTTTTGGCCTTCACATTGTTTTCTAGATACTTCATTGTGCCACATGGATGTAATTAGAAATTAATGCACTGACCAAAGGTCTGAAATGGTCAGTTCGTGGCTTGAGAAAAGGGGACTTATACCATTGATTTCTTTTATTTTGAGGAGCTAAAAATGGTTTCTTATTGTAACCCTAGTGTATCATATCCATACTTTATATTAGCTATGTGATTAACTCTTCATGTTTTCTTCTTTTTCGGTCCACATTTTTATTACGACTTTTCTCTTGATCTTCATTCACCTCCCAATGATCTTCTGCTCCTTCGGTCAAGTTTGTATGAACTGTATTGTACCACTTGGTATTATATGTAGGTACTGTTCCTACTTCCTGGTCATGCCTTAGCAAAAGGACTTGTTAGACAATATAGGTTTAGAACATTACGATTAATGCAATAACTTGCATCAGTTTGTTGCTAAACTTCCCATGCTTGTCACCCAAGCTTAAGATCGTACACACCTACGTTACTTGGACTATGTAATCTGTAGGATACTGATACTTGTTTGACACATTTATGTTCAATTTTGTTCCAAGTTTTCTCATATGTTTTGAGTCATATCTTGTACACCTCTATGTGATGAATTGACGTGTCGGAATCTTGGTTAAGGTATTTATATAAATTTCGAATTGGTTAATAATTTTCATTATAAAAATTCCATTGCATTAATTGGTATGGCTAAAGCAATCAGCATTATTGTTTTGCATGATGGCAGATAATAAGGGACACTGCTGGAATACCTGAAGTTCTTACTAGGTTGGAGGCATCCTCATCTAGCATGTTGGAAACGAACCCTGAATATGAGAGCTAAGGAGTCCCGGGCATGTGTTTTGGTTTTTATTTCAGATAATTTTGTTCAAAATGATTACGTTTTAAAAGAAAATGTACATTGTAGTAAAATTCTTAAATATTTGTAATAGTTTTGAGCCCATCCATGAGTCGGGTTGGGTCTTTTCTTGGTTTTATGTAACAACTACAGTCAGATTCAGTCGGTTCAATTTTTGGTCAAACATTTTAATTTTGGTCTCCATACCTACTTGTAGTTTGTGAATACTTGTGTCCAAACATATTATACGAGTAGGTCGAAAAATTAAAAGAGAATTTGTTTCTGGGGGTAAATATTAGTTTATTTACCTAGAGGTGGCAAATGAGTCTGGTTTAGGTCGGGAATTTTTGGATTTGATTACATTTGGCTTAGGTTTGAGTGGATTGAGTTTGGTTCGGTTTTAGTTTGGGTCTATAATAATTTGAGACAAGTATTGCGTCGGGCCAGGTCAATATTGGGTCGGTTGAGATTGAGTTAGATATTTTTGAGTCGGTCGATTTTAGGTCAATCGGAGGTTGGTCGATTCTTTATTCATGTCAACCTTTGGCTCTACGGGTTAAGTTGAATTCAATCAAAGTATATATAAATATTGATATATTCTTGTAAAAAACACATTTTTCTCATTGTCAATTATCATATAGGTTATTTTTGTTTCAAAAGATGAATGATATATTTTTTATGCAAAACTCATTTTAACTAGAAAAGTCATTTTTTTTCCTTTTAGTTAACCTTATAACAATTCCATACATATTATTATATATATTTGTCAATAAATCAGTAAAATTTGTTTGGTCAAATCGGGATTTAGGTAAAAATTTTGGGTGAAAATTGGGAAAAAAATCAATTTGGATTACCTTTGATTTGGGTAAAAATTAGTTTAGGTTCATATCGGTTCAAATAAAATTGAGGTCAATTTTTGGGTTGGTTCGGTTTATTTTAGGTTTCAGATCGAGTTTAGTTTATCATGTTCGGATCGATATCAAATATCAGTTCGGGTCTCGAGTCAAGTCCTATTTTAATGTCTGAAAGTTGGATAGAGTGGACTTTAGCCATGTTCGGTAAACAACTGTTTGAGTCAAAATTAGATATTTGAGCTAAAATTAGAGGCTTGACAAGTCAAACCCCTAATTTGAATATTTGGTGAGTAACGGATTAGAATATCGGATTGAGGTGAAACCTCTAATTAAAAAAAAACAGCTAATAGGAGCTTTTCGAAATTAGAGATTTTGACATAAGAGTTATAAAGACTCTTTTACCCTTAACGATTATAAAAAATTTCCAAATAAACCTTAATTTAACCTTTTTTATTTTTATTCTTCACCCTCACGTATTTATATTGTGACATTTGTAAACTAATATTTTTTGTTTTTTATTATTCTCATGCATTTATACTTGTATTAAAAATGATTATATAAATAATAAATTTATAATTTTTTAATTTAACATTTAACCTCAATAATTAATTAAATTGTATTAAAAATATTATATAAATAATAAATTAATATAAACATCATTCAAATATGCTTAGTAATGTTATATTAAAAAAATTATTTTTTATTATCTAATTAATATTAATAGTTATAAAATATTGATAACTAATAAAGTATTCAAACAAGTATGTAATATAATCATGCCCTTAGATGTCATTTTGCATGTTTAAATAATTAAACAACCACCAGTTAACTTTACCAAACACTTTATACAATCAACTAATACAATCCGTCAGTCAAACCAACTAATGCAATCAACTATCAACTAATGTAATATGCTAATTACCAAACTTGACTTTTATGTCATAATTATATCGCCCGTAATTTTTATGAAATACAAGATGCTCATTGAATGATAAAAAAACTAAATTACAACTTCAAATATTTAAGAATATTTGTGCATTTTCTTCTATCTCAAACAAAGGAGTTGTGGTTTCATTCATTCTTTATGGATATGCTAAACAAAAAAAAAAAAAAAAGACGATGCATCATTGGGATTTTTATTTTTAAGACTTTTCTATTTTATTTTGAACGAGTCAAGATAATAGGATGAACAACAAGAGTTTTGTGCCATAAAACTTTGTATCACACATTTAATAAATTTTATTTTATTTAGGCTTATAGGTTAAATTAACTCCCAACGAAAAATAAAAAAAATCAATTAATTCTTTATAAAATTTTTGTACTAAATTTAACCTTCACAATTCAAATTGTGATTAATCAGATTCTCAAAATTTAAATTATAATTAATTTAGCTCTCTCGTATTGTTGACCGTTAACTCACATACAATTTTTAAGACGATGACACATGGCACACTATGGTAGTGTCATGTCACAAAACCGTAAAAATCATCAACAAAAATTAAAAATTATAAAATAAATTAAAAGTATAAAAAATATTTTTTTATTTAAAACCTTAAAAATATAAAAATAATTGTTTAAAAATTTAAAATGAAAAAAATTGTATGAAAAATATTTTTCACAGACCTCAATATACATACAAGCTATTTGTATAAAATGAAATAATATTTGTAACAATTATACATAAAACTACTCGTATAAAATTATAAAAAAAAATTCACAGACTTCGGTCTTTGGTGTAACATGAAGAAACAAAATATTTGAAACCGTAAAAATCATAAAATATACAGAGTGCGATTATACATACATATTTAGTAGAATATGAGACAGTTGTAGTTATAATATTTTTCATAATTTTTAAAGGCATCGTCATCGTCACCGTAAAAATCATAAAATTTACATAGTGCGATTATACATACACATTTTATAGAGTGCAACATGTCATCGTCTTAATATTTTTTATATTTTTTATTACTTTTAACTTTATTTAGAATTTTTTGAATTTTTTAAAATTTGTATTGTCATGACACTTTTAGAGTGTGTCACATTTCATCATCTTATTGGTGGCCAATGAGTTAACATTTAAAATTGATTACGAAAGGGCTAAATTGAGTGCGATTTGAATTATGATGGCTAAATTGGTTACAAAAAATTTAAAAGGGCTTAATTATTTTTATTTTTATTTTTTAGGGCTAGTTTGACCTTTAAGCCTTCTATTTATTTTAAAGGCATAAGGTAAAAAATAGCCCTCAACGTCTGAAATTTTGGTCACGTTGACCCCTATTCTTTTTTGGTGCAAACAAACACTTAACTTTTAGTTTTCAATCAAATTCCATCCTCGTTCGATGGAAATTGTCAATCAGCAAACGTCGATTGTTTGAGGCTGACATGACGTTCAAACGTTGCATGCGAAGATGACGTGACATCACTGCCATGTAAAAAAAAATACTTTTTTATTTTTAAGAAATGACATCCACTAAAAAGATGACACATTGCATCTTTATATTGGCTTGATTTTAAACAAACCAAAATTATGCTTTAAGAGAGCTTGAAATCAACTTATTGGGAATGAAGAACACCCCAATCCACCAGGCCAAGTCACTCATTTGGTATATACTATTGTAGAAATTTTATTTAATATGATTTTCTAATTTCAAATAAGTAATTAAAACAATGATTAAAATTAAGACAGAACACGGGGTAAAGACAAACGATCACTAATTTGGATGAGTTATAATTTGTAAAATCTGTTAAAGTTGTAGACTAAAGCTATGACTTTCTTTGCATCTAACACTAATTTGGATGCAGTTAATACTAGAATGATCTGGAACGAGTTGCAAATCAAAAGGGATAAAGTTGGATGGCAACATTTGGTATGGTTTCCTCAACATGTGCTTAAACACGCAGTCATCACATGGCTTGCTATTCTTAGGCGTTTTTCAACCAAGGATAGACTTTGAAATTGAAGGACTGTACCTAATGCCCTCTGTGTGTTGTGTAGTGAAACATAAGAATTGCACACCCATCTGTTTACAGATCACCTTAATGAGTTGGAAAGAAATTTTCTCATTAAGTGGCATGGTGCGGATTATTGCTGCCTCGGAGGATGAGATTGTGTGGGCTACCAATCACATGAAGGGGAGATCTCTATGCTCGTATGTGCTTCGAATTTCATGGAATGCAATTATTTATCTTTTTTGGGGGAAGAACGTAACCGTCGACAATTTAGAGCTGAGTCTCGGACTGTTGCGATAATTGCCGATGTTATTAGAGGAATTTTTAGGATATGACTATCACAGAGATGTACGGGAAGAGCTTCACTTGTAAATAATCTTCTTTGAATATCTTGGGGCGGTATCGGGCTATTGATGTAGCAACATTTCCTTACTTGGATAATCAAACACACAAATTATCCAAAAACACAAACAAACTATCACCCCTATTTCTTCTCCAAATTACATGAACCCTAATTTTTTTTACCACTCAATAGAAATTAATTTCTCTCAATTCTAGAGTTTCAATTAGAAAATATTGTAGGTCGATACAAGGTGAGGAAATAAGTGTGAAAGAATTTTTTTTTCTACTCCGTCAATATAAAAGCTGATTTCTTTAAATATCTGTTGTTTCTCGGCGAGATTTCGTGTAACACCCCAAAATCCGGTCTAGTCGGAATTAGGTTATGGTGTCCGGAAATCTTATATTGATACGATCTGAATATTGTATCGGCTTGTTAATTAATTGATATTGGACCCTAATTGAGTTAAACTATCGAGTTCGGGTCTTATTAAATTCATTAAAAGCTTTATAGTGACTAAATTATAGCTCTTGGAAAGTTTGAGAGCAAAACCATAAAGTATTGAGAGTTGAGGGACTAAACTTATGATTAACCCCTCCTCCTTTATAATTTCTATACGTGGAATCACCGAGAGAGCTTACTTCATTGAAGGGAAAGCTTCTCAAATTAATAGCTATTGAATAGCTATATTGGAGTCTTACCCGAGACAAACTAAACATGTAACACCCCCTTTCCGGCCTGGTCGAGAAACGGGTCGGAGCGTGTCACCGATGAGCAATACGACAATCGATGCGATAAATTTCAGTTTTATTCCCAACACATAATAAATATTATACAAACAAAACTTTATCAATATACAATTAATCCATTTCATTCACAAGAAGGCCTCATTAAACCGTTTAAGACCAATTTATAACTTTTACGAGTTTAGGGGGCAAATCTGTAAAAACTGAAAAATAAAAGGTCTCTTAATGCAACAAACGATAACACTATGAAATTCAGTACATTACTAACCAGCTTGTAAATTTTTCATGCCATTTGGAGATCATTAACCCATCCCATTTAACCTTACCATTTTCAGTGACTAATTTATAAAGCTAACAACCTGTTCAATGAGCTTTTAACGAACTTATTAACCCCGTATCAAAACACCCCAAGCGGTTTCGAAACAAGTGGACATTGATAAGCTTATGTTGACTTTTCCCTTTAGACCATATCGATACAAGCTTGACCCGTATCGAAACGAATTGACCACCTTTGACTTTGTCTTTGACTCGTTTCGATACGCTATGAACTCGTATCGAAACGTTGGTCTCCAGAGACAAAAATGTTCCGAAAGAGCCTAATTTCGTTTCAATACACCCTTACCCTTAGGTTCAATGTTGTACACCCGTACCGAAACGACATCACCCGTTTCGATACGATCTGGCCTGTAATGACAGATTTTAGCTGGTTTTTATTCAATTTAACCTATCGAACGATGTCCAAATGCAACCAAACTTTACACAAAACTTTTCAATGGCATAAACTACTAGCATGCCAAAATTCGTGATCAAACAAATACGTTAACTATGTTTTTACCTTTTTGAGCCATGTATGCTATTTTCCATCCATTTTAAACTTCACCAAAAGGGCATTTTAAGCTATAAAACTTATTACAACTTTGGCAATGCACCACACAACAAAATAGGCACTAATGACTAGTTCAACTACTTTGCCACCTTCCTAGGAGTTCAAAAGTCAAAAACACATTACTTTAGGCTTGTAGTGACTTGTCTTGCTTGCTGATTTCGATCTTCCGACATACAAACCTTGTAACCCCCTTAGCCCGGCCTAGACGCCCGACCCGAACTAAGAATATTACACAGGGAAAACCAAAGCCAACTCGTTAAAGCTGACTTCGATTAACAACCCTATTTTTTTCTTTTTATCTTCTCTAGATGCACATTAAAGTTCTATGCGTTAATTAAACTCTTAGAAAGAAACGTCACATCAATCGGAGCTCGTTTAGGGGTTCAATTGTATACATTTAACTTCTAGGGACTAAACTATAATTTATGAAAATTACAAAGATTAATCCAATTTTAAGATTACCAATCCTTAGTTAGTCATGTAACATGCTTCCATGTCAAATTCCATCACAAACCAATAATCCAAACTTGACTAATTGAACATACAACATTCAGGGACCAAAATGTAACATTTCATAACTTTAATGAATACTTTCAACTGAAAATAACGGTCTGGTATCGGTACACTTAAGCCTGTATTGATACACGTGAAGGAAGTAGCCAAAGTTGGGGAAAAGGTATCAATACACTTCCACGCGTATCGGTACGACCTTCAAACTTTGCACAAGCGTATCGATACATGGGCAATTTGTATCGATACCCCTGTGTTGATTTGCTTGAGAAAAGCCTTCGAGTATCGATACTCAATCTCGAGTATCGATACGCATACAATAAAGACACCTCATACAGACCTCAAATCACATTTATCAACAACTATACATGTCCAAAACATCCCTACAAGGTCTAACAAACATTTCCAACATACATGCATCATCACACAACCAAAGACATGCAATAGACATGACACTTCATGAAGATTAGAGAGCTATATAAGCATGCTTTTAAACACAACCCATAGCATACCCAAACACCAAAAATATAAGTCCATAAACCATATAAAGGCCAATTACATGTCTCAAAACTCAACAAAACATGCTCAGGATGTCCCACATCACCAAAACATACAAAAAGTGGAAATCCCTCCCATTGCCTCTTATTACACTAAATTAAAACCACATACATTGCTTCGCCAAAACACTTGGATATCCTTTGCTTGCTTGCTGCAAAAAATGCTCAATTCTGTGTATTGATGAAACAAATGAGCGTAAGCATAAAGCTTAGTGAGGACCGCTATAACACCAAAACATTCATCAATGCATTTTATAAAACCAAAACATCATTGTTTGTAAACACATGCCTTCCTTTAAACCATGCACTTTAAAACACATTTCCTCCTTCAAAACCACATGCTCATAACATTATGGATTACAACAACAAAACCTTTGCTCATGCTTAAACCAAGCATTACATGCATTCAAGCATAAATCTCAAGCATCACATGCTTTCCCAAAATAAGCATTCATCATTAACTCATTACTCAATGTCATTATATTGGCCCGCAAGTGATCCATAACAAGAACATATCAAAACACAACACAATTGACACAATCAGATACGCGGATTACAAGCGTTGTCCCAAACGCTTCATACACCTTACCGGACACTCAAGGCTCACACACGGGATTAGACCATCATCCGTTGTGACACCCGTGGTGGAGTTTAACGGTACAATCACAACCCCTCAACACCACTCATCGGTAGTTGGATAATTCCACTAACGAGAGCATGGGACACAACCACAAGATCCACACACGGGATTAGACCATCAACCGTTGTGACCTTAATCTGAATTGTTAGGGTACTTGGATGGAGTGTACGGTACAATCACAACCCCTCGACATCCAAGGTGACTTTATTCACGGTGCACCCAATCCTATAACCGGCTAACTATATCCGATTAAAGTAACCCAAACCATTTTCCATCACTTGCCAATATAATCATTATTCAACAACATTTCACTGTTTTATCAAAGCATAAACCACAATGCCATTTTTCACAAGCAATAACATGCTTAAAACCAATTATATCATTCATATAAACTCAAGGATCACTTACCATGTGCACCCTTAACAAAATGGCATTTAAAACCAGCAACATCATTGCTTAAAACATGCTTTAAAACAGTAATCAAAACACATTTAATTCAAGTGCATTTTATACCAAAACATAGCACAATCCGAGAGAGACTTCCGATTTACTTACTCTTGAGCTTAGCTAAGTGTTTCAAACATACACTAAGCTCCCAAAACCATGTTCAAAACGTTTCAAAGATGGAAAACTCTTTTCCATTCACCGATACGCGAAACTTCACTTGCCGACGCGAATATCACTCACCCGAAGCTCCCAAAAACGCTTCGCTTGCTTCTGGATCAATGTCCCCTGTTTTTAGAGCATCAAAAACAGATATCCAATGCATTAAAATGCATCCTAACACCAGCAACTAAACACAAACTCGTTGCCCAACAAAACTACATTAATCTACCCCTCTGAAACAACCAAAAACTCATTCGATTGCTTCCTAAACCAAGCCCAGCCAACAATCATCACTTCCAACCATTAATATTCATCAAAACACATAAAAAATAACCTAAACCCCTCCTTATACCTCCAGCAACCACTTCACCATCAAATCACTTCAAAAACTCAATTAAAAATATCATAAAACTCAAAGATCTCATGGATTTCGAGATATATATCATCAAATCACTTTTTCAACATCAAGATTAACTTAAAACTTGATTATAATCCATCTAAAACAGAGCTCATCAACAACACTCCGAAAATCAAGAATTAAACCTTTATTTTGCAAGATTTTGACATTAAATCAAAACTATAATCGAAACTCAGTTAAAAACAACAATTAGGAGTAAAAAATATTGGGAATTTCAATAAAGAACCTAGATTAGAGGTTGAGAAAGAGATTTACCTCAAATCCTTACTTTTCTTAATGTTTGACAAGTTTTTGCTTCACAAATCTCGATGAAATTGAAGAGAATTCTTGGAAATGGATGAGAAATCAAAGAGAGAGTGTTTGGGAGAAAAGAAATATGGAGAAAAGGTTTTAGAAATGGGTTTTGCTGAAATGAGGATTGGAAATTTAGTTACGTAAAATGAAACTTCTCAAATTACAATTTTATTAATTAAAATAAAAATTGCCTCATCTTTTGAAATTTGCATTTTCCATAGTTTTAAAACTTTACATTTTGGTCACTACCCAAAATGTACCGCTTCCAAAACACATTTTGTAAAATTGATTTGACCAGCCTCTTAAAATGATTTTAGAGGATTTTAGCAATTTTTTTCATATTTGTATCCTATCTCGAACCTTGATCTCCCTAAAGCACCTAATATGATTTGAACCGTTCCCAACCAGCCCGATCCGATGTCTAAAACATCTAGGCCCAAAACCAGGGCGTTACAATTCTCTCCTACTTAGGAAATTTTGTCCTCAAAATTTTTACTTGAAGGAAAAAGATGACGGAACTGCTTCAACATGTCCGCCTTGCTTTCCCATGTGGCCTCCTCAACTCCTCGTTGTTGCCACAACACCTTCACAAGCTCTATCGTCTTGCCACGAAGAACTTTGCAGCTCGAATCAATGATCTTCACCGGTTCCTCGTCTTAAGACAAATCCGGATTCAACTATATCTCCTCAACAAGCATCACATGCGAAGGATCCAATCTATACCTCCGCAACATCGAAACATGAAACACATCATGAATCATTTCCAACTCGGGAGGCAACCTCAACCGATAAGCCACAGGAACAATACGCTCCACAACCTCATATAGCCCAATAAAACTCGAGCTAAGCTTACCTTTCCACCCAAACCTCATCACCTTCTTCCAAGGCAATACTTTCAAGAACACACGTTCGCCAACTGCGAACTCAATCTCCTTACGCTTCAGATCTACGGAAGACTTTTGCCGATCCGATGCTGCCTTCAAGCGCTCACAAATGAGCTTCACCTTCTCAGTGGTTCCTTTCAACATAGCCGACATCAAAATCAACTTTTACCCAGTTTCCGCCCAACAAAGAGGCATTCTACACTTTCTCCCATACAAAGCCTCGTATGGAGCCATTTGAATGCTTGCCTGGTAACTATTGTTATAAGCAAACTCAACCAAAGGCAAGTGCTTCTCCCAAGAACCCTAAAAATCAATAACACAACATCTCAACATGTCCTCAAGCACTTGGATAACACGCTTCGACTGTCTATCCGTTTGAGGATGATAAGAAGTACTGAAATTCAACCGTGTACCCAAAGCTTGATGCAAACATTCCCAAAACCTTGACGTGAACCTCGGGTCTCTATCCGACACTATAGACTTCGACACACCATGCAACCGCACAATTTTAGCGATATACAACTCTGCCAGCTTATCCAATGTATACGTAGTATACACAGGCAATAAATGTGCACACTTCGTAAGGCGATCAACAATCACCCAAACAGAAATCTTCTTCGATGGTGACAAAGGCAAACCAGGCACAAAATCCATGGTAATCCTCTCCCACTTCCATTCTGGGATTTTCAACGGTTGCAACAACTCAGAACGAACCTGATGTTCAACCTTCACTCGCTGACAAACCATGCATTTGCTAACAAATTCAGCAACATCCTTCTTCAACCCCACCCAATAGTACTCATCCTTCAAACCACGATACATCTTCGTACTACCAGGATGCATAGCGAAAGGACTACTATGTGCCTCAGTTAGAATAGTGTGCCTCAACTCAGCATCATTCAGCACCACTATCCGACTCCCAAAACACAGAACACCATCATCATTGAAACTAAAATCTGAAGGCTTACCATCCGCAATATCCAGAACGTGAGGTACAAGAGAATCATCAAGCAACTGCCCATCCTTGATCAACTGAATCAAGGATGGTTTCACTTGCAATTCGGCAACAAGACCACCATCTCGCGATATTCTCAAGCGAGCAAACATCACCCTTAACTCCACAGCTACCTTCCTGCTCAAAGCATCAACCACAACATTGGCCTTTCCAGGATGATACTCGATCGATAGATCATAGTTCTTAAGCAACTCCACCCAACGACTTTGCCTAAGATTCAACTCCTTTTGAGACATAAGATACTTCAAACTCTTATGATTTGTGAATACCACACACTTCTCGCTATACAGGTAAGGCCTCCAAATCTTCAGAGCAAACACAACAGCCGCAAGCTCAAGATCATGAGTAGGGTAGTTACGCTCATGCACCTTCAACTGCCTAGATGCATACGCCACTACCTTACCCTCTTGCATCAACACACAGCCCAAACCGACATAGGAGGCATCACTATAGACTACAAACTCCTTACTAGACTCAGGTTAATTCAGGACATGAGCTTGTGTCAAAGCTTCCTTCAGCTTCTCAAAAGCTTGTTGCCTCGCATCTGTCCACTCAAAGCGAACATTCTTCTGCAACAGCTTGGTCAAAGGTGCAACAATCTTTGAGAAACCCTCAACAAACCTACGGTAATATCCAGCCAAGCCAAGAAAACTTTGCACCTCCGTCACCGACTTAGGCCCTTTCTAATTCATCACTGCTGCTATATTATGTGAATCAACACGGATACCCTTGCCTGATACAACATGTCCAAGAAAGACTACCTCCCTAAGCCAAAACTCACACTTGCTCAGCTTAGCATATAACTAATTCTACAACAACACTTGCAACATTATCTTTATGTGTCTATCATGATCCTCCTCAGTACGAGAGTACACAAGGATGTCATCGATGAACACTAGCACAAACTGATCCAAAAACTCATAGAATACGCGATTCATCATATCCATGAAAGCAGCAGGTGCGTTGGTTAATCCAAAAGGCATCACTAAGAACTCATAATGCACGTACCTTGTCTAAAAAGCCATCTTAGGTACATCCACATCCTTCACCTTCAACTGGTAATACCCTGACCTCAAGTCAATCTTAGAAAACACCGAGGCTCCTCGAAACTGATCAAAGAGATCATCGATCCTTGGCAAGGGATACTTGTTCTTGATCGTCAACTTGTTCAGTTGCCGATAATCTATACACATCCGCATTGTCCCATCTTTCTTCTTTACAAACAACACCGGTGCACCCCAAGGTGATACACTCGACCGGATGAACCCTCGATCAAGCAACTTCTGAAGTTGCATCTTCAACTCTTTCAGCTCTTTAGGTGCCATTCGATAAGGAGCAATGGACACCGAAGTCGTATTCTCATACAACTCGATACCGAACTCGTCTTCCTTGTTTGGTGGCAACCCAGGCAACTCCTCCGGAAAGACACCCGGAAAATCACAAATGGTTCTAATGTCCTGCACACGCACATCCTTTGCACCAGGATTCATCACATATGCAGGATAAGCATCACAACCCATCCTTAGCATACGACTTGCTTCCAAAGCTGAAACAACTGTTGAGTGTGCAAAAGTTATACTTTTTACCCCTTATTTAACTTATATTTCTGCTGCATTCAAGCATAATTCATTGCATTTAGGATAGATTTCACATATACATCACAATTATATAAAACAACACAGTTGCTACTAATTTTGGCTGTTTTTGCAGGTAGCTGTTGTGGCAGACTCAGGGCAGTGAAGAAGCAGAGCTGGAACATATTACTGGAGACAAGAAGGAGGACGCTCCCGTGGCAGCCATGACGACAACAATGGTGAAGGTAAAAGTGAAGTGGATCTCGACAGATAGAGGAATTCAAGCCAGTCTGTCATGGGCCACTCCTATATTTTCTGAGCCCTAGATCAGAATGAAGGTCAAGCCCAAAGTTCAAGGAAGAAACCCAAAGCAAGAAAAGATGACAAATTAAAGGAATCTACTTAGAATATTTAATCTTAATTAGAGTTGTACTTTAGTTTGAACTTGTATTCCTACCATATTAGAAAACTGGAACCAAAGGCCTATATAAAGGCATGTAATTCGACCTAGGGAAGGATATCTCATTCTCTAGCCGTCTTCCCCAACCCTAGTCGTTTTCCCCTTCTCATCATGTTCTAAACTTCCCCTAGGGCTAAGGGTTGATTCTATAAAGTAGTGGCAAGGATCGTACTGTTTTTAGGAATTTTCTGTTCATTGAAATAAAATTTCAAGTTTGCTTATTCTGGTTGTCAACATCTTGCAAGAGTATCGGGAGAGCATTGTGAGATTATTTTTTTACTTAATATCGGGAGAGTTAAGTATACGAAAGGAATAAGTGCAGGTTCTCCAGTTTATGGTTGAACTATCTTGGACCTAGGGATAGGACGAGGTTAAGTGGCTAAGGAAGAATTCAACAACATTGGTGTTCACCCTTTGATTCACGCCGGGAGGTATCATCCGAGAAGTGTCATCAACAGTACTTGGACCTAGGGATAGGACAAGTCACATCGGGGATTCTTGCCTAGCTTGAAGTATAGAGTTCTGTGATCACTTCCGCGACAACAATAGACTGCTACCGCGACAGGGACGTCGATAGAACATGGATTCCTATACAGTGCAACACCTGCACTACCAAACAGATCAATACCGGCCTATTTCTTAACCCTGAAAACTCTGTTATTTTATACTATTTATTCTTCAATATTATTCCTCAATAAAATAAACTCTTTTCTTTCTCTCTTGTGCAGCAATTCAAGGATAAATCTACTCACAGTCCCTGTGGATTCAACATCCGATACTTTGAGTATCACATTATTACTTGCGTCGTGTACACTTGCACTACATTGCGATAGGACTTTTGACACGAAACAAGTTTTTGGCGCCGTTGCCGGGGACTGGCAACATATCTTTACCCTTACTTTTACTACACTTCTTCTTTTTAATTTTTCTATTTTTATTGGTATCATTTACCCTGTGCTTTTCACAAGGTTTCTTGTTTGCTTATGCGCAGATCTAGACGAGGCAAAGAACCTGAGTATAAACTAGACCCTGAAATCGAGCGTTCGTGCAATCTCAAGAATCGAGTCCGCCTTTTGGTAGCAAGAAACGACTACCTTGAGGAACAACTAGAGGCAATGGTGAACGAAAGACAGAACAACGGGGTAGATGATAACCAGGGTGTTATTGGAGATCATCCCCAGGATGCCCGAAACGAAAGGCCTGCTACCGAGGCCGCACGTCGGTCCTGCCGTGATTACATGATCAATGATCACGTGGAATTGGAGACCACCCTGCCAGACGTGGAAGCTCAAAATTTTGAGCCGAAACCTGTGATGTTCAGCATGATCAATTCAACTGGCCAATTTAGTGGTGTTGCTACAGAGGATGCCAGAGAACATCTGAAAACGTTCCAAGAAATATGTGGATCGTTTAGATTACCAGGAGTAAATCCGGAGATACTGAGGCTTCGGTTATTTCCTCATTCATTGAAGGACAGAGCAAAAACTTCGTGGAATAAACTAACGCCGGGTTCAATACGAACTTGGGCGAATCTCACTCGTGAATTTTTATCTCGTTTTAATCCTTCCCATTTATCTGATCGATTACGTAATGAAATTGCTACTTTTCAATAGGAAGATGACGAGCCAATGCACGAGGCATGTGACATGTTTACCACTCTTCTGAGGAATTGCCCGATGCACGGATTCCCCGTTTGGAATCAAGTCATCAAATTTTACAATGCTGCCAACACATACACTCGGACGAGAATAGATTCATCAGCAAATGGACTGTTGTTGGATAAAGATCCAAACGAGGCCATGGTAGTATTGAAAAATCTAGCAAAGAATGAAGAGCAATTTCCCATAGTAAGGAGAGGTAAACGAGTGCTAGCTGTGAAAGACTATGAAGCCGACAATTCCCTAAAGACACATGTTGCGTACCTCACAAAGGCAATAGAAAATTTGCTAAAGAAAGATTCAAAACCTGTCTACTCTGCGGAAGAGGTATGTGAAACTTGCAGTGGGAATCACAGTTCGGAAGACTTCCCGTTACCGCTAGAGAAAGGGATGTATGTTGGAAATTATAACAAGTCGAGAAATTACGACTCCAACAATTACAATACCAACTGGAGGAAAGACCCCAAGTTCTCCTGTAGTAACCCAAACAACACACTGAATCCTCAAGTGAAGAACACCCAAAACCAGGGGGCACACGGAATCCTGACACGGCAGCAACCGGAACAGCAGCCGACAACCACACCTAGTATACTAGAGCAGACATTGGCCATATTTATGTCACATACATGAGCTTACATGGCAAATATGGACCACTTCGTCAAGAAGACTGAGTCGTTCATGGATATAACATAGATGAGAATGACAATCCATGAAGCTACACTGAAATCGCTGGAGACACAGATGGGCCAGGTTTTCCAGCATATTAAGCCAAGTCAAAACGAAGGATTCCCTAGTGATACTGAAGTCGCTAGACAACCCACACATGAGCAGTGCAAAGTCATTACAACTAGGAGTGGGAAACAACTGCCAGGGCCGGAGATGAAAGCCGTACCAGTTGAGGAACCAGCCCTAGAAACATCTGCCGCGAATACTGCCCCGACAGAAGATAAACAACCTACTGCCGCCACACCTGTCACGGCAGCAAAAGGGACAGAGGAGAAAGACAAGAACGATGATGAACCTAAGCCTCCTCAGATCCGAATACCATGTGAAGGACGTCTGGAAGATTACTGTCCTCCATCTTCTTTTCCACAGCGGTTACAAAAGCAGAAATAGGAATACCAGCTAAAAAAGATCTATGATATTTTTAAGCAGGTTCACATCAATATACCGCTGTTAGAGGCCATCAAGCAGATGCCGGGCAATGTGAAATTTTTCAAGGATGCTATGTCAAAAAGATCCAGACTTGGGGAATTTGAAACGGTAAAAATGATAGAGGGATGCATGACTATATTGCATAGGCATCCACCCCATAAAAAGAAGGATCCTAGGAGCTTCATCATACCGTGCATAATTGGTGACAAATTCGTGGGTAAGGCACTTTGTGATCTAGGTGCTAGTATTAATTTAATGTCAAAATCTGTGTTTCAGAAATTAGGTATTGGACGAGCACGACCCACGACAATCATGCTGCAGCTGGCAGACCGCTCTTACGTACAACTAGAAGGGAAGATCGAAGATATTCTGGTAAGAGTGGATAAGTTCATTTTTCCTGCTGACTTTCTTGTTTTAGACTGTGAAACAGATGAGAACGCACCAATCATCCTGGGGCGACCCTTCTTAGCCACATGCATATCACTGATTGATGTAGAGAAGGGAGAACTTACAATGAGAGTCAATGATCAAGAGATCAAGCTCAATTTTCTCCAAGCAATTAAACATGTTGATGCAGAAGAAGAATGCAAGGCCATCACTGAAGTAATCATTGACCAACCCTGCATCAGGTCGAGCTGCCATGACATTAAATTTGGTCACTGCCACAACAGCCATCAGGAAGACTGTCACGGCAGCAACGACGATATCAACTCCTCCGATTCAGACACATCCGACAGTGAAGGTCATGAGGAGGTAAACTGGATAGGAAATCGTCCAGGTAAGTTATTCGAGCCCCTAAACTATACCTCTAATGAACACATAATCCAAAAGCCTTCAACGTTAGAACCACCTGTTTTAGACCTTAATCCCCTGCCAGGGCAGCTTAAACATGTTTTTCTTGGTTTAAATGATACGTTGATCGTAATCATCTCTTCCAAGTTAATGCAGAAACATGAACAACAGCTAATAGGGATGCTGCAGTAGCATAAAAAGGCTATTGGATGGATGATAGCTGACATCCAAGGCATCAGTCCGACACTATGTATGCACAAAATTCTCCTAGAGGAGGATCATAAGCAGACAATTGATGCCTAGAGACGCTTAAACGATGCTATACGAGAAGTGGTGAGAAAAGAAATTATCAAATGGCTTGACGCTGGGATAATTTATGCCATCTCGGATAGTAAGTGGGTGAGCCCGGTGCAGTGTGTTCCAAAAAAGGGAGGAATAACCGTGGTGACCAATGAAGAGAACAGACTAATCCCAACCAGGACTGTGACCGGTTGGAGGGTTTGTATGGATTACCAGAAGCTTAACAAAGCTACCCGGAAAGACCATTTTCCCCTACCTTTTATTGATCAAATGCTTTATAGATTAGCGGGGAATCATTATTATTATTTTCTTGATGGTTACTTAGGTTATAACCAGATAGCAATCGCATCGGAAGATCAAGAGAAAACGACTTTCACTTTCCCATACGACACTTATGCTTTACGGGAAATGCCATTTGAACTCTGCAATGCACCAACAACATTCTAGAGGTGTATGATGGCGATATTCTCTGACAT
This sequence comes from Hibiscus tridactylites, assembly GCA_958450335.1. Lineage (NCBI taxonomy): Eukaryota > Viridiplantae > Streptophyta > Magnoliopsida > Malvales > Malvaceae > Hibiscus > Hibiscus tridactylites. The sequence continues at coordinate 70,754,908 of OY288274.1, read as the reverse complement.
GGTGGAGGACTTCCTGGAAATATTCATGGACGGTTTTTCCGTCTTTGGAGATAGTTTTGAAGGCTGTTTAGGCAACCTACAGAAGGTGCTCGAAAGATGCGAGAAAGCTAACTTGGTCTTAAACTGGGAAAAATGTCACTTCATGGTGGATGAGGGGAGAGTTCTAAGCCACAAGGTAAGCTGCCGCTGCATAGAGGTTGACAGAGCAAAGATAGAAGTGATTGAAAAGCTGTCGCCACCCACCACAGTCAAGGGAATTCGGAGTTTCTTAGGGCATGCTGGGTTTTATCGAAGGTTTATTGCAAAATTTTTCAAAGATTACCAAGCCTTTATGCCACCTACTGGAACAAAATTGTCCCTTTGACTTCAACACTGAATGTACTGAGGCATTCAAAATCCTGAAAGAAAAGCTGGTAACAACCCCAATTGTACAACCACCAGACTGGAGTTTGCCCTTTGAAATTATGTGTGATGCCAGTGACTACGCTGTAGGGGCAGCACTTGGGCATAGGAAGGACAAGCTGTTCCATGTAATTTATTACGCCAGCAAAACATTAAACGATGCCCAAGTGAATTACACCGTAACAGAAAAGGAACTGTTAACAGTGGTGTTTTCGATTGACAAGTTCCGTTCGTACATACTTGTGACGAAGGTGGTGGTCCATACAGACCACTCATCACTGAAGTATCTGTTTTCTAAAAAAGATGCAAAACCTAGACTGATACGTTGGATTCTGCTGCTGCAAGAGTTCGACATTGAAATCAAGGATAAAAAGGGGACAGCGAACCAAGTTGCAAACCACTTGTCAAGATTAGAAATGGGAAAAATTCTATCGACAAACAAGACCAACATACTAGAGACTTTCCCTGACGAGCAGTTGTTTGCTGCCACAAGCACTGTCGCGACAACCATGGTGGCATGTAAGTTTTCTAAACTTCCTTGGTACGCTGATTTCGTTAATTACATAGTTAGCGGAGTACTACCTCCTGAACTTAATTATTAAGCACGTAAGAGGTTCCAAAATGATGCAAAACATTATTATTGGGACGAACCTCCTCTTTTCAAACATTGTGCAGATCAAATTATTAGGAGGTGTATACCACATGATGAGCAGGAAGCTGTGCTTCACCACTGCCATACTGAGCCATATGGAGGACACTTAGATGGAAACAAAACCGCTGCCAAGGTTTTGCAATCTAGTTTTTATTGGCCCTCACTGTTCAAGGATGCCCAAGCATTCTACAAAAGCTGTGACAAGTGCCAACGAACTGGAACATCTCAAGAAGACATGAGATGCCACTGCAAAACATCTTAGAAGTCGAAATCTTCGATGTATGAGGGATTGATTTCATGGGACCATTCCCAGCATCATGTGGGAATCTATATATCCTACTGGTAGTGGATTTTGTATCCAAATGGGTTGAAGCGACCGCTGTACAGAAAAATGATGCCAAGACTGTTAAGAGATTTCTGCACAAAAACATTTTCTCCAGGTTTGGCATACTTAAGGGGATCATTAGTGATGAAGGGATACATTTCGACAACAGGGTAATCGCTGCTTCCTTAAGAAAATATGGCGTAAAGCACTAGATTGCAACAACATACCACCCTCAAACTAATGGACAAGCTGAAATATCCAATCGGGAAGTAAAGAACATTCTTGAGAAGATGGTTAAACCTACTCGAAATGATTGGTCTTTACACCTCAATGATGCACTTTGGGCCTATAGAACATCATTCAAGAAACCATTGGGAATGTCACCCTACAGGCTTATATATGAAAAAACATGTCATTTACCTGTCGAGATAGAGCACAAAGCTTACTCGGCTATCAAGGCAGTAAACATGGACTTAGATAAGGCAGGACAAAAGAGGCTACTTGACTTGAATGAAATTGAAGAAATTTGAGCAATGGCCTACGACAACGCAAGGATTTACAAAGATAAAACCAAAAGGTGGCATGACAATAAGTTGCTGCCACGACAGTTCTGCCCAGGGCAGCTTGTGTTGTTGTTTAACTCTAGGTTGAAACTTTTCCCAGGAAAGCTTAAATCTAGATGGTCCGGCCCCTTCCAAGTTGTGCAGGTTTTTCCCCATGGTGCCATCACGATCAAATCCTTAAAAGATGGGCACCAATTCAAAGTCAACGAACAGAGACTAAAACATTATCAGGGGACTGAAGCCCCAAGGATGCAAGAAGTGGTTACTTTAGGAAACGCCCCTCAAGGCATCCCTAATTTAAATTAATTTTATTTTTTATTTTTTATTTTATTTATTTATTAGGAATTAAGAATTATTTTATTTTTAGGAACTAATGTTTTATTTTAATTATTTTTAGGAAATAAGGGAAACAAGGAGAGGAGAAGAGGTGAACCAACCCACCATCTCAACTGTAGCCCAAAAAGCCCAACGAAGGAGTCTGTCGTCACAGCCTGTCATCAGCTGTCGCGATAGACGCGGAAAATATAGCCTGTCACCACGCTGTCGCGGCAGACACACAAAACGCACAGTAGACACAGAAACGCGTGACAGACGCATCAAAAATCGCGTAACAGCTGGCCCCGTTATTCGCGCCTGTCTTTACATCTCCAACGGGCAGAAACCCATTCATCTATATAAACCCCATTCATTATTCATTCTTCACCTCACTTTTACTTTCTCAACTTGCTTCCTCTTGAGATCTCAAATTTCTTTTTATCTTCCACAGCCTTGCAACTATGGCTAGCAGACAAACGCGCAGAAGTGCTGCCTCCAGCTCGGCCGCAGCAGTGAGCACACCCAGCCACAGTGCCATCCCAAATTTCTTTGCCTCAACAGACTTTGCCGGCAGATATTACCACTCCTTTCAGAAGATAGAGATGTGGGAAGAAAGGGGTTTTGTCTACAATGAGCCCGCGGGAGACCTAGGGCTTGAACCGTTTATTGCAAAGAAGAACCATGCGCTGAAGTGGCAGCGGTTTGCTGCCCAGTCGAAAGAAATGAAGGTCACATTGGTCCGGGAGTTTTATGCTGTTGTCGACAGCACGGATATCACAACTGTGACGGTAAGAGGTAAGGAACTTACTTTTGATCCGTCTTACATAAACACTCTCTACGGCCTCCATGTCAGCAGAAGGGAAGACACTCACAGAAGGTTCATCGGAAGTCTGCCGCCGGCAGACTATGATGCTGTGATGGCAGAGGTAACAGAGGAAGGAACAAAATGGAACACCGAACCCAAGCATCGATGGACTGTGAAACACACTCAACTCACTCCCGAGGCCAAACTATGGAACCACTTTGTAAAGAAGAGGATAATGCCTTCCTCCCATAATAGCACGGTCGACCGACCTAGGTTAGCACTCATCCATTCAATTCTCAATGAAAGACCCATAAATGTCGGCCGATATATAAGGGAGGGGATTTTGGAATGTGCCCTCCAACCATCGGGACCTCTTGTCTTCCCGTACCTCATCACCGAAATCTGCCGAGGCCACAACGTCCCAAAAATCGCCAAAGACTTCAAAGTCCGAGGGAAAGGATGGACGGAGCGTAACATCTTCAGCCTTATGGAGCTGAGAGCAGCAACACCGCTCTCCTACTTCAACCGTCTGCTACAGCAGAGGAGCTGACATGCCCTAATCAGCCTAAACCTGCCACAGCAGAGCAGCAGCAACCAACAGCAGCAGCCCCTCCAGCAGATGCCTCCACTCAGATTCTGGCCACACTAAAAAAGTTGGAGGAACGACAGCTGGGTTTGATGAGTTTCGTCAGAGACTTCATGGCAGCCACAATACATTTTATTAACAATAATTTAAATTTTGCAAATGTAAAATTTTCTTGCCTTCCCAGAGCAATACTTTGCTGCCCCTAAACCTACACCTACTCCCACTCCTGCTGCCACACCAAAAACACCATCTGCTGCATCTACTCCAACTCCGGCCGCGACAGTTGAAGGCGGCAACCAAACCGCCACTGCCTCTACCAGTGGTGAGAAATGAAAGGAGTCGCTGCCAAAACTCAATGACGACAACTTCACAGGGTTCTCATCATCCTCCGTCTAGCAAGACTCTGACGGGGAGCCCTCTGTTGCTAGAAACCTTTCCAAGGAGTTCACTCCTATGAAAAGGTAGAATCCCAACATAGGTGAAGGACCATCCGACTAGGGCAAGTCTACCAGCAGCAGCAGCAGCTCGAAAGACGAGGTACAAGTGCTGGAAAAGCTACCCCAGATCTCACCCACTCGTATCCAGCCGCCAAGGGAAGCCAAGAAGAAAACTGCCTCCGCCTCTTCTAGCACTCTGCCAACACCCACAATGAAGGTCACTACCCGCCAGCAACTACAGATTAGTAGCAGCAGTAGCGATGAGAGCTCCTCAAATTAAGTTTCTATCTTATTTTAGCTATCTTGCTGTTTTATTTATATTGTGATGTATTTTGTTTTATTTCTTTTTCTTTTTTTCATCTATGTTATCATGCATTGAAGTCAATGCAACCCTCGAGTTTTGGGGTGACATCCCTTTAGTAATGAAGTGTCTTTTAGGTTTTAAAATTGTGTCTAAGTGTTAATTATTATTTAAGTTTATTTTTGTCAAAAAAAGAATCTTTTGGCTTAAGTCTTTGAACTGAACTTAACTGCCGCGACAGACTCTGTCGTGACAGTGCCTTTAGGATATTTTTAGGAACATTTTAGAGCCTTACTGTTGCGTGTAAAAGAGTCTATCACAATTGTAGTGCAAGTGTACACGACGCAAGTAGTAAAGTGATACGAAGTATCGGATATCGTCTCCACAGGGATTGGGCTAATGACTTCACCTTAGTTTACTGCACGAAGTAAAAGAAATAGTTTAGAATTGTCACGAGAATAATAGGATAAAAACGCAAATAAAAGATTGAGTTATCAAGATAGAGAGAATGGGCTGGTATTGAATTGCTCGGTAGTGCAGGTGTTGAATTGCTTAGGATCTCCAGTTCTGTCGTCGCTCCCGTCGCCGACAGCACCTGTCGCGGCGGCTGTCCGTTGGCTGTCGCGGCAGCAGACACACCAACTCCGTACTTCAAGTTTGGCAAGAATCCCAGATCTGCCTTGCCCTATCCCCAGGCACAAGTCTGTCGATGATCACTTCTTTGATGATACCTCCCGGCGTGAATCGAAGGATGAACATCGATGTGTATGAATTCTTCCTTAGCCACTTAACCTCGCCCTATCCCTAGGCACGAGATGGTTCAACTATAAACTAGAGAACGCGCTCTTATTTCTTTCGTATACTTAACTCTCTCGATGCTAAGTAAATGGATAACCTCACAATGCTCTCCCGATGCTTTTGCAAGATGTTAAAACCAAAATAAGAGAACTTGAAGTTTATTTTATTGAACTGAAAAATCCTAAAACAAAACAACCCTTGCAACTACTTTACAAAACAACCCGTAGCCCTAGAAGGAATTTAGAACATGTCGGTGACGGGTAGACGGCAAGGGTTTGGTTTCGGTTATGGGGTAATCGGTTGTGCCTCCTAGGTTAAATCCATGCCCTTATATAAGCTTTGGGCTCAAGTCATCTAAGGTAACAAGGATTACAACTTTAATTAAAAGTAAGATTCTAATAAAGACTAAATCTCTAAAGTCTCCTACTTTCCAGCCGCATCCTTGCTTTTAGGAATTTCTTCTCCTTGAGCTTTGGCTTGACATATCTTTTGATCCGGGGCTTGGAAAAATATGTGGCTTTCACACAAAAGACGAGCAGATTTTTCTCTATCTATCGAGGTCCACTTTACTTTTCCTCTTCATAATGCTGCTATCACCTTGCTGTCACGACAGGTCCATGGCAGCTTCATCTTCTTCGTCTGCTTGTCCAGTTCAGCTCTCCTGCTTCTCTGCCCTGCGCCTGCCTTCAACATCTACTATGTCAGATACCTGCAAAAATAGCCATCTTTCAGTAGAATCCGTGCTTTTAATCCTTTTGTGATGTTTTACTAAAAACTAACCTAAATGCAATGCAATGATGCTTGAATGCAGCAGAAATATGGGTTAAAAGGGTGTAAATAATAGAACTTTTACACACTCAACACACCCCCAAACTCATTTTTTTCTTGCCCTCAAGCAATGAAGAAAGAAAAATGAAATTTTTGTGTTGGCCTTCAAACAGTGAACTGTCCCTTACCCGTCGCTCATTCTCTATGGCGGCAGCAACCTGTCGGAAAGGTTAGGATCTGTCCGGAATCTCCCTATAGCTCTCGTGCAGTGTGTGCATGCTTGCGAACAGTTATATGCTAAGACTCTCTTAGTTTCACTAGAATATTCAACTTCTTAACTCGAATTTTTATGCCAAAGTTTATTTTTTTAGAAGGCACATTTTCATGCTTCTTTTTCTTCTATTTTCAAGCTAAGTTTTTCTAGAGCCAGTTTCGGGCACCTCTAGTTAGCTTCCTAGAGCCGGTTTCGGGCACCTCTAGGTTTTTGATTTTCTTTTGCTAAACTTCTTTCCTAGAGCCAGTGTTAGGCACCTCTAGGGCCTATTCAAGTTCTAAGCTTCCTATTCTAGTTTGGCTAAAAGAAATCTAAGCAATATAACAGTCACAAGGGTGTTTAAATTTTCAGAACTATAGAAAGGCTCTAAACTTCTCCTTAACCTGTCCTAAAGATGCTGCCACGATAGAGCCGTCATGACAGGTAGGTTAACTTCACAGTTTTAAGCCAACAATTTTATATTTTCTGATTTTTTAAGAGAAAATAAATAAATAATAAAACACAACAAATAATAAAGAGATGTGCTAAAGACTCCATTAATGATGGAGGGTTGCCACCCCCAAACTCAAGGGTTGCATTGCCCTCAATGCAAAATGACATGAAAAATAAAAGAAAAAAAAGTACATCACAAAATATAAAGGCAGACAGCAATAAGAGGAAAAAAATAAAAACTTAAATTTTAGTCGCTGTCCTCGCTGCTGCTGCTCACACGGATCTGCCGGCGGTGTCTGGGCTGAGGAGGCGGCTGGGCAGGTGCAGGGGCAGGTGCTGGGGCAGGCTGCTCGACAAGTTGGACATCAGAACTGTTGCCACTGTCCCAGCTGCTACTAGTGGTGGTGCTGGCTTTGGGCAGCCGTTTCTTGTCTGCCACGTGCTTGATTCTCTTGACCCTCGTAAAGTCCCTCTCCAAATTCCTCCGGATAAGAGGGCTGTCATCAGTGGCAGGTTACTTGGTTCCTCGAGGGGAGGTGTCTGTCGGAGGGATGCCTGTTGTCGTCGGGGCAGGGGATGGTGTGGAAGTGGCAGAATGTGTATGGGGAGAGACAGGTGGTGTAGGAGTAGGGGAGGGGATATGGAAATAATGGGCGGGGAAGGTGGGGAAGATGACATCCGAATAATGTAAAGTATTAGTAATAAAATTTACCGTTGCATTTGAGAAATCGCGGATGAAAGTCATCAAACCCATTTGCCGCTCCTCGACCCGTAGGATTGCAGCAAGGATAAGTGCCGGCTAGTCATTCGAAGCGGTGGCGGTGGCAGCTTCAGGGGCAGGCTCGGTGGCAGGTTCCTCATCCGAGTCTGCAGGTGGTGCATTCGGATCGAAGGCGTTGATGGGTGTGGCAGCTACGACCTCCATGAGGCTGGAGATGTTATTGTCGGTCCAGCCATGACCTTGGTGTAGTTTGTCGGAGGGCTCCTCTGGTACAGCAGCACATCGGCAGAGGGCGGTGATGGTGAACGGCAGGCAGAGTCGTGAGTCTAAGCGGAAGGCACAATCGATGATGCTGTCCCTCATGTACCTGCCCACATTGATGGGCCTGTCATGCATAATAGAGTGAATGAGGGCCAGCCGCTGTCGGTTGACTGTCGTGTGGTGGGACGAGGGCAGGATACGCTTTTTGATGAAAGCGTTCCACAGTTTTGCTTCGGGGAGGAGCTGCCCCCTATTGACAGAGTGGGGGTTCTTCTTGCTGGTTGTCCAAGATGTACCAGCTTCTGTCAGCTCCACCATGATAGCATCATAGGCAGCAGCATCAAGGGTGTCTACAAATTGTTGGTGAGCATCATCATCGGGGCCAAAGAAGAGGCCGAACATATGGTTGATGTTGTTGGCGGTAAAGGGCACTTCCACTCCTCGGACAGTGACGGATGTCGCTGTTTTGCTGTCGATGGCCTCGTAAAACTCCCGGACCAAAGTATCATTTAGCTCTGCCGGCTGTTCGGCAAAGTCCTCCCATAGCTGTGCCGTTATGGCCTTCACAATGAACGGCCGAAGTCCCATATGGGGAGCGTTTCTGTTGTAAATGAAGCCACGCTCCTCCCATAATTCCTTGTTAGCGAAGGGTGACGCTGCTGCTGAAGAAGAAGCGGCAGCAGTGTTACGACGGGTCTGTCTCGACGACATTTTGGTTGCAAGGGCTATGAAAGAGAGAAAACAAATAAAACTAGAGGAGAAAGCAAGAGAGAAAAATCAGAAGTGATGAAAAATGAAAGGGGAAAACGAGGTTATATAGCTGTTGGGTATCTGCCCATTTAATGTTGCAACGGTAGGCGGGAATAACGGGGCGGCAGATCGGATGTAGTGTGTCTGACGCGTCTGACACGCATTTATGCGTCTGCTGTGCGTCTACCGCACGCTTCTGCGTCTGCAGTGTCAGTCTGTTGACAGCCTGTCAAGTCCGTCTGCGGCGGCAGCCGAAACGACAGGTTATCATAAATGGGCTTAATTGGGCTGATGGATGGGCGGTGGGATTGGGCCACTTCTTCTTTCCTTCTTGACTCCTTTATTTCCTAAAAACTGAAATTATAAAAACAAAACATTATTCGAATAAAATAATCCTAATTCCTAATAAATAATAATAATAATAATAATAATAATAAAATAAAAATTAGGTTAAATTAGGGGTGCCTTGTGGGGCATCTCCTAAAGTAACCACTTCCTGTATTCCTGGGGCTTCAGTCCCCTGATAATGCTTGAGGCGCTGTCCATTGACTTTGAATTGGTGCCCGTCTTTTAATGATTGAATTGTGATGGCACCATGGGGAAAAACTTGAACCACTTGGAACGGGCCAGACCATCTGGACTTTAGTTTTCCTGGGAAGAGTTTAAGTCTAGAATTAAATAACAACACAAGCTGCCCTGGGCAGAACTGTCGTGGCAGCAGTTTCTTGTCGTGCCACTTCTTAGTCTTTTCCTTGTAGATCCTTGCGTTGTCGTAGGCCATTGTCCGTAATTCTTCAATCTCGTTTAGATCTAATAACCTTTTCTGGCCTGCCTTGTCCAAGTCCATGTTCACTGCCTTGATTGCCCAATATGCCTTGTGCTCGATCTTGACAGGCAAGTGACAGGTTTTCCCATAAATCAGTCGGTATGGAGACATACCCAATGAAGTCTTGAAAGCTGTCCTGTATGTCCATAATGCATCATTCAGAAGTAAAGACCAATCTTTCCTAGTTGGTTTAACCATCTTCTTAAGAATGTTCTTCACTTCCCTATTGGAAATCTCAGCCTGTCCATTGGTCTGTGGGTGGTATGCTGTCGCGATCCTGTGCTTGACACCATATTTCTTCAAGGCGGCAGCAATTACCCTATTATAAAAATGTCTCCCTTCATCACTGATAATCGCCCTAGGGATGCCAAATCTAGAAAAAAATGTTTTTGTGCAAAAACTTTTGGACCGTCTTGGCATCATTCTTTTGAGTGGCGATTGCTTCAACCCACTTGGAGACATAATCCACTGCTAGGAGGATGTACAAATTTCCACACGAAGATGGAAAAGGTCCCATAAAATCAATCCCCCAAACGTCGAAGATCTCGACTTCTAAAATATTTTGCAGTGGCATCTCGTTTCTCCTCGAGATGTTACCTGTCCGCTGGCACCTGTCACAGTTTTTGTAAAACTCCTGTGCATCTTTATATAATGTCGGCCAGTAGAACCCCGACTGCAGCACCTTGGCAGCAGTCTTATTTCCTCCTAAGTGTCCTCCATATTGTGAAGCATGACAGTGATGGAGAATGTCTTCTTGCTCTTCTTGTGGTATACACCTCCTTATAACCTGATCTGCGCACATTTTGAAAAGAAGAGGTTCGTCCCAATAATAATGCTTAACATCATTTTGGAACCTCTTCCTGGCTTGATAATTAAGATCAGAAGGTAATATTCTGCTAACTATAAAATTAACGAAATCAGCATACCAAGGAAGGTTAGAAGACTTACCTGCCGCCTTGGCTGTCGCGACAGCGATTGCGGCAGCAAAGAGCTGCTCATCTGGGAAAGTCTCTAGTATGTGTGTCTCATCTAACGGTAGACTCTGTCCCGTCTCCAACCTCGACAAGTGGTCTGCCACCTGATTTTCTGTCCCCTTCTTGTGTTTGATCTCAAGGTCGAACTCTTGTAATAGCAAGATCCATCGTATCAACCTAGGCTTTGCATCCTTCTTTGCGAACAAATACTTGAGGGCAGAATGGTCGGTGTGTATTATTACTTTTGTTCCAAGTATGTAGGGACGAAACTTGTCGATGGAGAACACCACTGTTGAGTGTGTAAAAGTTCTATTATTTACACCCTTTTAACCCATATTTCTGCTGCATTCAAGCATCATTGCATTGCATTTAGGATAGTTTTCAGTTAAATATCACAATTATATAAAAGGCACGAATTCTACTAAAAGATGGTGCATTTTGCAGGTAACTGTCAAGGGTGACGATGAAGGCAGGCGAAGGGCAGATAAGCAGGAAGGCGGAACTGAACAAGCAGCTGAAGGAGACGAACCTGTCATGGACCCGTCACGACAGCATGGTGACAGCAGATTATTGAAGAGAAAAAATGAAGTGGACATCGATAGATAGAGAAAAATCTGCTCGTCTGTCGTGTGGCAGCCAAATAATTTTCCAAGCCCCGGATCAAAAGATATGTCAAGCCAAAGCTCAAAGGAGAGGAAATCCCTAAAAGCAAGGAGGCGGCTAGAAAGTAGGATACTGTAGAGATTTAATCTTTATTAGAGTCTTACTTTTAATTAAAGTTGTAATCCTTGTTACCTTAGATATCTTGAGCCCAAAGCCTATATAAAGGGCATAGATTAAACCTAGGGCACAGCCGACTACCCCACAACCGAAACCAAAAACCCTGCCGTCCACCTGTCTCCGACATGTTCTAAATTCCCCCTAGGGTCACGGGTTGTTTTGTAAAGTAGTTGCAAGGGTTGCTTTGTTTTAGGATTTTTCAAGTTCAATAAAATAAACTTCAAGTTCTTTTATCTTGGTTTTAATATCTTGCAAGAGCATCGGGAGAGCATTGTAAGGTTATCTATTTACTTAGCATCGGGAGAGTTAAGTATACAAAAGAGATAGAAGCGAGTTCTCTAGTTTATAGTTGAACCATCTCGTGCTTAGGGATAAGGCGAGGTTAAGTGGCTAAGGAAGAATTCATACACATCGGTGTTCATCCTTCGATTCACGCCGGGAGGTATCATCAAAGACGTGTTCATCGACAGACTTGTGCCTAGGGATAGGGCAAGGCAGATCTGGGATTCTTGCCAAGCTTGAAGTACTGAGTTAGTGTTTGCTGCCGCGACAACTAACGGACAGACGCCGCGACAGGTGCTGTCGGCGACGGGAGCGACGACAGAACTGGAGATCCTAAGCAATTCAATACCTGCACTACCGAGCAATTCAATACCGGCCCATTCTCTCTATCTTGATTTTTCAATCCTTTTATTTCCGTTTTACTTTATTATTCGTGACAACTCTCTAAAAGAATTCTTTTACTTTGTGCAGTAAATCAAGGTGAAGTCATTAGCCCAATCCCTGTGGAGACGATATCCGATACTTCGTATCACTTTATTACTTGCGACGTGTTCACTTGCACTGCAATTGCGATAGACTATTTTACACACAACAAGTTTTTGGCGCCGTTGCCGGGGATTGGCAACATAACTACATCTTTATTTTATTGCACTTTTTGTTTTTTATTTTTATTTTTTTGTTTTTAGTTTTTAGTTTTTCTTTAATTTTTAATTTTTGTTTTTTTAAAACTCTTGCTTTTCACAAGGTTCTCTTGTTTATGCGCAGATCGAAAAGAGGCGAAGATCCTGAGTATAAGTTAGATCCGGAAATCGAACGATCATTCAATCTCAAGAAACAAATTCGCCATCTTTTAGACAGGAACGAATACCTTGAAGAACAGCTAGAGCAGATGGCCCGTAACCAACCTGCTGGAGGAGACATACCGCCTGTCGGCGATCCGCCTGGGGCATGTGGACGACGGTCATGTCGTGACTACATGCTGAATGACCATGTAGAGCTGGAGACCACGCTGCCGGATATTGATGTTGACAACTTCGAGCTTAAACCTGTCATGTTTAGTATGATCAACAACGCCGGACAGTTCAGTGGTTCTGCGACAGAAGATGCTAGAGAGCATCTCAAAACGTTCCAGGAGATCTGTGGTTCGTTTAGGCTACCAGGAGTTAGTCCGGAGATACTGAGGCTTCGGTTATTCCCTCATTCATTAAGGGATAGAGCTAAAACTTGGTGGAATAAACTCACACCGGGTTCTATTATGACTTGGGCAGATCTAACTCGTGAATTCTTATCTCGGTTTAATCCTTCACATTTATCTGAGCGATTACGTAACGAAATTGCTACTTTTCAACAGGAAGATGACGAGCCGATGCACGAGGCCTGGGACAGATTTACTACTCTTCTACGGAACTGCCCAATGCATGGATTCCCCGTCTGGAATCAGGTAACTAAGTTTTATAATGCTGCTAACTTACAAACTCGCATTCGCATTGATTCTGCAGCAAATGGACTATTATTGGATAAAGATCCGGACGAGGCACTACAAGTTCTGAAGAATCTAGCTAAGAATGAGGAGCAGTTTCCGACAGCTAGAAGAGGGGGTAAACGGGTACTTGCTGTCAAGGACTATGAGGCTGACAGCACTATGAAATCACAGGTAGCATTCCTCACTAAAGCCATGAAACATTTATTAAGTGAAGAGGAAGTACGAGGGTTTGCTGTCGAGGAAATTTGTGCCACTTGTGAGGGAAATCATAGTAGGGATGAGTGCCCTATAAACATAGAAGAAGGGAAATATGTTGGAAATTACAAGCCAAACTACAATTCCAACAATTACAACCCTAATTGGAGAAAGGATCCCAAATTTTCCTGGAGTAATCCTAACAATGCCCTAAATCCGCAAGCATATAATCAGAACCAGGGGGGTCCTAGATTGTTGACGCGACAGCAACTGCAGCCGCAGAACCTGCCGCCGCAACAGCAACAGCAGCCACCACCTGCCACGAGTAGTGTATTGGAGCAGACTCTGGCTACCTTTATGTCTCAAACTGGCACATATATGGAAAATATTAATCAGTTTGTCAAAAAGACGGAAAATTTTATGGACGAGACTAAGATGAGAATGACAAACCATGAGGCCACCTTGAAATCTCTAGAGACACAAATGGGTCAGGTGTCGCAGCATATTAAACCAAGGCAGAATGGAGGTTTCCCTAGCAATACTGAAAATGCTAGACCACCCCCACATGAGCAATGTAAGGCAATTACTACTAGGAGTGGGAAAAAGCTACCAGGGCCGGAAAAAGAAGCTGATACAGAAAAGGACCCTGCTTTGAACAAACCTGCCGAGGAAGCAGCCCCGACAGGTAATAAACAGACTGCTACCGATGATCCTGTCACGACAGCAGAAGCGACAGAGGAGAAAAAGGAAGATCATCGTCCTCAGATTCGCATGCAGTGGGAAGAACGCATTGCTGATTATCGTCCTCCACCACCTTTTCCTCAACGGATACAACAAGCTAAGAATGAATCTCAACTCAAAAAAATTTATGATATTTTTAAACAGGTTCATATTAATATTCCGTTGTTAGATGCTGTTAGGGAGATGCCCGGTTATGCTAAATTTCTCAAGGATGTAATGTCTAAAAAATCTAAACTTGGGGAATTTGAAACGGTAAGGATGCAAGAGGGTTGCATGAGTATTCTTCATCGACAACCACCCCAGAAAAAGAAGGATCCAGGGAGCTTCCTTATACCTTGCGTAATCGGTGATAAATTTGTGGGTAAGGCACTTTGTGATCTTGGTGCTAGTGTTAATCTAATGCCCAAATCTGTTTTTCAGAAACTAGGTATTGGCAAGGCGCGGCCCACGACAGTTACCCTACAGCTAGCCGACCGCTCTTACGTTCACCCCGAGGGAAAAATTGAAGATATTTTGGTAAGAGTGGATAAACTTATTTTTCCTACTGACTTTCTTATTTTAGATTGTGAGGCAGATGAGAACGCACCAGTCATCCTAGGACGACCTTTCTTAGCCACGGGAAGATCGTTGATTGATGTGGAAAAAGGAGAACTCACCATGCGCGTGAACGATCAAGAAATTAAGTTGAATGTTCTCCAAGCAATGAAACATGCCGATGTGGACGAGGAATGCAAAGCCATCATCGAGGTGACCTTTGATTACCCCTGCATCAGGTCAGGCTGCCGAGATATTAAATATGGTCACTGCTGCGACAACCATCTACCAACCTGTCACGACAGTGACGACGACAGCAACGACGGCAGCACAGACGACAGTGACCCCTCTGAAACCGATACATCTGATACTGAAGGTCATGAGGAGGTAAACTGGTTAGACCATCGTCCAGGTAAGTTATTCGAACCCTTAAATTACACTTCGGATAACCATTTAATCCAAAAGCCCTCCACTGTTGAACCACCTGTCTTAGAACTTAAGCCCCTGCCAGGGCAGCTTAAATATGCTTATCTTGGTTGTGATAACACACTGCCTGTAATCATCTCTGCTAAGCTGCCGCAGGAACAGGAACGACAGCTGATCGACATGTTGAGGCAGCATAAAAGGGCGATAGGATGGACGATAGCAGACATCCAGGGCATTAGTCCGGCAATCTGTATGCACAAAATCCTCCTAGAGGAAGACCATAAGCCGACTATTGATGCCCAAAGGCGGTTAAACCTTGCAATGAAGGAGGTAGTGCGTAAAGAAATAATTAAATGGTTAGATGCTGGTATTATTTACGCCATCTCCGACAGCAAATGGGTAAGCCCGGTGCAATGTGTTCCCAAGAAAGGAGGCATGACTGTAATAACCAACGAAAACAACGAGTTAATCCCAACCAGGACTGTGACCGGTTGGAGGGTTTGTATGGACTATCGGAAGCTTAACAAAGCTACCCGAAAGGACCACTTTCCTTTACCTTTTATTGATCAAATGCTTGATAGATTAGCGGGTAAACCTTACTATTGTTTTCTTGATGGTTATTCAGGATATAATCAAATTGCTATTGCACCGGAGGACCAAGAGAAAACGACTTTCACATGCCCATACGGTACGTACGCATTTAGGAGGATGCCATTTGGACTTTGTAACGCACCTGCCACCTTCCAAAGGTGCATGATGGCAATATTCTCCGACATGGTAGAAGACTTCCTTGAGATCTTCATGGATGATTTTTCCGTCTTTGGAGACGATTTTGAGAGCTGCCTCGGCAACCTTCAAAAGGTACTTGAAAGATGTGAAAAGGCTAATCTTGTTCTTAATTGGGAAAAATGTCATTTTATGGTAGATGAAGGGATAGTCTTAGGCAATAAGATTAGCTGCCGTGGGATAGAAGTCGACAGGGCAAAAATAGAAGTCATAGAGAAGCTGCCGCCGCCAACAACAGTCAAGGGCATTAGGAGTTTTTTAGGGCATGCTGGTTTTTATAGGAGATTTATTGCCAAATTCTCAAAAATCACGAAACCCCTATGTCATCTCCTAGAGCAGAACCGACCCTTTGATTTTAATGAAGAATGTACTGAAGCATTCAAGGTTCTGAAGGAAAAGTTAGTGACAGCCCCCATAGTACAGCCACCAGACTGGACGCAACCGTTTGAAATTATGTGTGATGCTAGTGACTATGCTGTCGGGGCAGCACTTGGGCAGCGCAAGGACAGGCTATTTCATGTCATATATTACGCCAGCAAAACATTGAATGATGCCCAAGTGAATTATACCACCACGGAAAAGGAGCTGTTAGCCGTGGTGTTTTCCATCGACAAGTTTCGTTCTTACATACTTGGAACGAAGGTTATAATACACACCGACCACTCTGCCCTCAAGTATCTATTTGCAAAAAAAGATGCAAAACCTAGGTTGATACGATGGATATTACTATTACAAGAATTCGACCTTGAGATAAAAGATAAAAAGGGGACAGAAAATCAGGTGGCAGATCACTTGTCGAGGTTGGAAACGGGACAGAGTCTACCGCCAGATGAGACACACATATTGGAGACCTTCCCAGATGAGCAGCTCTTTGCTGCCGCACTAGCTGTCGCGACAGCCATGGCGGCAGGTAAGTCTTCTAACCTTCCCTGGTATGCTGATTTCGTTAATTTTATAGTTAGCGGAATATTACCTTCTGATCGTACTTACCAAGCCAGGAAGAGGTTTCAAAATGATGTTAAACATTATTATTGGGATGAACCTCTTCTTTTCAAAATGTGCGCAGATCAGGTTATAAGGAGATGCATACCACAAGAAGAACAAGAATACATTCTCCATCACTGTCATGCTTCACAATATGGAGGACACTTAGGAGGCAATAAAACTGCTGCCAAGGTGCTGCAGTCAGGGTTCTACTGGCCGACACTGTATAAGGACGCACAGGAATTTTATAAAAACTGTGACAGGTGCCAGCGGACAGGTAACATCTCGAGGAGAAACGAGATGCCACTGCAGAATATTTTAGAAGTCGAAATCTTCGATGTTTGGGGGATTGATTTTATGGGACCTTTTCCATCTTCTTGTGGAAATCTTTACATCCTCCTAGCAGTGGATTATGTCTCTAAGTGGGTAGAAGCAATCGCAACTCAAAAGAATGATGCCAAAACAGTCCAAAAGTTTTTGCACAAAAACATCTTTTCTAGATTCGGCATCCCTAGGGCGATTATCAGTGATGAAGGGAGACATTTTGACAACAAGGTAATTGCTGCCGCCTTGAGAAAATATGGTGTCAAGCACAGGATCGCGACAGCATACCACCCACAGACCAATGGACGGGCTGAGATATCCAATAGGGAAGTAAAGAACATTCTTGAAAAAATGGTTAAACCAACTAGGAAAGATTGGTCTTTGCTTCTGAATGATGCATTATGGGCATACAGAACAGCCTTCAAGACTCCATTGGGCATGTCTCCATACCGTCTGATTTATGGGAAAACCTGTCATCTGCCTGTCGAGATAGAACACAAGGCATATTGGGCGATCAAGGCAGTAAACATGGACTTGGACAAGGCAGGCCAGAAAAGGCTGTTAGATTTGAATGAGATCGATGAAATACGGACAATGGCCTACGACAATGCAAGGATTTACAAGGAAAAAACTAAAAAGTGGCATGACAAGAAGTTGCTGCCACGACAGTTCTGCCCAGGGCAGCTTGTGTTGTTGTTCAATTCTAGATTGAAACTCTTTCCAGGGAAGCTCAAATCTAGATGGTCTGGCCCATTCCAAGTAGTTCAAGTTTTTCCCCATGGTGCCATTACAATTCAATCACTAAAGGACGGGCACCAATTCAAAGTCAATGGACAACGCCTCAAGCACTATCAAGGGACTGAAGCCCCAGGAATACAGGAAGTGGTTACTTTAGGTGATGCCCCACAAGGCATCCCTAATTTAACCTAATTCTCTTATTTTTTTTATTATTATTATTATTAATATTATTTATTAGGAATTAGATTTTATTCGAATAATGTTTTGTTTTTAATTTCAGTTTTTAGGAAATAAAGAAGGCAAGTGAGAAAGAAGAAGTGGCCCAAGCCCACCGCCCATCCATCAGCCCAAATAAATTCCATTTATAACCTGTCGTTTCGGCTGCCGGCGCAGACGGAGTTGACAGGCTGTCAACAGACGCACAGCAGACGAAGAATCGTGCGGCAGACGCAGCATTAATGTCCGTCAGACGTGTCAGACGCAACATTCAATCTGCCGCTCCGTTATTCCCGCCTACCGTTGCGGCATTAAATGGGCAGCCCCCGACAGCTATATAAACCCCTTCTCCTTTTCATTTTTCCTCACTTCAGATTTTCTCTCTTGCTATTCTCTTCTAGTTTAATCTCTTTTCTTTCATTTTCAGCCCTTGCAACCAAACATGTCTTCACGACAAACCCGACAGAACGCTGCTGCCGCTTCCTCTTCCGCAGCAGCATCTCCGTTCGCTAACAAGGAACTGTGGGAAGAGCGCAGCTTCATCTACAACAGAGATGCTCCTCTGTTTGGACTCCGGCCGTTCATCATGCAGGCCATTACAGCCCAACTGTGGGAAGATTTCGCCGAGCAGCCGGCAGAACTTAATGACACCCTAGTCAGGGAGTTCTATGCGGCGATCGAGAGCAAGACGGCAACATCTGTCACCGTCAGGGGAGTGACAGTACCCTTTACCGCCAGCAGCATCAACCATGTCTTCGGCCTCTTCTTCGGCCCCAACGATGATGCCCATCAACAGTTTTGGGACACCCTCGATGCTGCCGGCCATGATGCTGTCATGAGGGAGTTGACAGAAGCAGGAACGACGTGGAGCACGAGTAAGAAGAACCCCCATTCTGTCAATAGGGGGCAGCTCCTACCTGAGGCAAAGTTATGGAACGCTTTTATCAAAAAGCGTATCCTGCCCTCGTCCCACCATACGACAGTCAACAGGCAGAGACTGGCCCTCATCCACTCTATCATGCACAACAGGCCCATCAATGTGGGCAGGTACATGAGGGACAGCATTCTAGATTGCGCCTTCCGCTCGGACTCACGGCTCTGCCTTCCCTGCACCATAACTGCCCTCTGCCGCTGCGCTGCCGTACCGGAGGAAGCCTCATACAACATCAAGAAGGGCAGCGGCTGGACAGACAACAACATATCCAGCCTCATGGAGCTAGTAGTCGTATCGCCCCTCAACGCCTTCGATCCCAACGCCCCTCTTGCTGAGTCTGATGATGAGCCTGCCACTCAGCCTGCCACTGAGCCTGCCCCAGAAGCTGCCACCAACACCGCTCCGGCAGATCAGAACGCCCACATCCTTGCTGCCGTTCTGCGGATTGAGGAACGTCAGATGGGCTTAATGACATTCATCCGAGACTTCTCCAATGCCACGGTAAACTTTATTACCAATACTTTGAATTTTTCGGATGTCTTTTTCCCTACCTTCCCCGCCCATTATTTCAATATCCCATCCCCTACTCCCACACCACCTGTCTCTCCCCATGGAGAATCTGCCTCCTCCACACCTTCCCCGACGGCAGACGGCAGCCCACCGGCAGACACCTCCCCTCGAGGAACAAAGCGAGCTGCCACTGACGACAGCCCCCTTGTCCGGAGGAACTTGGACAGCGCCTTCACACGGGTGAAGCGTATCAAGCATGTGGCAGACAAGAGAAAACTGTCCAAGGCCATCATGTCCACCAGCTGGGACAGTAGCAGCAGCAGTTCTGATGTCAGGCTAGTGGAGCCATCTGCCCTTCCACCTGCTGACGACCCTGCCCCCCAACCGGAGGAAGACTCTGCCCCTCAACAGGCTGACGAAGCTGTCGATCAACCTGCTCCGGAACCTGCCCAGCCACCTCCTCAACGCAGACGCTACCATCAGATCCGCATCAGCAACAGCAGCGAGGACAGCGCATAAAATTTAAGTTTTTATTTCTTTTGTTTCCTCTTATTGCTGCCTGCCCTTATATAATTGTGATGTACTCTTTTTTTTTTCTTGTTTTTCTTTATCTGTTTTTAAGTTATTTTGCATTGAGGGCAATGCAACCCTTGAGTTTGGGGGTGGCAACCCTCCATATTTAATGGCATCCTTAGCACATCTTTTGTTTAACTGTTGTGTCTTTTTATTTGCCTTTATTTAAAAAAAAAAAGAAAAAAGAAAAAAAAATCAGAAAATTAAAATGTTGGCTTAAAACTGTGAAGTTAGCTTACCTGTCATGACGGCTCTGTCGTGGCAGCATCTTTAGGACAGGTTAAGGAAAAGTTTAGAGCCTTTCTATAGTTCTGAAAACTTAAACACTTTTGTGACTGTTATATTGCTTAGATTTCTTTTAGCCAAACTAGAATAGGATGCTTAGAACTTGAATAGCCCCTAGAGGTGCCTAACACTGGCTCTAGGAAAGAAAGTTTAGTAAAAGAAAATCAAAAACCTAGAGGTGCCCGAAACCGGCTCTAGGAAGCTAACTAGAGGTGCCCAAAACTGGCTCTAGAAAAATTTTAGCTTGAAAATAGAAGAAAAAGAAGCATGAAAATGTGCCTTCTAAAAAAAAAGTAAACTTTGGCATAAAAATTCGAGTTAAGGAGTTGAATATTCTAGTGAAACTAAGAGAGTCTTAGCATATAACTGTTCACAAGCATGCACACACTGCACGAGAGCTATAGGGAGATTCCGGACAGGTCCTAGCCTTTCCGACAGGTTGCTGCCGCCATAGAGAATGAGCGACGGGTAAGGGACAGTTCACTGTTTGAAAGCCAACACAAAAATTTTCATTTTTCTTTAGGTTTAATTGCTTGAGGGCAAGCAAAGACTTGAGTTTGGGGGTGTGTTGAGTGTGTAAAAGTTCTATTATTTACACCCTTTTAACCCATATTTCTGCTGCATTCAAGCATCATTGCATTGCATTTAGGATAGTTTTCAGTTAAATATCACAATTATATAAAAGGCACGGATTCTACTAAAAGATGGTGCATTTTGCAGGTAACTGTCAAGGGTGACGATGAAGGCAGGCGAAGGGCAGATAAGCAGGAAGGCGGAACTGAACAAGCAGCTGAAGGAGACGAACCTGTCATGGACCCGTCACGACAGCATGGTGACAGCAGATTATTGAAGAGAAAAAATGAAGTGGACATCGATAGATAGAGAAAAATCTGCTCGTCTGTCGTGTGGCAGCCAAATAATTTTCCAAGCCCCGGATCAAAAGATATGTCAAGCCAAAGCTCAAAGGAGAGGAAATCCCTAAAAGCAAGGAGGCGGCTAGAAAGTAGGATACTGTAGAGATTTAATCTTTATTAGAGTCTTACTTTTAATTAAAGTTGTAATCCTTGTTACCTTAGATATCTTGAGCCCAAAGCCTATATAAAGGGCATAGATTAAACCTAGGGCACAGCCGACTACCCCACAACCGAAACCAAAAACCCTGCCGTCCACCTGTCTCTGACATGTTCTAAATTCCCCCTAGGGTCACGGGTTGTTTTGTAAAGTAGTTGCAAGGGTTGCTTTGTTTTAGGATTTTTCAAGTTCAATAAAATAAACTTCAAGTTCTTTTATCTTGGTTTTAATATCTTGCAAGAGCATCGGGAGAGCATTGTAAGGTTATCTATTTACTTAGCATCGGGAGAGTTAAGTATACAAAAGAGATAGAAGCGAGTTCTCTAGTTTATAGTTGAACCATCTCGTGCTTAGGGATAAGGCGAGGTTAAGTGGCTAAGGAAGAATTCATACACATCGGTGTTCATCCTTCGATTCACGCCGGGAGGTATCATCAAAGACGTGTTCATCGACAGACTTGTGCCTAGGGATAGGGCAAGGCAGATCTGGGATTCTTGCCAAGCTTGAAGTACTGAGTTAGTGTTTGCTGCCGCGACAACTAACGGACAGACGCCGCGACAGGTGCTGTCGGCGACGGGAGCGACGACAGAACTGGAGATCCTAAGCAATTCAATACCTGCACTACCGAGCAATTCAATACCGGCCCATTCTCTCTATCTTGATTTTTCAATCCTTTTATTTCCGTTTTACTTTATTATTCGTGACAACTCTCTAAAAGAATTCTTTTACTTTGTGCAGTAAATCAAGGTGAAGTCATTAGCCCAATCCCTGTGGAGACGATATCCGATACTTCGTATCACTTTATTACTTGCGACGTGTTCACTTGCACTGCAATTGCGATAGACTATTTTACACGCAACAACCACAGCTAACAGCTCCTTTTCTGTGGTGGTGTAGTTCACTTGGGCGTCATTTAGCGTCTTGCTGGCATAGTATATGACGTGAAACAGCTTATCTTTGCGCTGCCCAAGTGCTGCCCCGACAGCATAGTCACTAGCATCACACATGATCTCGAATGGCTGTGTCCAGTCTGGTGGCTGTACTATGAGTGCTGTCACTAACTTTTCCTTCAGAACCTTGAATGCTTCAGTACATTCCTCATTAAAGTCAAAGGGTCGGTTCTGCTCTAAGAGATGGCATAGGGGCTTCGTGATTTTCGAGAAATTGCGATGAATCTTCTGTAAAAACCAGCATGCCCTAAAAAACTCCTAATGCCCTTGACAGTGGTTGGCGGCGGCAGCTTCTCAATGACTTCAATCTTTGCCCTGTCGACTTCTATCCCACGGCAGCTAATCTTATGGCCTAGAACTATCCCTTCATCTACCATAAAATGGCATTTTTCCCAATTGAGAACAAGATTAGCTTTTTCACATCTTTCAAGTACCTTTTGAAGATTGCCGAGGCAGCTCTCAAAATCGTCTCCAAAGACGGAAAAATCATCCATGAAAATCTCAAGGAAGTCCTCTACCATGTCGGAGAATATTGCCATCATACACCTTTGGAAGGTGGCAGGTGCGTTACAGAGGCCGAACGGCATCCTCCTAAATGCGTAAGTTCCGTAAGGGCATGTGAAAGTTGTCTTCTCTTAATCCTCCGGTGCAATAGCAATTTGGTTATAACCTGAGTAACCATCAAGAAAACAATAGTAAGGCTTACCCGCTAATCTATCAAGCATTTGATCAATAAAGGGTAAAGGAAAGTGGTCCTTTCGGGTAGCTTTATTAAGCTTCCGATAGTCCATACAAACCCTCCAACCGGTCACAGTCCTGGTTGGGATTAGCTCATTGTTCTCGTTGGTTATCACGGTCATGCCTCCTTTCTTGGGAACACATTGCACCGGGCTTACCCATTTGCTGTCAGAGATGGCATAAATAATACCAGCATCTAACCATTTAATTATCTCTTTACGCACTACCTCCTTCATCGCAAGGTTTAACCGCCTTTGGGCATCAATGGTCGGCTTATGATCTTCCTCTAGGAGGATTTTATGCATGCATATTGCCGGACTAATGCCTTGAATGTCTGCTATCGTCCATCCAATCGCCTTTTTGTGCTGTCTTAACATGTCGACCAGCTGTCGTTCCTGTTCCTGCGGCAGCTTAGCAGAGATGATTACGGGCAGTGTGTCATCACAACCAAGATAAGCATATTTAAGCTGCCCTGGCAGGGGCTTAAGTTCTAAGACAGGTGGTTCAACAGTAGATGGCTTTTGGATTAAATGGTTATCCGAAGTGTAATTCAAAGGTTCGAATAACTTACCTGGACGATGGTCTAACCAGTTTACCTCATCATGACCTTCAGTATCTGATGTATCGGATTCAGAGGAGTCACTGTTGTCGGTGTTGTCGTCGTTGCTATCGTGACAGGCCTGTAGGTGGCTGTCGCAGCAGTGACCAAATTTTATATCACGGCAGCTCGACCTGATGCAGGGTTGATCTAAGGTCACCTCAATGATGGCCTTGCATTCCTAATCCACATCGGCATGTTTCATCGCTTGGAGAACATTCAACTTAATTTCTTGATTGTTCACGCGCATGGTGAGTTCTCCTTTCTCTACATCAATCAATGATCTTCCCGTGGCTAAGAAGGGTCGCCCAAGGATGACTGGTGCGTTCTCATCTGCCTCACAATCTAAAATAAGAAAGTCAGCAGGAAAAATAAGCTTATCCACTCTTACCAAAATATCTTCAATTTTTCCCTCGGGGTGAACGTAAGAGCGGTCGGCTAGCTGTAAGGTAACTGTCGTGGGCCGCGCCTTGCCAATACCTAGTTTCTGAAAAACAGATTTGGACATTAGATTAACACTGGCACCAAGATCACAAAGTGCCTTACCCACAAATTTGTCGCCGATTACGCAAGGTATGATGAAGCTCCCCGGATCCTTCTTTTTCTGGGGTGGCTGCCGATGAAGAATACTCATGCAACCTTCTTGCATCCTTACCGTTTCAAATTCCCCAAGTTTAGATTTTTTAGACATGACATCCTTGAGAAATTTAGCATAACCGGGCATCTCCCTAACAACATCTAACAACGGAATATTAATATGAACCTGTTTAAAAATATCATAAATCTTTTTAAGTTGAGATTCATGCTTAGCTTGCTGTATCCGTTGAGGAAAAGGTGGTGGGGGATGATAATCAGCAATGCGTCCTTCCCACTGCATGCGAATTTGAGGACGATAATAATCTTTTTTCTCCTCTGTCGCTTCTGCTGTCGTGACAGGCTCATCGGCAGCAGTCTGTTTATCACCTGTCGGGGCAGCTTCCTCGGCAGGTGTATCCAAGGCAGGTTCCTTTTCTGTTTCAACTTCTTTTTCTGGCCCTGGTAGCTTTTTCCCACTCCTAGTAGTAATCGCCTTACATTGCTCATGTGGGGGTGGTCTAGCATTTTCAGTATTGCTAGGGAAACCTCCATTCTGCCTCGGCTTAATATGTTGCGACACCTGACCCATTTGTGTCTCTAGAGATTTCAAGGTAGCTTCATGGTTTGTCATCCTCATCTCGGTTTTATCTATAAAATTTTCCGTCTTCTTGACAAACTGATTTATATTCTCCATATACGTACCGGTCTGAGACATAAAGGTGGCCAGAGTCTGCTCCAATACACTACTCGTGGCAGGTGGTGGCTGCTGTTGCTGCTGCGGCGGCAGGTGCTGCGGCAGGTTCTGCGGCGGCAGTTGCTGTCGCGTCAACAATCTAGGACCCCCTTGATTTTGATTATGTGCTTGCGGATTCAGGGCATTGTTAGGGTTACTCCAGGAAAATTTGGGATCTTTCCTCCAATTAGGGTTGTAGTTGCTGGAATTGTAGTTCGGCTTGTAATTTCCAACATATTTTCCCTCTTCTATATTTATCGGGCACTCTTCCCTACTATGATTTCCCTCACAAATAGCACAAACTTCCTCAACAGCAAATCCTCGTAATTCCTCTTCATTCAATAAGTGTTTCATGGCTTTAGTAAGGAATGCTACCTGTGATTTCATAGTGCTGTCGGCCTCATAGTCCTTGACAGCAAGTACCCGTTTACCCCCTCTTCTAGCTGTCGGAAACTGCTCCTCATTTTTGGCCTGGTTTTTCAAAACTTGCAACGCCTCGTCCGGATCCAATAATAGTCCATTTGCTGCAGAATCAATGCGAATGCGAGTTTGTAAGTTAGCAGCATTATAAAACTTAGTTACCTGATTCCAGACAGGGAATCCATGCATTGGGCAGTTCCGAAGAAGAGTAGTAAATCTGTCCCAGGCCTCGTGCATCGGCTCGTCGTCTTCCTGTTGAAAAGTAGCAATTTCATTACGTAATCGCTCAGATAAATGCGAAGGATTAAAACGAGATAAAAATTCACGAGTTAGATCTGCCAAGTCATAATAGAACCCGGTGTAAGTTTATTCCACCAAGTTTTAGCTCTGTCCCTCAATGAATGGGGGAATAACCGAAGCCTCAGTATCTCCGGACTAACTCCTGGCAGTCTAAACGAACCACAGATCTCCTGGAACGTTTTGAGATGCTCCCTAGCATCTTCTGTCGCAGAACCACTAAACTGCCCGGCGTTGTTGATCATACTAAACATGACAGGTTTAAGCTCGAAGTTGTCAACATCAATATCCGGCAGCGTGGTCTCCAGCTCTACATGATCGTTCAGCATGTAGTCACGACATGACCGTCGTCCATCTGCCTTCGGTGGGTCGCCGATAGGCGGTATACCGTCACCAACAGGCTGGTTACGTGCCATCTGCTCTAGCTGTTCCTCGAGGTATTCGTTCCGGTCTAAAAGGCGGCGAAGTTGTTTCTTGAGATTGAAGGAACGTTCGATCTCTGGATCTAATTTATACTCAGGATCTTCACCTCTTTTGGATCTGCGCATAAACAAGAAAACCTCGTGAAAAGCGAGAGTTGAAAAAAGAAAAATTAAAGAAAAGAAAAATAAAAACAAAAAAACGAAAATAAAAACAAAAAGTGCAAGGAAAGAAAGGTGTAGTTATGTTGCCAATCCCCGGCAACGGCGCCAAAAACTTGTTGCGTGTAAAAGAGTTTATTGCAATTGTAGTGCAAGTGTACACGACGCAAGTAGTAAAGTGTTACGAAGTATCGGATATCGTCTCCACAGGGATTGGGCTAATGACTTCACCTTAGTTTACTGCACGAAGTAAAAGAAATAGTTTAGAATTGTCACGAGAATAATAGGATAAAAACGCAAATAAAAGATTGAGTTATCAAGATAGAGAGAATGGGCTGGTATTGAATTGCTCGGTAGTGCAGGTGTTGAATTGCTTAGGATCTCCAGTTCTGTCGTCGCTCCCGTCGCCGACAGCACCTGTCGCGGCGGCTGTCCGTTGGCTGTCGCGGCAGCAGACACACCAACTCCGTACTTCAAGTTTGGCAAGAATCCCAGATCTGCCTTGCCCTATCCCTAGGCACAAGTCTGTCAATGATCACTTCTTTGATGATACCTCCCGGCGTGAATCGAAGGATGAACATCGATGTGTATGAATTCTTCCTTAGCCACTTAACCTCGCCCTATCCCTAGGCACGAGATGGTTCAACTATAAACTAGAGAACGCGCTCTTATTTCTTTCGTATACTTAACTCTCCCGATGCTAAGTAAATGGATAACCTCACAATGCTCTCCCGATGCTCTTGCAAGATGTTAAAACCAAAATAAGAGAACTTGAAGTTTATTTTATTGAACTGAAAAATCCTAAAACAAAACAACCCTTGCAACTACTTTACAAAACAACTCGTAGCCCTAGGGGGAATTTAGAGCATGTCGGTGACGGGTAGACGGCAGGGGTTTGGTTTCGGTTATGGGGTAATCGGTTGTGCCTCCTAGGTTAAATCTATGCCCTTATATAAGCTTTGGGCTCAAGTCATCGAAGGTAACAAGGATTACAACTTTAATTAAAAGTAAGATTCTAATAAAGACTAAATCTCTAAAGTCTCCTACTTTCCAGCCGCATCCTTGCTTTTAGGAATTTCTTCTCCTTGAGCTTTGGCTTGACATATCTTTTGATCCGGGGCTTGGAAAAATATGTGGCTTTCACACGACAGACGAGCAGATTTTTCTCTATCTATCGAGGTCCACTTTACTTTTCCTCTTCATAATGCTGCTATCACCTTGCTGTCACGACAGGTCCATGGCAGCTTCATCTTCTTCGTCTGCTTGTCCAGTTCAGCTCTCCTGCTTCTCTGCCCTGCGCCTGCCTTCAACATCTACTATGGCAGATACCTGCAAAAATAGCCATCTTTTAGTAGAATCCGTGCTTTTAATCCTTTTGTGATGTTTTACTAAAAACTAACCTAAATGCAATGCAATGATGCTTGAATGCAGCAGAAATATGGGTTAAAAAGGGTGTAAATAATAGAACTTTTACACACTCAACACTTACTATAGATCTGATCTTTAAACACTCTTTGTGACTCTTATACTGTCTAGACTTCTACTGGTAAACTAGAATAGGAAAAGCTTAACACTTGAGTTGCCCCTAGAGGTGCCTAACACTGGCTCTAGGAAAAGAAGTTAAGAAAATTTAGACTCAATACACCTAGAGGTGCCCAAAATCGGCTCTAGGAAGTTAGCTAGAGTTGCCCAAAAACAGGCTCTAGTCAAACTTAAAATAAGAAAAGAAAATAGAGTTTAAGAAAAACTAAAGGAGCCTAAGAATTGCTTCCATGAAAATGAAAGTTGGCATAAAAATTTAAGTGAGTAACTTAGCTATTCTAGTAAACTAAAAGAGTCTAGGCATATAACTGTTCACAAAACATGCACACACTACACGAGAATTATAGCAAGGTTCCGAATAAACCCAAAAATGTCCAACAAGGTGTTGTTCGCGATAGGGCATGAATGGTAGGTAAGGAAAAGTTCACTGATTTAAGCCAAACAAAAAGTTTTTTATTTTTTATTTTTTTAGTTAGGACATAATTGCTTGAGGACAAGCAAGAACTTGAGTTTGAGGGTGTGTTGAGTGTGCAAAAGTTCTATTTTTTACCCCTTATTTAACCCTTATTTCTGCTGCATTCAAGCATAATTCATTGCATTTAGGATAGATTTCACATGTACATCACAATTATATAAAACATCACAGTTGCTACTAATTTTGGCTTTTTTTGCAGGTAGCTGCTGTGGCAGACTCAGGGCAGTGAAGAAGCAGAGCTGGAGCACAGGACTGGAGTCAAGAAGGAGGACGCTGCCGTGGCAGCCATGACGACAACAATGGTGAAGGGAAAAGTGAAGTGGATCTCGACAGATAGAGGAATTCAAGCCAGTCTGTCGTGGGCCACTCCTATATTTGTTTGAGCCCTAGATTAGAATGAAGGCCAAGCCCAAAGTTCAAGGAAGAAACCCAAATTACCACTCAGAAGATTTAATCTTAATTAGAGTTGTACTTTAGTTTGAACTTGTATTCTTACCTTATTAGAAAACTTGAACCCAAGGCCTATATAAAGGCATGTAATTCGACCTAGGGAAGGACATCTCATTCTCTAGCCGTCTTCCCCAACCCTAGTCATTTTCCCCTTCTCATCATGTTCTAAACACCCCCTATGGCTAAGGGTTGATTCTGTAAAGTAGTGGCAAGGATTGTACTGTTTCTAGGAATTCTCTGTTCATTGAAATAAAACTTCAAGTTTGCTTATTTTGGTTGTCAACATGTTGCAAGAGTATCGAGAGAGCATTGTGAGATTATTTATTTACTTAATATCGAGAGAGTTAAGTATACGAAATGAATAAGTGTGGGATCTCCAGTTTATGGTTGAACTATCTCGGACCTATGGATAGGACGAGGTTAAGTGGCTAAGAAAGAATTCAACAACATTGGTGTTTACCCTTTGATTCACGCCGGGAGGTATCATCTGAGAAGTGTCATTAACACTACTTGGACCTAGGGATAGGACAAAACACAGCGGGGATTCTTGCCAAGCTTGAAGTACAGAGTTGTGTGATCGCTGCCACGAAAACAACAGACTGCTGCCGTGACAGGTGCTGCCGCGACAGGGACGACGACAGAACAAGGATTCCTTTACAGTGCAACAACTGCACTACCAAACAGATCAATACCGGCCTATTTCTTAACCCTGAAAACTCTATTATTTGATACTCTTTATTCTTCAATATTATTCCGCAATAAATTAAACTCTTTTCTTTCTCTCTTGTGCAACAATTCAAGGATAAAGCTATTCCCAGTCCCCGTGGATTCGACATCCAATACTTTGAGTATCACTTTACTACTTGCGTCGTGTACACTTGCACTATATTGCGATAGGACTTTTGACACACAACAACAACATTAGACAAGAATTTCACATTCTCGCCTACTATCACCACCTCAACGTGAGTCGCTTAACATCAAAGTCAACCACTGCTCTATGCTCAGACAACTAATCCATACCAAGAATCACATAAAAACCATAAAAAGTTAACTCCATCAAATCCACAAGAAAGACATGACCCTGAACAGATAAAAGACATCTCCTATACAACTTCGTTGTGACCACAGTCTCACCAAAGGAACTAGTCATTTGCATTCCCACTTCAAGCAACTCAACATGTATATCGAGCAAATGTGCATGCTCACTCGAGATATAAGAATGCATAGATCCAGAATCAATCAATGGAAACAATGATAAAAACTATAGAACAAAGGTACTTGCAATGACATCGGTGTCATTGCGCTCCTAACACTAAGCATAGACCCTCGCCAGACCGCCTCCCTCAGGCTGAACTGCTACCACATGTGTGACACCACGATGACCCTCATCTCTCCTCTGAAAATTACCTCGGCTGTGCCCACGACCTCTCTGAGGTGCAGCAATAGCAGGTGTACGCCCCTGGCCTCCACCAGCCAACAGAGGACACTCGCGCCTCATATGCTCAGTTGAACCACAATTCCAACAATAATTCCCTGCCACCACCACAGGAGCTCGCGCCGTATGAGGACAGTCCCTCCTCAAGTGCTCCCAAGAACCATACATCCAGCACGTGTTCTGTTCCGCCCTTGACCTATTTCCCTGAACCGGGGCACCATGTCCAAAGTTACCTCGCCTAGAAGCAGGCTGATACCTCCTATCTCGGCCTCTTTTATATCATCCACCTCCGAAACTAAACTCAGCAGCTCTCTTACGAGAGCTAGAACCACCTCCACGAGATGTCAGACCCAAGCTCTGCTCGATATCCTTAGCCCGACACACGAGCACATCAAAATCTGTGTAATTCGTGACCAACATAAAGGTCTTCACTTTCGGTACAAGCCCATACCGGAAGCAGTTACAATGATGCCTCTCACTCGGCATCAACTCAGGGTCATACTAGCTCAGATGTACGAACTGGACCTCATACTCAGCCACATAAAGATTTTCTTGCACAAGCGTTCTAAACTCGCGCTTCTTTTCATCCAAGTATCTCACACCAAGATACTTCTTCTTAAAAGCACTCCGAAAGAACTCCTAATCCACCTCATTGGGCTCCAAACCAGCAGTGATAGTCACCCACCAATTATATGCATCACCCTGGAGCAAGGAAACTGCGGACCCCAGCTTGCGCGCATCACTGCATCCCATTTGATCCATAATGCGGATCGTATTGGCTAACCATGCCTCCGAAGCCTCAGGAGACATACCACGAAACTCAATAGCTCCCAGATTCCTCAACCTTTCCAAAGGCAAACCCACCTTCCCAGATGCAGGTGCCTGAACTTGTGCTCCAGTTACCACAACCTAAAACGCTCTGGTGATCGCCTGAACCAGTGGCGCTAGATCACCCAGTACTGGACCAGCCTGTCCACGTTGCTCCGGCTCTCCACCTCTAGGTGGTGGTGACGGAGGTAGAGTCTCATCAGATGGGTTCTCACCCCCTGATTACCCTGATTACCCTGTTGAGGTACATGCACGATCATATTCGATCTAAACTCTCTCCTAGGATCCATTGTGCTATTTTTAACAAGGAATAATAACATAAACATTTCAAACCATGATTTAAGCCAGCCTCAAGCAAGGATCCAAGATTACATAACCAATTTAAAACATTTAACTAGTGTAATAAAGCAATGGGCACCCCGATTTCCCTCAAACATAACATAGCATACAATAGCATATCATAATCATCATGCATTACATCATCCACGATCAACACACATCCTCATCACATCATCAACATGCAATCATATTCAACTCCCACATGATTCATAACAACCAAGCACAAATCAACATTCAATCAAAACATGGTTTTTCATTCAACATACCACTGATCATCAAATCGAACATCAAAACAAACCAATTTCACTTACCATCATCCCCATTTCTTTTGCAACCTGGCTATGATACCAACAAATATAACACCCTTAACCCAGCCTAGACGCCCGACCCGAACTAAGAAGATTACACGAGGAAAACCGAAGCCAACTTGTTGAAGCTGACTTCGATTAACAATCCAATTTTTTTATTTTTATCTTCTCTAGATGCACATTAAAATCCTATGCGTTAATTAAACTCTTCGAAAGAAATAACACAACAATCGGAGCTCGTTTAGGGGTTCAATTGCATACATTTAACCTCTAGGGACTAAACTATAATTTCTAAAAATTACAAAGATTAATCCAATTTTAAGATTACCAATCCTTAGTTAGTCATGTAACATGCTTCCATGTCAAATTCCATTACAAACGGATCATCCAAACTCGACCAATTTATCATATAACATTTAGGGACCAAAATGTAACATTTCAGAATTTTAACGAATATTTTCAACTGAAAATAACGGTCTGGTATCGGTACACTTAAGCTTGTATCGATATGCGGGAAGGCAGTAGCTGAAGTTGGGGAAAAGGTATCGATACACTTCCCCGCGTATCAGTACGGCCTTCTGTGAAACCAAAATTGATTTTGATATAACATATAAACTTAAGGACCAATTTGCAAAACAATAAATTTTATAAGTACTCTTTAAAGTCTCACAATTGACAAGTAATTTTAAACAAAATAATATCTAAAGACATAGTCTTAAACATATAAAATTCTCTAAGTCTTTTCCTATGTTTTTCAAGCCTAACTATGCAAAAACGCCCAGACGTATCGATACCCTTATGCGTATCGATACCCTCTTTGGCTACTGGAATTTTGATTTTCAAACCAAAGTATACAGAAACGCCAAGGCGTATCGATACCCTTATGCGTATCGATACCCTCTTTTGCCACTGGAATTTTAATGGACTTACCGTACCGATACGCCTTGCAACCGTATCGATACGATATTCATCTGGGCAACTCTTTTCATGAAACCGTACTGATACGCTTTGCAATCGTATCGATACGTTAAACATATCTTTGAAAATTGTCAGCATTTAATTTTTCGATCGTTACTTGTCAGTTGGTTGGTTTCCCAATTTTAAAAGACCATTATTCCGTACCGATACGCTTGGTATGCGTATCGATACGTTTTTTTATAAAAACTTGATTTGGGATTCCAGTGAGCAAAGACCGTATCGATACGGCCTTTCGTATCCATACGCCCTTAAAACCGTACTGGTACGCCTTCTATGCGTATCGAGACGCTCTGTTTTCAGGAACAACATCTCTTTCCTCTTTGATGCAGGTATCGATACGCCCTTCCCGAGTACCGATACGGTATGCTGCAAAGCTGCATTTATTGCAGGAAAATTGCTCCCAACGGCTCTATTGATGATCCCAACTACCCAAATGGCTAGAATTCAATGCAAGAGTATAAAAACAAGTTTCAATTGACCAAGCAACAACTATTGAACCCGCAAGCAACATCAAAGCAAAAATCCAAACCCTAGTGCTCTTCAAAGTTAAATTCTTGTACCCAACTCTAGTGATTTAATTTGTTATCGTGTATTGTGAGTTTGAGGAGTTTGAAATTGTATTTGGATAAACATTTATCCTTTGAGAGGAATTGTTTGAGTTTACCAAATTCTTATCTTTGTAAAAGTGAGTGGATTAAGCTTTGGGTAGAAAGCTTAATCAATTTGTAAGGTTACCTCCTCATCCAGGAAAAGGGAAGAATTCAAGTAGTGAATTGGTTGAAAATCCTTAGTGGGAACTAAGGTAGTGGATGTAGAGTTAATTTGGAGAACTTGAACCACTTGTGTCATTATTTATTTTTCACTCACACCTCCCACCAAATTTTTAATTTCCAATTCACGCCCTCTTGGCAATTTGCAATTGTGCGATCAACTCAACAATTGGTATCAGAGCTACACTCATTGGAAGGAATACAACCCTCTTGAGTCGATTCTAGGAGAGTTTGATCAACAACTAGTCAAGCAATGGCATCCACCTCCAACTCCAACCTCTATGAGTCTCAATCTACCACCAAGCCACCATTTTTAAATGAGGATAACTACTCATATTGGAAGAATAGGATGAGGCTCTTTATCAAGTCCACCGACTACATGATGTGGGATGTGGTTGAAGAAGGTCTATACATTCCTATGAAGAGAGATGAAGAAGTAAGACTTGTCCCAAAAGTAAAAGCCGAAATGACGGATGATGAACGAAGAAGGATGCATGTGAATGACAAAGCTCTTCATGTGATATTTTGTGCACTTGGTCCGGATATCTACTCCAAGGTGTCTTCGATCGAAAATGCCAAAGAGGTTTGGGATACCCTCGAGACAACATATGAGGGAACTAGTGATGTCAAGGAGACAAAAATTGGGCTACTCAATCTAAGCTATGAAAATTTCAAGATGGATCCCGATGAAAGTGTCTCCAAGATGTTTGATCGATTCTCGGTCATTGTCAACGGAGTGAAGGGGTTCGGCGAGATCATCCCCGAAGACAAACTAGTGAGGAAATTGTTGTACTATAACACCCCGGTTTTGGGCTTAGAAGTTTTGGGCTTGGACCGGTTCGGTCAAAGTGTTGTTCGAATATAAAAAGGTGAAATTAGGAAAGCCTAGTTCGGGTTGCATTAAAAATATTGAAAAATGTTCTAAAATCCTCTTTTAATATATATAAGTGAACTGTGAAATCAATTTTACAAAATGAGGTTTGGAAGGGTGACAT
Source organism: Hibiscus tridactylites (assembly GCA_958450335.1). Classification (NCBI taxonomy): domain Eukaryota; kingdom Viridiplantae; phylum Streptophyta; class Magnoliopsida; order Malvales; family Malvaceae; genus Hibiscus; species Hibiscus tridactylites. The sequence continues at coordinate 70,720,840 of OY288274.1, read as the reverse complement.
TTTGGCTAGTGACCAAAATGTAATTTTTGAAAACTGCGTGACTGTTTTAGAAAGGATTGAAACTTTGAATCTTTAAGGAGCTATTTACCCAAAGGGAGTTTCTCCAGATTTTTCTAAGATATTTAATGATTTAATTCTGGTTTTTAAACAAAAGAAAAGTGGAGGGAAGTTATTTTCCTATTTTTCAACTAACTTTCCATATTTTCCAATTCTTCTTTTCTCTCATTTTCTCTCAAACCAAACATCTTTCTCTAGAGCTTTTTCCTCTGATTTTGTCACCTAAATATCTCTTTTCAATTCTCTTTTGATTGCTAATCATCTCATCAACAAAACCTCACCATTTGCTAATTGAATCTTCAAGCTTTTTGGTTCTAAAAAGGGAGAAACTCAAGTTTGGAGGTAAGAACGTCCTTCTCCTCTAAACTCTCAGTTCTTTACTGAAATTCCTAAGTTCTCAATCCTTAATTGATGATTTATAAATGGTTTTAAAGTTGTATAATGGATCTTGGCTTTAAATGCAAGATTTGGTGATTTTTGATTGATTTCCGTATGATCTGATTGGGCTGTGTTTTAAGGTGTTAATTTGATGTTAAATGAATGTTAAATTGAAAAGGAATTGAGTTTTAATTAATGCAATCCTGGATAGGTTGAATTTCCTAAGTTTAGCTTGTGATTCTTGGTTGTTTTGGAGTGATCTTGTGGATCTGTTGTGGCTGGAGGTATAAGGATGATGTTAGGTCCTTTTTAGATGTTAAATGATGTTAAAGGATGTTTAGTTTTGATGGATCTTGGCTGGGCAATGTTGAGGAGTTGTTTGGATGCATTTTTGGTTGTGTTTGGTAGCCGAAAATGGAGTGTGGATGAGAGCAGCGAGTTTAGGTGCTTTCATTGAAGCTATTAATGCATGATGATGCATTAATCCTCTGCTTTTATGTGTTTAAAACAGGGGAGTCATCTTTGGATCCAAGTGGTGGTGATCCAGAAGCTTGATTGGTTTTTCGGCAAGAAGCGAAACGGAATCGGTGAGTGGAATTTGGTTTTCAGCTTTGAAACCAGTGTTTTGGAGGTTTGGGAGCTTAGTTTAAGTCTAAGCAACTTAGCTAAGCTCAAGAGTAAGTTTTCGGATAAACTCTCTTGGTGATGGCCATGGTTTGGTTGAATGCAATGTGTTTTGTTTGCATGATTTTAAATCTGTTTTGAAAGCATATCTAACATGTTTATTTGCTGAGATTATAAGCCATGTGTTGAAGGAAGCTCAAGGTAAGAGTTCCTTGTTTTTGAACATTGTTATAATGTGGTTTGATGCTTAAAGATGCATGATGTTTATGGCTTTGTAAAATGCTTTAAAACAGTGAGATATTGATGATATTGATGCATATTGGCAAGTGATGGTTAAGGTCACAAAGGTGGTTAAAAGTTCTTGTGTGAGCCTTGTTTATTTAAGAACATCAAGGTGTTTAAAAGTCCTTGGATGGTTCTTGGTTAAGATCACAAAGGTGGTTAAAAGTCCTTGTGTGAATCTTGTGAATTTTAAAAGCAACATGGTGTTTAAAAGTCCATAGTTGGCTCTTGGTTAAGGTTACAAAGGTGGTTAAAATTCCTTGTGTAAGCCTTGTTACTTAAGAACATCAAGGTGTTTAAAAGTCCTTGGATGGTTCTTGTTAAGGAAACAAAGGTGTTTAAAAGTCCTTGTGTGGTCCTTGCCATGGTGTTTAAAAGTCCATGGGGTTAAGGACACAATGGTGTTTAAAAGTCCATGTGTGGTCCTTGGTTGTTGTAAGATCACAATGGTGTTTAAAAGTCCATGTGTGAATCTTATGTGAAATGTATCACTTGTTGCCAATATGACATGTAATGAAATGGAAGCATGTATTGCTTGTTTTAAAGGTTAAAGAACATGTGTAATGTTGCTTGAAGAATGATTTATAAATGAGTTTTTATAAATGCATTATTGTATGGTTTTAAATGAGCATTCCTCACTAAGCTTTTGCTTACGCTCTCTCTTTTCTTAAACCAATAATGTAGAGCATTAAGGTGCATTGAGGGCAGCAAGGAGGGCAAGCAACCAAGTGGAAACTAAGCTCAAGTATGGGAAGGTTTCTTAAACACTTTTAGCTTTTGGCATTTGGCAATGGGGAACCTATGTGAATATTTTGGGAGATGTATTGAACTCCCTAAGTTTGTTTAATGTTGTCAATAATGCTGGAACATGTAATTGGCCATTATGTGGTTGGTTTGGAGATTTAATGCTTGAATGGTTTGCTAAGTAGGAAGCATGCCTTTAGATTTGGGGCTTTTCATATTTGATGCTATGATGATGATTGGATGATGCATTTATGCTCCTTGCATGTTGTATGTCTTGCCGGTAAAGTTTGGTTGCATTTGGAGCATGTATGGTAAGTCAATTGTGTGTTTCAGCAGCCAATTTTCTGCATTCTATGCAGGCCGTATCGGAACGGGAGCTACCGTTTCGGAACGGGGGCCCTGTAGTGGCCCAGGCGTCCGAAACGGAAGGTACCGTTCCGAAATGGAAATGCCTCTGCTAGGCCTCGTTTCGGAACCCGTTGCGGAACGGTCCCGCGTTTCGAAACAGGTTCTCCCTGTTTCGGAACACGTGACCGTTGGGGGCTGACATGGGCGGTTATATGTTTTGAAATGTTTGCATTTTGGTCCTGGATCTTGTTATTGTAATTGTATGAGTTTGGGATGTCCGTTTGAGCTGAAATTTGGCAGTGAAGCATGAAACCTGATTAATTATAAGTTGGTAACTTTAATTTGAGTTAAGTCCTTATAATTTGCAGAATTTACATTTTGGTCCCTAAAGTTCTATTTTGTGCAATTGGGTCCCTGTTTAATCTCTGATGATTATGATCTTTGAGCATGCTGTTTGTATGATCATATATAGGGTTAATGTGCATCTAGACAAGTTTAAAAAGAAAAAAGGGTCGTTAATCAAGGTTGACTTTCGGGTTGACTTTGGTTTTCCCCGTGTGACTTTCTTAATTCGGGTCAACCGTCTAGGCCGGGTTAAGGGGGTTACATTTGGTGGTATCAGAGCTGAGTTCTCGAGTAATTGAGAATGATTGTGTGCATGATTGAAGTATGTATGCTATGTATGCTTGTTGAGTGAAAGCATGTTGAGTGGTTTGTGAATATGATGCAATTGAGATGTATGCTGTGGTGAAGCATGTTGCGGGTACCCATTGCCAAATCAAAGCTAATGAAATGATGTTGTTTTTAAGTGAAAATGAGCTTGAGTACTTGGATTGCTTACCTTGCTGGGCCTGACTTTGTTTATTTGCATTGTGATTGCATTGTTAGAGTATGGCACCTCGTAGAGAGTTAAGGAGTAATGTGCGAGCTACGGCTCAGAACGAGAATGAGAATGAGGAGAACGTTGAGAGTGCGGTTTTACCTCCTCCACCTGGTGGTGGTGTAACCCCCTTAACCCGGCCCAGACGGTTGACCCGAATTAAGAAAGTCACACGGGGAAAACCAAAGTCAACCCGAAAGTCAACCTTGATTAACGACCCTTTTTTTTCTTTTTAATCTTGTCTAGATGCACATTAACCTAAGATGTAATCATGCAAACAGCATACTCAAAGATCACAAACATCAGAGATCAAACAGGGACCCAATTGAACAATTTACAACTTTAGGGACCAATTTGTAAATTCTGAAAACTTTAAGGACTTAACCAAATTTTAAGTTACCAACTTAAAATTAATCAGGTTTCATGCTTCTCTGCCAAATTTCAGCTCAAACGGACATCCCAAACTCATACAATTGCACAAACAAGTTTCAGGACCAAAATGCAAACATTCTGAAACATTTAACCGCCCATGTCAGCCCCCAACGGTCACCCGTTCCGAAACAGGCATAGCCCGTTTTGAAACTCGGGGCCGTTCTGCAACACGTACCGCAACGGGGGTCTGGCAGTAGCCAAACCGTTCCGAAACGGTGGCACCCGTTTCGGACGCCTGGGTTCATGCAAGGCACCCGTTCCGAAACGGTGTCAACTGTTCCGGAACGCCCTGCACAGATTGCAGCATTTTGCTCACTCAAACACACAATTGACCATCAAATCATGCTCCAAAAGCCACCAAACTTTACCAACATGCAATTCAACATAAATGAGACTTACTTGCATCATCAATTCATCAAAATAACATCATATATGAAAAGCCCCAAATCTAAAGACATGCTTCCTACACAAGCAACCACTTAAGCACAAACTTTCCAAATCAATCTCATTAAAGCCAAATCATGATTCAACAACATCAACAACATTAAAACATACTTGTCCGAACATATACGAACACAAAAACATCAATCCGAGAGATTCTACCCCCATTGCCTTTATTAACTATAGCTATTCACCGAGACATACATCTCAATTGGAGTCCACCTTGAATCCCTTGCTCCTTGCTGTCCAAACTTCAAGAATCTGCATTGATGGACAAAAAGGAGCGTAAGCAAATAATGCTTAGTGAGGAATGCTCAAAACCAAAACACCATCAATGCAGCGGGTTACAAAACACTTTTAAAACAACCCGATTTGACAAACCAAAACCATGTTTGAAAACCCTTTTCAACAACATGCTTAAACCATGCATTGCACATACATGAAAACCAACCCTTAGCTCAGCAAACTAAGAAAACCATTTCAATGTACAACTTGCAAAAACATTCCTTTAACCATTCCATGCATAAACACCATATGCAAAGCTAAATTAAAACCTTGGAAAACACTTCCATTTCATATTACCCATTCATAAACTTGAACATCCTTTCAAGCAAGAAACCCCTTTTAAACCATTATTCAAGCAATCTAATTCATGCATTACACAAAGACAACTTATGAATCACATCATCATTATCACATGCCTTTTAAAACAAGTCTTAACAAGACTCCAATGCATTAGAGAGATTTCATGCACACATGCATCACTTACCAAATGATAATCAACACTTGTTCAACTTAACAAGTAAACATGCATTCACTAGCATCATACACTTTTCATGCAACCATGCATCTTTTCAAGCATCTCATGCTTCTTTATGATCAAGAACATTACATCGGCTTCCAAGTGATCAACCACATCCACTTTTCAACTCAACAACCCGATCGGATACGCGGATTCCGAGCGTTGTCCCTACGCTCCATACACCCTACCAATCCAAGGCCTCCCAAATGGACTTTTAAACACCATTTGACCTTACAAGCCTAAGGTTCCCATGTATGGACTTTTAAACACCATACAACCTTAGCTTTTCCCGAGGTTCCCATGCATGGCCTTTTAAACACCATACAACCTCAACATGCACAAGGTTTCCATGTATGGACTTTTAAACACCATACAGCCTTTGCATAACCGATTGGTAGTTGTATAAAATCACTAACGAGATCCGGGACACCCCACACAAGATCCACACATGGACTTACTCTGCCATTGTGATCTTAACAAGCACAAGGTTCTCATATATGGACTTTTAAACACCATATAACCTTTGCTCAACCAAGGTCCTCGAATGGGCAACAACCTCGATTATAACCTTAACCATCTCGTTAGGATACTTGAAGGGAGTTTACCGGTCCACTCTTGACCACTCCACCTCCAAGGCGACTTAATTCACGGTGCACCCAATCCTATAGCCGGCTAACTATATCCGATCAACGAACCAAGAACCGCTTTCATCACTTGCCAATATAACCATCTTACCATGTTATTCCACTGATTCATATGCATAACCACAATGCAAAAACCATCACCACATTAGTCCAATGATTCACATGCATAACCAATATGCAAAACCATTACCTCATTAGTCCAATGATTCACATGCATAACCAATATGCAAAAAGTATCATTTACCATCATCAATTCACTGTTTTTAAGCATTACACAAAACCATTGATCAACATGCAACACTATGCATCAAAACCACAATTACCATATACAAAACCAAGGATCTCTTACCTTGAGCATCCTTCTCAAATGGCTTTCAAAACCAGCATTAAACCATGCTTAAAATATGCTTTCAAAACAGATTTAAACCATGCAAAACACATGTATTTCAAACATCAACCACAATTGCTTAAAGCCAATTTCACAACACAATTCAAGAGCGAAAATCCATTCACTTACTCTTGAGCTTAGCAAAGTTGTTTAGACTTAAACTAAGCTCCCAAAACCTTCAAACCTTGGTTTAAAAGCTGAAAACTCAACTTCACTCACCGATACACAAAACAAGGCTAGCCAACAAGCCTTCCAAGCATCCGAAAACCTTCCGCAACACCTTCAAAGCTCACGGATCAAACTCCCCTGTTTCAAGCACACAACAACAGAGGATTAATGCATCATTATGCATTAAGAACACCAGCAACAAGACTCAACTCGTTGCTCAACACAAATCCAACAATTCGGCTACCAAACACAACCGAAATCACCTCCAAACACTTCCAAAACTTAACCCAGCCAAGATCCATCACTTCTAACCATTTTTAAACATCAATTAACATCCAAAATGATCACAAACACGTCCTTATACCTCCAGGTATAACAGATCACCAAAAACACTCCAAAAACAACCAAAAACTCAAGCCAAACTTAGGAAATTCAACCTATCCGGGATTGCATTGATTAAACCTCAACTTCTAATCAATTTAGCATTCATTTAACATCATTTTGACACTTCAAAACACTGCCCAAACAGATCACACGAAAATTTCACCAAAATCACCAAATCTTGCATTTTAAGCCAAAATCAAGATTTCAATTGAAAAGCCATTAACAAAACACAAATCAAGGATTGAGAACTTAGGAATTTCAGTAAAGAACTGATAGTTTAGAGGAGAAGGACGTTCTTACCTCCAAACTTGAATTTCTCCTTTTTAGAGCCAAAATGCTTAATGAAACAACTTGCAAATTGAGAGGTTTTGTTGATGAGATGATTAGGAATCAAAAGAGAGTTGAAATGAGAGATTTAGGCAACAAAATCAGAAGAGAAAATCTGGAGAAATGTGTTTGGGTTGAGAGAAAATGAGAGAAAAGGAAAACTGAGAGAAAATAGAAAGTTAGTTAAGAAATGGTAAAATGATTTTCCCTCCACATTTCATAATCTTGAAAATCAGAATAAAGCCTTAAAATATCTTAGAAAAATCTGGAGAAACTCTTTTTGGAATAATAGCTTCTTAAAGATTCAAAGTTTCAATCCTTTATAAAACTGTCCTGCAACTTTCAAAAATTACATTTTGGTCACTAGCCAAAATGTCAACCTTCCGAACCTCATTTTCCAAAATTGATTTCACAGTTCACTTAATTATATTAAAAGATGATTTTAGAACATTTTTCCATATTTTTAATGCAACCCGAACTAGGCTTTCCTAAATTCACTCTTATATACTCGATCAGCACTTTGACCGAACCGGTCAACGCCCAAAACTTCTGAGCCCAAAACCGGGGCGTTACAACTCTCCCCCCTTAGGAAATTTCTTCCTCAAAATTTCAACCGGCGAAAAGAGAACCACCACCTTCTCAAATCACACACAAGGCAACACAAAAGCCTCAACCAACACTGAACACTTTCCACACAAAACTCCACCGAACACAACACCACCACATGCTGTTTACAAAACCCAGAACACTCAAAGATAGCCACAACTTAATCTTTCACATAACCGGACTGTACACAGCCCCAACATCAACCTGAAGAACTTCAGCTCTTACAGCACACATCACTGCAATACACAACTCCCAAGACTTATTTACACAGAGACAACAACCAATCCAATTCAGCCATTATGCAAACCTTTCTGCTTCTAAAACTCTTGCAACTCCCAAACCTCTTCCAAGGATTTCCCCAACAAGCAATAATCCTTAAGCAACAACTGCTTACCCAAACTCTTCAACGAAGCTGACAGTCCTTCACATCCGCCGCTAACATTACCACAACAACTCACCAGGACTACTCACCCAGATTCCAAGAATTACATCACAACCCCAACTTGACTCCGTCCGCCGTTCCACACACCACCAGCTGACTACAAACGGAACTTCCTTAACCACAATCAGCCAACCACCTCTCACAAGAACCCAAACAACCAACAAAAGCCTTCGATCTTCATAATCCTTCCACTTCAAACTTCAACCATAACACTTGCATTACCAGAACATTGCTTATCCAAAACACACATAACAACTTCTGAACTCCTCAAAGGTTGCTAAGAACCAACACTTACAAACACAACCCTTCCACAACAGCTTAAAAGCTAAGCTACCTCAGCACTTGGAAACACCACCACAAACTGCAACATTACTAGCACCAAGGAACTACCCTTTCCACTTAGCTATTCAAACCACTAAACTCCTTAAGCAACAAACACCATCCTTCTACCACAGGCTATACCACTCTCACCATTGCCAGCAACTAGCTTAATATTACCTCTAACTCTCACCCAGCACCAAAACAACCTCTAAAAACCCATCATCCAACCTAACCCAACCACCACACTAACATATTCGATTAGTTATTATCGAGTGTGAACATCGTATGCATGATCACCAACATGTCCTATCAATGCCTGATGTACATGTATGCAAAACCTCTAATGTCATGCCACATGTATGCATGGACCAACATATATAATATAGCATATAACAATGATTTTAACTGTGCATGAATGCCAGTTCACACCCTCCAATAACATCCTCAAATCCGTCTAAGAACAACCTCCTACCTCACTTCTAGCTTATCTAACTCCATCATACCAACAACCATTAACCACGAGATACTCACTAAACCTTCTTCACACCAAAGATGTTTCCAAAACTACAACTATTACCCCAACATGCTAGCAACAAGACTAAACTTACCACGCAAGAAAAACCAATAGAAACCAAACCAGGGTAACTAGATCAAAGATTACTTAACAAGATTACCTGAAAACACAACACTGCCCTGAAGCTTCATCAGACGAGCTCTCTTCCTTGCGGAACCATCATCCTCCTGCGGCACAACTGCAGCACCAGCTAACACACCAGGGTCAACATCAACTCCTTGCGGTAAGGAACCTTGGCTGTTCCGAGCCAACCTCAAACAATCACGTCTCATGTGTCCAGCAGACCCACATTCCCAGCAATTCTCTTTTCCCAAACTCTTCACAACCTTCTGCTCTTTTTGCCACCTCTGAACCTTGCTCAGCCATGCCTACGACCTTTCAGAGACCCCTTGGCTAACACCAAAGCTGACTTCACTCCATGGGGACAATAACGCTTAACATGCACTTTGGAACCACAATTCCAACAAGCACCCGCGCCCCAGCAACCTCCAACATGGCGCCTTTCACAACGGTCGCACACCGGTGGCTGAGCTTCCACCCCTTGCTCAAGCAACACTTGCTCCTCAACAGCACTACCTTCACCTTGCTCAATCCTTGGAAATTCCCTTCCAAGATACCTTTCACAAAAAACAGATACAAAGAAATCCTAATCAATATCAGGAATATGAGACGCCACCGCCACAGATGTCCACCAGGCACATGCATCCTCCAACATCAGAGAAACAACACTTCCCAGCTTACAAGCATAATCACAGCCTTCCTGATCCAAGATCAGAATCACACTGGCCAACCAGGCCTCAAACATCTCCGGTGAAGAACCATGATACTCCACAGCACCCAAATCAAGCAAACGCTGCTTCGGCAAACCCACACATCCCACAGCCAGCTCATCCACTGACCATACCTTTACCACAGCCTGAGATGTTCCCAACACCTCCTGCTCAACAGGTGATGAACTCTTCACCACAGAACCAGCTTCTTTCCCTTGCCTTACCACCTCAACTCCAGGCACAGAAGACTGAAACAAAACACCTCTACAGAAAGGTGAATTCCAAGTCTTAACAACCTGCCCCAAGGCAGCAACCATCTTACCCAACTGCCATTCTTCCATCGACTTTGCCATACTACTAACAACAACAAACAATCACAACAAACAAACAAACCAGTTAGACCAGCATTAAGCAATGATTCAAACTCCAACTCCAAATAACACAATAGCTATATTAATAAGGCAATGGGTATCCCGAATCCTCCCCTTTACATGACATAACAGTCAACACAACATGGATATCACAATATCAAGCATATCAAACAACATACTTCGACCATGCTTACATCAAACAACATCCACTTGCAACAGCATATCATCAACATAACATACTCATAGCACTTTCATCATGCATAACACCAGCTCACAGCATCAGCACATTTCCACATAAACTCAACCAAGATTCATAACCATAAAACATGCTTGAAACATCAGCAACATGCTCAGAAACATCAACAATTTGCTTAGAAACACGTGTTTCAACCAACTTTCAACCACACATCAAGGTAAACATCAAACACACATCACAACAACTTACCGTTTTCACCAAGCATTCGCAACTCAGCTCTGATACCACCAAATGTAACCCCCTTAACCCGGCCCAGACGGTTGACCCGAATTAAGAAAGTCACACGGGGAAAACCAAAGTCAACCCGAAAGTCAACCTTGATTAACGACCCTTTTTTTCTTTTTAATCTTGTGTAGATGCACATTAACCTAAGATGTGATCATGCAAACAGCATACTCAAAGATCACAAACATCAGAGATCAAACAGGGACCCAATTGAACAATTTACAACTTTAGGGACCAATTTGTAAATTCTGAAAACTTTAAGGACTTAACCAAATTTTAAGTTACCAACTTAAAATTAATCAGGTTTCATGCTTCTCTGCCAAATTTCAGCTCAAACGGACATCCCAAACTCATACAATTGCACAAACAAGTTTCAGGACCAAAATGCAAACATTCTGAAACATTTAACCGCCCATGTCAGTCCCCAACGGTCACCCGTTTCGAAACAGGCAGAGCCCGTTTCGAAAATCGGGGCCGTTCCGCAACACGTACCGCAACAGGGGTCTGGAAAGCCAAACCGTTCCGGAACGGTGGCACCCGTTTCGGACGCCTAGGTTCATGCAAGGCACCCGTTCCGAAACGGTGTCAACTGTTCCGAAACACCCTGCACATATTGCAACATTTTGCTCACTCAAACACACAATTGACCATCAAATCATGCTCCAAAAGCCACCAAACTTTACCAACATGCAATTCAACATAAAGGAGACATACTTGCATCATCAATTCATCAAAATAACATCATATATGAAAAGCCCCAAATCTAAAGACATGCTTCCTACACAAGCAACCACTTAAGCACAAACTTTCCAAATCAATCTCATTAAAGCCAAATCATGATTCAGCAACATCAACAACATTAAAACATACTTGTCCGAACATATACGAACACAAAAACATCAATCCGAGAGATTCTACCCCCATTGCCTTTATTAACTATAGCTATTCACCGAGACATACATCTCAATTGGAGTCCACCTTGAATCCCTTGCTCCTTGCTGTCCAAACTTCAAGAATCTGCATTGATGGACAAAAAGGAGCGTAAGCACATAATGCTTAGTAAGGAATGCTCAAAACCAAAACACCATCAATGCAGCGGGTTACAAAACACTTTTAAAACAACCCGATTTGACAAACCAAAACCATGTTTGAAAACCCTTTTCAACAACATGCTTAAACCATGCATTGCACATACATGAAAACCAACCCTTAGCTCAGCAAACTAAGAAAACCATTTCAATGTACAACTTGCAAAAACATTCCTTTAACCATTCCATGCATAAACACCATATGCAAAGCTAAATTAAAACCTTGGAAAACACTTCCATTTCATATTACCCATTCATAAACTTGAACATCCTTTCAAGCAAGAAACCCCTTTTAAACCATTATTCAAGCAATCCAATTCATGCATTAAACAAAGACAACTTATGAATCACATCATCATCATCACATGCCTTTTAAAACAATCACGTTAGGATACTTGAAGGGAGTTTACCGGTCCACTCTTGACCACTCCACCTCCAAGGCGACTTAATTCACGGTGCACCCAATCCTATAGCCGGCTAACTATATCCGATCAACGAACCAAGAACCGCTTTCATCACTTGCCAATATAACCATCTTACCATGTTATTCCACTGATTCATATGCATAACCACAATGCAAAAACCATCACCACATTAGTCCAATGATTCACATGCATAACCAATATGCAAAACCATTACCTCATTAGTCCAATGATTCACATGCATAACCAATATGCAAAAAGTATCATTTACCATCATCAATTCACTGTTTTTAAGCATTACACAAAACCATTGATCAACATGCAACACTATGCATCAAAACCACAATTACCATATACAAAACCAAGGATCTCTTACCTTGAGAATCCTTCTCAAATGGCTTTCAAAACCAGCATTAAACCATGCTTAAAATATGCTTTCAAAACAGATTTAAACCATGCAAAACACATGTATTTCAAACATCAACCACAATTGCTTAAAGCCAATTTCACAACACAATTCAAGAGCGAAAATCCATTCACTTACTCTTGAGCTTAGCAAAGTTGTTTAGACTTAAACTAAGCTCCCAAAACCTTCAAACCTTGGTTTAAAAGCTGAAAACTCAACTTCACTCACCGATACACAAAACAAGGCTAGCCAACAAGCCTTCCAAGCATCCGAATACCTTCCGCAACACCTTCAAAGCTCACGGATCAAACTCCCCTGTTTCAAGCACACAACAACAGAGGATTAATGCATCATTATGCATTAAGAACACCAGCAACAAGACTCAACTCGCTGCTCAACACAAATCCAACAATTCGGCTACCAAACACAACCGAAATCACCTCCAAACACTTCCAAAACTTAACCCAGCCAAGATCCATCACTTCTATCCATTTTTAAACATCAATTAACATCCAAAATGATCACAAACACGTCCTTATACCTCCAGGTATAACAGATCACCAAAAACACTCCAAAAACAACCAAAAACTCAAGCCAAACTTAGGAAATTCAACCTATCTGGGATTGCATTGATTAAACCTCAACTTCTAATCAATTTAGCATTCATTTAACATCATTTTGACACTTCAAAACACTGCCCAAACAGATCACACGAAAATTTCACCAAAATCACCAAATCTTGCATTTTAAGCCAAAATCAAGATTTCAATTGAAAAGCCATTAACAAAACACAAATCAAGGATTGAGAACTTAGGAATTTCAGTAAAGAACTGATAGTTTAGAGGAGAAGGACGTTCTTACCTCCAAACTTGAATTTCTCCTTTTTAGAGCCAAAATGCTTAATGAAACAACTTGCAAATTGAGAGGTTTTTTTGATGAGATGATTAGGAATCAAAAGAGAGTTGAAATGATAGATTTAGGCAACAAAATCAGAAGAGAAATCTGGAGAAATGTGTTTGGGTTGAGAGAAAATGAGAGAAAAGGAAAATTGAGAGAAAATAGAAAGTTAGTTAAGAAATGGTAAAATGATTTTCCCTCCACATTTCATAATCTTTAAAATCAGAATAAAGCCTTAAAATATCTTAGAAAAATTTGGAGAAACTCTTTTTGGAATAATAGCTCCTTAAAGATTCAAAGTTTCAATCCTTTATAAAACTGTCCCGTAACTTTCAAAAATTACATTTTGGTCACTAGCCAAAATATCAACCTTCCGAACCTCATTTTCCAAAATTGATTTCACAGTTCACTTAATTATATTAAAAGATGATTTTAGAACATTTTTCCATATTTTTAATGCAACCCGAACTAGGCTTTCCTAAATTCACTCTTATATACTCGATCAGCACTTTGACCGAACCGGTCAACGCCCAAAACTTCTGAGCCCAAAACCGGGGCGTTACAGGTGGTTATGCTGGGGGTGAAGGAGCTGGAGCTGCAGCCGATGCTGGGGTCGCTGGACCTGAGGCTGGTCAGGGGCAAGCTATGCCTGATCTGTCAGTGTTAGTGCAAGCTATTGCTGGTGCTTTTCGAGCGACAGTAGCTGGAGCTCAAGGAGCTGGGCATCAGGGAGATGCTGGTGTTAGACTACCCTTGGAACGCTTACGCAGTCTAGGCGGGACTGAGTTCAGGGGTTTGTCTGCGGAAGGTTCTGTATCTTGGATGGAGAGTACCAAGAGGATCTTGGGTCAGATGAGTTGCACTGATGTGCAAAAGCTGGGGTGTGTTGTATCCTTGCTACAGGATGACGCTTATACGTGGTGGACGACCACTATTGCTGGGATGGCGGAAGCTGACATAACTTGGACATTCTTCCAGAATGTGTTCAAGAGAAGGTATCTAGGTGTGAGGTACCTAGATGAAAAGAAGCGGGAGTTTATGTCTCTCACCCAAGGGAGCATGTCTGTGGCTGAGTATGAAGTGCAGTTTGTTCGACTCAGTCAGTATGCACCTGAGTTAGTCCCTGATGAGCGGGCGAGGTACGAAAGATTCCGTTATGGTTTAGTGACGGATGTGAAGATGTATGTGCTGGCTACCGAGTATGATGATTTTGATGTGTTGGTGGGCCGAGCAAAGGATATTGAGATGAACTTGGGTTTATCTGCTAGAGGTGCTGGAGCAAGTGTTGGTAAGCGGGCAGCTGAATATAGTTCCGGTGGTGGACGAAACAAGAAGGGACGTGATCAGAAGTATCAGTCCTCGGCTAAGCGAGGTGGTGGAGCACCTGCTCGGGGAGGCAACGCTAGAGTTGATTCGAGTGCATGCTAGATTTGTGGGTCACGTGGTCATATGAAGTGTGATTGTCCTCGTGCTGTGAGGGATGTGCAAGCTCCTGTTGTGGCAGCTGGTAACTGGTGCTGGAATTGTGGATCTACGGATCACATGAGGAGAGAGTGTCCTATGTTGGCTGGTGGCCAAGTGCGTGCTCCTGTTGCTGTTGCACCGCAGAGAGGCCGTGGGTGCGGCCGTGGTAATTTTCAGCGGAGAGAGGAAGGTGGTTGAGGAGTGGCCCATGTTGTGGCTATTCAGCCTGAGGGTGGAGGTCAAACTAGGGTGTATGCTCAGCGGGAGGGGAGGAATGACGCGGATGTGATTGCAAGTACTTTTACTTTGCAATCCTTGTCATTACTTTCCTTGATTGATTCTGGATCTACGCATTCATTCATTTTGCGTGAGCACGCTGAATTGCTTGGTTTGCCTGTTGAGTCTTTGGATGTTGGTGTTCGTGTCACTAGTTCTTTTGGTGAGACTGTAGTGACTCGAAAGCTATATAGAAGGTGTCCTTTGGTTGTTCAAGATCATGTTTTTCATGTTGACCTTATGGAGTTGCCTTTCTATGGTTTTGATGTAATCCTTGGTATGGATTGGCTTGCTGAGCATCGTGCTGTTGTGGATTGTGAAAATAAGCGAGTTTCGCTGAAGCTTGCAGATGATTATGAAGTGGTTGTGGTTGGTGAGAATGTGAAGTTTCTTGCCAATGTGGTGTCTACGTTGGAGGCGAACCGGATGCTGAGGCAAGGTTGTGAAGCTTACCTAGCTTTTGTGATGAATCCTAGCTCTAAGGAATTGCGTGTGCAAGATATCAGGGTTGTGCGAGAGTTTCCTGGTGTGTTTCTTGAGGAGTTGCCTGGTTTACCTCCTAATCGCGAGGTGGAGTTTGGAATTGAGCTGTATGAGAATACAACTCCTGTGTCCATTACCCCTTATAGAATGGCACCTAAGGAGCTGAAGGAGCTGAAGACGCAGTTGCAAGAGTTGCTCGGTCGTGGGTTCATTCGGACGAGTGTGTCATCTTGGGGTGCACCGGTCTTGTTTGTGAAGAAGAAGGATGGCACTATGAGAATGTGCATTGATTACCATCAGCTGAACAAGTTGACTATCAAGAATCGGTATCCTTTGCCGAGAATTGATGATCTCTTTGATCAATTTCGGGGAGCAGCTGTGTTCTCTAAGATTGACTTGAGGTCAGGGTATTACTAGTTGAAGGTGAAGGATGTGGATGTGCCTAAGACAGCTTTCAGAATAAGGTATGGGCATTATGAGTTCCTTGTGATGTCGTTTGGTTTGACAAATGCTCCTGCTGCTTTCATGGACATGATGAATCGTGTGTTTCATGAATACCTGGACAAGTTCGTTGTGGTGTTCATTGATGATATCCTCGTGTACTCGCGTACTGAAGAGGAGCATGAAGAGCATTTGAGGATTGTGCTGCAAGCTTTGTTGGAGAATCAGCTTTATGCTAAGCTGAGCAAGTGCGAGTTCTGGTTGAGTGAGGTGGTGTTTCTTGGGCATGTAGTTTCTGCTGAGGGGATTCGTGTTGATCCTCAGAAGATTGAGGCGGTGATGAATTGGAAGGTCCCTAAGTCTGTTCATGAGGTTCGTAGTTTCCTTGGTTTGGCAGGATACTACCGGAGGTTTGTGGATGGGTTTTCTAAGATTGCTGCACCTTTGACGAAGCTGTTGCAAAAGGATGTTAAGTATGAATGGACGGAGGCGAGACAGCAGGCTTTTGAGAAGCTTAAGGCGGATTTGACGCAAGCTCCTATCTTGGTTCAGCCTGAATCAGGGAAAGAGTTTGTGGTCTATAGTGATGCGTCCTATGTTGGTTTGGGATGTGTGTTGATGCAAGAGGGTAAGGTGGTGGCTTATGCATCGCGGCAGTTGAAGGTGCATGAGCGCAATTATCCTACGCATGATATTGAGTTGGCTGCGGTGGTTTTTGCTCTGAAGATCTGGAGACATTATCTGTATGGTGAGAAGTGTACTGTGTACACGGATCACAAGAGTTTGAGGTATCTGATGTCTCAGAAGGAGTTGAATCTTAGGCAGCGGCGTTGGGTGGAGTTGCTCAAGGATTATGATTTGACGATTGAGTACCACCCTGGAAAAGCTAATGTTGTAGCGGATGCCTTTAGTAGGAAGGTAGCTGTTGAGCTGAGGGCTATGTTTGCCAGTTTGAGTATTTCGCGGGATGGTGGTCTTGTGGCTGAGTTGCAAGTGAAACCATCTTTGGTTCAGTTGATCAAGGAAAAGCAGTTGCTGGATGATTCCTTGGTACCGCATGTTCAGGATATCACGGAGGGTAGACCTTCGGATTTCTGCTTTAATGATGATGGTGTGTTGTGTTTTGGGAGTCGAATAGTAGTGCCCAGTGATGTTGAGTTGAGGCGTGCTATTCTGACTGAAGGTCATAGTAGTCCTTTTGCTATGCACCCTGGTAGTACTAAGATGTATCGTGATTTTCGTGATGAGTACTATTGGGTGGGTTTGAAGAAAGATGTTGCGGAGTTTGTGAGCAAGTGTATGGTGTGTCAGGGAGTTAAGGCTGAGCATCAGGTTCCTTCAGGGTTGTTGCAACCGTTGAGAATCCCTGAGTGGAAGTGGGAAAGGGTTACCATGGATTTTGTATCTGGTTTACCTTTGTCACCATCGAAGAAGAATTCGGTGTGGGTGATTGTGGATCGCCTGACGAAGTGTGCACATTTCATGCCTGTGCATACTACGTTTTCTTTGGATAAGCTTGCGGGGCTGTACATTGCTGAGATTGTGCGGCTGCATGGTGTGCCTAAGTCGATTGTGTCGGATAGGGATCCGAGGTTCACATCGCGTTTCTGGGAATGTTTGCATCAAGCTTTGGGTACAAGGTTGAATTTCAGTACATCTTATCATCCTCAGTCGGATGGTCAGTCAGAGCGTGTTATCCAGATTTTGGAGGATATGTTGAGGTGCTACGTGATTGAGTTTCAGGGCTCTTGGGAGAAGCATTTACCTTTGGTGGAGTTTTCTTATAACAATAGTTATCAGGCAAGTATTCAAATGGCACCTTATGAGGCTTTGTACGGGAGGAAGTGTAGGACTCCTCTTTGTTGGGCTGAAACAGGTCAAAAGTTGGTTTTGATGCCGACTTTGTTGAAGAGAAAAACCGAGAAGGTGAAGCTCATTTGTGAGCGGTTGAAGGCAGAATCTGATCGGCAAAAGTCTTACGCGGATTTGAAGCGTAAGGAGATTGAGTATGCGGTGGGTGACCGTGTGTTTTTGAAGGTTTCGCCTTGGAAAAAGGTGATGAGGTTTGGTCGAAAGGGTAAGCTGAGCCCTAGGTACATTGGACCATACGAGGTGGTTTAGCGTGTGGGTCCTGTTGCGTACATGTTGAGGTTACCTCAAGAGTTGGAGAAGATTCATGATGTGTTTCATGTTTCTATGCTCCGGAAGTATAGATCTGATCCTTCGCATGTGTTGCCTGTGGAGGAAGTGGAATTGAATCCGGATTTGACCTATGATGAGGAACCCGTGAGGGTTCTAGAATCGGATAACAAGGTTCTTCGTGGCAAGACCATTGAGTTGGTAAAGGTGCTGTGGTAGCATCGTGGTGTTGAGGAAGCCACGTGGGAACGGAAGGATGACATGCTGAAGCAGTTTCCTTATCTCTTTCCTTCAGGTAAATTTCGGGGACGAAATTTCTTAAGGGGGGAGAGTTGTAACGCCCCGGTTTTGGGCTTAGAAGTTTTGGGCTTGGACCGGTTCGGTCAAAGTGCTATTAGAATATAAAAAGGTGAAATTAGGAAAGTCTAGTTCGGGTTGCATTAAAAATATGGAAAAATGTTCTAAAATCCTCTTTTAATATATATAAGTGAACTGTGAAATCAATTTTACAAAATGAGGTTTGGAAGGGTGACATTTTGGCTAGTGACCAAAATGTAATTTTTGAAAACTGCGTGACTGTTTTAGAAAGGATTGAAACTTTGAATCTTTAAGGAGCTATTTACCCAAAGGGAGTTTCTCCAGATTTTTCTAAGATATTTAATGATTTAATTCTGGTTTTTAAACAAAAGAAAAGTGGAGGGAAGTTATTTTCCTATTTTTCAACTAACTTTCCATATTTTCCAATTCTTCTTTTCTCTCATTTTCTCTCAAACCAAACATCTTTCTCCAGAGCTTTTTCCTCTGATTTTAATTCCTAAATATCTCTTTTCAATTCTCTTTTGATTGCTAAACATCTCATCAACAAAACCTCACCATTTGCTAATTGAATCTTCAAGCTTTTTGGTTCTAAAAAGGGAGAAACTCAAGTTTGGAGGTAAAAACGTCCTTCTCCTCTAAACTCTCAGTTCTTTACTGAAATTCCTAAGTTCTCAATCCTTAATTGATGATTTATAAATGGTTTTAAAGTTGTACAATGGATATTGGCTTTAAATGCAAGATTTGGTGATTTTTGATGGATTTTCGTATGATCTGATTGGGCTGTGTTTTAAGGTATTAATTTGATGTTAAATGAATATTAAATTGAAAAGGAATTGAGTTTTAATTAATGCAATCCCGGATAGGTTGAATTTCCTAAGTTTAGCTTGTGATTCTTGGTTGTTTTGGAGTGATCTTGTGGATCTGTTGTGGCTGGAGGTATAAGGATGATGTTAGGTCCTTTTTAGATGTTAAATGATGTTAAATGATGTTTAGTTTTGATGGATCTTGGCTGGGCAATGTTGAGGAGTTGTTTGGATGCATTTTCGGTTGTGTTTGGTAGCCGAAAATGGAGTGTGGATGAGAGCAGCGAGTTTAGGTGCTTTCATTGAAGCTATTAATGCATGATGATGCATTAATCCTCTGCTTTGATGTGTTTAAAACAGGGGAGTCATCTTTGGATCCAAGTGGTGGTGATTCGGAAACTTGATTGGTGTTTCGGCAAGAAGCGAAACGGAATCGGTGAGTGGAATTTGGTTTTCGGCTTTGAAACTAGTGTTTTGGAGGTTTGGGAGCTTAGTTTAAGTCTAAGAAACTTAGCTAAGCTCAAGAGTAAGTTTTCGGATAAACTCTCTTGGTGATGGCCATGGTTTGGTTGAATGCAATGTGGTTTGTTTGCATGATTTTAAATCTGTTCTGAAAGCATATCTAGCATGTTTATTTGCTGAGATTATAAGCCATGTGTTGAAGGAAGCTCAAGGTAAGAGTTCCTTGTTTTTGAACATTGTTATAATGTGGTTTGATGCTTAAAGATGCATGATGTTTATGGCTTTGTAAAATGCTTTAAAACAGTGAGATATTGATGATATTGATGAATATTGGCAAGTGATGGTTAAGGTCACAAAGGTGGTTAAAAGTCCTTGTGTGAGCCTTGTTTATTTAAGAACATCAAGGTGTTTAAAAGTCCTTGGATGGTTCTTGGTTAAGATCACAAAGGTGGTTAAAAGTCCTTGTGTGAATCTTGTGAATTTTAAAAGCAACATGGTGTTTAAAAGTCCATAGTTGGCTCTTGGTTAAGGTTACAAAGGTGGTTAAAATTCCTTGGGTAAGCCTTGTTACTTAAGAACATGAAGGTGTTTAAAAGTCCTTGGATGGTTCTTGTTAAGGACACAAAGGTGTTTAAAAGTCCTTATGTGGTCCTTGCCATGGTGTTTAAAAGTCCATGGGGCCATGGTGTTTAAAAGTCCATGGGGTTAAGGACACAATGGTGTTTAAAAGTCCATGTGTGGTCCTTGGTTGTTGTAAGATCACAATAGTGTTTAAAAGTCCATGTGTGAATCTTATGTGAAATGTATCACTTGTTGCCAATATGACATGTAATGAAATGGAAGCATGTATTGCTTGTTTTAAAGGTTAAAGAACATGTGTAATGTTGCTTGAAGAATGATTTATAAATGAGTTTTTATAAATGCATTATTGTATGGTTTTAAATGAGCATTCCTCACTAAGCTTTTGCTTACTCTCTCTCTCTTTTCTTAAACCAATAATGCAGAGCATTAAGGTGCATTGAGGGCAGCAAGGAGGGCAAGCAACCAAGTGGAAACTAAGCTCAAGTATGGGAAGGTTTCTTAAACACTTTTAGCTTTTGGCATTTGGCAATGGGGAACCTATGTGAATATTTTGGGAGATGTATTGAACTCCCTAAGTTTGTTTAATGTTGTCAATAATGCTGGAACATGTAATTGGCATTATGTGGTTGGTTTGGAGATTTAATGCTTGAATGGTTTGCTAAGTAGGAAGCATGCCTTTAGATTTGGGGCTTTTCATATTTAATGCTATGATGATAATTGGATGATGCATTTATGCTCCTTGCATGTTGTATATGTTGCTGGTAAAGTTTGGTTGCATTTGGAGCATGTATGGTAAGTCAATTGTGTGTTTTAGCAGCCAATTTTCTGCATTATGTACAGGCCGTATCGGAACGGGAGCTACCGTTTCGGAACGGGGGCCCTGTAGTGGCCCAGGCGTCCGAAACGGAAGGTACCGTTCAGAAACGAAAATGCATCTGCCAGGCCTCGTTTCGGAACCCGTTGCGGAACGGTCCCGCGTTTCGAAACAGGTTCTCCCTGTTTCGGAACACCTGACCGTTGGGGGCTGACATGGGCGGTTATATGTTTTGAAATGTTTGCATTTTGGTCCTGGATCTTGTTATTGTAATTGTATGAGTTTGGGATGTCCGTTTGAGCTGAAATTTGGCAGTGAAGCATGAAACCTGATTAATTATAAGTTGGTAACTTTAATTTGAGTTAAGTCCTTATAATTTGCAGAATTTACAATTTGGTCCCTAAAGTTCTATTTTGTGCAATTGGGTCCCTGTTTAATCTCTGATGATTATGATCTTTGAGCATGCTGTTTGTATGATCATATCTAGGGTTAATGTGCATCTAGACAAGTATAAAAAGAAAACAAAAAGGGTCATTAATCAAGGTTGACTTTTGGGTTGACTATGGTTTTCCCCGTGTGACTTTCTTAATTCGGGTCAACCGTCTAGGCCGGGTTAAGGGGGTTACATGTACTCTCTTCTGGAGTCATGGGATGGCAAGAGAATGACTATTATTGAAGCTCGAGATTTGAAGACTCTCGAGCTTGATGCTCTTGTTGGATCTCTACTCACCCATGAGATCACGAGGAAGGGAAGAGAAGAAGAGAAGAAAATGGTTGAGAAGAAGAATGTTTAGAAGAAGAAGGTTGGAATCGCTCTTAAAGCTTCATGTCAAGAAAGAAATTCAAGTGAAGATGAAGATGAGGAGATGGCCATTTTGGCCAAACGGTTCACTCGCTTCATGAAGTCTAATCGTGGGAGAAAGTTTATTAGAAAAGGAGACTTCAAGAGCAAGAGTAAGGAAGATGAGAAGGACCAAATCACTTGCTATGAATGCAAAAAGCCCGGTCACATCCGTTCCAAATTTCCTCAATTGAAGAGGAAGAGCTTTGGGAAGAAGAACAAGCTCAAATCTCAAATAGCAACTTGGAGTGACGATGAGTCATCCGAGGAAGAGGAGGAAGTGGCCAATCTATGTCTCATGGCCATTGATGATGAACCAAAGGTAAATTCTAACTTATCTAATTTTGATTTTACTTTTGATGAGCTTCAAGATGCTTATGATGAATTGCAAGAGGTTTACGATGAGTTAGTAGGAAAATATAAAGAATCCATTTTGAGAAACAAGAAAACCATTTCTGATTTGAAAAATCAAAATTAAACATTTTCAAAAACTAACTCCGAATTGGAAAAGAAAGTTTTTTTTAGTAAATCTTTCAAATGATCTTAAAACGAAAAATATTGAACCTGAAAAACTACTTTTCGATTTTCAAGATTATCACACAAAGGAAGTGGATAATCTTAAAACATCAATTGCTATTGGGAAAAACAATTTTGAAAAAGGAAACTCTTCTAAATCCCAATATGTAAAAAGAAAACCTTTTATCCCTAAACAAAGAAATTTTAATAAGCAATCTAGAGGTCAAAAAGTTATGAGTGTTTGGGTTCCTAAGGAACTCATTATTTCTAATAATATGAATGCTATTGCTTCTTGGATTCCTAAGGGAACCAAAATTTTGAAGGCTAACACACATGGACCCAAAATGATTTGGTACCAAAAATCAAGGCCTAATTTCTTTGTTTGTAGGGGGAGCATTGGTACAAGGCCAAAGCTTCAAGCCAAAACTCATAGTACCTTGATAGTGGATGCTCAAGACATATGACCGGTGACAAGAGTAGATTTGTGGAACTAAAGCCAAAAAGTGGTGGAGTGGTAACTTTCAGTGACAACTCCAAAGGCCACATTGAAGGAATAGGCTCCATTGGTAATCACTCTTTTATTTTCATTGAAAATGTTTTGTATGTCAACGGTCTTAAACATAATTTATTGAGCATTAGTCAATTATGTGATAAGGGTTTTAATGTTTTATTTGATAAAAGTGGTTGCAAAATTGTAAACATTAAAACAAATCAACTAATGCTCATAGGACATAGAATAGGCAATATATACATGGTGCACTTAGATGACATCCATTCATCTCATACATGCTTAGTTGCACATGATGAACATGACTCATGGCTTTGGCATAGAAAATTAGGACATGCTAGCATAAGTGTCTTAGAGAAATTAATCTCCCTTGATCTAGTTAGAGGTTTACCTAAACTTAAATTTTCTAATGATAAAATTTGTGATGCATGTTTAAAGGGTAAACAACATAGAACCTCATTTAAATCCATTAATGATGTCTCTACTAGTAGATGTTTACAATTGATTCATATGGATCTTTTTGGGCCTATTAGAACAATGAGCTCGGGTGGAAAATCATATGCTTTTATGCTTGTAGATGACTATTCTAGGTTTACTTGGGTTCTATTCTTAAGTACAAAAGATGAGACTTTAGAAAAATTCATCACATTTTCTAAAATAACTCAAAATGATCTTGAACTTTAAATTTCTCACATTAGAAGTGATCATGGAACCGAATTTCAAAATCTAGGTTTCGATGATTTTTTAAATGAAAATGGGATTAGCCACAATTTTTCCGCACCTCGCACTCCTCAGCAAAATGGGGTAGTTGAGAGGAAAAACCGAACTTTAGAAGAAATGGCTAGAACCATGCTTTGCGAAAATAATTTTCCTAAATATTTTTGGGCGGAAGCCACAAATACCGCTTGCTATATTATAAATCGAGTAATGATTAGGCCGATTTTGAAGAAAACACTTTATGAGATTTTAAAATCTAAGAAGCCTAACATTAGCTATTTTCATCCTTTTGGTTGCAAGTGTTTTGTTTTGAATAATGATAAAGAAAACATAGGTAAATTTGATGCTAAAAGTGATGAAGCTATTTTCTTAGGGTACTCTTTAAACTCTAAAGCCTATCATGTATTTAATAAAAAGAACTCTAGTAGTTGAAGAGTCTATACATGTTGTTTTCGATGATAACCTCCTTCCCAGGAAGGAATCTTGTGATGATGATGATGTAGGAAACCTTGATGCCATTGATGGAGGACAAACGTCAAAGGTGGATGAGGTTCCAACTAAAGATGAGGATACACAAGATCCACCTCTTGAAGCCTTGAAGGACTTGGCTCTTGAGAAAAAAGAGGTATCTTACACAAGGGAGTTCAACTATGTCAAAGGTGGTGAAATATTGGGTGATCCATCCAAGGGGGTAACTACTAGATCCTCTCTCAAATTAATGAACCATGTTGCATTTCTTTCATGCATTGAGCCTAAAAATATTAAAGAAGCTTTAAAAGCTGTTTTATAAAGGGTTGAAACTTTGAATCTTTAAGGAGCTATTTACCCAAAGGGAGTTTCTCCAGATTTTTCTAAGATATTTTAAGTCTAAAATCTGATTTTAAAGGTTATCAAAATTGGAGGGAAGCCATTTGGCTATTTTTAGATTTTGTAACCAACTTCTTCTAATTTTCTTTCTCTCATTTTCTCTCAAACCAAACACTACTTTTCCAGAGAATTGGATCTGATTTCTTCACCTAAATCCCTCCTTTCAACTCTCATTTGATTCCAAATCATTGTATCTTCAAAACCTCTTCAATTGCTAAGTGTTTCAACAAGGATTTTCATTGCAAAAAGAGGAGAAACTCAAGTTTGGAGGTAAGAATGTCCTTCTCCTCTAAACTATCAGTTCTTTACTGAAATTCCTAAGTTTTCAATCCTTAATTGATGTTTAATTAAAGGTTTTTAAGTGTTGAAATGGATCTTGGCTTATTATGCAAGATTTTGATGATTTTTGATGATTTTTGTTAGATCTGAGTAATCTGTGTTTTGAGAGGTGTTTTTGATGTTAAATGATCTCTAAATTGATAAGGAATTGAGTTTTGATTGATGCAATCCCGGATAGGTTGAGTTTCCTAAGTTTAGCTTGTGTTTCAAGGTAGTTTTTAAGGTGATCTTGGTGATCTGATGTTGCTGGAGGTATAAGGTTGTTAATAGGTTGTTTTTAGATGTTTTATGATGTTAATGGAAGTGAGGTTTTGCTGGTTTATGGCTGGGCTTTGTTTAGAAGTGGTTTGGATGCATTTTCGGTTGTGTTTGGTGGCCGAAAATGGAGGTGGGATGAGAGCAGCGAGTTTAGGTGCTTTCATTGAAGCAATTAATGCATGATGATGCATTAATCCTCTGCTTTGATGTGTTGAAACAGGGGAGGCATCTTTGGATCCAAGAGTGGTTGATCCGGAAGCTTGATTTGGTGCTTTGGCTTGAAGCAAAGTGGAAATCGGTGAGTGAGTTTGTGGAAATTGGATTTCAGCTTTTAAAACCAAGGTTTGAAGGTTTTGGGAGCTTAGTTTAAGTCTAAACAACTTTGCTAAGCTCAAGTGTAAGTTTTCGGATTTTCTCTCTAGTGGTGGCCATGATTTTGTTGTGATGCAAAATGATGATTTGCATGTTTTAAATTACTGTTTTGAAAGCATGTTTTAGCATGGATTTTGCTGATGATATAAGCCATATGTTGAAGGTAACTCTAGGTAGGAGTACCTTGCTTTTATACATTGAAATAATGTGGTTTGATGCTTTGAAATGCATGATGAAAATGGCTTGGTTTAATGCTTTAAAACAGTGGATTGAATGATGAAAATGATGTATATTGGCAAGTGATGTTTTGAAAAGATTAAGGTCACTAAGGTGGTTAAAAGTCCTTGAGTGAGCCTTGTTATTTAAGATCATCAAGGTGGTTAAAAGTCCTTGGATGAGTCTTGTTGCGGACACTAAGGTGGTTAAAAGTCCTTAGGTGATCCTTTACATGGTGTTTAAAAGTCCATGGGGCCAAGGTGTTTAAAAGTCCTTGGGGCCAAGGTGTTTAAAAGTCCTTGGGGTGATTCAAGCATTGGACACAAAGGTGGTTAAAAGTCCTTGTGTGGTCCTTATTCATGGTGTTTAAAAGTCCATGGCCAAGGTGTTTAAAAGTCCTTGGGGCCAAGGTGTTTAAAAGTCCTTGGGAAGTTGATGAACTTGTTTTATGAAATGGAATTTATCACTTGAGCCAATATGACATGTTAAGAATATTGTGAAGCATGAGATGCTTGTTTTAATGTTATGTTTAAGCATGAGATTGCTTGTTTAAAGTATGCTTTTGAGCATGTGCAAAGGTTGATTTAAAGCATGTTTTGTAAATGTTTTGAATTGCATTATTGAATGGTTTTTAAGAGCTTTCCTCACTAAGCTTTTGCTTACGCTCTCTCTTCGTTTTCTTAATTCAATAATGCAGAGCATTAGAGTACCTTGAGGGGTAGCAAAAAGGGCAAGAGTTCAAGTACAAGTAAAGCTCAATGTATGGAAGGTTTTTGTTAAACATTTTAGCTTTTGGGTAATTTGGCAATGGGGGACCAATGTGTATGTTTTGGGAGGTGTTTGGAACTCCCTAAGTATGTTGAATGATGTTTTGAATGCTGGTTTTTGGATTGGATCATAGCATGCTTGTTTTGGAAGTTTGGTGCTTTGAATAGCTAGCTTGTGTAGGAAGCATGTCTATTGAATTGGGGCTTCTTGCATATGATGTTAGATTGTTGTTTTGATGATTCCTATAAGTCATATATATGTTTAATTGCATGCTGGTAAAGTTTGGTGACATTTGGAGCATGTTTGGATGATCTATTGCATGAATTGGAATGCTAGTTTGCTGCAATCTGTGCAGGCGTTTCGGAACAGTGTGCACCGTTTCGGAACGGGTGCCTTACATGAACCCAGGCGTCCGAAACGGTATGCACCGTTTCGAAACGGTTTGGTCTCTGCCAAGGCCATGTTTCGGAACTCGTTTCGGAACGGCTCGTGTTTCGGAACAAGGTCTACCTGTTTCGGAACGGTCGACCGTTGGGGGCTGACATTGGCAGTTATATGTTTTGAATTGTTTACGTTTTGGTCCTGAATCTTGATTGTTCAATTGTATGAGTTTGGGAAGTCCTTTTGAGCTGAAATTTCACAAAGAAGCATGAAACCTGATTAATTTCAAGTTGGTAACTTTAAATTGGGATAAGTCCTTTTAATTATCAGAAATTACAATTTGGTCCCTAAAGTTGTAATTTGTTCAATTGGGTCCCTGTTTGATCTCTGATGTTTGTGATCTTTGAGTATGATGTTTGTGTGATCACAATTAGGATTAATGTGCATTTAGACAAGATTAAAAAAAAAGGGTCGTTAATCAAGGTTGACTTTCGGGTTGACTTTGGTTTTCCCCGTGTGACTTTCTTAAATCGGGTCAACCGTCTAGGCCGGGTTAAGGGGGTTACATTTGGTGGTATCAGAGTTGAGTTTGCGAGTAATTGGGAATGAATGTATGCATGATTGAAGTATGTTTGGCTTGTATGCTTGTTGTTTGAAAGCATGTTCAGTGGCTTGTGATGTTGATGCAATTTAGATGTATGTTGTGATGTTGCATGTTGAGGGTACCCATTGCCAAACAAAAGCTAATGAAATGATGTTGATTTTGAATGAAATTGAGCTTGAATACTTGGATTGCTTACCTTGCTGGGCCTGACTTGTTTTATTTTGCTTTGTGATTGCATGGTAAAAGTATGGCACCACGTAGAGAGTTAAGAGGTAGTGTGCGAGCTACGACTCCCAATGAGAATGAGAATGAAGAGAATACGGGTAGTGCAGTGTTACCCCCTCCTCCGCCTGGTGGTGGTGCTGGAGGTGAGCGAGCTGAAGCTGCAGCTGGTGCTGGAGCTGATGGACCAGAGGTTGGTCAGGGGCAAGCTATGCCTGATATGTCTATGCTGGTACAAGCTATTGCGGGTGCTTTTCGAGCAGCAGTAGCTGGAGCTCAAGGAGCTGGGCATCAGGGAAGTGCCGGAGTTAGATTACCCTTGGAGCGTCTGCGCAGTCTAGGTGGGACTGAGTTCAGGGGTATGTCTGCTGAGAGTTCGGAAGCTTGGCTAGAGATTACTAAGCGTATCTTGGGTCAGATGAGCTGCACGGATGTGCAAAAGTTGGGATGTGTTGTGTCCTTGCTGCAGGACGATGCATATACGTGGTGGACGACCACTATAGCTGGGATGGCTGAAGCTGATGTTTCTTGGACATTCTTTCAGAATGCGTTCAAGAGGAGATATCTTGGAGTGAGATATCTGGATGAGAAAAAGCGTGAATTCATGTCTCTTACCCAAGGGAGCATAAGTGTGGCTGAGTATGAAGTGCAGTTTGTGCGCCTCAGTCAGTATGCACCGGAGCTGATACCTGATGAGCGAGAGAGGTGCGAAAGGTTCCGTTATGGCTTGGTGACGGAAGTAAAGACCTACATGTTGGCTGTTGAGTACAATGATTTTGATGTGTTGGTTGGCCGATCCAAGGACATTGAGATGAATTTGGGTTTAGCTGCGAAAGGTGCTGGAGCGAGTTCTGGCAAGAGAGCTGCTGAGTATAGTTCCGGAGGTGGACGGAACAAGAGGGGACGTGATCAGAAGTATCAGTCCTCAGCCAAGAGAGGTGGTGGTGCACCTGCTAGAGGTGGTTTTGCTAGAGCTGAACCTAGTGCTTGCTGGATCTGTGGTTCGCGTGGTCACATGAAGCGTGACTGTCCTCGTGCTGTGAGGGAGGTGCAAGCTCCTGTTGCGGCAGCTGGTAATGGATGTTGGAACTGTGGTTCTGTTGATCATCTGAGGCGAGATTGTCCGAGGTTGGCTGGTGGCCAAGATCGTGCTCCTGTTGTTGCACCGTAGAGAGGTCGTGGGCGCGGCCGTGGTAATTTCCAGAGGAGAGAGGAAGGTGGTCGCGGAGTAGCTCATGTTGTGGCTATTCAGCCTGAGGGTGGAGGCCAAGCTAGGGTGTATGCTCAGCGCGAGGGAAGGAATGATGCTGATGTGATTGCAGGTACCTTTACTTTGCAATCCTTGTCATTGCTTTCTTTGATTGATTCTGGATCTACGTATTCATACATTTTGCGTGAGCATGCTGAATTGCTTGGTTTGCCTGTTGAGTCTTTGGATGTTGGTGTACGTGTCACTAGTTCTTTTGGTGAAACTGTTGTGACTCGAAAGCTTTATAGAAGGTGTCCCTTGGTTGTTCAAGAACATGTCTTTCATGTTGGTCTTATGGAGTTGCCCTTTTATTGTTTTGATGTGATTCTTGGTATGGATTGGCTTGCTGAGCATCGTGCTGTTGTGGATTGTGAAAATAAGCGGGTTTTGCTTAAGCTTGCGGATGATTATGAAGTTGTTGTAGTTGGCGAGAATGTGAAGTTTCTTGCTAATGTGGTGTCTACCTTGGAGGCGAGTAGGATGCTGAGGCAGGGTTGCGAAGCTTACCTAGCTTTTGTGATGAATCCTAGCTCTAAGGAGTTGAGGGTGCAAGATATCAAGGTTGTGAAGGAGTTTCCTGGTGTTTTTCCTGAAGAGTTGCCTGGTTTACCTCCTAATTGCGAGGTGGAGTTTGGAATTGAGCTGTATGAGAATACAACTCCTGTGTCCATTACTCCCTATAGAATGGCACCTAAGGAGCTGAAGGAGCTGAAGAAGCAGTTGCAAGAGCTGCTAGATCGTGGTTTCATCCGACCGAGTGTGTCGCCTTGGGGTGCTCCTGTCTTGTTTGTGAAGAAGAAAGATGGCACTATGAGGATGTGCATTGATTACCGTCAGCTGAACAAGTTGACTATCAAGAATCGGTATCCTTTGCCGAGGATTGATGATCTCTTTGATCAATTTCGGGGAGCTGCTGTGTTCTCTAAGATTGACTTGAGGTCAGGGTATTATCAGTTGAAGGTGAAGGATGTGGATGTGCCTAAGACAACTTTCAGGACAAGGTATGGGCATTATGAGTTCCTTGTGATGCCGTTTGGTTTGACAAATGCTCCTGCTGCTTTCATGGACATGATGAATCGTGTGTTTCATGAATACCTGGACAAGTTCGTTGTGGTGTTCATTGATGATATCCTCGTGTACTCGCGTACTGAGGAGGAGCACGAAGAGCATTTGAGGGTTGTTTTGCAAGCTTTGTTGGAGAATCAGCTTTATGCTAAGCTGAGCAAGTGTGAGTTCTGGCTTAAGGAGGTGATGTTTCTTGGGCATGTGGTCTTAGCTGAGGGGATTTGTGTTGATCCTCAGAAGATTGAAGCGGTGATGAACTGGAAAGTTCCTAAGTCTGTTCATGAGGTCCGTAGTTTCCTTGGTTTGGCGGGATACTACCGGAGGTTTGTGGATGGTTTTTCCAAGATTGCTGCTCATTTGACGAAGCTGTTGCAGAAGGATGTTAAGTATGAGTGGACGGAAGCGAGACAACAGGCTTTTGAGAAGCTTAAGGCGGCTTTGACGCAAGCTCCTATCTTGATTCAGCCTGAATCAGGGAAAGAGTTTGTGGTCTATAGTGATGCATCCTATGTTGGTTTGGGGTGTGTGCTGATGCAAGAGGGTAAGGTTGTAGCTTATGCGTCGCGGCAGTTGAAGGTGCCTGAGCGCAACTATCCTACGCATGACATTGAGTTGGCTGCGGTGGTGTTTGCTCTGAAGATCTGGAGACATTATCTGTATGGTGAGAAGTGTACTGTGTACACGGATCACAAGAGTTTGAGGTATCTGATGTCTCAGAAGGAGTTGAATCTTAGGCAACGACGTTGGTTGGAGTTGCTCAAGGATTATGATTTGACGATTGAGTATCATCCTGGTAAAGCTAATGTTGTTGCTGATGCCTTGAGTAGGAAGGTAGTTGTTGAGCTGAGAGCTATGTTTGCTAGCTTGAGCATATCGCGAGATGGTGGTCTTGTTGCTGAGTTGCAAGTGAAACCATCTTTGGTTCAGTTGATCAAGGAAAAGCAGTTGTTGGATGATTCCTTGGTGTCTCATGTTCAGGATATCGCGGAGGGTAGACCTTCGGATTTCTGCTTTAATGAGGATGGTGTGTTGTGTTTTGGTAGTCAGATAGTAGTGCCTGCTGATGTTGAGTTGAGGCGTGCTATTCTGACTGAAGGTCATAGTAGTCCTTTTGCTATGCACCCTGGTAGTACTAAGATGTATCGTGATCTTCGTGATGAGTACTATTGGGTAGGTTTGAAGAAGGATGTTGCAGAGTTTGTGAGCAAGTGTTTGGTGTGTCAGCGAGTTAAGGCTGAACATCAGGTTCCTTCTGGTTTGTTGCAACCGTTGAAAATCCCTGAATGGAAGTGGGAGAGGGTTACCATGGATTTCGTATCTGGTTTGCCTTTGTCTCCATCAAAGAAGAATTCTGTTTGGGTGATTGTGGATCGCTTGACGAAGTGTGCGCATTTCTTGCCTGTGCATACTACGTTTTCTTTGGATAAGCTGGCAGAGCTGTACATTGCTGAGATAGTGAGGTTGCATGGTGTGCCTAAGTCGATTGTGTCAGATAGGGATCCGAGGTTCACATCGCGTTTCTGGCAGTGTTTGCATCAAGCTCTGGGTACAAGGTTGCATTTCAGTACATCCTATCATCCTCATTCGGATGGTCAGTCTGAGCGAGTTATCCAGATTTTGGAGGATATGTTGAGATGCTGCGTGATTGAGTTCCAAGGTTCTTGGGAGAAGCATCTGCCTTTGGTTGAGTTCGCTTATAACAATAGTTATCAGGCGAGTATACAGATGGCACCTTATGAGGCTCTGTATGGGAGGAAGTGTAGGACTCCTCTTTGTTGGGCTGAAACTGGTCAGAAGTTGGTTTCGATGCCTGCTTTGTTGAAAGGGACCACCGAGAAGGTGAAGCTCATTTGTGAGAGGTTGAAGGCTGCCTATGATCGGCAAAAGTCTTACGCGGATTTGAAGCGTAAGGAGATAGAGTATGCGGTGGGTGATCGTGTGTTCTTGAAGGATTCGCCTTGGAAGAAGGTGATGAGGTTTGGCCGGAAGGGTAAGTTGAGCCCTCGGTACATTGGACCATATTAGGTGGTGGAGCGTGTGGGTCCTGTTGCGTATCGGCTGAGGTTACCTCAGGAGTTGGAGAAGATTCATGATGTGTTCCATGTTTCTATGCTCCGGAAGTATAGATCTGATCCTTCGCATGTGATGCCTGTGGAGGAAGTGGTTTTGAATCCGGATTTGACCTATGATGAGGAACCGGTGAAGGTTCTGGATTCGGATAGCAAGGTTCTTCGTGGCAAGACCATTGAGTTGGTGAAGGTGCTGTGGAAGCATCGAGGTGTTGAGGAAGCCACGTGGGAGCGGAAGGAAGACATGCTGAAGCAGTTTCCTTATCTCTTTCCTTCAGGTAAATTTCGAGGACGAAATTTCTTAAGGGGGGGAGAGTTGTAACGCCCCGGTTTTGGGCTTAGGAGTCTTGGGCGTTGACCGGTTGGTCAAAGTGCTGTTCGAATCTAAAGAGGTTAAATTAGGAAAGCCTAGTTCGGGTTGCATTAAAAATATGGAAAAATGTTCTAAAATCATCTTTTAATATAATTAAGTGAACTGTGAAATCAATTTTGGAAAATGAGTTTTGGAAGTGTGACATTTTGGCTAGTGACCAAAATGTAATTTTCGCAAGTTTGGTGGCTGTTTTATAAAGGGTTGAAACTTTGAATCTTTAAGGAGCTATTTACCCAAAGGGAGTTTCTCCAGATTTTTCTAAGATATTTTAAGTCTAAAATCTGATTTTAAAGGTTATCAAAATTGGAGGGAAGCCATTTGGCTATTTTTAGATTTTGTAACCAACTTCTTCTAATTTTCTTTCTCTCATTTTCTCTCAAACCAAACACTACTTTTCCAGAGAATTGGATCTGATTTCTTCACCTAAATCCTTCCTTTCAACTCTCATTTGATTCCAAATCATTGTATCTTCAAAACCTCTTCAATTGCTAAGTGTTTCAACAAGGATTTTCATTGCAAAAAGAGGAGAAACTCAAGTTTGGAGGTAAGAATGTCCTTCTCCTCTAAACTATCAGTTCTTTACTGAAATTCCTAAGTTTTCAATCCTTAATTGATGTTTAATTAAAGGTTTTTAAGTGTTGAAATGGATCTTGTCTTATTATGCAAGATTTTGATGATTTTTGATGATTTTCGTTAGATCTGAGTAATCTGTGTTTTGAGAGGTGTTTTTGCTGTTAAATGATCTCTAAATTGATAAGGAATTGAGTTTTGATTGATGCAATCCCGGATAGGTTGAGTTTCCTAAGTTTAGCTTGTGTTTCAAGGTAGTTTTTGAGGTGATCTTGGTGATCTGATGTTGCTGGAGGTATAAGGTTGTTAATAGGTTGTTTTTAGATGTTTTATGATGTTAATGGAAGTGAGGTTTTGCTGGTTTATGGCTGGGCTTTGTTTAGAAGTGGTTTGGATGCATTTTCGGTTGTGTTTGGTAGCCGAAAATGGAGGTGGGATGAGAGCAGCGAGTTTAGGTGCTTTCATTGAAGCAATTAATGCATGATGATGCATTAATCCTCTGCTTTGATGTGTTGAAACAGGGGAGGCATCTTTGGATCCAAGAGTGGTTGATCCGGAAGCTTGATTTGGTGCTTTGGCTTGAAGCAAAGTGGAAATCGGTGAGTGAGTTTGTGGAAATTGGATTTCAGCTTTTAAAACCAAGGTTTGAAGGTTTTGGGAGCTTAGTTTAAGTCTAAACAACTTTGCTAAGCTCAAGTGTAAGTTTTCGGATTTTCTCTCTAGTGGTGGCCATGATTTTGTTGTGATGCAAAATGATGATTTGCATGTTTTAATTTACTGTTTTGAAAGCATGTTTTAGCATGGATTTTGCTGATGATATAAGCCATATGTTGAAGGTAACTCTAGGTAGGAGTACCTTGCTTTTATACATTGAAATAATGTGGTTTGATGCTTTGAAATGCATGATGAAAATGGCTTGGTTTAATGCCTTAAAACAGTGGATTGAATGATGAAAATGATGTATATTGGCAAGTGATGTTTTGAAAAGATTAAGGTCACTAAGGTGGTTAAAAGTCCTTGAGTGAGCCTTGTTATTTAAGATCATCAAGGTGGTTAAAAGTCCTTGGATGAGTCTTGTTGCGGACACTAAGGTGGTTAAAAGTCCTTAGGTGATCCTTTCCATGGTGTTTAAAAGTCCATGGGGCCAAGGTGTTTAAAATTCCTTGGGGCCAAGGTGTTTAAAAGTCCTTGGGGTGATTCAAGCATTGGACACAAAGGTGGTTAAAAGTCCTTGTGTGGTCCTTATTCATGGTGTTTAAAAGTCCATGGCCAAGGTGTTTAAAAGTCCTTGGGGCCAAGGTGTTTAAAAGTCCTTGGGAAGTTGATGAACTTGTTTTATGAAATGGAATTTATCACTTGAGCCAATATGACATGTTAAGAATATTGTGAAGCATGAGATGCTTGTTTTAATGTTATGTTTAAGCATGAGATTGCTTGTTTAAAGTATGCTTTTGAGCATGTGCAAAGGTTGATTTAAAGCATGTTTTGTAAATGTTTTGAATTGCATTATTGAATGGTTTTTAAGAGCTTTCCTCACTAAGCTTTTGCTTACGCTCTCTCTTCGTTTTCTTAATTCAATAATGCAGAGCATTAGAGTACCTTGAGGGGTAGCAAAAAGGGCAAGAGTTCAAGTACAAGTAAAGCTCAATGTATGGAAGGTTTTTGTTAAACATTTTAGCTTTTGGGTAATTTGGCAATGGGGGACCAATGTGTATGTTTTGGGAGGTGTTTGGAACTCCCTAAGTATGTTGAATGATGTTTTGAATGCTGGTTTTTGGATTGGATCATAGCATGCTTGTTTTGGAAGTTTGGTGCTTTGAATAGCTAGCTTGTGTAGGAAGCATGTCTATTGAATTGGGGCTTCTTGCATATGATGTTAGATTGTTGTTTTGATGATTCCTATAAGTCATATATATGTTTAATTGCATGCTGGTAAAGTTTGGTGACATTTGGAGCATGTTTGGATGATCTATTGCATGAATTGGAATGCTAGTATGCTGCAATCTGTGCAGGCGTTTCGGAACAGTGTGCACCGTTTCGGAACGGGTGCCTTACATGAACCCAGGCGTCCGAAACGGTATGCACCGTTTCGAAACGGTTTGGTCTCTGCCAAGGCCATGTTTCGGAACTCGTTTCAGAATGGCTCGTGTTTCGGAACAAGGTCTACCTGTTTCGGAACGGTCGACCGTTGGGGGCTGACATTGGCAGTTATATGTTTTGAATTGTTTACGTTTTGGTCCTGAATCTTGATTGTTCAATTGTATGAGTTTGGGAAGTCCTTTTGAGCTGAAATTTCACAGAGAAGCATGAAACCTGATTAATTTCAAGTTGTTAACTTTAAATTGGGATAAGTCCTTTTAATTATCAGAAATTACAATTTGGTCCCTAAAGTTGTAATTTGTTCAATTGGGTCCCTGTTTGATCTCTGATGTTTGTGATCTTTGAGTATGATGTTTGTGTGATCACAATTAGGATTAATGTGCATTTAGACAAGATTAAAAAAAAGGGTCGTTAATCAAGGTTGACTTTCGGGTTGACTTTGGTTTTCCCCGTGTGACTTTCTTAAATCGGGTCAACCGTCTAGGCCGGGTTAAGGGGGTTACATTTGGT
Organism: Hibiscus tridactylites; assembly: GCA_958450335.1. Classification (NCBI taxonomy): domain Eukaryota; kingdom Viridiplantae; phylum Streptophyta; class Magnoliopsida; order Malvales; family Malvaceae; genus Hibiscus; species Hibiscus tridactylites. The sequence continues at coordinate 70,685,236 of OY288274.1, read as the reverse complement.
GGTATCAGAGCTGAGTTTGCGAGTAATTGGGAATGAATGTATGCATGATTGAAGTATGTTTGGCTTGTATGCTTGTTGTTTGAAAGCATGTTCAGTGGCTTGTGATGTTGATGCAATTTAGATGTATGTTGTGATGTTGCATGTTGAGGGTACCCATTGCCAAACAAAAGCTAATGAAATGATGTTGATTTTGAATGAAATTGAGCTTGAATACTTGGATTGCTTACCTTACTGGGCCTGACTTGTTTTATTTTGCTTTGTGATTGCATGGTAAAAGTATGGCACCACGTAGAGAGTTAAGAGGTAGTGTGCGAGCTACGACTCCCAATGAGAATGAGAATGAAGAGAATACGGGTAGTGCAGTGTTACCCCCTCCTCCGCCTGGTGGTGGTGCTGGAGGTGAGCGAGCTGAAGCTGCAGCTGGTGCTGGAGCTGCTGGACCAGAGGTTGGTCAGGGGCAAGCTATGCCTGATATGTCTATGCTGGTACAAGCTATTGCGGGTGCTTTTCGAGCAGCAGTAGCTGGAGCTCAAGGAGCTGGGCATCAGGGAGATGCCGGAGTTAGATTACCCTTGGAGCGTCTGCGCAGTCTAGGTGGGACTGAGTTCAGGGGTATGTCTGCTGAGAGTTCGGAAGCTTGGCTAGAGATTACTAAGCGTATCTTGGGTCAGATGAGCTGCACGGATGTGCAAAAGTTGGGATGTGTTGTGTCCTTGCTGCAGGACGATGCATATACGTGGTGGACGACCACCATAGCTGGGATGGCTGAAGCTGATGTTTCTTGGACATTCTTTCAGAATGCGTTCAAGAGGAGATATCTTGGAGTGAGATATCTGGATGAGAAAAAGCGTGAATTCATGTCTCTTACCCAAGGGAGCATGAGTGTGGCTGAGTATGAAGTGCAGTTTGTGCGCCTCAGTCAGTATGCACCGGAGCTGATACCTGATGAGCGAGAGAGGTGCGAAAGGTTCCGTTATGGCTTGGTGACGGAAGTAAAGACCTACATGTTGGCTGTTGAGTACAATGATTTTGATGTGTTGGTTGGCCGATCCAAGGACATTGAGATGAATTTGGGTTTAGCTGCGAAAGGTGCTGGAGCGAGTTCTGGCAAGAGAGCTGCTGAGTATAGTTCCGGAGGTGGACGGAACAAGAGGGGACGTGATCAGAAGTATCAGTCCTCAGCCAAGAGAGGTGGTGGTGCACCTGCTAGAGGTGGTTTTGCTAGAGCTGAACCTAGTGCTTGCTGGATCTGTGGTTCGCGTGGTCACATGAAGCGTGACTGTCCTCGTGCTGTGAGGGAGGTGCAAGCTCCTGTTGCGGCAGCTAGTAATGGATGTTGGAACTGTGGTTCTGTTGATCATCTGAGGCGAGATTGTCCGAGGTTGGCTGGTGGCCAAGATCGTGCTCCTGTTGTTGCACCGTAGAGAGGTCGTGGGCGCGGCCGTGGTAATTTCCAGAGGAGAGAGAAAGGTGGTCGCGGAGTAGCTCATGTTGTGGCTATTCAGCCTGAGGGTGGAGGCCAAGCTAGGGTAATTTGGAAGGTTTTTGTTAAACATTTTAGCTTTTGGGTAATTTGGCAATGGGGGACCAATGTGTATGTTTTGGGAGGTGTTTGGAACTCCCTAAGTATGTTGAATGATGTTTTGAATGCTGGTTTTTGGATTGGATCATAGCATGCTTGTTTTGGAAGTTTGGTGCTTTGAATAGCTAGCTTGTGTAGGAAACATGTCTATTGAATTATGGCTTCTTGCATATGATGTTAGATTGTTGTTTTGATGATTCATATAAGTCATATATATGTTTAATTGCATGCTGGTAAAGTTTGGTGACATTTGGAGCATGTTTGAATGATCTATTGCATGAATTGGAATGCTAGTTTGCTGCAATCTGTGCAGGCGTTTCGGAACAGTGTGCCTTACATGAACCCAGGCGTCCGAAACGGTATGCACCGTTTCGAAACGGTTTGGTCTCTGCCAAGGCCATGTTTCGGAACTCGTTTCGGAACGGCCCGTGTTTCGGAACAGGGTCTACCTGTTTCGGAACGGTCGACCGTTGGGGGCTGACATTGGCAGTTATATGTTTTGAATTGTTTACGTTTTGGTCCTGAATCTTGATTGTTCAATTGTATGAGTTTGGGAAGTCCTTTTGAGCTGAAATTTCACAGAGAAGCATGAAACCTGATTAATTTCAAGTTGGTAAATTTAAATTGGGATAAGTCCTTTTAATTATCAGAAATTACAATTTGGTCCCTAAAGTTGTAATTTGTTCAATTGGGTCCCTGTTTGATCTCTGATGTTTTTGATCTTTGAGTATGATGTTTGTGTGATCACAATTAGGATTAATGTGCATTTAGACAAGATTAAAAAGAAAAAAAAAGGGTCGTTAATCAAGGTTGACTTTCGGGTTGACTTTGGTTTTCCCCGTGTGACTTTCTTAATTCGGGTTAACCGTCTAGGCCGGGTTAAGGGGGTTACATTGGCTATGCAAGAGGAATTAAATCAATTTGAGAGAAGTAAAGTTTGGACATTAGTTGAATGGCCTAGTAATCAATCTACTATAGGAACTAAATGGGTATTTAGGAATAAATTAGATGAAAGTGGTAATGTAGTAAGAAACAAGGCTAGACTTGTTGCTCAAGGCTATACCCAAGAAGAGGGAATTGATTTTTATGAGACATATGCACCCGTAGCTAGGATGGAAGCCATTAGGATACTTTTACCATTTGTATGTTATAATAATTTCAAGCTTTTTCAAATGGATGTGAAAAGTTCCTTTTTAAATAATTTTATAAATGAAGAAGTGTATGTTGAAAAACCATCGGGTTTTGAGGATTCAAAATTTCCAAACCATGTGTTTAAACTAACAAAAGTTGTCTATGGTTTAAAACAAGCTCCTAGAGCTTGGTATGAGAGACTTTCAAATTTCTTAATTGAAAAGGGTTTTGAAAAAGGAAAGGTGGATACTACACTCTTCATAAGAAGATATAACAATGACATCTTAGTAGTACAAATCTATGTTGATGATATCATTTTTGGTTCTACTAATGAGTGTTATTGTAAAGAATTTTCTAAGCTAATGCAAGGTTAGTTCGATATGAGCATGATGGGGGAGCTCTCATTCTTTTTGGGACTCCAAATCAAACAAAGGAAAGATGGCACCTTCATAAATCAAGCTAAGCACGTGAATGATAGGCTCAAAATGTTCGGCTTGGAGAATGCAAAACCTCAAGCCACACTTATGAGTTCTTCCATAAAGCTTGACAAAGATGAATGAGGTAAGTGTGTTGATTCTAAGCTTTATAGATCCATGATAGGTTCTTTGCTTTACCTTACTGCAAGTAGACCGGATATTATGTTTAGTGTTTGCTTGTGTGCTAGGTTTCGAGCTAGTCTTAGAGAATCACACTTAGTTGCCATTAAAAGAATTTTTAGATACCTTAGAGACACACCTACCTTAGGCCATTGGTATCCTAAAGATTCTTCCTTTAGCCTTCATTCTTATTCGGGTGCGGATTATGGGGGATGTAAGATAGATAGGAAAAGTACTTCCGGGACATGCCAATTCTTACGTAGTATGCTCGTATCTTGGTTCTCTAAGAAACAAAATAGCATAGCCTTATCTACCACCGAAGCAGAGTACATATCGTTAGGGAGTTGTTGTGCTCAAGTCCTTTGGATGAAGCAACAACTCTTAGATTATGGTGTTGAAATAGAAACCATACCCCTTAGGTGTGACAACACTAGTGCCATTTGTCTCACTAAGAATCCCATCGAACACTTTAGAACTAAACACATAGAAATTAGACATCATTTCATTAGAGATCATGTTTTGAAAAATGATGTTGTTATAGAGTTTGTTGACACCTTGAAACAATTAGCGGATATATTTACAAAACCTTTAGATAAAGATCGCTTTTGGACCCTTAGGAGAGAGTTAGGTTTAACTAGCCTTTCTTGACCCCTTCTAGGTCCCAAAATGTCAAAAATTTGCTTGAAATTGTTTGTGATTCATGCTTATGTTAATTTTGCTCTTTTTGCTTCTATGCATGTTGCTAGGGGGAGTATGCATTAAGTTTAGCCATTAAAACTTGTTCATAGGACATATACATTCATTTAGGGACGTTTCAAATTGGATTTTTGTACTTAAATCTGTCAAAAATGCCTAATCTGGTAAAGGCGTATCGATACGGCTGAAGCGTATCAATACGGGTTGATAACTGGGAATATTTGAAGATGAACGAATATCGATACGGCACCGCGTATCGATACTGTTCAAGTCAAGGGAAATAGTCAAAGCCAAGCATACCGATACGACCCCGCGTATTGATACGGAAGTAACGACGAATATAAAATTAGGGTTAAAGGGTATCGATACGCGTGTTTAGCGTATCGATACGGTCTCGACAGAGAGGCTATTTAGGGATGCTATTGTTAAAAAGCTTTAAAAGCACAAAACCCCTCTTTTCTCTCCAAAACCCTAGTCGCAATACCCTATAAAAACCCCCTCAATCCTTCAAATTTTACCATCAATCTTAAAAATTCTTTGAGGGTTTTTAATCTCCACATCAAGGCTAAGCTTTGTCAACAAATCTTGTGAATTCACATCACCTCTTTCATCCAATCTAAGATTCAAGGTATAAAACCCCTCTTTTCTATTTTCTTTGATTTTCGTTTGATTTTTATTATTGTTTCAATTGAATTTTTGTACAAAACATGTTTGATTTTAATGGGTTTCAACTTCTTCATAATTTTTTTTCAAAAATCAAAAATTTTCATTTGAATATATTCTCTATTCGAATTCTTTTTAAAATCTGTTTTCTTTTAATTTTTTTTTCTTAAGAATTGTAAATGTCTTTTTAAAAAATTAAAATTCTTTTTACAATTACCTTGAATTATTAGAATTTATTGGATTGAATAGGATGTTAATTGTATGCATATTCGAATCGTTTTTGATGTGTTTTCCGGGTTATGGCACCACCGAAAAAGGGAACTAAGCGTCATCGTTCTACTTCTAATCCTAATAAGGATATCGAGGGTAATCCTACACCTAATCTTCCTTATATCTTCCAATTAAGTTTTCCCGATGCCGGTGATATAGAACGATATAAACTCTTTCAAGGTATGAACCTTAGGGAAGAACGTGTTGTGTCAATCCCATTCTTATGTTCTGCCCGTTTTAAATTCCAATACATATCTTTGATTAAGCAATGGAAGTTTTTAGCTTTTTTGAGCATTCCTCCTATCCTATATAGAAATCTAGTCATCGTATTCTTTTCTAATGCCGTATGTGTTCATGATGAAGCTAGGGAGAATGTCATTGCTATTGAATCTTCTGTTATGGGCAAAACCTTTCAAATTGATCAAACAATTTTATGTAATGTTTTTGGTTTTGAAAATGTTGGTATTCATGATGAACAATCCTTGGGTACGAGTCCTTTAGGCTCAACAAAAGTTTTAAATGCTCATGATCGTATCCTTCATCTTCTTGTCTCTTGGTTTCTACGTCCATCGGGTGGGAAATATTCAACTATTCGTCAAGCAGATGATTTTTGGCTTAGGTGTTTTAGAGAAGGTGAATGTCCCAATCTTTGCTAAATTATGTTTGCCGACCTTGTCTTTTTAGTCCAACACCGTCACACCAAACAAGTCTCATCCTTTTACTACTCAACGACTTTGAGTCATCTTCTTTATTCCCTTGGCATTGATTGTTCACATGACTTTCCCGAAACCCTTGGCCTACCCATAGATGAGCGTTCTCTAGCTCGTTCTGGTTTTTCTTATGTTGGTAATGAATGGGTTCACAACACTCAAGATCCTCCACAAGATGCTCCGGTCGATGCTTCTCGTGCTTCTTCGAGCTCTCACCGTGCTCCATTTGATTCCTCTTCCATGAGTACTCTCATGACTTTCCTAAATGAGAAGTTTACCGTGATGGATACTTGATTCACATCCTTAGAAGATCGCGTCAAAGGTATGGAGAAGAAGATGGACACCATGGCTTCTCGCCAAAACTCCATGGACATTTCTCTTACCGCCTTCCATGGTGCTTGGCTCAACCAAAACCGAAGGAATCAACCCTCCCAAGAATATGAAGAAGAATATGACGAGGACGATGATGATGAAGAAGTGGACGAGTAGTTCATGCATCTCATCCTACAGCATTTAGTCCTTTGTATTCTGTTATAGCATTTTTTTAGGATCTAAGTCTGCCTATTATCTATGTTTTTAGGATTTTAAAGTTTTGATTATGATGTTTGCTATGAAGTTTATGCATTTGAACTATTATGTTTAATTTGAAGTTTATGCATTTGAACTCTTATGATTGGTTTAAATTTAATGAATTATTGTTGCTATTATGTTGCTATTATCCTTGTATTTTAGTTGATCTAACAAAAAGGGGGAGAAGGATCATAGAATCAATGTTTTACTTTTAAAAATCTATCTTAAAGTAAGGGGGAGAAAGCTTTTCAAAATTTCAAAAACTTAAAAATTTATTTGTGGTTTTGTTATATCAAAAAGGGGGACATTGTGAAACCAAAATTGATTTTGATATAACATATAAACTTAAGGACCAATTTGCAAAACAATAAATTTTTTAAGTACTCTTTAAAGTCTCACAATTGACAAGTAATTTTAAACAAAATAATATCTAAAGACATGCTCTTAATCATATAAAATTCTCTAAGTCTTTTCCTATGTTTTTCAATCCTAACTTTGCAAAAACGCCCAGGCGTATCGATACGCATAAGGGTATCAATACCCTTATGCGTATCGATACCCACTTTTGCTACTGGAATTTCGATTTTCAAACCAAAGTATACAGAAACACCCAGGCGTATCGATACCCTTATGCGTATCGATACCCTCTTTTGCCACTGGAATTTTAATGGAATTACTGTATCGATACGCCTTGCAACTATATCGATACGATATTCATTTGGGCAACTCTTTTCATGAAACCGTACCGATACGCTTTGTAATCGTATCGATACGTTAAACATATCTTTGAAAATTCTCATCATTTAATTTTTCGACCGTTACTTGTCAGTTGGTTGGTTTCCCAATTTTAAAAGACCGTTATACCGTACCGATACGCTTGGTATGCGTATCGATATGTTTTTTTTTATAAAAACTTGACTTGGGATTCCAGTGAGCAAAGACCGTATCGATACCCTTAAAACCGTACTGGTACGCCTTCTATGCGTATCGATACGCTCTGTTTTTAGGCACAATATCTCTTTCCTCTTTGATGCAGGTATCGATAGGCCCTTCCCGAGTACCGATACGGTATGCTGCAAAGCTACATTTATTGCGGGAAAATTGCTCCTAACGGCTCTATTGATGATCCCAACTACCCAAACGGCTAGAACTCAATGCAAGGGTATAAAAACAAGCTTCAATTGACCAAGCAACAACTATTGAACCCACAAGCAACATCAAAGCAAAAATCCAAACCCTAGTGCTCTTCAAAGTCAAATTCTTGTACCCAACTCTAGTGATTTCATTTGTTATCTTGTATTGTGAGTTTGGGGAGTTTGAAATTGTATTTGGGTAAACATTTATCCTTTGAGAGGAATTGTTTGAGTTTACCAAATTCTTATCTTTGTAAAAGTGAGTGGATTAAGCTTTGGGTAGAAAGCTTAATCAATTTGTAAGGTTACCTCCTCATCAGAGAAAAGGGGAAGAATTCAAGTAGTGAATTGGTTGAAAATCCTAAGTGGGAACTAAGGTAGTGGATGTAGAGATCATTTGGAGAACTTGAACCACTCTAACCACTTGTGTCATCTTTTTTTTTCACTCACACCTCCCACCAAGTTTTTAATTGCCAATTCACCCTCCTCTTGGCCATTTGCAATTGTGTGATCAACTCAACACCTTCAAACATTGCACAGACGTATCGATACAGGGCCAATTCGTATTGATACCCCTGTGTTGATTTGCCTGAGAAAAGCCTTCGAGTATCGATACTCAATCCCGAGTATCGATATGCATACCAGAAAGACACCTAATACAGACCTCGAATCACATTTAACAACAACTATAAATTTCCAAAACATCCATACAAGGTCTAAACATATATGCATCACCGCACAACCAAAGACAGGAAATTGACATGGCACTTCATGAAGATTAAAGAGCTATATAAGCATGCTTTTAAACATAACCCATAGCATATCCAAACACCAAAGTATAAGTCCATAAACCATATAAAGGCCAATTACAAGTCTCAAAACTTAACAAAACATGCTCAAGGTGTCCCACATCACCAAAACATACCAAAAGTGGAAATCCCTCCCATTGCCTCTTATTACACTAAAGTAAAACCACATACATTGCTAAGCCAAAACACTTGGATATCCTTTTCTTGCTTGCTGTAAAAAATGCTCAATTCTCTGCATTGATGAAACAAATGAGCGTAAGCATAAAGCTTAGTGAGGACCGCTATAACAACAAAACATTCATCAATGCATTTTATAAAACTAAAACATCATTCTTTGTAAACACAAGCCTTCCTTTAAACCATGTACTTTCAAACACATTTCCTCCTTCAAAACCACATGCTCATAGTATCATGGATTACAAAAACAAAACCTTTGCTCATACTTAAATCAAGCATTACATGCATTCAAGCATAAATCTCAAGCATCACATGTTTTCCCAAAATAAGCATTCATCATTAACTCATTAATCAACGTCATTATATTGGTTCGCAAGTGATCCATAACAAGAACCATATCAAAACACAACACAATTGACACAATCAGATACGTGGATTACAAGCATTGTCCCAAACGCTTCATACACCCTACCGGACACTCAAGCCTCACACACAGGATTAGTCCATCAACCGTTGTGACACCCGTGGTGGAGTTTAACGGTACAATCACAACCCATCAACACCACTCATCGGTAGTTGTATAATTCCACTAACGAGAGCACAAGACACAACCACAAGATCCACACACGAGATTAGACAATCAATCGTTGTGACCTTAATCTCAATCGTTAGGGTACTTGGATGGAGTGTACGATACAATCACAACCTCTCGACATCAAAGGCGACTTTATTCACGGTGCACCCAATCCTATAGCCGACTAACTATATCCGATTAAAGTAACCAAAACCATTTTCCACCACTTGCCAATATAATCATTATTCAACAATATTTCACTCTTTTATCAAAGCATAAACCGCAATGCCATTTTTCACAAGCAATAACATGCTTAAAACCAATTATATCATTCATATAAACTCAAGGATCACTTACCATGTGCATCCTTAACAAAAAGACATTTAAAACCAGCAACATCATTACTCAAAACATGCTTTAAAACAGTAATCAAAACACATTTAATTCAAGTGCATTTTATACCAAAACATAGCACAATCCAAGAGAGACTTTCGATTTACTTACTCTTGAGCTTAGCTAAGTGTTTCAAACTTAGACTAAGCTCCCAAAACCACGTTCAAAACATTTTAAATCTAGAAAACTCTTTTCCACTCACCAATACACAAAACCTCACGTGCCGACGCGAAGATCACTCGCCCGAAGCTCCCAAAAACGCTTCGCTTGCTTCCGAATCAATGTCCCCTGTTTTTAGAGCATCAAAACAAAGATCCAATGCATTAAAATGCATTCCAACACAAGCAACTAAACACAAACTCATTGTTGTTGAGTGGATCAATGAAACGAAATAAGCCAAGAGAGGGGGTGAATTGAATTTTTTGAACTTTTGGTGGTGGAGTGGAAAATTAAAAATGCTCGACAATAGGATTTAGAATGGTTCAAGTTCCAATCAAACTCTACATCCACAACCTTATCTTCACTAAGGATTTTCCAACAATCCACTATTTGTTCTTCCCCTTTTCTAGGCTAAAGAGGTAACCTTTACAATACTGATCACATTTTCTACCCAAAATTTGACTCAATCCTCACTCAAGTGATACAAAGAAGATAAAGGCTAAAACAAGTATCTCTCAATACAAAATATAGCCCTTTTACAAGAAGTCAACCCAATTGAACATATAAGAATGGGAATTACAAATTTCACAATTGGGGTTTACAAGAAATAATGGTATTTTTGCACAAATGCTTGGCTTTGACGTTTGGATAATACTTTGGAGATCAATAGTTGTTGCTGGAGCTTCTAGAGGTCTCTTTTATACATTCTCATCGAATTCTAGCCGTTGGGGTTGTTTCATTCATCAATATAGCCGTTGGGATGTTATCTTCCCTCCATAAATGCAGTCTGCAACTACTCGTTCCGAAACGCCCGACCCTGTTTCAAAACAGACCAAAATAGAAAGAGCCGTTGAGGTATAATAAATAGACCGAACCGAAACCGGCATGATCATTTCGATATGCTAAGATCCCGTTCCGAAACTCGTTTCGAAACATTTTGTCACTGTCAAAGCTTGTATCGAAACAGCTTGGAAGAGTTTCGATATGCCTTAATGATAATTTTAAATTCAGTTATAAAACTTCAACGGTCATATTTTAAAACAAAGTTTGAATTCCGTTTCGAAACGTTTGAGGTCGTTTCAATACTACTGTATCGAAACAGGTCAAACCGTTCCGATGTTCTTCATCCGTTTCGAAACACGTTCCGAAACAGAGGTTAACAGTTTCAAACTGTTCCAAAAGCCCAAAGGCCATTCCGAAACGGTGACTCGAAAATCATTGTTTTGGCTTGATAAATACTTAGAAATTATTTGACAAGTTGAGGTTTTGACATAAACATTTTTCTTTAAATACATAGAGATGTTTTGAGGACTTAAAAAATTCATTTTCCATTTTTCAATTTAGTCCTTAAATTCATTGTTATATCAAAATTATTTTATTGGTTTCACAATCTCTCCCTTTTTGATATAACAAAACCAAGTTAGATTTTTAAGAGATTTTAAATCTTGAAGACATTCTAATTCCCCCTCAATTTAAGATGGGTTTTAAAGTTTTGAAAAGATTTAAAATTCATGTTTTAAAACTCAAAACCGACTTAAAAGAATTTTGGCTCTTATATTTCTTCTCCCTTTTTTGTTAGATCAAAAAGAATAATAAACTAGGCTCAACAAGAGAAGAAACAAGGTTAAAAGCAATAAACAACATAATATAGATTCATATAGTTCAAATATCCAAACATAAAACTTAAAGCAATAAATTTTAAAGCTCAATCCCAAATAAATCAATCAAAGCATATGTTCATAAGGCATAAATAAAATAAAGGTGCAAACTTAGTCCTAATATGATAAAGTAATATGACATGCAATGAAAACCCTAAGCCTCATCATCGTCACCATCAACATCTGAAAAATCATCATCGTTTTTAGCTTGAGAACGACAAAAGGTCATCCATTGACCATAGAAGGTAGAGAATGACAAGTCCATCGATTGATGTTGATTCTCAAGGGCAGTGAGACGATCCTTCACGGATAGCAAACGAGTATTGATGGCACCAAAACCCGAAGCCATGTTTGTATCCATCGTGTTAAACCACTCGGTGAGGAAAGCAATAAGGGCTTCACTGTTAGGACTCAGAGCTTGAGGTGGTGGCTCAACTTGAGGTGGAGGGGCTTGTCTATCAACGTGTTCCCATCGGCCAAGAGGGTAGTGGAACCCGTACTTAGAGAGAGAAGATTCACCAATCTTGTTCTTATAGGATTTCGGAGAATCATAGGAGCAATCAAAGTTGAGGATGCCAAAGATGTAGCTCAAAACAGTCCCATAAGTGAATGATTTAAGAACATCGGTTTCACGAAGCTTCACATTATTGACCATCTCGGCGAACATAATTTTGACAAGATTTGGTTGTTCTCCTCGGCTAAAGCACTCTAGCTAAAAATAATCAACTTGACGAACATGGGAGAATTTACCTCCGGAGGGGCGAATGAACCATGAAATCATCAAGTGTATGAACCGATCATGAGCATCCAAAGAAAGAACAGAGTCAGTGTGAGCACCAAAGTGGGTCTCATCCTCAATGCCTTCGTTCTTGAGCCCAAGAGCATTCTCTAAAAAGGATATATTGATAACAAACTTCTTCCCCAAGAGATATGACTCAATGCCAATCATCTCTGTGTGATCTTCATTATCAATGAGCAAGGCATTTGAGTAGAAAATGAGGACCATGTGCTTGTAGATAATATTCGGTATGTACAAGAAAGCCATGAAGTTCCATTCTTGCAAACGCTATAGATAGCGGAAAGCGAAACGCTCGGAATCAAGGAATGGGACATCAACAACACGCTCTCGACGAACGGTAATATCCTTGACGTAGGCGAAGCGATCCTTCATCTCTTGAGTCCGAAGAATTTTGAGAATAAGTTGGGTGAGGTTAGGACGGATATTGGCTTTACTTGAAGCTTCACTCGATTGACACGTCTTGCGTTTCTTGTTAACGTTTTCCATTGAAAAATCCTAAAAACATAAAGCAAGCAATTTAAAAATTGAAGTGTATGCATGAACATCCTTAATTCAATCTAATGAAAAATCCCATTTAAGAGAAAAAGAACTTTTGAAAAACAGTAAAAAAATACGAGTAAAACAAATATATTCAAATAAAATTTTTGAAGATTTTAATTTTTTTTACAAATTTTGAGAATCCCAAATTGCAAAACATATAATCTATACAAAATTAAAATTTTCTAACCTAAAACTCGAATAAAACCAAAGGAAAAAGAAAAAGATGAAAATATACCTTAAATAGGGATTTTGGATAACTGAATGAATGGAAGATCTTGCACAAAATTGTTGAAGCTTGCTTAGACTTGATTTTGTGTGTAAAAGCCCTCAAGATTTGATGAAAAACAATAAGGTTTGGAGGGTTTTTGTAGGGAAAAACCGAGTTAGGGTTTTTGAGAGTTTTAATTGAAAGTAAACTTTAACATTTAAGACCCCTTTTAAAGCTGTTTGCATACCCATTTCGGAACAGGCACGATCGTTCCGAAACGTGGGTACCAAAACATTGACTGACGTTTCGAGACTAGTTGATCGTTCTGATTCGGCTTTGACCGTATCGAATCCCACATGTTGACCCGTATCGAAACTCCTTTCAATACACTTCTTGGCAGAGGCAAACCGTTTCGAAACCCTTTTAAGGCGTTTCAAAACACCCTAGTCATATATCACTCTTTTAAGGCACCCGTATGGAAACAGATTGACTTGTTTCGATACGCCTAGGCCTGGAGGTGCAAGATGAGGCTCTAATACTACAGAAAAATGAATTTCATGAAGTCCTATATGCATAAATGACATGAATGAGCAAGAAAGACATGTATAAACATTAGCATACTCCCCCTAACTATTAGCATGGATGAAATTAGGATTAAAAACACATAAGCATGGCATTTTTCAAGAAATCAAGCAAATTAAGTACAAAAAGGTCCTAAAAGGTCAAGATAGGCTAGTTAGACCTAACTCTCTCCTAAGGGACCAGAAACACTCTTTATCCAAAGGCTTGGTAAAAATGTCCGCTAGTTGGTTTAAGGTGTCAACGAACTCTATAACAACATCTTCCCTAAGGACATAATCTCTAATGAAATGATGCCTTATTTCTATATGTTTGGTTCTAGAGTGTTGGATGGGATTTTTTGTTAAGCATAAGACACTAGTGTTGTCACACTTAAGGGGTATGGCTTGAGGCTTGAGGCTCATTGGTGTGGCTTGAGGCTTTGCATTCTCCAAGCCAAACTTCTTGAGCATATCCTTGATGTACTTTGCTTGATTGATGAAGGTGTCATCCTTCCTTTGCTTGATTTGGAGTCCCTAAAAGAATGAGAGCTCTCCCATCATGCTCATCTCGAATTCACCTTGCATTAACTTAGCAAATTCTTTGCAATGACACTCATTAGTAGATCCAAAAATAATATCATCAACATATATTTGTACTACTAATATGTCATTTTTATACATTTTTATGAAAAGTGTAGTGTCCACCTTACCTTTTTCAATCAAAAAGTTTGAAAGTCTTTCATACCAAGCTCTAGGAGCTTGTTTTAAACCATAAAGTGCTTTGGTTAGTTTGAAAACATGATTTGGAAATTTTGAATCTTCAAAACTCGGTGTTTGTTCCACATACATTTCCTCATTTATAAAACCATTTAAAAATGCGCTTTTAACATCCATTTGAAAAAGCTTGAAATAATGATAACATCCATATGCAAGCAACATCCTAATGGCTTCCATACTTGCTACGAGTGCATAGGTTTCATCAAAATCAATTCCCTCTTCTTGAGTGTAACCTTGAGCAACTAATCTAGCATTGTTTCTCACAATGTTACCACTCTCATCTAGTTTATTCCTAAATACCCATTTAGTAATGTCAATACATTACTTCTCTCAAATTGATTTAACTCTTCTTGCATAGTCATAATCCAAAAATCATCTTTTATTGCTTCTTTTATATTCTTAGGCTCAATCCATGAAATAAAAGCAACAAGGTTCATAAGTTTGAGAGAAGATCTACTAGTTACCCCATTGGATGGATCACCCAAGATTTCACCACCTTTGACATAGTTGTACTCCCTTGGGTAGCTCACTTCCTTTTCCTCAAGAGCCAAGTCCTTCAAGGCTTCAAGAGGTGGATCTTGTGCATCATCTTCTTTCGTTGGAATCTCATCCTCCTTTGAAGTTTGTCCTACATTAAAGGCATCAAGGATTCCTACATCACCATCATCACAAGAATCCTTCCTCGGAAGAAGGTTATCATCGAATACAGCATTAATAGACTCTTCTAATACTAAAGTTCTCTTATTAAATACATGATAGGCTTTAGAGTTTAAGGAATAACCTAAGAAAATAACTTCATCACTTTTAGCATCAAGTTTACCTAAGTTATCTTTTCCATTGTTTAAAACAAAACACTTGCAACCAAATGGATAGAAATAGCTAATGTTAGGCTTTTTAGATTTTAAAATCTCAAATGGTGTTTTCTTCAAAAGTGGCCTAATCATTACTCGGTTTACAATGTAGCAAGCGGTGTTTGTGGCTTCCGCCCAAAAATATTTAGCTAAATTGTTTTTCACAAAGCATGGTTCTAGCCATTACTTGTAAAGTCCTATTTTCCTCTCAACTACCCCATTTTGTTGAGGAGTTCGAGGAACCAAAAAATTGTGGCTAATACTATTTTCATTTAAAAACTCTTCAAAACCTAGATTTTGAAATTCAGTTCCATGATCACTTCTAATATGAGAAATCTTATGTTCAAGATCATTTTGAGTTAATTTTGAAAACGTGATGAATTTTTTAAAGCCTCATCTTTAGTACTTACGAATAGAACCCAAGTAAATCTAGAATAGTCATCAATAAGTACAAATGCATATGATTTACCACCCCAAGCTCATAGTTCTAATAGGCCCAAATAAATCCATGTGAATTAGTTGTAAACACCTACTTGTAGAAACATCATTAATGGATTTAAAGGATGATCTATGTTGTTTACCCTTAGAGCATGCATCACAAATTGTCATTTGAGAACTTAATTTTGGGCAAACCTCTAACTAGATTTAGGGAAACTAATTTTTCTAAAACACTAATGCTAGCATGTCCTAGTTTCCTATGCCATAACCATGCATCATTTTCATTTTGTGCAACAAAACATGCATGAGATGTATGAATGTCATCTAAATGCACCATGTATATACTACTTATGCGATGACCAATGAGCATTATATTATTTGATTTAATGTCAACAATTTTGCACCAATTTTTATCAAATAAGACAGTAAACCCTTGATCACACAATTGACTAATGCTTAATAAATTTTGTTTTAGACCATCGACATATAAAACATTTTCGATGAGAATAGTAAAGTGATTACCTATGGATCCAATACCTTTAATGTGGCATTTGGAGTTGTCACCAAATGTCACTACTCCTCTACTTTTTGGCTTTAAGTCCATGAATCGACTCCTGTCTCCAGTCATGTGCCTCGAGCATCCGCTATCAAGGAATCATAGGTTTTGATTTTGTGCTTTAGCCTTGTAGCAGTGCTCCCCCTACAAACAATGATATTAAGCTTTGATTTTTGGTACCCAAATCATTATGGGTCCACAAGTTTTAGCTCCCCAAAGCTTGGTTCCCTTAGGAATCCAAGGTGACATAGCAACAACATTATTAGACTTGATGAGTTCCTTAGGAACCCATACACTTTTAATTTTCTTAGTTCTATTATGCCTATGGAAGCCACTTTGTTTGTAGTTATATTTCTTTCTATTAGTTTGGTTAGTTCTAGAGGATTCACCTATCTCATTTTTCATATTACCAATATTTTTGAAAGACTCCTTGAGCTTGTTAAGCTCATCTAACACCCTTTGGTGTTCACTATTGCATTGAGAAATAAGATTGTTTAACTCTACATTTTCATCTTGAAAGAATTTAAGTTCATCTTGTAAACCTAAGATCTTTTTCTCAAATTTTAAGTTAGCTTGAGAAAGTGAGTCATTTTTACCATTTAATTCCAAAATAATCTTTTTATTTCTTATGAGCGACTCTTTATACTTCTGAACTAACTCATCATATACCTCATGTAACTCATCATAAGCATCATGCAATTCATCAAATGTAAAATAAAAAGATGATGAGTTAGAGGTTACCATGGATGAATCCTCCTCAAGAGCCATGAGGCAAAGGTTGGCAACTTCGTGTTCCTCATCATCGGATGACTCCTCATCACTCCAAGTAGCGAGCTTGGCTTTGAGCTTCTTATTCTTCTCAAAACCCTTCCTCTTGAGTTGAGGGCACTCCGAACGAATATGACCCGGTTTTTTGCACTCAAAGCAAATGATTTGATCCCCCTCTTCTTCTTTGTTTTTTGTTTTGAAGTCCATTTTTCTTTGAATCTTCCTTCCTCGGCTGGACCTCATAAACTGTGAGAACCTTTTGGCTATCATAGCCAATTCTTCTAGGTCTTCCTCCTCACTAGAAGTGCTCTCCTCATGTAGAGAAGCTTTGAGAGCCACTCCTATCTTCTTCTTCTTCTTATCTACCTTAAGCTTCTTCATTCTTCTGTCTTCCTTCTTCCTTTCATCTCCCCTTCCTTGCTTCATTATCTCATGAGTTAGGAGAGAACTCACTAGCTCATCAAGCTTGAGTGTCTTCAAATTTTTGGCCTCAATGATGGC
This sequence comes from Hibiscus tridactylites, assembly GCA_958450335.1. Taxonomy (NCBI): domain Eukaryota; kingdom Viridiplantae; phylum Streptophyta; class Magnoliopsida; order Malvales; family Malvaceae; genus Hibiscus; species Hibiscus tridactylites. The sequence continues at coordinate 70,668,117 of OY288274.1, read as the reverse complement.
GGTTCTCTTCCCATCCCAAGACTCGGGAAGGGAGTAGAGTAGCTTCCGGACTAGTTTGTCTTCCGGGATTATCTCTTCAAAACCCTTTAGCCCGTTGACAATTGTTGAGAAACGATTGAACATCTTTGACACGATTTCGTCGGGCTCCATTTTGAAATTCTCATAGCTAAGATTGGGAATTCCAATCTTTGTCTCTTTCACATCACTTGTTCCTTCATAAGTAGTCTCAAGTGTATCCCACACTTCCTTAGCACTTTCGATGGAGGAAACTTTGGAGTAGATGTCGGGACTGAAAGAGAAAAACGACATGTGAAGAGCTTTATCATTGATTTGAATATTATTTCTCTCTTCTTCACTCATCTCATTTTTCTTCTTTGGCACCAATCTTCCTTCGTCGTCTCTCTTCATCGGAATAGAGGGACCATCTTCAATGGCATCCCAAACAAGATAATCATTGGATTTTATGAAGAGACGCATCCAGTTCTTCCAAAAAGGGTAGTTATCCCCGTTGAAGAAAGACAATTTGGTGGTTGATTGAGACTCGTACATGTTTGACCCAGAGGTAGAGGCCATGGCTTGCTTTGTGGTTGATCACACTCTTCCTAGGAACTCCTCTTGTGGTTGTTAATCCTTCAAAGAGATAGGATCTGATACCAATTGTTGAGTGGATCAATGAAACGATATAAGCCAAGAGGGGCAGTGAATTGGAATTTAGAACTTTTGATGGTGGAGTGGAAAATTAAAAATGCTAGACAAGAGGATTTAGAGTGGTTTAAGTTCCAATCGAACTCTACATCCACTACCTTAGCTTCACTAAGGATTTTCCAACCATCCACTAATTGTTCTTCCCCTTTTATAGGCTAAAGAGGTAACCTTTACAATACCGGTCAAATTTTCTACCCAAAATTTGACCCAATCCTCACTCAAGTGATACAAAGAAGATAAAGGCTAAAACAAGTATCTCTCAATACAAAATATAGCCCTTTTACATGCACTCAACCCAATTGAATAGATAAGAATGGGAATTACAAATTTCACAATTGGGGTTTACAATAAATAATGGGATTTTTGCACAAATGCTTGGCTTTGACGTTTGGATAATACTTTGGAGATCAATAGTTGTTGCTGGAGCTTCTAGAGGTCTCTTTTATACCTTCTCATTGAATTCTAGCCATTGGGGTTGTTTCATTCATCAATATAGCCGTTAGGATGTTATCTTCCCTCCATAAATGCAGTCTGCAACTACCCATTCCGAAACGCCTGACCTTGTTTCGAAACAGACCAAAATAGAAAGAGTCGGTAGGGTGTAATAAAAAGACCGTACCGAAACGGGCATGATCGTTTCGATACGCTAAGATCTCGTTTCGAAACTCGTTTCGAAATATTTTGCCACTATCAAAGCCTGTATCGAAACGGCTTGGAAGCGTTTCGATACGCCTTAACGACAATTTTAAATTTAGTTATAAAACTTCAACGATCATATTTTAAAACCAAGTTTGAATTATGTATTGAAACGGGTCAAACCGTTTTGATGTTTTTCATCCATTTCGAAACACGTTCCGAAACAGAGGTTAATAGTTTCAAACTGTTCTGAAACGCTCAAAGGCCGTTCCAAAATGGTGACTCAAAAATCATTGTTTTGGCTTGATAAACACTTAAAAATTATTTGAAAAGTTGAGGTTTTGACTTAAACATTTTTCTTTAAATACATAGAGAGGTTTTGAGGACTTAAATATTCATTTTCCATTTTTCAATTTAGTCCTTAAATTTTTTGTTATATCAAAATCAACTTATTGGTTTCACAGTTGCCCAGCAAAACTACATCAATCTACCCCTTCCGAAACAACTGAAAACTCATTCGATTGCTTTCTAAACCAAGCCCAACCAAAAATCATGTAACACCCCGGTTTTGGGCTTAGAAGTTTTGGGTTTCGGACCGGTTCGACCAAAGTGCGGTTCGAATATATAAAGGTGAATTTAGGAAAGCCTAGTTCGGGTTGCATTAAAAATATGGAAAAATGTCTTAAAATCCTCTTTTATTATATATAAGTGTATGGTGGAATCAATTTTGCAAAATGGGGTTTGGAAGGGTGACATTTTGGGCTAGTGACCAAAATGTAATTTTTGAAAACTACGTGACTGTTTTAAAAAGGATTGAAACTTTGAATCTTTAAGGAGCTATTTACCCAATGGGAGTTTCTCCAGATTTTTCTAAGATAATTAAATGATTAATTAAAGGTTTTTAAATAAAACTAAAAGGAGGGAAGATATTTTGGAATTTCCAACTAACTTTCCATATTTTCCATTTTCTATTTTCTCTCATCTTTTCTCTCAAACCAAACATCGTTTCCAGAACTTTTCCCTCTGGTTTTGTCATCTAAATTACTCATTTCATTTCCCTTTTGATCTTCAATCATCTCTTCATCAAATCCTTTGCATTTGCTAATTGGATCTTCAAGCTTTTTGATTCTAAAAAGGGAGAAACTCAAGTTTGGAGGTAAGAACGTCCTTCTCCTCTAAACTCTCAGTTCTTTACTGAAATTCCTAAATTCTCAATCCTTAAATTGTGTTTTATAAATGGTTTTAAGGTTGTGTTCATGATCTTGGCTTTTAAATGCAAGATTTGGTGATTTTTGATGAAATTTCGTATGATCTGTTTGGGCAGTGCTTAAGGGTGTCAATTTGATGTTAAATGAATGTTAATTTCATGAGATTGAGTTTTAATTAATGCAATCCCGGATAGGTTGAATTTCCTAAGTTTAGCTTGTGTTCTTGGTTGTTTTTGGAGTGATCTTGTGGATCTGTTATAGCTGGAGGTATAAGGATGATATTAGATCCTTTTTGGATGTTAAATGATGTTTAAGGATGTTTAGATTTGATGGATCTTGGCTGGGCAATGTTGTGGAGTTGTTTGGATGCATTTTCGGTTGTGTTTGGTAGCCGAAAATGGAGTGTGGATGAGAGCAGCGAGTTTAGATGCTTTCATTGAAGCTATTAATGCATGATGATGCATTAATCCTCTGCTTTGATGTGTTTAAAACAGGGGAGTCATCTTTGGATCCTAGTAGTGGTGATCCGGAAGCTTAATTGGTGTTTCGGCAAGAGGCGAAACGGAATCGGTGAGTGGATTTTTGTTTTCGGCTTTGAAACCAGTGTTTTGAAGGTTTGGGAGCTTAGTTTAAGTCTAAGCAACTTAGCTAAGCTCAAGAGTAAGTTTTCGGAAAAACTCTCTTGGTGATGGCCATGGATTGGTTGTATGCAATGAGGTTTGTTTGCATGATTTAAAATCTGTTTTGAAAGCATATCTAGCATGTTTATTTGCTGAGAGTATAAGCCATGTGTTGAAGGAAGCTCAAGGTAAGAGTTCCATGTTTTTGAACATTGTTTTAATGTGGTTTGATGCTTAAAGATGCATGATGTTTATGGCTTTGTTAAATGCTTTAAAACAGTGGAATATTGATGTTAATGATGCATATTGGCAAGTGATGGTTAAGGTCACAAAGGTGGTTAAAAGTCCTTGTGTGAGACTTGTATATTTAAGAACATCAAGGTGTTTAAAGTCCTTGGATGGTTCTTGGTTAAGATCACAAAGGTGGTTAAAAGTCCTTGTGTGAATCTTGTGAATTTTAAGAACAACATGGTGTTTAAAAGTCCATGGTTGGTTCTTGGTTAAGGCTCAAGGTGGTTAAAATTCCTTGTGTAAGCCTTGTTATTTAAGAACTACAAGGTGTTTAAAAGTCCTTGGGAGATTCTTGTTAAGGACACAAAGGTGTTTAAAAGTCCTTGTGTGGTCCTTGCCATAGTGTTTAAAAGTCAATGGGGTTAAGGACACAATGGTGTTTAAAAGTCCATGTGTGGTCCTTGGAAAGTATAAGATCACAATGGTGTTTAAAAGTCCATGTGTGGTCCTTGGAAAGTATAAGATCACAATGGTGTTTAAAAGTCCATGTGTGGATCTTATGTGGAATGTATCACTTGTTGCCAATATGACATGTAATGAAATGGAAGCATGTATTGCTTGTTTTAAATGTTTATGAGCATGTATAAATGTTGCTTGAAGAATGATTTATAAATGTGTTTTATAAATGCATTATTGTATGGTTTTAAAAGAGCATTCCTCACTAAGCTTTTGCTTACGCTCTCTCTCTTTTCTTAAACCAATAATGCAGAGCATTGAAGTGCATTGAGGGCAGCAAGGAGAGCAAGCAACCAAGTGGATATCTAAGCTCAAGTATGGTGAAGGTTTCTTAAACACTATTAGCTTTTTACATTTGGCAATGGGGGACCTATGTGGATGTTTTTGGAGATGTTTTGAACTCCCTAAGTTGGATATATGTTGTTATTAATGTTGGAACATGTAATTGGCCTTTGTGAATTGGATTTGGTATTTTGATGCTTGAATGGTTTGATAAGTAGGACGCATGCCTATAGAATTGGGGATTTTCATGATTGATGCCATGTTGATGTTTGGTTGGTGCAATTATGTTTTTTGTATGTTGAATGTCTTGCTGGTAATGTTTGGTTGCGTTTGGAGCATGTTTGGTAGGTCAATTGCATGATAAACCAACAAATTTTCTGCAATCTGGGCAACCTGTTTCGGAACAGGTGCTACCGTATCGGAACGGGGGCCAATAATAGCCTGGGCGTTCCGAAACGAGAGGCACTGTTTCGGAACAGATATGCCACTGCCAGACACTGTTTCGGAACCTGTTGCGGAACGGTCCCGCGTTTCGGAACGGGTCTACCCTGTTCCGAAACACTCGACCGTTGGGCACTAAAATTGTTGGTTATATGTTTTGAAATGTTTGCATTTTGGTCCTGAAATATGTTTTTGCAATTGTATGAGTTTGGGATGTCCGTTTGAGCTGAAATTTGTCAGAGAATCATGAGAGATGATTAATTTCAAGTTGGTAACTTAAAATTGGATTAAGTCCTTATAATTTACAGATTTTACAATTTGGTCCCTAAAGTTGTGTTTTGTGCAATTGGGTCCCTGAATGTTCTATGATGGTTATGATCTTTGAGTATGTTGTTTGTATGATCACGTTTAGGGATAATACGAATCTAGACAAGTTTAAAAAGAAAAAAAGGGTCGTTAATCAAGGTTGACTTTCAGGTTGAATTTGGTTTTCCCCGTGTGATCTTCTTAATTCGGGTCAACCGTTTAGGCCGAGTTAAGGGGGTTACAAATCATCACTTCCAACCATTAATATTCATCAAAAGACATCCAAAAACAACCTAAACCCCTCCTTATACCTCCAGCAACCACTTCACCATCAAATCACTTTAAAAACTCAACTCAAACTATAATAAAACTCAAGGATCTCAATGATTTCGGGATCTATGTCATCAAAACACTTTTTCAACAGCAAGATTAACTTAAAACTTGATTATAATCCATCTAAAACAGAGCTCATCAACAACACTCCGAAAATCAAGAATTAAACCTTTATTTTGCTATATTTTGACATTAAATCAAAACTATAATCGAAACTCAGTTAAAAACAACAACTAGGAGTCAAAAATGTTGGGAATTTCAATAAAGAACCTAGATTAGAGGTTGAGAACGAGATTTACGTCCAATCCTTGCTTTCCTTAATGTTTGACAAGTTTTTGCTTCACAAATCTTGATGAAATCGAAGAGAATTCTTGGAAATGGATGAGAAATCAAAGAGAGATTGTTTGGGAGAAAAGAAATCGGGGAAAAGGTTTTAGAAATGGGTTTTGCTGAAATGAGGATTGGAAAGTTAGTTACATAAAATGAAACTTCTCAAATTACATTTTATTAATTAAAATAAAAATCCCTTTTTAATCAATTATTTTAAAAACCCATTTAAAACACATGTCAATTTAAGGAAAGGTGTAATTTGACAAAAGCTCCCTAAAGATTATAAGATTTTGACTCATGTTTTGGAATTTGTATTTTCCACAGTTTTAAAACTTTACATTTTGGTCACAACCCAAAATGTACCCCTTCCAAAACTCATTTTGGAAAATTGATTTGACCAACCCCTTAAAAATGATTTTAGAGGATTTTAGCAATTTTTGTCATATTTTTTATCCTATCCCAAACCATGATCTCCCTGAACCACCTAATACAATTCGAACCGTTCACGACCGGCCTGATCTGATGTGAAAAACATCTAGGCCCAAAACCAGTGCGTTACAAACCTTCTTAATCTGAAAATTCATGAGACGAGACACATTAGGCACACTTTTCCTAGTGAGGTAGTCACAGACAACATGAATAACAATAATGCTATTAATATGCTCAATCATGATCTCATGCCAATAATACCAATGCTATATAAATAGTATGCAATGTATAAACATGTTCAATTCATTCTTAATCCTTGGATTGAATCAAGATCATGGATACGCGAATTTGTTGAGTTGTGAGGAGCTCGATTCGATCAACCGATGTAGCTCACCAAGTGGTGGAGAGGTGGATTTGTGGGTGGATTTGGTGTGGAAGCTAAAATATAAAGAACACAATGATTTTAGAGTGGTTCGACCTACTAACAAGAACCTACATCCACTACCTTAGCTTCCCACTAAGGATTTCCAATCAATCCATTATTGATTCGTCCCCTTTTCTAGGCTTAGGAGGAAACCCTTATACACCGATTAAGCTTTCTACCAAAAGCCTTGATCAATCCCTCTTTTACAAAGAGATAATAAAAGCAAACACAAATCCCTCTAATAGGTGTTTGTTTGCACAATTAAAGCACTCACCCAAAACATAAAACACTTGAGCAAATTTAACAATTTTCGCTCACTAGTGTTTGTCGATACAAGATTTGACAATTTAAGCACTAAGACAACATTTGATCATTTGTTGATTGACAATATGAGCATTAACCATTATCTTGATGCTTGGAGGTCCTTTTTATATTCCTTGATGAGTTTATAACCGTTACTAGCCGTTAGGAATGAATTGGAGTCGTTGAGGACTTTAATTCGCACCATAAATGCAGTTCTGCACCTCTCCGTTTCGAAACACTCGAACCCGTTTTGAAACACTCTTCAAGTAGAAAGAGTCGTTGCAGTCTGACGTAGGACCCGTATCGAGACACTCTAGTCCGTTTCAAAACACCCGTTTCGGAACGCCTGTCCCGGTATCGAAATGACCTGCTGTAACACCCCGGTTTTGGGCTTAAAAGTTTTGAGCTTGGACCCGTTCGGTCAAAGTGCGGTTCGAGTATAAAAAGGTGAAATTAGGAAAGCCTAGTTCGGGTTGCATTAAAAATATGGAAAAATGTTCTAAAATCCTCTTTTAATATATATAAGTGAACTGTGAAATCAATTTTACAAAATGAGGTTTGGAAGGGTGACATTTTGGCTAGTGACTAAAATGTAATTTTTGAAAACTGCGTGACTGTTTTAAAAAGGATTGAAACTTTGAATCTTTAAGGAGCTATTTACCCAAAGGGAGTTTCTCCAGATTTTTATAAGATATTAAATGATTTATTTCTGGTTTTTAAACAAAAGAAAAGTGGAGGGAAGATATTTTCCTATTTTTCAACTAACTTTCCATATTTTCCAATTCTCCTTTTCTCTCATTTTCTCTCAAACCAAACATCTTTCTCCAGAGCTTTTTCCTCTATTTTTTCACCTAAATATCTCTTTTCAATTCTCTTTTGATTGCTAATCATCTCATCAACGAAACCTCACCATTTGCTAATTGGATCTTCAAGCTTTTTGATCCTAAAAAGGGAGAAACTCAAGTTTGGAGGTAAGAACGTCCTTCTCCTCTAAACTCTCAGTTCTTTACTGAAATTCCTAAGTTCTCAATCTTTAATTGATGATTTATAAATGGTTTTAAAGTTGTTTAATGAACCTTGGCTTTAAATGCAAGATTTGTTGATTTTTGATGGATTTTCGTATGATCTGATTGGGCTGTGTTTTAAGGTGTTAATTTGATGTTAAATGAATGTTAAATTGATAAGGAATTGAGTTTTAATTAATGCAATCCCGGATAGGTTGAATTTCCTAAGTTTACCTTGTGATTCTTGGTTGTTTTGAAGTGATCTTGTGGATCTGTTGTTGCTGGAGATATAAGGATGTTGTTAAGTCCTTTTTGGATGTTAAATGATGCTTAAGGATGTTTAGTTTTGATGGATCTTGGCTGGGCAATGTTGAGGAGTTGTTTGGATGCATTTTCGGTTGTGTTTGGTAGCCGAAAATGGAGTGTGGATGAGAGCAGCGAGTTTAGGTGCTTTCATTGAAGCTATTAATGCATGATGATGCATTAATCCTCTGCTTTGATGTGTTTAAAACAGGGGAGTCATCTTTGGATCCAAGTGGTGGTGATCTGGAAGCTTGATTGGTGTTTCGGCAAGAGGCGAAACGGAATCGGTGAGTGGAATTTGGTTTTCGGCTTTGAAACCAGTGTTTTGAAGGTTTGGGAGCTTAGTTTAAATCTAAGCAACTTAGCTAAGCTCAAGAGTAAGTTTTCGGAAAAACTCTCTTGGTGATGACCATGGTTTTGGTTGTATGCAATGTGGTTTGTTTGCATGATTTTAAATCTGTTTTGAAAGCATATCTAGCATTTTTATTTGCTGAGATTTTAAGCCATGTGTTGAAGGAAGCTCAAGGTAAGAGTTCCTTGTTTTTGAACATTGTTCTAATGTGGTTTGATGCTTAAAGATGCATGATGTTTATGGCTTTGTAAAATGCTTTAAAAGAGTGAGATATTGATGATATTGATGCATATTGGCAAGTGATGGTTAAGGTCACAAAGGTGTTTAAAAGTCCTTGTGTGAGCCTTGTTTATTTAAGAACATCAAGGTGTTTAAAAGTCCTTGGATGGTTCTTGGTTAAGATCACAAAGGTGGTTAAAAGTCCTTGTGTGAATCTTGTAAATTTTAAGAGCAACATGGTGTTTAAAAGTCCATAGTTGGCTCTTGGTTAAGGTTACAAAGGTGGTTAAAATTCATTGTGTAAGCCTTGTTACTTAAGATCATCAAGGTGTTTAAAAGTCCTTGGATGATTCTTGTTAAGGACACAAAGGTGTTTAAAAGTCCTTGTGTGATCCTTGCCATGGTGTTTAAAAGTCCATGGGTCCATGGTGTTTAAAAGTCCATGGGGTTAAGGACACAATGGTGTTTAAAAGTCCATGTGTGGTCCTTGGTTGTTGTAAGATCACAATGGTGTTTAAAAGTCCATGTGTGAATCTTATGTGAAATGTATCACTTGTTGCCAATATGACATGTAATGAAATGGAAGCATGTATTGCTTGTTTTAAAGGTTTAAGAGCATGTGTAATGTTGCTTGAAGATTGATTTATAAATGTGTTTTATAAATACATTATTGAATGGTTTTAAATGAGCATTCCTCACTAAGCTTTTGCTTACGCTCTCTCTCTTTTCTTAAACCAATAATGCAGAGCATTAGAGTGCATTGAGGGCAGCAAGGAGGGCAAGCAACCAAGTGGATAACTAAGCTCAAGTATGGGAAGGTTTCTTAAACACTTTTAGCTTTTGGCATTTGGCAATGGGGGACCTATGTGGATGTTTTGGGAGATGTTTTAGACTCCCTAAGTTGAATATATGTTGTTAGTATTGTTGGTACATGTAATTGACCTTTATGAAGTGGATTAAGTGTTTTGATGCTTGAAAAGTAGGATGCATGCCTATAGAATTGGGGATTTTCATGTTTGATGCCATGTTGTTGATCGATTGATGCAATTATGTCCCTTGCATGTTTAATGTCTTGCTGGTAAAGTTTGATTGTATTTTGAGCATGCTTGGTAGGTCAATTGTGTATCTTAGCAGCCCATTTTCTGCTTTCTGGGGAGGCCGTATCGGAACGGGAGCTACCGTTTCGTAACGGGGGCCCTGTAATGGCCCAAGCGTTCGAAATGGAAGGTACCGTTCCGAAACAGAGGTGTCTCTGCCAGGCCTCGTTTCGGAACACGTTGCGGAACGGTCCCGTGTTTCGAAACAAGTTCTCCCTGTTTCGGAACACCTGACCGTTGGGGGCTGACATGGGCGGTTATATGTTTTGAAATGTTTGCATTTTGGTCCTGAAATATGTTTATGCAATTGAATGAGTTTGAGATGTCTGTTTGAGCTGAAATTCGACAGAGAAGCATGAAAGATGATTAATTTCAAGTTGGTAACTTTAAATTGGATTAAGTCCTTTTAATTTACAGAATTTACAATTTGGTCCCTAAAGTTGAAATTTGTGCAATTGGGTCCCTGAATGTTTTCTGTTGGTTATGATCTTTGAGTATGCTGGTTGAATGATCACATTAGGGTTAATGTGCATCTAGGCATGATTAAAAAGAAAAAAAGGGTCGTTAATCAAGGTTGACTTTCGGGTTGACTTTGGTTTTCCCCGTGTGACTTTCTTAATTCGGGTCAACCGTCTAGGCCGGGTTAAGGGGGTTACATTTGGTGGTATCAGAGCTGAGTTCTCGAGTAAATGGGAATGATTGTGTGCATGATTGAAGTATGTATGCTATGTATGCTTGTTGAGTGAAAGCATGTTGAGTGGTTTGTGAATATGATGCAATTGAGATGTATGCTGTGGTGAAGCATGTTGCGGGTACCCATTGCCAAATCAAAGCTAATGAAATGATGTTGTTTTTAAGTGAAAATGAGCTTGAGTACTTGGATTGCTTACCTTGTTGGGCCTGACTTTGTTTATTTGCATTGTGATTGCATTGTTAGAGTATGGCACCTCGTAGAGAGTTGAGGAGTAATGTGCGAGCTACGACTCAGAATGAGAATGAGAATGAGGAGAACGTTGAGAGTGCGGTTTTACCTCCTCCACCTGGTGGTGGTGATGCTGGGGGTGAAGGAGCTGGAGCTGCAGCCGATGCTGGGGTCGCTGGACCCGAGGCTAGTTAGGGGCAAGCCATGCCTGACATGACAATGTTAGTGCAAGCTATTGCTGGTGCTTTTCGAGCGGCAGTAGCTGGAGCTCAAGGAGCTGGGCATCAGGGATATGCTGGAGTTAGACTACCCTTGGAGCGCTTACGCAGTCTAGGCGGGACTGAGTTCAGGGGTTTGTCTGCGGAAGGTTCTGAATCTTGGATGGAGAGTACCAAGAGGATCTTGGGTCAGATGAGTTGCACTGATGTGCAAAAGCTGGGGTGTGTGGTATCCTTGCTACAGGATGATGCTTATACGTGGTGGACGACCATTATCGTTGGGATGGCGGAAGCTGACATAACTTGGACATTCTTCCAGAATGTGTTCAAGAGAAGGTATCTAGGTGTGAGGTACCTAGATGAAAAGAAGCGGGAGTTCATGTCTCTCACCCAGGGGAGCATGTCTGTGGCTGAGTATGAAGTGCAGTTTGTTCGACTCAATCAATATGCACCTGAGCTGGTCCCTGATGAGCGGGCGAGGTGCAAAAGATTTCGTTATGGTTTAGTGACGGATGTGAAGATGTATGTGCTGGCTACCGAATATGATGATTTTGATGTGTTGGTGGGCCGAGCAAAGGATATTGAGATGAACTTGGTTTTATCTGCTAGAGGTGCTGGAGAAAGTGCTGGTAAGCGATCAGCTGAATATAGTTCCGGTGGTGGACGGAACAAGAGGGGACGTGATCAGAAGTATCAGTCCTCGGCTAAGAGAGGTGGTGGTGCGTCTGCTCGGGGAGGCAACGCTAGAGTTGATCCTAGTGCGTGTTGGATTTGTGGTTCACGTGGCCATATGAAGCGTGTTTGTCCTCGTGCTGTGAGGGAGGATCAAGCTCCTGTTGAGGCAGCTGGTAACGGGTGCTGGAATTGTGGATCTACGGATCACATGAGGAGGGAGTGTCCTATGTTGGTTGGTGGCCAAGTGCGTGCTCCTGTTGTTGCTGCACTGCAGAGAGGTCGTGGGCGCGGCCGGGGTAATTTTCAGCGTAGAGAGGAAGGTGGTCGAGGTGTGGCCCATGTTGTGGCTATTCAGCCTGAGGGTGGAGGTCAAGCTAGGGTGTATGCTCAGCGGGAAGGGAGGAATGACGCGGATGTGATTTCAGGTACTTTTACTTTGCAACCTTGTCATTACTTTCCTTGATTGATTCTGGATCTACACATTCATACATTTTGTGTGAACATGCTGAATTACTTGGTTTGCCTGTTGAGTCTTTGGATGTTGGTGTTCGTGTCACTAGTTCTTTTGGTGAGACTGTTGTGACTCGAAAGCTGTATAGAAGGTGTCCTTTGGTTGTTCAAGATCATGTGTTTCATGTTGACCTTATGGAGTTTCTTTTCTATGGTTTTGATGTAATCCTTGGTATGGATTGGCTTGCTGAGCATCGTGCTGTTGTGGATTGTGAAAATAAGTGAGTTTCGTTGAAGCTTGCGGATGATTATGAGGTTGTTGTGGTTGGTGAGAATGTAAAGTTTCTTACCAATGTGGTGTCTACGTTGGAGGCAAGCCGAATGTTGAGGCAAGGATGTGAGGCTTACCTAGCTTTTGTGATGAATCCTAGCTCTAAGGAGTTGCGTGTGCAAGATATCAGGGTGGTGAGGGAGTTTCCTGGTGTGTTTTCTGAGGAGTTGCCTGGTTTACCTCCTAATCGCGAGGTGGAGTTTGGAATTGAGTTGTATGAGAATACAACTTCTGTGTCCATTACCCCTTATAGAATGGCACCTAAGGAGCTGAAGGAGCTGAAGACGCAGTTGCAAGAGTTGCTTGATCGTGGGTTCATTCGGCCGAGTGTGTCGCCTTGGGGTGCACCGGTCTTGTTTGTGAAGAAGAAGGATGGCACTATGAGAATGTGCATTGATTATCGTCAGCTGAACAAGTTGACTATCAAGAATCGGTATCCTTTGCCGAGAATTGATGATCTCTTTGATCAATTTCGGGGAGCTGCTGTGTTCTCTAAGATTGACTTGAGGTCAGGGTATTATCAGTTGAAGGTGAAGGATGTGGATGTGCCTAAGACAGCTTTCAGGACAAGGTATGGGCATTATGAGTTCCTTGTGATGCCGTTTGGTTTGACAAACGCTCCTGTTGCTTTCATGGACATGATGAACCGTGTGTTTCATGAATACCTGGATAAGTTCGTTGTGGTGTTCATTGATGATATCCTCGTGTACTCGCGTACTGAGGAGGAGCATGAAGAGCATTTGAGGATTGTGCTGCAAGCTTTGTTGGAGAATCAACTTTATGCCAAGCTGAGTAAGTGTGAGTTCTGGCTTAAGGAGGTGGTGTTTCTTGGGCATGTGGTTTCTGCCGAGGGGATTCGTGTTGATCCTCAGAAGATTGAGGCGGTGATGAATTGGAAGGTTCCTAAGTCTGTTCATGAGGTTCGTAGTTTCCTTGGTTTGGCGGGATACTACCAGAGGTTTGTGGATGGGTTTTCTAAGATTCAACTCCTTCTGAGACATCAGATACTTCAAACTCTTGTGATCCGTGTACACAGTACACTTCTCACCATACAGATAATGTCTCCAGATCTTCAAAGCAAAAACCACCGCAGCCAACTCAATGTCATGCGTAGGATAATTGCGCTCATGCACCTTCAACTGCCGCGATGCATAAGCCACCACCTTACCCTCTTGCATCAACACACATCCCAAACCAACATAGGACGCATCACTATAGACCACAAACTCTTTCCCTGATTCAGGTTGAACCAAGATAGGAGCTTGCGTCAAAGTTGCCTTAAGCTTCTCAAAAGCCTGCTCTCTCGCTTCCGTCCATTCATACTTAACATCCTTTTGCAACAACTTTGTCAAAGGTGCAGCAATCTTAGAAAACCCATCCACAAACCTCCGGTAGTATCCCGCCAAACCAAGGAAACTACGAACCTCATGAACAGACTTAGGAACCTTCCAATTCATCACCGCCTCAATCTTCTGAGGATCAACACGAATCCCCTCGGCAGAAACCACATGCCCAAGAAACACCACCTCCTTAAGCCAGAACTCACACTTGCTCAGCTTAGCATAAAGCTGATTCTCCAACAAAGCCTGCAGCACAATCCTCAAATGCTCTTCATGCTCCTCCTCAGTACACGAGTACACGAGGATATCATCAATGAACACCACAACAAACTTATCCAGGTATTCATGAAACACACGGTTCATCATGTCCATGAAAGTAGCAGGAGCATTTGTCAAACCAAACGGAATCACAAGGAACTCATAATGCCCATACCTTGTCCTGAAAGCTGTCTTAGGCACATCCACATCCTTTACCTTAAACTGGTAATACCCTGACCTCAAGTCAATCTTAGAGAACACAGCTGCTCCCCGAAATTGATCAAAGAGATCATCAATTCTCGGCAAAGGATACCGATTCTTGATAGTCAACTTGTTCAGCTGACGATAATCAATGCACATTCTCATAGTGCCATCCTTCTTCTTCACAAACAAGACCGGTGCACCCCAAGGCGACACACTTGGCCGAATGAAACCACGATCAAGCAACTCTTGCAACTGCGTCTTCAGCTCTTTCAGCTCCTTAGGTGCCATTCTATAAGGAGTAATGGACACAGGAGTTGTATTTTCATACAGCTCAATTCCAAACTCCACCTCACGATTAGGACGTAACCCAGGAAACTCCTCAGGAAACACACCAGGAAACTCCCGCACAATCCTGATATCTTGCACACGCAACTCCTTAGAGCTAGGATTCATCACAAAAGCTAGGTAAGCTTCACAACCTTGCCTCAGCATCCGACTTGCCTCCGACGTAGACACCACATTGGCAAGAAACTTCACATTCTCACCAACCACAATCACCTCATAATCATCTGCAAGCTTCAGCGAAACTCGCTTATTCTCAGAATCCACAACAGCACGATGCTCAACAAGCCAATCCATACCAAGGATTACATCAAAACCATAGAAAGGCAACTCCATAAGATCAACTTGAAAAACATGTTCTTGAACAACCAAAGGACATCTTCTATAAAGCTTTCGAGTCACAACAGTCTCACCAAAAGAACTAGTGACACGAACACCAACATCCAAAGACTCAACAGGCAAACCAAGCAATTCAGCATGCTCACGCAAAATGTATGAGTGCGTAGATCCAGAATCAATCAAGGAAAGTAATGACAAGGATTGCAGAGTAAAAGTACCTGCGATCACATCCGCATCATTCCTTCCCTCCCGCTGTGCATACACCCTGGCTTGGCCGCCACCCTCAGGCTGAATAGCCACAACATGAGCCACACCCCGACCACCTTCCTCTCTCCGCTGGAAATTACCACGGCCGCGCCCACGACCTCTCTGCGGTGCAGCAACAACAGGTGCACGCACTTGGCCACCAGCAAACATAGGACACTCTCGCCTCATGTGATCCGTAGATCCACAATTCCAGCACCCGTTACCAGCTGCCGCAAAAGGAGCTTGTACCTCCCTCACTGCACGAGGACAATCACGCTTCATATGACCGCGTGAACCACAAATCCAACATGCACTCGGATCAACTCTCGCGTTGCCTCCCCGAGCATGTACACCACCACCTCGCTTAGCTGAGGACTGATACTTCTGATCACGTCCCCTCTTGTTCCGTCCACCACCGAAACTATACTCAGCTGACCGCTTACCAGCACTTGACCCAGCACTTCTAGCAGATAAACCCAAGTTCATCTCAATATCCTTTGCTCGACCCACCAGCACATCAAAATCATCATACTCGGTAGCCAGCACATACATCTTAACTTCCGTCACTAAACCATAACGGAACCTTTCACACCTTTCCCGCTCATCCGGAACAAGCTCAGGTGCATATTGACTGAGTCGAACAAACTGGACTTCATACTCAGCTACAGACATGCTCCCCTGGGTAAGAGACATGAACTCCCTCTTCTTTTCATCTAGGTACCTCACACCTAGATACCTTCTCTTGAACGCATTCTGAAAGAACGTCCAAGTTACACCAGCTTCCGCCATCCCAACAATAGTGGTTGTCCACCATGTATAAGCATCATCCTGTAGCAAGGATACTACACAGCCGAGCTTTTGCACATCAGTGCAATTCATCTGACCCAAGATTCTCTTGGTACCCTCTAACCAAGATTCCGAACCTTCAGCTGACAAACCCCTGAACTCAGTCCCTCCTAGACTGTGCAAACGTTCCAAGGGTAGTCTAACTCAAGGATCTCTCTGATGCCCAGCTCCTTGAGCTCCAGCTACTGCCGCTTGAAAAGCTCCAACAATAGCTTGTATCAACACCGTCATGTCAGGAACAGCTTGCCCCTGACCAGCCTCAGGTCCAGTGACCCCAGCACCAGCTGCAGCTTCAGCTCCATCACCCCCAGCACCACCACCACCAGGTGGAGGAGGTAACACCACACTTTCGACATTCTCTTCATTCTGATTCTCATTCTGAGTCGTAGTTCGCACATTACTCCTCAACTCTCTACGAGGTGCCATACTCTAACAATGCAATCACAATGCAAATAAACAAAGTCAGGCCCAACAAGGTAAGCAATCCAAGTACTCAAGCTCATTTTCACTTAAAAACAATGTAACCCCCTTAACCCGGCCTAGACGGTTGACCCGAATTAAGAAAGTCACACGGGGAAAACCAAAGTCAACCCGAAAGTCAACCTTGATTAACGACCCTCTTTTTTTCTTTTTAATCTTGTCTAGATGCACACTAGTCCTAATTGTGATCACACAAACATCATACTCAAAGATCACAAGCATCAGAGATCACACAGGGACCCAATTGAACAAATTACAACTTTAGGGACCAAAACGCAAACAATTCAAAACATATAACTGCCAATGTCAGCCCCCAACGGTCGACCGTTCCGAAACAGGTAGACCCCGTTCCGAAACACGGGCCGTTCCGCAACGGGTTCCGAAACATAGGCATGGCAGAGGCCAAACCGTTTCGAAACGGTGCATACCGTTTCGGACGCCTGGGTTCATGCAAGGCACCCGTTCCGAAACGGTGCACACTGTTCCGAAACGCCTGCACAGATTGCAGCAAAAAGCATTCCAAAACGTGCAATAGATCATTCAAACATGCTCCAAATGCTACCAAACTTTACCATCATGCAATTCAACATATATAAGACTTGCAAGCATCATCAAATCATCAGATCAACATCATGAGCAAAAAGCCCCAATTCTATAGGCATGCTTCCTACACAAGCTAGCTACTCAAACACAAAACTTCCAGAACAAGCATATAATGATCCAATTCAAAAACCAGCAATATTAACATCATTCAACATACTTAGGGAGTTCCAAACACCTCCCAAAACATACACATTGGTCCCCCATTGCCAAATCACCCAAAAGCTAAAATGTTTAACAAAAACCTTCCATACATTGAGCTTTACTTGTACTTGAATTCTTGCCCTCCTTGCTGCCCTCAAGGTTCTTTAATGCTCTGCATTATTGAATTAAGAAAACGAAGAGAGCGTAAGCAAAAGCTTAGTGAGGAATGCTCTTAAAAACCATTCAATAATGCAATTAAAACCATTTATAAACATGCTTAAAATCAACCTTTGCACATGCTCAAAAGCATACTTTAAACAAGCAATCTCATGCTTCAACATAAACATAACATGTCATATTGGCTCAAGTGATACATTCCATTTCTTAAAACAAGTTCATCAACTTCCCAAGGACTTTTAAACACCTTGGCCCCAAGGACTTTTAAACACCTTGGCCCCAAGGACTTTTAAACACCTTGGCCCCATGGACTTTTAAACACCATGGCCCCATGGACTTTTAACCACCATGGAAAGGATCACCTAAGGACTTTTAACCACCTTAGTGTCCGCAAAAAAAATCATCCAAGGACTTTTAACCACCTTGATGTTCTTAAGTAACAAGGCTCACTCAAGGACTTTTAACCACCTTAGTGACCTTAACCTTTTTAAAACATCACTTGCCAATATACATCATTTTCATCATTTAATCCATTGTTTTAAAGCATTAAACCAAGCCATTATCATCATGCATTTAAAAGCATCAATCCACATTTAATCAATGTACAAATGCAATGAACTCCTACCTAGAGTTACCTTCAACATATGGCTTACATCATCAGCAAAAACCATGCTAAAACATGCTTCCAAAACAGTAATTAAAACATGCAAATAACCATTTTGCATCACAACAAAATCATGGCCACCACTAGAGAGTAAATTCCGAAAACTTACACTTGAGCTTAGCAAAGTTGTTTAGACTTAAACTAAGCTCCCAAAACCTTCAAACCTTGGTTTAAAAGCTGAAAACCCAACTTCACTCACCGATTTCCACTTTGCTTCAAGCCAAAGCACCAAATCAAGCTTCCGGATCAACAACTCTTGGATCCAAAGATGCCTCCCCTGTTTCAACACATCAAAGCAGAGGATTAATGCATCATCATGCATTAATTGCTTCAATGAAAGCATCTAAACTCGCTGCTCTCATCCAACCTCCATTTTTGGCCACCAAACACAACCGAAAATTCATCCAAACCACTTCTAAACCATGCCCAGCCATAAACCAGCAAAACCACACTTCCATAAACATCATATAACATCTAAAAACAACCTATTAACATCCTTATACCTCCAGCAACAACAGATCACCAAGATCACCTCAAAAACAACCTTGAAACACAAGCTAAACTTAGGAAACTCAACCTATCCGGGATTGCATCAATCAAAACTCAATTCCTTATCAATTTAGAGCTCATTTAACATCAAAAACACATCTCAAATCACAGATTAATCAGATCTAACGAAAATCATCAAAATCTTGCATTATAAGCCAAGATCCATTTCACCACTTAAAACCTTTAATTAAACATCAATTAAGGATTGAAAACTTAGGAATTTCAGTAAAGAACTGATAGTTTAGAGGAGAAGGACGTTCTTACCTCCAAACTTGAGTTTCTCCTCTTTTTGGAATCAAAATCCTTGTTGAAACAAGTAGCAATTGAAGAGGTTTTGAAGATATGTTGATTAGGAATCAAATGAGAGTTGAAAGGAGGGATTTAGGTGAAGAAATCAGAACCAATTCTCTGGAAAAGAAGTGTTTGGGTTGAGAGAAAATGAGAGAAAGAAAATTTTGAAAAGTTGGTTACAAAATCCAAAAATTGCCAAATGGCTTTCCCTCCACTTTTAATAACCTTTAAAATCAGAATTTAGACTTAAAATATCTTAGAAAAATCTGGAGAAACTCCCTTTGGGTAAATAGCTCCTTAAAGATTCAAAGTTTCAACCCTTTATAAAACAGTCACCAAACTTTCGAAAATTACATTTTGGTCACTAGCCAAAATGTCACACTTCCAAAACTCATTTTCCAAAATTGATTTCACAGTTCACTTAATTATATTAAAAGATGATTTTAGAACATTTTTCCATATTTTTAATGCAACCCGAACTAGGCTTTCCTAATTTCACCTCTTTAGATTCGAACAGCACTTTGACCAACCGGTCAACGCCCAAAACTCCTAAGCCCAAAACCGGGGCGTTACAACTCTCCCCCCCTTAAGAAATTTCGTCCTCGAAATTTACCTGAAGGAAAGAGATAAGGAAACTGCTTCAGCATGTCTTCCTTCCGGTCCCACGTGGCTTCCTCAACACCTCGATGCTTCCACAGCACCTTCACCAACTCAATGGTCTTGCCACGAAGAACCTTGCTATCCGAATCCAGAACCTTCACCGGTTCCTCATCATAGGTCAAATCCGGATTCAAAACCACTTCCTCCACAGGCATCACATGCGAAGGATCAGATCTATACTTTCGGAGCATAGAAACATGGAACACGTCATGAATCTTCTCCAACTCCTGAGGTAACCTCAACCGATACGCAACAGGACCCACACGCTCAACCACCTCATATGGTCCAATGTACCGAGGGCTCAACTTACCCTTCCGGCCAAACCTCATCACCTTCTTCCAAGGCGAAACCTTCAAGAACACACGGTCACCCACCGCATACTCAATCTCCTTACGCTTCAAATCCGCGTAAGACTTTTGCCGATCAGAGGCAGCCTTCAACTGCTCACAAATGAGCTTCACCTTCTCGGTGGTCCCTTTCAACAAAGCCGGCATCGAAACCAACTTTTGACCAGTTTCAGCCCAACAAAGAGGAGTCCTACACTTCCTCCCATACAGAGCCTCATAAGGTGCCATCTGTATACTTGCCTGATAACTATTGTTATAAGCGAACTCAACCAAAGGCAGATGCTTCTCCCAAGAACCTTGGAACTCAATCACGCAGCACCTCAACATATCCTCCAAAATCTGGATAACCCGCTCAGACTGACCATCCGACTGAGGATGATAGGATGTACTGAAATGCAACCTTGTACCCAGAGCTTGATGCAAACACTGCCAAAAACGCGATGTGAACCTCGGATCCCTATCCGACACAATCGACTTAGGCACACCATGCAGCCGCACAATCTCAGCAATGTACAGCTCTGCCAGCTTATCCAAAGAAAACGTAGTATGCACAGGCAAGAAATGCGCACACTTCGTCAAGCGATCCACAATGACCCAAACAGAATTCTTCTTTGACGGAGACAAAGGCAAACCAGATACAAAATCCATGGTAACCCTCTCCCACTTCCATTCAGGGATTTTCAACGGTTGCAACAAACCAGAAGGAACCTGATGTTCAGCCTTAACTCGCTGACACACCAAACACTTGCTCACAAACTCCGCAACATCCTTCTTCAAACCCACCCAATAGTACTCATCACGAAGATCACGGTACATCTTAGTACTACCAGGGTGCATAGCAAAAGGACTACTATGACCTTCAATCAGAATAGCACGCCTCAACTCAACATCAGCAGGCACTACTATCCGACTACCAAAACACAACACACCATCCTCATTAAAGCAAAATCCGAAGGTCAACCCTCCGCGATATCCTGAACATGAGACACCAAGGAATCATCCAGCAACTGCTTTTCCTTGATCAACTGAACCAAAGATGGTTTCACTTGCAACTCAGCAACAAGACCACCATCTCGCGATATGCTCAAGCTAGCAAACATAGCCCTCAGCTCAACAGATACCTTCCTACTAAAGGCATCAGCAACAACATTAGCCTTTCCAGGATGATACTCAATCGTCAGATCATAATCCTTGAGCAACTCCAACCAACGCCGCTGTCTAAGATTCAACTCCTTCTGAGACATCAGATACCTCAAACTCTAGTGATCCGTGTACACAGTACACTTCTCACCATACAGATAATGTCTCCAGATCTTCAGATCAAACACCACTGCAGCCAGCTCAATGTCATGTGTAGGATAGTTGCGCTCATGCACCTTCAACTGCCGCGACGCATAAGCCACAACCTTACCCTCTTGCATCAGCACACACCCCAAACCAACATAGGATGCATCACTATAGACCACAAACTCTTTCCCTGATTCACGCTGAATCAAGATAGGAGCTTGCGTCAAAGCCGCCTTAAGCTTCTCAAAAGCCTGCTGTCTCGCTTTCGTCCACTCATACTTAACATCCTTTTGCAACAGCTTCGTCAAAGGAGCAGCAATCTTGGAAAAACCATCCACAAACCTCCGGTAGTATCCCGCCAAACCAAGGAAACTACGGACCTCATGAACAGACTTAGGAACTTTCCAGTTCATCACCGCCTCAATCTTCTGAGGATCAACACGAATCCCCTCAGTTGAGACCACATGCCCAAGAAACACCACCTCCTTAAGCCAAAACTCACACTTGCTCAGCTTAGCATAAAGCTGATTCTCCAACAAGGCTTGCAGCACAATCCTCAAATGCTCTTCGTGCTCCTCCTCAGTACGCGAGTACACAAGGATATCATCGATGAACACCACAACAAACTTGTCCAGGTATTCATGAAACACACGATTCATCATGTCCATGAAAGCAGCAGGAGCATTTTTCAAACCAAACGGCATCACAAGGAACTCATAATGCCCATACCTTTTCCTGAAAGCTGTCTTAGGCACATCCACATCTTTCACCTTCAACTGATAATACCCTGACCTCAAGTCAATCTTAGAGAACACAGCAGCTCCCCGAAATTGATCAAAGAGATCATCAATCCTCGGCAAAGGATACCGATTCTTGACAGTCAACTTGTTCAGCTGACGGTAATCAATGCACATCCTCATAGTGCCATCTTTCTTCTTCACAACAAGACTGGTGCTCCCCAAGGCGACACACTCGGCCGTATTAAACCACGATCTAGCAGCTCTTGCAACTACGTCTTCAGCTCCTTCAGCTCCTTAGGTGCCATTCTATAGGGAGTAATGGACACATGAGTTGTATTCTCATATAGCTCAATTCCAAACTCCACCTCGCGATTAGGAGGTAAACCAGGCAACTCCTCAGGAAAAACACCAGGAAACGCCTTCACAACCTTGATATCTTGCACCCTCAACTCCTTAGAGCTAGGATTCATCACAAAAGCTAGATAAGCTTCGCAACCCTGCCTCAGCATCCTACTCGCCTCCAAGGTCGACACCACATTAGCAAGAAACTTCACATTCTCACCAACCACAACAACTTCATAATCATCCGCAAGCTTAAGCGAAACCCGCTTATTTTCACAATCCACCACAGCACGATGCTCAGCAAGCCAATCCATACCAAGGATCACATCAAAACCATAAAAAGGCAACTCCATAAGATCAACATGAAATACATGTTCTTGAACAACCAAGGGACACCTTCTATAAAGCTTTCGAGTCACAACGGTTTCACCAAAAGAACTAGTGACACGAACACCAACATCCAAAGACTGAACAGGCAAACCAAGCAATTCAGCATGCTCACGCAAAATGTATGAATGCGTAGATCCAGAATCAATCAAAGAAAGCAATGACAAGGATTGCAAAGTAAAGGTACCTGCAATCACATCTGCATCATTCCTTCCCTCGCGCTGAGCATACACCCTAGCTTGGCCTCCACCCTCAGGCTGAATAGCCGCAACATGGGCTACTCCGCGAACACCTTCCTCTCTCCTCTGGAAATTACCACGGCCGCGCCTACGACCTCTCTGCGGTGCAGCAACAGGAGCACGCTCTTGGCCACCAGCCAACCTCGGACAATCTCGCCCTAGATGGTCTACAGAACCACAATTCCAACATCCATTACCAGCTGCCGCAACAGGAGCTTGAACCTCCCTCACAGCACGAGGACAGTCACGCTTCATGTGACCACGCGAACCACAGATCCAGCAAGCACTAGGATCAGCTCTAGCATAACCTCCTCTAGCAGGTGCACCACCACCTCTCTTGGCTGAGGACTGATACTTCTGATCACGTCCCCTCTTGTTCCGTCCACCTCCGGAACTATACTCAGCGGCTCTCTTGCCAGAACTCGCTCCAGCACCTTTCGCAGCTAATCCCAAGTTCATCTCAATGTCCTTGGATCGGCCAACCAACACATCAAAATCATTATACTCAGCAGCCAACATATATGTCTTTACTTCCGTCACCAAACCATAACGGAACCTTTCACACCTCTCCCGCTCATCAGGTATCAGCTCCGGTGCATACTGACTGAGTCGCACAAACTGCACCTCATACTCAACCACACTCATGCTCCCTTGGGTAAGAGACATGAATTCACGCTTTTTCTCATCAAGATATCTCACTCCTAGATATCTCCTCTTGAACGCATTCTGAAAGAATGTCCAAGTAACATCAGCTTCAGCCATCCCAGCTATGGTGGTCGTCCACCACGTATACACATCGTCCTGCAGCAAGGACACAACACATCCCAACTTTTGCACATCCGTGCAGCTCATCTGACCCAAGATACGCTTGGTACTCTCTAGCCAAGCTTCCGAACTCTCAGCCGACATACCCCTGAACTCAGTCCCACCAAGACTGCGCAGACGCTCCAAAGGTAGTCTAACTCCAGCATCTCCCTGATGCCCAGCTCCTTGAGCTCCAGCTACTGCTACTCGAAAAGCACCCGCAATATCTTGTACCAGCATAGATATATCAGGCATAGCTTGCCCCTGACCAACCTCTGGTCCAGCAGCTCCAGCACCAGCTGCAGCTTCAGCTCTTTCACCTCCAGCACCACCACCAGGCGGAGGAGGGGGTAACACTGCACTACCCGTGTTCTCTTCATTCTCGTTCTCATTGGGAGCCGTAGCTCGCACACTACCTCTTAACTCTCTACGTGGTGCCATACTTTACCATGCAATCACAATGCAAATTAAAACAAGTCAGGCCCAGCAAGGTAAGCAATCCAAGTATTCAAGCTCAATTTCATTCAAAATCAACATTATTTCATTAGCTTTGGTTTGGCAATGGGTACCCTCAACATGCAACATCACAACATACATCTCAAATGCATCCAAATCACAAGCCACTAAACATGTTTTCGAACCACAAGCATACAAGCCAAACATACTTCAATCATGCATACATTCATTCCCAATTACTCGAGAACTCAGCTCTGATACCACCAAATGTAACCCCCTTAACCCGGCCTAGACGGTTGACCCGAATTAAGAAAGTCACACGGGGAAAACCAAAGTCAACCTGAAAGTCAACCTTGATTAACGACCCTTTTTTTCCTTTTAATCTTGTCTAGATGCACACTAGTCCTAATTGTGATCACACAAACATCATACTCAAAGATCACAAGCATCAGAGATCAAACAGGGACCCAATTGAACAAATTACAACTTTAGGGACCAAAACGCAAACAATTCAAAACATATAACTGCCAATGTCAGCCCCCAACGGTCGACCGTTCCGAAACAGGTAGACCCCGTTCCGAAACACGGGCCGTTCCGCAACGGGTTCCGAAACATAGGCTTGGCAGAGGCCAAACCGTTTCGAAACGGTGCATACCGTTTCGGACGCCTGGGTTCATGCAAGGCACCCGTTCCGCAACGGTGCACACTGTTCCGAAACGCCTGCACAGATTGCAGCAAAAAGCATTCCAAAACGTGCAATAGATCATTCAAACATGCTCCAAATGCTACCAAACTTTACCATCATGCAATTCAACATATATAAGACTTGCAAGCATAATCAAATCATCAGATCAACATCATGAGCAAAAAGCCCCAATTCTATAGGCATGCTTCCTACACAAGCTAGCTACTCAAACACAAAACTTCCAGAACAAGCATATAATGATCCAATTCAAAAACCAGCAATATTAACATCATTCAACATACTTAGGGAGTTCCAAACACCTCCCAAAACATACACATTGGTCCCCCATTGCCAAATCACCCAAAAGCTAAAATGTTTAACAAAAACCTTCCATACATTGAGCTTTACTTGTACTTGAACTCTTGCCCTCCTTTCTACCCTCAAGGTTCTTTAATGCTCTGCATTATTGAATTAAGAAAACGAAGAGAGCGTAAGCAAAAGCTTAGTGAGGAATGCTCTTAAAAACCATTCAATAATGCAATTAAAACCATTTATAAACATGCTTAAAATCAACCTTTGCACATGCTCAAAAGCATACTTTAAACAAGCAATCTCATGCTTCAACATAAACATAACATGTCATATTGGCTCAAGTGATACATTCCATTTCTTAAAACAAGTTCATCAACTTCCCAAGGACTTTTAAACACCTTGGCCATGGACTTTTAAACACCATGAATGAGGACCACACAAGGACTTTTAACCACCTTTGTGTCCATTGCTTGAATCACCCCAAGGACTTTTAAACACCTTGGCCCCAAGGACTTTTAAACACCTTGGCCCCATGGACTTTTAAACACCATGGCCCCATGGACTTTTAAACACCATGGAAAGGATCACCTAAGGACTTTTAACCACCTTAGTGTCCGCAACAAGAATCATCCAAGGACTTTTAACCACCTTGATGTTCTTAAGTAACAAGGCTCACTCAAGGACTTTTAACCACCTTAGTGACCTTAACCTTTTTAAAACATCACTTGCCAATATACATCATTTTCATCATTTAATCCACTGTTTTAAAGCATTAAACCAAGCCATTATCATCATGCATTTAAAAGCATCAATCCACATTTAATCAATGTACAAAAGCAAGGAACTCCTACCTAGAGTTACCTTCAACATATGGCTTACATCATCAGCAAAAACCATGCTAAAACATGCTTCCAAGACAGTAATTAAAACATGCAAATAACCATTTTGCATCACAACAAAATCATGGCCACCACTAGAGAGTAAATTCCGAAAACTTACACTTGAGCTTAGCAAAGTTGTTTAGACTTAAACTAAGCTCCCAAAACCTTCAAACCTTGGTTTAAAAGCTGAAAACCCAACTTCACTCACCGATTTCCATTTTGCTTCAAGCCAAAGCACCAAATCAAGCTTCCGGATCAACAACTCTTGGATCCAAAGATGCCTCCCCTGTTTCAACACATCAAAGCAGAGGATTAATGCATCATCATGCATTAATTGCTTCAATGAAAGCATCTAAACTCGCTGCTCTCATCCAACCTCCATTTTCGGCCACCAAACACAACCGAAAATGCATCCAAACCACTTCTAAACCATGCCCAGCCATAAACCAGCAAAACCACACTTCCATAAACATCATATAACATCTAAAAACAACCTATTAACATCCTTATACCTCCAGCAACAACAGATCACCAAGATCACCTCAAAAACAACCTTGAAACACAAGCTAAACTTAGGAAACTCAACCTATCCGGGATTGCATCAATCAAAACTCAATTCCTTATCAATTTAGAGCTCATTTAACATCAAAAACACATCTCAAATCACAGATTAATCAGAACTAACGAAAATCATCAAAAATCATCAAAATCTTGCATTATAAGCCAAGATCCTTTTCACCACTTAAAAACCTTTAATTAAACATCAATTAAGGATTGAAAACTTAGGAATTTCAGTAAAGAACTGATAGTTTAGAGGAGAAGGACGTTCTTACCTCCAAACTTGAGTTTCTCCTCTTTTTGGAATCAAAATCCTTGTTGAAACAAGTAGCAATTGTAGAGGTTTTGAAGATATGTTGATTAGGAATCAAATGAGAGTTGAAAGGAGGGATTTAGGTGAAGAAATCAGAACCAATTCTCTGGAAAAGAAGTGTTTGGGTTGAGAGAAAATGAGAGAAAGAAAATTTAGAAAAATTGGTTACAAAATCCAAAAATAGCCAAATGGCTTTCCCTCCACTTTTAATAACCTTTAAAATCAGAATTTAGACTTAAAATATCTTAGAAAAATCTGGAGAAACTCCCTTTGGGTAAATAGCTCCTTAAAGATTCAAAGTTTCAACCCTTTATAAAACAGTCACCAAACTTTCGAAAATTACATTTTGGTCACTAGCCAAAATGTCACACTTCCAAAACTCATTTTCCAAAATTGATTTCACAGTTCACTTAATTATATTAAAAGATGATTTTAGAACATTTTTCCATATTTTTAATGCAACCCGAACTAGGCTTTCCTAATTTCACCTATTTAGATTCGAACAGCACTTTGACCAACCGGTCAACGCCCAAAACTCCTAAGCCCAAAACCGGGGCGTTACAAACAACATCATTACATTATCTTTGATTTGGCAATGGGTACCCACAACATGCTTCACCACAGCATACACCTCAATTGCAACATAATCACAAACCACTCAACAAGCATACAAAGCATACATACTTCAAATCAACCACACAACCATTCCCAAATACTCGAGAACTCAGCTCTGATACCACCAAATGTAACCCACTTAACCCGGCCTAGACGGTTGACCCGAATTAAGAAAGTCACACGGGGAAAACCAAAGTAAACCCGAAAGTCAACCTTGATTAACGACCCTTTTTTTCTTTTTAAACTTGACTAGATGCACAATAACCCTAGATATGATTATACAAACGGCATACTCAAAGACCATAACCATCAGAGAACATACAGGGACCCAATTGCACAAATTACAACTTTAGGGACCAAATTGTAAATACTGTAAATTATAAGGACTTAATCCAATTTAAAGTTACCAACTTGAAATTAATCATCTTTCATGCTTCTCTGTCAAATTTCAGCTCAAACGGACATCTCAAACTCATACAATTGCACAAACAAGTTTCGGGACCAAAATGCGAACATTTCAAAACATATAACCAACAATTTCAGTGCCCAACAGTCAAGTGTTTCGGAACAGGGAAGACCCGTTCCGAAATGCGGGACCGTTCCGCAACAGGTTCCGAAACAGTGCCTGGCAGTGGCATATCCGTTCCGGAACAGTGCCTCTCGTTTCGGAACGCCCAGGCCATTTCAGGCCCCCGTTCCGATACGGTAGCACCTGTTCCGAAACAGGTTGCCCAGATTACAGAAAATTTGCTAGTTTATCATGCAATTGACCTATCAAACATGCTCCAAACGCAACCAAACATTGCCAGCAAGACATTCAACATACAAGGAACATAATTGCACCAATCAAACATCAACATGGCATCAAACATGGAAATCCCCAATTCTATAGGCATGCATCCTACTTTTCAAACCATTCAAGCATCAAAATACTAAATCCACATCACAAAAGCCAATTACATGTTCCAACGTTATTAACAACATATATCCAACTTAGGGAGTCCAAAACATCTCCCAAAACATCCACATAGGTCCCCCAATGCCAAATGCCAAAAGCTAATAGTGTTTAAGAAACCTTCACCATACTTGAGCTTAGTTATCCACTTGGTTGCTTGCCCTCCTTGCTGCCCTCAATGCACTTTAATGCTCTGCATTATTGGTTTAAGAAAAGAGAGAGAGAGCGTAAGAAAAAGCTTAGTGAGGTATGCTCATTCAAAACCACACAATAATGCACTTATAAAACTCATTTATAAACCATTCTTCAAGCAACATTTATTCATGCTCTTAAACATTTAAAACAAGCAGATGCTTCACTTTCATTACATGTCATATTGGCAACAAGTGATACATTCCACATAAGATCCACACATGGACTTTTAAACACTATTGTGATCTTATACTTTCCAAGGACCACACATGGACTTTTAAACACCATTGTGTCCTTAACCCCATGGACTTTTAAACACCATGGCAAGGACCACACAAGGACTTTTAAACACCTTTGTGTCCTT
Organism: Hibiscus tridactylites; assembly: GCA_958450335.1. NCBI lineage: Eukaryota > Viridiplantae > Streptophyta > Magnoliopsida > Malvales > Malvaceae > Hibiscus > Hibiscus tridactylites. The sequence goes on along the minus strand of OY288274.1, from coordinate 70,639,165 downwards.
AACAAGAATCTCCCAAGGACTTTTAAACACCTTGGAGTTCTTAAATAACAAGGCTTACACAAGGAATTTTAACCACCTTGAGCCTTAACCAAGAACCAACCATGGACTTTTAAACACCATGTTGTTCTTAAAATTCACAAGATTCACACAAGGACTTTTAACCACCTTTGTGATCTTAACCAAGAACCATCCAAGGACTTTTAACCACCTTGATGTTCTTAAATATACAAGGCTCACACAAGGACTTTTAACCACCTTTGTGACCTTAACCATCACTTGCCAATATGCGTCATTAACATCAATATTCCAATGTTTTAAAGCATTTAAACAAGCCATAAACATCATGCATTTTTAAGCATCAAACCACATTAAAACAATGTTAAAAAACAAGGAACTCTTACCTTGAGCTTCCTTCAACACATGGCTTATAATCTCAGCAAATAAACATGCTAGATATGCTTTCAAAACAGATTTAAAATCATGCAAACAAATACATTGCATACAACCAAATCCATGGCCATCACCAAGAGAGTTTTTCCGAAAACTTACTCTTGAGCTTAGCTAAGTTGCTTAGACTTAAACTAAGCTCCCAAACCTTCAAAACACTGGTTTCAAAGCCGAAAACCAAATTCCACTCACCGATTCCGTTTCGCCTCTTGCCGAAACACAAATCAAGCTTCCGGATCACCACCACTTGGATCCAAAGATGACTCCCCTGTTTTAAACACATCAAAGCAAAGGATTAATGCATCATCATGCATTAATATCTTCAATGAAAGCATCTAAACTCGCTGCTCTCATCCACACTCCATTTTTGGCTACCAAACACAACCGAAAATGCATCCAAACAACTCCACAACATTGCCCAGCAAAGATCCATCAAATCCAAACATCTTTAAACATCATTTAACATCCAAAAAGGATCTAACATCATCCTTATACCTTCAGCTATAACTGATCCACAAGATCACTCCAAAAACAACCAAGAACACAAGCTAAACTTAGCAAATTCAACCTATCCGGGATTGCATTAATTAAAACTCATTTTCTCATCAATTTAACATTCGTTTAACATCAAATTGACACCTCAAAACACTGCCCAATCAGATCATACGAAATTTCATCAAAAATCACCAAATCTTGCATTTAAAAGCCAAGATCAACAACACAACTTTAAAACCATTTATAAAACACAATTTAAGGATTGAGAACTTAGGAATTTCAGTAAAGAACTGAGAGTTTAGAGGAGAAAGACGTTCTTACCTCCAAACTTGAGTTTTCTCCCTTTTGGAACCAAAATCTTGAAAATCCAATTAGCAAATGGTGAGGTTTTGATGAGGAGATGATTAGCAATCAAAAGAGAAATGAAAAGAGATATTTAGGTGACAAGATCAGAGAGAAAAGTTCTGGAGAAAAGGTGTTTGGTTTGAGAGAAAAATGAGAGAAAATGGAAATGAGATTTTAGGAAAAGTTAGTTGGAAATGTCAAAATATCTTCCCTCCACTTTTGTTTTATTTAAAAACCTTAAATCAATAATTTAATATCTTAGAAAAATCTGGAGAAACTCCCATTGGGTAAATAGCTCCTTAAAGATTCATAGTTTCAATCCTTTCTAAAACAGTCTCACAGTTTTCAAAAATTACATTTTGGTCACTAGCCCAAAATGTCACCCTTCAAAACCTCATTTTGCAAAATTGATTCCACCATTCTCTTATATATATATTAAAAGAGGATTTTAGAACATTTTTCCATATTTTTAATGCAATCCGAACTAGGCTTTCCTAAATTCACTCTTATATATTCGAACCGCACTTTGACCGAACCGGTCCGAACCTAAAACTTCTAAGCCCAAAACCGGGGCGTTACATCTATACTTCCGAAGCATAGAAACATGAAACACATCATGAATCTTTTCTAACTCTTGTGGTAACCTCAACTTGTACGCAACAAGACCCACACGCTCAATCACCTCGTATGGTCCAATGTACCTTGGGCTCAACTTACCCTTTCGGCCAAACCTCATCACCTTTTTCCAAGGCGAAACTTTCAAAAACACACGGTCACCCACCGCATACTCAATCGCTCACAAATGAGCTTTACCTTCTCGGTGGTTCCTTTCAACAAAGTTGGCATCGAAACCAACTTCTGACCCGTTTCAGCCCAACAAAGAGGAGTCCTACACTTCCTCCCGTACAAAGCTTCATAAGGTGCCATTTGAATACTTGCCTGATAACTATTATTATAGGCAAACTCCACCAAAGGCAAATGTTTCTCCTAAGAACCCTGAAACTCAATCACACAGCACCTCAACATATCCTCCAACACCTGGATAACACGCTCAGACTGTCCATCCGACTGCGGATGATAAGATGTACTGAAATTCAACAGTGTACCCAAAGCCTGATGCAAACACTGCCAGAAACGCGATGGAAACCTCGGATCTCTATCCGAAACAATCGACTTTGGCACACCATGCAGCCGCACAATCTCAGCAATGTACAGCTCCGCAAGCTTATCCAAAGTGTATGTAGTATGCACAGGCAAGAAATGTGCACACTTCGTCAGGCGATCCACAATCACCCACACCGAATTCTTCTTCGATGGCGACAAAGGCAAACCAAACACGAAGTCCATGGTAATCCTTTCCCACTTCCACTCAGGAATCCTCAACGGTTGCAACAACCCTGAAGGAAACTGATGCTCAGCCTTAACTCGCTGACATACCATGCACTTGCTTACAAACTCAACAACATCTTTCTTTAAACCCACCCAATAGTACTCATCACAACGATCACAGTACATCTTAGTACTACCATGGTGCATAGCAAAAGGACTACTATGACCTTCAGTCAGAATAGCACGCCTCAAATCAGCATCATTGGGCACTACTATCTGACTCCCAAAGCATAAAACTCCATCATCATTAAAGCAAAAATCCGATGGCCTATCCTCCGCAATATCCTGAACATGTGGCACCAAGGAATCATCCAACAACTGCTTTTCCTTAATCAACTGAATCAAGGATGGTTTCACTTGCAACTCAGCCACAAGACCACCATCACGCGAAATGCTCAAACTGGCAAACATAGCCCTCAACTCAACAGCTACCTTCCTACTCAAGGCATCCGCTACAACATTAGCTTTACCCGGATGGTACTTGATATTCAAATCGTAATCCTTAAACAACTCCACCCAACGTCGTTGCCTAATATTTAACTCCTTCTGAGACATCAAATACTTCAAGCTCTTGTGGTCTGTGTACACAGTACACTTCTCACCATACAACTAATGTCTCCAAATTTTCAAAGCAAAAACCACCGCAGCTAACTCAATGTCATGCGTAGGATAATTGCGCTCATGCACCTTTAACTGACGCGATGCATAAGCCACCACCTTACCCTCTTGCATCAACACACATCCCAAACCAGCGTAGGACGCATCACTATACAACACAAACTCTTTCCCTGATTCAGGTTGAACCAAGATAGGAGCTTGCGTTAAAGCTGTCCTAAGCTTCTCAAAAGCCTGCTGTCTCGCTTCCGTCCACTCATACTTAACATCCTTCTGCAACAACTTCGTCAAAGGTGCAACAATCTTTGAAAACCCATCCACGAACCTCCGATAGTATCCTGCCAAACCAAGGAAACTACGGACTTCATGAACAGACTTAGGAGGCTTCCAATTCATCACTGCCTCAATCTTTTGAGGATCAACACGAATCCCCTCAGCAGAAACCATATGACCAAGAAACACAACCTCTCTAAGCCAGAACTCACACTTGCTCAGCTTGGCATAAAGCTGATTCTCCAACAAAGCCTGTAACACAATTCTCAAATGCCCTTCATGCTCCTCCTCAGTACGAGAGTACACGAGAATATCATCAATGAACATCACAACAAATTTATCCACGTATTCATGGAACACTCTATTCATCATATCCATGAAAGTTGCAGGAGCATCCGTCAAACCAAACGGCATCACGAGAAACTCATAATGCCCATACCTCGTTTTGAAGGCTGTCTTTGGCACATCCACATCCTTCACCTTCAGCTGATAATACCCTGACCTTAAGTCAATTTTAGAGAACACAGCCGCTCCCCGAAATTGATCATCATCAATTCTCGGCAATGGATACTGATTCTTGATAGTCAACTTGTTAAGCTGACGGTAATCAATGCACATTCTCATAGTGCCATCCTTTTTCTTCACAAACAAGACCGGTGCACGCTAAGGTGACACACTCGGCCGAATGAAACCACGATCAAGCAACTCCTGAAGTTGCGTCTTCAGCTTTTTCAACTCTTTAGGTGCCATTCGATAAGGAGTAATGGACACTGGAGTTGTGTTTTCATACAGCTCAATCCCAAACTCCACTTCGCGATTAGGAGGCAATCCAGGCAACACCTCCGAAAACACACCAGGAAACTCTCGCAAAGTCCTGATATCTTGCACTCGTAACTCCTTAGAGCTAGGATTCATCACAAAGGCTAAGTAAGCTTCACAACCTTGCCTCAACATCCGGCTCGCTTCCAACATAGACACCATATTGGCAAGAAACTTCACATTCTCACCAACCACCACCACTTCATAATCGTCCGCAAGTTTCAACGAAACTCGCTTATTCTCAAAATCCACTACAGCTCGATGCTCAACAAGCCAATCCATACCAAGGATTACATCAAAACCATAGAAAGGCAGTTCCATAAGATCAACATGAAAAACATGGTCTTGCACAACCAAAGGACACCTTCTATAAAGCTTTCGAGTCACAACAGTCTCACCAAAAGAACTAGTTACACGCATACCAACATCCAAAGACTCAACAGGCAAACAAAGCAATTGAGCATGTTCACGCAATATGTATGAATGTGTAGATCCAGAATCATTCAAGGAAAGTAATGACAAGGATTGCAAAGTGAAAGTACCTGCAATCACATCCGTGTCATTCCTCCCTTCCCTCTGAGCATACACTCTGGCCTGGCCACAACCCTCAGGCTGAACAACTACCACATGAGCCACATTCCTTCCACCATCCTCCCTACGCTGGAAGTTACCACGACCTCGCCCACGACCTCTCTGTGGTGCAACAACTCCAGGAGCACGTCCCTAACCACCACCGGCCAACAGAGGACACTCCCTCCTCATGTGATCCGCGGAACCACAGTTCCAGCAAGAATTACCGGTCACCACAAAAGGAGCTTGTACTTCCCTCGCTGCTCGAGGACAATCACGCCTCAGATGACCACGCGATCCACATGCCCAACATGTGTTCTGATCAGCTCTCGCCCTGTCTCCCTGAATAGGCGCACCTTGCCCTCCACCACCATGCCTAGCTGAAGACTGATACTTCTGATCACGTCCTCTCTTGTTCTGTCTGCCACCAGAACTATACTCAGCAGCTCGCTTGCCCGCACTAGGACCAACACCTCTAGAAGATAAACCCAAATTCAACTCAATATCTTTCGCTCTACCAACCAGCACATCAAAGTTAGTGTACTCAGCAGCCAACATATAGGTCTTCACTTCCGTCACCAATCCATAACGAAAACGTTCACACCTCTCCCGCTCATCCGGGACAAGCTCAGGTGCGTACTGACTGAGTCGGACAAACTGAACCTCGTACTCAGCCACTGACATGCTCCCATGAGTAAGAGACATGAATTCCCTTTTCTTTTCATCTAGGTACCGCACACCCATATATCTCCTCTTGAACGCGTTCAGAAAGAGCGTCCAAGTCACATCAGCATCCTCCATTCCGGAGATAGTGGTTGTCCACCAGGTATACGCATCGTCATGCAACAACGATATTACACAGCCCAGCTTCTGCACTTCATTGCAGTTCATTTGTCCCAAAATTCTCTTGGTACTTTCCAACCAAGACTCAGAACTTTCAGCAGACAAACCCCTGAACTCAGTCCCTCCTAGACTGCGCAAACGTTCCAGAGGTAGTCTAACATTAGCATCTCCCTGATGCCCAGCTCCATGAGCTCCAGCTACCACCGCCTGAAAGGCTCCAGCAATAGCCTGAATCAGCATTGTCATGTCAGGAGCAGCCTGCCCCTGCCCAGCTTCAGGTCCAGCGACCCCAGCACCAGCACCAGCACCAGCTCCCTCACCCCCAGCAGCACCACCACCAGGTGGAGGAGGTAAATCCACCACATTTTCAGCGTTCTCTTCATTCTCATTTTGAGCCATAGCTCGCGTATTAATCCTCGTCTCTCTACGAGGTCCCATTCACTAACAATGCAATCACAAATGCAATAAACATAGTCAGGCATCAGCAAGGTAAGCAATCCAAGTACTCAAGCTCATTTCCAATTAAAAACAAATCATTTCATTAGCTTTGATATGGCAATGGGTCCCTCTACATGCTTTACCACAGCATACACCACAATTGCAACATACTTACAATTCATACATCATACTTTCACTCAACAAGTATACAAAGAAATCATACACTTATCACCCACATAACCATTCCCAATTACTCGAGAACTCAGCTCTGATACCACCAAATGTAACCCCCATAGCCCGGCCTAGACGGTTGACCCGAACTACAAAGATTACACGGGGAAAACCAAAGTCAACCCGAAAGTCAACCTTGATTAACGACCTTTTTTTTCTTTTAACCTTGTCTAAATGCATATTAACCCTAGATGTACTCTTGAGATAAGCATACTCAAAAATCACAGCAATCGGAAAACAATAAGGGACTCAATTGCACAACATACGATTTTAGGGACCAAATCGCAAATTCTGGAAATTAAGAGAACTTTGCAAAATTTTAAGTTGCCATTATGAAATTAATCATGTTTCATGCCTCTCTACCAAATTTCATCTTAAACGGACATTCCAAGCTCAAGCAATTGCATATACAAAGATTGGGACTAAAACGTGAAGATTTCAAAACATATAACCATACAATTCAGTGGCCAACGGTCGAGTGTTCCGAAACGGGGGATGACCGTTCCGAAACGCGGGACCATTTTGAAACCTGTTCCGAAACAGGGCTTGGCAGTAGCAAAAACGTCTCGGAACGTCTCTACCCGTTTCGAAACGCTAAGGCCATTTCAGACCCCTATTTCGAAACGATAGCACCCGTTCCGATACGGGCTGCCCAGAATTGTAGAAATTAACTGGTTTAACTAGCAATTGATCCATCAAACGCATTCCTATGACACCAAAATCATGCCAACAAGTCATTATGCACTAAAGGAACATAATAACATCATCAAAACACGTCCATAGCATCGATTAGGAAAAACCTCAAACTATAGGCATGCAACCTAATACCCAACACCATCCAAACACCAAGTCATCAAAGCAAACATCAAAGTGGCCAATTACATATCCAAAACACCATATGCATCAAGCCAAACTTAGGGAGTCCAAAACATCTCCCAAAAACACATTCTAGGTTCCCATTGCCAAATACCAAAAGCTAATAGTGTTTTGAAAATAGTCACCATACATGAGCTTCAACTTTCACTTGCATCCTTGACCTCCTTGCTACCCTTTAAGCACTTCAATGCTCTGCATTATTGGTTCAAGAAAGAGAGAGCATAAGCACGTATGTTTAGTGAGAAATGCTCTAATAAAACAACACAATAATGCACCTTGTAAAAACACCTTTCCAAGGCCTTTAATTTCAAAACAACATTTATCATGCATCTATGCGTACAAACCAAGAATCTCATGCTTCAATTCAACAACATGTCATATTGGCTTTCAAGTGATAATCCATAACCATTTTTCAACTCAAAAGACAATCGGATACGCAGATTACAAGCGTTGTCCCTTACGCTTCATACACACTACCAACACTCAAGGTGGAGTTTACCGGTACATTCACAACCCCTCAACACCCGTGATGGAGTCTACGGTACAATCACAACCCCTCCACATCACTAGTTGGTAGTTGTATAACATCACTAACGAGAACACGGGACATATAACACAAGATCCACACATGGACTTTTAACCATCTCGTTAGTGTACTTGGATGGAGTTTTCGGTACAATCACAACCCCTCAACATCCAAGGCGACTTTATTCACGGTGCACCCAATCCTATAGCCGGCTAACTATATCCGATTCAAGTACTTTTTAAACCAACACATCACTTGCCAATATACATCGTTTACCATCATCAATCCACTATTTTAAAGCATTTAACAAAGCCATTAAACCATCATGCATCACTTTGCATCAAAACCACATTTATCAATGTCAAACCAAGGATCTCTTACCTTGAGCATCCTCCAACACATGGCTTACAAAACCAACATTAAACATGCTAAAATATGCTTTCAAAACAGAATTTAAACATGCAAAGTAAACACATTGCATTCAACCATCTCATGGTTCATCAAAAAGAGAGTTTCTCCGAAAACTTACTCTTGAGCTTAGCTAAGTTGTTTAGACTTAAACTAAGCTCCCATAACCTTCCAACATTGGTTTCAAAGCTGAAAACCAAACTTCACTCACCCATTCCGTTTCGCAAGCTTGCCGAAACGCCGATCAAGCCTTCGGTTCAACACCACAAGGATCCAAATATGTCTTCCATGTTTTAAACACATCAAAACAAAGGATTAATGCATCATCATGCATTAAAATCTTCAGCCAAAACACCTAAACTCGCTGCTCTCATCAAAACTCACATTTCGGCTACCAAACACAACCGAAATCACATCCAAACACCTCTACAACATTACCCAGCCAAGATCCATCAATTCCAATCATTCATAGACAACAATTAACATCCAAAAGGGACCTAATCACGTCCTTATACCTCCAGCTATAGCAGAACATCAAAAACACCCCAAAAACCACCATTAACTCAAGTAAAAACTTAGGAAAATCAACCTATTCGGGATCACATTTATTAAACCTCAATTACACATCATCTAGGCATCCAAAATACATCAAAAAGACATCTCAAAACAGAGCCCAATCATTTAATACGAATTTCTTCAAAATTAAATCCAAATCTTGCATTTTAAGCCAAAATCAAGATCACAACATCAAAACCTTTAATAAAACTCAATTTAAGGATTGAGAACTTGGGAATTTCAGTAAAGAACTGAGTATTTAGAGGAGAAGGATGTTCATACCTCTAAATGTGGATTTCTCCTTGTTTAGAGCCAAAATTCTTGAAAATTCAATAAGCAAATGATGAGGATTTGGTGTAGAAATGATTAGAAATCATTTAGAGATTGAAATCTCAACTTTAGGTGTGAAAATCAAAGGAAAAGTGGTTGTGGAAATGTGTTTGGCTGAGGGAAAATTGAGAGAAAATGAAATGGGAAAATTTTGTCAAAAGTTAGTTATAAAACTAAAATATATCTTTTCCCTCTTTTCTTTTTATTAAATAACCTTTAATAAATCTTTAAAATTTTAGAAAAATCTGGAGAAACCCTTCCTTGGGTAAATTAGCTCCTTAAAGATTCCAAGTTTCAATCCTTTTAAAACAGTCACCAACTTTTCAAAAATTACATTTTAGTCACTAACTTGAAATGTCATATTTCCAAACCCCAATTTGTAAAATTGATTTCACCACTCTATTATATATAATAAAAGAGGATTTTTAGATATTTTCCATATTTTTAATGCATCCCGAACTAGGCTTTCCCTAAAAACCACCTTTTATATTCGAACCGTAATTTAATTCGGTCCGGTTCAGACACTAAACATCCAAGCCCAAAATTGGGGTTTTACATGTATCGAAACACTTTTGCTACTGGAATCCCCCGCATCGAAACGCCCTAAGGTGTTTCAAAACGCCTAGAAGGTTTTGTGAAGTTTGACTTTGAAAACATTTAAACCCTTTGAAAACACCCCTAAATATAGTTTCAAGTTATGTGGACTTTGGAAATACTTTTGAATTCTTTTTAAGTTAGTCCAAAACATTTTTCAATTATTATATCAAAACATTAGTTCTACAATCTCCCCCTTTTTGATATAATAAAACTATCTTGAAAAATTGTTTGGGATTCTCCCCCTTTAACTTAAAAAATGTGAATAAGAGATTAAGGATATGAAATCAAATAAAGCTCCCCCTTATTCATTTGAAAATTCAATTTTTCAAACCATTTCTCCCCCTTTTTGTTATATCAAAAAGAATTTAAAACATTAAGTTCAAAATAACAATAGAGGAGTAATTTGACAAAAATATGAATTTAGTTTTAAAATGGCTCTCACTTACTCAAAGCATCATTAAGAATGTTAGTCCAACATATATGATCATAATCTAGTTAAAATGAAAATAAATTAAATTAAAGCAAAAGCAACTAGATTTTACCACACTTGAACTCAAGGGAGGATGTGAAGCCTTCCCTCTTCAAGTGTTCTTCCTTGTGTGCATGGAGCTCCCCCTCAATGTTTGACTTGTTGAACTTCTCCATCACACCTAGCAAAAGACAATCAATTAATTTTTGGTATCCAAATTGCTTTGGATCCATGAACATTAGTAGCACAAATTTTAGTCCCATTAGGAATCCATTTTTCAATGTCATCCTTTTTAATTGAAGTGCTAAGTCCTTTTGGGACCCAAACACTTCTAAAGCATTTTCCTTTTACAAATTTAGGGGCACTAGATTGTCTTACATAGAAATTTGATTTTCCAAAATTGTTTTTCTTTTCAAGCTCTTTTGAAATCAAATCTTTTTCTTCTTCAACTTTTTGAAGCAAAATTTGTAAATCAAAACATTTTAATTCAAACTCTTCGAGTTTTACTTCAAGTTCAATTTTGGTTTTAGAAATCAAATCATTTTGAATTTTCAACTTTGAAATCAATTTATTGTTTTTCAAAATGTGATTTTTAAACTTTAAAACCAAATAATCGTAGGCATCTTGTAATTCATCAAAAGAGTAAGTACATGAAGTAGATGAATTAGAAGTTAACCTTGAATCTTCTTCGATGGCCATAAGGCAAATGTTGGCTTGTTCATCGTCGGTGGAGTCCTCATCACTCCAAGTAGCCACATGTGCTTTCTTCTTATGGCTTGAAGTACTTGCCCTCTCCTTTTTCTTGGATTCTCGTTCAAGCTCTCTCAAAGTTTTCTTCATGAACGGGGCATACTTCTTGAAGAGATGAACTATCTCTTCTTCTTCATCCTCCTGTTCTCTAGAATAGACATGATGGCAAGTGGAGGACTTGAGAGCCATGGCATTGGTGTTGATGCCAAGCCCCTTGAGCTTCTTCTCTCCCATAGCTCTAATTTCTTCCCTCTTCTTCTCATCTTCTTTGTTCTTTTTCATGATTTGATGAGTAAGGAGCGACCCCGTGAGTTCATCAAGCTTCAAAGTCTTCAAATTCTTTGCTTCGATGATGGCAGTCCTCTTTGAGTCCCAAGACTCGGGAAGTGAGTAGATGAGCTTTCGGACAAGCTTTTCCTCCGGGATGGCTTCTCCATATCCTTTGAGACCATTGGTGATTGTGGAGAACCTATCAAATATCTTCTCGATGTTCTCTTCCGGATCCATTTTGAAGTTCTCATACTCTAAGATGACGAGCCCAATCTTGGTCTCCTTGACTTCATCGGTTCCCTCGTATGTGACTTCAAGCTTGTTCCATACCTCCTTTGAAGTCTCGCAAGAAGACCGTCTTCAACTATATCCCATAGCTTGTAGTCTCTAGACTTTGCAATTTAGCTCCATCTTCTTGCGATCGTCAGCACTCCACTTCGCTTTACTTTGTTGAGGCATGAACAGACCGTCTTCAACTATATCCCATAGCTTGTAGTCTCTAGACTTGATGAAGAACTTCATCTTTATCTTCCAATGGGCATAGTAGGTTCCGTCGAAGAAAGGCGGATTGTCTATGGATTGCGCCATTTTAGCCGGTTGGTGAAATGATGATTGAGCTTGCCGGATCTTCATAATAGGATGTTAATCCTCTTTGATTGAGCCAAGATCTGATACCAATTGTTGAGTTGTGAGGAGCTCGATTCGATCAACCGATGTAGCTCACCAAGTGGTGGAGAGATGGATTTTTGGGTGGATTTGGCGTGGAAGCTAAATTATAAAGAACACAATGATTTTAGAGTGGTTCAGCCTTCTAACAAGCACCTACATTCACTACCTTAGCTTCCCATTAAGGATTTCCAATCAATCAACTATTGATTCGTCCCCTTTTCTAGGCTTAGGAGGAAACCCTTATACACCGATCAAGCTTTCTATGACCAATATCCATACACATCCCTCCGTCTCGCCAATATGACCAATATCCATACACATCCCTCCGTCTCGCCAAATCAATATAGGCCTTAGCCTTAGGACCGTAGTCCTCTCGTACACTAAGCTCATGAATTCTATGGCATGCCAATTGTATCCAATGTCCATTCCAATCCAAGGTTGCAACATTCATATTCATTTCAATGATAAATAATATTCCAATGTCCAATGATTTCAATATTGCCAATAACCAATATATGTATCTCATCATCAATAGTTTATGATTTGATGTCAATATCAATGTCCAAAGTTTTCTACACAATATTTAGATGATAACGACTATATCGATGGCAATGCACAATGACAATATCAATGAGTATGTCCGATACACAATAATAACTTACCAACACTTACCAAAGTTTCTGATTAACCATCCAATGTAATTTTCTTCAACGACAATGTTAGCGATGTAATCTAAATTATCAAATAATGATCTGGGAAGGCTTTTCGCCTAAACCCGAGACTCCAACTACACTCACCTTGACCCTTCGAAACTTTAAGGCTCTCGGATGACAATCCCTTTGTTCATAGCTTTGGATGGAGACGATGGATGCTCTTTATCAACGTCTTGAGCTAGGAAATCAATAAGGAGATTGTTAGGGTTGATATTTCAATATCAAAATCAATATAACAATATCAAAATCGATAACCGATCTCGATAGAGATGACAACGATGAGATATCCACGGATAGTCAAAACCCTAGTTTGAGATTTAGCTTAGGTTATCCATGGAATTCGATAATAATTTGGAGGAAGGGACTTACCCAACCACTAACAAAGTTTTGATCAAAAGAAGATGAAGGAATTCAAAGCTTGAGGTTTTCAACAATGGTCGTGCTTGCTTGTTGATAGGAAAAAGAAGATAAGGATTAAAGGTGTTTGCTTAGAGGTATCTCGGTGAGTTCCTTTTCTCTTTTGTTTTCCATAATTTCATGTGTTTATCCTTTATTACCAAGCCACTGATGGATTTCCTTCAAGTGAAGGAAAGATTCCAATCTCACCCACGTGAAATTAACTAAGGAGGGGCTAATCACAAGATTAGTCCCTCAACTCTTTCTTTATTATGATTTAGCCTCAAAACTTTCTAATAGCTATAATATGATCACTAAAAAGCTTTTAAAAAAATTCTAATAAGGTCGATACCTGATAAATTAACTAAATTAGAGTCCAAATATCGATAATTAATTAGCATGTTCTATATTTAGACCTTATCAATACGTAATTTCCGATCAGCAGAACCCAATTCCGACTAGACCGGATTTCGGGGTGTTTCAACTCTCCCCCCTTAAGAGAAATTCGTCCTCGAATTTTTAGCTGAACTGAAAAGATGTGGATACTGTTGTTTCATAGTCCCTTACGGTTCCCAAGTAGCTTCCTCAATGGCGTGGCTTCTCCAGAGCACTTTAACTAATGGTACAGTTTTGTTTTGAAGCCTCTTGACTTCTCTAGCAAGAATCTGAATTGGTTCTTCCTCGTAGGATAGATTTGGTCGAAGTTCTACAGATTCAGATTCCACAACGTGTGAGGGATTAGATTGATAGTTTCGAAGCATCGATACATGGAAGACATCATGAATTTTGCTCAATTCTGAGGGTAGCAATAGCCGATACATCAATGGGCCAATATTTTCAATGATTTTAAAGGGTCCAATGAATCAGGGACTAAATTTTCCCTTTTTGACAAATCTTAAGACCTTTTTCCACGGTGATACTTTGAGGAAGGCCTTCTCACCAACTTCATACTCGTTGTCTCTTCTTTTAAGATTCGTGTAAGCCTTTTGTCGATCAAAGGCAGCCTTTAAACGATCATGGATAATAGTGAACCGTTCTTTAGTCTCACAAAGCAAGTCAGGGCCTAACATCTTGCCCTCACCAAGCTTCGACCAATACAATGGAGTTCTACATCGCCTGCCATACAATGTCTCATACGGGGCCATTTGGATGGATGCTTGGTAGCTGTTGTTGTAGGCAAATTCAACAAGAAGTAGAGATTTCTCCCAAGTTCCACCAAAGTCAATAATGCATGCCCGAAGCATGTCTTCCAAGATCTGTATAAATAGGTTCAATGACAATGCAAGTTTCTAGGATTTTAATGGACATAGGGTTCGATGATTTACCTGAACTACCCTTTCTGACTGACCGTCAGATTGAGGGTGAAAAGCTGTGCTAAGATTAACTCTGGTGCCCAGAGCTCCTTGTAAGGTTCTCCAAAACTGAGATGCAAATCGAGGATCTCGATCGGAGATGATTGACTTAGGTACTCCATGGAGTCAGACTACTTCCTTGATATACAAGTCAACTAATTTAGGAGGGTCGTAGTCCATTCTAACCGGTATGAAATAAGCTGACTTCGTGAATCGATCTACAATGACCCATATAGGATCATGCTTTGTAGGGGTTAACGGTAGACCACTAACAATGTCCATAGTTATATTTTCCCATTTCCATTTTGGTGGATCAATAGGCTGTAACAACCCAGTAGGGGCACAATGTTTTGCCTTAACACGTTGACACGTGAGGCACTTGGAAATGTAATCAACTATAGCTTGCTTCATGCATGGACGCCAATAGAGTTCACATAGATCTTTATACATCTTTACTGACCCGGGGTGAACGGAAAAAGAACGCAAATGGGCTTCTAAAAGGATATCAGTGCGAAGGGATTCATCACTAGGTACACAAACTCGATAAAAAAAGCATAACAGCCCTTCAGAATTAATTCTGAAGTTAGGGTTATTTGATAGCTTAGAGACAATGGCTTGAAGCTCAGGATCATGCTCTTGCAAATCCTTGATTCTCGAAACGATGGTAGACTAAACTTGGAGTTCATCTACAAGACAACGATGCTTCCGAAGTCGGAAGTGAGCGTTAATTGCTCGAGGGGCTACAAGATAACAATATTACAATGAGTTAATGTACTTCACAATACCTATAACTCCAAGTTTATTATCAATGCTTACCATGCGAAGGTTTGCGGCTGAGCGCATCAGCTACAACATTGGCCTTACCCGGATGGTAATCAATGACCAGATCGTAATCTTTAAGAAGCTCCATCCACCTCCATTGTCGATGGTTAAACTCATTTTAAGTAAACAAATATTTAATGTTTTTATGGTCGGTAAAAAGATAGCATTTCTCCCCATAGAGATAATGCCTCCAGATTTTCAATGCGACGACAACTGCAGCCAATTCAAGTTCATGGATGGGATAATTCATCTCGTGTGGCTTAAGTTGTCTTGAAGAATAAGCAATAACCTTGCCTTCCTGCATCAATACACATCCTAACCCAAGATACGATGCATCACTATAAATTGTATAGTCTTTTCAAGACTCGGGTTGGGTCAAGACGGGTGCATGGGTCAAGACTTGTTTCAACTGATCAAAAATTCGTTGTTGAACCTTGGTCCAAACGAAATGAGCTTCCTTCCTTAATAATTTGGTTAAAGAAGTGGCTATCATAGAGAATCCTTTCACGAATCTGTGGTAATAGACAGCAAGCCCAAGGAAACTTCTGACTTCACCAATGTTCTTCGGTGGATGCCAATCTACAATGGCTTGAATTTTCTTCGAGTCTACTTGAATGCCCAAAACCGACACGATATGCCCTAAGAAGTACAATACGTAGATGATCTTGAAGATCACCTTCATTCTTGGAATAAATCAAGATGTCATCTATAAACACCACTACGAATTTTTCAAGACAGGGTCTAAATACCCAATTCATCAAATCTATAAATGTTGTCGGGGCATTGGTTAACCCAAAAGGCATCACCAAGAATTCGTAGTGTCCATATCTTGTATGGAAAGCAGTCTTTGGCACATCACACTCCTCAACTCTCATTTGATAATAGCCCAACCTTAAGTTGATCTTGGAAAACATAGAGGCATCCTTTAATTGATCGAACATGTCGTCTATTCTAGGAAATGGTGGTTACTTTATTCAATTGTATGTAGTCAATGCACAAACGCATAGAACCATCCTTCTTAACAAAGAGAACTAGTGCTCCCCAAGGTGAAGAGCTCAATTGAATGAAACCCTTGCTCAATAAGTCTTGAATCTGGGCGTTTAATTCTTTCAGCTCCACAACTGCCATCCGATATGGTGCAATAGAAACCAGAGCAGTCTCAGGTTGCACCTCGATGCCAAATTTTACTTCACGGATTGGTGGCAATCCCGATAGTTCATCAGGAAAAACATCAGGAAATTCACATACGGTGTCAATGTCTCATAGTTGCGGCTCGCCCTTGGTTACCAATGACAAAGCATGCAACAATGGATTCCTCGCATTCATCAATACAACACCTTCTTTACCCAAACCCCTACGATACAGTTTTCTTTTACAATAATATACCCATGCTTGATGATCACTAAGCCTATCTAAGCCTAGGATGACATCGAATTCATGGATCGGTAAGGCCAACAAATTGGCCGGAAAAGGAATTCCTTGAACATTAAGGGACAATTCTTGCACACTACCCTTACGATAACATAATCTCCTAAGGGATTGGTTACAAAGATTTTTGATAATATTGGTTCAGGAGACATGTTATACTTTTTAACTACAATGGTTCTTATGAAAGAATGAATAGAGCCAAGGTCAATCAATGCATATAAAGGATGCGAATATAACTCAATGGTACCTGCAATAACATCAGTTTCATCCTCTTCTTCCCTGCTCCTCGCATTGTACATTTGATTAGGAACCTTCGAATCTTGTTTGTTGAAGGGCTTCCCTGGACCACTCGATCGTCCAAAATTCCATGATGATACCTACTTCGATCCCTTAGCCCGAAAAGAATTGAGCACGTGAAGCAGCATTAGTCGGTGTGACCACATATTTGGTTGCATTCATAGGACAGTCACGAACAAAGTGACCTTGCTCACCATAGTAATAATAAGCTCCAGTTTGCTTACGACATTGTCCCAACAGATGCTTGTTGTTACAATAATTACACAATGGATGCCGGTTGCCTCGGTTTGAACCTCCAGTACTATCAACGGATGCTGCTTTGGCAAAAGACTGCGTCACAGACTAAGGTCTCTTAATATCCCCGGAACGGGAAGGCTGTGAGTAGACAAATTGCTTGGGGTCTTGATATCTCCCCTTCTTTTTCCATCTTGGAGGTCGCGAATCATCCCTGGACCTCTTCTCAAATTTTCAGACCCACCGGCTCGTTGAGCTCTCTAGGCAGCTTTAGTGGCCTTGACTCGGTTCACCAAATCGCGAAAGTTGGTGATACCAAGAGCTGTAAACATAGGTCGTAATTCATCACTAAGGTCAGCTATGAAAATTCTGCACTTATCTTCCTCTTTCTTTATAAACTCTGCTCTGTATCGACAATATTTATAGAAATCATAGATATATTGCTCGATAGGTCGCCCTTCTTGCCTCAAGTGAAGGAAGGTGTTTTTCCTTTCCGCGAGATAATAGTTATTGATATATTTATTTCGGAATTCTCGGAGAAAGAACTCCTAGGTAACTGATTCTTCAGGAACCGTGAGAATAGTAGTTTCCCACCACATGAGAGCTTTATCGGTCAACAATGCAATAGCACATTCCAACTTGTGTTTATCCGAACACTGCAATTGTTTATTCAAGATACGTAGCGTGTTGTCCAGCCAATATTCGGAAACTTCAAAATTATCATCATTCTGTCCGGTGAAAGAATAGGCTTTGAGCAAAGCTAGCTTGTCCACAAGGGCTCGGACATACTAAACAACAGGAGGGGTAGGCTAAACTGATGGTGTTGTTTGCATTGTAGCGATTAACTATTTGAACATGTTAGCCATGTTCTGATAGCATTCAGCCTCAGCGGTAGGTGTTGCAGGCTCAGTACCCTGAATAGGAGGGTCCTGTGGTTGCGATAGATTCTAAGGATTTCCTCCTCTTATCTCCTCGCCATGTGCCGAGGAGCCAGTAGTGAGCTCATCAATATGAGCTTCGTTTGTCTCAGACATATCTATATGAAAGATTGGATTAGTCGACAAGTCACAATATACACTATATAAAACTCCTAGGTGGAAAAGTAACACAATAGCAATGCAATAAACTTCAGTTTAGTCCAAGAATTGACTAAACTCTAGCTCTGATACCACAAATATAACACCCCCTTCTCGCCCTGGTCGAGAAACGGGTCAGAGCGTGTCACCGATTAGCAATACGACAATCGATGCGATAAATTTCACTTTTATTCCCAACACCTAATCAATATTATACAAACAAAACTTTATTAATATACAATTAATCTATTTCATTCATAAGAAGGCCTCATTAAACCGTTTAGGACTAATTTATAAATTTTACGAGTTTAGGGACTAATCTGTAAAAACTGACAAATAAAAGGTCTCTTAATGCAACAGACAATAACAATATGTAATTCAGTGCATTACTAACCAGCTTGTAAATTTTTCATACCATTTGGAGATCATTAACCCATCCAATTGAACCTTACCATTTTCAGTGACTAATTTATAAAGGTAACAACCTATTCAATGAGTTTTTAAGGAACTTACCTAGCCCCGTATCGAAACACCCCAAGCTGTTTCAAAACGGGTGGATGTTTATCAACTTACGTTGACTTTTCCATTTAGACCGTATCGATACAGGCTTGACCCGTATCGAAACAGATTGACCACCTTTGACTCGTTTCGATACGCTATGAACTCGTATCGAAACGTTGGTCTCTAGAGAGAAAATGTTCCGAAACGGCATAATTCCATTTCGATACACCCTTACCCTTAGGCTGAATGTTGTACACACGTACCGAAATGCCATCACCCGTTTCGATATGGTCTGACCTGTAATAACATATTTTAGATGGTTTTTCTTCAATTTAATCTATCAAACGATGTCCAAATGCAACGAAACTTTACGCACAACTTTTCAAAGACATAAACTACTAGCATGCCAAAATTCGTGATCAAACGAATACGTTTACTATGTTTTTACCTTTTTAATCCATGTATGAAATTTTCCATCCATTTTAAACTTCACTAAAAGGGCATTTTAAGCTATAAAACTTATTACAACTTTGACAATGCACCAATACAAAAGAACATGCACAAATGACTAGTTCAACTACTTTTCCAACTTTTTAGGAGTTCAAAAGTAAAAAAAAAAAACACATTACTTGAGGCTTGTAGTTACATGTCTTGCTTGCCGATTCCGATTTTCCGACACACAAACCTTCTTAACCTGAAAATGCATAAGAAGAGACACATTAGGCACACTTTGCCTAGTGAGGTAGTCACAGGCAACATGAATAACAATAATGATATTAATATGCTCAATCATGATCTTAGCCAATAATACCAATGCTATATAATAGTATGTAATGTATAAACATGTTCAATTCATTCTTAATCCTTGGATTCAACCAAGATCGTGGATACGCGAATTCTTACACCTCGCCAAGTCAATGAATGATCTATTCCTTCCGCCTCGCAAATATGACCAATATCCATACACATCCCTCCGCCACGTCAAATCAATATAAGCCTTAGCGTTAGGACCGTAGTCCTCTCGTACACTGAGCTCATGAATTCTATAGCATGCCAATTGTATCCAATGTTCCTTCCAATCCAAGGTTGCAACATTCATATTCATTTCAATGATCAATAATATGTCAATGTCCAATGATTTCAATATTGTCAATAACCAATATATGTATCTCATCATCAGTAGTTTATGATTCGATGTCAATATCAATGTACAATGTTTTCTATACAATAGTTTGATGATAACGGCTATATCGATGGCAATGCAAAATGACAATATCAATGACTATGTCCGATACACAATAATAACTTACCGACACTTACCAAAGTCTCCGATTAACCATCCAATGCAATTTTCTTCAACAACAATGTTAGCGATGTAATATAAATTATCAAATAATGATCTGGGAAGGCTTTTTGCCTAAACCCGAGACTTCAACTACACTCACCTTGACACTCCGAAGCTTTCAAGGCTCTCGGATGATAATCCCTTTGTTCCTAGCTTTTGATGGAGACGATGGATGCTCTTTATCAACGTCTTGAGCTAGGAAATCAATAAGAAGATTGTTAGGGTTGATATTTCGATATCAAAATCGATAACTGATCTCGATAGAGATGAGAATGATGAGATATCCATTGTAATGCCCTGGTTTCAGGCCTAGATGTGTTAGACGTCGAATCGGACCAGCCGGAAACGGTTCGAATCGCGTTAGGAGATTTAGGGAAATCGATGATCGAGATAGGCTAAAAATTTGAGAAAAATTAAAAAAATCCTCTAAAATTGTGTTTAAGAGGTTGGTCAAATCAATTTTACAAAAAGAGTTTCGGAGGAATGTTTCAAAACTGTGAAAAATGCAATTTTCAAAAGGGAGAGTCAAAGTCTTAGAATCTGTAGGGAGCTTTATGGCAATTAAGCCTTTTCTTAATATGACATGTGTTTAAAATAGTTTTTAATTATTTGAATTAAAAAAATTTTATTTATTTTATTAAAAATAGTTAATTTGGGAGATTTTAGTTACGTAACTACTTTTCTCTTCTTATTTTTAGCCAAACACCATTCTAAATCATTTTCTCCAAAATTCTTTTCTCCCAAACTTTCTCTTCTTGATTTTTCTTTCATTTCAAAGAATCTTTTTCAATTTCTTCAGGATTTGTGAAGCAAAAACTTGTCATCCATTGAGGAAAGCAAGGATTGGAGGTAAATCCCGTTCTCAACCTCTAATCAAGGTTGTTTATTGAAATTACCAAGATTATTGACTCTCAATTGATGATTTAACTAAGTTTTGATAATAGTTATGATTTAAGATCCAAATCTTGCAAAGTTGTGATTTAATTCTTGATTTTCGTTTTTTATGAGCTATGTTTTAGATGGATTTAATTGAGTTTTGAGATGATTATGTTTTTGATAAAGTGTTTTAGTGATATAGATCCCGAAATCCTTGAGATCCTTGAGTTTTATGATAGTTTTAGTTGAGTTTTTGAGGTGAAATGGTAAAGTTGTGTTGCTGGAGATATAAAGATAGGTTTAGGTTGATTTTGGATGTATTTTGATGTTTATAAATGAGTGAATGTGATGTATGTTGGCTGGGCATGGTTTAGGAAGCAATCGATTGAGTTTTCAGATAGGTAAATTGGTATGGTTTGGGTGAGAAACGAGTTTTTATTTAGTTGCTGGTATTGAAATGCATTTTAATGCATTTAGATCTCTATTTTGCTGATGTGAAAATAGAGGATCTTGATTCGAAAGCAAATAAGACATTTTTGGAGGCTCCGAAAGAGTGATTTTCGTGTCGGCGAGCATGGTTTTGCGTTGTCAGTGCGTGGACATGTTGTTAAAGCTTTGTAAGCTTGGATACGATGTATTGGGAGGTTAGTGTAAGCTTGAAAGGCCTAGCTATTCTTGGATGTAATTATGGTTTCTTGTTCTCTCGGTTTTCGGTTTTGAAATGGACTTCGTAGTATATCATTCTCATGTTTTGATGATGATTGTTACTCACTATTATGCATGATTTTAAGCATGGTTTTTCTTGTGTTTATCCCATGAAAAGGTTTGGTTCAAATACAAGATGGTACGATCTTGTAGGTAATGGTTTTTGTTGTTTAAAGGCATGTTTAATTTGGGATATGTGATGATTTTTGGTGATGCGTTGAAAGAAGTGAGTTAACATGGTTTTTAAGGATATATTGGCATGGGTTTGATCTATTTTAAATACTCGGATACGTTGGTCGACCAATATGATGTGAGTGCACTATAATCTATAAAGCGTACATGTGTCTAGCTACATGACGTAATATGGGGTGAGCCTATTGCAGGTAATAGAGGTGAGCCTATCACTATGGGTTAGGGTGAGCCTAATTCCATTCGTAGCCATTAAGATGGTGTGATCCATCATTGAGTTTAGGGGTGAGCCTATGTGAGTCAGTGTATCCGATATTGTGTATGAAAGTGATAGAGGTGCGTCTTTCACAATGGATAGGGGTGAGCCTATACCGGATGCTATATGCCAATGTATGTGCTATTGATGTTACCCATGTATTATGTTTTAAATGAATGCATAATGGTTTATTATGCATGAGATGCGTGATGTTGAGATGTTGCATAGGATGACTCTATGCATGTGAACTAAGCAAGTGAGGCTTAATGTGGATTTGCATTGAGAGCAATACATGTGGTTAGTGATATATATGGAACATGGTTAAAGAATGGTTTCCTTTGGTTTTGAAAGCATGAAAGGAGATTGATCATGATATGGTTTAAACTTGTGTTTTAAAAACTGCTTGTTGGTGTGTTCTTGAGCTTACCCTCACTAATCAAGTGTGCTTACGCTCCTCTTTTTTTTCCAATAGTGCAGATAACTAAGCTTGAGGGCCAAGGAGTAGCAAGTGAAGGCACCTAAGTTGTCACTCGAACTCAAGTATGAACTTTGGAGAATTTAAATAAGTAGATTTTGGCAATGGGGTTTAGTACCTCTATTTGGAAGATTAATCTTGGTATTTCTTAGCTGAGATATGATGATTTGCCTATTTAGTTTTGTATGTGGCCTCTATATGGTTTATATTTTTGCTTATGGTGTTTTTAGCTATGCTATGACTTATGTTTAAAGGCATGCTTGAGTAGCTAATGTTTCACTTTGAATTGCCATGATTGCAGCTTGTGATATGGTTGATGATTGATGCATATTGGTTTGCAACATTGATTATTACTTGTATGGATGTTTAGAACATGTTTAGGCTTGGTTAAATGTGTTTAAGTGGCTGTTGGAAGTGAATATCTGGTATGCGTATCGATACACGGGGAAGTGTATCAATACATTAAGGCAAATTTCAAGCTTTTCGGTATAGGGGTATCGGTACGATTTGCCCGCGTATCGATATGCCCAAGCCAAGTTTGAAGGTCGTACCGATACGCGGGGAGGCGTATTGATACTCTCTTCCCATCTTTTGCAACTATTTTCCCGCGTATTGATACAGGGCCAAGTGTATCGATGCAAGTTAGTTATTTTCAGTTAAAAGAATCTTCTTAAGTCTTGTAATGTTATGTTTTGGTCCTTGAATGTTGTTTGATCAATTGGATGAGTTTGGATGATCGATTTGAGATGAAATTTGACGTGATGGTATGTTACATGATTAAGTAAGGATCTGTAACTTTAAAATTTGAAAAGTCTTTGTATTTTCTATAATTTGCAAAATTGTCTCTAAAAGTCATAAGTAAGCAATTGAACCCCTAATTGAACTCTGATCGATGTGTCGTTTCTTTCTAATGGTCTTGCCGGACACATAGGTTAATATTGTGTAGCTAGAGAAGATAAAAAGAAAAAAAGGATCTTCAATCGAGGTTGAATTTTACGAGTTGATTTTGATTTTCCCCGTGTAATCTTCTTAGTTCGGGTCGGGTGTCTGGGCCAGGCTAACGGGGTTACATCCATGGATAGTCAAATCCCTATTTTGAGATTTAGCTTAGGTTATCCATGGAATTCAATAATAATTTGGAGGAAGGGACTTACCCAACCACTTACAAAGTTTTGATCACAATAAGTTGAAGGAATTCAAAGCTTGAGGTTTTCAACAATGGTGCTGCTTGCTTGTTGATAGGAAAAAGAAGATGAGGATTAGAGGTGTTTTCTTAGAGATATATTGATGAGTTCTTTTTCACTTTTGTTTTCCATAATATCATTTATTTATCCTTTATTACTAAGCCACCGATGGCTTTCATTCAAGTGAAGGAAAGCTCCATATTTCACCCACGTGAAATTAACTAAGGTAGGGATAATCACAAGATTAGTCCCTCAACTCTTTCTTTACTATGATTTAGCCTCGCAACATTCTAATAGCTCTAATATGATCACTAAAAATCTTTCCAAAAAAATTCTGATCAGGCCGATACATGATAAATTAACTCAATTAGAGTCCAAATATCGATAATTAATTAGATTTTTCTATATTTAGACCTTATCAATACGTAATTTTAGATCATGGAACCCAATTCCGACTAGACCGAATTTCGGGGTCCTACAAAACAAGCAAGCACCTCTCCATTTCGACATCTCCATTGTCTCCCTCGCCTAAGCACACACCTCCATTCATGTCCATAGAAAACTTGAGTTTTCTTCCATCCATTGACATCGAACCTTAGCTAGTGATCGGGTAAGCTATATTCCTCAATCAATCATTGAATTTCATGGATGTATCAAGCTTAATCTTAAGTTAGGGTTGTGCCTATCCATGGTTATATTGATAATTAATGGATATTACTAGTTTAGATATCGATTTTGATATCGTTATCGTGATTACAATATTGTAATCTCATTTCTAATACTCTCCTTATGAATTCATAGCTCAAGACGTTGATAGGGAACATCCATCGGCTTCCCCAAAATCTAGGAACAAGTGCGTTGTCATTGGAGAGCCGTAAGAGCATTGGATATCAAGGTGAGTGTAGTCGGAGTCTTGGGATTAGGCGTGGAGCCTTCCTGAATTCATTATTGTCGATTTTAATCTAATCACTAACATTGTAAGTAAGGATATTGCATCGGATTGGTAAACAAACATATTAGTAAGTTTCAGTAAGTTAGATGATGAACATCGGACATCGATATTGACCTTGTCATTTTGCATTACTATCGACCTAATTATTGTTATTGAATCATTGCAAATGAATCATCAAACATTGATATTGACAATGAAATTATGAAACATTGATATTCAAACATGGTTACTAAAAATAACATTGAAGACATTAGTCATTGGAATTATCATTGAATATGGATATTGTCATTGAAAACTTAGATTTGGACGGACATTGGATACAATTGGCATGCCATAGAATTCATGAGCTCAGTGTACGAGTGGACTACGATCCTAAAACTACGACCTATATTGATTTGGCGAGGCAGAGGGATGTGTATTGTACTTGGTCATTAGCGAGGAAGAGGGACTAGACCGTTTATTGATTTGGCAAGGCGTAGAAATTCCCGTATCCACTATCTTGATTCAATCTAAGGGTTAATAATGAATATGGTATGTTAAACATTGCATATTGGAGCATGATATAGATATTGTTAAGTATGATTATAAGTACACGTATCACTCATTGATATTTACATTGTATATGATTACATCACTAGGAAAATTATGCCTAATGTGTCTCATCTCATGCATTTCAGGTTAAGGAATCGACCGTCGTAGAAGATTGGATAAGTCGTAGCAAGACAAGTCACTACAAGCCAAGAGTAATGTGTTTTGTCCTTATGAACTCCTAGGAAGGTGGCAAAGTAGTTGAACTAGTCTTTTGTGTCCATTTTGTGATGCTTATAATGTGTAAGGGTTGAAATAATGTTAAAGGCCTAAAAATGACTTTTGGTGATGCTAAAAATGGGCAAAAATGGCATATATGGCTCATATAGGTGAAAACCTAGTAAACGTACTCGAATAATCATGAAACTTGGCATGTCAGTAGTTTATAGCATTGAAATGTTGTGTGTAAATTTTTGTTGCATTTGAACACCGTTTGATAGGTCAGTTCGATTAAAAATCAACAAAAATCTATCATTGTAGGTCAGACCATATCGATACGGTGAAGCATAAATGAACCTAAGAAACAGGGCGTATCGGTATAGCTTAGGGATGTTTTGATACATTTTGCTATTGTAATTCATCGTTTTGATACGGGTCTAACATGTATCGGAACGGGTCAATAGTCAAAGTCAAATCGTATTGAAACATGGCTTACATATATCGATACGGGGTGTGGACAAAATCAACCTGGGCTAATTATCGTACACTCGTTTCGAAACGGCCTCATAGTGTTTTGATACAAGGTTAGTTAAGTTAGTTAAAGGACATAGATTGAGGATTTACACTGTTCACAAATTGATCACTAAATTTAGGATGACAAGATTGAATGGGTACATGAACTCTTAATAATTTGAAAATTTACAAACTTACTGTTGTTGTATTGAATTTCATTGTGGTATAATTAATTGCATCGAAGGACCTCTAAATTATCAAATTTACAATTTAGTCCCTAAAACTTATAATAGTAAATAATTGGTCCTAAATGATTAACTATTGTTTCATAATGGATAAATTGGACTAAGACTTATATTCGGTAATATTTTATAAGCATAACATTGATTTTATATTGTTTTCGGATTGAAATTTATCACATCGATCATCGTATTGTTCATCGGAGCACTTTCAAACTCAAATCTCGACCAGGCCGGGAAGTAGGTGTTACATTTGTGGTATCAAAGATAGAGTTTAGTCGATTTTAAGACTAAACCGAAGCTCATTGCATTTTTATTGAGTTTCTTTGCCACATACGTGTTATATATTGTGTATGTTGTGACTTTTCGACTAATTCAATCTTTTTATATAGATATGTCTGAAACTAATGAAGCTCATATTGACGAGCTTGCAACCGGCTCCTCGAATCATGGCGAGGAGATAAGAGGAGTAAACCCTCTGAATCCTCACGACCCTCTTATTTAGAATGTTGAGCTTGCAGCGCCTACCGCTCAGGCTAAATGTTATAAGAACATGGTTGATATGTTCAAGCAGTTTATGACTGCAATGAGGGTTGAGTAAGTTATCCAACCTCTCGCTCCCGTTGTCTAACATACTCGAGCTCCTACCGACAAGCTATCTTAGTATTTAGCTTATACATTTATCGGTCAGGATGACGATAACCCTGAAATTGTTGAGTATTGGTTAGATAACACCCTTCGGATCCTGGACAAACAGTTGCAGCGCTCGGATGAGCAAAAACTCGAGTGTGCCCTTGCGCTGCTGGCTGACGAGGCACTTCATTGGTGGGAGACTACTACTTTGACGGTCTCTGAGAATGTTGTAACCTGGTAGTTCTTTCTTAAAGAATTCCGTAAGAAGTACATCAGTGAGTTCTATCTCGTTGAAAGGAAAAGTACTTTCCTCCACCTCAACTAAGTCGGATGACCGATCGAGCAGTACATCTATGACTTCTGTAAGTGTTGTAGATATGGTGCTGAATATATCCAGAAGGAGGAGGAGAAGTGTCGAATGTTCATTGTAGAGCTCAATGATGAGTTACGTCATATGTTTACTGCAATGAGCATTGTTGATTTTCAAGATCTAATGAATCGAGTTAAGGCCATTGAATATGCACAAAGAGCTCATTGTAGAGCGCTTGGGTGTTCTTTATTTTTGAGCGCAAGTGCACACTCTTGTCAAGTTATAATATAAAAGATATCGTCTCCCACAGGGATCGAAGTAGCTTCTATAAATGGTTTCCTCCACAAGGATCCAAGAAATGCACCATTACATATCAAAATGTGGAAATATAAAAACACAAATAAAATAAAGATAAGAATGGTAGGGATGATAGGGAGAGATTTGGTCGATAGATTGGGTAAGGCAATCGCAGCTCAATAGCATGTAGATTGCGTTGTAAAGCTTAAGAGTGTTTTACGCTGCCATGATTTGCTGCCTCGGCGGGTAATGGTGGGCGGCAGCTACGACTTTGTCACGCGGCCGTAGTGGGTCACTGCCTCTGCAACTTTCGTTGTCTCAGAGGGTGGACGGAAGTAAGTCCTGGGGGTAAGTCTCGCAAATATTCCAAGTTTAACAGAGCAATTCTTAAGTGATACTTCCTATGTCTAGGCAAGGACTCTGTCACCATGTGATGTAGGCAATACCTAGCAACCTCAGTGTAAACCTAACACATGCAGTCGACGTTTGGTTGCTCCTTTTAGCCGCTTAAATTCGAAGTTATGTCTAAACCAAATTAGTCTCTACCTCGACATGATGAGACCATGCTTAATCCTTTCGTGAGCCTTACACTTTCATGTCTGACAAATGGATTTCTTCAACTGGACTTTTGGAACTAATTGAAGAAGTGAAGATCTTGAATTAAGCAAACTTGGAAATATTTTATTGAAAACATACTTTAACTATTACAAACGTTTCTCTCAACTACTTTACATGTAAAACCCTAAACCCTAGGGGTGTTGGGCTGCAACCTCCAACAACTCCCATCAATCTAGCTACCTCTCCATCTATCCATGCGTCTAAGCATAAGCCTACGCATCCATATCATGCCCCTATACCCTCACATATATTGGGTATATATAGGGCTCATGGCCTAAGTTTGAGTCCTCTTTGGAGTAGAAGTCCTTAAAGTAACTTTACATTAAATGTTGCCTCCTTTTTTACTTGAATGTGGACTCTTTGGACGTTGCATTCTCCCGCAAGTTAGGATAAGTACTCTTACTTATCAATCTTGGATCAGCTCTACTGGCCGCTACAGGCTTCAGAAAATTGCAAGAATGGGCTTATTGGGCTCAAAGAATTGTCCTCTTTCAATCGCAACCTATCTTGACTAAGTCGTTGTAACTCCTGCCTGTGCGGCACATGGCGACAATGCTGCTTTGGCGGCATCCTTGGTGGCATCTGGAACTGCTTCAGTACAGCTCCTATTGTTCCCAGCTTTCTTACCCTCTCCTATCCTCTGCTCCTTTACACAGCTACAACACCTGAAAATAAAAACTAAACTAAAACATTATAATTTCTTAACCAAACATAAAATATTCAATGAAAGTATGGCAAAAGAGAAAATGTTGTTATTATGCATGCAATGCACCTAAATATGATTAAATAAGCTTAAGAATAGCAATAATAAGGGCAAGAATGTGTACAAAATATAGAACTCGTGGACACTCTACACACCCCCAAACTCGAACTTTTGCTTGTCGTCATGCAATTCAACCTAGCCAACTGTTGCGTGTAATAGAGTCTATCGCAATAGAGTGCAAGTGTACACAACGCAAGTAGTAAAGTGATACACGAAGTATCGGATGTCGAATCCATAGGGACTGGAAATAGCTTTAACCTTGAATTGTTGCACAAGAAGAAGATAATTTTAATTGTTTGCAATGGAATATCAAAGAATACTGAAGATAAAAGATAAAATAAATCAGGATGGAGAGAATGGGCCGATACTGATTTGCTCAATAGTGTAGGTGTTGCAACGTCTAGGACTATATGTTCTTTCGTTGCGCCTGTCGCGGCAGCACCTGTCGCGGTAGCGGTCTGTTGTTTGCGCGGCAGCAATCACACAACTTTGTACTTCAAGCTTGGCAAGAATCCCTGTTGTGCCTTGGCCTATCCCTAGGTCCAAGTCTGTCGATGAACACGTCTTTGATGATACCTCTCGGCGTGAATCGAAGGATGAACACCGATGTTGTTGAATTCTTCCTTAGCCATTTAACATCGTCCTATCCCTAGGTCTGAGATAGCTCAACCATAAACTGGAGAACTCGTACTTATTCCTTTCGTATACTTAACTCTCCCGATATTAAGTAAATGTATAATCTCACAATGCTCTCCCAATACTCTTGCAAGATGTTGAAAATAGAATAAGCAAACTTGAAGTCTATTTTATTGAACAGAAAAAAATCCTAAAACAAATGCAATCCTTGCAACTACTTTAAATAATCAACCCTTAGCCCTAGGGAAAGTTTAGAACATGATGAGAAGGGGGAAAACGACTAGGGTTTAGGGGAACGCGGCTATAGAATGTAAGATATCCTTCCATATTTCGAATTACATGCCTTTATATAGGCCTTGGGTTCAAGTTTTCTAATATGGCAAGAATACAAGTTTAAATTAAAGTACAACTCTATTAAAGACTAAATCTTCAGAGTAGATGTCTTTAATTCGTCCTCTCTTCTTGCTTGGAGTTTCTTCCTTGATCTTTGGGCTTGGTCTTCATTCTGATCTAGGGCTCGGAAAAATGTATGAGTGCTCCATGACAGACCGGCTTAAATTCCTCTTTCTATCGAGCCCCATTTTACTTTTTTCCCCACCATTTTTTGTCGCCCTTAGCTGCCATGGCATCGGCCTTGGCAGCATACTTCTTCTCAGCTGCAGTCTAGTGTCCAGCTCTGCTTCTCCACTACCATGCGTCTGCTACAACAGCTACCGGCAAGAGTAACCAATTTTAGTAGCAACTGTGCCTTTTTATATAATTGTGATGTGTAATTGAAATATATCCTAAATGCAATGAAATATGCTTGAATGCAGTAGGAATATGGGGTAAATAAAGGGTAAAAAGTAGAACTTTTGCACACTCAACACCCCCCAAAATCGAATCCTTGCTTGTCCTCAAGCAAATGCAACCTAACTATCATGCATGCATATATATATATATATATATATATATATATATATATATATATAATTTTTTCCTTGGCTTAAGTTAGTGAACAATCCTTATCCACAATACCAACCCCATCATGTTTAGCACCTGTTCAAATATTTAAGGATCTACTTAGAGAAAAAGTATAGTTCTCGGGCATGTGTGTGCAATTATTGTGAACATACTTGAATATAGACTTCCCTAGCAACTAGAATATTATACTTAGCTTGATTAGAGTTTTCCTTCGAGACTTTAATTCATTTTTTCACTAGAGCCAGTAACGGGCACCTCTAGTTGTTTCCCTTCTTTGTCGTAAATTTTCTCTTCTCTACTAGAGCCAGTATTTCAGGCACCTCTAGTTAACTATCTAGAGTCGGTGGTAGGCACCTCTAGAAGTTTTACTCTGGTTATTTGCCTAGATCCAGTGATAGGCTCCTCTAGGTTTCCTGAGTTTCTAGTCTCTTTCTACTCTAAGTTCTAAGTTTTCTATTCTAAGTATGCTAGGGAAAGTCTTTTATCAAATAAGTCACAAAGTGTTTCAGTTTTTTCAAAACTATACTAAGGCTCTACTTACTTCCTAAAATATTTTTAAGGGGCTGTCACGACAGAGATGGCAGCAGCAGATAATAAAAGTTCAAAAAAATTAAGCCAAAATATTTTTTAACAAAAATAAACTAACACTTAGACACGAATTTCTAAACATAAAGACACTTCATTAATGGAGGGCTGCCACCCCAAAACTCAAGGGTTGCATTGCCCTCAATGCATGATGACAAAATGAAGAAAAAAAATAAAAACATCACAATTATAACAAAATAGCAGACAACAAAGATAAGAAAAAAAACTTAAATTTTAAGTGGTGTCGTCACTGTTGCTGCTGCTGTTGATATGTATCTGCCGGCGGGCAGTGACTTTCCTCGTTGGTGCTGGCAGATGGCTTGGAGAGGCAGAGGCGGTCTTTTTCTTGGCTTCCCTCGGAGTCTGGATACGAGTCAGTGAGATCTGGGGTGGCTTCTCCAGCACCTGAACCTCCTAGGAAGAGCTGCTGCTACTGCTGCCAGATTTCCCTTGCTCGGATGGTCCGACTCCGGTGTTAATTTTCTGTCGTTTCATCTGGGTGAATTCTTTGGACAAGTTTCTCTTGATAGAGGGCTCGTCATCGGATTCCTTCCAAATTGAGGAAGATGAGAAACCAGCTATGAACTTGTTAAGGTCGGACATAGGCTCTTTTCTCTTCTCTCCCCTGGCAGAGGCTGTGGCGGTGTGGCTACCACCTACAACTGTCATGGCTGGGGTTGGAGTGGACGCAGCAGATAGTGTTCTCAATGTGGCAGCAGGGGTAGGGGTATGGGCAGTGGTGGTGGCAGTAAAATAGTAATTGGGGAAAACAAGAAACAATACATCTCAAAAATTTAAATTGCTTTTAATGAAATGTACCGTTGCTGTTGTGAAGTCCCGGATAAAGCTTATCAGGACCAACTGTCATTCCTCCATTTTCTGCAGGGTAGCCAGGATTTGGGTGGAGGAGTCGGCTTGGGGAGCTGCTGCTGTGGGCTTCCTCTGTTCTGTGGCGGCAGGCTCTGTTTGGGTGGGCTCTGTCGGCTCACCTGCCGCGACAGACGGGTTGAAGCTGGAGATTGGTGTTGCGGCTTTTAGCTCCATCAAGCTGAGGATGTTTCTCTCCGTCCATCCTTTTTCCTCAGCAATTTCAGGGACACTGTGGCCACGGCAGAGTGCTGTTATGAGGTAGGGGAAGACAAGGGGTCCCGATGGTTGCATTGCACAATCCAAAATCCCTTCCCGAATATATCTACCAACATTAATATGCCTCTCGTTTATAATTGAATGAATGAGAGCTAACCTTGGTTGATCTACTCTACTGTTGTGTGAGGAAGGCATAATCCTCTTTTTCACGAATGCGTTCCAAAGCTTGGCTTCGGGGGTGAGTTCATCTTGTTTCACTGTCCTTGGGTGTTTGGGGTCTGTGTTCCACTGGGTTCCTTCCTCGGCGAGTCCTGCCATGACAGCATCATAATTTGTTGCCTCTAGGCTCTCCACGAACCTCTTATGCCCATCTTTCTTTTTGCCGACGTAGAGTCCATAAAGGGTGTCAATATATTCTGGCTCCAGAGGGACTTCCTTACCACGAACTGTCACTGCTGTTGCGTCTCTGCTGTCAACGGCAACATAAAATTATCTGACCAGGGTGACATTCATCTCCTCAGGTTGCTCAGCAAACATCTGCCAATGTAGTGCTCTGATCTTACGGGTTATAAATGGTTTGAGCCCGAGACTCTCTGTTCGTTTGCTGTAGATGAACCCTTTCTCCTCCCACATATCCCTGTCTTAAAAGGAGCTGGGAGTGGCTGCAGCTGGGACAGAGCTTGAGGCAGCATTTCGTCTGGTGTTTCTGGTACTCATGGTTGCAAGGGACTGTAGAAAAATGAAAAGAAATGAAATTCTAGAGAGGAAACAAGTAGAGAGAGTAAAAGTGAAGTGAAAAATGAATAGTAAAATGGGGTTTATATAGATGAAGAGTTTGCTGCCCGTTGGAGCTGTAACGGTAGGCACGAATAACTGGGCCAGCTGTTACGCGGTTTTTGACGTGTCTGTCACGCGTTTCCGTGTCTGCTGCGCGTCTGTTACGCGTTTGCGTGTCTGTCGCGACAGCGTGTTGACAGCTTGAATTTTCCGCGTCTGTCACGACAGCTGTAACGACATGCTCCTATTTTGGGCTTTTTGGGTTGATGCTGAGATGGTGGGCTGAGTTCACCTCTTCTCTTCTCATTGTCTCCTTTATTTCCTAAAAATAATAAAAATAAAAACTTAGTTCCTAAAAATAAAATAATTCTAATTACCTAATAAATATATATATATATATATATAATAAAAATAATATTAGGTTAAATTAGGGATGCCAGGAGGGGCATCTCCTAAAGTAACCACTTCTTGCATTCTTGGGGCTTCAGCCCCCTGATAATGCTTCAATCTCTGTCTGTTGACTTTAAATTGGTGCCCATCTTTTAAGGTTTTGATCGTGATGGCACCATGGGGAAAACTTGCACCACTTGAAACGAGCCGAACCATCTAGATTTCAGCTTCCATGGGAAGACTTTCAACCTAGAGTTGAATAACAACACAAGATGCCCTGGGCAGAACTGTCGTGGCAGCAACTTCTTGTGATGCCACTTCTTTTTCTTGTCCTTGTAAATTCTTGCGTTGTCATAAGCCATTGCTCGAATTTCTTCAATCTCATTCAAGTCAAGTAATTTCTCATGTCCCGCCTTTTCCAAGTCCATGTTCACTGCCTTGATGGCCCAGTATACTTTGTGCTCAATCTCAACAGGTAGATGGCATGTTTTCCCGTAAATCAGTCGGTAGGGTGACATTCCCAATGGATTTTTAAATGTTGTTCTGTAGGCCCAGAGTGCATCATTGAGGTGTAGAGACCAATCCTTTCGAGTTGGTTTAACCATCTTTTCAAGAATGTTCTTTACCTCTCTGTTGGATATTTCGGCTTGTCCATTGGTCTGAGGGTGGTAAGCTGTTGCGATCCGATGCTTAACGCCATATTTCCTTAAGGTAGCTGCTATAACCCTATTGTCAAAATGCCTCCCTTCATCACTGATAATCGCCTTCGGGATGCCAAATCCAGAAAAAAATATTCTTGTGTAGAAATCTCTAAACGGTCTTGGCATGAGTTTTTTGCGTGGCGATTGCTTCAACCCATTTAGACACGTAGTCCACGGCCAGGAGGATATAAAGATTCCCACATGATGCTGGGAATAGTCCCATGAAATCAATCTCCCAAACGTCGAAGATTTCAACTTCAAGGATGTTTTGCAGTGGCATCTCATGTCTCCTGGAGATGTTTCCGGTCCGTTGACATTTATCACATCTTTTGTAGAATGCTTGGGCATCCTTGAACAGTGAAGGCCAATAAAAACCAGACTGCAAAACCTTGGCAACAATTTTGTTACCACCTAAGTGTCCTCCATATTGTAAAGCATGGCAGTGATGAAGCACAGCTTCCTATTCATCCAGTGGTACACACCTCCTAATAATCTGATCTGCACACAATTTGAAAAGAAGAGGTTCGTCCCAATAATGATGCTTAACATCATTTTGGAACCTCTTCTTAGCTTGATAATTAAGGTCAGGAGGAAATATCCCGCTAACTAAATAATTAACGAAATCAACATACTAGGGGAGTTCAGAAAACTTACCTGCCGCCATGGCTGTCGCGGCAGTGCTTGTGGCAACGAACAACTGCTCATCAGGGAAGGTCTCCAATATGTGTGTCTCGTCTGTTGGGAGACTCTTTCCCTTCTCTAATCTTGACAAGTGATCTGCAACTTGGTTCTTTGTCCCCTTTTTATCCTTGATTTCTATGTCGAAAACTTGCAGCTGCAGAATCCAACAAATCAATCTGGGCTTTACGTCTTTCTTAGCAAACAAATATTTCAGTGCAAAGTGGTCAGTGTCGACCACCACTTTCGTCCCAAGTATGTATGATCAGAACTTGTCAATTGAAAACACCACAGCCAACAATTCCTTTTCTGTTGTGGTGTAATTCACTTGGGCGTCGTTGAGTGTTTTGCTAGCGTAGTAAATTACATGGAATAGTTTTTCCTTCCTTTGCCCAAGTGCTGCCCCTACAGCATAATCACTGGCATCACACATGATCTCGAATGGAAACTTCCAGTCTGGTGGCTGTACAATTGGGGCTGTTACTAGCTTCTCTTTCAAAATTCTGAATGCCTCAGTACATTCAGTGTTGAAGTCGAAGGGACGATTCTGCTCTAGTAGGTGGCATAACAGTTTGGTGATCTTCGAAAAATTGGCAATAAACCTTCGATAGAACCCAGCATGCCCTAAAAAACTTCGAATTCCCTTGACTGTGGTGGGTGGTGGCAGCTTTTCAATTACCTCAATTTTGGCTCTGCCGACTTCTATGTCACGGCAGCTTACCTTGTGGCCTAGGACTATCCCCTCATCTACCATGAAGTGACATTTTCCCAGTTTAATACCAAGTTTGTTTTCTCGCATCTCTCAAGCACTTTCTGTAGGTTGCCTAAGTAGCTTTCAAAATTGTCTCCAAAGACAGAGAAATCGTCCATGAATATCTCCAAGAAATCCTCCACCATGTCGGAGAATATAGCCATCATACACCTCTGAAAGGTTGTTGGTGCGTTGCAAAGTCCAAATGGCATCCTCCGAAAAGCGTAAGTACCGTATGGGCAAGTGAAAGTCGTTTTCTCTTGATCCTCCAGTGCGATGGCTATTTGGTTATAACCTGAGTAACCATAAAGAAAACAGTAATAAGGCTTTCCCGCTAATCTATCAAGCATTTGATCAATAAAAGGCAAGGGAAAGTGGTCCTTCCGGGTGGCTTTGTTAAGCTTCCGGTAGTCCATACAAACCCTCCAACTGGTCACAGTCCTGGTTGGGATTAAATCGGTTTCTTCATTGGTCACCATGGTTATTCCTCCTTTCTTAGGAACGCACTGCACCGGGCTCACCCACTTACTATCCGAGATGGCATAAATTATCCCAACATCTAGCCATTTGATAATTTCTTTTCGGACCACTTCTCGCATAGCATCATTCAAACGTCTCTGGGCATCAATGGTCGGCTTATGATCATCATCTAAGAGAATTTTGTGCATGCATGTTGTCGGGCTGATGCCTTGGATATCAACTATCGTCCATCCAATAGCCTTTTTGTGCTGCAGCAGAAACTCTATCAGTTGTTGTTCTTGTTCCTGCATCAACTTGGAAGAGATGATTACGAGCAACGTATCATTTAATCTAAGAAAAACATATTTGAGCTGCCCTGACAGGGGCTTAAGATCTAGAACAGGTGGCTCTATAGTTGATGGCTTTTGGATGATATGTTCATTCGAGGTATAGTTTAAGGGCTCGAATAACTTACATGGACGATTGCCTATCTAGTTTACCTTCTCATGATCTTCAGTATCAGATATGTCAGAATCTGAGGAGTTGTTGTCGTCGTCGTTGCCATGATAATCTTCTAAATGGCTGCTGGGGCAGTGGCCAAATTTGATGTCATGGTAGTCCGACCTGATGTAGGGTTGGTCAAGGATTGCTTCAGTGATGGCCTTGAATTCTGCATCAGCGTGTTTCATTGCTTGGAGAACATTTAATTTGATCTCTTGATCATTCACTCTCATAGTGAGTTCTCCCTTTTCTACATCAATCAATGATCTTCCTGTGGCTAAGAAGGGTCGCCCTAGGATTGTAACCCCCTTAGCCCGGCCTAGACGGTTGACCCGAACTACGAGGATTACACGGGGAAAACCAAAGTCAACCCGAAAGTCAACCTTGATTAACGACCCTTTTTTTCTTTTTAAATCTTATCTAGATGCACATTAAACCTAAGCGTACTCTCGAGAAACACATACATGAAAAGCACAGCGATCAGATTACATTACGAGACTCAATTGCACAAATCAAAAATATTAGGGACCAAAATGTCAATTCTAGAAAGATGGAGGACTTAACTGATTTTAAGGTTACCAATACTTAATTAACCATATTACATGCTTCTCTGTCAAATTTCACCTTAAACGTACATCTCAAACTCAAGTAATTGCAAATACAATTTTTAGGACTAAAACATAAAGCTTGCAAACCTAAAAACCATTCAAATCAGTGCCCAACGGTCATCTGTTTCGAAACGGGGTTGACCGTTTCGAAACTCGGTTGACCGTTTCGAAACTCGGGTTCGTTCCGAGACCTGTATCGGAACAGGGCCTAGCAGTGGCCAATTCGTTTCAGAACGGCGCCTATTTGTTTCGATACACGAAGGCCATTACAGGCCCCCGTTTCGAAATGCTAGTGCCCGTTCCGATACGGATTGCCCAGAAGTTGCATAATTTTCTGGTTTTACACACATTAAGCCACTCAAACACATCCTAATGACTTCCTAATCATGCCAACAGGTCATCATACATATAAGGTACATGTTTGGAACACCAAAACACATGCATGGCACAAATCAAGGAAATCCACAATTCTATAGGCATGCATCCTAGTGTCTAAAACCAAACAACCATCAAAGCATCTAAACAAGCATCATAATGGCCATTTACAAATCCAAATCATTTAAGGCATCATGCCACAACTAGGGAGTCAAAAACATCTCCCAAATCACATCCTAGTTTCTCATTGCCAAATATCAAGAACTAATAGTTTTGTGAAAACATCACCATACATGAGCTTAGCCTTCCCTTGGATTCTTAGCCTCCTAGCTGCCCTCAAACACCTCAATTATCTGCATTATTGGTTCAAGAGAGAGAGCGTAAGCACAATTTCTTAGTGAGGCATGCTCTAAAGAAACAACACAATAATGCATTTTATAAGACACTTTTCACAAAGCCCTTTTTACACATCAAACATCTTATGCTTCATTATCATCAACATGTCATATTGGCTTCCAAGTGATAAACCAGAACCATTTACAACATAAAACACAATCGGATACGCGGATTACAAGCGTTGTCCCATACGCTTCATACACACTACCGAACACACAAGGTGGAGTTTATCGATACAATCACAACCCCTCAACACCCGTGAACGAGTTTAACGGTACAATCACAACCCCTCAACATCACTCATCGGTAGTTGTATAACATCACTAACGAAAACACGGGACACTCAACACAAGATCCACACACGGTACAATCTCAACCCCTCAACATCCAAGGCGACTTAATTCACGGTGCACCCAAATCTATAGCCGGCTAACTATATCCGATTCAAGTACTTTAAAACTAACACATCACTTGCTAATATACATCATTTAACAACAATAATTCATTGTTTTAGAGCATTAAATCAAAGCCATTAAACAACATGCATCGCTATGCATCAAATCCACATTTTCAACATATCAAACCAAGGATCTCTTACCTTGAGCATCCTTCAACATATGGATTTCAAAACCCGCATTAACCATGCTAAAACATGGTTTCAAAACAGAATTTAAACATGCAATATATCAACAAATGCATCGAACCACACCATGGTTCATACAGGAGAGTTTTTCCGAAAACTTACTCTTGAGCTTAGTTAAGTTGATTAGACTTAAACTAAGTTCCCAAAACCTTCAAACATTGGTTTCAAAGCTGAAAACCCAACTTCACTCACCAATTTCATTTCGCAAGCTTGCCGAAACGCCGATCAAGCCTCCGATCAACACCACAAGTATCCGAAGATGTTTCCCTTGTTTTAAACACATCAAAGCAGAGGATTAATGCATCATCATGCATTAAAATCTTCAGCCATCACACCTAATCTCGCTGCTCTAACCAAATCTAACATTTCGGCTACCAAACACAACCAAAATCACTTCCAAACTCCTCCACAATATAACCCAGCCAAGATCCATCACTTCTAACCATCCCTAAACATCAATTAACATCCAAAATGAACCTAAACTCGTCCTTATACCTCCAGCTATAACAGAACACCAAGATCACCCCAAAAATCACCATTTTCATAAGAAAAAACTTAGGAAATTCAACCTATTCGGGATTGCATTGTTCAAACCTCAATTACACATCATTAAACATCCAAATTGAATTTAAAAACCATCACAAAATAGAACACAAACAATCACCACGAATTTCTTCAAGATTTCTTCCAAATCTTGAGTTTTAAGCCAAAATCAAGTTC
Organism: Hibiscus tridactylites; assembly: GCA_958450335.1. NCBI lineage: Eukaryota > Viridiplantae > Streptophyta > Magnoliopsida > Malvales > Malvaceae > Hibiscus > Hibiscus tridactylites. Next base: position 70,600,060 of record OY288274.1, on the reverse strand, counting down.
ATAACATTAAATCCATTTATAAAACTTCAATTAAGGATTGATAACTTGGGAATTTCAGTAAAGAACTGAGTATTTAGAGGAGAAGAACATCCTTACCTCAAAATGTAGTTTTCTCCTTGATTAGAGACAATTTCCTTAAAAATCCAATAAGCAAAACAATAGGATTTGATGTAGGAAGGATTAGAAATCATTTGATGATTGAAACCTCATCAATTGATGTGAAAATCAATAGAAATGTTGTTGTAGAAATGTGTATGGCTGAGGGAATTTTGAGAGAAAATGAGATGAGAAAGTTTTAAGAAAAGTTAGTTATGAAAATCTAAAATATGGTTTTCCACTTTCCATTTAATTAATTAAACATTAATTAAATCATTAAAAATATAAGAAAAATCTGGAGAAATCATTCTTGTGTAAATTAGCTCCTTAAAGATTCAAAGTTTCAATCCTTACAAAACAGTCACCACTGAACTTTTCAAAAATCGCATTTTAGTCACTATTTCGAAATGTTGCACTTCCAAACCTTATTTTGTAAAATTGATTGCACCACTCTCTTTTATATATTAAAAGAGGATTTTTAGATATTTTTCCACATTTTTAAAGCATCCCGAGCTAGGCTTTCCCTAAAACCACCTTTTATATTCGAACCGAAAATCTGACCGGTCCGGTTCAGACCCTAAACTTCTAAGCCCAAAATTGGGGTGTTACAACTCTCCTCCCTTAAGAAATTTCGTCCTCGAAATTTACCTGGAGGAAAGAGGTACGAAAACTGCTTCTTCATATCATCCTTCCTTTCCCACGTGGCTTCCTCGACACCACGATGTTTCCACAACACCTTTACCAAATCAATTGTCCTGCCTCGAAGAACTTTACTGCCTGAATCCATAATTTCCACCGGCTCCTCATCATAGGTCAAGTCTGGATTCAACTCCACTTCCTCCACAGGCATAACATGCGTGTTGAGTGTGTAAAAGTTCTATTATTTACCCCTTATATAACCCATATTTCTGCTGCATTCAAGCATAATTCATTGCATTTAGGTTAGTTTACAGTTAGACATCACAAATATATTACAAGGCACAGTTTCTACTGAAATTGGTTGCTTTTGCAGGTTTCTGCTGTAGCAGATGGAGAGGCAGGCGCTGGGCAGTGAAGAAGAAGAGCTGGAACTGGACGAGCAGTCAAGGAGGACGATGCTTCCATGGTTGCCGCCGTGACAACAGAGGACGATAGCAGTTTTGAGGAGAAGAAGCAAAGTGGACCTTGACAGATAGATAAAATTAAGCTCGTCTGTCGTGGAAAACCAGTATATTTTTCCAAGCCCTAGATAAGAAGGAATGCCAAGCCCAAAGTTCAAGGAGAGAAAATCCCAAGCAATAAGGAGGACGAGTTAAAGCTATATTCTCTGAAGATTTAGTCTTTATTAGAGTTGTACTTTAATTTAAACTTGTATTCTTGCTATATTAGAAAACTTGGACCCAAAGCCTATATAAAGGCATGTAATTCGACCTAGGAGAACATCACCTATCTCTAGCCTTCTTCCCAAAACCCTACCCGTTTTCATCCTCTCATCATGTTCTAAATTCCCCTTAGGGCCACAGGTTGTTTTGTAAAGTAGTTGCAAGGGTTGCTTTTGTTTTAGGAATTTTCAGTTCAATAAAATAAACTTCAAGTTCTCTTATTCTGGTTATTAACATCTTGCAAGAGTATCGAGAGAGGATTGCGAGGTTATCTATTTACTTAATATCATGAGAGTTAAGTATATGAAAGTGTTGAGTGTGTAAAAGTTCTATTATTTACACATTTTTAACCCATATTTATGCTGCATTCAAGCATCATTTCATTACATTTAGGTTAGTTTAAAGCAAAACATCACAAATATATTAAAGGGACAGATTCTACTGAAAGATGGCTGATTTTGCAGGTTGCCGCTATAGTAGACGGAGAAGGCAGGCGTAGGGCAGATAAGCAGAAAAGCTGAACTGAACAATTAGAAGAAGAGGACGATGCTGCCATGGTGCTGCCGTGACAGCAGAGGACGACAGCAAGTTAGTGGAGGAATAGTAAAGTGGACCTCGATAGATAGAGAAAATTCTGCTCGTCTGTCGTGTGAAAACCAAATATTTTTCCAAGCCCCGGATCAAAAGATATGGCAAGCCCAAAGCTCAAGGAGAGAAAATCCCAAGAAACAAGGAGGACGGCTGAAAAGTAGGATCCTTGAAGATAAAGTCTTTATTAGAATCATACTTTTAATTAAAGTTGTAATCCTTGTTAAATTAGAATACTTAAGCCCAAAGCTTATATAAGGGCATGTATTTTAACCTAGGGCATATATCATACCCCATAACCGACAACCAAAAACCCTCCGCCGTTTACCCGCCGTCGATATGTTCTAAAACCCCCTAGGGCCACGGGTTGATTTGTAAAGTAGTTGCAAGGGTTGTTTTGTTTTAGGATTTTCCAAGTTCAATAAAATAAACTTCAAGTTCTCTTATTTTGGTTATTAATATCTTGCAAGAGCATCGGGAGAGCATTGTGAGGTTATCCATTTACTTAGCATTGTGAGGTTATCCATTTACTTAGCAAGTTCTTTAGTTTATAGTTGAACTATCTTGTGCCTAGGGATAGGACAAGGTTAAGTGGCTAAAGAAGAATTCATACACATCGGTGTTCATCCTTTGATTCACGCCGGGATGTATCGTCAAATACGTGATCATCGACAGACTTGGACCTAGGGATAGGCCAAGGCGATTCTGGGATTCTTGCCAAACTTGAAGTACTGAGTTGGTGTGTTTGCTGCCGCGATGACCAACGGACTGCTACCGCGACAGGTGCTGCCGCGACAGGCGCAACGACAAAACTGGAGTTCCTAAGCATTACAATACCTGCACTACTGAGCAATTCAATACCAGCCCATTCTTTCTATCTTGATATTTCTACTCTTTTATTTAAGTCTACTTTATTATACTCGTGACAACTCTCAATTATTCCCTTTACTTTCGTGCAGTGAACTATGGTGAATCTATTAGCCCAATCCCTGTGGAGACGATATCCGATACTTCGTATCACTTTACTACTTGCGTCGTGTACACTTGCACTACCATTTCGATAGACTATTTTACACGCAACAAGTTTTTGGCGCCGTTGCCGGGGATTGGCAACATAACTCTACATTTCTTTTATTGCACTTTTCGTTTTTGTTTTTGTTTTTGTTTTTATTTTTATTTTTCTATTTTTCGTTGGTGTTTTCAACTCTTGCTTTTCACGAGGTTTTCTTGTTTATGCGCAGATCTAAAAAAGGTAAAGATCCTGAGTATCCATTAGATCCGGAAGTTGAACGTTCCTTCAATCTCAAGAAACAACTTCGTCACCTTTTAGCCAGGAACGAGTACCTTGAGGAACAACTAGAGAAGATGGCACATGTTCCGCCCGCTGGTGGTGGTATACCGCCTGTCGGCCACCCGTCTACCGCTGACGAACGACGGTCCTGCCGTGACTACATGTTGAACGATCATGTAGAGCTGGAGACTACAGTGCCAGATATTGATATTGATGCTAGGGAGCATCTCAAAACATTCTAGGAGATCTGTGGTTCGTTTAGACTGTCAGGAGTTAATCCGGAGATACTGAGGCTTTGGTTATTTCCTCATTCATTGAGGGACATAGCTAAAACTTGGTGGAATAAACTGACGTCGGGTTCAATTATAACTTGGGCAGATTTATCTCGTGAATTTTTATCTCGTTTTAATCCTTCGCATTTATCTAAGCGATTACGTAATGAAATTGCTACTTTTCAACAGGAAGATGACGAGCCAATGCACAAGGCCTGGGACAGATTTACTACTCTTCTACGGAACTGCCCAATGCATGGATTCCCCGTTTGGAATCAGGTAACAAAGTTTTATTATGCTGCCAACTTACAAACTCGTATTCGAATTGATTCTGCAGCAAATGGACTATTATTGGATAAAGATCCAGATGAGGCATTGCAAGTTTTGAAAAATCTGGCCATGAATGAGGAGCAGTTTCCGACTACAAGAAGAGGGGGTAAACGGGTTCTTGGTGTCAAGGATTATGAGGCCGACATCACGATGAAATCATAGCTAGCATTCCTTACAAATGCAATGAAAAGGTTATTGAATGACGATGGACAACATGGATTTTCTGTTGAGGAGGTATGTGATATCTGTGAGGGAAATCATAGTCGGGATAAGTGCCCAATACAAGTAGAAGAGGGAAAATATGTTGGAAATTACAAGCCAAATTACAATTCCAACAACTATAATCCCAATTGGAGGAAGGATCCCAAGTTTTCTTGGAGTAATCCTAATAATGCCCTGAATCCTCAAGCACATAATCAGAATCAGGGAGGACCTAGATTGTTGACGCGAACAACTACTGCCGCAACTGCCGCCGCAGCAGCAACAGCAGCAACCAGCTGCCACGTGCAGTATACTGGAACAGACTCTGGCCACCGTTATGTCTCAGATAGGTACTTATATTGAGAATATGAATCAGTTTGTCAAGAAAAATGAGAATTTCATGGATAAAACAGAAATGAGGATGACAAATCATGAAGCTACTTTGAAATCTCTGGAGACACAAATGGGTCAGGTTTCCCAACATATTAAGCCGAGGCAGACTGGAGGATTCCCTAGCAATACTGAAAATGCTAGGCAGCCCACACATGAGCAATGTAAGGAAATTACTACTAGGAGTGGGAAGAAACTACCAGGGCCAGAAAAAGGAAGCTGAAACAGTAAAGGAACATGCCTAGCATAAACCTGCCGAGGAAGCTGTCCCGATAGGTGATAAACAGACTGCTGCCGATGAGCCTGTCACGACAGCAGAAGCGAAAAATGAGAAAATTGATGAACCCAAACCTCCTCAGATTCGTATGCAGTGGGAAGGACGTATTGCTGACTATCGTCCCCCGCCACCTTTTCCTCAACGGATACAGCAAGCTATGCAAGAATCTCAACTTAAAAAGATTTATGATATTTTTAAGCAGGTTCATATTAATATTCCGCTGTTAGATGACGTTAGGGAGATGCCCGGTTATGCTAAATTTCTCAAGGATGTTATGTCGAAAAAATCTAAACTTGGGGAATTTGAAACGGTAAAGATGACAGAAGGTTGCATGAGTATTCTTCATCGATAGCCACCCCAGAAAAAGAAGGATCTGGGGAGCTTCATCATACCTTGCGTAATCGGAAATAAATTTGTGGGTAAGGCACTTTGTGATCTTGGTGCTAGTGTTAACTTAATGCCAAAGTCTGTTTTTTAGAAATTAGGTATTGGAAAGGCGCGGCCCACGACAGTAACTCTGCAGCTGGCAGACCGCTCTTACGTTCATCCAGAAGGAAAAATTGAAGATATTCTGGTAAGAGTGGATAAGTTTATTTTTCCTGCTGACTTTCTTGTTTTAGATTGTGAGGCAGACGAAAACGCACAAGTCATCCTTGGGCGACCCTTCTTAGCCACGGGAAGATCACTGATTGATGTGGAGAAAGGAGAACTCACCATTCGAGTGAATGATCAAAAGATTAAGTTGAATGTTCTCCAAGCGATGAAACATGCTGATATGGACGAGGAATGCAAGGCTATCACTGATGTTACCCTTGATCAACCCTGCATCAGGTCGGGCTGTCACGATATTAAATTTGGTCACTGCCGCAGCAGCCACTTGCAGAACTGTCACGACAGCAACGACGATAGCACCGACGACAACAACTCCTCTGAATCCGATACATCTGATACTGAAGGTCAGGAGGAGGTAAACTGGTTAGGCAATCGTCCAGGTAAGTTATTCGAACCTTTGAATTATACTTCGGATAACCATTTAATCCAAAAGCCACCTACTGTTGAACCACCTGCCTTAAAACTGAAGCCCCTGCCAGGGCAGCTAAAATATGCTTTTCTTGGTTCAAATGATATGTTGCCCGTAATCATCTCTTCTAAGCTGCCGCGGGAACATGAACGGCAGCTAATAGGCATGCTACGGCAGCACAAAAAGGTAATTGGATGGACGATAGCAGACATTCAAGGCATTAGTCCGGTGTTATGCATGCACAAAATCCTTTTAAAGGAAGATCATAAGCCGACTATTGATGCCCAAAGGCGGTTAAACCATGCGATGAAAGAGGTGGTGCGTAAAGAGATAATCAAATAGTTAGATGCTGGTATTATTTACACCATCTCCGATAGCAAATGGGTGAGCCCGGTGCAATGCGTTCCTAAGAAAGGAGGAATGACCGTGATAACCAATGAGAACAATGAGTTAATCCCAACCAGGACTGTGACCGGTTGGAGGGTTTTTATGGACTATCGGAAGCTTAACAAAGCTACCCGAAAGGACCATTTTCCTTTACCCTTTATTGATCAAATGCTTGATAGATTAGTGGGAAAACCTTACTATTGTTTTTTTGATGGTTATTCAGGTTATAATCAAATTACCATCGCACCGGAGGATCAAGAAAAGACAACTTTTACATGCCCCTACGGAACGTATGCTTTTAGGAGAATGCCTTTTGGACTATGCAATGCACCCGCCACCTTCCAAAGGTGCATGATGGCCATATTCTCTGATATAGTAGAGGACTTCCTGGAGATATTTATGGATGATTTTTCTGTCTTTGGAGACGATTTTGAGAGCTGCCTCGACAATCTACAAAAGGTACTTGAAAGATGTGAAAAAGGGAATCTTGTTTTGAATTGGGAAAAATGCCACTTTATGGTGGATGAAGGGATAGTCCTTGGCCATAAGATTAGGCGCCGTGGGATAGAAGTCGACAGGCCTAAGATTGAAGTGATCGAGAAGCTGCTGCCGCCAACCACAGTCAAGGGCATTAGAAGTTTCTTAGGGCATGCTGGTTTTTATCGGAGATTCATTTCAAATTTCTCAAAAATCACTAAGCCCCTATGCCATCTCTTAGAGCAGAACCGACCCTTTGACTTTAATAAAGAATGTACTGAAGCATTCAAGGTTATGAAGGAAAAACTAGTAACATCCCCAATAGTACAGCAACCGGACTAGACACAGCCATTTGAGATTATGTGCGATGCTAGTGACTATGCTGTCGGGGCAGCACTTGGGCAGCGCACAGATAAGCTGTTTCACGTCATATATTATGCCAGCAAGACATTGAATGACACACAAGTGAACTACACCACCAAAGAAAAGGAGTTATTAGCTGTGGTGTTCTCCATTGACAAGTTTCGTTCTTACATACTTGGACCGAAGGTAATAGTGCACACAGACCATTCTGCCCTGAAATATCTGTTCGCAAAAAAGGATGCAAAGCCTCGATTGTTACGGTGGATCCTGCTATTGCAAGAGTTCGACCTTGAAATCATGGACAAAAAAGGGACAGAAAATCAGGTGGCAGATCACTTGTCAAGGTTGGAGAAGGGTCAGAGTCTACCAATAGATGAGATAAATATACTGGAGACCTTCCCATATGAGCAGCTCTTTGCTTCCGCAATCGCTGCCGCAACAATCATGGCGGCAGGTAAGTCTTCTGAACTCCCCTGGTATGCTGATTTCGTTAATTTTATAGTTAGCGGAATACTTCCTTCTGATCTTAATATTCAAGCCAGGAAGAGGTTCCAAAATGATGTTAAGCATTATTATTGGGACGAACCCCTTTTTTTCAAACTATGTGCAAATCAGGTTATAAGGAGGTGTGTACCACAAGAAGAGCAAGAAAACATTCTCCATCACTTCCATGCTTCACATTATGCAAGTCACTTAGGAGGCAACAAAACTGCTGCCATGGTGCTGCAGTCAGGGTTCTACTAGCCGACACTGTATAAATATGCACAGGACATTTACAAGAACTGTGACAGGTGCCAGCGGACAGTTAACATCTCGAGGAGAAACGAGATGCCACTGCAGAACATTCTACAAGTCGATATCTTCGACGTTTGGGGGATTGATTTCATGGGACCTTTTCCATCTTCATGTGGAAATCTATACATCCTCCTAGCATTGGATTATGTCTCTAAGTGGGTTGAAGCTATCGCCACTCAAAAGAATGATGCCAAGACAGTCCAAAAGTTTCTACACAAAAACATTTTTTCTAGATTTGGCATCCCTAAGGCGATTATCAGTGATGAAGGGAGACATTTTGACAATAGGGTTATTGCTACCGCCTTGAAGAAATATGGTGTCAAGCATAGGATCACGACAGCATACCACCCACAGACCAATGGACAAGCTGAGATATCCAATAGGGAAGTTAAGAAAATTCTTGAGAAGATGGTTAAACCAACTAGGAAAGATTGGTCTTTACTCCTTAATGATGCATTATGGGCATATAGGATAGCTTTCAAAACTCCATTGGGCATGTCTCCATTCCGATTGATTTATGGAAAAACCTGTCATCTGCCTGTCGAGATAGAGCACAAAGCATATTGGGCAATCAAGGCAGTGAATATAGACTTGGACAAGGCAGGTCAGAAAAGGCTATTAGATCTGAACGAGATTGAAGAAATATGGACAATGGCCTACGACAATGCAAGAATTTACAAGGAGAAGACTAAGAAGTGGCATGACAGGAAGTTGTTGCCACGACAGTTCTGCCCAGGGCAGCTTGTATTGTTGTTCAACTCTAGACTGAAACTCTTCCCAGGAAAGCTAAAATCTAGATGGTCTGGCCCGTTCCAAGTGGTACAAGTTTTTCCCCATGGTGCCATCACAATCTGATCATTAAAAGACGGACACCAATTCAAAGTCAATGGACAGCGCCTCAAGCATTATCAGGGGACTGAAGCCCCAGGAATACAGTAAGTGGTACCTTAGGAGATGCCCCACAAGGCACCCCTATTTTAACCTAAATTTTATTTCTATTTATTTTTATTATTTATTATTTATTAGGAAATAAGGTTTATTTTATTCGAATAATGTTTTTATATTTTCTGTTTTTAGGAAATAAAGGAGTCAAGAAGAAAAGGAGAAGTGACCCAAGCCCACCATCCATCCATCAGCCCAACATAGCCCATTATCGAAGCATGTCGTTCCAGCTGCCGCCGCAGACACGGATAAGACAGGTTGTCAACAGACTGTCACGGCAGATGCAGAAACGTGTGACAGACGCGTAACAGACGCATAAATGCGTGTCAGATGCGTCAGACACGCCAAAGCTCAACAGTCGCCCCGTTATTCACGCCTGCCGTTACAGCATTAAACGGGCAGCAACTCTACCTCTATAAAACCCTGTTTCATTTTCATTTTCCTCACTTCTGCTTACTCTTACTTGATCTCCCCTCTCGTTTTTCTTTGTTTTCTTTAGTTTCGATAACCCTTGCAACTAACATGTCTTCCAGACGTACCACCGCAGTGCTACTTCAACCTCTTCACCGGCAGCACCCACCCCGCAGTCCTTCGCAACTAAGGAACTATGGGAAGAAATAGGCTTTATCTACATTCGAAAGGCAGAGAACATGGGGCTCAAACCATTTATCGCAAGGGCGATAAAGGCTCTGCTATGGGAGCAATTTGCAGAACAACCAGCTGAAATGAATGAAACGCTGGTGAGGGAATTCTACGCTGCCATCAGCAGCAGGACGGAAACAACAGTAACTGTCCGAGGGACAGAAGTGCCATTCACAGCAGAACGCATCAATAATATGTATGGCCTCTATTTCGGTCCCAACGACGATGCTCACCAGCAGTTTTTGGACACCCTCGACACCGCTGCCTTCAATGTTGTCATGACTGAAGTGACAGAAGATGGAACGGAATGGAATACGAGCAAGAAAAATCCCAACACCATCAGAAGGGGGCAGATGCTTCCAGAAGCCAAGTTTTGGAACGCTTTCATCAAGAAGCGCACTCTGCCGTCCTCCCATCACACGACAGTGGACCAGCAGAGGCTAGCCCTTATCCATTCTATCATGAACAAACGACCCATCAACGTGGGACGCTACATGAGGGAGAGCGTCTTGGACTGCACCAACAGATCAACCGCCCTCCTCTGCCTACCATTCATGATCACATCTCCCTTCCGCTACACTGTCGTACCAGATCCCACCACCGATAAACTAGTAAAGGGACGGGGTTGGACCGATAAGAACATTACCAGCCTCATGGAGCTGACAGTCGCAACCACCTCTCCTCCTTCAACCCGGCTGTCGCCCCAGTAGAATCATCCGAGGAACCTGCCCCTGAACCTGCCGCAGCAGCTGCTCCGACAGACCAATCTGCTCAGATCCTTGCTTCCATACAGCAGGTGAAAGACAGACAGATGGGGCTGATGACATTCATCCGGGATTTCGCCAACTCCACGGAAAATTTTATTACAAATACTTTAAATTATCCTGATGTTGTCTTCCCCACCTTCCCTGCCCATTATTTCACAATCACCACACCTACCCACACACCTACACCTTCTGCATCCCCACACACACATTCTGCTGCTTCCAACCCATCACCTGCCCCGACGGTAGTTGGCAGTCCTCCGACTGACACATCTGCTCGAGGAACAAAACGACAGCCCTCGAATGACCTCGATGCCTTTGTTGCTGGTTTCTCCTCTTCCTCCGTCTGGGCCGACAGCGAGGCAGAACCTCCTATTCGGAGGAATTTGGAGAAGGAATTCACGCCTGTCAAGAGGCTGAAAAAGATGGCCGACTGAAAGCTAATGCCAAAGGCCAGCACCACCACCACCACCACCAGCACTTGGGACAGCAGCAGCAGCTCTGATATCCAAGTCGTGGAGCAACCTGCCCAGCCTGCCCCACAACCCAGAATCCGCCGCCAAATCCGTGTCAGCAGCAGCAGTGAAGACAACGCTTAAATTTAAGTCTTTTATTTTCTTCTTATTGCTGCCTGCCTTATCTATATTTTGTGATGTACTACCTTCATTTTTTCTGTCATTTGCATTGAGGGCAATGAAACCCTCGAGTTTGGGGGTGGCAACCCTCCATCTTAATGGTGTCTTAGTACATCTTATTTATTTGATGTGTCTTATTTATTTTTCTCTTAAAAAACAGAAAAAAGACTAAAAACTGTTGGCTTAAAACTGTGAATTGAACTTACCTTCCATGACAGCTCTGCCGTGGCAGCATCTTTAGGACAGTTTAAGGAGAAGTTTAGAGCCTTTCTATAGTTCTGAAAAACTTAAACACCATTGTGACTGTTATACTGCTTAGATTCTTTTAGCCAAACTAGAATAGGAAGCTTGGTACTTGAATAGCCCCTAGAGGTGCCTAACACTGGCTCTAGGAAAGAAGTTTAGCAAAAGAAACTCAAAAACCTAGAGGTGCCCGAAACCGGCTCTAGGAAGCTAACTAGAGGTGCCTAAAACTGGCTCTAGTAAAACTTAGCTTGAAAATAGAAGAAAAGAAGCATGAAAATGTGTCTTCAAAAATAAACTTTGGCATAAAAATTCGAGTTAAAAAGTTGAGTATTCTAGTGAAACTAAGAGAGTCTTAGCATATAACTGTTCACAAGCATGCACACACTGCACGAGAACTATAGTGAGATTCCGGATAGATCCTAAATTATTCGACAGGTTGCTGCCGTCACAGAGGATGAACGACGGGTAAGGGAAAGTTCACTATTGAAAGCCAAAACAAAAATATTCAATTTTCTTATAGGTCTTAATTGCTTGAGGGCAAGCAAAAACTTGAGTTTGGGGGTGTGTTGAGTGTGTAACAGTTCTATTATTTACACCCTTTTTAACCCATATTTCTGCTGCATTCAAGCATCATTTCATTATATTTAGGTTAGTTTACAGCAAAACATCACAAATATATTAAAGGCACAGATTCTACTGAAAGATGGCTGATTTTGCAAGTTGCCGATATAGTAGACGGAGAAGGCAGGCGCAGGGTAGATAAGAAGAAAAGCTGAACTGAACAAGTAGACGAAGAGGACGATGCTGCCATGGTGCTGCCGTGACAGCAGAGGACGACAGCAAGTTAGTGGAGGAAAAGTAAAGTGGACCTCGATAAATAGAGAAAATGCTGCTCGTCTGTCGTGTGAAAGCCAAATATTTTTCCGAGCCCCGGATCAAAAGATATGGCAAGCCCAAAGCTCAAGGAGGGAAAATCTCAAGAAACAAGGAGGACGACTGAAAAGTAGGATCCTTGAAGATAAAGTCTTTATTAGAATCATACTTTTAATTAAAGTTGTAATCCTTGTTAACTTAGAATATTTGAGCCCAAAGCTTATATAAGGGCATGTATTTTAACCTAGGGCATATAACATACCCCATAACCGACAACCAAAAACCCTCCGCCGTTTACCCGTCGTCGATATGTTCTAAAAACCCCTAGGGCCACGAGTTGATTTGTAAAGTAGTTGCAAGGGTTGTTTTGTTATAGGATTTTCCAAGTTCAATAAAATAAACTTCAAGTTCTCTTATTTTGGTTATCAATATCTTGCAAGAGCATCAGGAGAGCATTGTGAGGTTATCCATTTACCTAGCATCGGGAGAGTTAAGTATACGAAAGAAATAAGAGCAAGTTCTCTAGTTTATAGTTGAACTATCTTGTGCCTAGGGATAGAGCAATGTTAAGTGGCTAAAGAAGAATTCATACACATCGGTGTTCACCCTTCGATTCACGCCGGGAGGTATCGTCAAAGACGTGATCATCGACAGACTTGGACCTAGGGATAGGCCAAGGCGATTCTGGGATTCTTGCCAAACTTGAAGTACTGAGTTGGTGTGTTTGCTGCCGCGACGACAAACGGACTGCTGCCGCGACAGGTGCTACCGCGACAGGCGCAACGACAGAACTGGAGTTCCTAAGCATTACAATACCTGCACTACTGAGCAATTCAATACCAGCCCATTCTCTCTATCTTGATATTTCTACTCTTTTATTTAAGTCTACTTTATTATTCTCGTGACAACTCTCAATTATTCCCTTTACTTTCGTGCAGTGAAATAAGGTGAAGCTATTAGCCCAATCCCTATGGAGACGATATCCGATACTTCGTATCACTTTACTACTTGCATCGTGTACACTTGCACTACCATTGCGATAGACTATTTTACACGCAACAGAAAGGAATAAGTGCGAGTTCTCTAGTTTATAGTTGAACTATCTCGGACCTAGGGATAGGACGAGGTTAAGTGGCTAAAGAAGAATTCAACAACATCGGTGTTCATCCTTCGATTCATGCCGTGAGGTATCATCAAAGACGTGTTCATCGATAGACTTGGACCTAAAGATAGGCCAAGGCACATCAAGGATTCTTGCCAAATTTGAAGTACAAAGTTGAGTGTTTGCTGCTGCGACAAGCAACAGAATGCCGCCACGACGGGGACGACGACAGAACTGATTCTTCTAAACTTAGCAATACCTACACTACTGAGCAATTCAATACCGGCCTATTCTCTTTATCTTGATTACTTTACTTCTATTTGTTTAGTATTCTTTATTATTCTAGTGACAATCATCTTAAATATTCTTTTTTACTTCCGTGCAGTAATTCAAGGTGAAGCTATTAGCACAGTCCCTATGGAGATGATATCCGATACTTCAGTATCACTTTACTACTTGCGTCGTGTACACTTGCACTACAATTGTGATAGACACTTTTACACGTAACATGTTTTTGGCGTCGTTGTCGGGGACTGGCAACATAACTCTACCTTTTCTTTTACTGCACTTTTCTTTTTATTTTTATTTTTCTGTTTTAATTTGGTTTGTTCAACTTTTGCTTTTCAGAAGGTTTCTTGTTTATGCTCAGATCGAGACGAGGAGAAGAACAAGAGTGTCCGTTAGATCATGAAATCGAACGTTCGTTCAATCTTAGGAACCGACTTCGTCACGTACTAGCCAGGAACGAATACCTTGAAGAACAGTTAGAGACGATGAACAACCAATGGAACCCCCAGGGTAATAACCCTCATGTCGGAGATGGCGAGATTATACCTCCTGTCGGCAACCCGCCTGCCGCTGCCGCACGAAGGTCCTGTCGAGACTACATGCTGAATGATCATGTAGAACTAGAAACCATGCTACCGGATATAGATGTTGACAACTTCGAGCTGAAACCTGTTATGTTTAGCATGATCAACAATGCCGGTCAATTTAGTTGTGCTGCTACAGAGGATGCTAGGGAGCATCTGAAAACGTTCCAGGAAATATGTGGTTCGTTTAGACTACCAGGAGTTAATCCGGAGATACTGAGGCTTCGGTTATTTCCCCATTCATTGAGGGACAGAACAACGACTTGGTGGAATAAACTTACGCCGGGTTCAATTATAACTTGGGCAGATTTGTCTCGTGAATTTTTATCTCGTTTTAATCCTTCACAATTATCTGAGCGATTACGTAAAGAAATTGCTACTTTTCAACAGGAAGATGACGAGCCAATCCACGAGGCCTGGGACAGATTTACCACTCTTCTACGGAACTGCCCAATGCATTGATTCCCCGTCTGGAATCAGGTAACCAAGTTTGATAATGCTACCAATTTACAAACTCGTATTCGAATTGATTCAGCAGCAAACGGATTACTACTGGACAAACACCCAGATGAGGCAATGCAAGTATTGAAAAATCTGGCTAAGAATAAGGACCAGTTTCCGACAGCAAGAAGAGGGGGTAAACGGGTCTTAGCTGTTAAGAATTATGAGGCCGACAACACGATGAAATCACATGTGGCATACCTCACTAAGGCAATGAAAAAGCTTTTGAATGATGATTCACAGCCGGTATTTGCTGTCAAAGAGGTATGTGAAATTTATGAAGGAAATCACAGTTAGGATGAATGTCCTTTACAATTAGAAGAGGGAAAGTATGTTGGAATTTACAATAAGAAGAATTACAACTCCAACAACTACAATCCCAGCTGGAGAAAGGATTCCAAGTTTTCTTTGAGCAATCCTAATAATGCCCTGAATCCTCAACCACACAATAATCAGAATCAGGGAGGACCTAGATTGCTGACTCGACAGCAACTGCAGCCCCAGCAGCAGCAGCAATAGCCACCAACTGCCACAAACAGTATACTGGAACAGACTCTGGCCATGTTTATGTCTCAAACATGAACTTACATTGAGAACATGAATCAATTTGTCAAGAAGACAGAGACATTCATGGATTAAACAGAGATGCAGATGACAAATCATGAAGCTACTATGAAATCTTTGGAGACACAGATGGGTCAGGTTTCCCAGCATATCAACCCAAGGTAGACTGGCGGATTTCCTAGCAATACTGAAAATGCTAGGCAGCCCACACATGAGCAGTGTAAAGCCATTACTACTAGGAGTGGGAAGAAACTACCAAGGCCAGAGAAGGAAGCTGAAATTGTGAAGAAACTAGCCTTGGACATACCTGCCGAGGAAGCTGCCCCGACAGGTAACAAACAACCTACTGCCGATGAGCCTATCACGACAGCAGAAGCGACAGAGGAGAAAGATGATGAACCCAAACCTCCTCAGATTCGTATGCAGTGGGAAGGACGTATTGCTGATTATCGTCCTCCACCTCCTTTTCCTCAACGGTTACAGAAATTGAAGCAAGAATCACAACTTAAAAAGATTTATGATATTTTTAAGTAGGTTCACATCAACATTCCACTATTAGATGTCGTTAGGGAGATGCCCGGTTATGCCAAATTTCTCAAGGATGCCATGTCGAAGAAATCTAGACTTGGGGAATTTGAAACGGTTAAGATGATAGAAGGATGCATGAGTATTCTGCACAAGCATCCACCCAGAAAAAGAAGGATCTGGGGAGCTTCATCATATCTTGTGTAATCAGAGATAAATATGTGGGTAAGACACTTTGTGATCTTGGTGCTAGTATAAATTTAATGCCAAAATCTGTTTTTCAGGAATTATGTATTGGAAAAGCCCGACCCACAACATTAATTCTGCAGCTGGCAGACCGCTCTTACGTTCACCCGGAAGGAAAAATCGAAGATATTCTGGTAAGAGTGGATAAGTTTATTTTTTGTGCTGACTTTCTTGTTTTAGATTGTGAAGCAGATGAAAACGCACCAATCATCCTGGGGCGACCATTCTTAGCAACGGGAAGATCACTGATTGATGTGGAAAAAGAAGAACTCATCATGAGAGTGAACGATCAAGAAATAAAGTAGAATGTTCTCCAAGCTATGAAGCACGCTGATGCAGAAGAAGAATGCAAGGTTATCACTGAAGTTACCCTTGACCAACACTGCATCAGGTCGGGCTGTCACGACATAAAAATTAGTCACTGCCTCAATAGCCACTTACAAGACTGTCACGACAGCACCGACGACAGCAACTCCTCAGAATCTGATACATCTGATACTAAAGACCAGGAGGAGGTAAACTGGATAGGCAGTCGTCCAGGTAAGTTATTCGAGCCTTTAAATTATACCTTGAATAACCATGCAATCCAAAAGCCATCAACTGTTGAGCCCCATGTTTTAGATCTGAAGCCCTTGCCAGTGCAGCTAAAATATGCTTTTCTTGATTTAAATGATACGTTGCCCGTAATCATCTCTTCCAAGTTGATGCAGGAACATGAACAACATTTAATAAGGATGCTGCAGCAGCACAAAAAGGCTATTGGATGGACGATAGCTAATATTCAAGGCATTAGTCCCGCATTATGTATGCATAAAATCCTCGAGGATGATCATAAGCCGACTATAGATGCTCAAAGGCGTCTGAACCATGCGATGAAAGAGGTGGTGCGAAAGGAGATAATCAAATGGCTAGATGCTGGAATAATCTACGCCATCTCGGACAGCAAATGGGTGAGCCCGGTGCAATGTGTTCCCAAGAAAGGAGGAATGACCGTGGTGACCAACGAAAACAATGAGCTAATCCCAACCAAGACTGTGACCGGTTGGAGGATTTGTATGGACTATCGGAAGCTCAACAAAGCTACCCGAAAGGACCACTTTCCTTTACCCTTTATTGATCAAATGCTTGATAGACTAGCGGGTAAACCTTACTATTGTTTTCTTGATGGTTATTTAGGTTACAATCAAATAGCTATCGCACCGAAAGATCAAGAAAAGACGACATTCGCATGCCCCTATGAAACATATGCTTTTAGGAGAATGTCATTTGGACTATACAATGCACCATCCACATTCACGGGCTCTTAAATGCACCCAACGACTCTTTCTATTTTAGTCTGTTTCGAAACAGGTACCCCGCGTTCCGAAATGGGTTGTTGCAGACTGCATTTATGGAGGTGAGATAACATCCCCAACGACTCTATTGATGAATGCAACAACCACAACGGCTAGAAATCAATAAGAAGGTATAAAAGGGACCTCTAAAAGCTCCAGCAACAACTATTGATCCAAAAGCAAATATCCATACATCAAATCAAAGCATTTGTGCTAAAATCCCATATTGTCTAGAAACCCCAATTGTAATTTTCATTCTTATCTTTTTCAATTGGGTTGTGTGCTTGTAATTGGGATACAAATTGTATTGAGAGATACTATCTTAGCCATCAAATTCTTTGTTACCTTTTTGTGAGGATTGGGTTAAATTTTGGGTAGAATATTTAACCGAAAATTGTAAGGGTTGCCTCCTTAGCCTAGAAAAGGGGAAGAGCAATTAGTGGAATTGTTCCAAATCCTTAGTGAAGCTAAGGTAGTGGATGTAGAGTTCATTTGGAACTTGAACCACTCTAAAATTCCTTCTCAATCTTTTTAATTTGCAATTTCCACCACACAAACTTTAAAAATCCAATTCACCTCCCTCTTGGTTCATATCGATCTTTCGATCCACTCAACAATTGGTATCAGAGTCTTCCTCTTTGAGGATTAACAACCACAAGAGGAGTTCCTCGGAAGAGTGTGATCATCAAATATCAAGAGATGGCTTCAACCTCCGGTTCGGGCATGTATGAGTCTCAATCCACTACAAAGCCTCCCTTCTTCAATTGTGATAACTATTCTTTTTGAAAGAATAGAATGCGTCTCTTCATCAAGTCCAATGACTACTTAGTGTGGGATGTCATTGAAGATGACCCTTACATTCCATTGAAGCATGATGGTGAAGGCAAGATGGTCTTGGAGAAAAAAGGTGGAGATGAGTGAAGAAGAAAGGAAAAAGATTCAAGTAAATGACAAAGCTCTCCACATGCTCTTTTTGTTCATTTGGTCTGGACATCTATTCTAAAGTGTCATCCATTGAGAGTGCAAAAAAAGTGTGGGACACTCTTGAGACTACCTATGAGGGAACCAACGATGTCAAAGAAACTAAGATTGGAATTCTCAATCTTAGTTATGAGAATTTCAAGTTGGAGCTCGATGAGACGGTGTCCAAGATGTTTGATCGGTTCTCCACTATAGTCAATGGGCTTAAAGGTTTTGGAGAGATCATACCGGAAGACAAGCTTGTCCGGAAGCTACTCTATTCACTTCCCGAATCTTGGGATGGGAAGAGAACCGCCATCATTGAAGCTAAAAATTTGAAGACTTTAAAGCTTGATGAGCTTGTGGGTTCTCTCCTTACTCATGAGATTATGAAGCAAAGAAGTGAAGAAGAGAAGAAGAAAGAAGAGAAAAGAGTAGAAAAGCTAGAGGTTGAGAAGAAGAGGAAGAAGGAGATGGGAATAGCTCTCAAAGCTTCACTACATGAAGAGAGCTCTTCTAGTGAGGAGGATGAACTAGAAGAATTGGCTATGATACCCAAACGATTCTCACATTTTATGAGGTCCGACCGGGGAAGAAAAATCCAAAGAAAGATGGACTTCAAAAGCAAGAACAAAGAAGAAGCAAGGGATCAAATCATTTGCTTTGAGTGCAAACAACTCGGCCACATACGTTCGGAGTGCCCTCAACTCAAGAAGAAGGGCTTTGAGAAGAAGAAGCTCAAAGCCAAGCATGCTACTTGGAGTGATGAGGAGTCATCGAAGGATGACAAACAAGAAGTGGCTAACCTTTGCCTCATGGCACATGAGGAAGATTCCTCCATGGTAACCTCTAACTCATCAACTTTAGATTTTACATATGATGAATTGAATGATGCATATGATGAGTTACAAGAGGTCTATGATGAATTAGTTGAGAAATATAAAGAGTCGATCATTAGGAACAAGAAAATTATTTTGGAACTAAATGAGAAAAATGACTCACTCTCTCAAGCTAATTCAAAATTTGAGAAAAAGATATTAGGGTTAAAAGATGAACTAAAATTCTTTCAAGATGAAAATGTTGACCTTAATAATCTTTTGTCTCAATGTAATAGTGAACACCAAAAGGTGTTGGATGAGCTAAATGAGCTCCAAAAGTCTTTTAAAAATGTTGGTAGTGTCAAGCATGAAATAGGTGAATCTTCAAGAACAAACCAACCTAAGAAAAAGACTAACTACTACAAACAAGGTAGCTTTCCTAGACATAATAGAGCTAAAAGAATTAGAAGTGTATGGGTTCCTAAGGAACTTGTAAAATCTAATAATATTATTGCTATGTCATCTTGGATTCCTAAGGGAACCAAGGTTTTGGGAGCTAACACTCATGGACCCAAAATGATTTGCGTACCAAAAACAAAAGCTTAATATCTTTGTTTGTAGGGGGAGCATTGCTACAAGGCCAAAGCACAAAGTCAAAACTCATGGTACCTTGATAGTGGATGCTCAAGGCATATGACCGGAGACAAGAGTAGATTCATGGATCTAAAGCCAAAAAGTGGATGAGTAGTGACATTTAGTGACAACTCCAAAGGCCACATTAAAGGTATTGGCTCCATAGGTAATCACTCTACTATTCTCATTAAAAATGTCTTGTATGTCGATGGTCTTAAACACAACTTATTGAGCATAAGTCAATTGTGTGATAAAGGATTTAATGTTTTATTTGATAATAATGGATGCAAAATTGTAGACATTAAATCTAATAATATTATGCTCATAGGTCATCGCATAGTGAACATATACATGGTGCATCTAGATGACATTCATACATCTCATGCATGCTTAGTTGCACAAAATGAAAATGATGCATGGTTGTGGCATAGGAAACTAGGACATGCTAACATAAGTGTTTTAGAAAAACTAGTCTCTCTTAATCTAGTTAGAGGTTTACCCAAGATAAAATTTTCAAATGATAAAATTTGTGATACATGCTCTAAGGGTAAACAACATAAGTCTTCCTTTAAATCCATTAATGATGTTTCTACTAGTAGATGTTTACAACTTATCCATATGGATTTATTTGGGCCAATTAGGACTATGAGCTTTGGTGGTAAGTCTTATGCTTTTGTACTTGTTGATGATTTTTCTAGATTTACTTGGGTTCTATTTTTAAGTACTAAAGATGAGGCTTTGGAAAAATTCATCACATTTTCAAAACTAACCCAAAAGGACCTTGAACTTAAAATTTCACATATTAGAAGTGATCATGGAACCGAATTTCAAAATTTAGGGTTTGAAATTTTTTTGAATGAAAATGGTATTAGCCATAATTTTTCGGCTCCTCGAACTCCTCAACAAAATGGGGGTAGTTGAGAGGAAAAATAGAACTTTGCAAGAAATGGCTAGAACTATGCTTTGTGAAAACAATTTACCTAAATATTTTTTGGCGGAAGCCACAAACACCGCTTGCTATATTGTAAATCGAGTAATGATTAGACCAATTTTAAAGAAAACACCTTATGAGATTTTAAAATCTAAAAAGCCTAACATTAGCTATTTTCACCCTTTTGGTTGCAAGTGTTTTGTTTTAAATAATGGAAAAGATAACTTAGGTAAATTTGATGCAAAAAGTGATGAAGCTATTTTCATAGGTTACTCTTTAACCTCTAACGCCTATCGAGTATTTAACAAAATAACTTTAGTAGTAGAAGAATCTATTCATGTTGTATTCGATGATAACCTCCTTCCAAGGAAGGATTCTTGTGATGATGATGATGTAGGAATTATAAATGCCTTTGATGGAGGACAAACTTCAAAGGAGGATGAGATTCCAACAAAAGAAGAGGACACACAAGATCCACCTCTTGAAGCCTTGAAGGACTTGGCTCTTGAGGAAAAGGAAGTGCGCTACCCAAGGGAGTTCAACTATGTCAAAGATGGTGAAATCTTGGGAGATCCATCCAAGAGGGTAACCACTCGATCTTCTCTTAGATTAATGAATCATGTTGCATTTATCTTATGCATAGAGCCTAAGAATATTAAAGAAGCATTGAAAGATGACTTTTGGATTATGACTATTCAAGAAGAGTTAAATCAATTTGAGAGAAGTAACGTTTGGACATTAGTTGATAGGCTTAGTAATCAATCTACCATAGGAACTAAATAGGTCTTTAGGAACAAGCTAGATGAGACTGGTAACATTGTAAGAAATAAAGCTAGACTAGTAGCACAAGGTTACACTCAAGAGGAGGGAATACATTTTGATGAAACATATGCACCCGTAGCTAGAATGGAAGTCATTAGGATGTTGCTTGCATATGCATGTTATCATAATTTCAAGCGTTATCAAATGGATGTTAAAAGCGCATTTTTAAATGGTTTTATAAATGAAGAAGTGTATGTGGAACAACCACCGGGTTTTGAAGACTCAAAATTTCCAAATCATGTTTTCAAACTCACCAAAGCTCTTTATGGTTTAAAACAGGCTCCTAGAGCTTGGTATGAAAGACTTTCAAACTTTTTAATTGAAAAAGGATTTGAAAAAGGTAAGGTGGACACTACACTTTTTATAAAAATGTATAAAAATGACATCTTAGTAGTTCAAATTTATGTTGATGATATTATTTTTGGTTCTACTAATGGATGTCATTATCAAGAGTTTGCTAAGTTAATGCAAGGTGAATTCGAGATGAGCATGATGGGGGAGCTCTCATTCTTTTTAGGACTCCAAATCAAGCAAAAGAAGGATGACACCTTTATCAATCAAGCAAAGTACATAAAGAATATGCTTAAGAAGTTTGGCTTGGAGAATGCAAAGCCTCAAGCCACACCTATGAGCTCATCTACAAAGCTTGACAAAGATGAAGGAGGTAAGTGTGTTGACTCTAAGGTTTACCGTTCTATGATTGGATCATTGCTTTACCTTACCGCAAGTAGACCAGATATCTTGTTTAGTGTTTGCTTGTGTGCTAGGTTTCAAGATAGTCCTAGAGAGTCTCACCTTATAGTCGTTAAGAGAATCTTTAGGTACCTTAGAGATACTCCTTGTTTAGGTCTTTGGTACCCTAGAGACTCTACCTTCAACCTTCATGCATATTCAGATGCGGATTATGGGGGTTGCAAAATCGATAGGAAAAGTACTTCGGGAACTTGTCAATTCCTAGGTAGTATGCTCATATCTTGGTTCTCTAAGAAACAAACTAGTGTAGCCTTATCTACCACCGAAGCCGAGTACATATCCTTAGGGAGTTGTTGTGCTCAAGTCCTTTGGATGAAACAACAACTCTTAGATTATGGAATTAAAGTTGAAACCATACCTCTAAAATGTGACAACACTAGTGCAATTTGTCTAACAAAAAATCCCATCCAACACTCTAGAACCAAACACATAGAAATAAGGCATCATTTCATTAGAGATCATGTCCTTAAAGAAGACGTGGTTATAGAGTATGTAGACACCTTAAATCAATTAGCGGACATATTTACAAAACCTTTAGACAAAGAGCGTTTTTGGTCCCTTAGGAGAGAGTTAGGTCTAGCTAGCCTATCTTGACCTTTTAGGACCTCTGTTGTGCTTAAAATTGCTTGATCTTGTGAAATGCCATGTTTTTGTGTTTAGACTCCTAATTTCATCCATGCTTATAGCTAGGGGGAGTATGTTTATGTTTGCATATGTTTTGCCTGCTCATTCATGTCATTTATGCATGTTAGACCTAAGAAAAAATCATTTTTCTGCACTTTTAGAGCCTCATCTGCACTTCCAGGCCCAAGTGTATCGAAACGGGTGAACCTATTTCGATACGGATGCCTTAAATTCATGTCTGAGAGAAGGGTGTTTCGAAACGCCTCCAAAGGGTTTCGAAACGTTTTTGTTACTACCAAGGGGTGTATCGAAACATGTTTCGATACGGGTCTACGGGGCTTTGATACGGTCAACACCGTATCGAAACGATCAGCTGAAAGTCTCAAACGGTCAAACCCTCGTGCTTGCGTTTCGTAACGGTCCAGACCGTTCCGAAACGGTTTCGCGGATAGCTTTATTTAGGGTTTTTAATGTTAAAATTCACTTTTACATCAAACTCTTCAAAACCCTAAAAACCCTAAACTGACTTTCTCTCTATAAAAACCTTCTAAACCTCTTTGTTTTTCACCAAATCTTGAGGGGTTTTTCTCTAAAACTCAAGTCTAAGCAAGTTTCATCAACATTGTGCAAGGATTTTTCTCCATTCATCCAAATTCCCAAACTAAGGTATTTTTTCCTTTTTTCTTTTTCTTTCAATTTATGTTCGAATCTTTGGTTAGAAAATTTTATTTTTGTATGAATTCTATGTTTTCATGTTTGGGTTTTCCATATCTTGTAAAAAAAATTCAAAATCTTAAATTTTTTTATTCGAATATAAAATTTTTCAGTCGTATTTTCTTTTACTATTTTTTTTCTTTTTTTTTAATTTTTTTTAAAACCTAAGTGGAATTTATTATTGGATTGAATTTAAAAATCTATGCATACACTTAATTTTTAAAACATGCTTGCTTAATGTTTTTAGGATGTCGGATCAAGCTAACAAAAAGTGTAAGTCCATTCAAACTGGTGAGTCGAGCATGTGCCCGAATCTAGCTCTGCTCTTTCAGAAATCCCTTCGAACTACCGAGATGCGAGCTCGTTTCACATATGTCGAGGATTTCGAAGTTCGTCGTGAACGTGTCATTGATCTCGATTTCCTCAACTTCAAGCGATTCCTATTTCGTTACCTCGAGCGTTTGAGTATTCCTTTTCCCGGATATTCGCTACAAACATATGGTACTCATCTTTTAATCTAATGCTCGTCTTATTAATGATGAAACCAAGACCGAGGTTGTAGGGATTGAATCTTTCATGTTAGGGAAAAAGTTTACTGTTGATGTTGCTCTCTTGGAGTCCACCTTTTCCCTTAAGAATATAGGAATTGAGGATGAACGTCACTTTGGTACTAACACCGATCCGGCACTTACTTTGGATGCGCACGATCGTTTTCTTCACTTGATGGTATCATGGTTCCTTCGCCCTTTCGGAGGTAAATACTCTCATATCCGTCAAGTTGATCACTCTTGGCTTGAATGTTTTCCTCGTGGTGAGCGCCCTAATGTTGCTAAGATCTTTTTTGCCGAGATGGTCAATAATGTTAAGCTTATTGACACCAATTAGTTGAAATCTTTTACATATGGCACGATATTAAGCCACATCATTAGCACCATTGGTCACGATTTCACCTACGACTCCCCGGAACCTCGCAAGTGCAAGATTGGTGAGTCCTCTCTTCGCAAGTCCGGATTTCGATATGTGAATGATGTTTGGGAACGTGTTGATAGAGAAGCTCATCTTCCTCCTGTTACACCTCCACCGCAAGTTAAAGTTGGAAACAATGAAGCTCTTACGGCTCTCATTACCGAGCGGTTCAATGCCTTGGATACTCGCATAGCTTCGGGTTTTGGTGCCATCGACACTCGCTTGCAAAATGTCGAGGATTGCCTCCTATCTCTTGAGACTTCCCACTCGAACTTGGATTTGTCCTTCGCTACTCTTTATGGCCAATGGACGAAGTTTCACCATTCTCAAGTCAAGAGCGATGATGAGACTTTCGATGATGCTGATGGTGGTGACGAGGCCTAGGACTTTCATATCATATCATATCATATTATTTATGCATTTTAGGTTTAAGATTGCATCTTTATGTTTCATTATGTTTTAGGAACCTATTCTTTTGATCTTTTGTTTGGGATTATATTTTGAACTTAATGATGATTTATGTTTTGGATATTTTAATTTTATGAATTTATATTATTGTTGCTTATTAGTTAATGCTTATTGGTACTAATCCTTTGTCTTCTCTATGAGCCTTATTTATTCTTTTTGATCTAACAAAAAGGAGGAGAAGTAATTTAAGAGCCAAAAACAAAAAATCGTTTTAAATGATTAAAGTGTTTTTATGTTTTAAAACTTGAATTTCAAAGTTAAACATTTTTAAAACTTTAAAAATCTATCTTAAATTAAGGGGGAGTTAGAATATGTTAAAAGTTTTCAAAACTCTTAAAAATTCTAACTTTGGTTTTGTTATATCAAAAAGGGGGAGATTGTGAAACCAATATTTTAATTTTGATATAACTAAAAACCTAAGGACTAAATTGAAAATGTCAAAACGAATTTTCAGTCCTCAAACATCCCCATAAGATTTTAAGATTATGCCAAAGTTAAAAACAAAGTTTTCAAATATTTTTCTAAGTGTTTAAAGCCGAAACAGTGATTTTCAAGTCCCTGTTTCGAAACGGCCTAAGGCGTTTCGAAACGATTTCATCACTGCCAACCCCTGTTCCGAAACGCGTATCGAAACGGCTTTAGAGCACATGAACCCGTATCGAAACAACTTCAAGCGTTTCGAAACAGTTCTTTATTTTGATTTGAAAACTATAACCGTTGTAATATTTTTTAACTGAATTTTCAAAGATCAATAGGGTGTTTCGAAACGGGCTCAATCAGTTTCGAAACGACCCTTGACAGTAGCAAAACTGTTTTAAACAAGTCCAAGCGTTTCGAAACTGTTCTTCATTTTGATTTGAAAATATGACCGTTACAATGTTTTTAACTGATTCTTTGGAAACCGTTAGGGTGTTTCGAAATGGGCTCGGGCTGTTTCAAAACGACCCTTGACAGTGGCAAAAGTGTTTTGAAACGGCTTCAACACGTTTCGAAACGGGCTCTTAAATGCACGCAACGACTGTTTCTATTTTAGTCTATTTCGAAACAGGTACCCCGCGTTCTAAAACGGGTTGTTGCAGACTGCATTTGTGGAGGTGAGATAACATCCCCAACGGCTCTATTGATGAATGCAACAACCACAACGGCTAGAAATCAATGAGAAGATATAAAAGGGACCTCTAAAAGCTCCAGCAACAACTATTGATCCAAAAGCAAATATCCATACATCAAATCCAAGCATTTGTGCTAAAATCCCATATTGTCTAGAAACCCCAATTGTAATTGTCATTCTTATCTTTTTCAATTGGGTTGAGTGCTTGTAATTGGGCTACAAATTGTATTGAGAGATACTATCTAAGCCATCAAATTCTTTGTTACATTTGTGTGAGGATTGTGTTAAATTTTGGGTAGAATATTTAACCGAAAATTGGAAGGGTTGCCTCCTTAGCCTAGAAAAGGGGAAGAGCAATTAGTGGAATTGTTGCAAATCCTAAGTGAAGCTAAGGTAGTGGATGTAGAGTTCATTTGGAACTTGAACCACTCTAAAATTCCTTGTCAATCTTTTAAATTTGCAATTTCCACCACACAAACTTTAAAAATCCAATTCACCCCCTCTTGGTTCATATCGATCATTCAATCCACTCAACAGATTTTTATGGATGACTTTTCAGTCTTTGGAGACGACTTTGAAAGCTTCCTAGGCAACCTACAAAAGGTACTCAAAAGATGTGAAAAAGAAAACTTAGTGTTGAACTGGGAAAAATGTCACTTCATGGTGGATGAAGGGATAGTCTCTGGCCATAAGATTAGCTGACGTGGAATAGAAGTCGACAGAGCCAAGATAGAAGTGATCGAAAAGCTGCCGCCACCCACCACAGTCAATAGAATCAGAAGTTTCTTACGACATGCTGGTTTTTATCGGAGGTTCATTGTGAATTTTTCAAAAATCACCAAGCCCTTATGCCATCTTCTGGAGAAGAACCGACCCTTCGACTTTAACGATGAATGTATTGAAGCATTCAAGGTTCTGAAGGAAATGTTGGTAACAGCCCCAATAGTACAACCACCAGACTGGACACAGCCATTTGAGATCATGTGTGATGCTAGTGACTATGCTGTCGGGGCAGCACTTGGGCAGCGGAGAGACAAACTTTTTCATGTCATATACTTGGAACGAAGGTCATACTACACACAGACCACTCTGCGTTGAAGTATCTGTTCGCGAAAAAGGATGCAAAGCCTCGATTGATACGTTGGATCCAGCTATTGCAAGAATTCGACCTTGAAATCAAGGACAAAAAGGGGACAGAAAATCAAGTAGCAGATCACTTGTCAAGGTTGGGGAAGGGACAAAGTCTACCGACAGATAAGACAAACATATTGGAGACCTTCCCTGATTAGCAGCTATTTGCTGCCGCAGTCACTGCCGCGACAGCCATGGCGGCAGGTAAGTCTTCTGAACTCCTCTGGTATGCTGATTTCGTTAATTTCTTAGTAAGCGGAATAATACCTCCTGGCCTTAATTATCAAGCAAAGAAGAGGTTCCAAAATGATGTTAAGCATTATTATTAGGACGAACCTCTTCTTTTCAAAATCTGTGCAGATCAGGTTATAAGGAGATGCGTACCACAGGATGAGCAGGAAGATATACTTCATAACTGCCATGCTTCACAGTACAGAGGACACTTAGAAGGCAACAAAACTGCTGCCAAGGTTCTACAGTCAGGATTTTATTGGCCATCACTGTATAAAGATGCTCAAATCCTCTACAAGAGTTGTGACAAGTGCAAACGGACAGGCAGCATCTCAAGGAGACACGAGATGCCGCTGCAGAACATTCTTGAAGTCGAGATCTTCAACGTTTGGGGGATCGATTTTATGGGACCATTCCCATCTTCATGTGGGAATCAATACATCCTTCTGGCAGTGGATTATGTATCTAAGTGGGTTGAAGCTATCGCCACTCAAAAGAATGATGCCAAGACAGTTCAAAGGTTTTTACACAAAAACATCTTTTCTAGATTTGGCATCCCTAGGGCGATCATCAGTGATGAAGGGAGACATTTTGACAACAGGGTTATTGCTGCTGCCTTGAAGAAGTATGGTGTCAAGCATCGTATCGCAACAGCATATCATCCACAGACCAATGGACAAGCTGAAATATCCAACATGGAAGTCAAGAACATTCTTGATAAGATGGTTAAGCCAATTAGGAAAGATTGGTCTTTACACCTGAATGATGCGTTATGGGCTTATAGGACAGCCTTCAAAACTCCATTGGGAATGTCTTCTTACCGATTGATTTATGGGAAAACGTGTCATTTACCTGTCGAGATAGAGCACAGAGCATACTGGGCAATCGAGGCAGTAAATATGGACTTGGAAAAGGCAGGGCAGAAAAGGCTACTGGATCTGAACGAAATTGAAGAAATTCGGACAATGGCCTATGACAATGCAAGAATCTACAAGGATAAAACTAAGAAGTGGCATGATAAAAAGTTGCTGCCACGACAGTTCTGCCTAGGGCAGCTTGTATTGCTATTCAACTCTAGATTGAAACTCTTCCCAGGGATGCTGAAATCTAGATGCTCTGGCCCATTTCAAGTTGTACAGGTTTTTCCCCATGGTGTCATCACAATCCGATCGTTAAAAGACGGGCACCAATTCAAAGTCAACGGACAGCGCTTGAAGCATTATCAGGGGACTGAAGCCCCAGGAATGCAGGAAGTGGTTACCTTAGGAGATGCCCCACCTGACATCCCTAAGTTAACATAATTTTTTTTCGTTTTATTATTACTTATTATTTATTAGGAAATAAGATTTATTTTATTTAAATAATGCTTTTTTAATTGTTTTTTAGGAAATAAACGAGATAAGAAGAAAATGAGAAGTGAATTCAGCCCACCATCCATCCACCAGCCCAACAAGCCCAATTTTGGAGCCTGTCGTTACAGCTGCCGCGACAAACGCGGAAAATACAGGCTATCAACACGCTGTCGTGACAGACATGGAAACGCGTAACAGACGCGCAACAGACACATAAACTCATGACAGACGCGGCAGACACGCTACCGCATAACAGCTGGCCCCGTTATTCGCGCCTGCCGTTACAGCTCCAACGGGCAGCAAATCCTTCCCTACTTAAACCCCGTTTCATTTTTCATTTTCACTCACTTCTATTCTTCTTACTTACTCCTCTAGAATTTTTGCTTTCATTTTCATTTTCACAACCCTTGCAACAATGTCTTCCAGAAATACCCGTAGGAATGCTACCTCCAGCTCCACCCCGACAGCAACCACCCCACTCTCATTTCAGATCAGAGATATGTGGGAAGAAAGAGGATTCATTTACACTACAAATGAGGGAAACTTGGGCCTAAAGTCGTTCATTGCACGAAAAATTTGAGCTCTACAGTGGCAGATCTTTGTCGAACAACCTGAGGAGATGAACGTCTCATTGGTGCGAGATTTCTACCCTGCCATTAACAGCAGGACGACGACATCAGTGATTGTATGAGGAAGGGAAGTGTCGTTCGAAGCTACATACATCAACACCCTTTATGGATTTTACGTAGGCAGCAATGATGACGGCCACCAAAAGTTTCTAAACACTTTAGACCCTGCCGCCTATGATGCTGTCATGGCAGAGCTGACTGATGCAGGAACACAGCGGAACACCAACCGAAAGAACCCAAGGACGGTAAAGAGGACTCAACTCCTACCGAAAGCCAAATATGGAGCGCTTTCATTAAAAAGCGTATCATGCCGTCGTCACATAATACCACTGTTGATCTACCAAGGTTAGCCTTAATTCACTCTATTTTACATGAGAGGCCTATTAACGTGGGCAACTATATCCGCGAAAGTATCTTGGAGTGCGCACACCGGCTGACGGGACCGCTTTGTCTACCGTACCTCATCACAGCCCTATGCCGCGACCATGGGGTACCTGAAGCTGCCACGTATATTAGAGTCCAAGGGAAGGGATGGACGGACAAGAACATACCCAGCTTAATCGAGCTGACTGTTGCCACTCCTCTATCCTCATTTGATCCAGCTGCCACGACAGCAGACACGACAGAGCAGTCGGAGACTGAACCTGCTGCCACAGAAGCCAGGCAGCAACCAGCAGCAGTAGCCCCAACTGACTCCTCCAACCAGATTCTTGTTGTTATCCAAAAGTTGGAGGAACGACAGCTCGGTCTGATGAGCTTTATCAGGGATTTTACTGCATCTACGGTACATTTTATCCAAACCTCTTTAAATTTCCCTGATGTCATATTTCCCACCTTCCCTGCACATTATTTTGTTGTACCAACCCATAACCACACCCCAACACCTGCTGCCACACCACGGACACCATCTGCAGCATCAACACCGACACCTTCCCCGACAGCCGCTAGCAGCAACCGTGCTGAGACATCTGCTCGTGGAACAAAACGCAGAATGCCATCGGAAGTGCTTGACGCCTTCATTGCCGGTTTTTCTTCCTCCTCCGTTTGGGCCGCAAGCGACAACGAACCCTCTGTTAAGAGGAATCTCTCAAAGGAGTTTACACCGGTCAAGTGGCAGAAAAGAATGGCAGATAAAAACAACATGAAAGGCAGCGGTAGCAGCAGCAGTGGTGAAGACAACAGCATCAACTCAGAAGTCCAGGTTGAGGATAAAGCGCCTCATATCTCCCCAACCAGGATTCAACCACCGAGGGAGGCCAAAACGAAGAACACTTCTACCTCCCCCATCCACCAGCTAGTTCAGAAAGCTCGTGCCCGCCGCCAGATCAGAGTCAGCAACAGCAGTGACGACAACGCTTAAAAATTTAAGTTTCTTAACTTATTTTGTTGTCTGCTTATATATTTTGTGATGTACTGCTTTTATTTTTTTACTTGTCATTTGCATTGAGGGCAATGCAACCCTCGAGTTTGGGGGTGGCATCCCTCCATTAATGGAGTCCGTTTTCGCTTTAAAAATTGTGTCTTTTAAAAATTGTGTCTTTTACTTGTCATTTGCATTGAGGGCAATGCAACCCTCGAGTCTGTGAACTGAACTTACCTGCCGTGATAGCTCTGTCGTGGAAGTACTTTTAGGAGCAGTTTAGAGCCATTCTAAAATTCTGAAAACTTAAACACTATTTGTGACTGTTATACTGCTTATAACTCTTTTAGTCAACTAGAATAGGAAGCTTAGCATTGAATAGCCCCTAGAGATGCCTAACAATGGCTCTAGGAAAGAAGTTTAGCAAAAGATACTCAACATCCCTAGAGGTGCCCGAAACCGGCTCTAGGAAGTTCGCTAGAGATGCCCAAAACTGGCTCTAGTGAAACTTTAGCTTAAAAAATTAAATGAAATCGAGTCAAAACAAAAAATCAAAGGAGCATAAGAAATGCCTTCAAAAAATAAACTTTGGCATAAAAATTCAAGTTAGAAGCTGAAATATTCTAGTGGAACTAAGAGAGTCTTGGCATATAACTGTTCACAAGCATGCACACACTGCACGAGGACTATAGTGAGACTCCGGACAAATTCTAAGTTATCCGACAGGGTGATGTTGTCATAGAGAACGAATGGAGGGTAAGGGAAAGTTCACTCTTTTAAGCAAAAACCAAAAATATTTCATTTTACTTTTAGATCTGAATTGCTTGAGGGCAAGCAAAAACTTGAGTTTTGGGGTGTGTTGAGTGTGTAAAAGTTCTATTATTTACCCTTTATTTAACCCATATTTCTGCTGCATTGAAGCATAATTCATTGCATTTAGGTTAGTTTACAGTTAGACATCACAGATATAATAAAAGCCACAGTTTTTACTGAAATTGGTTGCTTTTGTAGGTTGTTGTTGTAGCAGATGGAGAGGCAGGCGCTGGGTAGTGAAGCAGAAGAGCTGGAACTGGACGAGCAGTCAAGGAGGATGATGCTGTCATGGTTGCCGCTGTGACAGCAGAGGACGACAGCAGTTTTGAGGAGAAGAAGCAAAGTGGACCTTGACAGATAGAGAAATTTAAGCCCGTCTATCGTGGAAATCCAGTATATTTTTCCAAGCCCTAGATCAGAAGGAATGCCAAGCCCAAAGTTCAAGGAGAGAAAATCCCAAGCAAGAAGGAGGACGAGTTAAAGCTATATTCTCTAAACAATTAGTCTTTATTAGAGTTGTACTTTAATTTAAACTTGTATTCTTGCTATATTAGAAAACTTGGACCCAAAGCCTATATAAAGGCATGTAATTCGACTTAGGAGAACATCACCTATCTCTAGCCTTCTTCCCAAAACCCTAGCCGTTTTAATCCTCTCATAATGTTCTAAATTCCCCTTAGGGCCACGAGTTGTTTTGTAAAGTAGTTGCAAGGGTTGCTTTTGTTTTAGGAATTTTCAATTCAATAAAATAAACTTCAAGTTCTGTTATTCTGGTTATTAACATCTTGCAAGAGTATCAGAAGAGCATTACGAGGTTATCTATTTACTTAATATCGGGAGAGTTAAGTATACAAAAGGAATAAGTGCGAGTTCTCTAGTTTATAGTTGAACTATCTCGGACCTAGGGATAGGACGATGTTAAGTGGCTAAAGAAGAATTAAACAACATCGGTGTTCATCCTTCGATTCACGTCAGGAGGTATCATAAAAGATGTGTTCATCAACAGACTTGGACCTAGGGATAGGCCAAGGCACATCAGAGATTCTTGCCAAACTTGAAGTACAAAGTTGAGTGTTCGCTGCCGCGACAAGCAACAGATTGTCGCTGCGACAGGTGCTGCCGCGACGGGGACGACGACAGAACTGATTCTCCTAAACTTAGCAATACCTACACTACTGAGTAATTCAATACCGGCCCATTCTCTCTATCTTGATTACTTTACTTCTATTTTTCAGTATTCTTTATTATTCTAGTGACAATCATCTTAAATATTCTCTTTTACTTCCGTGCAGTAATTCAAGGTAAACCTACTAGCCCAGTCCCTGTGTAGACGATATCCGATACTTCAGTATCACTTTACTACTTGCGTCGTGTACACTTGCACTACAATTGCGATAGACACTTTTACACACAACAATGCGAAGGATCCGATCTATACCTCTAAAGCATAGAGAGATGAAACACATCATGAATCTTTTCCAACTCTTGCGGCAACCTTAACTTGTACGCAACAGGACCCACACGCTCAATCACCTCGTATGGTCCAATGTACCTAGGGCTCAACTTACCCTTTCGACCAAACCTCATCACCTTCTTCCGAGGCGAAACCTTCAAAAACACACGGTCACCTACCGCATACTCAATCTCCTTACGCTTCAAATCCGCGTAAGACTTCTGTCGATCAGAAGCTGCCTTCAATCGCTCACAAATGAGCTTCACTTTCTCGGTGGTTCCTTTCAACAAAGCTGGCATTGAAACCAACTTCTAACCTGTTTCAGCCCAACAAAGAGGAGTTCTGCATTTCCTCCCGTACAAGGCTTCATAAGGTGCAATTTGGATACTTGCCTGGTAACTATTGTTATAAGAAAACTCCACCAAAGGCAAATGCTTCTCCCAACAACCTTGAAACTCAATCACACAACACCTCAACATATCTTACAGCACTTGGATAACACGCTCAGGCTGTCCATCCGACTGTGGATGATAAGAAGTACTGAAATTCAACCGTGTACCCAAAGCCTGATGCAAACACTCCCAAAAACGCGATGTAAACCTCGGATCCCTATCCGACACGATCGACTTTGGCACACCATGCAGCCGCACAATCTCAGCAATGTATAGCTCTGCTGGCTTATCCAATGTGTACGTAGTATGCACAGGTAACAAATGCGCACACATCGTGAGGCAATCCACAATCACCCACACCGAATTCTTCTTCGGTGGCGACAAAGGCAAACCAGAAACAAAGTCCATGGTAATCCTTTCCCACTTCAACTCAAGAATCATCAACGGTTGCAACAACCCAGAAGGAAACTGATGCTCAGCCTTAACTCGCTGGAAAACCATGCACTTGCTCACATACTCAGCGACATCTTTCTTTTATCCTACCAAATAGTACTCATCTCTAAGATCACGATAAATCTTAGTACTACCAGGGTGCATAGCAAAAGGACTACTATGAGCTTCAGTCAGAATAGCACGCCTCAACTCAGTATCATTGGGCACTACTATCCGACTCCTAAAACATAAAATTCCATCATCATTAAAGCAGAAATCTGATGGCCTATCCTAAGCAATATCCTGAACATGTGGCACCAAGGAATCATCCAACAGCTGCTTATCCTTTATCAACTGAACCAAGGATGGTTTCACTTGCAATTCAGCCACAAGACCTCCATCTCGTGAAATGCTCAAGCTGGCAAACATAGCTCTCAACTCCACTGTCACCTTCCTACTCAAGGTATCTACTACAACATTAGCTTTTCCCAGATGGTACTCGATCGTCAGATCGTAATCTTTAAGGAGCTCCACCCAACGTCGTTGCCTAAGATTCAACTCTTTCTGAGACATTAGATACAACAAACTTTTGTGATCCGTGTACACAGTACACTTCTCACCATACATGTAATGTCTCCAAATTTTCAAAGCAAAAACCATCGCAGCATACTCAGTATCATGCGTAGGATAATTGCGGTCATGCACCTTCAACTGTCGCGATGCATAAGCCACCACCTTACCCTCTTGCATCAACACACACCCCAAACCAACGTAGGATGCGTCACTATACACTACAAACTCTTTCCCTGATTCAGGCTGAACCAAGATAGGAGCTTGCGTCAAAGCTGCCTTCAGCTTCTCAAAAGCCTGTTGTCTCGCTTATGTCCACTCATACTTGACGACCTTCTGCAACAACTTCGTCAAAGGTGCATCAATCTTTGAAAATCCATCCATGAACCTTCGGTAGTATCCTACCAAACCAAGGAAACTACGGACTTCATGAACAGACTTAGGAGGCTTCTAATTCATCATTGCCTCAATCTTCTGAGGATCAACACGAATCCCCTCAGCAAAAACCACATGACCAAGGAACACAACTTCTCTAAGCCAGAATTCACACTTGCTTAGCTTAGCATAAAGCTGATTCTCCAACAAAGCCTGTAACACAATCCTCAAATGCCCCTCATGCTCCTCCTCAGTACGAGAGTACACAAGGATATCATCAATGAACACCACAACAAATTTGTCCAAGTACTAGTGGAACACTCTATTCAACGTGTCCATAAAAGCTGCAGGAGCATTCGTCAAACCAAATGGCATCACAAGGAACTCATAATGCCCATACCTCGTCCTAAAAGCAGTTTTTGGCACACCCACATCCTTCAGCTTCAACTGGTAATAACTTGACCTTAAGTAAATTTTAGAGAACACAGCCGCTCCCCGAAATTGATCAAAAAGATCATCAATCCTTGGTAAAGGATACTGATTCTTGATAGTCAACTTATTCAGCTGACGGTAATTGATGCACATTCTCATAGTGCCATCCTTTTTCTTCACAAACAAGACCGTTGCACCCCGAGGTGACACACTCGACCGAATGAAACCACTATCAAGCAACTCCTGAAGTTGCGTCTTCAACTCCTTTAACTTCTTAGGCGTCATTCGATAAGGGGTAATGGACACTAGAGTTGTGTTTTCATACAACTCAATTCCAAACTCCACCTCTCAATTAGGAGGCAATCCAGGTAACTCCTCCGGAAACACACCAGGATACTCTCGTACAGTCCTGATATCTTGGACTCGTAACTCCTTAGAGCTAGGATTCATCACAAAGGCCAAATAAGCTTCACACCCTTGTCTCAGCATTCGGCTCGCTTCCAATGTAGACACCACATTGGCAAGAAACTTCACATTCTCACCAACCACCACTACCTCATAATCATCCGCGAGCTTCAACAAAACTCGCTTGTTCTCAAAATCCACCACAACTCGATGTTCAACAAGCCAATCCATACCAAGGATTACATCAAAACCATAGAATGGTAATTCCATGAGATCAACATGAAAAACATGATTTTGCACAACCAAAGGACATCTTCTATACAACTTTCGTGTCACAACGGTCTCACCAAAGGAACTAGTTACACGCATACCAATATCCAAAGACTCAACAGGCAAACCAAGCAATTGAGCACGTTCGCGCAATATGTATGAGTGTGTAGATCAAGAATCAATCAAAGAAAGTAATGACAAGGATTGCAAAGTAAAGGTACCTACGATCACATCTGTGTCATTCCTCCCATCTCGCTGCGCATACACTCGAGCCTGGCCACCACCCTCAGGTTGGACAACCACCACATGCGCCACATTCCTCCCACCATCATCTCTGCGCTGGAAGTTACCACGATCGTGCCCACGACCTCTCTGTGATGCAACAACTCCAGGAGCACGTCCCTGACCTCCACCGGCCAACAAAGAACACTCCCTTCTCATGTGGTTTGTCGAACCACAATTCCGACATGAATTACCAGTCACTACCACAGGAGCATGCACCTCCCTCGCTGCTCAAGGACAATCACGCCTCAAATGGCCACGCAATCCACACGCCCAGCACGTGTTCTGATCAGCTCTCATCCTGTCTCCCTGAATAGGCGCACCATGCCCTCTATTACCACGCCTAGCAGAAGATCGGTACCTCTTATCGCGTCCTCTCTTGTACCGTTCACCACTGGAACTATACTTAGCAGCTCTTTTGCCCGAGCTAGAACCAACACCTCTGGAAGACAAACCCAGGTTCTGCTCAATGTCCTTTGCCCTACTCACCAGCACATCAAAATCTGTGTACTCAACTGCAAGCATAAAGGTCTTCACATCCGTCATCAAACCATACCGGAAACGCTCACACCTCTCCCGCTCATCAGGGATAAGCTTAGGTGCGTACTGGATAAGGCGGACAAACTGGATCTCATACTCAGCCACTGACATACTTCCTAGCACAAGAGACATAAATTCTCTTTACTTCTCATCCAGGTATCGCACACCTTGATACTTTCGCTTGAACGCGTTCATAAAGAATGTCCAAGTCACATCAGCTTCCTCCAACCCAGAAACAGTAGTCGTCCACCAAGTATACGCATAATCATGCAACATCGATACCACGCAACCTAACTTCTGCACATCATTGCAGTTCATTTGTTCCAATATCCTCTTGGTACTTTCCAACCAAGATTCGGAACCTTCAGCGGATAAACCTCTGAACTCAGTCCCTCCCAGACTGCGAAGACGTTCTAGAGGTAATCTCACATCAGCATCTCCCTGATGCGCAGCTCCATTAGCTCCGGCTACTGCCGCCTGAAAGGCTCCAGCAATAGCATGTATCAAAACTGTCATGTCAGGAGCAGCTTGCCCCTACACACTATCAAGTCCAGCGACCCCAGCACCAGCACCAACACCAACATTATCTCCTCTAGCACCACCACCACCGGGTGGTCCACAACCAGGAGGAGGAGGTATATCCACAACATTATCAGCATTGTTCTCATTCTCGTTCTGAGCCATAGCTCGCGTATTAATTCTTGTCTCTCTACGAGGTCCCATTGACTAAAACAATGCACTGACACAATGCAATAAACATAATTAGGCTCAACAAGGTAAGAAATCCAAGTACTCAAGCTCATTTAAAAAAAACAATTCCTTTCATTAGTTTTGATATGGCAATGGGTTCCTCTAACATGCTTCAACACAGCATAACATCACAATTGCAACATATTTACAATTCACACATCAAACTTTCATTTAAAAGGCATATCATGCAATTACACATACTTCACCCACATAACCATTCCCATTTACATGAGAACCTCGCTCTGATACCACCAAATGTAACCCCCTTAGCCCGGCCTAGACGGTTGACCCGAACTATGAGGATTACACGGGCAAAACCAAAATCAACCAGAAAGTCAACCTTGATTAAGGACCCTTTTTTCTTTTTAAATCTCATCTAGATGCACATTAAACCTAAGAGTACTCTCAAGAAACGCATACATGAAAAGCACAACGATCGGATTACATTAAGAGACTCAATTGCTCGAATAAAAAATATTAGGGACCAAAATGTAAATTCTAGAAAGATGGAGGACTTAACTGATTTTAAGGTTACCAATACTTAATTAACCATATTACGTGCTTCTCTGTCAAATTTCACCTTAAACGGACATCTCAAACTCAAGTAATTGCAAATACAATTTTCAGGACTAAAATGTAAAGCTTGCAAACCTTAAAACCATTCAAATCAGTGCCCAACGGTCATCTCTTTCGAAAAGGGGTTGACTGTTTCGAAACTCGGGTTCGCTCTGAGACCTGTATCGGAACAAGGCCTGGCAGTAAACAATTCGTTTCGGAACGGCCCCTATCCGTTTCGATACACGAAGGCTATTACAGGCCCCTGTTTCGAAACGCTAGTGCTCGTTCCGATACGGATTGCCCATAAGTTGCATAATTTTCTGGTTTTACACACATTAAGCCACTCAAACACATCCTAATGACTTCCTAATCATTCCAACAGGTCATCATACATATAAGGTGTAACCCCCTTAACCCGGCCCAGACGGTTGACCCGAATTAAGAAAGTCACACGGGGAAAACCAAAGTCAACCCGAAAGTCAACCTTGATTAACGACCCTTTTTTTTTCTTTTTCATCATGTCTAGATGCACATTAACCTTAGATGTGATCATGCAAACAGCATACTCAGAGATCACAAACATCAGAGATCAAACAGGGACTCAATTGAACAATTTACAACTTTAGGGACTAAATTGTAAATTCTGAAAACTTTAAGGACTTAACAAAATTTTAAGTTACCAACTTAAAATTAATCAGGTTTCATGCTTCTCTGCCAAATTTCAGCTCAAACGGGCATCCCAAACTCATACAATTGCACAAACAAGTTTCAGGACCAAAATGCAAACATTCTGAAACATTTAACCGCCCATGTCAGCCCCCAACGGTCACCCGTTCCGAAACTGGCAGAGCCCGTTTCGAAACTTGGGGCCGTTCCGCAACGCGTACCGCAACGGGGGTCTGGCAGTAACCAAACCGTTCCGGAACGGTAGCACCCGTTTCAGACGCCTGGGTTCATGCAAGGCACCCGTTCCGAAACGGTGTCAACTGTTCCGAAACGCCCTGCACAGATTGCAGCATTTTGCTCACTCAAGCACACAATTGACCATCCAATCATGCTCCAAAAGCCACCAAACTTTACCAACATGCAATTCAACATATATAAAACTTGTAAGCATCGTCAAATCAACAAATTAACTTCATATGCAAAAAGCCCCAAATCTATAGGCATGCTTCCTACACAAGCAACCATTTAAGCACAAACCTTCCAAATCAATCTCATTAAAGCCAATTCATGATTCAACAACATCATCAACATAAAAACATCATTGATCAAACATATACGAACACATACACATTAACCCGAGAGATTCTACCCCCATTGCCTTTATCAACTATAGCTATTCACCGAGACATACATCTCTATTGGAGTCCTCCTTGAATCCCTTGCTCCTTGCTGTCCAAATTTCAAGAATCTGCATTGATGAACAAAAAGGAGCGTAAGCACATAATGCTTAGTGAGGAATGCTCAAAACCAAAACACCATCAATGCAGCGGGTCATTAAATTACTTTTAAAACAAACCCGATTTGTTTACCAAGCAAAGTTTGAAAGCTCCTTTTCATCAACATGCTTAAAACCATGCATTGCACATACATGAAAACCAACCCTTAGCTTAGCAAGCTAAGAAAACCATTTCAATGTACAACTTGCAAAATCATCCATTTAACCATTCCATGCATAATCACCATATGCAAAGTTAAAACAAAACCTTGGAAAACACTTCCATTTCAAATTATACCTTTCATATACTTGAACACCATTCAAGCAAGAACCCTTTAAAACCATTTGCTCAAGCAATCCAACACATGCATTAACCAAAGGCAACTCATGAACTACAACATCATAATCACATGCCTTTTAAAACAAGTCTTAACAAGACTCCAATGCATTAAAGAGATTACACACACACATGCATCATTTACCAAATGATAATCAACACTCGTTCAACATAACAAGTAATCATGCATTCACAAGCATTATACACTTTCCATGCAACCATGCATCTTTTCAAGCATCTCATGCTTCTTTATGATCAAGAACATTACATTGGCTTCCAAGTGATCAACCACATCCACTTTTCAACTCAACAACCCGATCGGATACGCGGATTCCGAGCGTTGTCCCTACGCTCCATACACCCTACCAATCCAAGGCCTCCCAAATGGACTTTTAAACACCATTTGACCTTACAAGCCTAAGGTTCCCATGTATGGACTTTTAAACACCATACAACCTTAGCTTTTCCCGAGGTTCCCATGTATGGACTTTTAAACACCATACAACCTCAACATGCACAAGGTTCCCATGTATGGACTTTTAAACACCATACAACCTCAACATGCACAAGGTTCCCATGTATGGACTTTTAAACACCATACAACCTTTGCATAACCGATTGGTAGTTGTATAACATCACTAACGAGATTCGGGACACCCCACACAAGATCCACACATGGACTTACTCTGCCATTGTGATCTTAACAAGCACAAGGTTCCCATATATGGACTTTTAAACACCATATAACCTTTGCTCAACCAAGGTCCTCGAATGGGCAACAACCTCCATTATAACCTTAACCATCTCGTTAGGATACTTGAAGGGAGTTTACCGGTCCACTCTTGACCACTCCACCTCCAAGGCGACTTAATTCACGGTGCACCCAATCCTATAGCCGGCTAACTATATCCGATCAACGAACCAAGAACCACTTTCATCACTTGCCAATATAACCATCTTACCATGTTATTCCACTGATTCATATGCATAATCACAATGCAAAAACCATCACCACAATAGTCCAATGATTCACATGCATAACCAATATGCAAAAAGTATAATTTACCATCATCAATTCACTATTTTTTAAGCATTACACAAAGCCATTGATCAACATGCAACACTATGCATCAAAACCACAATTACCATATACAAAACCAAGAATCTCTTACCTTGAGCATCCTTCTCAAATGGCTTTCAAAACCAGCATTAAACCATGCTTAAAATATGCTTTCAAAACAGATTTAAACCATGCAAAACACATGTATTTCAATCATCAACCACAATTGCTTAAAAGCCAATTTCACAACACAATTCAAGAGCGAAAATCCATTCACTTACTCTTGAGCTTAGCAAAGTTGTTTAGACTTAAACTAAGCTCCCAAAACCTTCAAACCTTGGTTTAAAAGCTGAAAACCCAACTTCACTCACCGATACACAAAACAAGGCTAGCCAACAAGCCTTCCAAGCATCCGAAAACCTTCCGCAACACCTTCAAAGCTCACGGATCAAACTCCCCTATTTCAAGCACACAACAACAGAGGATTAATGCATCATTATGCATTAAAAACACCAGCAACAAGACTCAACTCGCTGCTCAACACAAATCCAACAATTCGGCTACCAAACACAACCGAAATCACCTCCAAACACTTCCAAAACTTAACCCAGCCAAGATCCATCACTTCTAACCATTTTTAAACATCAATTAACATCCAAAATGATCACAAACACATCCTTATACCTCCAGGTATAACAGATCACCAAAAACACTCCAAAAACAACCAAAAACTCAAGCCAAACTTAGGAAATTCAACCTATCTGGGATTGCATTGATTAAACCTCAACTTCTAATCAATTTAGCATTCATTTAACATCATTTTGACACTTCAAAACACTGCCCAAACAGATCACACGAAAATTTCACCAAAATCACCAAATCTTGCATTTTAAGCCAAAAATCAAGATTTCAATTGAAAAGCCTTTAACAAATCACAAATCAAGGATTGAGAACTTAGGAATTTCAGTAAAGAACTGATAGTTTAGAGGAGAAGGACGTTCTTACCTCCAAACTTGAATTTCTCCTTTTTAGAGCCAAAATGCTTAATGAAACAACTTGCAAATTGAGAGGTTTTGTTGATGAGATGATTAGGAATCAAAAGAGAGTTGAAATGAGAGATTTAGGCAACAAAATCAGAAGAGAAAATCTGGAGAAATGTGTTTGGGTTGAGAGAAAATGAGAGAAAAGGAAAATTGAGAGAAAATAGAAAGTTAGTTAAGAAATGGTAAAAATGATTTCCCTCCACATTTCATAATCTTTAAAATCAGAATAAAGCCTTAAAATATCTTAGAAAAATCTGGAGAAACTCTTTTGGAATAATAGCTCCTTAAAGATTCAAAGTTTCAATCCTTTATAAAACAGTCACCGAACTTTCAAAAATTACATTTTGGTCACTAGCCAAAATGTCAACCTTCCGAACCTCATTTTCCAAAATTGATTTCACAGTTCACTTTTATATATTAAAAGATGATTTTAGAACATTTTTCCATATTTTTAATGCAACCCGAACTAGGCTTTCCTAAATTCACTCTTATATATTCGATCAGCACTTTGACCGAACCGGTCAACGCCCAAAACCGGGGCGTTACATAAGGTACATGTTTGCAACACCAACACACATGCATGGCACCAATCAAGGAAATCCACAAGTCTATAGGCATACATCCTAGTGTCTAAAACCAAACAACCATCAAGCACCAAAACAAGCATCATAATGGCCATTTACAAATCCAAATCATTTAAGGCATCATGCCACAACTAGGGAGTCCAAAACATCTCCCAAATCACATCCTAGGTTCCCATTGCCAAATATCAAGAACTAATAGTTTTGTGAAAACATCACCATACATGAGCTTAGCTTCCCTTGGATTCTTAGCCTCCTTGCTACCCTCAAACACCTCAATTATCTGCATTATTAGTTCAAGAGAGAGAGCGTAAGCACAATTTCTTAGTGAGGCATGCTCTAAAGAATCAACACAATAATGCATTTTATAAGACACTTTTCACAAAGCCCTTTTTACACATAAACATCGTTTCTCATGCAACATTGCATACATATCAAGCATCTTATGCTTCATTATCATCAACATGTCATATTGGCTTCCAAGTGATAAACCAACCATTTACAACATAAAACACAATTGGATACGCGGATTACAAGCGTTGTCCCATACGCTTCATACACACTACCGAACACACAAGGTGGAGTTTACCGGTACAATCACAACCCCACAACACCCGTGATGGAGTTTAACGGTACAATCACAACCCCTAAACATCACTCATCGGTAGTTGTATAACATCACTAACGAGAACACGGGACACTCAACACAAGATCCACACATGGACTT
Source organism: Hibiscus tridactylites (assembly GCA_958450335.1). Lineage (NCBI taxonomy): Eukaryota > Viridiplantae > Streptophyta > Magnoliopsida > Malvales > Malvaceae > Hibiscus > Hibiscus tridactylites. Next base: position 70,557,001 of record OY288274.1, on the reverse strand, counting down.
TTAACCACCATTGTGATATCAACCCCTCAACATCCAAGGCAACTTAATTCACGGTGCACCCAATCCTATAGTCGGCTAACTATATCCGATTCAAGTACTTTAAAACCAACACATCACTTGCCAATATACATCATTTAACAACAATAATTCACTGTTTTAGAGCATTTATTCAAAGCCATTAAACAACATGCATCACTATGCATCAAATCCACATTTTCAACATATCAAACCAAGGATCTCTTACCTTGAGCATCCTTCAACATATGGCTTTCAAAACCAGCATTAACCATGCTAAAACATGCTTTCAAAACAAAATTTAAGCATGCAATTTATCAACAAATGCATCGAACCACACCATGGCTCATACACGAGAGTTTTTCTGAAAACTTGCTCTTGATCTCAGTTAAGTTGATTAGACTCAAACTAAGCTCCCAAAACCTTCAAACATTGGTTTCAAAGCTGAAAACCCAACTTCACTCACCAATTCCGTTTCGCAAGCTTGTCGAAACGCCGATCAAGCCTCCGGATCAACGCCACAAGTATCCGAAGATGCTTCCCTTGTTTTAAACACATCAAAGTAGAAGATTAAAGCATCATCATGCATTAAAATCTTCAGCCATCACACCTAAACTCACTGCTCTAACCAAATCTAACATTTCGGCTACCAAACACAACCGAAATCACTTCCAAACTCCTCCACAACATAACCCAGCCAAGATCCATCGCTTCTAACCATCCCTAAACATCAATTAACATCCAAAATGAACCTAAACTCGTCCTTATACCTCCAGCTATTACAGAACACCAAGATCACCCCAAAAACCACCATTTTCATAAGCAAAAACTTAGGAATTTCAACCTATTCGGGATTGCATTGTTCAAACCTCAATTACATATCATTAAACATCCAAATTACACTTAGAAACCATCACAAAATAGAGCCAAAACAATCACCACAAATTTCTTCAAGATTTCTTCCAAATCTTGAGTTTTAAGCCAAAATCAAGTTCATAACATTAAATCTATTTATAAAACTTCAATTAAGGATTGATAACTTGGGAATTTAAGTAAAAAACTGAGTATTTAGAGGAGAAGAACATCCTTACCTCTAAATGTAGATTTCTCCTTGATTAGAGACAATTTCCTTAAAAATCCAATAAGCAAAACAATAGGATTTGATGTAGGAAGGATTAGAAATCATTTGATGATTGAAACCTCATCAATTGATGTGAAAATCAATAGAAATGTTGCTGTAGAAATTTGTTTGGCTGAGGTAATTTTGAGAGAAAATGAGATGAGAAAGTTTTAAGAAAAGTTAGTTATGGAAATCTAAAATATGGTTTTCCACTTTCCATTTAATTAATTAAACATTAATTAAATCATTAAAAATCTAAGAAAAATCTGGAGAAATCATTCTTGGGTAAATTAGCTCCTTAAAGATTCAAATTTGCAATCCTTACAAAACAGTCACCACTGAACTTTTCAAAATCGCATTTTAGTCACTATTTCGAAATGTTGCACTTCCAAACCTTATTTTGTAAAATTGATTTCACCACTCTTTTATATATATTAAAAGAGGATTTTTAGATATTTTTCCACATTTTTAAAGCATCCCAAACTAGGCTTTCCCTAAAATCACCTTTTATATTCGAACCGAAAATCAGACTGGTTTGGTTCAAACCCTAAACTTCTAAGCCTAAAATTGGGGTGTTACAAGGATGATTGGTGCATTCTTATCTGCTTCACAATCTAAAACAAGAAAGTCAACAGGAAAAATTAATATTAATATCTTCAATCTTCCCTTCTGGTTGCACGTAAGAGCGGTTTGCCAGCTACAGCATAACTGTTGTGGGTCGTGCTCGTCCAATACCTAATTTCTAGAACACAGATTTTGGCATTAAATTAATACTAGCACCTAGATCACAAAGTGCCTTAGCCACAAATTTATCACTGATTATGCACAATATTATGAAGCTCCCAGGATCCTTCTTTTTCTAGGGTGGATGCTTGTGCAGAATTGTCATGCATCATTCTGTCAGTTTTACCGTCTCAAATTTCCCAAGTCTTGATTTCTTCGACAAAGCATCCTTGAGAAATTTGGCATAATCAGGCATCTCCTTGATGGCATCTAACAGCGGAATATTAATGTGGACCTGCTTAAAAATATCAAAAATTTTCTTAAGCTGGAACTCTTATTTCTGCTTCTGTAGCCGCTGTGGAAATAGAGGTGGAGGACGATAATCTTCAATGTGTCCTTCCCATTCCATTCGGATCTAAGGAGGCTTAGGTTCTTCATCCTTCTCCTCTGTCCCTTCTGCTGTCGTGACTGGTGTGGCGGCAGCATGCTGTTTATCGTCTGCCGGGGCAGCGTTCACGGCAGTTGATTCTAGGGCTGGTTCCTTAACTGGTTCAGCTTTCTTCTCCGGCCCTGGTAATTTCGTCCCACTTGTAGTTGTGATAGCTTTGCACTGCTCATGTGTGGGTTGTCTAGCGACCTCATTATCGCTAGGGAATCCTACATTCTGCCTTGGCTTAATATGCTGGGAAACCTGACCCATCTGTGTCTCTAATGATTTCAGAGTAGCTTCATGGTTAGTCATTTGCATATCTATTTTACCCATGAACGACTCAGTCTTCTTGACGAAGTGATTCATGTTCTCAATGTAAGTTCCTTTCTGAGACATAAATGTGGCCAAGGTCTGTTCCAATATACTAGTTGTGGTTGCTGGTGGCTGCTGCGACTGCTGTTGCAGTTGCTGCCGAGTCAGAATTCTAGGTGCCCCCTGATTTTCAGTGTTTTGTGCTTGAGGGTTCAGGGCATTGTATGGGTTGCTCCAAGAGAATTTTGGGTCTTTCCTCTAATTGGGGTTGTCATTGTTGGAATTGTAGTTTTGCTTGTTATAGTTTCCAACATACATCCCTTCCTCTAGCTGTAGCGGGTAGTCTTCCGAACGATGATTCCCACTGCAAGTTCCACATACCTCTTCTGCCGCATAGACTGGTTGATAATCGTTCTTCAGCAAGTTTACTACTACCTTTGTGAGATATGCAACTCGTGTCTTTAAGGAATTATCGGCTTCGTAATCCTTCAAAGCTAGTACTCGTTTACCTCTACTTGATGTGGGGAATTGTTCTTCATTCTTCACCAAATTATTTAACACTACCATGGCTTCATCCGGATCTTTATCCAACAACAACCCATTGGCCGCTGAATCGATTCTCATATGAGTCTGTAGGTTGGCATCATTGTAGAATTTGATTACTTGATTCCAAACAGGGAATCCGTGCATCGGGCAATTCCTCAGAAGAGTAGTAAACCTGTCTCATGCCTCGTGCATTGGCTCGTCGTCTTCCTTTTGAAAAGTAGCAATTTCGTTACGTAATTGCTCAGATAATTGGGAAGGTTTAAAACAAGATAAAAAATTCACGAGTTAAATCTTCCCAAGTTCGTATTAAACCCGACGTTAGTTTATTCCACCAAGTTTTAGCTTTGTCCCTCAATGAATGAGGAAATAACCAAAGCCTCGGTATCTCCGAATTTACTCCTGGTAGTCTAAACGAACCATAGATTTCTTGGAATGTTTTCAGATGTTCCCTAGCATCCTCTGTAGCAGCACCACTAAATTGGCCAGCGGAATTAATCATGCTGAACATGACAGGTTTTAGCTCAAAATTTTCAGCTTCCACGTCTGGCAGGGTGGTCTCTAGTTCCACATGATCATTGATCATGTAATCTCAGCATGACCGGCGTGCGGCCTCAGCAGCAGGAGGATCGGCAGGTCGTCTGTTTCCTTCATCTTCGATAGGATCTTCAGGACCTCAGGGATTCCCTTGGTTGTTCATGGCCTATTATTGTTCTTCAAGGTATTTATTTCTGGCAAATACGAGTCAGAGTCGGTTCCTAAGATTACACGAGCATTCGATTTCAGGATCTATCTGATACTCAGGTACCTTTCCTCGTCTCGATCTGCGCATAAGAAAACAGAAAACCTTGTGAAAAGCACATGGTGAAAAATCCAAGTAAAAACAGAAAAATTAAAAAGCGCAGTAAAAGTAGGGTAAAGATATGTTGCCAGTCTCCGGCAACGGCGCCAAAATCTTGTTGCGTGTAATAGAGTTTATCGCAATAGAGTGTAAGTGTACACGACGCAAGTAGTAAAGTGATACACGAAGTATCGGATGTCGAATCCACAAGGACTGGAAATAGCTTTAACCTTGAATTGTTGCACAAGAAGAAGATAATTTTAATTGTTTGCAATGGAATATCAAAGAATACTGAAGATAAAAGATAAAAGAAATCAGGATGGAGAGAATGGGCCGATATTGATTTGCTCAGTAGTGTAGGTTTTGCAACGTCTAGGACTATTTGTTCTGTCGTTGCGCTTGTCGCGGCAGCACCTGTCGCGGCAACGGTCTGTTGTTGTCGCGGTAGCGATCACACAACTATGTACTTCAAGCTTGGCAAGAATCCCTGTTGTGCCTTGGCCTATCCCTAGGTCCAAGTCTGTCGATGAACACGTCTTTGATGATACATCCCGGCGTGAATCGAAGGATGAACACTGATGTTGTTGAATTCTTCCTTAGCCACTTAACGTCGTCCTATCCCTAGGTCCGAGATAGTTCAACCATAAATTGGAGAACCCGTACTAATTCCTTTCGTATACTTAACTCTCCCGATATTAAGTAAATGTATAATCTCACAATGCTCTCCCGATAATCTTGCAAGATGTTGAAAACCAGAATAAGCAAACTTGAAGTCTATTTTATTGAACAGAAAAAATCCTAAAACAAATGCAATCCTTGCAACTACATTACATAATCAACCCTTAGCCCTAGGGAAAGTTTAGAACATGATAAGAAGGGGGAAACGACTAAGGTTTAGGGGAAGGCGACTAGAGAATGTAAGATATCCTTCCCTAGGTCGAATTACATGCCTTTATATAGGCCTTGGGTTCAAGTTTTCTAATAAGGCAAGAATACAAGTTTAAATTAAAGTACAACTCTATTAAAGACTAAATCTTCAGAGTAGATGTCTTTAATTCGTCCTCTCTTCTTGCTTGGAGTTTCTTCCTTGAACTTTGGGCTTGGTCTTCATTCTGATCTAGGGCTCGGAAAAATATATGAGTGCTCCACGACAGACCGGCTTAAAGTCCTCTTTCTGTCGAGCTCCATTTTACTTTTTTTTCACCACCATTTGCTGTTGTCCTTAGCTGCTAGGGCAGCGGCCTTGGCAGCATACTTCTTCTCGGCTGTAGTCTAGTGTTCCATCTCTACTTCTCCACTGCCCTGCATCTGCTACAACAACTACCTGCAAGAGTAACCAATTTTAGTAGCAACTGTGCCTTTTTATATAATTGTGATGTGTAATTGAAATCTATCCTAAATGCAATGAAATATGCTTGAATGCAGCAGGAATATGGGGCAAATAAAGCGTAAAAGGTAGAACTTTTGCACACTCAACACTAGCAAATCTGCCCCTTACACAAAATTAGTAGAAACTTAGGTTTTAACTTGATTTCTTACCTCAAGGTCATGGCACCTATTTAATGTTAGTGATAGGGAATGGAATGAGCTAACTTGGATTTTGATTTTCTTAGTGCCAGTGCAGTATGTACAGGTCTGTGTTCATGCTAAACATGTTGAGTAAACTAAGTTAATAGAGAATGCTGAACATAATTAAATTACTAAAAAGGATACAAGTTGCTGCCTTAGCAGCACAGTTAGGCATTTCTTTTCCTCTTTTTCTTTTCGTGAATTTAAGGGCTTTAGCTCATCACAACTATTCTCTGGATCTGAAGCTAAGATAGGTGCACTCTACGAAACTCCGAACCCTTTGAATAGAGTCAACTCGTGAAGGCTTTCATTCACTCTTGCTATTTTGTCTGTCACTTGGTTTAGATACTTGGACTTTGATAGCAGTGGAGTATCCTTGCTCACGATCCTTCCAAGAGCATGTATCAGGCACCTCTAGGGTATTTGAACATCCTACCTAAAGTCTGTTTCGGGCACCTCTAGGGTTTTCACCATATTTTTGTTGCTGCCCTGTGCTGCCACGGTGGAAAACCTGGTAGGCAGTGTTAAACTTAGAACTTAAGCAAAAATTCAGCATTTAACAGACAATGTACGAATAATTTGGCAAAAAGAAAAATTTTCTAAGTGTCTTTCGTGCTTCTTCCCATAGTTAAGTCAAAAAAATTTAGTATGGTGTGAATATAAGTAGTCGGCTAACTATCATAGGCACAAGTTTTTTAACTAAAGAGTTTCTACTTTATTAAGTGTTTAGGGCAGAATTTACATATGCTCCTATATGCTACTAAATGAACCTAAAACAAAGTGGACTATTCCCCCCCAACTCAAGGTTGGCATTGTCCTCAATGCCTTACAAAAACGAACAAAAAATAATAAGAAATAAAACATAAAGAGAAAAAATGGATAAAATAAAAGAAAAAATAAAAATAAAGAAAAAATAAATAAAAGAAAAAGAAAAGGTGTTATACACTAGGGAATTTCCTCTATGTTGCTGCTGCGTTAGAGAAGGATTCTGAGGAGGCGGGCAGGACTAGGCGGCGTGTGGAAGACGGTCTGGTGGCGGGGCTCTTCTTCGTGCCACGCGGCAGCTGGATTCAGCTGGGTGTGGGTCGTTTTGCTAGTGCTTCTAGCTCAGGTTCAGACCCTCCACCCTGAGGCTTGGTAGCTGCGGGTGGCTGCTTTCTCTTCCTTGCTGCCTCCGTCGGTTCATCATCGAAGGAGTATGAAATCTCCATGTTTGAGTTATCGACATCTTTGGCAGTGGCCTTCTTTGCTACTGGGAGGCGGCGATAGTCTCTTCCTCTTTCTCTGACTTGGATAAGGAGGTGAGGTCGTATGGCTGGACGGGAGTAGGTGAGGTCCTTCTCTTGGGGCGGATGTGTGTCCCCTTGCTGTTGGCGGCGGCTGGAGTAGCAGCAGGTCTGGTGTGATCTGGATCGATTTGGACGTTACTTACTCCGATGGGAATGCTGGAAACTGTGGGCCATCGTCATGGTATTTGTCAAGAGAGTAGGCTACAAAATCCTCTTGCACCTCCGCAATATATTTGGTGAAGATCACATGTTTTTAATCGATCCTCTGGTAGCTCCCCACAAGGCTGCGCAGCAAAGGGACTACGGCAGAGGGGAGGGCAACATCAGTACTGGCCGATGCAGCTGGGGTGGCAACAGGTTGAGACGGAGGCTGGGTGGTCGACAGTGTTTCCAGCTCTGAATCCTGCATTATCTGAAGGCACACCTTTCTTGTCCACCCTTTGTTAGCAAGAAGTATTGTGTCATTAGGGTGTGGCGGCACACGGAAGTTGGCACATAGGCCTTCTATTAGCGCAGGGAAGAGGATAGGTCCCTTGGCTTGAGGCTTGTCTCCGTGGGCATAGATCTCCTCGAGAATTACTTCGCCAACATTGATTGGCAGTCCCTTCATAATGCTGTGGATAATGGCCAGCCGCGGTCTGTTAACTATTGATCCATGCGTGGTGGGCATCAGGCAGTGTTGGACAAAGTTGCTCCAAAGAATTGCCTCCAGCAGCAGATCGCAGCGGTTGACTAAACCATTGTTCTTTCCGGTTAGTCACTTGCTGTTGGGTCGGCAGATTTCTTTCTTGATCTTTTCGTAGTCAGTCGCCGTTAGGTAGGACTTCCATTCTTCATGCGGTTCCCGCAGATGTCTATGCTGTAGAAACTATTGATTGTTTCCGTCGTGAACTTGACACCTTCACCACGAACATATGTGAAAGGGTTTCCTAGTGTAGGCTTGTGGGCGTAGAACTCTCGCACCTGATTGTTGTTTATTCCTTCTAGTTGTCGTGCGAAAATATCCCAACCTAAGTTGTGAATCCTTTCGAATATGGTGGGTTTGAGGCCAAAATCCCCATCTGGCCTGGTGTATTGGAACCATGTTTCTTCCTAGAGTTTCCACTCAGTGAAGTACTTCTTGTAGGTTGTCGCGACACCAGGGTTTAAAAACCTTTGAAAGGTTTGCTTGGAGGTGGAGGCGGTTTGTTTTGATGTGGCCATAACTGTGAGATCGATTGTGTTTTCCTAAAGAAAGAAAAAGAAATTGCAAGATGGTAAAGCAAGTGAAATCTTGAAGGAAAATATTGAAAAGAAGAATTGATAGAAAGCAGAGAGCAAAGTGAAGAACAGAAGAAGAATAGTTGGCTTTATATAGCCGATTCTCTCCGTTGCCTTAGCGGGCACGCTGCCAACGGGCGGCAATGATTGCAGCGCGATTTCCGCGCTTCTAGTCGTTACGCAAATATACGTTCTGCTAGCTGTTGCAAATATAGCCTTTGCGGCTAGCCGTTATGCTCATCTGCCTTGGGCTGCCTTCGCCGCTGGATTGAGCTTCTCCTTTATTCTTTCATCCTTCTTGGTCTTGCCTTCATTCCTAACCTAAAATAGAAATTAAATAAAAATAACTGAAAGTTAAATCTACTCCTAATGCATAAAAAAATAAAAATAAAAATTAGGTTATGTTGGATTGCGCTTTTCCCAAATATAACCACTTTATGAGGGCTATGCTTTTAGCTTTTTGTCTAGGCATGTCCTTCCCCTCCTCAGGTGGATGTTGGCTGCCATCTTTGTCGCCCTCACGGGACATACACTAAAGAAAACAAAGAGGCATAATAATATTTTTAATATATATATATAATATAAACAGAAATTTAATGTGCAAAAACTAAGGTAGAAGTTCAAACGCAGTTGATGTTACCAATCCCCGGCAATGACGCCAAAATCTTGTAGAGCGTTTGGGTGTTCTCTATTTATAAGCGAAAGTGCACACTATTGTCAAGTTATAGTATAAAAGTTATCGTCTCCCACAAGGATTATAACAACTTCTATGAATGGTTTCCTGCACAAGGATTCAGTAAATGCACCATTAAATCTCACAATGTGGAAATATAAAAACATAAATAAAATAAAGATAGTGATGATAGGGTGAGATTTGGTCGATAGATTAGGTAAGGCAATCACAGCTCAGTAGCGTGTAGACAGCGTTGTAAAGCCTAAGAGTGTTTTACGCTTCCATGATATGCTGCCTCGGCGGGTAATGGCGGGCAGCAGCTACCACCATGTCACGCGGACGCAGCGGGTCACATTCCCTGCACCTTTCGTTGTTTCAACAGGTGGAACGGAAGTAAGTCCTGGTGGCATGTCTGGTAGAGCAATTCTTAAGTGATCCTTCCTATGTCTAGGCAAGGATTCTGTCACCACGTGATGTAGGCAATACCTAGCAATCTCAGCGTAAACCTAACACAGGCAGTCGACGTTTGGTTGCTCCTTTTAGCCGCTTAAACTCAAACTTATGTCTAAGCCGAATTAGTCAACACCTCGACATGATGAGCCTTACAATTTCGTGCCCGAAAAATGGATTTCTTCACATGGACTTTTGGAACTAATTGAAGAAGTGAAGATCTTGAATTAAGCAAACTTGGAAATATTTTATTGAAAACATACTTTAACTATTACAATCGTTTCTCACAACTAGTATACATGTAAAAACCTAAACCTTAAGGTGTTGGGCCGCGACCTTCAATACCTCCCATCTATCTAGCTACCTCTCCATATATCCGTGCGTCTAAGCATAAGCCTACGCATCCATATCATGGCCCTATAGCCTCACATACATTGGGTATATATAGGGCTCGTGGCCTACGTTTGAGTCCTCCTTGGAGTAGAAGTTCTTAAAGTAACTTTAAATTAAATCCTGACTCCTTTTGAACTCGAATGTGGACTCTTTGGATGTTGCCATCTCCTGGAAGTTAGGATAAGTACTCTTACTTATCAATCTGGGATAAGCTCTACCGGCCACTACAAGCTTTAGAAAATTGCAAGACTGGCTCATTGGGCTCAGGGAATTGTCATCTTTCAATCGCAACCCATCATGACTAAGTCGGTGTAACTCCTACCTGGGTGGCACATTACGATAATGCTGCTTTGGCGGCGTCCTTGGCAGCATCTGGAATAGCTTCAGTTACAGCTCCTATTGGTCCTAGCTTTCCTACCCTCTCCTGTCCTCTGCTTCTCTGCACAGCTACAACACATGAAAATAAAAACTAAACTAAAACAATATCTTTTCTGAACCAAACATAAAATATTCAATGAAAGTATGGCAAAAGATAAAATATTGTTATTATGCATGCAATGCACCTAAATATGCTTAAATGAGCTTAAGAATAGAAATAATAAGGGCATGAATGTGTACAAAATATAGAACTCGTGGACACTCTACAATAACCCTCCCGTTCTGGAAATATTGATAGGCCTCAATCTATTACTCAATCCTTTGCTAAGGCATCATCTATTGATAGCACCGGAGGTTCAAATTGGAGCAACCAACATCCAGTTTGCAATTACTGGAAAAATAAGCATCCATCGAGTCAATGTTGTAATTATACTGGAGCTTGTTATTACTGTAGTGAGCAAGGCCACTTCATCCGTGACTGTCCTCTGAATGCAACCAAGTCTACAGTTACTCCTACTACTGCTGCCTCTCATGCTCAATCCTATCGAGGTAAGGGATCAAAGTAAGGATCATCAAGAAATTTTGGAAGAGCAAGTGGTTCGGGAATACCCTTTAACAAGCAAGACACTAAAGCCTTTTCCCATATGTATCATGTGAGGAGTAGAGAAGATGAGGACAAGCCTAATGTCATTGCAGGTACCATTGAGTTACATTCGCATCCTTTATATGCATTGATTGATCTTGGTTCTAATCACACCGTAATAGTCAAGAAATATAGCATGTCTTCTTATCCAATAGCATCGAGAATCTCCTTAACCAATCCTTTAAGAGATTGTGTCACCGTAAGGGTAGTATGAAAGAACTACACTTTATTGATCCAAGGGATTCCTTTCCCGACCAATTTGTATGCTTTACCGATCCACAAGTTTGATGTTATCCTAGGTTTAGATTGGCTTAGTGACCATCAAGCCTGGGTAGATTGTTGAAAGAGGAAGTTGTATCTTTGGGGTCTTGGCAAAGAAAGCGTTGTTTCGATGAACGCGGTGAATCCTTTATTGTGTGCTTTGACGTTAGAAGCCAACGATGAATCACATTTACATGACATTGACACTGTATGTGAATTCCCTGATGTCTTTCCTGATGAACTTCCGGGATTACCCCCAACCTGTGAAGTGGAGTTTGGCTATGAGGTGCAACATGAGACTGCTCCAGTTTCCATTGCACCATATCGAATGGCGGGCTTTGAATTAAAAGAGTTGAAGGCTAAAGTTCAAGAATTTTTATGTAAAGGCTTTATTCAACCGAGTTCTTCACCATGGGGAGCTCCTATTCTCTTTGTAAGGAAGAAAGATGGATCCATGCAATTATGTGTTGATTACCGACAATTAAACAAAGTGACCATCAAGAACAAGTATCCATTGCCCAAAATTGATGACCTATTTGATCAACTAAAGGATGCCTATGTGATTTCCAAGATTGATCTAAGGTCATGCTACTATCAAATGAGAGTTAAAGAATATGATGTATCAAAGACTGCTTTCCGTACGAGATATGGGCACTACGAATTCTTGGTGGTGCCCCTTGGGTTAACCAATGCACCAACAACTTTTATAGATTTGATGAATCAGGTCTTTAGACCCTATCTAGATAAGTTCGTAGTGGTGTTCATAGATGACATATTAATCTATTCCAAGAATATTGCAGAGCACCGAGATCATCTTCGCATCGTTCTTCAAACCATACGGGAGAAGCAGCTATACGCAAAATTCTCTAAGTGTGAGTTTTGGATCACCGAAGTTGTATTCCTTGGACATATTGTATCGGCTTCGGGTAGTCAGGTGGACCCGAGGAAAACTCAAGCTATGATAGATTGGCATCCACCGAAGAATATTGGTGAAGTAAGAAGCTTCCTTGGGTTTGCTGGCTATTATAGAAGATTCGTAAAAGGGTTCTCTATGATAGCCGCTCCTTTGACTGAGCTATTAAGGAAGGAATCTCCTTTTATTTAGACTGAGGGTCAACAACGAAGTTTTGATCAGTTAAAATAAGTCTTGACCCATGCACCAGTCCTGACCCAACCCGAGTCTGGAAAAGACTACACAGTTTATAGTGATGCATCATATCTCGGGTTAGGATGTGTATTGATATAAGAAGGAAAAGTCATCGTTTATGCTTCGAGACAACTTAAAACGTATGAGATGAATTACCCTACTCAAGACCTTGAGTTGGTTGCAATTGTCTTTGCATTGAAAATCTGGAGACATTATCTTTACGGAAAAAAAATGTTATCTCTTCACCGACCATAAAAGCCTTCAGTACCTGCTAACCCAAAAGGAATTAAATCTTCGACAACGAAGGTAGATGGAACTTCTTACAGATTACGACCTTGTCATCGATTACCATCCGGGCAACGCCAACGTTGTAGCTAATGCACTCAGTCGCAAACCTTCGCCTAGTAAGTATTGACAATGAACTTAGAGTTGTATGTATTGTATGGTACATTGACTCGTTGCAATATCGTTTCCTTGTAGCCCCACGGGCAATTAATTCTTACTTTCGACTTCAGAAGCATCAGTGTCTTGTAGCTAAACTTCAAGTTCAGTCTACCATCATTTCACGAATCAAGATTTTGCAAGAGCAAGATTCCGAACTCCAATCTATTGTCTCTAAGTTATTAGAAAATCCCGACTTCAGAATTAATTCTGAAGGGCTCTTGTGTTTTTGTGACCGAATCTGTATACCAAATGATGAATCTCTTCGCATTGACATTCTCTCTGAAGCTCATTCAAGTTCTTTTTCTGTTCACCATGGCTCCGTGAATATGTATAAGGACCTTTGTGAACTCTATTGGTGGTCGGGTATGAAGCAGGCCATAGTCGATTACATATCTAAATGTCTCACGTGCTAACGTGTTAAAGAATGACATTGTGTTTCTACCGGATTGTTGCAACCTATTGATCCACCGCAATGGAAGTGGGAAAATGTAACCCCCTCGACCCGGCCTAGCTGAAAGACCGAACCGACAGAGAACACTGGGAATATTGAAGTAAACCGGAAAGGTTTGCCTCAATAAACGACCCTTTCTTTTCTTTTAAACTTGTCTAGATTCAATTTAGGTTCCTAGGTGTTCGTACACAAGCAGTAGATAAGACATCAACACAATTCCCAATTAATTAGAACCAATTAAGGATTAATGACCATTTTGTAAATTTGATAATTTACAAGGGCTTTAACCAAATTCAAGTTACCAATCTTCAATTAGATTAAATACATACTTCACGATGAAATTTCAGCTCAAAAAGACATTTACAACCCATTCAATTGCATGCAAGGAAAGCAGGGACCAGAATGCAAGAAACATAACTCAGAACAATTCAAATACAGGTCCAACAGTCAAGTGTTTTGGAACAGAATGCCTCGTATCGAAATGGCCATTTCGAAACAGGGCTGACCGTTTCGATACTCGGGTTCGTTTCGAAATCCTAGAGACATGCTTCGGTACGATGGTTCACAGAGGCAAAATGTTCCGGAACGACTGTTCCAAAACACTAATGCCATTACAGGCCACTGTTCCGAAACAGGTTAGGGCGTTCTGAAGCGCATGGTCCTGCAACTTTCGAAAAAGCTGGTTTTAATCAGTTTTTATCCTCCAGAATCATCCCGACACATGCCCTAACATACATACAACTTAAATACACATTAATGACAAAATATACGAGGCACGGACAATATCATTCTCGCAAGCTAAGGACCTATAGGCATGCTTCCTAGGTTTTAAAAGCACTAAAAGTCTAAAATTCATATGCAAGCATAAAACCAAACTCAAAGGCCAATTACAAAACCAAATATGCTTCTCAAACTTGCACGAAACCAGAAAATACCAAACTAACAACATTCAAAGAATTTGACACCCCTATTGCCCTTATTATACTAGTTCAAAAAGCACGACATACTTTTAGTAAAATGTCTTGGTGGGATCCCTCAAAAACAATGCCTCCAAAAGCCTAATTATCTGCATTGATGAACAAAGAGAGCATAAGCATACAAGCTTAGAGAGGATTGCTCGAAACCACATACATAATCAATGCTTAAAACCAATTTTCATTATTCCGAAACCATTATGCCTTTCTTGACAAAACATGCACTTTTTCATGAATCTCAATGTACTAAGAATCATGCAATACGATTCATATGAATTCAGAAAATAAACTATTGCAACTCATTTCCCAAGCTTTCCAAGCATAAACACCATTATGTTAAGCTTAAACCAGAACATGCATCTTTCAAAATATGCATTAACACCATTTTTCCTCTATCATTCATTTCATTATATTGGCTCACAAGGGATAAACAACAATCTCAAAAACATATATCGGAAACACAGATTACCAAGGATTGTCCCACACCCTTCATACAATTTACTGTCATTAAAAGTCTCAAACACGATAGCAACCCTCCATCGTTGTAACACCCGTGGTGGAGTATTCGGTACAATCACAACCCCTCAACACCACTCATCGGTAGATGTATAATCCACTAACGAGAGACGGGACAAAACATAAGGTTCGCACCCGGGAGCTACCCTCAATCGTTGCAACCTTAAACAATCCTCAATCGTTAGGGTACATGGATGGAGTATTCGGTACAATCACAACCCCTCAACATCCAAGGCGACTTGTTTATATTGCACCCAATCCTATAGCCGACTAACTATATCCGATTTCACTTATAAAACATTTTATTCAACATCACTCGCCAATATAACCCATAACTCATGCATAGCTCACTGTTTTTACAAAGCATTCATGATAAGCCTTCAACAAGCATTAAACCATGCTTAAAACCTCATACGTCAACACATGCATACAAGGACCACTTATGTAGTGCATCCTTAAACCACATGGCATCATCATACACAATTTATATTCTCAAAACATGCTTTAAAACATTAGGTAAATGCATTTAAAATCAAGTGCAACCAAAGGCTCATAACTAGAACAACCGAGGGAGAAATTTCGAATTTCTTACTTCCGAACTTAATAATGTGTTTCAAGCTCTTATTCAGTTCCCAAAACCTTTTCTAAAACGTTTCCACGCTGGAAAACCAAATTCCACTCACCGACTCGCAAAACCACGCTTGCCAACGCAACTACCGATCTTCTGAAGCCTTCAAAAACACTTTGTTTGCTTCCAGATTATTATCCCTTGTTTTCAACACATCATAACAAAGGTTCAATGCATTAAAATGCATCCAAAGCTCCAGCACACACAAGAAATCCCGCAGCCATGCCCTAAAGCATCAAAACACCCATCCAAAACAACTGAAAACTCAATTGATTGGCCTCAAACCTCAGCACAGCCATTACTCAACTCATCCAACCCATTCTAAGCATTAATAAACATAAAAAAAAAAAACGAAAACCAACCTTTACCTCCATCAACTTGAATTTCTCAAGAATACCTCAAAAAGTTACCCAATTACACTTCAAAACTAAGGATCTCAAGGATTTCGTGATCTATATGATTAAGACTCCACTTCAACATCCAAAACCTTTCAAAACTCATTTAGAAACAATCTCAAACCAGCCAAATCAATCAAAGTCTGAAAATCACATTTTAAACCAATTTTTCATCAAGATTTCAAGAGTTTAATATTTTAACAACAAAACCTCAATCAAAATCAGTATTATAGAGTCAAATATCTTTGGAATTTCATTAAAGAACTTATATTTGAGGGATAGTATGAAAATTACCTCCAATCCTTCTTTCTCCTCTAATTTGGCAAGATTTGCTTGAAGAAACTTGAATGAAAATGGAAGAAATCAATGGAGAAATGATTGGAATCAAAAGAGGAGTTGAGAGAAATGAATTTCTGGAAAATTGAGAGAAAAGGGAGAGTGTTTGGCTGAAGTGAAAGTGAGAAAATAAAAGGCTCGTTAAAAATTTCATTAACCGATTAACTAACTTCCTTAATTAATTAAATAAAACTTTTTTAATTATTTTATAAACATTTAAAACACATGTCAAATTAGGGAAATGACATAATTTCCAAGTAGCTCCCTAAAGATTCTAAGATTTTGACTCTTCTTGAAAAATATATTTTCCAACTTTTATATCTTTACATTTTGGTCACTGCCCAAAATATATACTTTCGAAAACCCGTTTTGTAAAATTGATTTGACCAACCTCTTAAATGTAATTTTAGAGGATTTTATCAATTTTTATCGTATTTTTATCACATCCCAAACCTTGATTTCCCTAAACCACTTTTAAATGGTTCGAACAACCAACACTGGTTCAACCGGTCCGACCCAACTCGCCAAAACATCTAAGCCCAAAACAGGGGCATTACAACTCTCCCCCACTTAGGAAATTTCGTCCTCGAAATTTTACTTGAAGGAAAAAGATGTGGGAATTTCCTCAGCATATCCGCCTTGCTCTCCCATGTGACCTCCTCGGTGTCGCCACAACACTTTCACAAACTCAATCGTCTTTCCAAGAAGAACTTTGCTACTCGTATGTAGAATCTTCATCGGGCCCTCATCATAGGACAAATTTGGATTCAACTCAATTTCCTCAATTGGCATCACATGCGAAGGATCCGATCTATATCTTCGCAACATAGATACATGAAACACACCATGGATCTTTTCCAACTCGGAAAGCAACCTTAACCAATAAGCCACCAGACCAACCCGCTCAACAACCTCATAGGGTCCAATAAACCTTGGACTAAGCTTTCCCTTACGCCCAAACCTCATCACCTTCTTCCAAGGCGATACCTTAAGGAACACACGATCCTCAACTGCGAACTCAACCTCTTTACGCTTTAAATCCGCGTAAGACTTATGACGATCCGATACAGCCTTAAACCGCTCACATATGAGCTTCACCTTTTCTGTTGTTCCTTTGAGCATATCCAACAAGGAAAGCAACTTTTGCCCCTCTTCAGCCCAACAAAGGGGCGTTCTACACTTTCTCCCAGACAAGGCCTCATATAGTGCAATTTGAATACTTGCGTGAAAGCTGTTATTATAGGCAAACTCAACCAGTGGCAGATGCTTCTCCTAAGAACCTTGGAAATCAATCACACAACATCTCAACATATCCTCAAGCATCTGGATAACTCGTTCCGACTGCCCATCAGACTGAGGATGATATTATGTGCTGAAATTCAACTGCGTACCCAACGCCTGATGTAAACATTCCCAAAACCACGCTGTAAACCTCAAATCTCTATTAGACATTATAGACTTGGGCACACCGTGCAAACGCACAATCCCAGTAATGCACAACTTGGCTAACTCTTCCAACGTATACGTAGTATGGACAACCAAGAAATGTGGACACTTTCTAAGACGATCCACAATCACCCATACAGAGTTCTTCTTCGATGGTGTTAAAGGCAACCCGGATACGAAATCCATCATAATCCTTTCTCATTTCCACTCTAGTATCCTCAAAGGTTGTAGCAAATCGGAAGGAAACTGATGCTCAGCCTTCACCCGTTGGCAAACCACACACTTGCTAACAAAATCAGCCATATCCTTTTTTAACCCCAGCCAATAGTACTCATCCTTCAAACCCTGATACATTTTAGTACTACCAGGGTGCATAGCAAAATGACTGTTATGAGCCTCTGTCAAAATAGTGCGCCTCAACTAAACATCTTTCGGTACCACTACTCAACTTTTGAAACATAGAACCCCATCATCATTAAAGCATAAATTCGTAGCCTTATCATCAGCTATATCCTGAACATGTGGTACCAACGAATCATCCATCAATTGTTTCTCCTTAATCAGTTGAATCAAATAGGGTTTTATGTTGTAGTATGCCCAAAGACCAATCATATGATGATTGAATAGACATATTATTTTACTAGATTTATCAAGTAATGACATTGTCGTTATTATCATTTGGTATGTTTCTGTGCATCAAACTAACCATTAGATAATAATGTCCATACAATAATACGATTATTGTTAAATAGGATCCTTAGTCGAATATTATTATGGGTATGGACAGTGATAATATATAAAGACTAATATGTGGTTGATTGATAACAAGTGTTGTCATTGACATAGAGATGTCAAAATCAACACATAAGTATTTGTTAGAGAATAACATACTGGATTGACCCGCTATGAGCATGTTTCTTGGGTAATTATGTGACAGTCACAACATTGCTCATGATAAACATATGTATAATCCTCAGACTTGAGATCCACATGATTTCAACATAAAGATTTACGTATTTTGACATAGTCAAACGTGTGTCGTAACTGACTACATTATAAAGACTCATGATTGGATACGTGATGACCTATGTAGTGAAATATGGTTGATCAAGAAATGATTTGTCCCTCCTACATAATGTGAGAAATATCTTCGGCCACTTGATTGAGTGAGATCAGAAAATGCATGGCCATGCTCAAATAATATGATATGAGATATCATAGAGATTCGTTGCATGAACCTACAAGGGTCACACCCTTCGAATGAAACGAACAAAAATTGAAAACCATACTCCCTATTTTAGGGAGGTTGCCGAAAATCCCCTATGGGATAGGGGAAATCGGCAACTCCCTTAAATGGGAATAATATTGGATAAATATTATATTTATCAAATATTATTTAGAGTATGGAAAATATTTAGAGACTTAAATATTATAGAATAAGATTCTATAAATTTAAATATATATTTGGAATTTATATAATGTATATTTAAGTCCAAGTTTATGTAGAATTAGATTCCACATAATTAAAAATATATATTTAAATATATTTAAATCCAAGTAAAGATATAATGAGATTCTATATAATAAAAATATATATATTTGATTTAAATATAATGTATATTTAAATCCATATTTTATGTAGAATAAGATTCTACATAATTAAATATATATATATTTCATTTAATATTATTAAATATAATGTATATTTAATATAAACCAATTTCAAGTAGAATTAGATTCTATGAATTTTGGTTGAACTTGGATTTAAGGATTTTAACTAGAATTACGTCTCTGAATACTATTTAAAGGGACAAGGGCTAGCAACCAAATTATCTCTATTCCTCCTTGCAAATTCCAACATATCTCTGGGAATCCCCCTCTGGAATTTTGGACAAGTCCCAGATTTCTTCTGAGAAGTTGTTCGATATTTTTTTGGTGTTCCTCTTGCCCCTTGGCAAATTCCTAGCGATTTCCTAGTTCGAATCCAAGTCCCGGTAGAACCACTGGTCGATTCCAGACTCCCTCAAGAATCCTTGGAGGGATTTCGACTTCTCCCTGAAAGGTGTTCAAACCTGTCGAAATTTATCCCTAAGTGTTAGGGAGGCGGAAACTTTGTTCGTTTTGTTCGGGTGGACTCCGTAGAGCTCGTTGTGAACCTGTGACGATTCAAATTTTACTTGACGTGGTTATTCCGACATACAGTCAGTTTTCCAGTTTCCAAATTTTTAAAGGTAACTCTTCATCTTTTCACCATGAAATCGTTCATGTACATGGATCCTAGCTGGATTACGTCGGATTATTTTTCCGCTGCGCCACGGGGCGTGCCGACGTGACCCAATAGTGGTATCAGAGCCACTTGTATCATACGAATTCGGACTTAAATTCTTGGGTGATGTTTATGTATGAGATGCATGCTGTTTGATTCGGTTTAGATATTTATCGTATCACACCTAATAAAGAATTATTTCGATTATCACTAAATGATTAAGAGTTAATCATAACTATGTTAGGTTGCTTCAATGTTAAATGTTAACATGTTGAGACTAATAGTTAGTCTAGAGAACAAGTAGTTGTTCGTAGTTTCATAGATTTATGAAATATTTGAAAGGGCTTCTAATTTGATAAAAGTTATCAAACTATCTTTCACGGTGAATCCATAAGAGTTATGGTTAGACGTTATGAAAAATATATGTCTAGTATTGGTATCATGAAAGACCTGGTACTTAAGTGTTCCTAGTGCGCCACCTCTCTTTCATGTTGACCTACCTGGTGCATTTGTTCGTTAACGAAAATGGTTTATGAAACCTCGTGATCCTTCTTTTGCCCATTAACCGCAACATAGAGATAATCAGTTTAAAACTCCGTAAACACGTCGTTACTTTCTTCGCACGATGTTTGAAATGCATGTTAGATTGCACACTGTTTGTTTTACATGGTTATAGACCATAGCCTTTATAGTTTTGGTTTTTTTAAATACGGCCTGCATGTCGTGCCTTTCTCTATCTTCTATTGTACTTCTCTTCTCATCTCACCCCCTCGTATGTAACTCGAGTTTCTGAAAATTGTAAATACTTATGGAGATAAAGCAAGGACAAACATAGCAGCGTTGTGGGCCTTCCCTGGTGGATCAGGAGTTTTAGAAGCATATTCTATCTTCAGTAGAATGGTTCTCCCATTGGCTTGGTGTAACCCCCTTAGCCCGGCCTAGACGCTAGACCCGAACTACGAAGATCACACGGGGAAAACCAAAGTCAACCCAAAAGTCAACCTTGATTAACGACCCTTTTTTTCTTTTTAAACTTCTCTAGATGCGCATTAAACCTATGTGAAAGCCCAAGAACCTTGGAAGAGAAAAGCACAGCGATCGGAAACGTTTAAGGACTCAATTGCAAGAAATACACTTTTAGGGACCAAAATGTAAATTTTGGAAAATAAAAAAAACTTTCAAGATTTTAGTTTTACAAAACCTCAATTAAACATATTACAAGCCTACCTGTCAAATTTCAGCTTAAAAAGACATCTCAAGCTCAAGAAATTGCAATTACAAATTTCAGGACTAAAATGTAAAGCATGCAGAATCTATGTCCAACGATCACCCGTTTCGAAACACTGACACCCATATAGAAACACCCGTGTCGTACGCTCGTATCGAAATGATGTTGACCGTTTCAATACACGGGTATGTTCCGAAACCAGTTCCGAAACAGGCACTTCTAGTAGCCAAAGTGTTTCGAAACACTTCTAACCGTTCCGAAACGCCCAAGCCACTTCAAGCACCCGTTTCGAAACAACCAAGGGTGTTTCGATACACACTGCCCAGAAACAGCAGAAAATTCTGGTTTTCACTTCAAAACACCATCAAACAGAATTGAAACCATCCCATTACACATCATCAACATGATAAGCATTATAACTATCAAATTACATTAAAGACTAGATACATTACAAACATCCAACTCATGATCTTGCTTTTAATCAAAGAGCATAGCATATCAACTTATGAAGAAGAAGATTCAAATATGGCAAAGCGATCAACAATAAGGTTCAAACCATAAACCGAACATGGTCAACATACACAATCTCATTACACAACAACATAAAAGACTCTCCCCCCATTGCCTTTATTATCTATAGCTATACACCAAGACATACTTCTCAAGTGCAGCTCTTCTTGAATCCCTTGCTTCTTGCTGTCCCAACTTCAAATATCAGCATTGATGGACAAAAGGAGCGTAAGAACATAATGCTTAGTGAGGAATGCTCAAAACCAAAACACCATCAATGTAGCGAAACATAAAACCTTCTTTAAATGTAGATACAATTCAATAAACCAAAGCATTGTTTGAAAACCTCCTTTGAAAAAAAAAATTGCTTTAAACCATGCATTGCTCAACATGAAAACCAACCTTTAATTTTGAAATGCTAAACAACTCACTCCAAACCACACTCTTGCAAATACTATCATTTAAACATTCCCATGCATGAACACTCCATGCAAAGTTTAACTCAATTTCCTTGGAAATCACTTCCACTTCACACCATACTTTTCTCATGCTTGATGATCATTTCAAAGCTAAATGCCTTTTGAAAACCAATTGTTCCTTCTATTTATCTCATGCGGATTACATTCAAAGACATTATATTGGCTTTCGAGTGATAGATCACAAACCATTTCAACACAAGACACAATCGGATATGCGGATTACAAGCGTTGTCCCACACACTACCGGCTTTACAAGGTGGAGTTTATCGGTACAATCACAACCGCTCAACACCCGTGATGGAGTTTAACAGTACAATCACAACCCCTTAACATCACTCATCGGTAGTTGTATAACCCACTAGCGAGAGCCGGGACACAACACAAGGCTTACACATTAGAGCTACCTCAACCATTGTAATCACCATAACCAAGCTCACACATGGGAGAAATCCTCCACCATTGTGACGCTTAACCAAGTCCACCCACGAGAGCCATCCTCCATCGCGGTGGCACCAATTTCCTCAATCCCTAGGGTTCTTGGATGGTGTTTACGGTACAATCACAACCCCTCAACATCCAAGGCAACTTTACTCACGGTGCACCCAATCCTATAGCCGGCTAACTATATCCGATTAACGTACTCTAAACCCATTTCATCACTTGCCAATATACATCAAATACCATCATCAATTCACTATTTTAAAGCATTAATCAAAGCCACTTATCATCATGAATCTCCATTCATCATAACCAAAATAATAACATATCAAACCAAGGATCTCTTACCTTGAGTATCCTTCAATACATGGCTTTCAAAACCAGCATTAATCATGATAAAATATGCTTTCAAAATAGTAATTAAACATGCATTTCATAACCTATGCATCAAACCACAACATAACACATCTGAAGGAGTTTTTCCGAAAACTTACTCTTGAGCTTAGCTAAGTTGTTTACACTTAAAATAAGCCCCCAAAACCTCCAAATAATCGTTTCAAAGCTGGAAAACCATCTCCACTCACCGATACACAAAACTATTCTAGCCGACAAGCCTCCCAAGCATCCGAAACTTCGAACGCCACCTCTATTGCTTCCGGATCATTCTCCCATGTTTTAAACCCAAAACAACAAATGATTAATGCATCACCATGCATTAAAATCACCAGCAATACAACCCAACTTGCTGCTCTACTCAAGAACCCCATTTCTGCTATCATAAACAACCGAAATCACCTCAAAACTCTCCCAAAACAAAGCCCAGCCAAGATCTATCAATTCTAAACATTTCTCAACATCAATTAACATCAAAAGGCAACATAAACATGGCCTTATACCTCCAGCAACAGCAGATCACCAAAACCACCCTCAAAACCACCATTCTAGCAAGCAAAACTTAGGAAAACAAACCTATTCGGGATTTGATTGATAAAACCTCATTTGTAACATCAATTAACATCCAAAATACATTAGAAAACAACATCAAAACAGAGCCTAACAAAGATCCACGAAAATCCTCAAGTTCTCTTCCAAAATCTTGAGTTTTAAGCCAAAATCTTGTTTCCAACTCTAAAACCATTCATAAAACTTTAATAAATGATTGAAAACTTGGGAATTTCAGTAAAGAACTGAGTATTTAGAGGAGAAGAACAAGTTTACCTCTAAATGATGATTTCTCCTTGATTTGGGCAAGTTTCCTTGAAAATTCATTGTAGAAATCAAGTGGATTTGGCGAGGAATTTATTAAGAATCAAAGTGGAATTGAAATCTCATCAAATGAAGTGTAAAATCAAAGTAAATTTGCTGGATAAAGTGTGTTTGGTTGAAAGGAATTTGAGAGAAAATGAAGAGAGGGAAAATTTGCGAAAAGTAGTTACGAATAGTCAAAGTTAGTTTCTCATTTAATTAAACCTCATTTTCTTTAATTAAACATTAATAAAATTACCCAAATTAAGGAAAAATCTGGAGAAAAACATTTTGGGTAAATTAGCACCTGGAAGATTCAAAGTTTCAATCCTTTACAAAACAGTCACTATTTCACTTTTGCAAAAACTGCAATTTGGTCACTACACCGAAATGTAATATTTCCAAACCTCATTTTGTAAAATTGATTTCACTATTCTCTTTTATATATTAAATGAGGATTTTTAGATATTTTTCTATATTTTTAAAGCATCTCGAACTAGGTGTTCCCTAAAACTCCCTTTTAAATTCGAACCGATTTCCAGACCGATCTGGTTCAGACCCTAAACTTCTAAGCCCAAATTTGGGGTGTTACAACTCTCCCCCTCTTAGGAAATTTTGTCCTCGAAATTTCAACCTGCGAAAAGAGCACGATACCAAACTTCCCAAAACAACACACAATGTAACACAAAAGACTTAACCACCACTGAAACATCCTCCACCCAAAACACCACAAAATTAACTCATCCTCAAATCAAACTTAAACTATACCCAAACCCAACACCACTACTTACGGTTCAAGACTTCCAGATCACTCGGTTATTAGCCTCAGCTTAACTTTTCATACTTTCGAACTGTGCAGAGCCCCAACAACCCGAAGAACCTTCGAATCTTTACAACATACTCCACCTTATCTCATAACTCCCTCAACAAAACTCGCACACACGATGACACCAATCCATCCAGTTTCAACCACCATGTGACCCACAACCTTCACTACTTCTAAAACCCCTTGCAAAACCGCTCAACTCCTTTCAAAGATTACCACAACAAGCAAAAATTTCTTAAGCAACAACTTCTTACTCAAACTTCTCAAGGTATTGATAACATTCCTTCACATCCGCCACTATCACTACCATAACAACTCATCAAAACTACTCACACAACATCCGAAATCCACATCAAAAGACTCCAACCTTAACTCTGCCAACTGTTCCACTCACCCCCAACTGACTTACGAAAGATGTACTTATACTCAACTAACAAACCACTTCTCTTAAGAACCCGACCAACCAACAATGGCCCTTGAACTTACATTGTCTCTCCACTTCAAGCTTTGACCATAACACTAACCTTACATGGATACCACCCATTCCATAAAAACATATTAATATTACGAAACCTCTACTCATCCCAAGCCAAACCTTATCTACAGCTCTCAACACAACCTCCTCCCAACTCCCCTAAGGTTGCTACAAACCATCACCTACATAAACAACCCTCCTATTGCAATCATCAACGCCAAGACGCCTCAACACTCCGGAAACACATCCACTAGCCCACAACATCATTTAACACAAAGAAACTACCACACCTATTAACTATTCAAAACCACCTCGACCGATTCTAACTTCAACCGGTAACCTCCTTACCACCACATCGCTAAACTCTTTAAGCACCAAAACACCTTCCTTTCTGCCAACATGCTAGATCGCACTCACTATTACTGACAACTTGTTCACTACCTTCTACTACTTCCAGCATTCACCCAACTAGCTATTAGCAAGTGTGAACGTTCGTATGCATGGTCACTAACATGCCCTATCAATTCATGTGTACATGTATGCAAAACCTCTAATGCCATGTCGCATGTATGCATGTACCAACATATATATAATATATAACAAATGGTTTTAACTGTGCATGTATGTCGGTCCACACTTACCAATAACATCCTCAGAATAAGCCTAAGAACAACCTCTTACCTCACTTCTAACTTGTCCAACTCTACCATTATAACAATCCGCTAACCACAAAATACTCCACTAATACCCTCTTCACACTAAAGTTGTTTTCAAAACAACACCGGCTACTACCCCAACTTGCTAGCTATAAGACTTTACCCACTACACAAGGGAATCCAAATCGGAACCAACAAAGATTACTTAGAAAAGTTACCTGTAATCACCTCATTGCCCCGGAGCTCTAACAGACAAACTCTCTTCCTCGCAGAACCATTATTCTCTGGCCGCACCGCCGCAGCATCAACCAACACTTTAAAGTAATCACCGTCTCCCTACGGTAAAGAACCCTGACTACCCCGAGCTAACTCCAAACAATTCCATCTCAAATGTCCAACAGACCCACAATTCCAACAAGATCCATCCTCCAAACACCTCACACCTTTTTGCCTTTCTTGCCACTTCCGAACTCTATCTCGGCCGCGCTCACGACCTTTATGAGACCCTTTTGCACCCACTGAAGTTGATCTCACCACTTGAGGACAATTCGGCTTCACATGCTCCATAGAACCGCAGTTCCAACAAACCCCAACACCCCAACAAAATCCAACATGACGCCTTCTACAACGGTTACGCATCGGCAACCGAACCACCACTCCTTGATCATGTAGCACTTGACCCACATCTGCACTACCACCTAAACTTCGATTCAAGCAAACCCTTCTGTCACGTAGCCTCTTACGCTGACCACTCTCAAGGTCAATACCTACAACTCCTTTGCTTAAACTTTTCCCACCACCAATATCTGCAGCCACACCCCCACGTTGCTTAACCCTGAGAACTTCTCTCCAAGGTATCTTCCATTAAAGGCAGACACAAAGAACTCCCAATCTATATCGTGGATATTCGTTGCCACCGCCACAGATGTCCACCAGGCACAAGCATCCTCCAACATTAACGAGACAACACTTCCCAACTTACAGGCGTTGTCACACCCTTCATGATCCAAAATCGGAATTATACTTGCTAACCAAGCCTCGAACGCCTCAGGTGTCGAACCATGATGCTCCACAGCTCCCAAATCATATAAACGTTGTTTTGACAAACTCGCATGTCCGAAAGTCGGCACGCACATAGGCCTCACCTTTACCACAGCTTGGGACGTTCCTGACATCTCCTGAACCACAAATGATGAATCCTTCATCACAGAACCAGCTTTCTCACTCTGCCTTACTTCCTCAACTCCAGACACTATAGATTGAAACGAAACACCTCCACCAAAAGGTGAATCCCACTCCTTTACAACTTGCTCTAAAGCAGCAACCATCGTACCTAACTGCAACTCCCTCATCGATCCCATTATGCTATTATTAACAAAGCAATGATAACAAAACAAACAAAACGATCAGGCCAGCTTCAAGCAAGGATTCAAGGCTCCAACTCCAACGTAACACAATAGCTATAATAATAAGGCAATGGGTATCCCAAATTCTCTCCTTTTATATGACATAACAATCAATAAAAACATTGATATCACAAACATCGAGCATATCAATCAGCACACTCAATCATGCTCTCATCAAACCACATTCACCCTCAACAGCATAACATCAACATATCATACCCATCACATTTTCATTATTCAGAAAATCAACTCACAACACCAGCATATCACCAATACATGTTCACACTAGCTCACAGAAGATTCATAACCAAAAAGCATGATGAAAACATTAATAATTCAATCAAAGACACATTTTCCAACCAACTTTCAACCACACATTAGAATAAACATCCAACACATACCATAACAACTTACCACAAACTTCCTGTTGCCCCAAAAGTTCGCAACTTAGCTCTGATACCAACAAATGTAACCTCCTTAGCCCGACCTAGACGCTAGACCCGAACAACGAAGATCACATGGGGAAAACCAAAGTCAACCCGAAAGTCAACCTTGATTAATGACCTTTTTTTCTTTTTAAACTTCTCTAGATGCGCATTAAACCTATGTGAAAGAACAAGAACCTTAGAAGAGAAAAGCACAGCGATCGAAAACGTTTAAGGACTCAATTGCAAGAAATACACTTTTAGGGACCAAAATGTAAATATTGGAAAATAAAGGACTTTCAATATTTTAGTTTTACCAAACCTCAATTAAACATATTACAAGCCTCCCTACCAAATTTCAGCTAAAAAAGACATCTCAAGCTCAAGCAATTGCAATTACAACTTTCAGGACTAAAATGTAAAGCATGCAGAATCTATGTCCAACGGTCACCCGTTTCGAAACACATACACCCGTATAGAAACACCCGTGTCGTACGCCCATATCAAACGGTGTTGACCGTTTTGATACGCGGGTATGTTCCGAAACTAGTTCCGAAACAGGCACTTCTAGTAGCCAAAGTGTTTTGAAACACTTCTAGTCGTTCCGAAACGCCCAAGCCATTTCAAGCACCCGTTTCGAAACAGCCAAGGGTGTTTCGATACACCCTGCCCAGAAATAGCAAAAAATTATGGTTTTTCACTTCAAAACACCATCAAACATAATTGAAACCATCCCATAACACATCATCAACATGATAAGCATTATAACTATCAAATTACATCAACGACAAGATACATTACAAACAATAAGCACACCTACTCAATCATCACATCCAACACATGATCTTGCTTTAAATCAAAGAGCATAACATATCAACTTATGAAGAAGAAGATTCAAATATGTCAAAGCGATCAACAACAAGGTTCAAACCATAAACCGAACATGGTCAACATACACAATCTCATTACACAACAACATAAAAGACTCTCCCCCATTGCCTTTATTATCTATAGCTATAAACCAAGACATACTTCTCAAGTGGAGCTCTTCTTGAATCCCTTGATTCTTGAGGTCCCAACTTCAAATATCTGCATTGATGGAAAAAAAATAAGCGTAAGCACATAATGCTTAGTGAGGAATGCTCAAAACCAAAACACCATCAATGCAGCGAAACATAAAACCTTCTTTAAATGTAGATACAAATCAATAAACCAAAGCATTGTTTGAAAACCTCCTTTGAAAAAAAACATTGCTTTAAACCATGCATTGCTCAACATGAAAACCAACCTTTAACTTTGAAATGCTAAACATCTCACCCCAAACCACACTCTTGCAAATACTATCATTTAAATAATTGTTTCAAAGCTGGAAAACCATCTCCACTCACCGATACACAAAACTATGCTAGCCGACAAGCCTCCCAAGCATCCGAAACTTCCAACGCCACCTCTATTGCTTCCGGATCATTCTCCCATGTTTTAAAATATAACAACAGAGGATTAATGCATCACCATGCATTAAAATCATCAGCAATACAACCCAACTCGCTGCTCTACTCAAGAACCCCATTTCGGCTACCAAAAACAACCGAAATCACCTCCAAACTCTCCCAAAACAAAACCCAGCCAAGATCTATCAATTATAAACATTTCTAAATATCAGTTAACATCAAAAAGCAACATAAACATGACCTTATACCTCCAGCAACAGCAGATCACCAAAACCACCACCAAAACCACCATTCTAGCAAGCAAAACTTAGGAAAACAAACCTATTCGGGATTTGATTGATAAAACCTCATTTGTAACATCAATTAACATCCAAAATACATTAGAAAACAACTTCAAAACATAGCCTAACCATGATCCACGAAAATCCTCAAGATCTCTTCCAAAATCTTGAGTTTTAAGCCAAAATCTTGTTTCCAACACTAAAATCATTCATAAAACTTTAATAAAGGATTGACAACTTGGGAATTTCAGTAAAGAACTGAGTATTTAGAGGAGAATAACAATCTTACCTCTAAATGGTGATTTCTCCTCGATTTGGGATACTTTCCTTGAAAATTCAATGTAGAAATCAAGTGGATTTGATGAGGAATTGATTAAGAATCAAATAGGAATTGAAATCTCATCAAATAAAGTGTAAAATCAAAGTAAATTTGCTGGAGAAAGTGTGTTTGGTTGTAAGGAATTTGAGAGAAAATGAAGAGAGGGAACATTTGTGAAAAGTAGTTATGAATAGTCAAAGTTAGTTTCTCATTTAATTAAACCTGATTTTCTTTAATTAAAACATTAATAAAATTAACCAAATTAAGGAAAAATCTGGAGAAAAACATTTTGGGTAAATTAGCTCCTTAAAGATTCAAAGTTTCAATCCTTTACAAAACAATCACTATTTCACTTTTGCAAAAACTGTGATTTGGTCACTACAGCGAAATGTAATATTTCCAAACTTCATTTTGTAAAATTGATTTCACCATCCTTTTTTATATTAAATGAGGATTTTTAGATATTTTTCTATATTTTTAAAGCATCCCAAACTAGATGTTCCCTAAAACTCACTTTTAGATTTGAACCAATTTCCAGATCGATCCAGTTCAGACCCTAAACTTCTAAGCCCAAATTTGGGGTGTTACACTTGAGACGGTTCGCCTTAGGTTAAGAAGGGCTATAATCATTGCATATTTATTTGCCGCTTATATTTACCTTGTATGTGATGCAATGTATGTTTTATAAGCATGATTAAACATAGTTCTATTGATAGGATCAATGTTAAAATGATGAGATAATTAAGTAGATCCCTCACTATAATTCTAAGTCTGTTTTAACCATCCAATATTTACCCTCGTTAAAGCTTCTATCGATATAATGCGAGCTTTGCCAAAGCAATG
The DNA here is from genome assembly GCA_958450335.1 of Hibiscus tridactylites. Classification (NCBI taxonomy): domain Eukaryota; kingdom Viridiplantae; phylum Streptophyta; class Magnoliopsida; order Malvales; family Malvaceae; genus Hibiscus; species Hibiscus tridactylites. Next base: position 70,526,916 of record OY288274.1, on the reverse strand, counting down.
TCACATTTATCTATCTTAGTTAAACGCGGAGAATAAGCTAGTGATATTCGCCGGTTGAGATATTGTTATTGACTTAGCTGGGTTGTTCTAATGGTATTAGAAAACCTAGTGGTTAAAAGTTTTAGATAATCATAAGATGATTTAATGAAAAAGAGTTGTTCGCCAAAAGATGAGGAATTACATGAGATGTAATTTGTAAGGTGTTACTTACCTAAATAATCATTTCCTAAAAGACTGTCCAAAGTTGATTTAGGAATGGTGAAGTACGGATCCTCACTCACTAGAAAAACTATCGAAACGTTTTTCCGAAATTAAAACTAGAGGGTTTTTAATTTTGAATAAAATAGTGGGAGTAAATTTATAGTAAAGACCTATCTATAAATTTTAAAATTTAGTAAAACTTATGTAGCATATTTTCTTTGTTGTAGAATTAATGACAAATAATACTCTATCTTTGCGATCTATCCTTGTGAAGGATAAGCTCAATGGCATAAATTTCCTTGATTGGTTCCGTAATTTGAGAATTGTTCTCAAACAGGAAAAGAAGGAATATGTCATTGAAGAACATGTTCCTGATGAACCGGTTGCCACTGCTTCCAGAGCTGACAAAGACAAGTTTAAGAAACACATGGACGACATGCTGGATGTCGGTTGTCTTATGCTTGCCTCCTTGACCCCTGAGCTTCAGAAACAACATGAGGACATGGTAGCTTATGATATGATTTAAAATCTCAAGGATATTTATGAAGGGCAAGCTCGTCAAGAGAGGTACGAGACCTCTAAAGCTCTATTTCAATGCAAGATGAGTGTGGGATCTCCCATAGGAGCTCACGTCATCAAAATGATGGGCTACATCCAAACGTTGGAGAAGCTCGGCTTTCCGCTGAAAGAAGAATTAGCTACTGATGTCACCCTGCAATCGTTGCCGGATAGTTTCAATCAGTTCGTCCTTAATTTCAGTATGAATGAAATTAACAAGACACTGCCACAGTTGCTCGGCATGTTGAGAACTGCTGAAATCAACCTGAAGAAGGTAGGACCTAAACATGTTCTAATGGTCCGCAAGGGCAAGAAGAAAGGTAAATCGGCAGCAAAGTCTAAAGGTGATGGTAAGACCAAAACCGATGGAAATGAGGCATTGAAACCTAAGAAGGGAATCAAGAAGGATGAAAAATGTTTCCATTGCGGCAAGACCGGACATTGGAAGAGAAACTGCCCCCACACACTTACAAGAAGTGAAAAACGCAAAAATGAGTGAGGCATCAACCTCAGAGGCTTCTAAAGTGAAGGCATCAGAATAGACATGGACCTGCGAATGGAAATAAAGCAAGAGTTGCTACATCATCCATTAGGACATGTGTTTTTTCTTAAATAGATTTGTTTTAGTTTTTAAGATTATTATTTTGTGCCTAAGTTTTAGTTATCTTGAAAGGAGAAGATATTTTAATTTTGAGATTATTTAAGTAAATGTTATTCTTTTAATCTCTTATGGCACAACGAATCAATGATCTTTAAACTAATCAAATCAATAATATTTATAAGGTAAATAAAACAAATGACTAATCTCAAACTCGTAAAAAGTATTAAGGTAATTTGATGATATCAAATTCAAGAATATTTAAAGTTTGATGAACTTTCAAAGAATATGGGATTGTCCCATAATTAAATCCCACAAGTGGAACGAAATGTCTTCGAAAGAGAATCAAATACGTTAGACATGTTTTGATTCAGAACAAGTCATTTTTGACTTCTTTACACACTAGAAAAACAACTCTCATGTTTAATCGCGTTTTTTTTTGAAACGTCATATAAGATATGGACTAAGAATTGTTCTAGAATACCTTTGAAGTTTTAAGGTTACTTACATGTTCAAATGTTTACAAAGTTCGAACCTTAAAAACTCCATTTGTTGTTTATCCTAACGAGAACAAAGCGTTTGTTTCTCAAACGAGAGTTTATCTTGAAAGAGATTAATTCTCACAAAGGGATATTATTTCTTCAACTTTAACAAGAACAAAATATTTGTTGCTCAAACGATAGTTTATCTCGAAAGAGAATACTTATCACTAAGGGATTTCATTTTTCAACGAGAACAAAATGTTTGTTGCTCAAACGAGAGTTTCTCTCGAAAAAGATTACCTCTCACAAAAGGAAAAAAAATGGAATTTTGCATGTGAAGAAATTTTAGACAACAAATTCATGAACCAAAGATTGAGAATGTTCCACAAATGATCAAGGAACATTGGAACAAAACACACCCATTGTGTTGATCCTTAAGAGAATACCATATACTTGAGAAATATGGATTTCTCACTATCCGTACATGGAAACACTCTTCTTTTCGGATCAAGATAAAGACTAGGTCTTATCAGAAAGCAATGGTGAGCCTAAAATTCGAGAAATGGCTAAGAGCCATGAGATATGAGATGGAATCCATGTCTAAAACCAAGTATAGACTTTGGTTACCTAAAAGGGTAAAACCTAAGAGGTATGGATGAGTTTTTCAAAAAGGAAAAACCGACATGGATGATAAAACATACAAATGATGATTCGTCGCTAAAAGTTTTCGACAAACTTCATAGTATAGACTATGATAAAGCATCTTCCTTGTAGCTATGTTTAATCCATCTTAATCTCACTTGCAAGTAGTTACATACGATGATTATAGAATCAAATTAAGGAATGTCAAAACCACTTTCCTAAGGAAAAACTTGAAACAAATGTGCACATGATACATCCAGAAGGTTTTGTCACTCCAGTAAACACTTGGAAGGTATGTAAACTACAAAGGTCTATCCGTAAACTAAGGCAAGCTTCTCGAAGTTGGGATATTGGTTTCATAAGATACAATCAAAAGGTTTGGTTTATCTAGAAACAAAGGGGAGTCTTGTTTTCAAAAGAGCTAGTGGGAGCATTGTTACTTTCCTAAGTATTGTATGTAGATGACATACTCATCAAAAGGAACTAAAGATCGCAATCCGTTTTGCATTAGTAAAAAAATATTGCGAGTTAGAAACATGAGACAGTATCTAACTGTACAATATAGGCTGAATGTATTACAGTCGACATATCAATAAAGAAGGATGTTTGGATCTAAAGGGTTCGCTTCTAAACTAAGGGTTGTTCCCAGTATATTAGATGCTACATAACTCTGTTATGATGGAACTTTTGCGTAAGAAAATAAAACCCAGATCTCATCAATAAATTCAAACATATTCTAAAGTGCTTACATCTTGGAGATGTGAAAGTATGCAACATATGCACAAAGTTGATAACTTTGTCAACTCCCTGACAAAGCTTTTGACACATCATAAGCATGTCAGTTACACTAAGCCATATCGTATTAGATACGAGAATTATTGGTCTTACTGCTTGTGGGAGATTGTTGGAGTATGCCCAAAGACCAATCATATGATGATTGAATAGACATACTATTTTACTAGATTTATCAAGTAATGGCATTGTCGTTATTATCATTTGGTATGTTTCTGTGCATCAAACTAACCATTGGATAATAATGTCCATACAATAATACAATTATTGTTAAATAGGATCCTTAGTAGAATATTATTATGGGTTTAGACAGTGATAATATATAAAGACTAATATGTGGTTGATTAATAACAAGTGTTGTCATTGACATAGAGATGTCAAAATCAACACATAAGTATTTGTTAGAGAACAATATACTGGATTGACCCGCTATGAGCATGTTTCTTGGGTAATTATGTGACAGTCACAACATTGCTCATGATAAACATATGTATAATCCTCAGACTTGAGATCAACATGATTTCAACATAAAGATTTACGTATTTTGACATAGTCAAACGTGTGTCGTAACTGACTACATTATAAAGACTGATAATTGGAGACGTGATGACCTATATAGTGAAATATTGTTGATCAAGAAAGGATTTGTCCCTCCTACATAATGGGAGAAATATCTTCGGCCACTTGATTGAGTGAGATTAGAAAATGCATGGCCATGCTCGAATAATATGATATAAGATATCATAGAGATTCATTTATCATAATCTACTCAAGACATCAAGAAACACTAAATGGACAACGCAAGTGTGACTAACCTATGACTTGTGTTCATCTAAGATATAAAGGAAAAAAGGATGAAATACATAAAGGAAGTTTATTCAGGAATTAGGAAAGTCAAACCATGACTTCATGCAACTTAGGTAGCAATGATGTATTGCTAGATGCCACTCATTGTTTGTAAAATTAGAACATTTCTAATTTTGCTACTAACGTTGCATGAACCTACAAGGTTTACACCCTTCGAATGAAACGAACAAAAATTGGAAACCATGCTTCCTATTTTAGGGAGATTGCCGAAAATCCCATATGGGATAGGGGAAATCGGCAACTCCCTTAAATGGGAATAATATTGGATAAATATTGTATTTATCAAATATTATTTAGAGTATGGAAAATATTTATAGACTTAAATATTATAGAATAAGATTCTAGAAATTTAAATATATATTTAGAATTTATATAATGTATATTTAATTCCAAGTTTATGTAGAATTAGATTCCACATAATTTAAAATATATATTTAAATCCAAGTAAAGATAGAATGAGATTCTATATAATAAAAAAATATATATTTGATTTAAATATAATGTATATTTAAATCCATGTTTTATGTAGAATAAGATTCTACATAATTAAATATATATATATTTCATTTATTGTTTTTAAATATAATGTATATTTAATATAAACCAATTTCAAGTAGAATTAGATTCTATGAATTTTGGTTGAACTTCGATTTTAGGAATTCAACTAGAATTAAGTCTCTGAATACTACTTAAAGGGACAAGGAATAGCAACCAAATCATCCCTATTTCTCCTTGCAAATTTCGACATATCCCTGGGAATTCCCCTCTGGAACTTTTGACAAATCCCAGATTTCTTCTGAGAAGTTGTTCGATATTTTTCTGGTGTCCCTCTTGCCCCTGGCAAATTCCTTGCGATTTCCTAGTTCGAATCCAAGTCCCGGTAGAACCCATGATCGATTTCAAACTCCCTCAAGAATCCCTGGAGGGATTTTGACTTCTCCCTGGAAGGTGTTCTGTCACATCCCAAAAACTGGTCTAGTCGGAATTAGGTTCTGGTGACCGAATATTTTGTATCGATTGTATAATTTATTCGATTTTATTTAAACCAATAAATGTTTTTAGGTTAATTTATGATAGTTTATTATTATTATTATTATTATTATTATTATTATTATTATTATTATTAATATTATTATTATAAAAAAGGGAGATGGGACCTACGACAACTCCTTCAAATCGAAGGAATTGCATGGGATTTTCCCACCTCAATTAATAGGTGGCAAAAGCTAAGCTAAGAGTGGCCTATGCCACTACACGGCAACTCCATATTGTGAATTCACAATCCACGTGTAGTGGCCTATGCCACTACACGGCAACTCCATATTGTGAATTCACAATCCACGTGTAGTGGCATAGGCCACACTTACCTTAGCTTTTGCCACCTATTAATTGAGGTGGGAAAATCCCATGCAATTCCTTCAGTTTGAAGGAGTTGTCGTAGGTCCCATCTCCCTTTTTTATAAAAATAATAATAGTAATAATAATAATAATAATAATAATAATAATAATAATAATAACTATCATAAATTAAACCCGAAAATATTTATTGGTTCAGATAAAATCGAATAAATTATACAATCGATATAAAATATTCAGTCACCGGAACCTAATTTCGACTAGGCTAATTTTTAGGGTGTGACAACTCTCTCCCCCTTTAAAGAAAATTCGTCCTCGAATTTTCTCTGACAACAATACGCTCATCTATATGAGCCTGACTAAATATAGACATCTAAACATAAAGAGATCAGATTAATCGGCAAGTCACAATACTCAATGAATAACTCCTAGATGGCAAAGTAACACAATAAACAATACAGATATGCATAGGTTTAGTCCAGAACCGACTAAACTCTAGCTCTGATACCACTAATGTAATACTGAACCTTACTAATTTATCTCCTTAATTCTCTGCTTCACCGAACCTCTCCATATTTTCTTTTTTTTCTCTATTCTTGTGCCCTATCCCCTCTCATATATATATATATATATATATATATATATATATATATATATATATATATACCGAGCCTTTGTTAAATTGAATTAAATTGTGAATTCACAATCCACGTGTAGTGGCATAGGCCACACTTAGCTTAGCTTTTGCCACCTATTAATTGAGGTGGTAAAATCCCATGCAATTCTTTCGGTTTGAAGGAGTTGTCGTGGGTCCCATCTCCCTTTTTTATAATAATAATAATAATAATAATAATAATAATAATAATAATAATAAACTATCATAAATTAACCCGAAAACATTTAGTGGTTCTTATAAAATCGAATAAATTATACAATCGATATAAAATATTCGATCACCGGAACCTAATTCCGACTAGACCGGTTTTTGGGATGTGACAACTCTCTCCCCCTTTAAAGAAAATTCGTCCTTGAATTTTCTTTGACAATAATACGCTCATCTATACGAGCCTGACTAAATTTAGACATCTAAACATAAAGAGATCAGATTAATCGGCAAGTCACAATATTCAATGAATAACTCCTAGATGGCAAAGTAACACAATAAACAATACAGATATGCATAGGTTTAGTCCAGAACCAACTAAACTCTAGCTCTGATACCACTAATTCAATACTGAACCTTACTATTTTCTCCTTATTTCTCTGCTTCACCGAACCTCCCCATATATTCTTTTTTTCTTTGTTCTTGTGCCCTATCCCCTCTCATATATATACATATACTAAGCCTTTGTTGAATTGAATTCAATTGTGAATTCACAATCCACGTGTAGTGGCATAGGCCACACTTAGCTTAGCTTTCGCAACCTATTAATTGAGGTGGGAAAATCCCATGCAATTCCTTCGGTTTGAAAGAGTTGCCGTGGGTCCCATCTCCCTTTTTTATAATAATAATAATAATAATAATAATAATAATAATAATAATAATAATAATATAATAATAATAATAAACTAACATAAATTAACCCGAAAACATTTATTGGTTCAGATAAAATCGAATAAATTAGACAATCGATATAAAATATTCAGTCACCGAAACCTAATTTCGACTAGATCGGTTTTTGGGATGTGACAACTCTCTCCCCCTTTAAAGAAAATTCGTCCTCGAATTTTCTCTGACAACAATACGCTCAACTATATGAGCCTGACTAAATTTAGACATCTAAACATAATGAGATCAGATTAATCGGCAAGTCACAATACTCAATGAATAACTCCTATATGGCAAAGTAACACAATAAACAATACAGATATGCATAGGTTTAGTCCATAACCGACTAAACTGTAGCTCTGATACCACTAATTCAATAATGAACCTTACTAATTTTTCTCCTTAATTCTCTGCTTCACCGAACCTCTCCATATTTTCTTTTTTTCTCTGTTCTTGCGCCCTATCCCCTCTCATATATATATATATATATATATATATATACATATACTGAGCCTTTGTTGAATTGAATTCAATTGTGAATTCACAATCCACGTGTAGTGGCATAGGCCACACTTAACTTAGCTTTTGCCACTTATTAATTGAGGTGGGAAAATTCCATGCAATTCCTTCGGTTTGAAGGAGTTGACGTGGGTCCCATCTCCCTTTTTTATAATAATAATAATAATAATAATAATAATAATAATAATAATAATAATAATAAACTATCATAAATTAACCCGAAAACATTTATTGGTTCAGATAAAATCCAATAAATTATACAATCGATATAAAATATTCGGTCACCGGAACCTAATTCCGACTAGACCAGTTTTTGGATGTGACATGTTTAAACATGTCGAAATTTATCCCTAAGTGTTAGGGAGGCAGAAACTTTGTTCGTTTTGTTCGGGTTGACTCTGTAGAGCTCGTTGCGAACCTGTGACGATTCCAGTTTTACTTGACGTGGTTATTCTGACATATCGTCAATTTTCCAGTTTCCAAAGTTTTAAAAGGTAACTCTTCATCTTTTCACGCTGGATTCGTTCCTGTACATGGATCCTAGCTGGATTATGTCGGATTATTTTTCTGCTGTGCCACGAGGCGTGCCGACGTGACCAAATATTTTACATGCAACTCGGCTATCAAGCCACCATCACGTGATATACTCAAATGAGCAAACAGAGTTCTCAGCTCAACATCAACCTTCCTACTCAAAGCATCAGCCACAACATTGGCCTTTCCAAGATGATACTCAACGGTCAGATCGTAATCCTTAAGCAACTCCAACCATCTTTGTTGCCTAAGATTCAACTCTTTTTGAGACATAAGGTACTTCAAACTCTTGTGGTCGGTATTAACCACACACCATTCACCATAAAGGTAATGTCTCCAAATCTTCAGAGCAAACACCACCGCTGCGAGCTCTAGATCATGCGTAGGATAATTGCGCTCATGCACTTTCAATTGTCTAGACGCATAAGCCACAACCTTCCCACCTCGCATCTGTACGCAACCCAAACAAACATATGATGCATCACTATAGACCACAAACTCCTTACCCGACTCTGGTTGGATCAAGACATGAGCTTGCGTCAAAGCTTTCTTCAACTTTATGAAAGTTTGCTTCCTAACATCCGTCCACTCGAAGCGAACATTCTCTTGCAACAACTTAGTCAAAGAACCAGCAATCTTCGAAAAACCTTCAACAAACCTTCGATAGTAACCAGCCAACCCAAGGAAACTGCGCACCTATGTCACTGACTTAGGTGTCTTTCAACTCATCACCGTCTAACCCTTGTGTGGATCCACCCGAATTCCTTCGGATGATACCACATGTCCAAGAAAAACAACTTTCTTGAGCAAAAACTCACACTTGCTCAGCTTAGCATAAAGCTGATTCTCCAACAACACTTGCAACACAATCCTTAAGTGCCAATCATGATCCTTCTCGGTACTCGAGTACACAAGGATATCATCAATATACACCACCATGTACTAGTCCAAAAACTCATAAAACGCCCAATTTATCATGTCCATAAATGCAGCTGGTGCATTTGTCAACCCAAACAGCATCACCAAAAACTCATAATGACCGTACCTCGTCCGAAAAGTTGTCTTAGGTACATCCACATTCTTAACCTTAAGCTGATAGTACCTAGACCTCAAATCTATATTTGAAAACACCGAAGCACCACGAAATTGATCGAACAAATCATCGATACTTGGAAAAGGATACTTGTTCTTAATCATCAACTTGTTCAGTTGTCGATAATCAATGCACACAAGCATGGTACCATCCTTCTTCTTCACAAACAAGACCAGCACACCCCAAGGTGAAATACTTGGCCTTATGAACCCTTGGTCAAGCTATTCTTGAAGTTGCGTCTTCAACTCCTTCAACTCCTTAGGTGCCATGCGATAAGGAGCAATGGACACTAGAGTCGTATTCTCATACAACTCGATACCAAACTCAACTTCTTGTTGGGTGGCAACTTTGGCAACTCCTTCGAAGAGACACCTGGAAACTCACATGCAATTCATATGTCTTGCACACGCACTTCCTTCTTTCCAGGATTCATCACATACGCTAAGAAAGCTTCGCTTCCCAACTCTATTATCTGACTTGCTTCAAAAGCCAAAATTGTGTTAGATAAGAACTTCACATTCTCACCTACGATTACTACCTTGTAATCATCTGCAAGCTTCAGGGTAACACACTTAACATCAACATCTACCACAGCTCGGTGTTCAACCAACCAATCCATTACAAGAATCACAACAAAGCCATAAAAAGGTAATTCCATCAAATCAACAGAGAGTACATGACCTTGCACAGACAAAAGACATCTTTTATACAATTTCCTCGTAACCACAGTCTCACCAAAAGAACTCGTTACTTGCATTCCTACATCTAGCATCTCAATAGGAATATCAAGCAGATATGCATGCTCACTAAAGATGTGCAAATGCGTAGATCTAGAATCAATCAAAGCAAACAAAGATAGGGATTGTAAGGTGAAGGTACCTTCAATCATATCGGTGTCATTACGTCCCTCGTGGGACCACCTCCCTCTGGATGAACAACAACTACATGGGCACACCTCTCTGAACTTCCTCTCTCTTTTGAAAGTTACCACGGTCACGCCCACGACCTCTCTGCTGAGCAATAACTGGTGCACGACCCTGACCACCACCCGTTAACAGGGGACACTCTCGTCTCATATGGTCAACGGATCCACAATGCCAACATCAGTTAGCTCCAGCCGCATGGGCTTGCACCACACGAGCCGCTCGAGGGCAATCCCTCCTCAAGGGCTACCATGAACCACACGTCCAACATGTACCCTGCTCAAACCTCTGCATGCCGCCCTGAGCCGGTGCACCTCGTCCCAAAGTTACCTTGCCTACCCGCAGGCTGATATCTATAGTCCCGGTTCCTCTTGCTTTACCCACCCCTTGGGCCAGCATCAACGACTCTCTTACCAAAACCAGAACCACCCCCACGTAAGGTCAGACCCAAGCTCTGCTCTATATCTTTGGCTCGAGTCACGAGCACATCAAAGCCCGTGTAATCCATGGCTAGCGTGTACGTCTTCACGTGTTGTACCAAGCCATACCGAAAATGATTGCATCGATGCCTATAAATCAGCATCGTCTTCGGAGCATACTGGCCTAACCGTACGAACTGGACCTCGTACTCAGCTACAATCATACTCCCCTGAACTAGAGACATAAATTCTCTCTTCTTGTCGTACAAGTACCTAACTCCAAGGTACTTCCTCTTAAAAGCAGACCGAAAGAACGTCCAATCCACCTCTTCCGGCTCCAATTCTGTTTTCGCAGTCGTCCACCATGTATATACATCACCGTGCAACAATGATACTACGCAAGACACTTTCGTGCATCATTGCACCCCCATCTAATCCAATATATGGATCTTACTGGCTAGCCATGCCTCAGACGCCTCGAGAGATAATCCGCATAACTCTACTCCTCCCAAACTCCTCAATCGCTCCAATGGCAATCCCATTTTTCCCGCAGCATGAGCCTGAACATGCACTCCAACAATAGCAGCCTGGAATTCCCTAGCCATCGCCTTCACCAAAGGCGTCAAATCTCCCAACATCGGACCAGCCTATCTGTGTTGGCCCTACTCATCACCCTCAGGTGGTGGTGGCAGAGAAGGAGGTAGATTTCCACCAGGTGGAATCTCATTTTCCTGATCACGTTGTACCTCAGCAGGAGCTATCACTCCATAATGTAACTCACGTGTCGGTCCCATTGTGTTAGTTTACATTTAAACATAAACATAAACAAACAAAAGATCAGGCCAGCTCTTAACAAGGATTCCAAGACTTTCAAAACTAATTTAAAACATTTCACTAGGTAATAAGGCAATGAGCATCCATATTTTCCCTCCACATAGCATAAAGCATATTGCATGCATACTTCAACCATCATATGACTCAAGCATCAAGATTCAGCTCAATCATCAACACATCCACATTCATTCATCATGCATAGCATCACTATTGCACATTCAACATAAGCATGCTTAAAAATCCACTAGACAAAGCAAATATCATCAAAACACATATCCATATCGCAAATCACTTATCAACAAGTTACCATCATCCTAACCTTTCGTAACCTGGCTCTGATACCACCAAATGTAACCCCCTCGACCTGGCCTGGTCGATAGACCGAACCGAACATATCACATGGGTAGTATTGAAGTAAACCGGAAAGGTTCACCTCAATAAACAACCCTTTTTTTCTTTTAAACTTGTCTAGATGAAATTTAGGTTCCTAGGTATTCGTACACAAGCAGCGGATAAGACATCAACACAATTTTCAATTAATTAGAATCAATTAAGGATTATGGACCATTTTGTAAATTATCAAATTTACAAGGGCTTTCACCAAATTCAAGTTACCAATCTTCAATTAGATTCAATACATACTTCCCAGTGAAATTTCAGCTCAAAAAGACATTTACAACCCATTCAATTGCATGCAAGGAAAGTAGGGACCAAAATGCAAGAAATAGAAGTCGGAACAATTCAAATACAGGTCCAACGGTCGAGTGTTTCGGAACAGAATGCCCCATATCGGAATGAACATTTTGAAATATGGCTGACCATTTTGATACGCAGGTTCATTTCGAAACCCTAGAGAAATGTTTCAGTACGATGGTTCACAGAGGCAAAATGCTCCGGAACGAGCCTCACCATTCAGAAACACCAAGGCCATTACAACCCATTATTCCGAAACAGGTAAGGGCATTCTGAAATGCCTGGGCCTGCAAGTTTCCAAAAAGCTGGTTTTAATCAGTTTTTATCCTCCGAAATTATCCCGACACATGCCCTAACATACATACAACTTAAATACACATTAATGAACCCATATACGAGGCACGAGAAACATCATAGCATCATTCTCGCAAGCTACGAAACTATAGGCATGCTTCCTAGGTATTAAAAGCCCCAAAAGGCTAAAATCCATATGCAAGCATAAAACCAAATTCGAAGGCCAATTACAAAACCAAATATGCTTTTCAAACTTGCGCGAAACCAGAAAATACCAAACTAACAACATTCAAAGCATTGGACACCCACATTGCCCTTATTACACTAGTTCGAAAGCACGACATACTTTTAGTAAAATGTCTTTGTGTGATCCCTCGAACACGTTGCCTCCAAAATCCTAATTATCTGTATTGAGGAACATAGAGAGCAAAAGTATACAAGCTTAGACTGGGTTGCTTGAAACCACATACATCATCAATGCTCAAAACCATTTTCCATTCTTCTGAAACCATTATGCCTTTCTTGACAAAATATGCACTTTTTTCATGAATCTCATTGTATTAAACATCATGCAACACGATTCATATGAATTCAGCAAATAAACCATTGCTACTCATTTTCCAAGCTTTCCAAGCACAAACACCATTATACTAAGCTTAAACCAAAACATGCATCTTTCAAAACATGCATTAACACCATTTTCCTCTATCATTCATTTCATTATATTGGCTCACAAGTGATAAGCAATAATCTCAAAAACATATGTCAGATACACGGATTACCAAGGGTTGTCCCACACCCTTCATACACTCTATCGGCATTACAAGGCTCACACACGAGAGAGACCCTCCATCATTGTGACACCCGTGGTGGAGTATTCGGTACAATCACAACCCCTCAACATCACTCATTGGTAGATGTATAATCCACTAACGAGAGACAGGACAAAACACAAGGTTCGCACCCGGGAGCTACCCTAATCGTTGCAACCTTAAACAATCCTCAATCGTTAGGGTACTTGGATGGAGTATTCGGTACAATCACAACCCCTCAACATCCAAGGCGACTTGTTTATAGTGCACCCAATCCTATAGCCGGCTAACTATATCTGGTTTCACTTATAAAACATTTTATTCAACATCACTCGCCAATATAACCCATAACTCATGCATAACTCATTGTTTTTACAAAGCATTCATGATAAGCCTTCAACAAGCATTAAATCATTCTTAAAACCTCATACGTCAACACATACATACAAGGACCACTTACCTAATGCATCCTTAAACCACATGGCATCATCATACATAATTTATATTCTCAAAACATGCTTTAAAATAGTAAGTAAATGCATTTAAGATTAAGTGCATCCAAAGGCTCATAACTAGCACAATCGAGAGAGAAATTTTGATTTATTTACTTCCGAACATAATAAAGCGTTTCAAGCTATTATTACGTTCCAAAAACCTTTTCTAAAACATTTACACGCTGGAAATCCAAATTCCACTCATCGACTCATGAAACCACGCTTGCCGATGCAACGACTGATCTTCTGAAACCTCAACAAAACCTTCATTTGCTTCCGGATTATTTTCCCCTATTTTCAACACATCTGAACAGAGGTTCAATGAATTAAAATGCGTCCAAAGCTCCAGCACACACAAGAAATCCCGCAGCCCTGCCCTAAAGCATCAAAACACCAATCCGAAACAACCAAAAACTCAATCGATTGACCTCAAACCTCAGCCCAGACATTACCCAACTCATCCAACCTATTCTAAGCATTAATCAATATCCAAAAACAACCTAAAACCAACCTTATACCTCTAGCAACTTGAATTCCTCAAGAATACCTCAAAAACTCACCCAAAAATACTTCAAAAACTAAGGATCTCAAGGATTTTGGGATCTATATGATTAAGACTCCACTTTAACACCAAAAACCTTCCAAAACTCATTTAGAAACAATCTCAAACTAGCCAAATCAATCAAAGTCCTAAAATCATATTTTAAACCAATTTTTCATCAAGATTTCAAGAGTTTAATATTCTAACAACAAAACCTCAATCAAAATCAGTATTAAAGAATCAAATATCTTTGTAATTTCATTCAAGAACTTAGATTCGAGGGATAGCATGAAAAATACCTCCAATCCTTGCTACTCCTCTAATTTGGCAAGATTTGCTTGAAGAAACTTGAAGGAAAATGGAAAAAATCAGTGAAGAAATGATAGGAATCAAAAGAGGATTTGAGAGAAATGAATTTCTGGAAAACTGAGAGAAAAGGGAGAGTGTTTGGCTGAAGTAAAAGTGAGAAAATGAAAAGCTCGTCAAAAATTTCATTAACCGATTAACTAACTTCCTTAATTAAATAAATAAAACCTTTTAAATTGTTTTATAAACATTTAAAACACATGCCAAATTAGGGAAGTGGCATAATTGCCAAGTAGCTCCCTAAAGATTCTGACTCTTCTTGAAAAACACATTTTTCCAAATTTTAAATCTTTACATTTTGGTCACTACCCAAAATGTATACTTTCGAAAACCCGTTTTGTAAAATTTATTTGACCAACCTCTTAAATATAATTTTACAGGATTTTAGCAATTTTTATCATATTTTTATCCCATCCCTAACCTTGATTTCCCTAAACCACCTTTAAACGGTTCGAACAACCGACCGACCCAACTCGACAAAACATCTAAGCCAAAAACCGGGGTGTTACAACTCTCCCCCACTTAGGAAATTTCATCCTTGAAATTTTACCTGAAGGAAAAAGATGTGGGAATTGCCTCAGCATATTCGCCTTGCTTTCCTACGTGGCCTCCTCACCTCCTCGGTGTCACTACAACACATTCACAAGCTCAATTGTCTTGCCACAAAGAACTTTGCTACTCGTATCTAGAATCTTCACCGGCTCCTCATCATAGGAAAAATTGGGATACAACTCAATTTCCTCAACTTGCATCACATGCGAAAGATTTGATCTATATCTCCGCAACATAGATACATGAAACACATCACTGATCTTTTCCAACTCGGAAGGAAACCTTAACCAATAAGCCATCGAACCAACTCGCTCTACAACATCTTAGGGTCCAATAAACCTCAGACTAAGCTTTCCCTTACGCCCGAACCTCATCACCTTCTTCCAAGGCGATACCTTAAAGAACACACGATCCCTAACCACGAACTCAACCTCTTTACGCTTTAAATCCACGTAAGACTTCTGACGATCCGATACAGCCTTCAACCGCTCACATATGAGCTTCACCTTCTCTATTGTTCCCTTGAGCATATCCGGTAAGGAAAGCAACTTTTTCCCCACTTCAGCCCAACAAAGGGGTGTTCTCAACTTTCTCCCATAGAAGACCTTATACTGTGTCATTTGAATATTTGCCTAAAAGCTGTTATTATATGCAAACTCAACTAGCGGCAGATGCTTCTCCCAAGAACCTTAGAAATCAATCACACAACATCGCAACATATCCTCAAGCCCCTAAATAACTCGTTTCAACTGCCCATCTGACTAAGGCTGATATGATGTGCTGAAATTCAACCGCGTACCCAACGTCTGATGTAAACATTCCCAAAACCTCACAGTAAACCTCAAATCTCTACAATGTACAACTCGGCTAACTTGTCCAACGTATATGTGGTATGCACAACAAAAAAATGTGCTCACTTTATAAGACGATCAACAATCACCCATACAGAGTTCTTCTTTGATGGTTTCAAAGGCAACCCAGATACGAAATCTATTGTAATCCTTTCCCATTACCACTATGGTATACTTAAAGTCTATAACAAACCGGAAGGAAACAGATGCTCAGCCTTCACTTGTTGGCAAACCATACATTTGCTAACAAAATCCGCCACATCCTTTTTCAACCCCACCCAAAAGTACTCATTCTTCAAACCTCGATACATTTTAGTACTACCATGGTGCACATCAAAGGACTTCAATGAGCCTCCATCAAAATAGTGTGCGTCAACTCAACATCTTCCAGCACCACTACTTGACGTTTGAAACATAGAACTCCATCATCATTAAAGCATAAATACATAGCCTTACCATCAGCTATATCCTGAACATGAGGTACCAATGAATCATCCATCAACTGTTTCTCCTTAATTAGCTAAATCAAAGAGGGTTTTACTTGCAACTCGGCTATAAAGCCACCATCACGCGATATACTCAAACGGGAAAACATAGCTCTCAGCTCAACAGCTACCTTTCTACACAAAGCATCGACCATAACATTAGCCTTTCTAGGATGATACTCAATGGTCAAATCGTAATCCTGAAGAAACTCGAACCATCTTCGTTACCTAAGATTCGCTCTTTTTGAGACATAAAGTACTTCAAACTCTTGTGGTCGGTAAAAACCACACACCCTTCACCATAAAGGTAATGTCTCCAAATCTTCAGAGAAAACACCACTTCTGTGAGCTCGAGATCATGCGTAAGATAGTTGCGCTCATGCACTTTCAACTGTCTAGACGCATAAGCCACAACCTTCCCACCTTGCATCAATACGCAACCCAATCCAACATATGATGCATCGCTATAGACCAAAAACTCCTTACCCGACTCTGGTTGGATCAAGATAGGAGCTTGCGTCAAAGCTTCCTTTAACTTTTTGAAAGCTTGCTGCCTAACATCCGTTCACTCGAAGCGAACATTCTTTTGCAACAACTTAGTCAAAGAAGCAGCAATATTAGAAAAACCTTCAACAAACCTTCGATAGTAAACAGCCAACCCAAGGAAACTACGCACCTCTGTCACTAACTTAGGTGTCTTCCAACTCATCACCGCCTCAACCTCGTTTGGATCCACCTGAATACCTTCGGTTGATACCACATGTCCAAGAAAAAACACTTTCTTGAGCCAAAACTCACACTTGCTTAGCTTAGCATAATGATGATTCTCCAACAACACTTGCAACAAAATCCTAAAGTTCCTTTCATGATCCTCCTCGGTACGCGAGTACACAAGAATATCATTGATAGACACCACGAAGAATTGGTCCAAAAACTCATGGAACACCCTATTCATCATGTCCATAAATGCAGTCGGTGCATTTGTCAACCCAAACGGCATCACCAAAAACTCATAATGACCGTACCTCATCCTAAAAGTTGTCTTAGGTACATCCACGTCCTTCACCTAAAGCTGATAGTACACAGACCTAAAATCTATCTTTGAAAACACCGAAGCACTACGAAATTGAACGAACAAATTATCGATCACTAGCAAAGGAAACTTGTTCTTTATCGTCAACTTGTTCAGTTGTCGATAATCAATGCACACACGCATGGTACCGTCATTCTTCTTCACAAACAAAATCGGCGCACCCCAAGGTGAAATACTCGGCCTTATGAACCCTCAGTCAAGCAACTCCTAAAGTTGCAACTCATCACCGCCTCAACCTTGTTTGGACCCACCCGAATACCTCCGGCTGATGCCATATGTCCAAGAAAAAACACTTCCTTGAGCCAAAACTCACACTTGCTCAGCTTAGCATAAAGCTGATTCTCCAACAACACTTGCAACAAAATCCTAAAGTTCCTTTCATGATCCTCCTCGGTATGCGAGTACCCAAGAATATGATCGATAAACACCACGATGAACTGGTCCAAAAACTCATGGAACACCCTATTCATCATGTTTATAAATGCAGCCGGTGCATTTGTCAACCCAAACGGCATCACCAAAAACTCATAATGATCATACCTCGTCCAAAAAGTTGTCTTAGGTACATCCACATCCTTCTCCTTAAGCTGATAGTACACAGACCTCAAATCTATCTTTGAAAACACCGAAGCACTACGAAATTGAACAAACAAATTATCGATCCTTGGCAAAGGAAACTTGTTCTTTATCGTCAACTTGTTCAGTTGCCGATAATCAATGCACACACGCATGGTACCATCATTCTTCTTCACAAACAAAATCGGCGCACCCCAAGGTGAAATACTCGGCCTTATGAACCCTCGGTCAAGCAACTCCTAAAGTTGCATCTTCAACTCCTTCAACTACTTAGGTGCCATGCGATAAGAAGCAATGGACACCAGAGTCGAATTCTCACACAACTCGATACCAAACTCAACCTCCTATTTGGGTGGAAACCCTGGCAACTCCTCCCGAAAGACACCCGGAAACTCACATACAGTTCATATGTCTTGCACACGCACTTCCTTCGTGCCATCATATACGCTAAAAAAGCTTCACACCCCAACTCCATCATCCGACTTGCTTCAAGAGCCGAAATTGCGTTAGATAAGAACTTCAAGTTCTCACCTACAATTACTACCTCGTAATCATCCACAAGCTTAAGGGTAACACGCTTAACATCAAAATCTATCATAGATCGATGTTCAACCAACCAATTCATTTCAAGAATCAAATCAAAGCCATAAAAAGGTAATTACATCAAATCAATAAAGAATACATGACCTTGCACAGACAACATACATCTTCTATACAATTTCCTTGTAACCATAGTCTCACCAAAAGAACTCGTTACTTGAATTCCTACATCTAGCATCTCAACAGGAATATCAAGCAGATATGCATGTTCACACAAGATGTACAAATGCCTAGATCTAGATCAATCAAAGCTAACAAAGATATGGGTTGCAAGGTGAAGGTAGCTGCAATCATGTCGGTGTCGTTACGTCCCTCGCGATGTGCATACACCCCAGCGGGACCACCTCTCTCTGGTTGAAAGGTAACTACATGGGACACACCTCTCTGACCTTTCTCTCTCTTCTGAAGGTTACAACAACCGCGCCCATGGCCTCTCTATTAGGAAAAAACTGGTGTACGACCTTGACCACCACCCATTCACAAGGGGCACTCTCGTCTCATATGGTCAGCGGATCCATAGTGCCAACATGAGTTAGCTCCAGCCGCAGGGGCTTGCACCTCATGAGCTGCTCGAGGGCAATCCCTCCTCAAGTGCTCTCGTGAACCACACGTCCAACATGTACCCTTCTCAGACGTCTACCTGCTGCCCTGAGCTGGTGCACCTCGTCCCAAAGTTACCATGCCTAGCCATAGGATGATATCTACGGGCCCGGTTCCTCTTCTTCAGCCCACCCCTTGGGCCAGCATCAGTGTCTCTCTTGCCTAGACAAGAACCACACCCACGCGAGGTCAGACCCAAGCTCTGATCTATATCTTTGGCACGAGTCATGAGTACATCAAAGTCCGTATAATCAATGGCTAGCCTGTACGTCTTTACGTCTTGTACCAGGCCATACCGAAAACAATCGCAGTGATGCCTATAACTCGTC
Source organism: Hibiscus tridactylites (assembly GCA_958450335.1). Lineage (NCBI taxonomy): Eukaryota > Viridiplantae > Streptophyta > Magnoliopsida > Malvales > Malvaceae > Hibiscus > Hibiscus tridactylites. The sequence continues at coordinate 70,507,263 of OY288274.1, read as the reverse complement.
ATCAGCTCTGGAGAATACTGGACCACGTACTCAGCTACAGTCATACTCCCCTGAACTAGAGACATAAATTCTCTCTTCTTGTCATCTAAGTACTTAACTCCAAGGTACTTCCTCTTTAAAGCAGACCTGAAGAACATCCAATCCACCTCTACTAGCTCCAATGTCGTTGTCGCAGTCCTCCACCATGTATATGCATCATCGTGCAACAACGATACTGCAAAACCCAACTTTCGTGCATCATTGCACCCCATCTGATCCAATATATGAGTCGTACTAACTAGCCATGCTCAGACGCCTCGGGACATAATCCGCAGAACTCTACTCCTCCAAAACTTCTCAATCAGTCCAATGGCAATCCCACATGCCCCGCAGCCTGGAATGCCCCCGTCATCGCATGCACCAAAGGTGTCAAATCTCCCAACACCGGACCAGCCTGTCTGTGTTGGCCCTGCTAATCACCCCTCATGTGGTGGTGGCAGATGAGGAGGTAGATTTCCACCAGGTGGAATCTCATTTTTTTTATCATGCAATACCTCAGTAGGAGCTATCACTCCAGAACGTAACTCACGTCTCGGTCCCATTGTGCTAGTTAACATTTAAACATAAACATAAACAAACAAAAGATCAGGCCAGCTCTTAACAAGGATCCCAAGACTTTCAAAACCAATTTAAAACATTTCACTAGGTAATAAGGCAATGGGCATCCCAATTTTCCCCCAACATAGCATAAAGCATATTGCATGCATACTTGAACCATCATATGACTCAAGCATCAAGATTCAGCTCAGTAATCATCACATCCACACTCATTCATCATGCATAGCATCATTATTGCACATTCAACATAAGCATGATTAAACATCCACTAGACGAAGCAAATATCATCAAAACATATATTCATATCGCAAATCACATACCATCAAGTTACCATCATCCAAACCTTTCGTAACCTGGCTCTGATACCACCAAATATAACCCCCTCGAACTGGCATGGCCGATAGACCGAACCGAACAGATCACACGGGGAATATTGAAGTAAACCGGAAAGGTTCACCTCAATAAACGACCCTTTTTTTTCTTTTAAACTTGTCTAGATGCAATTTAGGTTCCTAGGTGTTCGTACACAAGAAGAGGATAAGAAATCAACACAATTGCCAATTAATTAGAACCAATTAAGGATTAAGGACCATTTTGTAAATTTGATAATTTGCAAGGGCTTTCACCAAATTCAAGTTACCAATCTTCAATTAGATTCATTACATACTTTCCAGTGAAATTTCAGCTCGAAAAGACATTTACAACCCATTCAATTGTATGCAAGGAAAGCATGAACAAAAATGCAAGAAACATAACTCAGAAAAATTCAAATACAGGTCCAATGGTCAAGTGTTTCGGAATAGAATGCCCCGTATCAGAATAGCCATTTCGAAACATGGCTGATTGTTTCGATACACGAGTTCATTTCGAAACCATAGAGACACGTTTCGGTACGATAGCTCATAGAGGCAAAATGTTCCGGAACGAGCCTCACCGTTCTGATACACCAAGGTCGTTATAGGCCATTGTTCCAAAACAGGTATGGGCGTTTCGAAACAACTGGGCCTGCAACTTTCCAAAAAGCTGGTTTTAATCAGTTTTTATCCTCCAGACACATGCTCTAACATACATACAACTTAAACACACATTAATGACCACATATACGAGGCACGAGCAGTAGCATAACATCATTCTCGCAAGCTAGGGAACTATAGGCATGCTTCCTAGGTGTTAAAAGCACCAAAAGGCAAAAAAACATATGCAAACATAAACCCAAACTCAAAGGCCAATTACAAAACCAAATATACTTCTCAAACTTGCAAGATAGAAGAAAATACCAAACTAACAACATTCAAAGCATTGGACACCCCCAATGTTTGGAGCCGGGTAATAGGCATTCTCAAAACAAAAATTGATTTAATTTTTAAAGCCTGGTAATGGGAGTTTTCAAAAAGGGCACTTCAAATCCTGGTAATAGGCATTTTCTTCCAAAAAAATTAATCAAAAAGCACTCCAATGTTCGAAACCTGGTAATAGGCATTTTCGGATAAGAGTGTAGATTTTTTTAAGGCACTCCGCTGAAGCCCATTCTAACTGAAACTCTTTGCTTCATGAGTTATGGTAATATTTTCAAATTCATAACAATGACAAGTAGCTTTGAAATTTGTTGTCTGCTCCATTATTTATTTCAAGCCAAAGGAATGTGATGAATTGAATTCCCCAAACAAATATGAGACAGAAATGAACTTGCCAAAGACATCGCAGTCAAGCTCTGGAGGAACTTGAAAATGCATTTCACATCATCAAACATTAATTTAGCTTTCGAGGTCTTCCAGACACATGATTTGCTTCGGGCAATCTCCGGTAAGCCATTTTTAGTGTTGCTTGTGCACTTGATATTCGGGGCATCTAATCTAGCTTGATATATTCATTATCTGAAAGAAAAAATCAGCATCTCACATTGAAATGAAAACATGTAGAATGAGATTTCTAGTGAAACAAAAGATTTTTCTGCGTTACTTCACAAAGAATTTCAAAAGTACAGGGACCGAAAGCAAATTTACCCTCTAATTGCACAAAAGGACTATTTTGACTAAAGAAGACACTCAGAAGTCAATCTTCGCCTAGAGAGATGACATTTCAAGATGGTAGAACCCACAAGATGTTGGGGCATCAAAGACAATATCCTATCTGATCTACAAGATAAACTAGGACAAAAACAAGATCGAGCCACCAATATAGCTAGAAAGTCATGGGGCATCCCCTTTAAAGTCAACATCAAGGCCAATTGCATTGCATGCCATACATGTCAACATCATTCCACTCATCAAGGCAATCACATCAAATACCTACATCATACACCAAGTTAGATGCATCCATACTAAGCGCATATGCTTCATTCATACATGAAACAAACAAGTTCAAGCCTCAATCATGAAAGAAAATAACAAAGTAGCAAGCCCTCAACCACGAAGGAAAGCCAGATCAACAAAGAAGTTGAAACCTCAAAGAGGGAAAACGACAACACCAGACATGAAACAACACCCTCAAAGCAAAGGAAGCCACAACTGAACTCAAAACTCTGAGTAAACAATCACTAACTATTGTTTACTTCTTTTTTCAGGTCCAGCCCCATCGTCATTGGTGTAACTGATCAACCTCTATTCTTCATGTCATGCCTTTTCATTAGAGTTGCAACTTGATTGAATATGTAACGCCTCAGTTTTGGGCTTAGATGTTTTGGCAAGTCAGGTGGGTCGGTGGAACCGGTGTCGATTGTTCAAACTATTAAAAGATGGTTTAGGGAGATTGAGGTTCGGGATGGGATAAAAATATGATAAAAATTCCTAAAATCCTCTAAAATGATGTTTAAGAGGTTAGCTGAATCAATTTTACAAAACGGGTTTTCTAAAGTGTACATTTTGGGTAGTGACTAAAATGGAAAGATTTAAAAGTTGGAAAAATGTGTTTTTCAAGAAGAGTCAAAATCCTAGAATCTTTAGGGAACTAATTGGAAATTATTCGTTTTCCATAATTTGGCATGTGTTTTAAATGTTTATAAAATAATTAAAAAGGTTTTACTTAATTAATTAAGGAAGGTAGTTAATCAGTTAATGAAACTTTTGACGAGATTTTCATTTCTCACTTTCACTTCAGCCAAACACTTCTCATTTTCTCTCAATTTCCAAAAAAAAACATTTCTCTCATACCATCTCTTAATTTCTATCCTTTCTTTATTGATTTCTTCTATTTTCCTTCAAGTTTCTTCAAGAAAATCTTGCCAAATTAGAGGAGAAGAAAGGATTGGGGGTAATTTTCATGCTATCCCTCTAATCTAAGTTCTTTAATGAAAGTCCAAAGATATTTAACTCTTTAATACTGATTTTGATTGAGGTTTTCTTGTTAGAATATTAAACTCTTGAAATTTTGATGACAAAATTGGTTTAAAATGTGATTTTCAGACTTTGATTGATTTGGCTGGTTTGAGGTTGTTTCTAAATGAGTTTTGAAAGGTTTTTGGTGTTGAAGTGGAGTCATAATCGTATAGATCCCGAAATCTTTGAGATCCTTAGTTTTTGAATTGTTTTGGGTGTGTTTTTGAGGAATTCGAGTTGCTAGAGGTATAAGGTTGGTTTTAGGTTGTTTTTGGATGTTGGTTCATGCTTACAATGTTTTGAATGAGTTGGGTAATGGCTGAGCTGAGGTTTGAGGTCAATCGATTGATTTTTCAGTTGTTTTGGATGGGTGTTTTGATGCTTTAGAGTAGGAATGAAGAATTTCTTGTGGTGCTGGAGTTTTGGATGCATTTTTATGCATTGAACCTCTATTTTGATGTGTTGAAAACATGGGATAATAACCCGAAAGAAAACGAAGTATTTTTTGAGGCTCTAAACGATTGGTAGTCGCGTCGGCAAGTGTGATTTCGCGAGTCGGTGAGTGGAATTTGGTTTTCGTGCGTGGAAATGTATTAGAAAAGATTTTGGGAACTTAATAAGAGCTTGAAATGCTTTATTAAGTTCGAAAGTAAGTAAATCGAAATTTCTCCCTCAATTTTGGTAGTTATGAGCCTTTGGTTGCGCTTGATTTTAAATACATTTATCTACTGTTTTAAAGCATGTTTTGAGAATATAAATTATGTATGATGATGCCATGTGGTTTAAGGATGCACTAGGTAAGTGGTCCTTGTATGCATGTGTTGATGCATGAGGTTTTAAGCATGGTTTAATGCTTGTTAATGGCTTATCATGAATGCTTTGTAAAAATAGTGAGTTATGCATGAGTTATGGATTATATTGGCAAGTGATGTTGAATAAAATGTTTTATAAGTGAAATCAGATATAGTTAGCCGGGTATAGGATTGAGTGCACTATAAACAAGTCACCTTGGATGTTGAGTGGTTGTGATTGTACCGAATACTCCATCCAAGTACCCTACCGATTGAGGATTGTTTAAGGTTGCAACGGTTGAGGGTAGCTCCCGGGTGTGAACCTTGTGTTTTCTCTCGTCTCTCGTTAGTGGATTATACATCTACCGATGAGTGGTGTTGAGGGGTTATGATTGTACCGAATACTCCACCACGGGTGTCACAACGATGGAGGGTCGCTCTCGTGTATGAACCTTGAGATGTCGGTTAAGTGTATGAAGGGTGTGGGTGAACCCTTGGTAATCCGTGTATCTGATACTTTGTTTTGAGATTGTTGTTATCACTTGTAAGAAAATATAATGGACTTGTATGTAACCCCCTTAACCCGGTCCAGACGGTTGACCCGAATTAAGAAGTTTACACGGGGAAAACCAAAGTCAACCCGAAAGTCAACCTTGATTAACGACCCTTTTTTTAAAAAACTTGTCTACATGCATGTTATCCCTAAACATGATCACACAATCAACACACTCAAAGATCATAACCATCAGAGAACATTCAGGGACCCAATTGCACAAAATACAACTTTAGGGACCAAATTGTAAATTCTGTAAATTATAAAGACTTAATCCAATTTAAAGTTACCAACTTGAAATTAATCATCTTTCATGCTTCTCAGCCAAATTTCAGCTCAAACGGACATCACAAACTCATACAATTGCAAAAACATATTTCAGGACAAAAATGCAAACATTTCAAAACATATAACCAACAGTTTCAGTGCCCAACGGTCGAGTGTTTCGGAACAGGGTAGACCCGATCCGAAACGCGGGACCGTTCCACAACATGTTCCGAAACAGTGCCTGGCAGTGGCATATCCGTTCCGGAACAGTGCCTCTCGTTTCGGAACGCCCAGGCTATTACAGGCCCCCGTTCCGATACGGTAGCACCTGTTCCGAAACAGGCTGCCCAGATTGCAGAAAATATGATGGTTTATCATGCAATTGACCTATCAAACATGCTCCAAACGCAACCAAACTTTACCAGCAAGACATTCAACATACAAGGAACATAATTGCACCAACCAAACATCAACATGGCATCAAACATGAAAATCCCCAATTCTATAGGCATGCATCCTACTTATCAAGCCATTCAAGCATCAAAATACCAAATCCACTTCACAAAGGCCAATTACATGTACCAACATTATTAACAACATACATCCAACTTAGGAAGTTCAAAACATCTCCCAAAACATCCACATAGGTCCCCCATTGCCAAATGCCAAAAACTAATAGTGTTTAAGAAACCTTCACCATACTTGAGCTTTGTTAACCACTTGGATGCTTGCCCCTCCTTGCTGCCCTCAATGCACCTTAATGCTCTGCATTATTGGTTTAAGAAAAGAGAGAGAGCGTAAGCAAAAGCTTAGTGAGGAATGCTCTTTTAAAACCATACAATAATGCATTTATAAAACACATTTATAAACCATTCTTCAAGCAACATTTATACATGCTCTTAACATTTAAAACAAGCATCTCATGCCTCAATTTCATTACATGTCATATTGGCAACAAGTGATACATTTCACATAAGATCCACACATGGACTTTTAAACACCATTGTGATCTTATACTTTCCAAGGACCACACATGGTCTTTTAAACACCTTTGTGTCCTTAACAAGAATCATCCAAGGACTTTTAAACACCTTGATGTTCTTAAATAACAAGGCTTACACAAGGAATTTTAACCACCTTGAGCCTTAACCAAGAACCAACCATGGACTTTTAAACACCATGTTGTTCTTAAAATTCACAAGATTCACACAAGGACTTTTAACCACCTTTGTGATCTTAACCAAGAACCATCCAAGGACTTTTAAACACCTTGATGTTCTTAAATAAACAAGGCTCACACAAGGACTTTTAACCACCTTTGTGACCTTAACCATCACTTGCCAATATGCATCATTAACATCAATATTCCACTGTTTTAAAGCATTTAACAAAGCCATAAACATCATGCATTTTTAAGCATCAATCCACATTAAAACAATGTTCAAAAACAAGGAACTCTTACCTTGAGCTTCCTTCAACACATGGCTTATACTCTCAGCAAATAAACATGCTAGATATGCTTTCAAAACAGATTTTAAATCATGCAAACAAACCTCATTGCATACAACCAATCCATGGCCATCACTAAGAGAGTTTTTCCGAAAACTTACTCTTGAGCTTAGCTAAGTTGCTTAGACTTAAACTAAGCTCCCAAACCTTCAAAACACTGGTTTCAAAGCTGAAAACCAAAATCCACTCACCGGTTCCGTTTCGCCTCTTGCCGAAACACCAATCAAGCTTCCGGATCACCACCACTTGGATCCAAAGATGACTCCCCTGTTTTAAACACATCAAAGCAGAGGATTAATGCATCATCATGCATTAATATCTTCAATGAAAGCACCTAAACTCGCTGCTCTCATCCACACTCCATTTTCGGCTACCAAACACAACCGAAAATGCATCCAAACAACTCCACAACATAACCCAGCCAAGATCCATCAAATCTAAACATCCTTAAACATCATTTAACATCCAAAAAGGATCTAATATCATCCTTATACCTCCAGCTATAACAGATCCACAAGATCACTCCAAAAACAACCAAGAACACAAGCTAAACTTAGGAAATTCAACCTATCCGGGATTGCATTAATTAAAACTCAATTTCTCATCAAATTAACATTCATTTAACATCAAATTGACACCTTAAAACACTGCCCAAACAGATCATACGAAATTTCATCAAAATCAACCAAATCTTGCATTTAAAAGCCAAGATCAATAACACAACCTTAAAATCATTTATAAAACACAATTTAAGGATTGAGAAATTAGGAATTTCAGTAAAGAACTGAGAGTTTATAGGAGAAGGACGTTTTTACCTCCAAACTTGAGTTTCTCCCTTTTTAGAATAAAAAAGCTTGAAGATCCAATTAGCAAATGTAAAGGATTTGATGAAGAGATGATTTAAGATCAAAAGGGAAATGAAATGAGTGATTTAGATAACAAAACCAGAGGGAAAAGTTCTGGAAAAGATGTTTGGTTTGAGAGAAAAGATGAGAGAAAGTAGAAAATGGAAAATATGGAAAGTTAGTTGGAAATTCCAAAATATCTTCCCTCCTTTTAGTTTTATTTAAAAACCTTTGATTAATCATTTAATTATCTTAGAAAAATCTGTAGAAACTCACATTGGGTAAATAGCTCCTTAAAGATTCAAATTTTTAATCCTTTCTAAAACAGTCACGTAGTTTTTAAAAATTACATTTTGGTCACTAGCCAAAGTGTCACCTTCCAAACCTCATTTTGTAAAATTGATTTCACCACACTCTTATATATAATAAAAGAGGATTTTAGAACATTTTTCCATATTTTTAATGCAACCCGAACTAGGTTTTCCTAAATTCACTTTTATATATTCGAAGAGCACTCCGACCGAACCGGTCCGAACCCAAAACTTCTAAGCCCAAAACCGGGGCGTTACATTGTATAATGTGGATAATGTTGCTAATGCATAGTTTGAAAGATGCATGTTTTGGTTTAAGCTTAGCATAAAGGTGTTATGCTTGAAAAGCTTGGTAAATGTGTAGCAATGGTTTAACTGCTGATTTTGATTGGATCATGTTGCAAGATGTTTAAAACAATGGAATTGTTGTTTAAGTGCATGGTTTGTTAAGAAAGGCATGATGGTTTTGAAAAGAGTGGAAAACGGTTTTTGTGCATTGATGATATTTGTAGTTTTGAGTATTCCTCACTAAGCTTCTATTGTGTATGCTCTCTTTGTTTCATCAATGCAGATAATTAGACTTTCGGAGGTAGCATCTTCAAAGGAATCTTACCAAGACGCTTTATAAAAGTATGTTGCATACTTAAACTAGTGTGATAAAAGTATGTTGCATACTTAAACTAGTGTGATAATTAGACTTTTGTCTTGTAAATGGTCTTTGGGATTGGTTTTATGCCTGCCTTTGGTTTTTAGCCTTTTGGTGCTTTTGACATCTACGAAGCATGCCTTTAGTTCCATAGCTTGAGTGAAAGATGCTATTATGATGCTTGCGCTTCGTATTTGTGGTCATTGATGTGTATTTAAATTGTAAGCATGTTAGGGCATGTTTCGGGATGGTTTTGGAGGGCGAAAAGTGCTTTAAACTAGCTTTTTGGAAAGTTGCAGGCCCAGATGTTGAGTGTGCTAAAGTTCTACTTTTTACCCCTTATTTAACCCATATTTCTGCTGCATTCAAGCATAATTCATTGCATTTAGGATAGATTTCACACATACATCACAATTATATAAATTAGCACAATTGCTACTGATTTTGGTTGTTTTTGCAGATAGTTGCGGTGACAGAATCATGGTAGTGAAGAAACAGAGTTGGAATACAAGACTGGAGTCAGGAAAGAGGACGCTACCGTGACCACTGCTGTGGCAACCATGACGACATCAGTGGTGAAGGGAAAAGTAAAGTGGATCTCGACAGATAGAGGAATTCAAGCCAGTCTATCGTGGGCCCCTGCTATATTTTTCTGAGCCCTAGATCACAATGAAGGCCAAGCCCAAAGTTCAAGGAAGAAACCCAAAGCAAGAAAAGAGGATGAATTAAAGGCATCTTCTTTAGAGAGTTAATCTTAATTTGAGTTGTACTTTAGTTTGAACTTTTATTCTTACCTTATTAGAAAATTTGAACCCAAGGCCTATATAAAGGCATGTAATTCGACCTAGGGAAGGACATCTCATTGTCTAGCCATCTTCCCCAAAACCCTAGTCGTTTTCCCCCTTCTCATCATGTTCTAAACTTCCCCTAGGGCTAAGGGTTGATTTTGTATAGTGGTTGCAAGGATTGTACTGTTTTTAGGAATTTTTCTGTTCAATAAAATAAACTTCAAGTTTGCTTATTCTGGTTTTCAACATCCTGCAAGAGTATCGGGAGAGCATTGTGAGATTATTTATTTACTTAATATCGGGAGATTTAAGTATACGAAAGGAATATGTGCGGGTTCTCCAGTTTATGGTTGAACTATCTCGGACCTAGGGATAGGACGAGGTTAAGTGGCTAAGGAAGAATTTAACAACATCGGTGTTCATCCTTTGATTTACGCCAGGAGGTATCATCCAAGACGTGTTCATCGACAGACTTGGACCTAGGGATAAGACAAGTCATAGCAGGGATTCTTGCCAAGCTTAAAGTACATAGTTGTGTGATCGTTGCCGCGACAACAACATACTGCTGCCGCCGCAGGTGCTGCCATGACAGAAACGACGACAGAACATGAATTTCTATGCCGTGCAACACCCGCACTACCGAGAAAATTAATACAGACCTATTTCTTTACCCTGAACCTTTTAATCTTTTATATTCAGTATTCTCCAATATCAATTCCCAACTATTTAAAATCTATTTTTTCTCTCTTGTGCAGCAATTCAAGGATAAAGCTATTTCCAGTCCCTGTGGATTCGACATTCGATACTTCGTGTATCACTTTACTACTTGCGTCGTGTACACTTGCACTCTATTGCGATAGACTATTTTACACGCAACAAGTTTTTGGCGCCGTTGCCGGGGACTAGCAACATATCTTTACCCTACTTTTACTGCACTTTCTTTTTTAAATTTTTCTGTTTTTATTGGGATTGTTCACTATGTGCTTTTCACCAGATTTTTCGTTTGCTTATGCGCAGATCAAGACGAGGCAAAGAACCTGAGTATAAACTAGTCCCTGAAATCGAACGCTCATGCAATCTTAGGAATCGAGTCCGCCTTTTGATAGCCAGAAACGATTACCTTGAGGAACAGATAGAAGCAATGCATAATGGGGTGAATCGCCCAAGGAATCTTGAAGATCCTATCGTGGATGAAGGGAACTGACAACCTTCCGCTGTCGTGGCCGCACGACGGTCATGTCGTGAATACATGATCAATGATCATGTGGAACTGGAAACCACCCTGCCAGACATGGAAGCTGAAAATTTTGAGCTGAAACATGTGATTTTCAACATGATCAATTCCGCTGGCCAATTTAGTGGTGCTGCTACAAAGGATGCCAGAGAACATCTGAAAATGTTTCAAGAAATCTATGGATCGTTTAGATTTCCAGGAGTAAATCCAGAGATACTGAGGCTTCGGTTATTTCCTCATTCACTGAGGGACAAAGCGAAAACTTGGTGGAATAAACTAACGTCGGGTTCAATTCGAACTTGGGCGGAACTCACTCGTGAATTTTAATCTTGTTTTAATCCTTCCCATCTATCTGAGCGATTACATAATGAAATTGCTACTTTTCAATAGGAAGATGACGAGCCAATGCACGAGGCATGGGACAGGTTTACCACTCTTCTAAGGAATTGCCCGATGCACGGATTCCCCGTTTGGAATCAAGTCATAAAATTCTACAATGCTGCCAACACACACACTCGGATGAGAATAGATTCAGCAGCAAATGGACTGTTGTTGGACAAGGATCCAGACGAAGCCATGGTAGTATTGAAAAATCTAGCAAAGAATGAAGAGCAATTTCCCACAGTAAGGAGAGGTAAACGAGTGCTAGCTATGAAGGACTATGAAGCCGACAATTCCCTAAAGACACAGGTTGCGTACCTCACAAAGGCAGTAGAAAATTTGTTAAAGAAAGATTCAAAACTTGTCTACTCTACATAAGAGGTATGTGAAACTTGCAGTGAGAATCACAGTTCGGAAGACTGCCCGTTACAGCTAGAGGAAGGGATGCATGTTGGAAACTATAACAAGCCGAGAAATTACGACTCCAATAATTACAATCCCAACTAGAGGAAAGACCCCAAGTTCTCCTGGAGTAACCCAAACAACGCACTAAATCCTCAAGTGTAGAACACTCAAAACCAGGGGGCACCTAGAATTCTGACACGGCAGCAACCGCAACAGCAGTCGCAACCGTAGCTGGCAGCCGCACCTAGTATACTGGAGCAGACATTGGCCACATTTATGTCACATACAGGAGCTTACATGGAAAACATGGATCACTTCATCAAGAAGATTGAGTCGTTCATGGATAAAACAGAGATGAGAATGACTAACCATGAAGCTACACTGAAATCGCTGGAGACACAGATGGGTCAGGTTTCCTAGCATATTAAGCCAAGGCAGAACGGAGGATTCCCTGGCGATACTGAGGTCGCTAGACAACCCACACATGAGAAGTGCAAAGTCATTACAAGTAGGAGTGGGAAACAACTGCCAGGGCCGGAGATGAAAGCTGTACCGATTGAGGAACCCGTCATAGAATCATCTTCCACGAACATTGCCCCGGCAGACGATAAACAACCTGTTGCCGCCACACCCGTCCTCCACCTTCTTTTCCACAGCGGTTACAAAAGTAGAAACAGGAGTACTAGCTCAAAGAGATCTATGATATTTTTAAGCAGGTTCACATCAATATACCGCTGTTAGAGACCATAAAGCAGATGCCCGGTTATGCAAAATTTCTCAAGGATGCTATGTCGAAAAGATCCAGACTTGGGGAATTTGAAACGGTAAAAATGACAGAAAGATGCATGAATATTCTGCACAGGCATCCACCCTAGAAAAAAAAGTATCATGGGAGTTTCATCATATCGTGCATAATTGGTGACAAATTCGTGGGTAATGGGCACTTTGTGATCTAGGTGCTAGTATTAATTTAATGCCAAAATCAGTATTTCAAAAATTAGGTATTGGATGAGCACGACCCACGATAGTTATGCTGCAGCTGACAAACCGCTCTTACGTACAAGCAGAAGGGAAGATCGAAGATATTCTAGTAAGAGTGGATAAGTTCATTTTTCCTGCCGACTTTCTTGTTTTAGACTGTGAAGCAGATGAGAACGCACCAATCATTCTGGGGCGACCCTTCCTAGCCACAGGCAGATCACTGATTGATGTAGAGAAGGGAGAACTTACAATGAGAGTAAATGATCAAGAGATCAAGCTCAATGTTCTCCAGGCAATTAAACATGTTGATGCAGAAGAAGAATGCAAGGCCATCACTGCAGTAATCCTTGACCAAACCTACATCAGGTCGAGCTGCCATGACATTAAATTTGGTCGCTGCCTCAGCAGCCATCTAGAAGACTGTCACGACAACAACGACGACAGCAGCTCCTCAGATTAAGACATATCTGACACTGAAGGTCATGAGGAGGTAAATTGGATAGGAAATCGTCCAGGTAAGTTATTCAAGCCCTTAAACTATACCTCGAATGAACACAGAATCCAAAAACCTTCAACTGTAGAACCACCTGTTTTAGACCTTAAGCCCCTGTCAGGGCAGCTTAAATATGTTTTCCTTGGATTAAATGATATGTTGCCCGTAATCATCTCTTCTAAATTAATGCAGAAACATGAACAGCAGCTGATAGGGATGCTGCAGCAGCATAAAAAGGCAATTGGATGAACGATAGCTGAAATCCAAGGCATCAGTTCGGCACTATGCATGCATAAAATTCTCCTAGAGGATGATTATAAGCCGAACATTGATGCCCAGAGACGCTTAAACGACGCTATGCGAGAAGTGGTTCGAAAAGAAATTATCAAATGGCTTGATGCTGGGATAATTTATGCCATCTCGGATAGTAAGTGGGTGAGCCCGGTGCAATGTGTTCCGAAAAAGGGAGGAATAATTGTGGTGACCAATGAAGATAACGAACTAATCCCAACCAGGACTATAACCGGTTTGATGGTTTGTATGGATTACCGGAAGCTTAACAAAGCTACCCGGAAAGACCATTTTCCCCTACCTTTTATTGATCAAATGGTTGATAGATTAGCGGTGAAACCTTATTATTGTTTTCTTGATTGTTAATCAGGTTATAACCAAATAGCTATCACACCGGAGGATCAAGAGAAAATGACTTTCACTTGCCCATATAGAACTTATGCTTTCCGAAGAATGCCATTTGGACTCTGCAATGCACCAGCAACATTCCAGAGCTGTATGATGGCGATATTTTCTAACATGGTGGAGGACTTCCTGGAAATATTCATGGACGATTTTTCCGTCTTTGGAGAAAGTTTTGAAGGCTATTTAGGCAACCTGCTGAAGGTGCTCGAAATATGGGAGAAAGCGAACTTGGTATTAAACTGGGAAAAATGTCACTTCATGGTGGATGAGGGGATAGTCCTAGGCCACAAGGTAAGCTGCCGCGGCATAGAGGCCGACAGAGCAAAGATAGAAGTGAATGAAAAGATGCCGCCACCCACAACAGTCAAGGGAATACAAAGTTTACTAGGGCATGCTGGGTTTTATCGAAGGTTTATTGCAAATTTTTCGAAGATTACCAAGCCTTTATGCCACTTACTGGAACAGAATCGTCCCTTTGACTTCAATATTGAATGTACTGAGGCATTCAGAATCCTTAAAGAAAAGCTGGTAACAGCCCCAATTGTACAACCACCAGACTGGAGTTTGCCATTTGAAATTATGTGTGATGCCAGTGATTACGATGTAGGGGCAGCACTTGGGCAGAGGAAGGACAAGCTATTCCACGTAAATTATTACGCCAGCAAAACACTAAATGATGCCCAAGTGAACTACACCACAACCGAAAAAGAACTGTTAGCAGTGGTGTTCTTGATGAACAAGTTCTGTTCGTACATACTTGGAACGAAGGTGGTGGTCCATACAGACCACTCAGCACTAAAGTATATGTTCGCTAAAAGAGATGCAAAACCTAAACTGATACGATGGCTTCTGCTGCTACAAGAGTTCGATATTGAAATCAAGGATAAAAAGGGGACAAAGAACCAAGTTGCAGACCACTTGTCAAGATTAGAGATGGGAAAAAGTATACCGACAGACAAGACCCTCATACTGGAGACTTTCCCTTACGAGCAGTTGTTTGCTGCCACAAGCACTGCCGCGACAGCCTTGGCGGCAAGTAAGTTTTCTGAACTTCCTTGGTACGTTGATTTTGTTAATTACTTAGTTAGCGGAGTACTACCTCCTGAACTTAATTACCAAGCAAGGAAGAGGTTCCAAAATGATGCAAAACATTATTATTGGGATGAACCTCTTCTTTTCAAACATTGTGCAGATCAAATTATCAGGAGGTGTATACCACAGGATGAGCAAGAAGTTGTGCTTCACCACTGCCATGCTTCACCATATGCAGGACACTTAGGTAGAAACAAAACCGCTGCCAAGGTTTTGCAATCTGGTTTTTATTGGCCCTCATTGTTCAAGGATGCCCAAGCATTCTACAAAAATTGTGACAAGTGCCAACGGACTGGTAACATCTCAAGGAGACATGAGATGCCACTGCAAAACATCTTAGAAATCGAAATCTTCAATGTATGGGGGATTGATTTCATGGGACCATTCACAACATCGTGTGGGAATCTATATATCCTAATACCAGTGGACTATGTATCCAAATGGGTTGAAGCGATCGCCACACAGAAAAACGATGCCAAGACTGTTCAGAGATTTCTACACAAAAACATTTTCTCTAGGTTTGGCATACCTAAGGCGATCATCAGTGATGAAGGGAGACATTTCGACAATAGGGTAATCTCTGTTGCCTTAAGAAAATATGGCGTAAAGCACCGCATTGCAACAACATATCACCTCCAAACCAATGGACAGGCCGAAATATCCAACAAGGAAGTAAAGAACATTCTTGAGAAGATGGTTAAACCTACTCGAAAGGACTGGTCTTTACACCTCAATGATGCACTCTAGGCCTATAGAAGAACATTCAAGACACCATTGGGAATGTCACCTTACATGCTGATATATGGAAAAACATGCCATTTACCTGTTGCGATAGAGCACAGAGAATACTAGGCTATCAAGGCAGTAAACTTGGACTTATATAAGGCAGGACATAAGAGGTTACTTGACTTGAATGAAATTGAAGAAATTCGAGCAATGGCCTACGACAACGCAATAATTTACAAGGACAAGACCAAGAGGTGGCATGACAAGAAGTTGCTGCCACGACAGTTCTGCCCAGGGCAGCTTGTGTTGTTGTTTAACTCTAGGTTGAAACTTTTCCCAGGAAAGCTTAAATATAGATGGCCCGGCCCATTCCAAGTTGTACATGTTTTTCCTCATGGTGCCATCACGATCAAATCCTTAACAGACGGGCACCAATTTAAAGTCAACGGACGGAGACTAAAGCATTATCAGGGGACTGAAGCCCCAAAGGTGCAGGAAGTGGTTACTTTAGGAGATGCCCCTCAAGGCATCCCTAATTTAACTTAAATTTATTAATTATTAGTATTATTATTTTATTTTTATTATTTATGTATTTTATTTATTTATTAAGAATTAAAAATTATTTTATTTTTAAGAACTAAAGTTTGATTTTAATTATTTTAGGAAATAAGGGAAACAAGGTGAGGAGAAGAAGTGAAACAGCCCACCATCTCAACAGCAGCCCAAAAAGCCCAACGGAAGAGTCTGTCGTGGCAGACACGCAAACGCGCATCAGACACGGAAACACGTGACAGACGCGTCAGAAACTACGTAACAGTTGGCCCCATTTTTCACGCCTGCCGTTACAGCTTCAACGGTCAGAAAACCATTCATCTATATAAACCCCATTTACTATTCATTTTTTTCACCTCACTTTTACTCTCTCAACTTGTTTTCTCTCTAGTCTCAAATTTCTTTTATCTTCCACGGCATTGCAACTATGACTACTAGACAAACCCGTAGAAGTGTTGCCTCCAGCTCTACCGCAGCAGCCAGCACACCCAGCCACAGTGCCATCCCTAATCGCTTCGCCTCGACCGACTCCACCGGCAGATATTATCGCTTCTTCTAGAAGAGGGAGATGTGGGAAGAAAGAGGATTTCTTTACACCAAACGCACGGAAGACTTCGGGCTCGAACCGTTCATTGCAAGAAAAATCAAGGCCCTCAAATGGCAGATGTTTGCTACCCAGCTAGATGAGATGAATGTCACGTTGGTCTGGGAATTTTACGCTGCCGTCGACAGCAAGGATACAGAGACCGTGACAGTGCGAGGTAAAGAAGTTACTTTCGAGCCTTCTTACATCAATACCCTCTATGGCATCTATGTCAACAAAAGAGAGAACGGACACAAGAGGTTCGTCGAGAGTCTGTTGCCGGAAGACTATGATGCTGTGATGGCAGAGGTAACAGAGGAAGGAACAGAGTGGAATATCGACCCCAAACATCGGTGGACGGTGAAACGCACTCAACTCACTCTCGAAGCCAAACCATTGAACCACTTCGTAAAGAAGAGGATAAGGCCTTCTTCCCACAACAGCACGGTCGACCGACCCAGGTTAGCTCTCGTTCATTCAATCTTAAATGAGAGACCCATAAATGTCGGCCAGTACAAAAGGGATGGGATTTTGGAATGTGCCCTTCGACCGTCGGGACCTCTCGTCTTCCCGTACCTCATCACCGAGATTTGTCGAGGCCACAACATTCCAGAAATCCCCAAAGATTTCAAAGTTAGAGGGAAGGGATGGACGGAACGCAACATCTTCAGCTTAATGGAATTGAAAGCAGCCACACCACTCTCCTTTTTCAACATGTCTGCCGCAGCAGAGGAGACGGCAAGCACCACTCGGCCAGAACCTGCCACAGCAGAGCAACAGCAGCATACAGTAGAAGCCCCTACAGCAGACGCCTCCACTCAAATTCTGACCACACTAAAAAAGATGGAGGAACGGCAGCTTGGTCTGATGAGTTTCGTCAAAGACTTCACGGCAGCCACGATACATTTTATCCAAAATAATTTAAATTTTGAAAATATACAATTTCCTGCTTTCCCATAGCAATACTTTGTTGCCCCTACACCTACACCTACTCCCACTCATGCTGCCACACCAAAAACAACATATGATGCATCCACTCCAACTTCGGCCGCGACAGCTGAAGGCAGCAGCCACACTGCCACTGCCTCTGCCAGAGGGGAGAAACGAAAGGAGCCGCTGCCAGAACTCGATGACGATTACTTCATAGGGTTCTCCTCTTCATCTATCTGGCAAGACTCTGACGGGGAGCCATTTGTTGCTAGAAACCTTTCCAAGGATTTCACTCCTATGAAAATGCAGAAGCCCAACACTGGTGAAGGACCATCCGGCCAGGGCAAGTCTGCCAGCAACAGAAGCAGTAGCAGCAACTCATCACATGAGGTACAAGTGCTGGAAAAGCCACCCCAGATCTCACTCACTCGTATCCAGCTCCCAAGGGAAGCCAAGAAGTAAACTACCTCCGCCTCTCCGAGCACTCTGTCGGCACCCACAACGAAAGTCACTACCTGCATGCAACTACAGATTAGCGGCAGTAGCAGCGTTGACAACTCCTGAAATTAAGTTCCTATCTAATTTTTGATGTCTTGTTGTTTTATTATTATTGTGATGTATTTTGTTTTTTTCTTTTTTTTTCTTCTTTTCATCCTTGTCATCATGTATTGAGGGAAATGCAACCCTCGAGTTTGGGGGTAGCATCCCTTTAGTAATGAAGTGTCTTTTAGGTTTTAAAATTGTGTCTAAGTGTTAATTATTATTTAAGTTTATTTTTGCTTAAAAAATGGCTTAAGTCTTTGAACTGAACTTACCTGTCGTGACAGACTCTGTCGTGGCAGTGCCTTTAGGATATTTTTAGGAACAGTTTAGAGCCTTACTATAGTTCTGATCTTAAACACCCTTTGTGACTCTTATATTGTCTAGACTTCTCTTAGTAAACTAGAATAAGAAAAGCTTAAACACTTGAGTTTCCCCTAGAGGTGCCTAACAATGGCTCTAGGAAAAGAAGTTAAAAAAAGTTAGACTCAATACACCTAGAGGTGCCCAAAACCGGCTCTAGGAAGTTAGCTAGAGGTGCCCAAAACCAGGCTCTAGTCAAACTTAAAAGAAGAAAAGAAAACCGAGTCTAAGAAAAAAACTAAAGGAGCTGAAGAATTGCCTCCAAGAAAATGAAAAGTTGGCATAAAAATTCAAGTGAGTGGCTTAGCTATTCTAGTAAACTAAAGGAGTCTAGGCATATAATTGTTCACAAAACATGCACACACTACACGAGAATTATAGCAAGGTTCCAAATAAATCTAGAAATGTCCAACAAGATGTTGTTCATGAAATGGTAGGTAAGGAAAAGTTCACTGTTTTAAGCCAAACAAAAAGTTTTTTTATTTATTTTTTAGTTAGGTCATAATTGCTTGAGGACAAGAAAGAACTTGAGTTTGGGGGTGTGTTGAATGTGCAAAAGTTCTACTTTTTACCCCTTATTTAACCCATATTTCTGCTGCATTCAAGCATAATTCATTACATTTAGGATAGATTTCACACATACATCACAATTATATAAATTGGCACAGTTGCTACTGATTTTGGCTATTTTTGCAGGTAGCTGCTGTGACAGAATCATGGCAGTGAAGAAGCAAAGCTGGAACAAAGGACTAGAGTCAGGAAGGAGGACGCTGTCGTGGCTACTGCCGTGGCAGCCATGACGACAGATGTGGTGAAGGGAAAAGTAAATTAGATCTCGAGAGATAGAAGAATTCAAGCCAGTCTGTCGTGGGCCACTCCTATATTTTTCTGAGCCCTAGATCAGATTGAAGGTCAAGCCCAAAGTTCAAGGAAGACACACAAAGCAAGAAAAGAGGACAAATTAAAGGCATCTTCTCTGGAGAGTTAATCTTAATTAGAGTTGTACTTTAGTTTGAACTTTTATTCTTACCTTATTAGAAAACTTGAACCCAAGGCCTATATAAAGGCATGTAATTTGACCTAGGGAAAGACATCTCATTCTCTAGCCGTCTTCCCCAAAACCCTAGTCGTTGCCCCCTTCTCATCATGTTCTAAACTTCCCCTAGGGCTAAGGGTTGATTCTGTAAAGTAGTTGCAAGGATTGTACTATTTTTAGGAATTTTTCTGTTCAATAAAATAAACTTCAAGTTTGTTTATTTCTATTATCAACATCTTGCAAGAGTATCGGGAGAGCATTGTGAGATTATTTATTTACTTAATATCGGGAGAGTTAAGTATACGAAAGGAATAAGTATGGGTTCTCCAGTTTATGGTTGAACTATCTCGGACCTAAGGATAGGGCGAGGTTAAGTGGCTAAGGAAGAATTCAACAACATTGGTGTTCATCCTTTGATTTACGTCAGGAGGTATCATCCAAGACGTGTTCATCGACAGACTTGGACCTAGGGATAGGACAAGTCATTGCAGGGATTCTTGCCAAGCTTGAAGTACAGAGTTGATTGATCGTTGTCGCGAGAACAACAGATTGTTGCCGCCACAGGTGCTTCCGCGACAGAAACGACGACTGAACAGGAATTTCTATAGAGTGCAACACCTGCACTACCGAGCAAATCAATATCGGCCTATTTCTTTACCCTGAACCTTTTAATCTTTTATATTCAGTATTCTCCAATATCAATTCCCAACTATTTAAAATCTCTTCTTTCTCTCTTGTGCAACAATTCAAGGATAAAGCTATTTCCAGTCCCTATGGATTCGACATCCGATACTTCGTGTATCACTTTACTACTTGCGTCGTGTACACTTGCACTCTATTGCGATAGACTGTTATACACGCAACACTAGGCATTTAAGAACACCCTTACTTGTTTTGGAAAAGAGGCTTGTAATGGTTTTGGTGTTCCGGAACATTTTGCCTCCACGAAAAATTGTACCGAAACGTGTCTTGAGGGCTTTCGAAATGCACTCGCATATCGAAACAATCAACTATGTTTTGAAACGGCAGATCCGATACAGGGCACTCTGTTCCTAAACACTTGACCGTTGGATTTGTATTTGAATTGCCCTGAGTTCTGTCTCTTGAATTTTGGTCTATGTTTTCCTTGCATACAATTGAAAGAGTTGTAGATGTCTTTTTGAGCTAAAATTTCATCGAGAAGTATGTAATGAATCTAATTAAAGATTGGTAACTTGGATTTGGTGAAATCCCTTGTAATTTATCAATTTTACAAAATGGTCCTTAATCCTTAGTCGATTTTAAATAAATAGGAAAATGTGTTGATGTTATATTTGTTGTTTGTGTACATACACATAGGAACCTAAGTTGCATCTAGACAAGATAAAAATAAAAAAGGGATTGTTTATTGAGGTAAACTTTCCTGGTTTACTTCAATATTCCTAGTGTGATCAGTTCGGTTTGGTCTATCGGCCATGCCGGATCGAGGGGGTTACATTTGGTTGTATCAGAGCTAGGTTTCGAAAGGTTGGGTGATGGTAAGTTGTTGGTAAGTGATTTGCATTGTGGATATGTGTTTTGATGATATTTTCTTTGTTTGGTGAATGTTTAAGCATGCTTATGATTGACTGTGTGATAGTGATGTTGTAATTAATGAGTGAATGTGGATTTGAATTGTTCCACGATGATGATAGGGCTGAATCTTGATGCATGATGTCATATGATGGTTGATGTACGCATGGTGTATGCTTTATGCTATGTTGGGGGGAAATTGGAACGCCCATTGCCTTATTACCTAGTGAAATGTTTTAAATTGGTTTTGAAAGTCTTGGAATCCTTGTTAAGAGTTGGCCTGATCATTTATTTGTTTTATGTACATGTTTAAATGTTAACTAGCACAATGTGACTAAGGCGTGAGTTACGTTCTGGAGCAATAGCTCCTGTTGAGGGGCAGCGAGGCCAGAAGAATGAAATTCCACCTGGTGGAAATCTACCTCCCCATCCGCCAGCACCACCTTGGGGTGATGAGCAGGGCCAACACGGACAGGCTGGTCCGGTGTTGAGAGATTTGACACCTTTGGTGCAGGCAATGACTGAGGCATTCCAGGCTACTTTTGCTGGAGTGCATGTACAGGCTCCTGTTGCTAAGTAGGTGGGATTGCCATTAGAGCGATTGAGGAGTTTGGGAGGAGTATAGTTTCGCAGATTATCTCCCGAGGCGTCTAAGGCATGGCTGGCTAGTACGATCTAGATATTAGATCAGATGGGGTGCAATGATGCACGAAAGTTGAGCTGCACA
Organism: Hibiscus tridactylites; assembly: GCA_958450335.1. Classification (NCBI taxonomy): domain Eukaryota; kingdom Viridiplantae; phylum Streptophyta; class Magnoliopsida; order Malvales; family Malvaceae; genus Hibiscus; species Hibiscus tridactylites. Next base: position 70,485,352 of record OY288274.1, on the reverse strand, counting down.
GAATCGTTGTTGTATGGTGATGCATATGCATGGTGGAGGACTGCGACCGCAACATTGGAGCCGGAAGAGATAGATTGGTCATTCTTCTGGTCTGCTTTCAAGAGAAAGTACCTTAGAGTTAAGTACTTGGATGATAAGAAGAGAGAATTTATGTCTCTAGTTTAGAGGAGTATGATTGTAGCTGAGTACGAGGTCCAGTTTGTACGGTTAAGCTAGTATGCTCCAAAGCTGATGTCGAGTGATAGCTTCAATGCGATCGTTTTTGGTATGGTCTGGTGCAACGTGTGAAGACATATATGCTAGCCATTGTTTATACGGACTTTGATGTTCTCGTGACTCGAGCCAAAGATATAGAGTAGAGCTTGGGCTTGACCTCGCGTGGGGGTGTTTCTGGTTTGGGAAAGAGAGCTGCTGATGTTGGCCCGAGTGGTGGGCAGAGCAAGAGGAACCGGGATCGTAGATATCAGCCTACGGCTAGGCGTGGTAACTTTGGATGTGGTGCACCGTCTCAGTGCGGCAGGCAGAGGTTTGAGTAGGGTACATGTTGGACGCGTGGTTCACAGGAGCATTTGAAGAGGGATTGCCCTCGTGCGGCTCGTGAGGTGCAAGCTCATGCGGCTTGAGCTAACTCATGTTGGTACTATGGATCTGTTGACCATATAAGACGAGAGTGTTCTCTGTTAGTGAGAGGTGGTCAGGGTCATGCACTAGTTTTTGCTCATAAAAGAGGTTGTGAACGCGATCGTGGTAACTCTCAGAGGATAGAGGATGGTCGGAGAGGTGTGACACATGTGGTTGCTGTTCATCCAGAGGGAGGTGGTCCCGCGATGGTGTATGCACATCGCAAGGGATGCAATGACACTGATGTGATTGCAGGTACCTTCACCTTGCAATCCTTATCATTGTTAGCCTTGATTGATTATGGATCTACGCATTTATACATCTTGAGTGAGCATGCACATTTGCTTGATATTTCTATTAAGATGCTAGATGTAGGAATGCAAGTAACAAGTTCTTTTTGTTAGACTGTGGTTACGAGGAAATTTTATAGGATATGCCATTTGTCTGTTCAAGGTCATGTATTCTCTGTTGATTTGATGGAACTACCTTTTTATGGATTTGATGTGATTCTTGGGATGGACTGGTTGCTTGAGCACCGAGTTGTGGTAGATTTTGATGTTAAGCGTGTTACCCTGAAGCTTGTAGATGATTACGAGGTATAAATCGTGGGTGAGAACGTGAAGTTCTTATCTAGCGCAATTTCGACTCTTGAAGCGAGTCAGATGTTAGAGTCGGGATGCGAAGCTTTCTTGGTGTATGTGATGAATCCTGGCGTGAAGGAAGTGCGTGTGCAAGACATACGAACTATATGTGAGTTTCCAGGTATCTTTCCGGAAGAGTTGCCAGGGTTGCTACCCAACTGGGAGGTTGAGTTTGGTATAGATTTGTATGAGAATATGACTCTGGTGTCTATTGCTCCTTATCGCATGGAACCTAAGGAGTTGAGGGAGTTGAAGGTGGAACTTGAGAAGTTGCTTGACCGAGGGTTTATAAGGGTGGGTATTTCACCTTGAAGTGCACCAGTTTTGTTTGTAAAGAAAAAGAATGGTATCATGCGTATGTACATTGATTATCGGCAACTGAACAAGTTGACGATTAAGAACATGTATCCTTTGCCAAGGATCGATGACTTGTTCGATCAGATTCATGGTGCTTCGGTGTTTTCAAAGATAGACTTGAGGTCTGGGTACTATCAGCTCAAGGTTAAGGATGTAGATGTACCTAAGATAGCTTTTTGGACGACGTATGGCAATTATAAGTTCTTGGTGATGCCGTTTGGTTTGACAAATGCACCGGCTGCTTTCATGGACATGATAAATAGGGTGTTTCATGAGTTTCTAGATCAGTTTGTTGTAGTGTTTATCGATGATATTCGTGTGTACTCGCGTATCGAGGAGGATTATGATAGGCACTTCGAATTGTGTTGCGAATGCTATTGGAGAATCAACTTTATGCTAAGTTGAGAAAGTGTGAGTTTTGGCTCAAAGAAGTGGTTTTTCTTGGATATGTGGTGTTAGCCGAAGGTATCCGGGTTGATTCACACAAGGTTAAGGCGGTGATGAGTTGGAAGACGGCTAAGTCAGTGACTGAAATGAGTAGTTTCCTTGGGTTGGCTGGTTACTACCGAAGGTTTGTTGAAGGTTTTTCTAATATTGCTGCTTCTTTGACTAAGTTGTTGCAAAAGAATGTTCGCTTCGAGTGGACAAATGTTAGGCTGCAAGCTTTTGAAAAGTTGAAGGAAGCTTTAACACAAGCTCCTGTCTTGATTCAACTAGAGTTGGGTAAGGAGTTTGTGGTCTATAGCGATGCATCATATGTTGGTTTGGGTTGCGTACTAATGCAAGGTGGGAAGGTTGTGGCTTATGCTTCCAGACAGTTTAAGGTGCATGAGAGCAACTATCCTACGCATGATCTAGAGCTCGCAACGGTGTTGTTTGCCCTGAAGATTTGGAGACATTACCTTTATGGTGAAAGATGTGTGGTTTATACCGACCATAAGAGTTTGAAGTACCTTATGTCTCAGAATAAGTAGAATCTTAGTCAACGAAGATGGTTGGAGTCGCTTAAGGATTACGCTCTGACCATTGAGTATCATCCTGGAAAGACCAATGTTGTGGTCGATGCTTTGAGTAGGAAAGTGGCTATTGAGCTGAGAGCTGTGTTTGCTCGTTTGAGTATATCGCGTGATGGTGGCTTGATTGCCGAGTTGTAGGTGAAACCTTCCTTGATTCAGTTGATTAAGGAAAGGATTTGTTGGATGATTCATTGGTGCCTCGTGTTCAGGACATAGTTGATGGTAACGCTACAGATTTCTGCTTTAATGATGATGGGGTTCTATGTTTCAAAAGTTGGAGAAGGGTTCCGGAAGATAATTAGTTGAGGCGCACTATTTTGACTAAGGCTCATAGCAGTCCTTTTGCTCTGCATCCTGGTAGTACTAAAAAGTATCGAGGCTTGAAGGATGAGTACTATTGGGTGGGTTTGAACAAGGATGTGGCCGATTTTGTTAGCAAGTGTATGGTTTGCCAACGGGTGAAGGTTGAGCATCAGTTTCCTTCCGGTTTGTTACAGCCTTTGAGGATACCGGAGTGGAAATGGGAAAGGATCACGATGGATTTCGTAACTGGGTTGCCTTTGACATTTTCGACGAAAACCTTTGTATGGGTGATTGTGGATCGTCTTACAAAGTGTGCACATTTCTTGGCTGTGCATACTACGTATACGTAGGATAAGTTGGCAGAGTTGTATATTGCTGAAATTGTGTGGTTTCATGGTGTGCCCAAGTCTATAGTGTCGGATAGAGATCTGCGGTTTACAATGAGGTTCTTGGAATGTTTACATCAGGCGTTGGGTATGCGGTTGAATTTCAGCACTTCATATCATCCTCAGTCGGATGGGCAGTCGGAACGAGTTATCCAAGTGCTTGAAGATATTTTGCGATGTTGTGTGATTGATTTCCAAGGCTCTTGGGAGAAGCATCTACCGTTGGTTGAGTTTGCCTATAATAATAGCTTTCAGGCAAGTATTCAAATAGCACCGTATGAGGCCTTGTATGGGAGAAAGTGCAAAACGCCTCTTTGTTAGGCCGAGGGAGGGCAAAAGTTACTTTCTTTTCCGGATATGCTCAAGGGAACAACAGAGAAGGTGAAGCTCATATGTGAGCGGTTAAAGGCAGCATCGGATCATCAGAAGTCTTACGCGGATTTAAAGCGTAAAGAGGTTTAGTTCGCGGTAAGAGATCGCGTATTCCTTAAGGTATCGCCTTGGAAGAAGGTGATGAGGTTCGAACGTAAGGTAAAGCTTAGTCCGAGGTTTATTGGGCCTTATGAGGTTGTGGAGCGAGTTGGTCATGTGGCTTATCGGTTGAGGCTGCCTCCCGAGTTGGAAAAGATCCATGATGTGTTTCGTGTATCTATGCTACGGAGATATATATCGGATCCTTCACATGTGATGCCAGTTGAGGAAATTGTGTTGAATTCGAATTTTTCCTATGATGAGGAATCGGTGAGAATTATTTATTCGAGTAGCAAAGTTCTTCGTGGCAAGACGATTGAGCTTGTGAAGGTGTTGTGGCGACACCGAGGAGTTGAGGAGGCCACGTGGGAAAGCAAGGCGGACATGCTGAGGCAATTCCCGCATCTTTTTCCTTCAGGTAAAATTTTGAGGACGAAGTTTCCTAAGTGGGGAAGAGTTGTAACGCCCCGGTTTTGGGCTTAGATGTTTTGGCAAGTCGGGTTGGGCCGGTGGAACCGGTGTCAGTTGTTTGAATTGTTAAAAGGTGGTTTAGGGAGATCAAGGTTCGGAATAGGATAAAAATATGATAAAAATTCCTAAAATCATCTAAAATGATGTTTAATAGGTTAGCCAAATCAATTTTACAAAACTTGTTTTCTAAAGTGTACATTTTGGGTAGTGACCAAAATGTAAAGATTTAAAAGTTGGAAAAATGTGTTTTTCAAGAAGAGTCAAAATCTTAGAATCTTTAGGGAGCTACTTGGCAATTATGCATTTTCCCTAATTTGGCATGTGTTTGAAATGTTTATAAAATAATTAAAAAGGTTTTACTTAATTAGTTAAGGAAGGTAGTGAATAGGTTAATGAAACTTTTGACGACCTTTTCATTTCTCACTTTCACTTCAGCCAAACACTTCTCATTTTCTCTCAATTTTCCAGAAAATATGTTCTCTCAAACCTTCTCTTGATTTCTATCCTTTCTCTATTGGTTTCTTCCATTTTCCTTCAAGTTTCTTCAAGCAAATCTTGCCAAATTAGAGAAGAAGCAAGGATTGGATGTAATTTTCGTGCTATCTCTCTAATCTAAGTTCTTTAATGAAAATCCAAAGATATTTGACTCTTTAATACTGATTTTGATTGAGGTTTTCTCGTTAGAATATTAAACTCTTGAAATCTTGATGAAAATTGGTTTAAAATGTGATTTTCAGACGTTGATTGATTTGGCTGGTTTGAGGTTGTTTCTAAATGAGTTTTGAAAGGTTTTTGGTGTTGAAGTGGAGTCTTAATCATATAGATCCCGAAATCCTTGAGATCCTTAGTTTTTGAAGCGTTTTGGGTGAGTTTTTGAGGAATTCGAGTTGCTGGAGGTATAAGGTTGGTTTTAGGTTGTTTTTGGATGTTGATTCATGCTTAGAATGTGTTGAATGAGTTGGGTAATGGCTAGGCTGAGGTTTGAGGTCAATCGATTGAGTTTTCGGTTGTTTTGGATAGGTGTTTTGATGCTTTAGAGCATGGATGCAGGATTTCTTGTGTGTGCTAGAGTTTTGGATGCATTTTTATGCATTGAACCTCTATTTTGATGTGTTGAAAATAGGGGATAATAATCCGGAAGCAAATTAAGTGTTTTTTTAGTCTCCGAACGATCGGTAGTCCCGTTGGCAAGTGCGGTTTCGCGAGTCGGTGAGTGGAATTTGGTTTTCCATCGTGGAAATGTTTTAGAAACGGTTTTGGGAACTTAATAAGAGCTTGAAATGCTTTTTTAAGTTCGGAAGTAAGTAAATCGAAATTTCTCCCTCGGATGTGCTAGTTACGAGCCTTTGGTTGCACTTGATTTTAAATGTATTTATCTATTGTTTTAAAGCATGTTTTGAGAATATAAATTGTGTATGATGATGCCATGTGGTTTAAGGATGCACTAGCTAAGTGGTCCTTGTATGCATGTGTTGATGTATGAGGTTTTAAGCATGGTTTAATGCTTGTTGATGACTTATCATGAATGCTTTGTAAAAACAGTGAGTTATGCATGAGTTATAGATTATATTGGCAAGTGATGTTAAATAAAATATTTTATAAGTGAAATCGGATATAGTTAGTTGGCTATAGGATTGAGTGCACTATAAACAAGTAGCCTTGGATGTTGAGGGTTGTGATTGTACCGAATACTCCATCCAAGTACCCTAACAATTGAGGATTGTTTAAGGTTGCAACGGTTTAGGGTAGCTCCCGGGTGCGAACCTTGTGTTTTGTCCAGTCTCTCGTTAGTGGATTATACATCTACCGATGAATGGTGTTGAGGGGTTGTGATTGTACTGAATACTCCACCACAGGTGTCACAATGATGGAGATGAAGGGTGTGGGACAACCCTTGGTAATCCGTGTACCCGATACTTTGATTTGAGATTTTTGTTATCACCTGTGAGCCAATATAATGAATTTGTATAATGTTGCTAATGTTGCTAATGCATAGTTTGAAAGATGCATGTTTTGGTTTAAGCTTAGCATAAAGGTGTTATGCTTGAAAAGCTGGTAAATGTGTAGCAATTGTTTAATTGTTGATTTTGATTGGATCATGTTGCATGATGTTTAAAACAATGGAATTTTTGTTTAAGTGCATGGTTTGTTAAGAAAGGCATGATGGTTTTGAAAAGAGTGGAAAACAATTTTTGTGCATTGATGATGTCTGTAGTTTTGAGCAATCCTCACTAAGCTTGTATGCTTATGCTCTATTTGTTTCATCAATGCAGATAATTAGACTTTCAGAGGCAACATCTTCAAGGGAATCTTACCAAGACGCTTTATAAAAGTATGTTGCATACTTGAACTAGTGTAATAAGGGCAATGGGGTGTCCAATGCTTGAATGTTGTTAGTTTGTTGGTTTATGGTTTTGAGCATGTTTATATGCGTATTTGGTCATGTAAATGGCCTTTGGGATTGGTTTTATGCTTTCCTTTGGTTTTTAGCCTTTTGGTGCTTTTGATATCTAGGAAGCATGCCTTTAGTTTCATAGCTTGAGTGAATGATGCTATGATGATGCTTGTGCTTCGTATATGTGGTTATTGATGTGTTTTTAGGTTGTATATATGTTAGGGCATGTGTCGGGATGGTTTCGAAGGGCAAAAAGTGCTTTAAACCAGCTTTTTAGAAAGTTGCAGGCCCAAGCGTTTCGGAACGCCCTTACCTGTTTCGGAACAGTGGCCTGTAATGGCTTTGGTGTTTCGAAACGGTGAGTCTCGTTCCGAAACATTTTGCCTCTATGAACCATCGTATCGAAACGTGTCTTGAGGGGTTTCGAAACGCACCCGTGTATCGAAAAGATCAACTATGTTCCGAAACGACCGTTCCGATACGGGGCACTATGTTCCAAAACACTTGACCGTTGGATATGTATTTGAATTGCCCTGAGTTCTGTCTCTTGCATTTTGGTCCGTGTTTTCCTTGCATGCAATTTAATGAGTTGTAGATGTCTTTTGAGCTGAAATTTCACTGAGAAGTATGTAATGAATCTAATTAAAGATTGGCAACTTGAATTTGGTGAAAGCCCTTGTAATTTATCAATTTTACAAAATGGTCCTTAATCCTTAATCGGTTTTAAATAAATCGGAAAATGAATTGATGTTATATATGTTGCTTGTGTACATACACATAGGAACCTAAGTTGCATCTAGACAAGAAAAAAAGAAAAAACGTGGTCGTTTATTGAGCTAAACTTTCTCGGTTTACTTCAATAATTCCCGTGTGATCCATTCAGTTCGGTTTATCGGCTAGGCCGAGTCGAGGAGGTTACAAAATCCATGTTTAGATCTTAACTCATCATCAGTGGTGTAGTGGATCAAAATCTCCATTTAGACCATGCCTCTTTGTTAGAGTCGTTGCTTGATCGTCGAACTACTCTTCAGATCATGCCTCTTCGTTAGAGTCGTCATAACTTGATCACCGAACTACTCTTCAGATCATGCCTCTTCGTCAGAGTTGTAGCTTGATCGCAATCTAATCACTGGATCATGCCTCTTTGTCAGAGTCGTAGCTTGGTCCAATCTAACATCCCGATCTAGTCTCGTCGTCGATTCTATCTTTCCAAAAAAGGTTGAGATGGATGATTCAACTAGATCTTAACTCTCCGTCGGTGGTGTAGCGGATCAACAGATGAGTTATATTCCTCTAATAGTTGAAAGTTGATTCAGTTAGAGTTAAAGGAAGAGTCGTGCAAAAAAGGGTGTTCAAGTTTACCCGAACAAAAATGGCTATCTTTTAGTCTTTGCTCTACATTTGTTTTACAAAAATAAGCAAAAAAGGTAGCTGTAATCACCCATTTTTATCCGGGTTCGAATAACCAAAGTAAAATCCAAACAATAAAAATAAATCTGTATAAATCAAACATCCATTTCCATATCCATTAACCCATTTACATTAGATCCAAATAAAATAATCAAATCCCTAAATCAAACCAACCCTAAACACATGCCCACAACAGAAACACCCCTACACCACGCCATCACCATGTCCCTGCCTGCACCAGCGATGCCTCTACCTGATGCGCACTAGTGTTGCCCCCTTCGGACCACTAGAAAATGGCTTGTAATGTCACAAAAGTGGAAAGATCTCGGACATATTGAAAAACCAAAAATCAAAGAACCATTTTTGTTCTTCTTTCTGTTTTTTATCTGTAATTTGGTTTAAACCAAGTTAAGCAATGTGAACCAGGGTTTTTTACTAATCTAAATAGTTTTTTAAGCAAGAATTAGATTTTTATGGAGTTATTTTCGAAATCAAACAAAATGCTTTCAAAACTTCTTGAATCAAAAGGGGTTTAAAAATGAAGTTTGCAACCAAAAAATCAAGAACAAAAAAATTTAAAACAAATTTAAACAAAAGAGTAAATTTTTTTGAAAACTTACCTTCGATTTAGGGTTGTGCTCGATGCACTTGGACGCGGGATACCATTTGCCATCGCCGCTCGAGCCACCTGCACGAGGTTGGCCGCCGATGAACGTCCTGTTTTTTCTTGTTCGAGAGCAAAGTGGACCATGGTCGTGGTTGGTTTAGTCGAGAGGAATTTAGGAACGAGATGGGGAAAGGGTTTTTGAAATACTTTGGATTTCAAGCGAAATGAAAAGAACTTTTTTCCTTTATTTTATTTTTTTAGGGTAAACTAACCCAATGACCACCATACTATGGTAAATGTATTAAAATGACCACAATAAAAAAATCGACTCAATTGACCACCCAAACTACTGAAATTGGATCAATGTGACCACCAGCCGTTAATGGGCTAACAGAAGGTGACGTAGCAGTTAAAAATTAAATGTATAATTACACATTTGGTCTTTACTATTTACACATTCTTTCAATTTAGTCCTAATTTTAAACTAATAAAAAAAATTAATTAGGTGATGACACGTGTCAACACCTTATTGGAGGAATTTAATTATTTAATAAATTATTTTCCTCCTCCAATCAGGTGGTGTCACATGTCACCACCTATTTAGAGGAGAAAAACAATTTTCAGCATACATGCTGCTAAATGGATTCAAACCCGGGCATTGTAGAAGCAAAGGCAGTGGGTTAGCCACTGCACTAAGAACAATATTGTGCTATGAAACACCAACTTTAATATATGTCTTATTGTTTTCTACATTTATATTTTTTTAATTTCACATATAAAATCATCCAATTATTTTTTAATTTAAATAAAAAATATCTAAAATACGATAATGTTCTGTTCCCAAACATTACCGTTTTCGGTGAAACAACCGCATGTTGTCTCGATCATTCATATGAAACTCATCAACAAATTAGGAGAAATTTACATGCCAACTTTCCATTATTTTGGTTACAGTGCTGCCATATATATCTATGTGCAATTCATGAATTGATAATCCCATGCTTAATCAAAGTTCAAACTAGAAAACAAAGATAAACCAGGACATCTTAGGCTAAGTGTCTGATTCAAACATAAACAAGAAACCTCATTCAACATCCAAAACCCAGAACAGACCCCTCAAATTTCATGGTTGTAATACGGTCCAACTTCTGTTCCATCTTATCAGTGAAGTAGTTCTTCCAGTCGCCAACGTTGCCACGCCTAAAATACTGCTTGTAGTCAATGCCTATCGAAGGGTCGACTCCATGTCGGTTCACCTCCAAGTTCTTGAGCCTGTCCAGGCTGTATCTCCGCAACATATTGTTTACCGCTTCTTCCTTCTCGAAAGGCTGTCCGGGAAAACAAGCCAGCCTCTGCATTGCCCCCCTCGGGTCCTTCTTCATGTCTTCATATCTCAGGAAATGTATCTTATCGGGCCTGTTTAAACTCTCTTTCCAGTAACCTAAAACATGATCGTGGAATGGCCCGAAAGCATGAATCCCTCTGCAAAAACTCCCGAAAGCTTCATCCATCGGCCATGGATCTATTCCTCTATCAGTGATCTCAGAGTTCATGAAGTGCCAAGATGACACAAACGTGTCCTTAGGCTCCCGAGTGATGTACACAATCTTGCAAGCAGAGTTTTTTTATAGATTCGGGTGGCATGGGGAAAGGAACATGCGTTCGAAATAGTCTCGGAGACCACATACCAGAGAGATCACGGTTGGGATTTACCAGGAAAAGCTGAATTTGAGCACAATAAGACATATATTAAAATTGGTGTTTCATAACATAGTATTGTTTTTAGTGCAGTGGCTAACCCACTGTCTTTACTTTTACAATGCCTAGGTTCAAATCCCCTTAGCAGCATGTATGCTAAAATTTGTTTTTCTCCTCTAAATAGGTGGTGACACGTGACACCACCTGATTGGAGGAGGAGAATAATTTATTAAATAATTAAATTCTTCTAATAAGGTGTTGACATGTGTCACCGCCTAATTGATTTATTTTATTAGTTTAAAATTAGGACTAAATTGAAAGAATGTGTAAATAGTAGAGACCAAATGTGTAATTATACCTTTAATTTTTTAACTGTCACGTCACCTTCCGTTAGCCCATTAACGGCTGGTGGTCACATTGATCCAATTTCAGTAGTTTGGGTGGTCAATTGAGTCGATTTTTTTAATATGATCATTTTAATACATTTATCATAGTATGGTGGTCATTGGGTTAGTTTACCCTCATTTTTAAATCTTTAAATTCTACGTTTTCCTTCTTTATTAACATTAAATATTGATTTTTTTTCTTCCCTTAATTGTCGTTTTATTTTCTAATTTGACCATATTTTTTTATTAAGGGTTTATTTTGATTCCGCTCCTTCATGTTTTTATTTCATTCCTCCATCTCATTTGTTTCTTCCATTATGCATGTTTCAATTATTGCACTTTAATTTTATTTTCATTGCATTTTGATCATGTACCTTCTTATTATATTTACTTATTTTTGCTCTTTTTATTTCTATTTTCTTCAAACTGGTCCCTATTACAGTTCTAATTTAATTATTGCACATTTAATTTTGATTCGAACATAATTCACCTAGGGCCTTACGGTGACCTGCAACGGAGTATGATCTGTATTATTCATGGCACGTTGATCTAACTCACTAACATCTAACATTTAATTTCAGCTTTTAATTTCTTGCACTTTAATTTCTGTTCGATCCGGTCCTTTTCAGATATTTATATAATTTCTCAAATTTTACTTTATTTTTAAATTCGGTCCCATACTTGGTGTAATTTAATTTTGTGCATTTTATTATAGTTATTATTTCCTTTGGTTCAGTCTGGTTATTTTCAAATTTGTGTATTTATTTTCAGTCTTTGACTACGACCATTTAATTCAATATTCTATGTTTATGTATTTGTTTTTTATGATTTATTTTATTCCATGTATTTTTGTTGACTTATTCATATTGTTCATGAATATGTTTATTTGTTTTGCATCGTTTAGTACTCGAGGTCTCGATATCCTAGTGTAAATATGCCTAGATTGTTCAGTTCTGGGTAGTAACTTCAATAAATCACCAAAAATTGTATACTTAGTTTTGAAGTTGAAATTTTAATGTATAGCACTTTATTATGTATATTTTAAGTAGAAGAAAACGGAATAGAATTTTGGTCATTGTGCTAAAAACTATAAATAAAATTGTTTGGACAGTACGAACTATCTAGAACCGAATCTGCTGCGACTTTGAGTAATAAACTGTATTAATTTGATAGAAATTAAATCACGAGGTTTACATGATTTGATAGTAGATTAAATAAACTTTTCAACATTGTATATTGATTAAAATTATGATGTAAGAATTAAGAGTTATACTTGTTTTAATACGATGAGTGCAAGCTGCCAGTAGTAACTGTTAATATGTTTGATTATGTTTGTGCTTAATTATATGAAACTATTTTGCGACGGTTTTGGGTACATGCATTCTGCCAATTTGTGTCATTTAAGATGTTGTTTGAGTTGTTTCATTTGTTGATATCTTTGCTGTCAAATAATTATAAAAAATTAGAAATATTGTCTTAGGTTATAAGTAATTGTTTGGTGAAAAAAAATTTAATTTACCTAAAATTTTATACGCTTCCGTTGTGCTTCGGCGTCGATACTCCTCATTTCTAACCCGGGCGAGAAATGTTACACTTGCAAACTAAGCAAGACATTTGTCAAATCAAATAACATAATTCAGTTTTGCACGTTCATGTTTGGTGTGCCAAACTACTTCTATTTATTGCCAAGGTAATTGGATAAGACAAAAAACAATTGCATATTCTAAATGAAAAGAAACTTAATATACCTTTTTAAAAGTTAAATTAAAATTAATTGAATTTAGAAAAAAATTGCTAATATTACATCCAAATGGGGTATAAAGAAAGAACAAATCTCATTGCAAAAGCAGAAAATTTTCAAAAGTTGCATGAAATGAAGTCAATCTCTTGTATATACAACAAATATAATAAAAACAAATTAATGTATCTAAAAATCCCACCCAAAATCAACATATTAATGATCAAACATTGAATTGTAAAATTAAAAAGCCCAAAATAAAGAATGAAACTATGCAAGTAAGTGAGCTTCTTGAAATCCATGCATGAGATGAGAAGCATCCAAAGGAAGCAAAGGAAATTCACCAAGCTCTTGAATAAATCCATCAAAATCACCTAAGAAACCACCATCTGAAGCCTCCCCAATAGTATTATTACCCCACATACCTTCATCTTCTTCCTTAACCCTTTCTATTGTTTCCAAGCCCGCTAGAAACCCAGTTCTAAGTTTCATTTTCTTGGCGGGTTTCTTTCTGCAACCCTTTTCTTGAGGAGGCTTCCCGGTGAGTCTTTGCACCAGTTCTCTGAAATTGGCCACGTCAGTCTTGATGATCTCTGGTGCAAATATGTGAATTATGCGTATCTTGGGCTTTGCCTTTGATATGGTTTGTGAATCTTTGTGAACGGCTAGTGCTGATGGTGTTGAAGGAGACATTCTGGTTTGGTTCTTCATCATCAAATTCTCCATCCTAAAATGTTTGAACCCAATGAAATAATACAAGGGGGAAGTTGGTGTACTTGTTTACACTTTGCAGCCGAGGCTTATATAGGGAGGGAAATTAAACAATGGGAAAATTTTGTTAAAAGCTTCAAACTTTAACATCTTTTGAAGGCTTAATTATACCCAACACTCCCAAACTTTGGACGAGATTCTAAATTGATCTCAAAACTTCGAAATGTTTGTTCAAACTTAACGAGGAGTATATTAAATTACGTGATTCAAATTTTAAATATGTTGGTTCTATTGCATGGACAATTTGGATATAAAGTATTAAAAGAAAAAGGAAATGCACCGTCTTTTTCAACACTTCATATCCAAGTCATCTGTATAGTAGGTACATGTGTTTAAAATTTGATCCATGTGTTTTAAATATGTTCTATATCATATCTAATTTGACATTTAACATCCATGCTGACATTAGGGGTGAAGGAAGTGATTAATACAATACTCATATTTTGAGGGGTTAGTTAGAACAATTTAAAGTTTATTAACCAATTTAAAATTTAGATCATAGTTGAGGATATTTGATATAATTAACTTTTTAATTAAAAAAAACTTGGGAAAACCAAGCTGTCTGTTGGAGGTAAGGACTGGACAAGACATTGTGTGATAAAATGGTAGAGATTGAATAAAGTAATAAAAAACTTAAATGGCCCCCCACCAATATTGGATGCTTATTGATAATTTTATTATCATTTAAAAAATTATATTTAATACAGCACTACTTTTGTTAAATTAATAAAGCTTAAATAATTTATTGTATAATTTTATAAAATATCATTTTAATTAATTATATTGGAGATCAATATAGTTTATTGTATGTTGTATGGGTATCAAAATATGTTGTTTTTGTTACAGGAAGAAGATATCCTACTTGCGATGATCAAACCATCCTCTCCATTTTGTAGAAGATATAATGCATTGGATTGATCATGTTTCAGGTGAGAATTTTCAGTTTAGATTTTATTATGATTTAAGTTTCATTGTTATGAATGTTGTTTAGTTTAATTTAATAGAATAATGTCAAAAATTGCGCTTAAGGTTTGATTAGTTACACACTTTGGTCCTTATTTTTTTAAACAATGTAACCTTTCATGTTTTATTTTGAATCAAAATGCCCCCTCCGTAGATAAAGTTGTTAGTCAACTAATGATAAACAAGTTGAAATGACTTGACATAATGATATGTCAACAGAAAAAATCATTTTATATTTTGCATACTTTAATAAAAAAAATATGAACAATGTGTCATTCTGTCAAGTCAGCACTTTTTCTATAAACTTTTTTATGTCAGTGTGCATTGCCATGTATGTTTGCCACGTCATTTCAAATCATCTGCAGTTAGTTGAGTAATAATTTTCATATACGGAGGGACTCATTTTGACCTAAAATGAAACGTGGTTAAAGTGCTTCAAAAAAGGATAGGGTCAAAGTGATTATCCAATTAAACATTAGGGACAATTTTAGTAGTATGCTTAATATAATTGTACTTAATAAAAGTTAATTCTTTGATAATTATTTGAATATATATTATTACTTAATGGGGTAATTTAACCCCTATAGTAATCTCAAATCAACAATATTGTTTCTCCTTTTTAATTATATCAATTTACCCCTCGTAGTCTTCTAAAATCAACAATGTTATTCCTCCTTTTTAATTTCATCAATTTAACTTTAAAACTTATTAATTGTATCAACTGTGCCATTTGATTTTCGTTGAATAATAAAGATGTTAAATTATATGCATGTGGTTACTATATGCTTCCACATTAGTCGTTATCGACATTTGTCTTGTCTTATTAATGATGACATGATAGTACCAATAAAGAGTATTAAAATTACAAAATTTTAAATAAAATTAATATTAAATTTCACATCATCAATGTTGACACATTACTATTTTATTAGATAACATTAATTTATTAAAAAATAATATACGAACATATTAACTTAGACGTTAATTATTTAATAAACAATTAACTTATTGGTTCAGTATTCTCCATGTCCCTAGAAGTTGTGGAAAAATTTTAAATTTGTACCTGTACTAAAAATTTCCAATTAAGAACAAAAATCTCCACCTATTTTGGTGCTTTTTTTATGTTTTAACATTAAAAATCTAAACATTACACTCTAATCTTAAATCATAAATTCTAAATCTTAACCCCTAAACTCTAAAATTTAAACCTACACGCTAATCTCTAAACCTTAAACCCTAACAACTAACTCAAAACTCTGAACTTATTTTTTTAATATTAAAATATATATAGAGACACTAAGAAAGGACATATAATTTCTACTCTTTAAATAAGTGTCTGAATTCATAAAATATCAGTAATCACAAGAACTTGAATGTTTATAGTCATGTAATTCCTTTTTTACTATATTATGTGTATGCAATTATTTTTAATAGTCTTAAGGTAAATATAAGGTAGTATAAGTTTATACATATTCTTAATCCTTTGGTAAAACACACACTCTTTCAAAATAAAACAATTTGAATCCGAATCTCTTAAATTGAACATTTTTTTTACTATTATCACTTGTTGGGTTCATGTGTATATAATTCCTAAATTGCTTTTAGAAGAAGATTTCATAAGTAAGTAATTGTAATCAATTAGCTTAAATATTTTAGACGGCAAAGATTATTTAATAAAAAATGATTGAGATTGACATATATGAATTAAAAAATAAAAATTTAATAGTCTTATTATTTTAATGGTCAAGTGATTTAGCCCCACCACAAATATATATATATATATATATATATATATATATATATATATATATATATATATATATATATATATATAAACACTTCAGAGGCTTACAGCAATATATTGAAAAAGATTTTGAAAAATACAAGTAATTTTGCCAAATAAGAAACCTCATTTTAGGTAAACATATATGTGTATTTTTCATTTTCATTTTACAGATTATATTCGAAATTTATAACCATTCATCTTAATTACATGGTGTTTTGTATTCTAAACTTGAGAATTCTTCTTAAAATGACATTGGTGTACTATTGTATCAGACACTTATTGATTTTTATTTATTTTTATTGATACAAACACTATTTTTACGTGTTATAGTTATTGTCAAATTTAATAATAATAATAATATATTTTAACAGAAAAACTAAAATAATATATTAAATAAGTTTTACTAATATATTTGTTATATTACATGAATTTAGATTAATGAAAAATGTTAAATGATTTTTTATATTTTTAACTCTATCATTTTCTGTTTTCATATATATATTTGAATCTTTTAGAATTTATATATTTTTAATATCTTATACAATTCAATCTAACTCATTAAAAAATGTTCATGTTTTCCTTTGTTTTGTTATGTTTTGTCCCAATCTAGGTGACATACATAAATCAATCAATATTCTGATGATCATTGCTCTTTTTAATTAATAGAATTAAGCTTTGCATACAATGTTTTTTTTTTTTTTTGAGATAACTTTACATACAATGTTTGATTGATGATAGGCAAACAAATGAGTGCCAAGAATGCATAGAACGTGTGGAAATGTTCCAAATTAAGACAGCAAAGCATCACATTTGACACCAAATTCGTAGAATTTGTATTGCATTTATGCCTCACCATATTATATGACAAACACATCCTTCAGTTTCATTTGCTCTTATCGGGGATACACAACAACTTCTAATTCTTTATTTTTGTTTCTTTTAATTCTATAAATTCCAAGATTCGAAATCATAAAAAAATATGATGAATCGTTTAAAAGTTATATTTAAAATAATATTTTATTTTATGTTTTACAAGATGGGTTAGTTACATTCTTTACTTCCAATATAAACATTTAAATATGTTCCCATGGAATTTCTAATACAAAAAAGGGTGGATAGCATGATAGCCGGCTGCCCGGCACTGGGCCTAGAGAACCTGTTGAACATAATATTAATAGTATATTTTAGTTTATAAAGAATTGTAACCCAAACCGCGTGAGGAGAGTTGACGTGGTTCCAAGTAGGGGTGTTCAAAAATATCCGATCCGACCGATCCGATCCGATTATCCGTTGATCCGATCCGAAAATTCGGATATCCGATCTGATTTTTATTTTTGGATCGGATATCCGATCCGATTATAGATTTTCCGGATCGGATACGGATCGCAATATTACAAGTTTCGGATTATCCGAAAACCCGAAAATCCGAATATCTAATATTTTTTAAATATTAATCTTGTTATATTTAACAATTTGATGCTTGTTATGTCCGAAAATTTAAAAAATCGAATATTTCATAGATGTGAATCTTGTTATATTTAGCAATTTGTAGTTTGTTATATTCGAAATTTCGAAATTTTCATAAATACGACATTCAAATTCGAAAAAATAGTTGAATCAAATTATATGTTCGGATAATCGGATATCCGAATATCCGATCCGGTTATCCGGTATCCGAAAAACCGGATATCCGATTTTTTCCGGATCGGATACGGATCACTATATTGCCGATCCGAAAACCCGGATATCCGAAAAAATCGGATCGGATCCGATCCGATATCCGACAATGAACACCCCTAGTTCCAAGTCATTATTTTTTTTCATCCCCTGGGCCTGGGTGAGCTAGATTCTATTTAATTAATTAAATTTCTGTAGTTGTCGCAACCAAACCAACCTCTACATGAATCAGATCTTAACTAATAGAAGTAGATCCTAACTATCGAATAATGGGACTAGGGTCCCAGTCCCAGCAAATTTTTAATAAAATATTAAACATTGATATTCTTAATATATATATATATATATATATATATGGGTTAGGATCAACTTACACGGTGTAAAACTCAATTACTTTTACACTATTTTTAGACCGTTGGATGATGGTAATTAATGGCCCAGATTATTTCCTTATCTTTTTTTCCCAAGTGATAATCTTCACATTTTTTACTGTTAATTTCATCCATACATTTCACTCATCCAATGGTCCTAGATTGGTGTAAAACTAAATGAGTTTTACACCATGTAACTTGATCCCATCCCTATATATATATATATATATATATATATATAGTTATTTATTGGTTCCTCAATTAAGGAAAAATATTTCAATAATATTTAAGGTAAGTAAGATAAGATTACATGAGAAAATAACGTGAAAAACTATTCAAATTCCTTTTAATAGGAAATGAGTAAAAAATCCTTTGCAAACCCTAGCAGCTCTTAAGTTAATCGCAACGTTGTCTCTCCGGGCGGTGTCCCTACTATTGGGGAGGACTTCCGGAAAGAGGGTGATTCGAAAGACATGTTTAAATTGAGTTTTCCTCCAATACTTGAACGTTCGGGAAACCCTTTGTCTCAGGAAGAGTAGAGGGTGACCATGCGGGTTAAGAATAAAGGAACAGATCAAGGGATGGTACAAAAGATTTTGGGAGAGGAAGGAGTTGGGAAAGAGGTTGAGGATAGAGGAAATGATATGAATATGGGGAGTGGGTGGTGGGAACGACGAAGGTTTGGGTGGATATGCAAACAAGAGTAACTATGGAAACGATAATGCCGCTAAGAAATCTTACGTTGATATCGTCTCTAGTTAAATTGGCCCGTCAAGGGATCCTTTGGAATCTGATGATGTAGTAGTCTTAGATGAGATGTTATCGTTGATAATATTGTTCATTTTCGTTCAGTTGATTTCTCGGATAGAGTGCACAAGATGATCGACAGAAGCATGAGGCATGCAGTGATCGTTAAACCTTTAGGTCATCCTAAACAGTATAATGCTTTAATGCCAAGAATTTGATCCTTGTTGCAGCCCCAAGGTGAGTTTCAGCTTATCGACTTGGAGAATAACGATTTCATTGTCAAGTTCCATAATGAGTACGATTATAGTCATGTGCTAGGTGAGGGTCCCTAAATGGTATATGGTAGCTATCTCACACTGCAACCATGGAGCCGTTCCTTTTCTATGTCTGAGTGTCATCCTTCTCGTGTTGTCGTTTGGGTTAAAATTCTCGACCAACCATACATGTATTACTCAAAGGGCCTCTTTCGTCATATTGCTGATATGATTGGGAGAGTAATCAAAGCCGACTAGAACATGCATGTTGCGGAATGTGGTCGTTTCGCTAGGTGTTACGCATGAAAAAGTACTATATTTTATACCCATTTACATAGATTATTGTTTAGACTTAAGACCATTTAGTTGCATTTTTAGTTGTTCATGCATAAATTCGTAGTTCTTCCGCTTATTGGGCTTGGCCTTGTGTTTTTTTTTTGTGTTTGTGGAGAAATCGTTGTTGTGTTAAGTTGATCATTCGAATCGAAAATAGCCAAGAAGGGGTGAATTGGCTTTTTAAAATTGAAGGGAGCGAATTGAAAAAGGAAAAATTCAAGACAAGACAAATTTATAGTGGTTCAAGTTTAGAACAAGCTCTACATCCACTACCTTAGCTCCCACTAAGGATTTTCAACCAATTTCACTAGAACTTTGTCCCCTTTTCTCGGATTAGGAGGAAAGCTTACAACCAGTTAATCTTTGTACCCAAAGATTAACCAAGACTCTCTCAGATAAAAAGATTTTTGGCAAATGAAAGATAAACCTCACAAGGTAAAATATTTTCCCCAATTTACAAGTACTCTCAACCCAAATTGATAAAAGATGAATACAATTAAAAATCACTCAATTGGGTACAAGGGTTTGACTCTAATAGCTTAAAGGTTTGGATTTGTGCTTGGATTGTTGCAATTAAGTTCAATAGTTGTTGTTGTAGCCTTTGAGGCTTGTTTATATACCCTTGCATTGATTTCTAGCCGTTATGGTAGTTGAGATCATCAATAGAGCCGTTGAGCTTCATTTTTCTCACAATAAATGCACTTCTGCAACCTACCGTATCGGTACTCGAACAAGGGTATCGATACCTATATCAAAACAGAAAGAGTCGTTGTGCACATTTAAGAGGGTATATTGATATGCTATAAGGACGTATCGGTACGGGTACAATATAAAAAGAGGGACATATCGATACTCTAAGACCGTATCGATATGAATTTTACTCACTAGAATTATGAGTCTGGTCTGAATCTGGGTACAACTAGATCCGGTCCAAATTCGGCCCATTGCCATCCCTAATTATCACTATCTATCACCATCAATTTTCATTTCTTTTACATTGCGATAACTTAAGCAGAGTGACTCAAACCAATCCATGTGGAGACGATACTTGATACCTATCACTTTATTACTTGCGACGTGTATACTTACACAATTGCATAACACTTAATTCACGCAATAAGTTTTTGGCGTCGTTGCTAGGGATTGGCAATTGGTGTTAGTTGTTTTTGTTATTGTATTTTTTTTATTATTTTTCTTACTTTTCTTTTTGTTTATTTTGTTAAAAAAAATTAGGTGTGCTTCAAAGTGAAGGGGCATCAACATGCGAGGAGATAAAGGTTGATCTATTCGAGATTATCTTTCACCCAGAAATGACTACTTGTACCAACCCGCTAGAGCTTTCCAAGAAACAAGAGTGGATGATTTTATTAGTGAGGGTTCTTCCACATCAATCTCAACACAACTTTTAGAATTGGCCAACTTGATCGCATCTATGCAACCACCAACAACAGCCCAAAGAGTTTATGCCATGTCAATTTCATGTGATTGTTGTGGAGGACGTCATTCGTTTGGAAATTGCCCATATAATCCCAATACACATGGCTAAATGGAGGATCATAATTGGAACCAACATCAAAATCCTTCAGGGTATGATCAAGTAGCTCAAAAGTTTTTTACCATGACAGTTTTATCGTGGCAATAGACATGCCTTGGCAATGTAGTCCTCATCAAGAATAGTTAGATTCCCTAGAGGATACGTTTCAAGCCTTCATGGCTAGAGGTGATACTCTCATGGAACTCAATCAAATACCACGACAATCAAATTCCATGTATGCGAGGATAACTAGGATGGATGCTCTCATGAGAGATTCAGAAGAACAATTAAGGAGACTCACATATGCCTTGAATAACATGTCTCAACAATCAAGTCCTAGGGACGCTGAACTCCCAAGGCAAGAGGATGATGTGAACCATGAAAATATCTTCCAGATGTGTAGGGAACAACTAGAACCTTTGAATCAAGAACATTTTAATGAGAAAGAATGCCCAACACTGAATGAGCCTAAACAACATTTTTCACCAAAAACTCAACAAAACATTACAAGTTTAAGGCAAAAAACATAGAAACGAGCATAATAGGCCAAAACATGTAACTCATGCAATTGAGACTCCCCATAACTATATGCAATTAGGCACCACATGAAGTCATTCAAACATACTTAGTCCATTAAAAAAATAGACATGGAAATCATGATAAAGCAATTCCATGAAATCAATTTACCACTTGAACCAAGGTAGGATGTTAAGCATCTCATATTTCAAGTTTTTTCTTCCTTGTGTGTCAAGAGCTCCAAAAATTTGAAGCAATTAAAACCTAAAATAAAAATGAATATTTTTGTGTTGGCTTTCAAATAGTGAACTGTCCCTTACCCGTCGCTCATTCTCTGTGGCGGCAGCAACCTGTCGGAAAGATTAGGATCTGTCCGGAATCTCACTATAGTTCTCGTGTAGTGTGTGCATGCTTGTGAATAGTTATGCGCTAAGACTCTCTTAGTTTCACTAGAATATTCAACTTTTTAACTCGAATTTTTATGCCAAAGTTTATTTTCTTGAAGTCACATTTTCATGCTTCTTTTTCTTCTATTTTCAAGCTAAATTTTTTCTAGAGCCAGTTTTGGGCACCTCTAGTTAGCTTCCTAGAGCCGATTTCGGGCACCTCTAGGTTTTTGAGTTTCTTTTGCTAAACTTCTTTCCTAGAGCCAGTGTTAGGCACCCTTAGGGGCTATTCAAGTACTAAGCATCCTATTCTAGTTTGGCTAAAAGAAAGCTTAGCAATATAACAGTCACAAAGGTGTTTAAGTTTTTCAGAACTATAGAAAGGCTCTAAACTTCTCCTTAGACTGTCCTAAAGATGCTGCCACGACAGAGCTGTCATGACAGGTAAGTTAACTTCACAGTTTTAAGCCAACAGTTTTTTTTAAAGAACTTACTTAAATAAAAGACACAACAATAATTTAAAGATGTGCTAAGACTCCATTAAAATGGAGGGTTGCCACCCCCAAACTCGAGGGTTGCATTGCCCTCAATGCAAATGACAGATAAAATGAAGGCAGGTACATCACAAAATATAAATAAAGCAGGCAGCAATAAAAGGAAATTAAAAGACTTAAATTTTAATCGCTGTCTTCACTGCTGCTGCTGACACGGATCTGGTGGCGGCGTCTGGGTGGTGGGGCAGGCTAGGCAGGTTGCTCCACGACATGGATGTCTGAGCTCCTGCCACTATCCCAAGTGCTGCTGGTGGTGGTGCTGGCCTTGGGCATTCTTTTTCTGTCTGCCACGTGTTTCTGCCTCTTGACAAGCGTGAACTCTTTCTCCAAATTCCTCCTAATAGGAGGTTCTGACTCGCTGTCATCGGAGGCAGGTTGCTTCGTTCCTTGGGAAGAGGTTTCGGTTGTTGGGCTGCCAGCTGCCGCCGGGGTAGGTGATGGGGTGGAAGCAATAGAATGGGTGTTTGGGGAGGCAGGTGGTGTAGGTGTATGGACAGGGGATGGGATGTGGAAATAATGGGCAGGGAAAGTGGGGAAAATAACATCGGGATAATTTAAAGTGTTGGTAATGAAATTTACCATCGAGTTGGCGAAGTCCCGGATGAATGTCATCAGCCCCATTTGTCTGTCTTCCACCCGTTGTATTGCAGCAAGGATCTGGGCAGATTGGTCTGTCTAGGCGGTGGCGGCGGCAGGTTTAGAGGCAGGATCCTCGGATGATTCTGCTGGGGAGGCAACCGGGTTGAAGGAGGAGAGGGGGGTAGCGACTATCAGCTCCATGAGGCTGTTAATGTTGTTGTCTGTCCAGCCTCTGCCTTGGATCAGCTTGTCGGTGGTAGCCTCTGGGACGGCAGCGCAACGGCAAAGAGAAGTGATCGTGAACGGTAGGCAAAGGCGGGAGGTGGAGCGGAATGTGCAGTCCAAGATGCTGTCCCTCATATAGCGGCCCACGTTGATAGGCCGGTCGTGCATGATTGAATGAATGAGGGCGAGCCGCTGCTGGTCCACCGTCGTGTGATGAGAGGTCGGCATGATACGATTTTTGATGAAAGCGTTCCAGAGTTTGGCTTCTGGGAGTAGTTGCCCCCTTTTTACAGAGTTGGGGTTCTTTTTGCTCGTGGTTCATGTTGTTCCTTCCTCTGTCACCTCCGCCATGACAGCACCGTAGGCGACAGAATCGAGGGTGTCTAAAAATTGCTGATGGGCATCATCGTTGGGACCAAAATATAGGCCATACATGTGGTTGATGTTGTCAGCAGTAAATGGTACCTCTACCCCTCGGATGGTGACTGATGTTGCCGTTCTGCTGTCGATGGCAGCATAGAACTCCTGCACCAACGTATCATTTAGTTCTGCAGGTTGTGCGGCGAACTGCTCTCATAGCTGAGTCCTTATCACCTTCGCGATGAATGGTCAGAGCCTCATGTTTGCTGCCTTGCGGATGTAGATGAATCCTCTTTCCTCCCATAATTCCTTGGTGGCGAACAACTGCGGTGTGGGTGCTGCTGCTGAAGAGGTTGAGGCAGCACTGCGACGGGTACGTCTGGAAGACATTTTAGTTGCAAGGGTTGTGAAAGTAAAGAAAACAAATAAAAACTAGAGGAGAAAGCAAGTAAGAATAAGCAGAAGTGAGGGAAAATGAAAATGAGAACGAGGTTTTATAGCGGTCGAGTTGCTGCCCGTTTAATGCTGTAACGGCAGGCGTGAATAACGGAGCGACTGATGAGATTTGGCGTGTCTGACGCGTCTGACGCGTAATTATGCGTCTGTTACGCGTCTGTCACACGCTTCTGCGTCTGCCTTGTCAGTCTGTTGACAGCCTGTCTTATCCGTGTCTGCGGCGACAGCTGGAACGACAGGTTTCGATAAATGGGCTCTGTTGGGCTGATGGATGGATGGTGGGCTTGGGTCACTTATTCTTTTCTTCTTGACTCCTTTATTTCCTAAAAACAGAAAATGTAAAAACATTATTCGAATAAAATAATCCTAATTTCCTAATAAATAATAAATAATAAAAATAAATAAAAATTTAGGTTAAATTAGGGATGCCTTGTGGAGCATCTCCTAAAGTAATCACTTCCTGTATTCCTGGGGCTTCAGTCCCCTGATAATGCTTGAGGCGTTGTCCATTGACTTTGAATTGGTGCCCTTCTTTTAATGATCGGATTGTGATGGCACCATGGGGAAAAACTTGTACCACTTAGAACGGGCCAGACCATCTAGACTTTAGCTTTCCTGGGAAGAGTTTCAGTCTAGAATTAAACAACAACACAAGCTGCCCTGGGCAGAACTGTCATGGCAGCAACTTCCTGTCATGCCACTTCTTAGTTTTCTCCTTGTAAATTCTTGCATTGTCATAGGCCATTGTTCTTAATTCTTCAATCTCATTCAGATCTAATAGCCTTTTCTGTCCTGCCTTGTCCAAGTCCATATTCACTGCCTTGATTGCCCAATATGCTTTGTGCTCGATCTCGACAGGCAAGTGACAGGTTTTTCCATAAATCAATCTGTATGGAGACATGCCCAATGGAGTCTTAAAAGCTGTCCTATATGCCCATAATGCATCATTAAGGAGTAAAGAACAATCTTTCCTAGTTGGCTTAACCATCTTCTCAAGAATGTTCTTAACTTCCCTATTGGATATCTCAGCTTGTCCATTGGTCTGTGGGTGGTATGCTGTCGCGATCCTGTGCTTGACACCATATTTCTTTAATGCGACAGCAATTACCCTATTATCAAAATGTCTCCCTTCATCACTGATAATCGCCTTAGGGATGCCAAATCTAGAAAAAATGTTTTTGTGCGAAAAATTTTGGACTGTCTTGGCATCATTTTTTTGAGTGGCGATAGCTTCAACCCACTTAGAGACATAATCCACTGCTAGGAGGATGTATAGATTTCCACATGAAGATGTAAAAGGTCCCATAAAATCGATCCCCAAACGTCGAAGATCTCGACTTCTAGAATGTTCTGCAGTGGCTTCTCGTTTCTCCTCGAGATGTTACCTGTCCGCTGGCACCTGTCACAGTTCTTGTAAAAGTCCTGTGCATCTTTATATAGTGTCGGCCAGTAGAACCCTGACTGCAGCACCTTGGCAGCAGTTTTATTGCCTCCTAAGTGACCTCCATATTGAGAAGCATGGCAGTGATGGAGAATGTCTTCTTGCTCTTCTTGTGGTACGCACCTCCTTATAACCTGATCTGCACATAGTTTGAAAAGAAGAGGTTCATCCCAATAATAATGCTTAACATCATTTTGGAACCTCTTCCTGGCTTGATAATTAAGATCAGAAGGAAGTATTCCGCTAACTATAAAATTAACGAAATCAGTATACCAGGGGAGTTCAGAAGACTTACCTGCCGCCATGGCTGTTGCGGCAGCGATTGCGGCAGCAAAGAGCTGCTCATCTGGGAAGGTCTCCAGTATATGTGTCTCATCGATTGGTAGACTCTGTCCCTTCTCCAACCTCGACAAGTGATTTGCCACCTGATTTTATGTCCCTTTTTTGTCCTTGATCTGAAGGTCGAATTCTTGTAATAGCAAGATCCATCGTATCAATCTAGGCTTTGCGTCCTTTTTCGCGAACAAATATTTCAGGGCAGAATGGTCTGTGTGCACTATTACCTTCGTCCCAAGTATGTAAGAACGAAACTTGTCTATGGAGAATACCACAGCTAATAGCTCCTTTTCTGTGGTGGTGTAGTTCACTTGGGCATCATTCAATGTCTTGCTGGCATAATATATGACATGAAACAGCTTATCTCTGCACTGCCTAAGTGCTGCCCCGACAGCATAGTCACTAGCATCGCACATAATCTCAAATGGCTGTGTCCAGTCTGGTGGCTGTACTATGGGGGCTGTCACTAGCTTTTCCTTCAGAACCTTGAATGCTTCAGTACATTCCTCATTAAAGTCAAAGGGTCGGTTCTGCTCTAAGAGATGGCATAAGGGCTTGGTGATTTTTGAAAATTTTGCAATGAATCGTCGATCAAAACCAGCATGCCCTAAAAAACTTCTAATGCCCTTGACTGTGGTCGGCGGCGGCAGCTTCTCGATCACTTCTATCTTGGCCCTGTCGACTTCTATCCCACGACAGCTAATCTTATGGCCTAGGACTATCCCTTCACCCACCATAAAATGGCATTTTTCCCAATTTAGAACAAGATTAGCTTTTTCACATCTTTCAAGTACCTTTTGAAGATTGCCGAGGCAACTCTCAAAATCGTCTCCAAAGACGGAAAAATTATCCATGAAAATCTCAAGAAAGTCCTCTACCATGTCGGAGAATATGGCCATCATGCATCTTTGGAAGGTGGCAGGTGCATTACAGAGTCCAAACGGCATCCTCCTAAACGCGTATGTTCCGTAGGGGCATATAAAAGTCGTCTTTTCTTGATCCTCCGGTGCGATAGCGATTTGGTTGTAACCTGAGTAACCATGAAGAAAACAATAGTAAGGTTTACCTGCTAATCTATCAAGCATTTGATCAATAAAGGGTAAAGGAAAATGGTCCTTTCGGGTAGCTTTGTTAAGCTTCCGATAGTCCATACAAACCCTCCAACCGGTCACAGTCCTGGTTGGGATTAATTCATTGTTCTCATTAGTTACCACGGTCATTCCTCCTTTCTTTGGAACACATTGCACCGGGCTTACCCATTTGCTATCGGAGATGGCGTAAATAATACCAACATCTAACCATTTGATTATCTCTTTAAGCACTACCTCCTTCATAGCATGGTTTAGCCGCCTTTGTGCATCAATAGTCGGCTTATGATCTTCTTCGAGAAGGATTTTGTGCATGCATAACGCCAGACTAATGCCTTGAATGTCTGCTATTGTCCATCCAATCGCCTTTTTGTGCTGCCTTAGCATGTCGATTAGCTGCCGTTCCTGTTCCTGCGGCAGCTTAGAAGAGATGATTACGGGCAGCGTGTCATTTGAACCAAGAAAAGCATATTTTAGCTGCCTTGGCAGGGGCTTAAGTTCTAAGGCAGGTGGTTCAACAGTAGATGACTTTTGGATTAAATGGTTATCCGAAGTATAATTCAAAGGTTCGAATAACTTACCTGGACGATTGCCTAACCAGTTTACCTCCTCCTGACCTTCAGTATTAGATGTATCGGATTCAGAGGAGTTGTTGTCGTCAGTGCTGTCGTCGTTACTGTCGTGACAGTCCTGTAGGTGGCTGCCGCGGCAGTGACCAAATTTAATATCGTGACAGCCCGACCTGATGCAGGGTTGATCAAGGGTAACATCAGTGATAGCCTTGCATTCCTCGTCCACATCAGCATGTTTCATCGCTTGGAGAACATTCAACTTAATCTCTTGATCGTTCACTCGCATGGTGAGTTCTCCTTTCTCCACATCAATCAGTGATCTTCCCGTGGCTAAGAAGGGTCGCCCAAGGATGACTGGTGCATTTTCATCTGCCTCACAATCTAAAACAAGAAAGTCAGTAGGAAAAATAAACTTATCCACTCTTACCAGAATATCTTCAATCTTTCCCTCTAGATGAACGTAAGAGCGGTCTGCCAGCTGCAGAGTTACTGTCGTGGGCCGCGCTTTTCCAATACCTAATTTCTGAAAAACAGACTTTGGCATTAAATTAACACTAGCACCAAGATCACAAAGTGCCTTACCCATGAATTTATTTCCGATTACACACGGTATGATGAAGCTCCCCGGATCCTTCTTTTTCTGGGTGGCTGCCGGTGAAGAATACTCATGCAACCTTCTGTCATCTTTACCGTTTCAAACTCCCCAAGTTTAGATTTTTTCGACATAACATCCTTGAGAAATTTAGCATAACCAGGCATCTCCCTAACAGCATCTAACAATGGAATATTAATATGAACCTGCTTAAAAATATCATAAATCTTTTTAAGTTGAGATTCATGCTTAGCTTGCTGTATCCGTTGAGGAAAAGGAGGTGGGGGACGATAATCAGCAATACGTCCTTCCCACTGCATGCGAATCTGAGGACGGTAATCATTTTTCTCTCTTCTATCGCTTCTGCTGTCGTGACAGGCTCATCGGCAGCAGTCTGTTTATCACCTGTCGGGGCAGCTTCCTCGACAGGTTTATCCAAGGCAGGTTCCTTTTCTGTTTCAGCTTCTTTTTCCGGCCCTGGTAGTTTCTTCCCACTCCTAGTAGTAATCGCCTTACATTGCTCATGTGTGGGCTGTCTATCATTTTCAGTATTGCTAGGAAATCCTCGATTCTACCTCGGCTTAATATGTTGAGAAACATGACCCATTTGTGTCTCCGGAGATTTCAAAGTAGCTTCATGATTTGTCATCCTCATCTCTGTTTTATCCATAAAGGTTTATGTCTTCTTGACAAACTAATTCATATTCTCCATATACGTACTGGTCTGAGACATAAAAGTGGCCAGCGTCTGTTCCAATATGCTGCTCGTGGCAGGTGGTGGTTGTTGTTGCTGCTGCGGCGGCAGGTGCGGTGGCAGTTTTGGTGGGGAGCAGTAACCCCCTTAGCATGGCCTAGGCGCCCGACCCGAACTAAGAAGATTACACTAGGAAAACTGAAGCCAACTCGTTAAAATAAACCTCGATTAACGACCTTTTTTCTTTTTATCTTCTCTAGATGCATATTATTAACCTATCAGTTCAGCAAAGCGATTAGGTGAAAATTGAACAGCGATCAGAGTTCAGGTAGGGGTTCAATTGCATGAATTTGACTTTTAGGGACTAAACTGTAAATTCCATAAAATAAAGAGACTTTCAGGATTTTAAAGATGCCAATCTTCAATAAGACATGTAACATGCAAACATGCCAAATTTCAGCTCAAACGGATCATCCAAACTCATTAAATTGCACTCACAAAATTCAGGGACCAAAATTCAACATTTCCAAACCTTAAAAGAAACCTTTAACTGAAATTAACTACCCGTATCGATACACTAGGCCCTGTATCGATACGCGAGAAGACATTAGCTAAAAAAGGGTTGAGCATATCGAAACGCTTCCTCGCGTATCGGTACGGCCTTCAAACTTGGCCTAGGCATGTCAATACTCAGGCAATCCGTTTCGGTACCCCTGTAAAGAAATACCTTATTTTGCCTTAGTGTATCGATACGCTTTCCCATGTATCGATACGCGTACCTGATTGGCTTCATCCAACTTCAGTTAAACATACAAAAACACATCCGATCTGGCTCAAAATATGCATACAAGGTATAATCTATCTAATAGACTCTTTATCACCATCAAACAACAAATCATACTCATCAACCACATCATAACATGATGACATATTGACATATAGCTATTCTAGCATGCTTAATATATCAAACTATAGAAAAGGTAAAACACCACAAACAAACCATAGAGCCATATAAGGGACAAATACAAGTCCACAATCAGAAGCTAAACATGCTTGAAAAAACAAACATTTCCAACCAAAATCAGGAGGAAGAAGTCCCACCTACTGCCACTTATTACACTAAAGTTGAACCACATACATCTCTTAAACAGAGTCTTGGAATCCTCTTGCTCTTGGGATGCCTTGAAACATTCAATTCTATGCATTGATGAAACAAAAGAGCGTAAGCATATATCTTAGTAAGGATCGATAACAACATTCATCAATGCATTTAACATGGCTAGCAAAACCACCACTTTCATCACATGCCTTTTCATAAAACATGTCTTCACAAGACATCAATGCATTTTATAAACACATGCTCATATGCAACAACTTCAAACACCAATTAAACCATTGCTCATGCTTTACCAAGCATCTCATGCATTCTTGCATCATTTACAAGCATCTCATGCTTCACATTATTCATTTACATTATATTGGCTCACAAGTGATAATCCATAAACCATTTCAACACAAGACACAATCTTATACGCGGATTACAAGCATTGTCCCTCACGCTTCATACATACTACCGGACTACACAAGGTGGAGATCATTGGCACAGTCACAACCCCTCAACACTCGTGATGGAGTTTAATGGCACAATCACAACCCCTCAACATCACTCTTCGGTAGTTGTATAATTCCACTAACGAGAGTATGGGACACATACACAAGACTCACATACGGAACTAACCATTCACCGTTGTGATCTTAACCTCAATCGTTAGGGTACTTGGATGGAGATTACGGCACAATCACAAGCCCTCGACATCCAAGGAGACTTTATTCACGGTGCACCCAATCCTATAGCAGACTAACTATATCCGATTAAAGTAACCAAAAACCATTATCATCACTTGCCAATATAATCATTTAACCACATTAATCCACTTTTTACAAGCATAACCACAATTCCATTTCCACAAGCATAACATGCTTAATATCATATGCATTCAACACATGCAAACCAAGGATCACTTACCTAGTTATACGCGAAGCCTTGCTCATCGTCACGAAACTACCCTTATGGAGCCTCCAACAACACCTCGTTTGCTTTCGGATCAAGATCCCTTGTTTTCACATCACCAAAACAGAGATCTAAATGCATTCTAACACCATCCACAATTCACAAAGTCGTTGCGCACCCAAACTACACCAAAATACCCATCTAAAACAACCAAAAACTCAATCGATTGCTTCCTAAACCTAGCCCAGCCAACATACATAACTTCCAAAGCATTATAAACTTCAAAGCACATCTAACAAACAACCTAACTCATCAAGTCCGAAAATTAAGATTTCAACCATATTTTTACAGGATTTTGATCTCCAATCAAAACTATAATGGAAACTCAACCAAAAATAGTATTTAGAAGCCATATATCTTGGGAATTTCAATAAAGAACTTAGATTAGAGGTTCAGAATGGGATTTACCTCCAATCCTTGCTTCTCTCAATGATTGACAAGTTTTCCTTAGCAAAACCTTGAAAAAATTAGGAAAGATCTCTTGAAAATGGTTTAGAAAATGTTGAGAGCGTTTTTGGAAGAAAGAATTCTGAGAAAAGATGAGAGAATTAGTACTTCTCTGAAAATGAGAAAGAGTTGGTAGTTACGTAATTGAAAGTCTCGCTTTAACTAACTATATTAATTAATTAATATAAACCCGATTAAATCCATTTAATTAAAAGCCTTTTAAAACACATGTCAAATTGAGAAAACGTCAAATTGACTTAAAGCCCCCTAAAGATTCTAAGATTTTGGCTTCCACATTAAAAATCACATTTTCCCAGTTTTGAAACTTTACAATTTGGCCACTACTCAAAATGTCCCATTTCCGAAATCCATTTTGTAAAATTGACTTAACCAACCTCTTAAACATGTTTTTAGATGATTTTAGCAATTTTTATCATAGATTTATCCTATCCCGATCCTTAATTTCCTTAGATCACCTTACGCAATTCGAACCGTTCTCGACCGGTCCGTTCCGATGTCTAAACCATCTAGGCCCAAAACCAGGGCGTTACAACTGTCCCCCACTTAGGAAATTCCGTCCTCGAAATTCTTACCTGATGGGAAGAGATGCGGAAACTGCCTCAGCATGTCCGCCTTGCTTTCCCACGTGGCCTCATCAACTCCTCGGTGTCACCACAATACCTTCACAATGTCTATCGCCTTGCCACGAAGAACTTTGCAACTCATATTAAGAACCTTCACCAGTTCCTTATCATTCGATAAATCTGGATTCAACTCTATGTCCTTAACATGCATCATATGCGAAGGATCCGATCTGTATTTTCGTAACATGGACACATGAAACACATCATGTATCTTCTCCAACTCTGCAGGCAATCTCAACCGATATGCCACAGGACCAATACGTTCCACAACCTCGTAAGGTCCAATGAACGTTGGGCTAAGTTTACCCTTGCGCCCAAATCTCATCACCTTCTTCCAAGGTGATACCTTCAAGAACACACGTTCGCCAACCGCGAACTCAATCTCCTTACGCTTCAAGTCCGCGTAAGACTTATGCCTATTCGATGCTGCCTTTAGATGCTCACAAATGAGCTTCACCTTCTCGATGGTTCCCTTAAGCATAACTGGCATCGAAATCAACTTTTTCCCAGCTTCTGCTCAACAAAGAGGGGTTCTACATCTTCTCCCATACAAAGCCTCGTATGGAGCCATTTGATTACTTGCCTTGTAATTGTTATTATACACAAACTCAACCAACGGCAAGTGCTTCTCCCAAGAACCCTGAAAATCTATCACACAACATCTCAACATGTCCTCAGTCACTTGGATCACACGCTCCTACTGTCCATTCGTCCGAGGATGATAAGAAATACTGAAATTCAACCGTGTACCCAAAGCTTGATGTAAACATTCCCAAAATCGTGTTGCAAACCTCAGATCTCTATCCGACACAATGGACTTTGGCACACCGTGCAACCGCACAATCTCAGCTATGTATAGCTCATCAAACTTATCCAAAGTATACGTAGTATGCACATGCAAAAAATGTGCATACTTGGTAAGCCGATCAACAATCACCCAAACTGAATTCTTCTTTGACGGTGACAAAGGCAATCCAGACACAAAATCCATGGTGATTCTCTCCCACTTCCATTCTGGTATCCTCAAAGGCTGCACCAACCCAGAAGAAACATGATGCTCATCCTTCACTCGCTGACACACCATGCACTTACTAACAAAGTCAGCCACAACCTTTTTAAACCGTACCAATTAGTACTTATCTTTCAGGTCACGATACGTCTTTGTATTAACAGGATGCATAGAAAAAGGACTATTATGAGCTTCAATCGGAATAGTGCGCCTCAACTCAACATCATATGGCACCACTGTTCGACTCCCAATGCACAAAACACCATCATCATTAAAGCTGAAATCTGAAGGTCTACCTTTCGCAATGTCCTAAACATGCGAAACAAGAGAATCATTAAGCAACTGTTTATCTTTGATCAACTGTATCAGGGATGGTTTCACTTGCAACTCCGCAATAAGACCACCATCACGCGATATGCTCAAGTGAGCAAACATCGCTCTCAACTCCACAACTACTTTCCTGCTCAAAGCATCGGCTACAACATTAGCCTTACCCGGGTGATACTCAATCGTCATATCATAATCTTTAAGCAACTCTACCCAGCGACGTTGCCTAAGATTCAACTTCTTTTGAGATGAGATACTTCAAGCTCTTATGATCTGTAAACACAACACACTACTCACCGTACAAGTAATGCCTCCAAATCTTCAAGGCAAACACCACAGTCGCAAGCTCCATATCATGAGTAGGGTAGTTGCGCTCATGCACCTTCAACTGCCTAGATGCATAGGCCACTACCTTACCTTCTTCATCAGCAAGCAGCCCAAACCAACAATGGACACATCACTATAGACGACAAACTCCTTACTAGACTCAGGTTGAATCAGAACAGGAGCTTGTGTCAAAGCTTCCTTCAGCTTCTCAAAAGCTTGTTGTCTCGCATCAGTCCACTCAAAGCGAACATTTTTCTACAACAACTTGGTCAAAGGTGCTGCTATCTTCGAGAAACCCTCGACAAACCTACGACAGTACCCAACCAATCCAAGGAAACTTCGTACCTCCATCACTAACTTAGGTACCTTCCAAGTCACCACAACTTCTACCTTATGCGGATCAATGCGAATACCCTCAGCTGACACAACATGCCCAAGGAATACCACCTCCCTAAGTAAAAACTCACACTTACTCAATTTGGCATACAACTGATTTTCCAACAACGCTTGCAAAACAATTCTCAAGTGTCTGTCATGATCCTCCTCGGTACGCGAAAACACAAGGATATCATCGATGAACACCACCACAAACTGAACCAAGAATTCATGAAATACACGATTCATCATGTCCATGAAAGCAGCAGGCACGTTGGTCAAACCAAACGGCATCACCAAGAATTCATAATGTCCGTACCTCGTGCGAAAAGTTGTCTTAGGTACATCCACATCCATCACATTCAACTATAATACCCTGATCTCAAGTCTATCTTACAAAACATTGAGGCTCCCCGAAACTGATAAAAGAGATCATCAATTCTAGGCAAGGGATACTTGTTTTTTATCATCAACTTGTCAATTGTCGATAATCTATGCACATCCGCATTGTTCCATCCTTCTTCTTAACAAACAAGGCTGGTGCACCCCAAGGTGACACTCTCGGCCGGATGAAACCTCGGTCCAACAACTCCTGCAATTGCGTTTTAAACTATTTTAACTCTTTAGGTTCCATGCGATAAGGAGCAATGGAAACCGGTGTTGTATTCTCGTACAACTCTATACCAAACCCAACTTCCCTATTTGGTGGCATCCCAGGCAATTCTTTCGGAAAGACACCCAGAAAATCGCGAACAATTCAGATGTCCTGCACATGCACATCCTTGGTGCTAGGATTCATCATATAGGCAAGGTAAGCCTCGAACCCAACTTCATCATACGATTTGCTTCCAAAACCGAAATCACATTGGATAAGAATTTCACATTCTCGCCTACCAACACTACCTCATAATCATGAGTCAACTTTAAGGTGACTCGCTTGACCTCAAAGTCTACCACCACCCTATGCTCCGACAACCAATCCATGACAAGGATTACATCAAACTCGTAGAAAGGTAACTCCATATAATCCACAAGGAAAACATGTCCTTCTACAGATAAATGGCCTCTTTTATACAACTTCCTAGTTCCTACAGTCTCACCAAAAGAACTAGTCACTTGCATTCCTACTTCAAGCATCTCAATAGGTATATCAAGCAAATGTGCATGCTCACACAAGATATAAGAATGTGTGGATCCATAATCAATCAAAGCCAGCAAAGATAAAGACTAAAGAGCAAAGGTACCTGCGATGACATCAGTATCATTGCGCTTCTCGTGCTGAGCATATACCCTTGCTGGTCCACCTCCCTCAGGTCGAACATCAACTACATGAGCAACACCTCGCTGCCTCTCGTCTCTCCTCTAAAAGTTTCCATGGCCGCGCCCACGGCCTCTCTGAGGTGAAACTACCATAGGAACACGTCCTTGGCCACCACCAGCCAACAAAGGACACTCCCTCCTTATGTGATCCGCCGAACCACAATTCCAACAATAATTCCCTGTCACCACAACAGGACCCTGAACCTCCCTAGCCGCCCGAGGACAATCTCGCCTCAAATAGTCCCTCGAACCACATGTCCAACATGTATGCTGCTCAGATCTCACACGACCTCCCTGAGCCTGACCACCTCAACCCGGAGTACCACGCCTTCCCTCAGGCTGTTGTCTCCTATCACGGCCTCTTTTGTTCGGTCCACCTCTGGAACTGTACTCAGCTTCTCTCTTACCAGAGCTAGAACCAACACCTTGAGATGACAATCCCAAGTTCTGCTCAAGGTCCTTCGCTCGACAAAAAAGCACATCAAAATTAGTGTAGTCTGCAGCCAGCATATACGTCTTAACTTCCTGTACCAACCCGTGCCGGAAGCGATCACATCGGTCCCTCTCACTAGGTACCAGCTCAAGAGCATACTGGCTCAAGCGTACGAACTGGACCTCGTACTCAGCCACATATAGGTTGCCATGAACAAGCGACATAAACTCCCGTTTCTTTTCATCCAAGTATATCACCCCTAGATACTTCATTCTGAAGGTACCTCTAAAAAACTCCCAATCCACCTCATTGGGTTCCATACCAACCGTGGTAGTCGTCCACCAGCTGTAGGCATCGCCTTGCCACAAGGATACTGCGCATCCCAGCTTGTGCACATCATTACAGCCCATATGATCCATGATACAGATCGTACTCGCTAACCAGGCCTTAGACGCTTCATGAGACATACCAAAGAACTCCTAGGCTCCTCAACCTCTCCAACGGTAAGCCCGCCTGCCCAGCTGTAGAGGCCTGAACATACGCTCCGACCACACCAGCTTGAAACGCTCTGGTGATCGCCTGAACCAGTGGCATCGAATCACCCAAACCAGGACCAGCAGGTCCTTGCTGCTCCTGCTCCTCACCTCTAGGTGGTCGCGGAGGAGGTAGATTTCCACCAGGAGGGATATCAGCCCCTTGCTCACCCTGTTCAGCTGCAAGTAATATCGTGTTGGACCTCAACTCTCTTCTCAGTCCCATAGTGCTATTAAAACAAAGCATAACAACAAAAACAAATCAAACCATTTAGGCCAGCTACAAGCAAGGATCCAAGTTTACAAAAACATTTGGTTAGTGTAATAAGGCAATGGGCACCCCGACTTCCCCCAACATGGCATAGCATAC
The DNA here is from genome assembly GCA_958450335.1 of Hibiscus tridactylites. NCBI lineage: Eukaryota > Viridiplantae > Streptophyta > Magnoliopsida > Malvales > Malvaceae > Hibiscus > Hibiscus tridactylites. The sequence continues at coordinate 70,448,758 of OY288274.1, read as the reverse complement.
ACTGACACATGAAGCTCAACATGCTTTTCATCATCAAATTCAGCATATAACAACATTACATCATTATCACACACTCATATCCATTTCACATGCAATTCACATAAATCAAGCATGGAACAAGCTTTAAAATTCAACCAATTGCATGCTTTTGAAACAACATACAACGATGCATATCAATTTCACATACCAACATTCCCATTTCTTTTGTAACCTCACTCTGATACCAACAAATGTAACCCCCTTAACCCGGCCTAGGCGCCCGACCCGAACTAAGAAGATTACATAGGGAAAACCGAAGCCAACTCGTTAAAGTCAACCTCGATTAACGACCTTTTTTTTCTTTTTATATTCTCTAGATGCATATTATTAACCTATAAGTTCAGCAAAGCGATTAGGTGAAAACGGCACAGCAATCAGAGTTCAATTATGGGTTCAATTGCATGAATTTGACTTTTAGGGACTAAACTAAAAATTCCATAAAATACAGAGACTTTCAGGATTTTAATGTTACCAATCTTCAATTAGTCATGTAACATGCCAACATGCCAAATTTTATCTCAAAGGGATCAACCAAACTCATTCAATTGCACACACAATATTTAGGGACCAAAATGCAACATTTCCAAACCTTAAACGATGCCTTTCACTGAAATTTAACTACCCGTATCGATACACTTGGTCATGTATCGATACGCGAGAAGACAATAGCTAAAGAAGGGTTGAGCGTATCGAAACGCTTCCTCGCGTATTGGTACGACCTTCAAACTTGGCGTAGGCGAATCGTTACGCGAGCAATCCGTTTCGATACCCCTGTACAGAAATGCCTCATTTTGCCTTAGCGTATCGATACGCTTTCCCATATATCGATACGCGTACCAGATTGGCTTCATCCAACTTCAGTTAAACATACAAAAACATATCCGATCTGGCTCAAAATATGAATATAAGGTATAATCTATCTAATAGACTATTTATCACCATCAAACAACAAATCATACTCATCAACCGCTTCATAACATGATGACATATGGCTATTCTAGCATACTTAAGATATCAAGATATAGAAAAGGTAAAACACCATAAACAAACCATAGAGTCACATAAGGGCCAAATACAAGTCCACAATCAAAAACTAAACATGCTTGAAACAACAAACATCTCCAACAAAAATCAGGAAGTAGAAGTCCCACCCATTGCCACTTATTACACTAAGGTTGAACCACATACATCTCTTAAACAAAGCCTTGGAATCCTCTTGCTCTTGGGCTGCCTTGAAACGTTCAATTCTCCATATTGATGAATCAAAGAGCGTAAGCATATAGCTTAGTGAGGATCGCTAACAACATTCATCAATGCATTTCACATGGCTTGAAAACCCACCACTTTCATCACATGTCTTTTCATAAAACATGTCTTCACAAGATATCAATGCATTATATAAACACATGCTCATATGCAACAACTTGAAACAACAGTTAAACCATTGATCATGCTTTACCAAGCATCTTATGCATTCTTGCATCATTTACAAGCATCTTATGCTTCACATTATTCATTTACATTATATTGGCTCACAAGTGATAATCCATAAACCATTTCAACACAAGACACAATCGAATACACGGATTACAAGCGTTGTCCCTCACGCTTCATACATACTACCGGACTACACAAGGTGGAGATCAATGGCACAACCACAACCCCTCAACACCCGTGATGGAGTTTAATGGCACAATCACAACCCCTCAACATCACTCTTCGGTACTTGTAAAATTCCACTAACGAGAGTATGGGACACATACACAAGACTCACACATGGAACTAACCGTTTACCATTGTGATCTTAACCTCAGTCGTTAGGGTACTTGGATGGAGATTACGGCACAATCGCAAGCCCTCGACATCCAAGGCGACTTTATTCACGGTGCACCCAATCCTATAGCCGTCTAACTATATCCGATTAAAGTAACCAAAAACCATTTTCATCACTTGCCAATATAATCATTTAACCACATTAATCCACTGTTTTACAAGCATAACCACAATGCCATTTCCACAAGCATAACATGCTTAATATCATATGCATTCAACACATGCAAACCAAGGATCACTTACCTAGTGCATCCTTAACATAATGACATTAAAATCAAGCATTAAACCATGCTTAAACATGCTTAAAAACAATATACAAATCCACACTCAACTCAAGTGCAATTTCATCAAACATAGCACATTTCCATGAGAGGGATTTCCGAATCACTTACTCTTCAGCTTAGCTAAGTGTGTCAAACTTACACTAAGCTCCCTAGACCACGCTCAAAGCGTTACAAAGCAGGAAATTGCATTTCCACTCACCGATACGCGAAGACTTGCTCGCCGACAAAAAATTACCCTTTTGGAGCCTCCAACAACACCCCGTTTGCTTCCGGATCAAGATCCCCTATTTTCACATCTTCAAAACAGAGATCTAAATGCATTAAAATGTATTCTAACACCAGCAACAATTCACAAACTCGTTGCTCTCCCAAACTACACCAAAATACCCATCCAAAACAACTGAAAACTCAATCGATTGCTTCCTAAACCAAGCCCAGCCAGCATACATCACTTTCAAAGCATTATAAACATCAAAACACATCTAACAAACAACCTAACCCAACCTTATACCTCCAGCAAGCAAGATTCCACCATTTCACCTAAAAAACCCACTTAAAACAACCAAGAAACTCAAAGATCTCAAGGATTTCGGGATCTATGTTATCAACCCATCATTTTAACATATTAATCAACTTTAAACTCAATTAAAATCAACACAAAACGGAGCTTAACTCATCAAGTCCGAAAATTAAGATTTCAACCATTTTTTTACAAGATTTTGACCTCCAATCAAAACTATAATGAAAACTCAACCAAAAATAGTATTTAAAAGCCAAATATCTTGAGAATTTCAATAAAGAACTTAGATTAGAGGTTGAGAACGAGATTTACCTCCAATCCTTGCTTCTCTCAATGATTGACAAGTTTTCCTTAGCAAAACCTTGAAGAATTAGGAACGATCTCTTGAAAATGGTTTAGAAAATGTTGAGAGAATTTTTGGAAGAAAGAATTCTGAGAAAAGATGAGAGAATTAGTGTTTGGCTGAAAATGAGAAAGAGTTTGTAGTTATGTAATTGAAAATCTCACTTTAACTAACTATATTAATTAATTAATATAAACCTAATTAAATCCATGTAATTAAAAGCCTTTTAAAACACATGTCAAATTGAGAAAAGGTCAAATTGACTTAAAGCCCCCTAAAGATTCTAAGATTTTGGCCTTCACATTAAAAATCACATTTTTCCAGTTTTGAAACTTTACAATTTGGTCACTACTCAAAATGTCCCATTTCCGAAATCCATTTTGTGAAATTGACTTAACCAACCTCTTAAATATATTTTTAGAGGATTTTAGCAGTTTTTATCAAAATTTTATCCTATCCCGATCCTTGATTTCCTTAGATCACCTTACGCGATTTGAACCGTTCTTGACCGGTCCGATCCGATGTCTAAACCATTTAGACCCAAAACCAGGGCGTTACAGGAGCATCCACAACCCCATTTAAAAAAAAATAATTTAGTGTTATTTTCCACACTCCACTTGTATAACACCTTTTATAGGTGGCTGCCACCCAACTTTTCCAGTAGTTATCGGAAGAAAGTGCATAATCCTGCAATTTTATGATCTAGTCATTTTGATAGGCATTCACATAAATTTAAACTCGTTTTTTATTCTAATGCACATTTTGACACACTTGTATGTTTCATGCATACTATGTTAGTAACTAGCTTTATGTAGGTACGGTGTTGACTTGTTGTGCATGTGCTAGACTTGCGGCTTTCTAACCATCGAATCAAAAAATCAAAACATGCTGTTAACAATGAACTCATGAGTCGACTAATTTTAAAACCAAACTCGACTAACATTTAGGGTCTGTTTAGATTATGCATTCTCTCAACATGAATATCAGTTTCCTCTCCAAGACCGACATTTAATATCTAAATTAGTGCATATGATGTTTTTTTGAAAGAATAAAGCATGGAAACTAAAATTTAGTTTGGTTAAAAATATTCCAATTTTATTATTTGATTTATTAGTTAAATATTCAATACATTTTAGAGAGATTTTAAGGCAACCAATTTCGTTTGCAATTAATATAATTTCAAGGTTACGAGATAATATACATTTCATAAAAGTTCTAGAATATTTTCAACAAGATGCATCCTAACTTAGTGGTTGGGGGATTGAATCACCTGCCCGAAGCCTAAAATTTATTTTATTTTCCTTGTTTTAGTTGGCCTATGTCACGTGTCACCACCGTATTGGTCAAATGAAATAATTATAAAATGACACGTGGGATGATGATAAAGCTAGAGAAAATAATATGAAAAATAAATAAAAAATTTAACATTAGCATCACCGTCAATTTTTTTAATGGTCAGTGACCAAAATGATAACGAAACATTACATTAGTGAAGATTTTACTAAAAATATTAGTTTGTTGATCAAAATAGGAAAGATGCAATAGCTCCATGACTAATGGTGTATTTTACTCTAAATAATAATTTTTTAAATATATTAACTTATCTAAATAATAATATTATCTTAGTAAAAACGACACTAAAAATTATAATAACATTAGAAAATAAAAATGGAAGAAAAATTACTAAAGACACATATAATATGGTCCTGGATTTTCATTAATATAATATAATTAGTATTTATCATCGTCAATTTCAATTAATTAATCAGTATAGAAACAAAAGAAGCGATAACTTAAATTTTTAAAAACTTTTAATCAATATCAACCAAATTAATTTAATGGTCGACTATTTAACTGTCAAATTAATTCGTTCAATTATTTCGATTAAAACCAAATTATGAAAATGCTATATATAACATTAGTGGTCTGTTTGATTAATTTGGTTACCCTTGAAAATAGGTTTCTCTCGAATAAAAATAGGTCATATTAACTTTATTGATTTTGATATAATTTACTTTGTTAAATTGAATAAAATTAAGTTGTAATATTTTGAAAGAAATAAAATTATTAATATATATATATATATATATATATGTTAGGATCAACTTACATTGTGTAAAACTCTTTTAAGTTTTACACGTTTTTTTGGATCGTTGGATGGAGGATTTGGATGACTGAGATTAACTTCTTACTTTTTTCCCAAGTGATAATCTTCACATATTCTATTGTTAATTTCATTTCATTCATCCGTTTCACTCATCGAACGATCCAAAATACATGTAAAACTTAAATTATTTTACAATGTGTAACTAGATCCTATCCCTATATATATATATATATATATATATATATATATATAAAGTTTGTCAAACTACTTTTTAAACTATGTTTCCTAATGACGTTTTTTAAATCTTTCTACATATTGTATTTCAATACACATACTAGAAATGTCTTTAAAATGTCATAAAAAACAAGCATAACTTGAAGTTTTCTAGGTTTCGGTTTCCAAATCGAAACACGTTTTTAATACCCTTATAAAATAAACTTAAAAAAATTCTAGTAACCTATCAGGTTTTGATACCCATCCATAAGTACCAAAATTGGGTCGTGGGAGAGTAGTTTTGATACCATTACTATATAACAACTACTTTTTTGTATTTCCCACCTTATGTGTTTCAAAATTCATGTTTGAGTTTCAATACCTATGTGCGAGTGAGCATTAATTGCTTAATTATAATGGCTTCCAGCGACTTTAAACTTTCTGAGGATATAAAAGGGCACTTCAGACTATTGTAGAAGAAAAATAATTCATATTCTAACATTTATTGAACAAAGTTCTTATTTGTACTCAGTTTTTTCCATTCATTCTTACTTGAACACTATTCTTGTTTATTATTGTGCTCGTTGGTTAAAGTGTTCTTGGGTGTTAATTGAGATTGTGCAAACATTTACTTTATGAGGATTTTTTAATTTACAAATTTGTTATTTTCTCTTTAGGAGAGTGTCTAAACTTAATATTTTGAGTATAAATCTTAGGGGTTTGTAAGGTTACACATTTTGGCTAAATGTTTATACAAATTAGTGAATTTATAAAATCTTTATTGTAATTAGATAAAATAGTAGAGGTAGACTTTATTGAAGAGTTTAAATTACTATAAATACTTGTGTTGATTCTTATATTTTCTTTTGAAGCTTCCACCAAATTTTTAAATGCCAGTTCACTACTCTTTGCTATTTTGGATGATCAAATGTCACAACAATTGATATCATAGCTTAGTTCATTGGAAGGTCTAACAACCTCCTGAGAAAATCTAAAGAAAGTTCAATCGATAAAAAAAGTTTAATCTCTACATCAACTTTTGACTCTTTGGTAATTCTCAACCCATCAAGAAACCTCCAATTTTAGTGGAGCCAACTATACATATTGGAAGAATGTAATGGAACTCTTTATTCAAGATGATGATCAAGAAGTTTGAGACATAATGATGAAATTCATTCCATTCCAACAAAAACGATGGATACTTAGAATTAAGATGAGAAGAAAAAGTTCAAACTCAATGATAAGGACATGCATAATCTTCTTTTTTAAATGCCAAAAAGATTTGAGACAAGTTTCAAGTCACTCATGAGAGAACTAATAAGATAAAAGAAACGAAAAATGATATTTTTAATCTTAGCTATGAAAACTTCAAGATGAACTAGATGACGACGTAAAGGCAATGTCTAATCAGTTCACTGTCATTGTGTAACACCCGAGTTTAGGGGTTGGGTGAAAATAATATTTAAATAATATTTGAGTTTCTATTTTATAATTAAAATAATAAAGTGTTATTTTGGTATTCATATTTTCAAAACAAACATTATATGTTGGAATCAAATTGATTTGGGGATCAAATTCCATGGATTTTAATTGTTAATGAGATTGCCATCCTCATTAATGTCATTATTGTAATTAGAAGCCTTTGAAAAATAAAACCCCTTTTTACTTAAAAGACCACTTTTAAGCCATCTTCTTCCCTCACCCATTCTCCATTTCAACGTGTAAAACCCCCTCCCTTTCAAGGTACTATTCCATCTTCTTTCTCCTTCATTTTAGCTCGGTTTTGAAAGGTAATTACATCCCCATCTTGCTCTCATCTTCCTCTCTTTGAAAGTACCATTAGTTTTCATCATTGTCAATGTTTTTGGAATTTTAGTTTTTGGGAGTTTTGATTTAAAAATGATACATTTATTGTTCTTAACTAAAGATTTTGATTTGTTAATGATATATGAGTTGTTTAAGAACCATGAGGTCCAACATATATGGTTTTTAAAGTGTTTTATTAAGTTTCCCGGAATTGGGTTTTGTTGGGGTTTTTGAATGGTTTTAGGATGAGTTTTGGGTGTGTTTAATGTTGGAAATTGAGGGCCGAGGTTAGTATGATAGTTGGAGGTTGTTTTGGAATCATTTAAGAGTGATAAAGAGGTTGAAATCAAGAGTTTTGGATTGGGTTTAAGGGCTGCTCGGGTTAGATGATTTGGGGGTTGTTCATAGCTAAAAATCTTGTGTTTGATGCTTGAGTAGTGTTCCGGGTTTGCTACATTGATGTATGGATTGATTTGAGGTTGTTTTGAATGTGTTGAGTTGATTAGAAGCAAGAGATTGTGTTGGTGAAGCATCGGGAGTAAATGCAGAAGCTTGAAGGTCTTGGTTGCTTGGTTGTTGAGCTTGGAAGTGAAGGTGAGTGGTTAAATGATTTTAAAATGGTTTTGTGTATTTGGTTCAAACATGTGGACTAGGTTGGGCTTGGTAGACCCACCTAGAGTTGGGATTAGAGTGGTAGCCTAATCCCAAGTTATAGTTAGAGACTATGGTTGATCTTTGAATGTGTTTATGCCTCATGTTTAGTTGTGACTGTGTTGGCTATGTATATGATGTTATACATGTGTATTGAGGTTGGATTGATGCATTGATATATGCATGTGGATTGTGTATGATGTTAATCATGGTGAGTACGTGCTAAGTACGGAAATGGTTGTGAATTGATATTGTGGATTGTGTTTAATATTGGCACTAGTATGCTTGGCTACAAATGATCGATCATTAGGATGTTATTGTGCACACGTTAGTCAAATGCGCGCGTGGTCTAGATGATGGTAGTCATCAAGATGGAGTGCGGGTTCACCCGGAAAACCTTCTTATATATATATATTAGTCGATGATGAGTGTAATCCCATCGACGGGGCGTCAGGATGAGTGGAATCCCCTCCGCGTGAACGGTGATGAGTGTAATCCCACCGTAAGGTAATGGTTGTGTTGGATTTGAGTTCCAACGTGTTTATCCGCGTATTCGAGTCATAGCTAGGTGCCAATATGATATGAAATGTGATTCCTATATGGATTATTATATGTGTTTACATATGATGTGGATTTGAGCTTGTTGAGCATGGCATAATATTGAATATATGTTCATGCATCATGTACATTTTGGCTCATGTGGATTTAAGGTAAGATCATGCATTCTACCTTGGTAGTGCTCGTGCTTGGGCCCTGCATTCTCGAGGTTTGTTTTTAATGAGCTTACCCTCACTAAGCTTCACGCTTACGCTCTCTTTTGTTCGTCAATGCAGATCCGTAGTTCGTGGGTTTGGTAGTGCAAGAAGGGGCCTCCAAGTGTGCTAGTTGGGCTTTTGAATCTTTCAAGTATGGATTTTATATTATATGATGTAATGGTCAAGCAATGGGACGTGTATATGTTGTTTGAGCCTTTGAAGTATGTTGGTGTTGGTTGTTTAGGAGCATGTTAGACTCATTTAAATGTTATGTTGTTTTGGCTTTTGGATGCCCCTATCTTTTATCCTTATGTGTATCGAGTATGTTTGCTATAGGGTGCATGCCTTTAGAGTGTGTTTGTATGTTGTGTATGCTCTTTGGGGTCGTTAAGGGCGTTTGGGATCATTTAGAGATGTTTAAAACTGATTTTGGGAATTCTCAGATTACAGGTGTTTCGAAACGGGTTGTGCTGTTTCGAAACGAGTGTGGTTCTAGGGCCCCCGTATCGAAACGCGTTTCGGTACGTTTTGTCTATTGTGAGCCCCTATTTCGAAACAAGTTTTGAAATGCTTTGGCTACTAGAATTGCCTGTTCCAAAATGGGTATCGGAACGCCTAGGCAAAATGGGACCCTGTTCTAAAACGGGGTGGATGCGTTTCGGTACAGGTGTCTGGCTTTTTAAACTGGTTCCCGTGTTTCGAAACAGGTATGTCTGTTTCGGAACACATGCATTTAAATGGGCTTTTTGACATCTCTAAAGGGTCTCAAGGTTTGGGCTTAGGCCCTGTTTGTTGTTAGGCTTCTCGTGAGCCTTGTTTCCGCTGTCGTTTAACGCATAGGGTAAATTAACGCATCTAGACAAGATGATAAATGTAAAGTTTTTCCTTGGGTCTGTAACCGAAATGGAGCCTTAACGGGTTTCATCTCGGTTATCCCCGTGTAGCGCACTTGGATCGGTCAAGCGTCCAGACCGGGACGAGGGGGTTACACTTGTTGGTATCAGAGCCTAAGGTTTCCGAGACCTTGGGCAGGTAAGTGAGGTAAGTTGTGTTTTTATGTTGAGAATGCACGGTGGTTGCTTGCTTGTCAAGTATGCTTGATGTATGTTTGCTTGTTTATCAAGTATGCTTGTTGTTTTGTTTGAAGCATGTTGTTTAGAGTCCCATTGCTACTATTACATCGGAAAAAGGATTTTTAAAGTGAGGGAACATACTTGAGCCACTTGGAGCCCTTGCCTTGCTAACCCTATCTTTTGTGTTTTCTTGTTGTTGTAGTAGTAGTTGTTGTTTGTGCGCGTTATGTCGAGGCCAAGGGGTAGACGGAGAGTGGTTCGTCAGGAACCACGTGTTGCGGCTACTGCTAATGAGCCAATGGTTGGAGTTGAGGCTCAAGTAGTAGAGCCTGCTGCTGGAATTGGAGCTCCTCCACCACCTTCACCACCACCTCCTCCTCAGCCTGGAGTTGAAGGCGAAGATGGAGCTTAGGGAGAGGGACCTCAGGGTGGCAAAGGTCCTGCGGGAATAGACATGGCTCCGCTTTTGCAAGCTATAACGGGAGCATTTCAGGCCGCAGTTGCCGGAGCTCAGGCTGCAGCTCAGCCAAGAGGTGATGATACTAGTTTACTGTTGGAGAGGCTCCATAGCCTAGGGGCAGAGGAGTTCAGAGGATCTACACCGGAGAGGTCTGAGTTGTGGTTAGAGAAGACAGTCCACATCTTAGCTTAGATGGGTTGCGTTTGTGCTCGCAGATTGGGCTATGTGATTTCTTTGCTTTAGGTTGATGCTTACACCTGGTGGGTCACCATTACTACTGGGTTCCTGAAGCTGAGATAGGATGGGATTTCTTTGAGTCTGCTTTTCGGAAGAGATACTTGGGGCCGAGATATCTTGATGAGAAGAAGCGAGAGTTTCTGGCTCTTGTTCAGAGAGATGCTTCTGTGACTGACTACGAGATCCGCTTTGTTCTTTTGAGTCAGTATGCTTCAGAGTTAGTTCCTACTAAGAGGGACCGTTGTAACAGTTTTAGATATGGGCTTCATGAGGAAGTTAAGAGGTACACCTTAGCTTCAGATTATTCAGATTTTGATGTCTTGGTTGCTAGCGCCAACCACATTGAGCATAGTTTGGGGCTGACCAAGCGTTCTGGAGGATCTAGTTCTGGTAAGAGACATAACAACTTTGATCGTGGTGATGCCAAGAGGCATCGGGGTGGCGGACATCAGTTTGACCATAGGTGTGGTGGTGGCCACCATGGTAGAGGCCACCAAGGCCATAGAGCTGGAGGGCGAGTGCCCGAGTGTACCCGTTTCGGGAGAAAGCATACTGGAGAGTGTTGGGGTAACTTTCATGCTTGTTAGAACTGTGGTTCGAGGGACCACTTTAGGAGAGAGTGTCCGCATCAGGCGGCACGTGCACCGAACATAGCTCAGGCTCCTGCGAGAGTGACTGATTTTCAGAGAGGCCGTGGGCGCGGTCGTGGCTACTTCCAGCCTAGGGATGATGCACATACGGTAGATGATTAGAGGAACCTTGCTCATGTTGTGGCAGTACAGCCAGAGGCAGGAGGACCAGCGAGAGTCTATGCTCAGAGAGAGGCCAGGAATGACACTGATGTGATAGCAGGTAATTTTGAGTTACAGTCTATGTCTTTGCTTTCTTTAGTTGATTCGGGTTCTACGCATTCCCATAGTTTGAGTGAGCATGCACGGGAGTTAGATATACATGTTGAGATCTTAGATGTAGGTATGCATGTGACAAGTTCTTTTGGTGAGACAGTTGTGGTTAGACGAATGTATAGGAGGTGTCCGCTGAAGATTTAAGGTCGTGTGTTTTCCGTTGATATGATGGAGCTTCCATTTTATGGTTTTGATTTTATTTTGGGTATGGACTAGTTAGTTGAGCACCGAGCTAGTGTGGATTTTGAGACGAAGAGGATTTCTTTGAAACTTTCTGATGACTACGAGGTACTAGTAGTGGGCGAGAACATTAAGTTCTTGTCTAATGTTGTGTCAGCTTTAGAGGCTCATAGGCTGATGGTGTAACGCCCCGGTTTTGGGCTTAGAAGTCTTGGGCGTTGACCGGATGGTCAAAGTGCTGTTCGAATCGTAAGTGGTTAAATTAGGAAAGCCTAGTTCGGGTTGCATTAAAAATATGGAAAAATGTTCTAAAATCATCTTTTAATATAATTAAGTGAACTGTGAAAACAATTTTGGAAAATGAGTTTTGGAAGGTTGACATTTTGGCTAGTGACCAAAATGTAATTTTCGCAAATTTGGTGGCTGTTTTAAAAAGGATTGAAACTTTGAATCTTTAAGGAGCTATTTGCCCAAAAGTGAATTCTCCAGATTTTTCTAAGATATTTTAATCCTAAAATCTGATTTTAAAGGTTTGATAAAAGGAGGGAAACTCATTTTACTATTTTTCTTTCCTAACTTCCTATTTTCTCTTCTCCTTTTCTCTCCAACCAAACATCACCATTTTCAGAGATTTTGATCTGATTTCTTCACCTAAATTCATCTTTTCAACTCACAATTGTTAGCAAATCATTGTGTAATCAAAACCTACTCAATTGCTACAAGTTTCAACAAAGTTTTCATTCCAAAAAGTGGAGAAATCACAAGTTTGGAGGTATGAACGATTCTCCTCTGAACTTTAAGTTCTTTAATGAAATCCCTAAAGTTTTCAATCCTAAATGTATGTTTAATTAAAGGTTTTCAAGTAGATTTATGGATCTTGGCTAATTATGCAAGATTTTTGATGTTTTCATTTGATTTTCGTTTGATCTGTTAAATCTGAGTTTTGAGAAGTGTTTTTGATGATAAATGATCATTAAATTGATGTGGAAGTGAGTCTTGATTAATGCAATCCCGGATAGGTTGTGTTTCCTAAGTTTAGCTTGTGTTTTAAGGTTGTTTTTGAGGTGATTTTGGTGTTCTGGTGTTGCTGGAGGTATAAGGTTGCTTTTAGGTTGTTTTTAGATGTGTTTTGGTGTTAATAGATGTGAGGTTTTGCTGGTTTATGGCTGGGCTTTGTTTGGAAGTGTTTTGGATGCAATTTCGGTTGTGTTTGGTGGCCGAAATTGGAGTTTGGATGAGGGCAGCGAGTTTAGGTGCTTTCATTGAAGCAATTAATGCAAGGTGATGCATTAATCTTGAGCTTTGATGTGTTGAAACAGGGGAAGCTTCTTTGGATTCAAGTTCGGTTGTTTTGGAGGCTTGATTTGGTGCTTAGGCTTGAAGCTAAGTGGTTTTTGGTGAGTGCAACTTTGGAATTGGATTTTCAGCTTTTTAAACAAAGGTTTGAAGGTTATGGGAGCTTAGTTTAAGTCTAAACAACTTTGCTAAGCTCAAGTGTAAGTTTCCGGATTTTCTCTCTAGTGGTGGCCATGACTTGATATTTTGCTAAATGATGATTTGCATGTTTTACTTACTGTTTTGAAAGCATGTTTTAGCATGGATTATGCTGTTGATTTAAGCCATGTGTTGAAGGTAACTCTAGGTAGGAGTTCCTTGATTTGTACATTGTTTAAATGTGGATTTGATGCATGAAATGTATGACGAAATGGCTTGGTTTAAATGCTTTAAAACAGTGGATATTATGATGAAATTGATGCATATTGGCAAGTGATGGTTTTGAAAAAGTGGAGGTCACTAAGGTGGTTAAAAGTCCTTGAGTGAGCCTTGTTACATGAACATCAAGGTGGTTAAAAGTCCTTCGATGTTGCGGACTCTAAGGTGGTTAAAAGTCCTTAGGTGCTCCTTTCCATGGTGGTTAAAAGTCCATGGGGCCAAGGTGTTTAAAAGTCCTTGGGGCCAAGGTGTTTAAAAGTCCTTGGGATGATTCAAGCTACGAACACAAAGGTGGTTAAAAGTCCTTGTGTGGTCCATTCATGGTGTTTAAAAGTCCATGGCCAAGGTGTTTAAAAGTCCTTGGGGTGAAGGTGTTTAAAAGTCCTTGAGAAAGATGATGATCTTGTTTTCCAAAATGGAATTTGTCACTTGTGCCAATATGACATGGAAAGTATGTAAGAAGCATGTGATGCTTGGTTTGATTATGTTATAAGCATGTGGTTACATGGTTTTAAGAATGCTTTGAACTTATGCATGGATTAATTTAAAGCATGTTTTGTAAATGGTTTAAAATGCGTTATTGAATTGTTTTAAATGAGCATGCCTCACTAAGCTTTTGCTTACGCTCTCTACGTTTTCTTAATTCAATAATGCAGAGATTTAGAGCATCTTGTGGGCTGCAAGGGAGGGCAAGCAATCAAGTTCTACTTAAGCTCAATGTATGAGGTTTTACAAGCACTTTTAGCTTTTTGGTTGATTTGGCAATGGGGGACCAATGTATATGTTTTGGGAGGTGTTTAAGACTCCCTAAGTCTGTTAAATGTTGTTGAGAATGTTGGTTTTTGATTTGGAACTTTATAAGCTTGTTTTGCAAGTTTGGAGTTGAATGGATAGCTTAACTAGGAAGCATGCCATATAAATTGGGGTTTTTCTTATGTGATGTTAATGTGTTAAATTGATGAAGCAATTGAGGTCCTAGCATGTTGGTTGACTTTGTGTAATGGTTTGGTGATGTTAATTTGATGTTTGAAGCATGTTTGATGCTGTTTTGGAGTTGTCTGCAGACAGGGGTATCGATACTTGGGCTTGGGGTATCGATACACCTGAGCCAAATTTGCAAGTTTCAGGCCAGGGGTATCGATACCTGATGAACGAGTATCGATACCATATGAGTGGAGTATCGATACCTGATGAACGAGTATCGATACCCTTGCTTGAATTTGGTTACTGCCTTCCCCGAGTATCGATACGACACGTGGCGTATCGATACCGGACCGTTAAAATCAGTTAAAAGAATCTTTGAATGTTTTGTTTTGTTTACGTTTTGGTCCTGAATCTTGTATGATCAATTGTATGAGCTGTGGATGTCCTTTTGAGCTGAAATTTCACAGAGATGCATGTAACCTGACTAATTTCAAGTTGGTAACCTCAATTTGGGTTAAGTCCTTTAATTTATCAGAAATTACAGTTTGGTCCCTAAAGTTGTAATTTGTTCAATTGGGTCCCTGTTTGATCTCTGATGTTTGTGATCTTTTAGTATGTTGTTCGTTTGATCACACATAGGTTAAATGTGCATCTAGATAAGATTAAAAAGAAAAAAAAAGGGTCGTTAATCAAGGTTGACTTTCGGGTTGACTTTGGTTTTCCCCGTGTAATCTCCGTAGTTCGGGTCAGGCGTCTAGGCCGGGCTTCGGGGGTTACATTTGGTGGTATCAGAGCTGAGTTCTTGAGTAATTGGGAATGTTGTTGTGCATGATTGAAGCATGGTTTGGTTTGTATGCTTGTTGAGTGAAAGCATGTTCAGTGAATTATGTTGATGATGTTTTTGTGAAGTATGTTGTGATGATGCATGATAAGGGTACCCATTGCCAAACAAAAGCTAAAGAAATGATGTTGATTTTGAAAGAGATTGAGCTTGAATACTTGACATTGCTTACCTTGCTGGGCCTGACTTGTTTTTATTTTACATTGCTATTATATGGTAAAGTATGGCACCACGTAGAGAGTTAAGGAGTAACGTAAGAGCTACGACTCCTGAAGGGAATGTGAATGATGAGCACACTGGTAGTGCTGTGTTACCTCCTCCTCCACCTGGTGGTGGTGCGGAGAGGGGAAGAGCTGGAGCTGAGGCAGCTGGTGCTGGAGCTGCAGGACCTGAGGTTGGTCAGGGACAAGCGATGCCTGACATGTCTGCTTTGGTACAAGCTATTGCGGGTGCTTTTAGAGCAGCGGTAGCTGGAGCTCAAGGAGCTGGGCATCAGGGAGATGCTGGTGTAAGACTACCCTTAGAGCGTCTGCGCAGTCTTGGTGGGACTGAGTTCAGAGGTATGTCAGCTGAGAGGTCGGAAGCCTGGTTAGAAAGTACCAAGCGTGTCTTGGGACAGATGAGTTGCACGGATGTGCAAAAGTTGGGCTGTGTAGTATCTTTGTTGCAAGGTGATGCCTATACGTGGTGGACGACCACAATCTCTGGGATGGCTGAAGCTGACATCACTTGGACATTCTTCCTGAATGCGTTCAAGAGGAGATATCTGGGAGTGAGATATCTGGATGAAAAGAAGCGTGAATTCATGTCTCTGACTCAGGGGAACATGAGTGTGGCTGAGTATGAGGTACAGTTTGTACGCCTTAGCCAGTATGCACCGGAGCTGGTACCTGATGAGCGAGAGAGGTGCGAAAGGTTTCGTTATGGCTTAGTGCCGGATGTTAAGACCTATATGTTGGCAGCTGAGTACAATGATTTCGATGTGTTGGTTGGTCGATCCAAGGATATTGAGTTGAATCTGAGCTTGTCTGCGAAAGGTGCTGGAGCTAGTTCTGGGAAGAGAACTGCCGAGTATAGTTCCGGAGGTGGACGGAACAAGAGAGGACGTGATCAGAGGTTTCAGTCTTCAGCTAAGAGAGGTGGAGGTGCACCTGCTAGAGGAGGTTTTGCTAGGGCTGAGCCTAGTGCTTGTTGGATCTGTGGTTCTCGTGGTCACTTGAAGCGTGACTGTCCTCGTGCTGGAAGGGAGGTGCAGGCTCCTGTTGAGGCAGCTGGTAATGTTGGTTATGAGTGCTGGAATTGTGGTTCTGCTGACCACTTGAGACGTGATTGTCCGAGAATGGCTGGTGGCCAAGAGCGTGCTCCTGCTGTTGCGGCACCGCAAAGAGGTCGTGGGCGCGGCCGTGGTAATTTCCAGAGGCGTGAGGAAGGTGGCCGAGGAGTAGCTCATGTTGTAGCTATTCAACCTGAGGGTGGAGGCCAGGCGAGGGTGTATGCTCAGCGCGAAAGAAGGAATGATGCTGATGTGATTGCAGGTACCTTTACTTTGCAATCCATGTCTTTGCTTTCCTTGATTGATTCTGGATCTACTCATTCATACATTTTGCGTGAGCATGCTGAGTTGCTTGGTTTGCCTGTTGAGTCTTTGGATGTCGGTGTTAGAGTCACTAGTTCTTTTGGTGAAACTGTTGTGACTCGTAAGCTGTATAGAAGGTGCCCTTTGGTTGTTCAAGAGCATGTCTTTCATGTTGATCTTATGGAGTTGCCCTTTTATGGTTTTGATGTGATCCTTGGTATGGATTGGCTTGCTGAGCATCGTGCTGTTGTGGATTGTGAGAATAAGCGGGTGTCGCTTAGGCTTGCGGATGATTATGAAGTAGTGGTGGTTGGTGAGAATGTGAAGTTTCTTGCCAATGTTGTTTCTACCTTGGAGGCAAGTAGGATGCTGAGGCAAGGTTGTGAAGCCTATCTTGCCTTTGTGATGAATCCTAGCTCTAAGGAGTTGAGAGTGCAAGATATCCGCGTGGTGAAGGAGTTTCCTGGTGTTTTTCCTGAGGAGTTGCCCGGTTTACCTCCTAATCGCGAGGTGGAGTTTGGTATTGAGCTGTATGAGAATACCACTCCTGTGTCCATTACTCCCTATAGAATGGCACCTAAGGAGCTGAAGGAGCTGAAGACGCAGTTGCAAGAGCTGCTTGATCGTGGTTTTATCCGGCCGAGTGTGTCGCCTTGGGGTGCTCTTGTCTTGTTTGTGAAGAAGAAGGATGGCACTATGAGGATGTGCATTGATTACCGTCAGCTGAACAAGTTGACTATCAAGAATCGGTATCCTTTGCCGAGGATTGATGATCTCTTTGATCAATTTCGGGGAGCTGCTGTGTTCTCTAAGATTGACTTGAGGTCAGGGTATTATCAGTTGAAGGTGAAGGATGTGGATGTGCCTAAGACAGCTTTCAGGACAAGGTATGGGCATTATGAGTTTCTTGTGATGCCGTTTGGGTTGACAAATGCTCCTGCTGCTTTCATGGACATGATGAATCGTGTTTTTCATGAATACCTGGACAAGTTCGTTGTGGTGTTCATTGATGATATCCTCGTGTACTCGCGTACTGAGGAGGAGCACGAAGAGCATTTGCGGGTGGTTTTTGCTTTGAAGATCTGGAGGCATTATCTGTATGGTGAGAAGTGTACTGTGTACACGAATCACAAGAGTTTGAGGTATCTGATGTCTCAGAAGGAGTTGAATCTTAGGCAGCGACGTTGGCTGGAGTTGCTCAAGGATTATGATTTGACGATTGAATATCATCCTGGAAAGGCCAATGTTGTTGCGGATGCTTTGAGTAGGAAGGTAGCTGTTGAGCTGAGGGCGATGTTTGCTAGCTTGAGCATATCGCGGGATGGTGGCCTTGTTGCTGAGTTGCAAGTGAAACCTTCGTTGGTTCAGTTGATCAAGGATAAGCAGTTGTTGGATGATTCCTTGGTGTCTCATGTTCAGGATATCGCGGAGGGTAGACCTTCGGATTTCTGCTTTAATGAGGATGGAGTGTTGTGCTTTGGTAGTCGGATAGTTGTGCCTGCTGATGTTGAGTTGAGGCGTGCTATTCTGACTGAAGGTCATAGTAGTCCTTTTGCTATGCACCCTGGTAGTACCAAGATGTATCGTGATCTTCGCGATGAGTACTATTGGGTTGGTTTGAAGAAGGATGTGGCAGAGTTCGTGAGCAAGTGTTTGGTGTGTCAGCGGGTTAAGGCTGAACATCAGGTTCCTTCTGGTTTGTTGCAACCGTTGAAAATCCCCGAATGGAAGTGGGAGAGGGTTACCATGGATTTTGTGTCTGGGTTGCCTTTGTCTCCGTCGAAGAAGAATTCTGTTTGGGTGATTGTGGATCGCTTGACGAAGTGTGCGCATTTCTTGCCTGTGCATACTACGTTTTCTTTGGATAAGCTGGCAGAGTTGTACATTGCTGAGATAGTGAGGTTGCATGGTGTGCCTAGGTCGATTGTGTCGGATAGGGATCCGAGGTTCACATCGCGTTTCTGGCAGTGTTTGCATCAAGCTCTGGGTACAAGGTTGCATTTCAGTACATCCTATCATCCTCAGTCGGATGGTCAATCTGAGCGGGTCATTCAGATTTTGGAAGATATGTTGAGATGCTGCGTGATAGAGTTCCAAGGTTCTTGGGAGAAGCATCTGCCTTTGGTTGAGTTCGCTTATAACAATAGTTATCAGGCGAGTATACAGATGGCACCTTATGAGGCTCTGTATGGGAGGAAGTGTAGGACTTCTCTTTGTTGGGCTGAAACTGGTCAAAGGTTGGTTTCTATGCCTGCTTTGTTGAAAGGGACCACCGAGAAGGTGAAGCTCATTTGTGAGCGGTTGAAGGCTGCTTCGGATCGGCAGAAATCTTACGCGGATTTGAAGCGTAAGGAGATAGAGTTTGCGGTGGGTGACCGTGTGTTCTTGAAGGTTTCGCCTTGGAAGAAGGTGATGAGGTTTGGTCGGAAGGGTAAGTTGAGCCCTCGGTACATTGGACCATATGAGGTGGTTGAGCGAGTGGGTCCTGTTGCGTATCGGTTGAGGTTACCTCAGGAGCTAGAGAAGATTCATGATGTGTTCCATGTTTCTATGCTCAGGAGGTATAGATCTGATCCTTCGCATGTGATGCCTGTTGAGGATGTGGTTTTGAATCCGGATTTGACCTATGATGAGGAACCGGTGAAGGTTCTGGATTCAGATAGCAAGGTTCTTCGTGGCAAGACCATTGAGTTGGTGAAGGTGCTGTGGAAGCATCGAGGTGTTGAGGAAGCCACGTGGGAGCGGAAGGAAGACATGCTGAAGCAGTTTCCTTATCTCTTTCCTTCAGGTAAATTTCGAGGACGAAATTTCTTAAGGGGGGGAGAGTTGTAACGCCCCGGTTTTGGGCTTAGAAGTCTTGGGCGTTGACCGGATGGTCAAAGTGCTGTTCGAATCGTAAGTGGTTAAATTAGGAAAGCCTAGTTCGGGTTGCATTAAAAATATGGAAAAATGTTCTAAAATCATCTTTTAATATAATTAAGTGAACTGTGAAAACAATTTTGGAAAATGAGTTTTGGAAGGTTGACATTTTGGCTAGTGACCAAAATGTAATTTTCGCAAATTTGGTGGCTGTTTTAAAAAGGATTGAAACTTTGAATTTTTAAGGAGCTATTTGCCCAAAAGTGAATTCTCCAGATTTTTCTAAGATATTTTAATCCTAAAATCTGATTTTAAAGGTTTGATAAAAGGAGGGAAACTCATTTTACTATTTTTCTTTCCTAACTTCCTATTTTCTCTTCTCCTTTTCTCTCCAACCAAACATCACCATTTTCAGAGATTTTGATCTGATTTCTTCACCTAAATTCATCTTTTCAACTCACAATTGTTAGCAAATCATTGTGTAATCAAAACCTACTCAATTGCTACAAGTTTCAACAAAGTTTTCATTCCAAAAAGTGGAGAAATCACAAGTTTGGAGATATGAACGATTCTCCTCTGAACTTTAAGTTCTTTAATGAAATTCCTAAAGTTTTCAATCCTAAATGTATGTTTAATTAAAGGTTTTCAAGTAGATTTATGGATCTTGGCTAATTATGCAAGATTTTTGATGTTTTCATTTGATTTTCGTTTGATCTGTTAAATCTGAGTTTTGAGAAGTGTTTTTGATGATAAATGATCATTAAATTGATGTGGAAGTGAGTCTTGATTAATGCAATCCCGGATAGGTTGTGTTTCCTAAGTTTAGCTTGTGTTTTAAGGTTGTTTTTGAGGTGATTTTGGTGTTCTGGTGTTGCTGGAGGTATAAGGTTGCTTTTAGGTTGTTTTTAGATGTGTTTTGGTGTTAATAGATGTGAGGTTTTGCTGGTTTATGGCTGGGCTTTGTTTGGAAGTGTTTTGGATGCAATTTCGGTTGTGTTTGGTGGCTGAAATTGGAGTTTGGATGAGGGCAGCGAGTTTAGGTGCTTTCATTGAAGCAATTAATGCAAGGTGATGCATTAATCTTGAGCTTTGATGTGTTGAAACAGGGGAAGCTTCTTTGGATTCAAGTTCGGTTGTTTTGGAGGCTTGATTTGGTGCTTAGGCTTGAAGCTAAGTGGTTTTTGGTGAGTGCAACTTTGGAATTGGATTTTCAGCTTTTTAAACAAAGGTTTGAAGGTTATGGGAGCTTAGTTTAAGTCTAAACAACTTTGCTAAGCTCAAGTGTAAGTTTCCGGATTTTCTCTCTAGTGGTGGCCATGACTTGATATTTTGCTAAATGATGATTTGCATGTTTTACTTACTGTTTTGAAAGCATGTTTTAGCATGGATTATGCTGTTGATTTAAGCCATGTGTTGAAGGTAACTCTAGGTAGGAGTTCCTTGATTTGTACATTGTTTAAATGTGGATTTGATGCATGAAATGTATGACGAAATGACTTGGTTTAAATGCTTTAAAACAGTGGATATTATGATGAAATTGATGCATATTGGCAAGTGATGGTTTTGAAAAAGTGGAGGTCACTAAGGTGGTTAAAAGTCCTTGAGTGAGCCTTGTTACATGAACATCAAGGTGGTTAAAAGTCCTTCGATGTTGCGGACTCTAAGGTGGTTAAAAGTCCTTAGGTGCTCCTTTCCATGGTGGTTAAAAGTCCATGGGGCCAAGGTGTTTAAAAGTCCTTGGGGCCAAGGTGTTTAAAAGTCCTTGGGATGATTCAAGCTACGGACACAAAGGTGGTTAAAAGTCCTTGTGTGGTCCATTCATGGTGTTTAAAAGTCCATGGCCAAGGTGTTTAAAAGTCCTTGGGGTCAAGGTGTTTAAAAGTCCTTGAGAAAGATGATGATCTTGTTTTCCAAAATGGAATTTGTCACTTGTGCCAATATGACATGGAAAGTATGTAAGAAGCATGTGATGCTTGGTTTGATTATGTTACAAGCATGTGGTTACATGGTTTTAAGAATGCTTTGAACTTATGCATGGATTAATTTAAAGCATGTTTTGTAAATGGTTTAAAATGCGTTATTGAATTGTTTTAAATGAGCATGCCTCACTAAGCTTTTGCTTACGCTCTCTACGTTTTCTTAATTCAATAATGCAGAGATTTAGAGCATCTTGTGGGCTGCAAGGGAGGGCAAGCAATCAAGTTCTACTTAAGCTCAATGTATGAGGTTTTACAAGCACTTTTAGCTTTTTGGTTGATTTGGCAATGGGGGACCAATGTATATGTTTTGGGAGGTGTTTAAGACTCCCTAAGTCTGTTAAATGTTGTTGAGAATGTTGGTTTTTGATTTGGAACTTTATAAGCTTGTTTTGCAAGTTTGGAGTTGAATGGATAGCTTAACTAGGAAGCATGCCATATAAATTGGGGTTTTTCTTATGTGATGTTAATGTGTTAAATTGATGAAGCAATTGAGGTCCTAGCATGTTGGTTGACTTTGTGTAATGGTTTGGTGATGTTAATTTGATGTTTGAAGCATGTTTGATGCTATTTTGGAGTTGTCTGCAGACAGGGGTATCGATACTTGGGCTTGGGGTATCGATACACCTGAGCCAAATTTGCAAGTTTCAGGCCAGGGGTATCGATACCTGATGAACGAGTATCGATACCATATGAGTGGAGTATCGATACCTGATGAACGAGTATCGATACCCTTGCTTGAATTTGGTTACTGCCTTCCCCGAGTATCGATACGACACGTGGCGTATCGATACCGGACCGTTAAAATCAGTTAAAAGAATCTTTGAATGTTTTGTTTTGTTTACGTTTTGGTCCTGAATCTTGTATGATCAATTGTATGAGCTGTGGATGTCCTTTTGAGCTGAAATTTCACAGAGATGCATGTAACCTGACTAATTTCAAGTTGGTAACCTCAATTTGGGTTAAGTCCTTTAATTTATCAGAAATTACAGTTTGGTCCCTAAAGTTGTAATTTGTTCAATTGGGTCCCTGTTTGATCTCTGATGTTTGTGATCTTTTAGTATGTTGTTCGTTTGATCACACATAGGTTAAATGTGCATCTAGATAAGATTAAAAAGAAAAAAAAAAGGGTCGTTAATCAAGGTTGACTTTCGGGTTGACTTTGGTTTTCCCCGTGTAATCTCCGTAGTTCGGGTCAGGCGTCTAGGCCGGGCTTCGGGGGTTACAGATGGATTTCGAATGTGGGGCTTACTTAGCATATGTTATGAATCCGAATATGAGTGAGCCTAGACCGAAAGATATTAGAACAGTTTGTGATTTTATGGATGTGTTTTCTGAAGAGTTGTCAGGGTTGCCTCCTGACAGAGATGTTGAGTTTGTGATTGAGCCTATTTCAGGGTCTACTCCAGTTTCTATAGCTCCGTATCGTATGGCTCCGAAAGAGTTGAAAGAATTGAAGAGTCAGCTGCAAGAGTTATTATATCGTGGTTTCATTAGGCCTAGTAGTTCCCTTGGGGTGCTCCCGTGTTGTTTGTAAAGAAGAAAGATGGCAGTATGCATATGTGTATTGACTACAGGAAGTTGAATTAGTTGATTGTGAAGAACAAGTATTTGTTGCCTCGTATAGATGATTTGTTTGATTAGTTGAGAGGTGCTTCAGTGTTCTTGAGGATAGATTTGAGATCAGGCTACTATCAGTTGAAAGTAAAAGAGTGTGATGTTCCGAAGATAGATTTTAAGACTAGATATGGTCACTATGAGTTTCTTGTGATGCCGTTTGGGCTCACGAATGCACCTGCAGCATTCATGGATATGATGAACAAAATTTTTAGAGACTATCTAGACCGTTTTGTAGTTGTTTTCATAGATGATATTCTTTTGTACTCGAAGTCAGAAGAAGAGCATGATGAGCACTTGAGATTTGTTTTACAGAGATTGATGAAGAATCAGTTGTATGCGAAGCTTAGTAAATGTGAGTTATGGATTCGAGAGGTTGTATTTCTTGGCCATGTTGTTTCAGTCGAGGGTATCCGTGTTCATCCGTCGAAGATTGAGGCTATTGTTGAGTGGAAACAACCTAAGTACGTGACTGAGATTAGGAGTTTCCTAGGATTAGCCGGTTACTATAGGAGATTTGTTGATGGTTTCTCTAGAGTAGCTGCTCCTTTGACTAAATTGTTGCAAAAAGGAGTTAAGTTTGAGTGATCGGATGCAAGACAGAAGGCGTTTGAGAAATTAAAAGAAGCTTTGACAAATGCTCCATTGTTAGTGCAACCAGTTTCAGGTAAAGAATTTGTGATCTATAGTGATGCTTCCTACATAGGTTTAGGTTGTTTTTTGATGCATGAAAGAAGAGTTGTTGCCTATGATTCGAGACAGTTGAAGATTCATGAGAAGAACTATCCTACTCATGATATAGAGTTAGCCACAGTTGTGTTTGCGTTGAAGATTTGGCATCATTTCTTGTATGGTGAGAAGTGTATAGTTTACACCGATCACAAGAGCTTGAAGTATCTGATGACACAGAGAGAATTGAACTTGAGACATAGAAAATGGCTTGAATATTTGAAAGACTATGATTTAACGATTGAGTACCATTTGAGTAAGGCAAATGTGGTAGTCGATGCTTTGAGTAGAAAAGTTGCGGTTGAATTGAGAGCTATATTTGCTAGATTGAGTGTATCCGGTGATGATGGTTTGATCACATAGTTGCAAGTGAAGCGTTCTTTGATTCAGTTGATTAGAGAGAAGCAGTTGCAGGATGTGTCACTAGTTTCACATGTGCAGGACATAGCCGAAGGTAGACCGATCGAGTATAGCTTCAGTGGTGAGAATGTGTTATGTTTCATAGATAGAGTTGTAGTACCTGAAGATGTTGAGTTGAGGCATCTGATTCTGAGTGAAGCACATTCGAGTCCTTTTTCTATGCATCCGGGTAGTACCAAGATGTACCGTGATTTGAAGAATGATTACTTCTAGATTGGTTTGAAGAAAGATGCAGCTGGGTATGTGAGCCGTTGTATGGTTTGTCAGAGAGTAAAGGCAGAACATCAGGTTCCTTCAGGTTTGTTACAACCTTTGAAGATTCCGGAATGGAAATGGGAGAGGATCACTATGAATTTTGTGTCGGGGTTACTATTGTCTCCTTCGAAGAAGAATTCTGTTTGGGTAATAGTTGATAGATTCACTAAGTGTGCTCACTTCTTAGCAGTGAATACTACAGATTCTTTAGACAAGTTGGCGAACTTGTACATCCGTGAGATTGTGAGACTTCATGGAGTTTCGAAGTCTATTGTTTCAAATAGAGATCCTAGATTCACTTCGAGGTTCTGGGGTTGTTTGCATAGTGCTCTAGGTAGCCGTTTGCATTTTAGTACTTCTTATCATCCGCAGTCCGATGGAAAGTCAGAGCGAGTGATACAGATTTTAGAGGATATGCTCCGTTGTTGTGTGATTGACTTCCAGGGTTGTTGGGAGAAGCACTTGCCCCTAGTTGAGTTTGCTTACAAAAACAGTTACCAGGCTAGTATACAGATGGCTCACTATGAGGCTTTGTATGGTAGACGATGTAGGACTCTGATTTGTTGGGCTGAAACGGGTCAGAAGTTGTTACATATGCCAGATTTCCTCAAGGGAACTACAAAAAAAGTGAAGTTAATTTGCGACCATTTGAAAGCAGCTTCCGATCGTCAGAAGTCTTATGCAGATTTGAAGAGAAAAGAGATTGAGTTCTCCGTGGGTGAGAAAGTGTTTCTGAAAGTATCTCCGTGGAAGAAGGTGAAGAGATTTGGCCGGAAAGGCAAGTTGAGTCCGAGGTTCATTGGTCCGTATGAGATAGTTGAGCAGATTAGGCCTGTAGCTTACCGTTTGAGATTGCCTTTTGAGTTAGAGAAGAACCATGATGTCTTTCATGTGTCGATGCTTAGGAGATATAGATCAGATCGTTCTCATGTTATGCATGTTGAGGAAATAGAGCTGAATCCGGATTTGTCTTACAATGAAGAACCTGTTGAGATACTTGCTTATGATAGCAAGGTGTTGTGTGGCAAGACCATTGAGTTGGCCAAGGTGTTGTGGAGACATAGAGGTGTGGAAGAAGCCACGTGGGGGTGAAAAGCTGATATGCTTAAGCATTTTCCGTAATTGTTTCCGTCAGGTAATTAAGGGGAAGAAATTCCTTAAGTGGGGGAGAATTGTAACACCCGGGTTTAGGGGTCGGTGAAAATAATATTTAAATAATATTTGAGCTTCGATTTTATAATTAAAATAATAAAGTATTATTTAATTCATATTTTCAAAACAAACATTATATGTTGGACTCAAATTGATTTGGGGATCAAATTCCATGGATTTTAATTGTTAATGAGATTGCCATCCTCATTAATGGCATTATTGTAATTACATGCCTTTGAAAAATAAAACCTCTTTTTACTTAAAAGACCACTTTTAAGTCATCTTCTTCCCTCACCCATTCTCCATTTCAACGTGAAAACCCCCTCCCTTTCAAGTTACTATTCCATCTTCTTTCTCCTTCATTTTGGCTCGGTTTTGAAAGGTAATTACATCCCCATCTTGCTCTCATCTTGCTCTCTTTGAAAGTACCATTCATTTTCATCATTGTCCAATTTTTAGAATTTGCGTTTTTGGGAGTTTTGCTTTAAAAATGCTATCTTTATTGTTCTTAACTAAAGATTTTGATTTGTTAATGATATATGAGTTGTTTATGAACCATGAGGTCCAACATATATGATTTTTAAAGTGTTTTATTAAGTTTCCCGGAATTGGGTTTTGTTGGGGTTTTTGAAGGGTTTTAGGATGAGTTTTGGGTGTGTTTAATGTTGGAAATTGAGGGCTGAGGTTAGTATGATAGTCGGGGGTTGTTTTGGAATCATTTAAGAGTGATAAAGAGGTTGAAATTAAGTGTTTTGGATTGGGTTTAAGGGCTGCTCGGGTTTGATGTTTTGAGGGTTGTTCATAGCTTGAAATCTTGTGTTTGATGCTTGAGTAGTGTTCCAGGTTTCCTACATTGATGTATGGACTGATTTGAGGCTGTTTTGAATGTGTTGAGTTGATTAGAAGAAAGAGATTGTGTTGGTGAAGCATCGGGAGTGAATCCGGAAGCTTGAAGGTCTTGGTTGCTTGGTTGTTGAGCTTGGAAGTGAAGGTGAGTGGTTAAATGATTTTACAATGGTTTTGTGTATTTGGTTCAAGCATGTGAACTAGGTTGGGCTTGGTAGACCCACCAAGAGTTGGGATTAGAGTGGTAGCCTAATCCCAAGCTATAGTTAGAGACTACGGTTGATTGTTGAATGTGTTTATGCCTCATGTTTAGTTGTGACTGTGTTGGCTATGTATATGATGTTATACATGTGTATTGAGGTTGGATTGATGCATTGATATATGCATGTGGATTGTGCATGATGTTAATCATTGTGAGTACGTGCTAAGCACGTAAGTGGTTGTGAATTGGTATTGTGGATTGTGTTTAGTATTGGCACTAGTATGCTTGGCTACAAATGATCGATCATTAGGATGTTAGTGTGCACACGTGAGTCAAATGCATGCGTGGTATTGACGATGGTAGTCATCAAGATGGGGTACGGGTTCGCCCAGAAAACCTTCATATATATATTAGTCGATGATGAGTGTAATCCCATCGACGGGGCGTGAGGATGTGTGGAATCCCCTCCGCGTGAACGGTGATGAGTGTAATTCCACCGTAAGGTAATGGTTGTGTTGGATGTGAGTTCCAACGTGTTTATCCGCGTATTCGAGTCATAGCTAGGTGCCAATATGATATGAAATGTGATTCCTATATGGATTATTATATGTGTTTACATATGATGTGGATTTGAGCTTGTTGAGCATGGCATAATATTGAATATATGTTCATGCATCATGTACATTTTGGCTCATGTGGATTGAAGGTAAGATCATGCATTCTACCTTGGTAGTGCTCGTGCTTGGACCCTTCATTGTCGAGGTTCATTTTTAATGAGCTTACCCTCACTAAGCTTTACCCTTACGCTCTCTTTTGTTCAACAATGCAGATCCGTAGTTCCTGGGTTTGCTAGTGCAAGAAGGGGCCTCCAAGTGTGCTAGTTGTGCTTTTGAATCTTTCAAGTATGGATTTTATATTATATGATGTAATGGTCAAGCAATGGGACGTGTATATTTTGTTTGAGCCTTTGAAGTATGTTGGTGTTGGTTGTTTAGGAGCATGTTAGACTCCTTTAAATGTTATATTGTTTTGGCTTTTGGATGCCCCTATCTTTTATCCTTATGTGTATCGAGTATGTTTGCTATAGGGTGCATGCCTCTAGAGTGTGTTTGTATGTTGTGTATGCTCTTTGGGGTCGTTAAGGGCGTTTGGGATCATTTAGAGGTGTTTAAAACTGATTTTGGGAATTCTCAGATTACAGGTGTTTCGAAACAGGTTGTGTTGTTTCAAAACAGGTGTGGTTCCAGGGCCCCCGTATCGAAACGCGTTTCAGTACGTTTTGTCTACTGTGAGCCCCTGTTTCGAAACAAGTTTCGAAACACTTTGGCTACTGGAATTGCATGTTCCAAAATGGGTATCAGAACGCCTAGCCAAAATGGGACCCTGTTCCGAAACGGCGTGGTTGCGTTTTGGTACGGGTGTTTGGCTTTTTAAACTAGACCCCATGTTTCGAAATGGGCTATGTCTGTTTCGAAACACGTGCTTGTAAATGGGCTTTTTGACATCTCTAAAGTGTCTCAAGGTTTGGGCTTATGCCCTCTTTGTTGTTAGGTTTCTCGTGAGCCTTGTTTCCGCTGTCGTTTCATCTCGGTTATCCCCGTGTAGCCCACTCGGATGATAAATGAAAAGATGATAAATGAAAAGTTTTTCCTTGGGTCGGTAACCAAAGTGGAGCCTTAACGAGTTTCATCTCGGTTATCCCCGTGTAGCCCACTCGGATCGGTCAAGCATCCAGACCGGGACGAGGGGGTTACACATTGTGAATACTCTCAAGGTATATGGTGAAACAATTCCAACTGAGAAACTTATAAGGAAGATAATTAAAGCGTTGAAAATCAAAGATGTAGTCAATTTTTATGCAATAAACCTCAAGGCACTCAATGAGCTCATCAATTTATTACTTATATATGAGATGATGTTAAAGGATGAGGAAGAATGAGGTAGAAAAAGAAGAAAGTTAGAGTAGCTCCTAAATCCACCTAACAATAAAGTGACCCAAATGAAGAGGAAGAAAAAAAGCAAGAGCAAAAGAAAGAAATGGCTACGCTTGACAAAGAATTTAAAAGGTTCGCAATGTCAAACAAGGGAAAATATTCCAAAGCAAGAAAAGTTTCAAGAATGAATTTAAAGAGTGATCTCATTATTTTCAGATAGTGCAAAAAATCGGGACACAATAAATTTGAGTGTCCTAAATTGAAGAATAAGATATTTAGGAAAAAGAGCAGAATGCTCATATGACTTAATGAAGTGATGAAGATTCAAAAATAACTTCTAATTCATCAAATTTAATTGATTATGCATTTGATCAATTAAAAATACTTATAATTAACTAATTTTAGAATTTAAGGTCATGATTTCAAAACACACAAAAAACATCGTACAACATATTTTCAAAGGTCCATGATGATCATCAAAAGAAATTTGGTGGTCGTAAAATTTCTTTTAACAAAGTTGGAACAAAAAATTAAAAAAAAAAGATAAACTTCAAGATCCAACTATATTAAAAATAGCTTTAGTTTAAAAAAACATAGAGGTCCCCGTTAACCTCTAATAGAAAAATTGTTAGAATAAAGGACCCAAACTACTAAGGACAACAATATCATAAAAAATTATATTCCAAATGGGACTATATTATTGAAAACTAATGCTTATGGACCCAAAATAATTTGGGAATAAAAAATTAAAACTTAATTATATATTTATAGGAGGATCATTACTATTAGGCACAAATTTTAAGACGAAACTTATGGTACCTTGATGGTATATGCTAAAAAACATGACAAGTGACAAGAAATTTTTTCATGAAATTAATGTCGAAAAGTGAAGTGATAACATTTGGTGACAACTAATGCGTTTAAAATACTATGAAAATGTGAAAGCATACATGTCATTCAAGTAATAAAATGATAAGTAAAGTAGCGTTCCCACATTGATTGATTTGGAACTGCAGAGGCTTTGAATATTGAACTAATTAGATGGATATAAAAAAAGGATACATGACGGGGTTGTACACCGAATTGCTCTAGAAAAGAAGTTGAACAATGAATCAGAGAGGTTGGGATCTACCTTAATGCTTGGTTCTTACTGATGTTTATTGCTATTGGCAATGCTGAAATCAAACTAACCCACAAGTGGACTCATGATCAGATTTAACCCCTTACGATTGTTAGATCTAAGTTAACATGTTGAAATCAAGCTACTGAGCACTCATCCTTCAATCTCGCATAAGGCAAAATAATATTTTTAAGATTTTGCTAAGGTATTTAATCAAAAACCTAACTTATATTGCTTAACCATGATCTTGCTATAGAAAACCATTCCAATATTAAATTTAGATTAATATTCTATTAAGAAATTTCCAAAAACATAACAGATTGCATGAAGAATAATTGAGCAAATCATTAATCCAATTCAACAAGTTAATAACAACATAGTATCAAATTAAACATCAATAATCAAGATTGATCCCAAGCCAAATTTATCAGTTTATGGCAAAAACAAAATATTATCCGCTGCGACAAAGGTCAAAGTATCTCCATTGCGGCAAAGTTTCAGGATTTCTCAATTGATGTTATAGTGAAAGTTGGAAAATTGACTGTTGCAAAACTAGGGGTTAACACTAATTGGAAAATAATAAAATAACAAAACGAAATAATAACTGTGTCATGATATTAACCACTACCTTAGAAGAGAATTTGTCCTAATGTGTAATCGCTATTGTAACGCTTCGGTTTGGGGCCTAGGTGTTTTGCGAGTCGGGTTAGGCCGGTAGAACCAATATCAATTGTTCGAACTGTAAAAAGGTGGTTTTGGGAAATCAAGGTTTGGGATGAGA
The DNA here is from genome assembly GCA_958450335.1 of Hibiscus tridactylites. Lineage (NCBI taxonomy): Eukaryota > Viridiplantae > Streptophyta > Magnoliopsida > Malvales > Malvaceae > Hibiscus > Hibiscus tridactylites. The sequence continues at coordinate 70,418,407 of OY288274.1, read as the reverse complement.
TAAAAATATGATAAAAATTCCTAAAATCCTCTAAAATTATATTTAAAAGGATGATTAAATAAATTTTGCAAAATGGGTTTTGGAAAGAATACATTTGGGGTAGTGACCAAAATGCAAAGTTTTTAAACTGCAGAAAATTGTGTTTTTTTCAAAAAAGAGTCAAAATCATAGAATCTTTAGGGAGCTCATTGGAAATTAAGCATTTTATCTAATTTGGCTAGTGTTTTAAATGTTTTATTAAAAATTTAAAAGGCTTTTAATTGATTTAATTAGAAAGGTAGTTAATTAGTTAACAAAAAAAATGACAATCTTTTCATTTCTCTTCTTCACTTCAGCCAAACACTCTCCATTTTCTCTCAAGTTCAAGATTTTCTTCATTATCAAATTCTCTCTTGATTTCAAACTTTTCCTTGGTTATTTCTCTCATTTTCCTTCAAGCTCTTTCAAGTTAATCTTGCCAAATTAGAGAAGAAGCAAGGATTGGGGGTAAATTTCGAGCTAACCTTCTAATCAAGGTTCTTTCATAAAATTACAAAGATATTGGACTCTTTATTATTGTTTTTAATTGAGGTTTTGTTGTTAGTTTGATAAAATATTGAAATCTTGGTAGAAAAAGTGATTTTAAATGTGATTTTCGGAGTTATAATGATTTGACTGGTTTGAGATGATTTCTAAATGAGTTTTGAAAAGTTTTTGGTGTTGGAATAGAGTCTTAATCATAGAGATCCCAAAATCCTTAAGATCCTTGGTTTTTGAAGTGTTTTTGGTTAGGATTTTGTGGAATCCGAATTGTTGGAGGTATAAGGATAGTTTTTGGTTGTTTTGGATGGTGATAGATGCCTAAAATGTGTTGGATATGTAAGGTAATGGATGGTCTAAGGTTAGAGGTCAATTGGTTGAGTTTTCGCTTGTGTCAAATGTGTGATTTGATGCTTTAGAGCAGGGTTGCGGGTTTTTCTTTTTGAGTGCTGGTGTTTTGGATGCATTTTAATGCATTGAGCCTATGTTTTAATGTGTTGAAAACAGGGGGATAGTAATTTGGAATCAAACGAAGAGATTTTAGCGGCTTTAGACGATCAATAGTTGCATCGACGAGTGTGGTTTCGCAAGTCGGTGAGTGGAAATGAGATTCCGATCTTTGAAACTTCATAAAAGTAGTTTTGGGAACTTCGTAAGAGCTTAAAAAGCTTTACTAAGTTCGGAGGTAAGTAAAGTGAATTTCTCTCTCAGATTGTGCTATTGTGAGATTTTGAATGCTCTTGTTTTAATTGTGTTAATCTACTATTTTAAAGCATGTTTTAAGTTTATAAAGTGTGGTTGATGATGCCATATGGTTTAAGGATGCACTAGGAAAGTGATCCTTGTATGCATGTGTTGATGTATGAGTTTTGAAGCATGATTTAATGCTTGTGATATGGCTTATTATGAATGCTTTGGAAAAACAGTGAGGTATGCATGAAATATGGATTATATTGGCAAATGATGTTTTGTAAAGTGTTTTGTAAATGAAATCAGATATAGTTAGCCGGCTATAGGATTGAGTGCACTATAAACAAGTCGCCTTGGATGTTGAGGGGTTGTGATTGTACCAAAAACTCCATCCAAGTACCCTAACGATTGAGGATTGTTTAAGGTTGCAACGGTTGAGGGTAGCTCCCGGGAGCGAACCTTTTGTGTGTCCCGTCTCTCGTTAGTGGGCTATAAAACTACCAATGAGTGGTGTTGAGGGGTTGTGATTGTATCGAATACTCAGTAACGAGTGTCACAAACGGTGCAGGGTTGCTCCCGTGTGTGAACCTTGAGATACCAGTAGGGTGTATGAAGGGTTTGGGACAACCCTTGGTAATTCGTGTATCCGATATGTTTTTGAGAAATGATATGGTTAATATCACTTGAAAGCCAATATAATGGATTATAATGCTATGGAAATGTTGTTAATGCTTGGAAGGCTTGATGGTTTTGTAGCAATGGTTTTATTGCTGGAAATTATGTGATTTATGTTGCATGGTGTTTAGCATGCCGATTTTAATGTTAAAGTGCATGGCTATTCAAAGGAGGCATGATGGTTTTGAAAAGAGTGAAAAATAGTTTTGTGCATTGACGATGGTTTTGGTTTGAGCAATCCTCACTAAGCTTATACGCTTATGCTCTCTTTGTTCATCAACACAGTCAATTTAAGTTTTGGAGGCATTACTTGCAAGGGATCGATGGAAAACTTTGATTGAAGGTAAGTTTTTAGTTTTGGACTAGTGTAATAAAGGCAATAGGGGTGTCCGATGCTATTAATGTTATTTGTTTGCTATTTTCCGTTTTGGTGCAAGTTGATTTTGCATATTTGGTTGTGTAAATGGCCTTTAAGCTTTGGTTTATGCTTGGAATTGCAATTTGACCTTTTGGTGAATATTTCTCCTAGGAAGCATGCCTTTAGTTTCTTTGTCGTTGTTTATGTCGCTATGATGATGCCTTTACTTTGTATAGCTGGTTTTTGATGTATACTTCAATTGGCAACATGTTTGGCATATGTCGGGATGGTTTTGGATGTTTTAATTTGAGTTAAATCAGCATTTTCAAACCTTGCAAGCCCAGGTGTTTCGAAACACCCTTGCCTGTTTCGAAATGGGTGCTTGAATTTGCCTTGGGGTTTCGAAATGGTGAGGTCTGTTTTGAAACATTTTGCCTCTTTAAAACCCGATTCCAAAACGGGTCTTAAATGAGTTCGAAATTAGCCCACGTTTCAAAACGGTCAGCTGTGTTTCGATACGACCGTTCCGATACAGGTCTCACTGTTCCGAAACGGTTGGAAGTTAATTCAGTTTATGTAATATTCCGAGTTTATGTTCTCTTACATTTTAGTCCTTATCTATGTTGTATGCAATTCAATGAGTTCTATTGATCGTTTTGAGCTGAGATTCCGCAGAGAAGTTTGTAATGAACATAATTAAAGGTTGGTCACCTAAATTTTGTAATTGCCCTTATAACTTGACAAATTTATGAAATGGTCCCTAAACTTAAAAGTGGCTTTAATCAGTGAGCGTTTGTGGTGTTGTTTTATCCGCTGCTTGTGTACAAACATATGAGCGTAAGTTGCATTTAGACAAGATAAAAGAAAAAAATTAGGGTTGTTATTGAGGTAAACCTTCCTGGTTTACTTTAATATTTTTCGTGTGACCCGTCCGGTTCAATCAATCGGCTAGGTTGAGTCGAGGGGGTTACATTTGGTGGTATCAGAGCCAGGTTACGAAAGGTTTGGCTAATGGTAAGTTTTTGGTAAGTGATTTTGATGTGCATATGTATGTTTGGTGATGTTTGCTTAGTTCGATAAATGTTTTGAGCATGTCAATGTTGAGTAGGTGATGTTCAGGTTATAAATGGTGATTGTGATATGAATGTGAGTTGTTGTATGATGATAGATTGGGCTGGATTTTAATGCTTGCAATGCATGATGGTTGTGACATACATGTCGTATGCTTTGTGCTATGCTGAGGGGAAATTAGATTGCCCATTGCCTTAATACCTAGTGGAATGTTTTAAGTTGAAATCAAAGTCTTGGATCCTTTCTTGGAGCTGGCATGAGCTATTTGTTTTGTTTGTTATGTTAGTTGTTATCATGCCCTTAATAATAATAGCACAATAAACCGAGGAGAGAGTAGAGATCTGGAATGATTGTTGTTGCCTTTGGGCAAGGAATAATGGAGTGTGTAAAGTCTCTGAGGGGGGGGGGGGGGGGCTAAACGCCTCGATGTGCCTCGATCTAGTTACAACTTGAGTCGGCTGGGTAAGTGTTGGTTGGCATGGTGCCTGGAATATAGGCGATATTTAGAGCTTGTGAAGATGTTAATGCTGAAGTGCATGTGACTGCACTAGCCGGGGGATGTTTGTGAGCTGCGGTTAGCGCTTACGTAATTTGAGTAGAAGATGAACTCGAGGGTTGTCACTGAAGGTATCCATGGAGTGTATAACTTGTATAAATGAGATTATGGAATAAATAGAGTGTAGTGATGCCCATAGTGTAAAGATGAGTTGTATCTTGGTTATATAGAGATGTGTATAGTTGGTGGAAAACAATGGTTGTGGGCATAGAACCTGATGTTGTGTTATGAGAGTTCTTCTGAATTGTTTTAAAAGAGAAGTATCTAGGGGGTTAGATACTTGAATGACGAGAAATGTGAATTTGTGGTTTGGGTTCGAAATTGTAAGTTATACTTGAGTTAAGGTACAAATTGTTTAGTTGAGCATGTGTACTCTTGGATTGGAAGTGGATGTGAGACAACGATGTGTTGGAACTTCTTTGGATTGGTACTTGATGTTAAGCCATATCTGTTGATTTATTGGCTACATTGTTTCCGACGTGTTGGTAACACGGGCGAAGTATTTGAGCAGGACATGGGTTTAATAATCCGTGCGAGAGGTTCTAGCGCTAGGAAGTGAGTTGTGAACTCTAGTTTAGTGATAGCTGGTGTATGAATGGTCATGCTTAAAGAGTACGGCCTGGGTTGAGGCGAGGTTGTAGTAATGCTAGACAAGGATTGTGGGGTCAGTGCATCAAGGCTTGAGTAGCGTTTGATGCCTATTAAGTTGGTGGATCGTATGACCATGTGAGGCGAGCTTGTCCACGTTTGATCGGTGGGGAATAGCTTTTACGCCTGTTGTTGCAAGTTGCTTTGGAAGTTGTGGCTTGAATGTTCATTTCGGAAGTGTTAGATGTGGGAGTGTGAGTAGTTTCCTTGGTGAAATTGTTGTTACAAGAAAATTGTTATGAGAGATGTCCATTATGTGTTCAGGGCCATGTATTTTTAGTTGATTTGATGGAATTAACTTTTTATGGTTTTGATGTGATTCTTGGAATGGACTTGTTGGTTGAGCATCGAGTTGTAGTGGATTTTGATGTTAAGCGAGTCACCTTAAAGCTTGCGGATGATTACGAGGTAGTAATCGTAGGCAAGAACGTGAAGTTCTTGTCTAACGCAATTTTAGCTCTTGAAGTGAGTCGGAGGATGGAGTTGGGTTGCGAAGCTTTCTTGGCGTACGTGATGAATCATGGTACGAAGGAAGTACGGGTGCAGAACATAAGAATGGTATGTGAGTTTCTGGGTGTTTTCTGGAGGAGTTGCCTGGGTTGTCACAAAACCGAGAGGTTGAGTTTGGTATAGAGTTGTACAAGAATACGACTCCAGTGTCCATTGCTACTTATCGCATGACACCTAAGGAGCTGAAAGAGTTGAAGACGCAACTTCAGAAGTTGCTTGACCGAGGGTTCATATGGTCGAGTATTTCACCTTGGGGTGCTCCGGTCTTGTTCGTGAAAAAGAAGGATGGTACAATGCGTATATGCCTTGATTATCGGCAATTGGTCAAGCTAACGATTAAAAACAAGTACCCTATGCCGAGGATGGATGATTTGTTTGACCATTTTTGTGGTGCTTCGGTGTTTTCAAAGATAGATTTAAGGTATGGGTACTATCAGCTAGAGGTTAAGGATGTAGATGTGCATAAGACAACATTTCGGAATATGTATGTTCATTATGAGTTCTTGGTGATGCCGTTTGGGTTGACAAATGTATCGGCTGCATTTATGGATATGATGACTAAGGTGTTCCATGAGTTTCTAGATCAGTTCGTGGTAGTGTTTATCGATGATATTCTCATGTACTCAAGTACCGAGGAGGATCATGATAAGAATTTAAGAATTGTGTTACAAGTACTGTTGAAGAATCAATTTATGCTAAGTTGAGCAAGTGTGAATTTTGGCTTAAGAAGGTGGTTTTCTTGGACGTGTGGTGTCAGCCGAAGGTATTCGGGTTGATCCACATAAGGTTGGGGCGGTGATGAGTTGGAAAACCCCTAAATCTGTAACCGCCTTAACCCGGCCCAGACGGTTGAACCGAACTAAGAAGTTTACACGGGGAAAACCAAAGTCAACCTTGATTAACGACCCTTTTATTTATTTTAAGTCTTGTCTAAATGCACATTAACCCTAGATATGTTCACAAGAACTGCATACTCAAAGATCATAACAAACAGAGAACATTCAGGGACTTGATTGCACAAATTAAGAAATTAGGGACCAATTTGTAAATTCTGAAAATTATAAGGAATTAACCCAATTATGTGTTACCAATATGAAATTAATCATCTTTCATGCTTCTCTGTCAAATTTCAGCTCAAACGGACATCTCAAACTCATTCAATTGCAATAACAAGGTTCAAGACTAAAACGCAAACATTTCAAAACATATAACCGCTAATTTCAGTACCCAACGGTCGGGTGTTCCGAAACAGGGAGAACCTATTCTGAAACGCGGGACCGTTCCAAAACGAGTACCGAAACGGGGCTTGGCAGAAACATTTCCGTTTCAGAACGGTTCCTACCGTTTCGAACGCCTGGGCCATTTTAGGCCCCCGTTCCGAAACGGTACCACCTGTTCCGATACGGCCTGCCCAGATTGCAGAAAAATTGCTGGTTAAACACACAATTGACCTATCAAACATGCTCCAAAGGCAACTAAATTATACCAACAAGCCATAACACGCATAAGGAACATGATTGCATCAACCATACTCAAACATGGCATCAATTATACAAATCCCCAATTCTATAGGCATGCAACCTATTTAGAAAACCATTCAAGCATCATAATACCAAACCAACTTCACAAAGGCCAAACACATGTTCCATCATCAACAACAACATAAAACCAACTTAGGGAGTCCAAAACATCTCCCAAAACAACAACATAGGTTCCCCATTGCCAAATGCCCAAAAGCTAATAGTGTTAGAAAACATTCACCATACATGAGCTTAAACCTTCACTTGGATTCTTGGCTTCCTTGCTGCCCCTAATGCACTTCAATGCTCTGCATTATTGGTTCAAGAAAAGAGAGAGCGTAAGCAAGTAGCTTAGTGAGGAATGCTCATTTAAAACAACTCAATAATGCATTTATAAAACACCTTTATAAACCTTAGTTCAAAACATCATTTGTACATGCATATAAGCATTTAAAACAAGCATTTCATGTTTCAAATCATTAACATGTCATATTGGCCACAAGTGATACAATCAATACAAGATCCACACATGGACTTTTAACCACCATTGTGATCATACAATTCACAAGGACCACACATGGACTTTTAAACACCATTGTGTCCTTAGCACAAGAATCATCCATGGACTTTTAACCACCATGATGTTCTTACAATTCACAAGGACCACACAAGGACTTTTAACCACCTTTGTGTCCTTAACAAGAATCACCCATGGTCTTTTAACCACCATGGTGTTCTTAAATACAAAAGGCTCACACAAGGACTTTTAACCACCTTTGTGACCTTAACCAAGAACCAACCATGGACTTTTAACCACCATGTTGTTCTTAAAAATACACAAGATTCACACAAGGACTTTTAACCACCTTTGTGATCTTAACCAAGAACCAACCATGGACTTTTAACCACCATGTTGTTCTTAAAACAAGAACCACCTATGGACTTTTAACCACCATAGTGTTCTTAACCATTCTCAAAACATCACTTGCCAATATACATCATTTAACAACAATATTCCACTGTTTTAAAGCATTTAACAAAGCTATAATCATCATGCATCATTAAGCATCAAAACCACATTAAACAATGTTAAAAAACAAGGATCTCTTACCTTGAGCATCCTTCAACACATGGCTTATAAAATCAGCAAATAATCATGCTAAAATATGCTTTCAAAACAAAATTTAAAACATGCAAACAAATCGCATTGCATTCAACCAACTCATGGTTCATCATCAAGAGAGTTTTTCCGAAAACTTACTCTTGAGCTTAGCTAAGTTGCTTAGACTTAAACTAAGCTCCCAAACCTTCAAAACATTGGTTTCAAAGCCTTAAACCAAAATCCACTCATCGATTCCGTTTCGCTACTTGCCGAAACACCAATCAAGCTTCCGGATCACCACCACAAGGATCCAAAGATGACTCCCCTGTTTTAAACACATCAAAGCAGAGGATTAATGCATCATCATGCATTAATATCTTCAATGAAAGCACCTAAACTCGCTGCTCTCATCCACACTCCATTTTCGGCTACCAAACACAATCGAAAACACATCTAAACAACTCCACAACACTACCCAGCCAAGATCCATCAATTCTAAACATTCTTAAACCTCAATTAACATCCAAAAAGGATCTTACCACGTCCTTATACCTCCAGCTATAAAAGATCATCAAGATCACTCCAAAAACAACCAAAAACTCAAGCAAAACTTAGGAAAATCAACCTATCTGGGATTGCATTGATTAAACCTCAATTTCTCATCAATTATACATTCATTTTTCATCAAAATGACATCTCAAAACAATGCCCAATCAGATCATACGAATTTCATCAAAATTAAAGCAAATCTTGCATTTTAAAGCCAAGATCAAGAACACAACTGTAAAACCTTTCATAAAAACACAAATCAAGGATTGAGAACTTGGGAATTTCAGTAAAGAACTGAGAATTTAGAGGAGAAGGACGTTCATACCTCTAAACTTGAGTTTCTCCCTTTTTTGGAACCAAGATTCTTGAAAATCCAAATAGCAAATGCTAAGGTTTTGTTGAAGAGATGATTAGAGATCAAAAGAGAATTGAAATCTCATATTTGGAAATCAAAATCAGAGGGAAATGTGCTGGAGAAATGTGTTTGGGTTGAGAGAAAAGTTGAGAGAAAAGAAAATGGAAATTTTGGGAAAAGTTTGTTAAAATGCCAACAATATCTTTCCCTCCCTTTTACCTTCATTTTAAAACCTTTAATTAATTGATAAATATTCAGAAAAATCTGGAGAAACTCTTTTGGGTAAATAGCTCCTTAAAGATTCAAAGTTTCAATCCTTTTTAAAACAGTCACACAGTTTTCGAAAAATACATTTTGGTCACTAACCCAAAATGTCACTCTTCCAAACCTCATTTTGTAAAATTGATTCCACCATTCTCTTATATATAATAAAAGAAGATTTAAAGACATTTTTCCATATTTTTAATGCAACCCGAACTAGGCTTTCCTAAGTTCATCCTTTTACATTCGAACCGCAATCCGACCGACTCGGTCCGAACCCAAAACTTCTAAGCCCAAAATTGGGGTGTTACAACTCTCCCCCCTTATGAAATTTCGTCCTCGAAATTTACCTGAAGGAAAGAGGTAAGGAAACTGCTTCAGCATGTCATCCTTCCGTTCCCACGTGGCTTCTTCAACACCACGATGTTTCCACAACACCTTTACCAACTCAATGGTCTTGCCACGAAGAACCTTAGTATCCGAATCCAGAATCTTCACCGGTTCCTCATCATAGGTCAAATCCGGATTCAATTCCACTTCTTCCACATGCATCACATGTGAAGGATCAGATCTATACTTCCGAAGCATAGAAACATGAAACACATCATGAATCCTTTCCAACTCTTGATGTAACCTCAACTTGTACGCAACAGGACCCACACGCTCAACCACCTCGTATGGTCCAATGTACCTAGGGCTCAACTTACCCTTCCGGCCAAACCTCATCACCTTTTTCCAAGGCGAAACCTTCAAAAACACACGGTCACCCACCAAATACTCAATCTCCTTACGCTTCAAATCCGCGTAAGACTTTTGCCGATCAGATGTTGCCTTCAAACGCTCACAAATGAGCTTCACCTTCTCGGTGGTTCCTTTCAACAAAGCTGGCATCGAAACCATCTTTTGACCCGTTTCAGCCCAACAAAGAGGAGTCCTACACTTCCTCCCGTACAAAGCCTCATAAGGTGCAATTTGAATACTTGCCTGATAACTATTATTATAGGCAAACTCCACCAAAGGCAAATGTTTCTCCCAAGAGCCCTGAAACTCAATCACGCAGCACCTCAACATATCCTCCAAAACCTGGATAACACGCTCGGACTGTCCATCCGACTGAGGATGATAAGATGTACTGAAATTCTACCGTGTCCCCAAAGCTTGATGCAAACACTGCCAGAAACGCGATGTAAACCTCGGATCCCTATCCGACACAATCGACTTAGGAACACCATGCAGCCGCACAATCTCAGCAATGTACAGCTCCGCAAGCTTATCCAAAGAGTACGTAGTATGCACAGGTAAGAAATGCGCACACTTCGTTAGGCGATCCACAATCACCCACACTGAATTCTTCTTCGATGGCGACAAAGGTAAACCAGACACAAAATCCATGGTAATCCTTTCCCACTTCCATTCCAGAATTCTCAACGGTTGCAACAACCCTGAAGGAAACTGATGCTCAGCCTTAACTCGCTGACACACCATGCACTTGCTCACAAACTCAGCAACATCCTTCTTCAAACCCACCCAATAGTACTCATCACGAAGATCACGATACATCTTAGTACTACCAGGGTGCATAGCAAAAGGACTACTATGACCTTCAGTCAGAATAGCACGCCTCAACTCGGCATCATTGGGCACTACTATCCGACTCCCAAAACACAACACTCCATCATCATTAAAATAGAAATCTGAAGGCCTACCCTCCGCAATATCCTGAACACGTGATACCAAAGAATCATCCAACAACTGCTTTTCCTTGATCAACTGAACCAAAGATGGTTTCACTTGCAACTCAGCCACAAGACCACCATCACGCGAAATACTCAAACTGGCAAACATAGCCCTCAACTCAACAGCTACCTTCCTACTCAAGGCATCCGCCACAACATTAGCTTTTCCAAGGTAATACTCAATCATCAAATCATAATCTTTGAGCAACTCCACCCAACGTCGCTGCCTAAGATTCAACTCATTCTGAGACATCAGATACTTCAAACTCTTGTGATCAGTGTACACAATACACTTCTCACCATACAAACAATGCCTCCGGATCTTCAAAGCAAAAACCACCGCAGCCAACTCAATGTCATGCGTAGGATAATTGCGCTCATGCACTTTCAACTATCGTGATGCATAAGCCACCACCTTACCCTCTTGCATCAACACACATCCCAAACCAACATAGGACGCATCACTATACACTACAAACTCTTTCCCTGATTCAGGTTGAACCAAGATAGGAGCTTGCGTCAAAGCTGCCTTAAGCTTCTCAAAAGCCTGCTGTCTCGCTTCCGTCCACTCATACTTAACATCCTTCTGCAACAACTTTGTCAAAGGTGCATCAATCTTTGAAAAACCATCCACGAACCTCTGGTAGTATCCCGCCAAACCAAGGAAACTACGGACCTCATTAACAGACTTAGGAACCTTCCAATTCATCACCGCCTCAATCTTCTGAGGATCAACACGAATCCCCTTAGCAGAAACCACATGACCAAGAAACACCACCTCCCTAAGCCATAAGTCACACTTGCTCAGCTTAGCATAAAGCTGATTTTCCAACAAAGCTTGCAACACGATTCTTAAATGCTCTTCATGCTCCTCCTCAGTACGCGAGTACACGAGGATATCATCAATGAATACCACAACAAACTTATCCAAGTATTCATGAAATACTCGGTTCATCATGTCCATGAAAGCAGCATGAGCATTTGTCAAACCAAACGGCATCACAAGGAACTCATAATGCCCATACCTCGTCCTAAAACCTGTCTTAGGCACATCCACATCCTTTACCTTCAACTGGTAATATCCTGACCTTAAATCAATCTTAGAGAACACAGCTGCTCCCCGAAATTGATCAAAAAGATCATCAATTCTCGGCAATGGATACCGATTCTTGATAGTCAACTTGTTCAACTGACGATAATCAATGCACATTCTCATAGTGCCATCCTTCTTCTTCAAAAACAAGACCGGTGCACCCCAAGGCGAAACACTCGGCCGAATGAACCCACGATCAAGCAACTCTTGCAATTGCGTCTTCAGCTCCTTCAACTCTTTAGCTGCCATTCTATAAGGAGTAATGGACACTGGAGTTGTGTTCTCATACAACTCAATCCCAAACTCCACTTCACGATTAGGAGGTAACCCAGGCAACTCCTCAGGAAACACACCAGGAAACTCTCTCACAATCTTGATATCTTGCACACGCAACTCCTTGGAACTAGGATTCCTCACAAAAGCTAGATAAGCTTCACAACCTTGCCTCAGCATCCGGCTCGCTTCCAATGTAGACACCACATTAGCAAGAAACTTCACATTCTCACCAACCACAACAACCTCATAATCATCCGCAAGCTTCAACGAAACTCGCTTATTCTCACAATCCACTACAGCTCGATGCTCAACAAGCTAATCCATACCAAGGATTACATCAAAACCATAGAAAGGCAACTCCATAAGATCAACATGAAAAACATGATCTTGAACAACCAAAGGACATCTTCTATAAAGCTTTCGAGTCACAACAGTCTCACCAAAAGAACTAGTGACACGCATAACAACATCCAAAGACTCAACAGGCAAACCAAGCAATTTAGCATGCTCACGCAATATGTATGAGTGTGTAGATCCAGAGTCAATCAAGGAAAGTAATGACAAGGATTGCAAAGTAAAAGTACCTGCGATCACATCCGTGTCATTCCTCCCCTCCCTCTGAGCATACACTCTCGCCTGGCCGCCGCCCTCAGGCTAAACAGCTACAACATGGGCCACATTACGTCCACCATCCTCCCTACGCTGGAAGTTACCACGGCCGCGCCCACGACCTCTCTGTGGTGCAGCAACAACAAGAGCACGCCCTTGGCCACCACCAACCAACATATGACACTCCCTCCTCATGTGATCCGTAGATCCACAATTCCAGCACGAATTACTAGCTGCCACAACAGGAGCTTGCACTTCCCTCATAGCTCGAGGACTATCACGCTTCATATGGCCACGCGATACACATGTCCAACATGCGCTCGGATCAACTCTAGCCTTGCCTCCCTGAGCAGGCACACCACCACCTCGCTCAGCTGAAGACTGATACTTCTGATCACGTCCCCTCTTGTTCCGTCCACCACCAGAACTATATTCAGCCGTTCGCTTACCAGCACCAGAAACAACACTTCTAGAAGATAAACCCAAGTTCATCTCAATGTCCTTTTCTCGGCCCATCAGCACATCAAAATCATTATACTCAGCCGCCAGCATATACGTCTTTACTTCCGTTACCAAACCATAACGGAACCTTTCACACCTCTCCCGCTCATTTGGGACAAGCTCAGATGCATACTGACTGAGTCGGACAAACTGAACCTCGTACTCAGCTACCGACATGCTCCCTTGGGTAAGAGACATGAATTCCCTCTTCTTTTCATCTAGGTACCTCACACCCAGATACCTTCTCTTGAACGCGTTCTGAAAGAATGTCCAAGTTACATCGGCATCCGCCATCCCAGCGATAGAGGTCGTCCACCAAGTGTAAGCATCATCTTGCAACAATGATACTACACAACCCAGCTTCTGCACATCAGTGCAACTCATTTGCCCCAAGATTCTCTTGGTACTCTCCAGCCAAGACTCAGAACCTTCTGCAGACAAACCCCTGAACTCAGTCCCTCCCAGACTGCGCAAGCGTTCCAAAGGTAGTCTAACACCAGCATCTCCCTGATGTCCAGCTCCTTGAGCTCCAGCTACCGCTGCTCGAAAAGCACCAACAATAGCTTGTACCAGCATTGTCATGTCAGGAACAGCTTGCCCCTGATCAGCTTCAGGTCCAGCGACCCCAGCACCAGCTGCAACATCAGTTCCTTCACCCCCAGCACCACCACCACCAGATGGAGGAGGTAAATCCACAACGTTTTCAACGTTCTCTTCATTTTCATTCTGAGCCATAGCTCGCGTATTAACCCTCAACTCTCTACGAGGTGCCATACACTAACAATGCAATCACAATGCAATAAAACAAAGTCAGACTCAGCAAGGTAAGCAATCCAAGTACTCAAGCTCATTTCCAATTTAAAACAAATCATTACATTAGCTTTGATTTGGCAACGGGTCCCCCTATCATGCTTCACCACAGCACAATTCACATATGTAACATATTTACAATTCACACATCATGCTTTCACTCAACAAGCATACAAGCACTAAACACCTCATTCATCAGTTCCCAATTACACGAGAACTCTGCTCTGATACCACCAAATGTAACCCCCTTAACCCGGCCCAGACGGTTGAACTGAACTAAGAAGTTTACACGGGGAAAACCAAAGTCAACCCGAAAGTCAACCTTGATTAACGACCCCTTTTTTTTATTTTAAGTCTTGTCTAAATGCACATTAACCCTAGATATGTTCACAAGAACTGCATACTCAAAGATCATAACAAACAGAGAACATTCAGGGACTTGATTGCACAAATTAAGAAATTAGGGACCAATTTGTAAATTCTGAAAATTATATGGACTTAACCCAATTATACGTTACCAATATGAAATTAATCATCTTTCATGCTTCTCTGTCAAATTTCAGCTCAAACGGACATCTCAAACTCATTCAATTGCAATAACAAGGTTCAGGACTAAAACACAAACATTTCAAAACATATAACCGCCAATTTCAGTGCCCAACGGTCGGGTGTTCCGAAACAGGGAGAACCTGTTGCGAAACGCAGGATCGTTCTGAAACGAGTACCAAAACGGGGCTTGGCAGAAACATTTCCGTTTCGGAACGGTTCCTCCCATTTCGAACGCCTGGGCCATTTCAGGCCCCGTTCCGAAACGGTAGCACCCGTTCCGATACGGCCTGCCCAGATTGTAGAAAAATTGCTGGTTAAACACACAATTGACCTATCAAACATGCTCCAAAGGCAACCAAATTATACCAGCAAGCCATAACATGCATAAGGAACATAATTGCATCAACCATACTCAAACATGGCATCAATTATACAAATCCCCAATTCTATAGGCATGCAACCTATTTAGAAAACCATTAAAGCATCATAATAACAAACCAACTTCACAAAGGCCAAACACATGTTCCATCATCAACAAAAACATAAAACCAACTTAGGGAGTCCAAAACATCTCCCAAAACAACAACATAGGTTCCCCATTGCCAAATGCCCAAAAGCTAATAGTGTTAGAAAACATTCACCATACATGAGCTTAAACCTTCACTTGGATTCTTGGCTTCCTTGCTGCCCCTAATGCACTTCAATGCTCTGCATTATTGGTTCAAGAAAAGAGAGAGCGTAAGCAAATAGCTTAGTGAGGAATGCTCATTTAAAACAACTCAATAATGCATTTATAAAACACCTTTATAAACCTTAGTTCAAAACATCATTTATACATGCATATAAGCATTTAAAACAAGCATTTCATGTTTCAAATCATTAACATGTCATATTGGCCACAAGTGATACAATCAATACAAGATCCACACATGGACTTTTAACCACCATTGTGATCTTACAATTCACAAGGACCACACATGGACTTTTAAACACCATTGTGTCCTTAGCACAAGAATCATCCATGGACTTTTAACCACCATGATGTTCTTACAATTCACAAGGACCACACAAGGACTTTTAACCACCTTTGTGTCCTTAACAAGAATCACCCATGGTCTTTTAACCACCATGGTGTTCTTAAATACACAAGGCTCACACAAGGACTTTTAACCACCTTTGTGACCTTAACCAAGAACCAACCATGGACTTTTAACCACCATGTTGTTCTTAAAAATACACAAGATTCACACAAGGACTTTTAACCACCTTTGTGATCTTAACCAAGAACCAACCATGGACTTTTAACCACCATGTTGTTCTTAAAACAAGAACCACCTATGGACTTTTAACCACCATAGTGTTCTTAACCATTCTCAAAACATCACTTGCCAATATACATCATTTAACAACAATATTCCACTGTTTTAAAGCATTAAGAAAGCCATAATCATCATGCATCATTAAGCATCAAAACCACATTAAACAATGTTCAAAAACAAGGATCTCTTACCTTGAGCATCCTTCAACACATGGCTTATAAAATCAGCAAATAATCATGCTAAAATATGCTTTCAAAACAGAATTTAAAACATGCAAACATATCGCATTGCATTCAACCAACTCATGGTTCATCATCAAGAGAGTTTTTCCGAAAACTTACTCTTGAGCTTAGCTAAGTTGCTTAGACTTAAACTAAGCTCCCAAACCTTCAAAACATTGGTTTCAAAGCCTTAAACCAAAATCCACTCACCGATTCCGTTTCGCTACTTGCCGAAACACCAATCAAGCTTTCGGATCACCACCACAAGGATCCAAAGATGACTCCCCTGTTTTAAACACATCAAAGCAGAGGATTAATGCATCATCATGCATTAATATCTTCAATGAAAGCACCTAAACTCGCTGCTCTCATCCACACTCCATTTTCGGCTACCAAACACAACCGAAAACACATCCAAACAACTCCACAACACTACCCAGCCAAGATCCATCAATTCTAAACATTCTTAAACCTCAATTAACATCCAAAAAGGATCTAACCACGTCCTTATACCTCCAGCTATAACAGATCATCAAGATCACTCCAAAAACAACCAAAAACTCAAGCAAAACTTAGGAAAATCAACCTATCCGGGATTGCATTGATTAAACCTCAATTTATCATCAATTATACATTCATTTTTCATCAAAATGACATCTCAAAATAATGCCCAATTAGATCATACGAATTTCATCAAAATTAAAGCAAATCTTGCATTTTAAAGCCAAGATCAAGAACACAATTGTAAAACCTTTCATAAAAACACAAATCAAGGATTGAGAACTTGGGAATTTCAGTAAAGAACTGAGAATTTAGAGGAGAAGGACGTTCATACCTCTAAACTTGAGTTTCTCCCTTTTTTGGAACCAAGATTCTTGAAAACCCAAATAGCAAATGCTAAGGTTTTGTTGAAGAGATGATTAGAGATCAAAAGAGAATTGAAATCTCATATTTGGAAATCAAAATCAGAGGGAAATGTGCTGGAGAAATGTGTTTGGGTTGAGAGAAAAGTTGAGAGAAAAGAAAATGGAAATTTTGGGAAAAGTTTGTTAAAATGCCAAAAATATATTTCCCTCCCTTTTACCTTCATTTTAAAACCTTTAATTAATTGATAAATATTCAGAAAAATCTGGAGAAACTCTTTTGGGTAAATAGCTCCCTAAAGATTCAAAGTTTCAATCCTTTTTAAAACAGTCACACAGTTTTCGAAAAATACATTTTGGTCACTAACCCAAAATGTCACTCTTCCAAACCTCATTTTGTAAAATTGATTCCACCATTCTCTTATATATAATAAAAGAAGATTTAAAGACATTTTTCCATATTTTTAATGCAACCCGAACTAGGCTTTCCTAAGTTCGCCCTTTTACATTCGAACTGCAATCCGACCGACCCGGTCCGAACCCAAAACTTCTAAGCCAAAAATTGGGGTGTTACAACTCTCCCCCCTTATGAAATTTCGTCCTCGAAATTTACCTGAAGGAAAGAGGTAAGGAAACTGCTTCAACATGTCATCCTTCCGTTCCCACGTGGCTTCTTCAACACCACGATGTTTCCACAACACCTTTACCAACTCAATGGTCTTGCCACGAAGAACCTAGTATCCGAATCCAGAATCTTCACCGGTTCCTCATCATAGGTCAAATCTGGATTCAATTCCACTTCTTCCACAGGCATCACATGTGAAGGATCAGATCTATACTTCCGAAGCATAGAAACATGAAACACATCATGAATCCTTTCCAACTCTTGAGGTAACCTCAACTTGTACGCAATAGGACCCACACGCTCAACCACCTCGTATGGTCCAATGTACCTAGGGCTCAACTTACCCTTCTGGCCAAACCTCATCACCTTTTTCCAAGGCGAAACCTTCAAAAACACACGGTCAATCACCGCATACTCAATCTCCTTACGCTTCAAATCCGCGTAAGACTTTTGCCGATCAGATGCTGCCTTCAAACGCTCACAAATGAGCTTCACCTTCTCGGTGGTTCCTTTCAACAAAGCTGGCATCGAAACCAACTTTTGACCCGTTTCAGCCCAACAAAGAGGAGTCCTACACTTCCTCCCGTACAAAGCCTCATAAGGTGCAATTTGAATACTTGCCTGATAACTATTATTATAGGCAAACTCCACCAAAGGCAAAAGTTTCTCCCAAGAGCCCTGAAACTCAATCACGCAGCACCTCAACATATCCTCCAAAACCTGGATAACACGCTCGGACTGTCCATCCGACTGAGGATGATAAGATGTACTGAAATTCAACCGTGTCCCCAAAGCTTGATGCAAACACTGCCAAAAACGCGATGTAAACCTCGGAACCCTATCCGACACAATCGACTTAGGCACACCATGCAGCCGCACAATCTCAGCAATGTACAGCTCCGCAAGCTTATCCAAAGAGTAAGTAGTATGCACAGGTAAGAAATGCGCACATTTCGTTAGGCGATCCACAATCACCCACACTGAATTCTTCTTCGATGGCGACAAAGGTAAACCAGACACAAAATCCATGGTAATCCTTTCCCACTTCCATTCCGGAATTCTCAACGGTTGCAACAACCCTGAAGGAAACTGATGCTCAGCCTTAACTCGCTGACACACCATGCACTTGCTCACAAACTCAGCAACATCCTTCTTCAAACCCACCCAATAGTACTAATCACGAAGATCACGATACATCTTAGTACTACCAGGGTGCATAACAAAAGGACTACTATGACCTTCAGTCAGAATAGCACGCCTCAACTCGGCATCATTGGGCTCTACTATCCGACTCCCAAAACACAACACTCCATCATCATTAAAACAGAAATCCGAAGGCCTACCCTCCGCAATATCCTGAACATGCGATACCAAAGAATCATCCAACAACTGGTTTTCCTTGATCAACTGAACCAAAGATGGTTTCACTTGCAACTCAGCCACAAGACCACCATCACGCGAAATACTCAAACTGGCAAACATAGCCCTCAACTCAACAGCTACCTTCGTACTCAAGGCATCCGCCACAACATTAGCTTTTCCAGGGTGATACTCAATCATCAAATCATAATCTTTGAGCAACTCCACCCAACGTCGCTGCCTAAGATTCAACTCCTTCTGAGACATCAGATACTTCAAACTCTTGTGATCAGTGTACACAGTACACTTCTCACCATACAAACAATGCCCAATCAGATCATACGAATTTCATAAAAATTAAAGCAAATCTTGTATTTTAAAGCCAAGATCAAGAACACAATTGTAAAACCTTTCATAAAAACACAAATCAAGGATTGAGAACTTGGGAATTTCAGTAAAGAACTGAGAATTTAGAGGAGAAGGACGTTTATACCTCTAAACTTGAGTTTCTCCCTTTCATAAAAACACAATGCTAAGGTTTTGTTGAAGAGATGATTAGAGATCAAAAGAGAATTGAAATCTCATATTTGGAAATCAAAATCAGAGGGAAATGTGCTGGAGAAATGTGTTTGGGTTGAGAGAAAAGTTGAGAGAAAAGAAAATGGAAAATTTGGGAAAAGTTTGTTAAAATGCCAACAATATCTTTCACTCCCTTTTACCTTCATTTTAAAACCTTTAATTAATTGATAAATATTCAGAAAAATCTGGAGAAACTCTTTTGGGTAAATAGCTCCTTAAAGATTCAAAGTTTTAATCCTTTTTAAAACAGTCACACAGTTTTCGAAAATTATATTTTGGTCACTAACCCAAAATTTCACTCTTCCAAACCTCATTTTGTAAAATTGATTCCACCATTCTCTTATATATAATAAAAGAAGATTTTAAGACATTTTTCCATATTTTTAATGCAACCCGAACTAGGCTTTCCTAAGTTCACCCTTTTATATTCGAACCGCAATCCGACCGACCCGGTCTGAACCCAAAACTTCTAAGCCCAAAATTGGGGTGTTACAAAATCAGTGACAAAAGTACGAAGTTTCCTTGGGTTGGCGAGATATTATCGAAGGTTCGTCGAGAGTTTTTTTGAGATTGCTGCACCTTTGACCAAGTTGTTGCGAAAAAATATTCTCTTTGAGTGGACGGAAGTTAGGCAACAAGCTTTCGAGAAGTTGAAGGAAGATTTGACGAAAGCTCATGTCTTGATTCAACTGGAATCGGGTGAGGACTTTGTAGTCTATAGTGATGCATCATATGTTTGTTTGGGTTGCGTGTTGATGCAAGATGGAAAGGTTGTGGCTTATGCATCTAGACAATTGAAGGTGCATGAGCGCAACTACCCTACGTATGATCTAGAGCTCGCTGCGGTGGTGTTTGCTTTGAAGATTTTGAGATACTACCTTTATGGTGAAAGGTGTGTGGTTTACACCGATCATAAGAGTTTGAAGTATCTTATGTCGCAGAAGGAGTTGAATCTTAGTTAACGAAGATGGTTGGAGTTGCTTAAGGATTATTATCTGACCATTGAGTATCATCCTGGAAAGGCCAGTGTTGTGGCCGATACTTTGAGTAGGAAGGTAGCTGTTGAGCTGAGAGCTATGTTTGTTCGGTTGAGTATATCACGTGATGCTGGCTTGATTGCCGAGTTGCAAGTGAAACCTTCCTTGATTCAGTTTATCAAGGAGAAGCAGTTTCTTGATGAGTCGTTGGTGCCTCTTGTTCAGGACATAGCTAATGGTAAGTAACATATTTATTTTTTAATGATGATGAAGTCCTATATTTCAAGAGTCAAATAGTAGTGCCGGAAGATACTGAGTTGCGGCGCACTATTTTGATTGAGGCTCACAGCAGTCCTTTTGCTATGCACCCTGGTAGTACTAAGATGTATCGGAGCTTGAAGGATGAGTACTATTGGGTGGGGTTGAAAAAGGATGTTGCTGATTTTGTAAGCAAGTGTATGTTTTGCCAACGTGTGAAGGATGAGCACCAGTTTCCTTCCGATTTGTTACAGCCTTTGAGGATACCGAAGTGGAAATGGGAAAAGATTATGATGGATTTTGTGTCATTCTGCCTTTGACACCATCTAAGAAGAACTCCGTATGGGTGATTGTGGATCGTCTTACGAAGTGTGCGCATTTCTTGGCCATGCATTCTACGTATACGTTAGATAAGTTGGCTGAGTTGTATATTCCTAAGATTGTGCGTTTGCACGGTGTGCCCAAGTCTATAGTGTGGGATAGGGATCCGAGGTTCACAGCGAGGTTTTGGGAATGTTTACATCAAGCGTTGGGTAAGCGGTTGAATTACAACACTTCATATCATCCTCAAACAAATGGACAGTCAGAGTGGGTTATCCAGGTGCTGGAGGATATATTGCGATGCAGTGTGATTGATTTCCAAGGTTCTTGGGAAAAGCATCTGCTTTTGGTTGAGTTTGCCTATAATAACATTTTTCAAGAAAGTATACAAAGGGCTCCGTATGAGGCCTTGTATGGGAGAAAGTGTAGAACGCCTCTTTGTTGGGCTGAGGCGAGGCAGAAGTTACTATCCTTGCCCGATATGATCAAGAGAACATCTGAGAAAATAAAGCTCATATGTGAGCGGTTGAAGGCTGTATCGGATCGTCAGAAATCTTACGCGGATTTAAAGCGTAGGGAAATTGAATTTACGGTTGGAGATCACGTATTACTCAAGGTATCAACTTAGAATAAGGTGATGAGGTTTAGACGTAAGGGAAAGCTTAGTCTGAGGTTTATTGGACCTTATGAGGTTGTGGAGCGAGTTGGTCTTATGGCTTATCAGTTAAGGTTGCCTCCCGAGTTGGAAAAGATCCATGATGTATTTTATGTATCGATGTTGCGGAGGTATAGATCGGATCCTTCACATGTTATGCTAGTTGAGGAAATCGAGTTGAATCCATATTTATCCTATGATGAGGAACCGATGAGAATTCTTGATTCGTGTAGCAAAGTTCTTCGTGGGAAGATGATTGAGTTTGTGAAGGTGTTGTGGCGACACTGAGGAGTTAAGGAGGTCACGTGGGAAAGCATGGTGGACATGTTGAGACAATTTCTGCATCTTTTTCCTTCAGGCAAAATTTCGAGGACGAAATTTCCTAAGTGGGAGAGAGTTGTAATACCCCAGTTTTGGGCCTAGGTGTTTTGCGAGTTGGGTTGGGCTTGTAGAACCGGTATCGATTGTTCAAACCGTAGAAAGGTGGTTTAGGGAAATTAATGTTCGGGATGGGATAAAAATGTAGATGGTTTTAGGTTGTTTTTTGATGTTGATTGATGCCTAAAATGTATTGGATGTGTTGGGTAATGAATGGGCTGAGGTTAGAAGTCAATTGATTGAGTTTTTGGTTGATTCGGATGGGTGATTTGCTGCTTTAGAGAAGGGCTGCGGGTTTTCTTTTGAGTGTTGGTGTTTTGGATGCATTTTAAAGCATTGAGCATATGTTTTAATGTGTTGAAAATAGGGGATAATAATCCGGAATCAAACAAAGTGATTTTGGCACCTTCGGACGATCTATAGTTTCATCGGCGAGTGTGGTTTCGTAAGTCGGTGAGTGGAAATGAGATTCCCAGCTTTGAAACTACATAAACCAGGATTTGGGAACTTAGTAAGAGTTTGAAACCCTTTACTAAGTTTGGAAGTAAGTAAAGTGAATTTCTCTCTCGGATTGTGCTATTCTGAGATTTTGAATGCTCTTGTTTTAATTGAGTTAACCAACTATTTTAAATCATGTTTTAAGTTTATAAAGTGTGGTTGATGATGCCATATGGTTTAAGGATGCACTAGGTAAGTGATCCTTGTATGCTTTTGTTGATGCATGAGTTTTGAAGCATGGTTTAATGCTTGTGATATGGCTTATTATGAATGCTTTGGAAAAACAGTGAGGTATGCATAAAATATTGATTATATTAGCAAGTGATGTTGTGTAAAGTGTTTTGTAAATGAAATCGGATATAGTTAGCCGGCTATAGGATTGAGTGCACTATAAACAAGTCGCATTGGATGTTGAGAGGTTGTGATTGTACCGAAAACTCCATCCAAGTACCCTAACGATTGAGGATTGTTTAAGGTTGCAAGGGTTGAAGGTAGCACCGGGTGCGCACCTTGTGTGTGTCTCGTCTCTCGTTAGTGTCTTTGTTATTGTTTATGCTGCTATGATGATGCCTTTACTTCGTATAGCTGGTTGTTGATGTATACTTTAGTTGCCAACATGTTTGGGTATATGTCCGGATGGTTTCGGATGTTTTAAATTAAGTTAAATCAGCATTTTCTGTAACCCTCTTAGCCCGACCTAGACGCTTGATCCGAACTACGAACATTACACGGGAAAAACCAAAGTCAACTTGAAAGTCAACCTTGATTTACGACCTTTTTTATCTTTTCTAAATGCTTTATTATACATATGTAATCACTCAAGATCATGGGAAGGTAAGGCACAACAATCAGAAAACAATTATGGGTTTAATTTCACAACTTAGACATTTACGGACAAAAACGTAAATTTTGCAAAATAGGAGGACCTTGCAAATTTTAAGTTTACCAATATGTAATTAGTCATGTTTCATGCGTCTCTGTCAAATAGAAACTTAATTAGACAATCCAAACTCAACCAATTGTATCCGCAATCATCAAGGACTAAAATGTAAGAAGCAAAAACTTGAAACAATTCAAAATGCAGTCCAACGGTCGGGTGTTTCGAAACACTGACCCTTGAACTGAAACCGCCGTATCAAAACGGAGTTGACCGTTTCTATACTCGAGTGTGTTCCGAGAATTATATTGGAACATGGCTCTCCAGTAGCTAAAGTGTTCTGAAACACTATGGTCATTTCAGGCCCCTGTTCCGAAACAGATAAGGGTGTTTCGATACACCCTACCTTGCAATTATATAATTTTCTGGTTTTTCACATATTTACACATTCAAACACATCCCAAATCATACCATATCACACTAACAACAGGAGTAAACATCAGAGATCACTATTATGAGGTTTAAGCTAAAGCATGGCATTAAGCAGATGATCATTGAGTCTATAGGCATTCTCCCTAGTCATATAAACCATATAAAAGCCTCAAACCTCAAACCAAACCAAATATGACAATTACAATCCTCAAAAACAATATTAAACTTGCAACAACCATAGGGAGTTCAAAACACATCTCCCAAAACCAACCATAGGTCCCCATTGCCAAATATCACTACTAAAGCATATGAAAACATCACCATACATGAGCTTCTCACTTCCTTGGATGTCCTTAGCCTCCTTGCTGCCCAAAAACATCTCAATTATCTGCATTGTTGGTAAAAGAGAGCGTAAGCACATTTTCTTAGTGAGGCAAGCTCTAAGAAAACCAACACAACAATGCATCTTTAAAACTCTATCACAAAAACCATTTTCCACAACATGCTCTTTCTATCTCATGCTTGGAAATCACTTCAAAGCAAATCTCCATTTGAAAACACATGTACCTTTATTCTAGCACATGCATTAGACCAATGCAAATCTCATGGCAAAGCCATACTCATGCTTAACAAAACAAGCATTTCATAAACAATAATCTCATATGCATTTTCTAAAGCATAAAACATCTCAACATTTGGTACATGTGAATCAAATACAATTTCATATTACATCTTACTCGGATACGTGGATTAGCTTGACTCAAAGTCAAGTCCTACCCCGGTGGAATCTCACATCACCGGATTCTCATGGCAGTATCTCTCTTCGCCACAAAGCTTGGGTATTTCACCAAGTCCTACCCCGATGGTATCTCTCATCATCATATTTTCACTTTGGATCGGGATGGCACTACCCCTATTGCCCGACTCCAAAGAGCACGTACAAATTTTTAGTTTACAGTGCACTCTCATCCTATTGGTTGACCAATTATATCCTGTAATTATCTCATCATTTATGCCAATATATTATATTAAAATCATCATCTCACCTACTGTTTTGATGCAACATTTCTCAAATCTTTCTCATCTCATTTCAAAACCATATCTCATGCTTTTCATTAAATCAAAATCTCAAAACTCTTCAATACCACATGCTATCTCATGAAATCAAATCATGCATAAAACAATAGGATTTTGTCTATCTCAAAACAAGAGCATATTAAAAACATTTAGGGGCATCAACCACGTCTTGAGAGAAAATATAGCCATACTTACTTTCGGACTTAGGATGGCGTTTCAAACCAATCCTAAATCCCCAAACCTTGTTTCTTTGTCCCTCAAGGACTTCCAAAACCATTCGCACTCACCGATTACGTTTCGCTTGCTTGCCGAAACGATATCTAAGCTTCCCGGACTTCCGGATCAACTCCAAAATCGTCCGAAGATGTCTCTCCTGTATATTACATATAAGAGCAGAGGATTAATGCATCATCATGCATTGAAATAACCAACCACTCAAACAAACTCGCTGCACTACTCAAAAACACCATTTCAGCTATCCAAAATAAACGAAATCATCTCCAGACTTTTCCAAAACCAAACCCAGCCAAGATCTATCAATTCTAATCATTTCTCACCATAAACACGTCCTTATATCCCCAGCAACAACAAAACACCAAGTACACTCTAAAAACCACAATTCTAACATGTAAAACTTATGAATCCAAACCTATTCGGGATTTGTTTGATAAAACCTCATTTATAACATCAATTATCATCCAAAATACATTAGAAATCAACCTCAAAATAGAGAGTCTAACCAAGAGTTACGAAAATCATCAAGATCTCACCAAGAATCTTGAGTTTTACCACAATTTCAGGTTTCTAACATTAAAGAAACTCAAACATCATTAACAAAGGATTGATAACTTGGGAATTTTAGTAAAGAATTGATCATTAGAGAGAAAGACGAAGCTTACCTCTAATGGCTGATTTCTCCTCAATTTGGGCAAGATTTCTTGAAAATCCAAAGTAAAAACAAAAGGATTTGATGAGATAAAGATTAGCAATCCTTAAGAGAATGAAATCTCAACAAAATAGATGAAAATCAAAGGTTATTTGGTGAAGGAAATTTTTTTGGCTGAGTGGAAGTTGAGAGAAAATGAAATGAGAGAAAACTAACATAAGGTAGTTATGCAAAATTCAACTTAGAGTTTCTTTTTAATTCTCCTTTATTCCTCAATTAAAACATTATTAAAAACTCCCAAATTAAAGAGAAATCTGATGAAAATAATTTGGCAAATTTAGCTCCTTAAAGATTCAAAGTTTCAATCCTTTACAAAACAGCCACTAGTCAACTTTTGCAAAAACTGCAATTTGGTCACTACACCGAAATGTAGTATTTCCACATCACATTTTGTAACGCCCCGGTTTTGGGCTTAGAAGTTTTGGGATTCGGACCGGTTCGGTCGGAGTGCGGTTCGAATATATAAAGGTGAATTTAGGAAAGCCTAGTTCGGGTTGCATTAAAAATATAGAAAAATGTCTTAAAATCCTCTTTTATTATATATAAGGGAATGGTGAAATCAATTTTAAGAAATAAGGTTTGGAAGTGTGACATTTTGGTTAGTGACCAAAATGTAATTTTTGAAAACTGTGAGACTGTTTTAAAAAGGATTGAAACTTTGAATCTTTAAGGAGCTATTTACCCAATGGGAGTTTCTCCAGATTTTTCTAAAGTATTAAATGATTAATTAATGGTTTTTAAATAAAAGAAAAGTTGAGGGAAAATATTTTGGCCATAACTAACTTTTCTCTCAAATCTTCCATTTTCATTTTCTCTCATTTTTCTCTCAAACCAAACACATTCCTCCAGAGCTTTTCCCTCTGATTTTGTCACCTAAATAACTCATTTCAATCCTCTTTTGATCTTCAATTATCTCTTCAACAAAACCTTTGCATTTGCTAAGTGGATTTTCAAGAATTTGGTTCCAAAAAGTGAGAAAACTCAAGTTTGAAGGTAAGAACGTCCTTCTCCTCTAAACTCTCAGTTCTTTACTGAAATTCCTAAGTTCTCAATCCTTAATTTGTGTTTTATAAAAGGTTTAAAGGTTGTGTTCTTGATCTTGGCTTTTAAATGCATGATTTGGTTGATTTTTGGTAAAATTCGTATGATCTGTTTAAGCAGTGATTTGAGGTGTCTTTTTGATGTTAAATGAATGTTAAATTGATGAGTAATTGAGGTTTAATCAATGCAATCCCGGATAGGTTGAATTTCCTAAGTTTAGCTTGAGTTCTTGGTTGTTTTTGGGGTGATCTTGATGATCTATTATAGCTGGAGGTATAAGGGTGATGTTAGATCCTTTTTGGATGTTAATTGATGTTTAAAGATGATTAGATTTGATGGATCTTCGCTGGGTTGTGTTGTTGAGTTGTTTGGATGCATTTTCGGTTGTGTTTGGTGGCCGGAAATGGAGTGTGGATGAGAGTAGCGAGTTTAGGTGCTTTCATTGAAGTTATTAATGCATGATGATGCATTAATCCTCTGCTTTGATTTGTTTAAAACAGGGGAGTCATCTTTGGATCCTAGTGGTGGTGATCCGGAAGCTTGATTGGTGTTTCGGCAAGTGGCGAAACGGAATCGGTGAGTGGATTTTTGGTTTTCAGCTTTGAAACCAAGGTTTTGAAGGTTTGGGAGCTTAGTTTAAGTCTAAGCAACTTAGCTAAGCTCAAGAGTAAGTTTTGGGAAAAACTCTCTTGGTGATGAACCATGGATTGGTTGTATGCAATGTGGTTTGTTTGCATGTTTTAAATCCTGTTTTGAAGGCATATTTAGCATGTTTATTTGCTGAGATTATAAGCCATGTGTTGAAGGATGCTCAAGGTAAGAGATCCTTGTTTTTGAACATTGTTAAATGTGGTTTGATGCTTTAAAATGCATGATATTTATGGCTTTGTTAAATGCTTTAAAACAGTGGAATATTGTTGTTGATGATGCATATTGGCAAGTGATGGTTAAGGTCACAAAGGTGGTTAAAAGTCCTTGTGTGAGCCTTGTTTATTTAAGAACAACATGGTGGTTAAAAGTCCATGGTTGGTTCTTGGTTAAGATCACAAAGGTGGTTAAAAGTCCTTGTGTGAATCTTGTGTATTTTAAAAACAACATGGTGTTTAAAAGTCCATGGTTGGTTCTTGGTTAAGGTTACAAAGGTGGTTAAAATTCCTTGTGTAAGCCTTGTTTACTTAAGAACTCCAAGGTGTTTAAAAGTCCTTGGGAGATTCTTGTTAAGGACACAAAGGTGTTTAAAAGTCCTTGTGTGGTCCTTGTCATGGTGTTTAAAAGTCCATGGGTTAAGGACACAATGGTGTTTAAAAGTCCATGTGTGGTCCTTGGAAATTATAAGATCACAATGGTGTTTAAAAGTCCATGTGTGGATCTTATGTGGAATGTATCACTAGTTGCCAATATGACTTGATATGAACTTGAAGCATGAATTGCTTGTTTTAAATGCTTTAGTGCATGTGCAAATGATGATTGATTAAAGGTTTATAAAAGTGTTTTATAAATGCATTATTGTGTGGTTTTAAATGAGCATTCCTCACTAAGCTTTTGCTTACGCTCTCTCTTTCCTTAAACCAATAATGCAGAGCATTAAAGTGCATTGAGGGCAGCAAGGAGGGCAAGAATCCAAGTGGTGAACTAAGCTCAAGTATGGTGAAGGTTTCTTAAACACTATTAGCTTTTGGGTATTTGGCAATGGGGGACCTATGTTGTTGTTTTGGGAGATGTTTTGGACTCCCTAAGTTGGATTTATGATGTTGATAATGTTGGAACTTGTAATTAGCCTTTGAGATGTGGTTTTGGTAAATTGATGCTTGAATGATTTTCTAAGTAGGAAGCATGCCTATAGAATTGGGGATTTTCATAATTGATGCCATGTTGATGTTTGGTTGATGCAATTATGTTCCTTGTATGTTGAATGACTTGTTGGTAAAATTTGGTGGCTTTTGGAGCATGTTAGATAGGTCAATTTTGTGATAAACCAGCAATTTTTCTGCAATCTGGGCAGCCTGTTTCGGTACAGGTGCTACCGTATCGGAACGGGGGCCTGAAATGGCCTGGGCGTTCCGAAACGGAAGGAACTGTTCCGGAACGGTTTGGCCTCTGCCAGGCCCTGTTTCGGTACCAGTTTAGGAACAGTCCCACGTTTCGGAACGGGTCTTCCCTGTTCCGAAACACTCGACCGTTGGGCACTGAAATTGTTGGTTATAGGTTTTGAAATGTTTGCATTTTAGTCCTGAACTTTGTTATTGCAATTAAATGAGTTTGAGATGTCCGTTTGAGCTGAAATTTGACAGAGAAGCATGAAATATGATTAATTGCATATTGGTAACTTTAAATTGGGTTAAGTCCTTATAATTTTCAGAATTACAGTTTGGTCCCTAAAGTTGTATTTTGTGCAATTGGGTCCCTAAATGTTCTCTGATGGTTATGATCTTTGAGTATGATGATTGTATGATCATATCTAGGGATAATGTGCATTTAGATAAGATTAAAAAGAAAAAAAGGTCGTTAATCAAGGTTGACTTTCAGGTTGACTTTGGTTTTCCCCGTGTAAACTTCTTAATTCGGTTCATCCATCTGGGCCGGGTTAAGGGGTTTACATTTGGTGGTATCAGAGTTGAGTTCTCGAGTAATTGGGAATGGTTATGTGCATGATTAAAGTATGTATGCTTTGTATGCTTGTTGAGTGAAAGCATGTTGGGTGAATTGTAAATATGTTGCAATTGAGGTGTATGCTGTGGTGAAACATGTTGTGGGTACCCATTGCCAAATCAAAGCTAATGTAATGATATTGTTTTTAAGTGAAAATGAGCTTGAGTACTTGGATTGCTTACCTTGCTGAGCCTGACTTTGTTTATTTGTATTGTGTTTGCATTGTTAAAGTATGCCACCTCGTAGAGAGTTAAGGAGTAATGTGCGAGCTACGGCTCAAAATGAGAATGAGAATGAAGAGAATGTTGAGAGTGCGGTGGATTTACCTCCTCCACCTGGTGGTGGTGATGCTGGGGGTGAAGGAGCTAGAGCTGCAGCTGGTGCTGGGGTCGCTGGACTTGAGGCTGGTCAGGGGCAAGCTGTTCCTGACATGACGGTGTTGATTCAAGCTATTGCTGGAGCTTTTCAAGCAGCGGTAGCTGGAGCTCAGGGTGCTGTGTATCAGGGAGATGCTGGAGTTAGACTACCCTTGGAACGTTTGCGCAGTCTGGGTGTAACGCCCCGGTTTTGGGCTTAGGAGTTTTGGGCGTTGACCGGTTTGGTCAAAGTGCTGTTCGAATCTAAAAAGGTGAAATTAGGAAAGCCTAGTTCGGGTTGCATTAAAAATATGGAAAAATGTTCTAAAATCATCTTTTAATATAATTAAGTGAACTGTGAAATCAATTTTGGAAAATGAGTTTTGGAAGAGTGACATTTTGGCTAGTGACCAAAATGTAATTTTTGAAAGTTTGGTGACTGTTTTATAAAGGGTTGAAACTTTTAATCTTTAAGGAGCTATTATTCCAAAAGTAGTTTCTCCAGATTTTTCTAAGATATTTTAAGGATTTATTCTGATTTTAAAACATATCAAAAGTGGAGGGAAAGCCATTTTGGCTATTTTGATAACTAACTTCCTATTTTCCTTTCTCTCATTTTCTCTCAACCCAAACACTTTCTTTCCAGAGAATTGTTTCTGATTTTCTCACCTAAATCCCTCCTTTCAACTCTCTTTTGATTCCTAATCAACATATCTACAAAACCTCATCATTTGCTACTTGATTCATCAAGGTTTTTGATTCCAAAAAGTGGAGAAACTCAAGTTTGGAGGTAAGAACGTCCTTCTCCTCTAAACTATCAGTTCTTTACTGAAATTCCTAAGTTTTCATTCCTTAATTGATGTTTTATTAAAGGCTTTTGAGTTGTGAATTGGATCTTGGCTTGTAATGCAAGATTTGGTGATTTTTGATGATTTTCGTTTGATCTGTTAAATCTGTGATTTGAGATGTGTTTTTGATGTTATTTGGACTCTAAATTGATAAGGAATTGAGTTTTGATTAATGCAATCCCGAATAGGTTGAGTTTCCTAAGTTTAGCTTGTGATTCTTGATTGTTTTTGAGGTGATCTTATGGATCTGATGTTGCTGGAGGCATAAGGATGTTAATAGGTTCTTTTTAGGTGTTAAATGATGTTAATAGATGTTTGGTTTTGATGGTTTATGGCTGGGCTTTGTTGAGAAGTGGTTTGGATGCATTTTCGATTGTGTTTGGTGGCCGAAAATGGAGTGTGGATGAGAGCAGCGAGTTTAGGTGCTTTCATTGAAGCAATTAATGCATGATGATGCATTAATCCTCTGCTTTGATGTGTTAAAACAGGGGAGGCATCTTTGGATTCAAGAGTTGTTGATCCGGAAGTTTGATTTGGTGCTTCGGCTAGAGGCGAAGTGGAATCGGTGAGTGAAATTGGGTTTTCGGCTTTGAAACCAATGTCTTGGGAGCTTAGTTTAAGTCTAAACAATTTTACTAAGCTCAAGTGTAAGTTTTCGGAAATACTCTCTAGTGGTGGCCATGATTTGATTGTTGTGCAATGTGGTTTATTGCATGTTTTAAACTCTGTTTTGAAAGCATGATTTAGCATGGTTAATGCTGTTTTTGTAAGCCATATGTTGAAGGAAGCTCAAGGTAAGAGTTCCTTGTTTTTGAACATTGATTAAATGTGGTTTGATGCTTTTAAATGCATGATGAATATGGCTTGGTTTAATGCTTTAAAACAGTGGATAAATTGTTGATAATGATGTATATTGGCAAGTGATGTTTTGAAAAGGTTAAGGTCACTAAGGTGGTTAAAAGTCCTTGAGTGAGCCTTGTTTACTTAAGAACATCAAGGTGGTTAAAAGTCCTTGGATGATTCTTGCTACGGACACAAAGGTGGTTAAAAGTCCTTATGTGATCCTTTCCATGGGGTTTAAAAGTCCATGGGGCCATGGTGTTTAAAAGTCTATGGGGCCAAGGTGTTTAAAAGTCCTTGGGGCCAAGGTGTTTAAAAGTCCTTGGGGTGAAACTTGATACGGACACAAAGGTGGTTAAAAGTCCTTGTGTGGTCCATTCCATGGTGGTTAAAAGTCCATGGGGCCAAGGTGTTTAAAAGTCCTTGGGGCCAAGGTGTTTAAAAGTCCTTGGGGTGAAAGTTGATGAACTTGTTTTTAAAGAAATGGAATTTATCACTTGTGGCCAATATGACATGTTATGATATGAAGCATGAGATGCTTGTTTAAAGTATGCTTTTGAGCATGTGTAAATGTTGATTTGAAGCATGATTTATAAAGTGTTTTATATATGCATTATTGAATGGTTTTATTGAGCATTCCTCACTAAGCTTTTGCTTACGCTCTCTTTCGTTTTCTTAAATCAATAATGTAGAACATTAGAGTACCTTGAGGGCAGCAAGGAGGGCAAGCATTCAAGTGAAAGTAAAGCTCAAAGTATGGAGGTTTATTAAGTACATTTTAGCTTTTGGTAATTTGGCAATGGGGGACCTATGTGTATGTTTTGGGAGAGGTTTTAAACTCCCTAAGTATGTTAAATGTTGTTGAGAATGTTGGTTTTTGAGTTTGGCCTTTGCATGCTTGAAATGGAAGTTTATGCTTGAATGGTTTGCTTGTGTAGGAAGCATGCCTATAGATTTGGGGCTTTTCGTTTATGATGTTATTTTGCTGGTTTGTTGATGCATGTATGTCTCATATATGTTGAATTGCATGTTGGTAAAGTTTGGTGGTGATTGGAGCATGATTGGATGGTTAATTGCATGTTTAAGTATGCATTTTGGGGCAATATGTGCAGGGTGTTTCGGAACAGTACCTACCGTTTCGGAACGGGTGCCTTAAACAAACCCAGGCGTCCGAAACGGGAGAGACCGTTCCGAAACGGTTTGGCTACTGCCAGCCCGTGTTCCGGTACGCGTTGCGGAACGGCCCGTGTTTCGAAACGGGTTCTGCCTGTTCCGGAACGGGTGACCGTTGGGGGCTGACATTGGCAGTTAAATGTTTTGAATTGTTTGCATTTTAGTCCTAAACCTTGTTTGTGCAATTGTATGAGTTCGAGAAGTCCTTTTGAGCTGAAATTTCACAGAGAAGCATGAAATCTGACTAATTTCAAGTTGGTAACTTTAATTTGGGTTAAGTCCTCCTATTTATCAGAAATTACAATTTGGTCCCTAAAGTTGTAATTTGTTCAATTGGGTCCCTGTTTGATCTCTGATGCTTGTGATCTTTGAGTATGTTGTTGAGTGATCACAATTAGGGTTAATGTGCATCTAGACAAGATTAAAAAGAAAAAAAAGGGTCGTTAATCAAGGTTGACTTTCGGGTTGACTTTGGTTTTCCCCGTGTGACTTTCTTAATTCGGGTCAACCGTCTAGGCCGGGTTAAGGGGGTTACACTGGGAGGTATTGAGTTCAGGGGTTTGTCAGCTGAAGGTTCTGAGTCTTGGTTGGAAGGTACCAAGAGAATCTTGGGTCAGATGAGTTGCACTAATGTGCAAAAGCTGGGCTGTGTAGAATCCTTGCTACAGGATGATGCTTATACGTGGTGGACAACCACTATCGCTGGGATGGCGGAAGCTGGCGTAACTTGGACGTTCTTTTAGAACGCGTTCAAGAGAAGGTATCTAGGTGTGAGGTACCTAGATGAAAAGAAGAGGGAGTTTATGTCTCTTACCCAGGGGAGCATGTCCGTGGCTGAGTATGAGGTCCAGTTTGTTCGACTCAGTCAGTACGCACCTGAGCTTGTTCCGGATGAGCGAGAGAGGTGTGAAAGGTTCCGTTATGGTTTTAGTGACGGATGTAAAGATGTATGTGCTGGTTGCCGAGTATGATGATTTTGATGTGCTGGTGGGCTGAGCCAAGGATATTGAGATGAACTTGGGTTTATCTGCTAAGAGTGCTGGATCAAGTGCTGGTAAGCGAGCAGCTGAATATAGTTCCGGTGGTGGACGGCACAAGAGGGGACGTGATCAGAGGTATCAGTCCTCAGCTAAGCGAGGTGGTGGTGCGCCTGCTCGGGGAGGCAACGCTAGAGTTGATCCGAGTGCATGTTGGACATGTGGTTCGCGTGGCCATATGAAACGTGATTGTCCTCGAGCTGTGAGGGAGGTGCAAGCTCCTGTTGTGGCAGCTGGTAATGCGTGCTGGAACTGTGGATCTACGGATCACATGAGGAGAGAGTGTCCTATGTTGGCTGGTGTCCAAGTGCGTGCTCCTGTAGTTGCTGCACCACAGAGAGGTCGTGGGCGCGGCCGTGGTAACTTCCAGCGGAGAGAGGAAGGTGGTCGGGGTGTGGCTCATGTTGTGGCTATTCAGCCTGAGGTTGGCGGCCAAGCCAGGGTGTATGCTCAGCGGGAGGGAAGAAATGACGCGGATGTGATCGCAGGTACTTTTACTTTGCAATCCTTGTCATTACTTTCCTTGATTGATTATGGATCTACGCACTCATACATATTGCGTGAGCATGCTGAATTGCTTGGTTTGCCTGTTGAGTCTTTGGATGTTGGTGTGCGCGTCACTAGTTCTTTTGGTGAGACTGTTGTGACTCGAAAGCTTTATAGAAGATGTCCCTTGGTTGTGCAAGATCATGTTTTTCATGTTTACCTTATGGAGTTGCCTTTCTATGGTTTTGATGTAATCCTTGGTATGGATTGGCTTGCTGAGCATCGAGCTGTTGTGGATTGTGAGAATAAGCGAGTTTCGTTGAAGCTTGCGGATGATTATGAGGTAGTTGTGGTTGGTGAGAATGTGAAGTTTCTTGCCAATGTGGTGTCTACATTGGAGGCGAGCCGGATGCTGAGGCAAGGTTGTGAAGCTTACCTAGCTTTTGTGATGAATCCTAGTTCTAAGGAGTTGCGTGTGCAAGATATCAGGACTGTGCGAGAGTTTCCTGGTGTGTTTCCTGAGGAGTTGCCTAGGTTACCTCCTAATCGCGAGGTGGAGTTTGGGATTGAGCTGTATGAGAATACAACTCCTGTGTCCATTACCCCTTATAGAATGCCACCCAAAGAGTTGAAGGAGACGCAGTTGCAAGAGTTGCTTGATCGTGGGTTCATTCGGCCGAGTGTGTCACCTTGGGGTGCACCGGTCTTGTTTGTGAAGAAGAAAGATGGCACTATGAGAATGTGCATTGATTATCGTCAGCTGAACAAGTTGACTATCAAGAATCGGTATCCTTTGCCGAGAATTGATGATCTCTTTGATCAATTTCGGGGAGCAGCTGTGTTCTCTAAGATTGACTTGAGGTCAGGGTATTACCAGTTGAAGGTAAATGATGTGGATGTGCCTAAGACAGCTTTCAGGACAAGGTATGGGCATTATGAGTTCCTTGTGATGCCGTTTGGGTTGACAAATGCTCATGCGGCTTTCATGGACATGATGAATCGTGTGTTTCATGAATATCTGGACAAGTTTGTTGTGGTGTTCATTGATGATATCCTCGTGTACTCGCGTACTGATGAGGAGCATGAACAGCATTTGAGGATTGTGTTGCAAGCTTTGTTGGAGAATCAACTTTATGCCAAGCTGAGCAAGTGTGAGTTTTGGTTAAGTGAAGTGGTGTTTCTTGGGCATGTAGTTTCTGCTGAAGGGATTCATGTTGATCCTCAGAAGATTGAGGCGGTGATGAATTGGAAGGTTCCTAAGTCTGTTCATGAGGTTCGTAGTTTCCTTGGTTTGGCGGGATACTACCGGAGGTTTGTGGATGGGTTTTCTAAGATTGCTGCACCTTTGACAAAGTTGTTGCAAAAGGATGTTAAGTATGAATGGACGGAACCGAGATAGCAGGCTTTTGAGAAGCTTAAGGCAGCATTGACGCAAGCTCCTATCTTGGTTCAACTTGAATCAGGGAAAGAGTTTGTGGTGTATAGTGATGCGTCCTATGTTGGTTTGGGATGTGTGTTGATGCAGGAGGGTAAGGTGGTGGCTTATGCGTCGCGGCAGTTGAAGGTGCATGAGCGCAATTACCCTACGCATGACATTGAGTTGGCTGCGGTGGTTTTTGCTTTGGAGATCTGGAGACATTACCTGTATGGTGAGAAGTGTACTGTGTACACGGATCACAAGAGTTTTAAGTATCTGATGTCTCAGAAGGAGTTGAATCTTAGGCAGCGACGTTGGGTGGAGTTGCTCAAGGATTATGATTTGACGATTGAGTATCACCCTGGAAAACCTAATGTTGTAGCGGATGCCTTGAGTAGGAAGGTAGCTGTTGAGCTGAGGGCTATGTTTGCCAGTTTGAGTATTTCGCATGATGGTGGTCTTGTGGCTGAGTTACAAGTGAAACCATCTTTGGTTCAGTTGTTCAAGGAAAAGCAGTTGCTGGATGATTCCTTGGTACCGCATGTTCAGGATATCGCGGAGGGTAGGCCTTCGGATTTCTGCTTTAATGATGATGGAGTGCTGTGTTTTGGGAGTCGGATAGTAGTGCCCAATGATGCTGAGTTGAGGCGTGCTATTCTGACTGAAGGTCATAGTAGTCCTTTTGCTATGCACCCTGGTAGTACTAAGATGTATCGTGATCTACGTGATGAGTACTATTGGGTGGGTTTGAAGAAGGATGTTGCTGAGTTTGTCAGCAAGTGCATGGTGTGTCAGCGATTTAAGGCTGAGCATCAGGTTCCTTCAGGTTTGTTGCAACCGTTGAGAATCCCTGAATGGAAGTGGGAAAGGATTACCATGGATTTTGTATCTGGTTTACCCTTGTCGCCATCGAAGAAGAATTCGGTGTGGGTGATTGTGGATCACCTGACGAAGTGTGCGCATTTCTTGCCTGTGCATACTACATATTCTTTGGATAAGCTTGTGGAGCTGTACATTGCTGAGATTGTGCGGCTGCATGGTGTACCTAAGTCGATTGTGTCGGATAGGGATCCGAGGTTTACATCGCGTTTCTGGCAGTGTTTGCATCAAGCTTTGGGTACACGGTTGAATTTCAGTTCATCTTATCATCCTTAGTCGGATGGTCAGTCAAAGCGTGTTATCCAGATTTTGGAGGATATGTTGAGGTGCTGCGTGATTGAGTTTCAGGGCTCTTGGGAGAAACTTTTGCCTTTGGTTGAGTTTCAGGACTCCTCTTTGTTGGGCTGAAACGGGTCAGAAGTTGGTTTCGATGCCGGTTTTGTTGAAAGGAACCACCGAGAAGGTGAAGCTCATTTGTGAGCGTTTGAAGGCAGCTTCTGATCGACAAAAGTCTTACGCGGATTTGAAGCGTAAGGAGATTGAGTATGCGGTGGGTGACCGTGTGTTTTTGAAGGTTTCGCTTTGGAAAAAGGTGATGAGGTTTGGCCGTAAGGGTAAGTTGAGCCCTAAGTACATTGGACCATACGAGGTGATTGAGCGTGTGGGTCCTGTTGCGTACAAGTTGAGGTTACCTCAAGAGTTGGAGAAGATTCATGATGTGTTTCATGTTTCTATGCTTCGGAAGTATAGATCGGATCCTTCGCATGTGATGCCTGTGGAAGAAGTGGAATTGAATCTGGATTTGACCTATGATGAGGAACCGGTGAGGATTCTGGATTCGGATAGCAAGGTTCTTCGTGGCAAGACCATTGAGTTGGTAAAGGTGTTGTGGAAGCATCGTGGTGTTGAGGAAGCCACGTGGGAACGGAAGGATGACATGCTGAAGCAGTTTCCTTATCTCTTTCCTTCAGGTAAATTTCGAGGACGAAATTTCTTAACGGGGGGAGAGTTGTAACGCCCCGGTTTTGGGCTTAGAAGTTTTGGGAATCGGACCGGTTCGGTCGGAGTGCGGTTTGAATATATAAAGGTGAATTTAGGAAAGCCTAGTTCGGGTTGCATTAAAAATATGGAAAAAATTCTTAAAATCCTCTTTTATTATATATAAGGGAATGGTGAAATCAATTTTACAAAATAAGGTTTGGAAGTGTGACATTTTGGTTAGTGACCAAAATGTAATTTTTGAAAACTGTGAGACTGTTTTAAAAAGGATTGAAACTTTGAATCTTTAAGGAGCTATTTACCCAATGGGAGTTTCTCCAGATTTTTCTAAAGTATTAAATGATTAATTAATGGTTTTTAAATAAAAGAAAAGTGGAGGGAAGATATTTTGGCCATAACTAACTTTTCTCTCAAATATTCCATTTTCATTTTCTCTCATTTTCTCTCAAACCAAACACATTTCTCCAGAGCTTTTCCCTCTGATTTTGTCACCTAAATAACTCATTTCAATCCTCTTTTGATCTTCAATTATCTCTTCAACAAAACCTTTGCATTTGCTAAGTGGATTTTCAAGAATTTGGTTCCAAAAAGGGAGAAAACTCAAGTTTGGAGGTAAAAACGTCCTTCTCCTCTAAACTCTCAGTTCTTTACTGAAATTCCTAAGTTCTCAATCCTTAATTTGTGTTTTATAAAAGGTTTAAAGGTTGTGTTCTTGATCTTGGCTTTTAAATGCAAGATTTGGTTGATTTTTGGTAAAATTCATATGATCTGTTTAAGCAGTGATTTGAGGTGTCTTTTTGATGTTAAATGAATGTTAAATTGATGAGTAATTGAGGTTTAAAAAATGTCCTAAGTTTAGCTTGAGTTCTTGGTTGTTTTTGGGGTGATATTGATGATCTGTTATAGCTGGAGGTATAAGGGTGATGTTAGATCCTTTTTGGATGTTAATTGATGTTTAAAGATGATTAGATTTGATGGATCTTGGCTGGGTTGTGTTATGGAGTTGTTTGGATGCATTTTTGGTCGTGTTTGGTGGCCGGAAATGGAGTGTGGATGAGAGCAGCGAGTTTAGGTGCTTTCATTGAAGTTATTAATGCATGATGATGCATTAATCCTCTGCT
This sequence comes from Hibiscus tridactylites, assembly GCA_958450335.1. NCBI lineage: Eukaryota > Viridiplantae > Streptophyta > Magnoliopsida > Malvales > Malvaceae > Hibiscus > Hibiscus tridactylites. The sequence goes on along the minus strand of OY288274.1, from coordinate 70,379,788 downwards.
TTGATGTGTTTAAAACATGGGAGTCATCTTTGGATCCTAGTGGTGGTGATCCGGAAGCTTGATTGGTGTTTCGGCAAGTGGCGAAACGGAATCGGTGAGTGGATTTTGGTTTTCAGCTTTGAAACCAAGGTTTTGAAGGTTTGGGAGCTTAGTTTAAGTCTAAGCAACTTAGTTAAGCTCAAGAGTATGTTTTCGGAAAAACTCTCTTGGTGATGAACCATGGATTGGTTGTATGCAATGTGGTTTGTTTGCATGTTTTAAATCCTGTTTTGAAGGCATATTTAGCATGTTTATTTGCTGAGATTATAAGCCATGTGTTGAAGGATGCTCAAGGTAAGAGATCCTTGTTTTTGAACATTGTTAAATGTGGTTTGATGCTTTAAAATGCATGACATTTATGGCTTTGTTAAATGCTTTAAAATAGTGGAATATTGTTGTTGATGATGCATATTGGCAAGTGATGGTTAAGGTCACAAAGGTGGTTAAAAGTCCTTGTGTGAGCCTTGTTTATTTAAGAACAACATGGTGGTTAAAAGTCCATGGTTGGTTCTTGGTTAAGATCACAAAGGTGGTTAAAAGTCCTTGTGTGAATCTTGTGTATTTTAAGAACAACATGGTGTTTAAAAGTCCATGGTTGGTTCTTGGTTAAGGTTACAAAGGTGGTTAAAATTCCTTGTGTAAGCATTGTTTACTTAAGAACTCCAAGGTGTTTAAAAGTCCTTGGGAGATTCTTGTTAAGGACACAAAGGTGTTTAAAAGTCCTTGTGTGGTCCTTGTCATGGTGTTTAAAAGTCCATGGGTTAAGGACACAATGGTGTTTAAAAGTCCATGTGTGGTCCTTGGAAATTATAAGATCACAATGGTGTTTAAAAGTCCATGTGTGGATCTTATGTGGAATGTATCACTAGTTGCCAATATGACTTGATATGAACTTGAAGCATGAATTGCTTGTTTTAAATGCTTTAGTGCATGTGCAAATGATGATTGATTAAAGGTTTATAAAAGTGTTTTATAAATGCATTATTGTGTGGTTTTAAATGAGCATTCCTCACTAAGCTTTTGCTTACGCTCTCTCTTTCCTTAAACCAATAATGCAGAGCATTAAAGTGCATTGAGGGCAGCAAGGAGGGCAAGAATCCAAGTGGTGAACTAAGCTCAAGTATGGTGAAGGTTTCTTAAACACAATTAGCTTTTGGGTATTTGGCAATGGGGGACCTATGTTGTTGTTTTGGGAGATGTTTTGGACTCCCTAAGTTGGATTTATGATGTTGATAATGTTGGAACTTGTAATTGGCCTTTGAGATGTGGTTTTGGTAAATTGATGCTTGAATGGTTTTCTAAGTAGGAAGCATGCCTATAGAATTGGGGATTTTCATAATTGATGCCATGTTGATGTTTGGTTGATGCAATTATGTTCCTTGTATGTTGAATGACTTGTTGGTAAAATTTGGTGGATTTTGGAGTATGTTAGATAGGTCAATTGTGTGATAAACCAGCAATTTTTCTGCAATCTGGGCAGCTTGTTTCGGAACAGGTGCTACCGTATCGGAACGGGGGCCTGAAATGGCCTGGGCGTTCCAAAACGGAAGGAACTGTTCCGGAACGGTTTGGCCTCTGCCAGGCCCTGTTTTGGTACCAGTTTCGGAACACTCGACCGTTGGGCACTGAAATTGTTGGTTATAAGTTTTGAAATGTTTGCATTTTAGTCCTGAACTTTGTTATTGCAATTAAATGAGTTTGAGATGTCCGTTTGAGCTGAAATTTGACAGAAAAGCATGAAATATGATTAATTGCATATTGGTAACTTTAAATTGGGTTAAGTCCTTATAATTTTCAGAATTACAGTTTGGTCCCTAAAGTTGTATTTCGTGCAATTGGGTCCCTGAATGTTCTCTAATGGTTATGATCTTTGAGTATGCTGATTGTATGATCATATCTAGGGATAATGTGCATTTAGATAAGATTAAAAAGAAAAAAAAGGGTCGTTAATCAAGGTTGACTCTGGTTTTCCCCGTGTAAACTTCTTAATTCGGTTCATCCGTCTGGGCCGGGTTAAGGGGTTACACATTTTGTAAAATTGTTTTCACCATAACCATTTATATAATAAATGAGGATTTTTCGATATTTTTCCATATTTTTAAAGCATCCCGAACTAGGTGTTCCCTAAACCTCACTTAAAGATTCGAATCATTCTCGACCGGCCCGATTCAACCTCTAAATCATCTAGGCCAAAAACCATGGCGTTACATTTTCAGACCTTGCATGCCCAAGTGTTTCGAAACACCATTTCCTATTCAAAATGGGGGCTTGAATTTGACTTGGGGTTTTGAAACAGTGAGGCATGTTTCAAAACATTTTCCCTGTGTGAAACCCTGTTCAAAAATGGTTCTTAAACAATTTAGAAACGAACCCGTGTTTCGAAACGGTCAGTTGTGTTTCGATACAACCATTCTGATACAGGGCTCACTATTTCGAAATGCTTGGAAGTTAATTCAGTTTATGGAATATACTGAGTTTCTGTTCTCTTACAATTTGGTCCCTGTTTGTCTTGTTTGCAATTGGATGAGTTCTAGTGGTCGTTTTGAGATGATATTTTCACAGAGAAGTTTGTAATGAACTTAATTAAAGGTTGACAACCTAAATTTGGTAATTACCCTTACAACTTGACAAATGTACGAAATGGTCCCTAAACTTGAAAGTGGCTTTAATTAGTGAGCGTTAGTATTGTTGTTTTATCCACTGCTTGTGTACACACATAGGAGCCTAAGTTGCATATAGACAAGATAAAAGAAAAAATTAGGGTCATTTATTGAGGTAAACCTTCCTGTTTTACTTTAATATTCCCCGTGTGACCCGTTCGGTTTGATCTATTGGCTAGGCCGGGTCGAGGGGGTTACAACTACAATGGACGAATGACCCTCTGAGGGTAGCACGACTCTCCAAATTTTGTACACCAGAAAGATAGAGTGGACTCTGGTGGTACTGCTCTTCTCTCAACTCAAAACAACACTCATGAAAGGTTTATGAAAACCAAAGAGAGTGCTTCTAAAGCAAACATTTGCTTAGGGATATATCCAAATGAGTAAAATTGCCCACTATTTCCAAAGCACAATAATTCTATTTATAATGGATCTCAATGGTCTTAAAAGAATAGTTACAATTGAGCACTAACAACATTCCCTCGCTAATAGAGAAGAATAACCTTCGTAAAAATCAGAGCATTGAAGTTAAAACATTAGAAGAGAAAGAGCGAGATTAGTTTCTTAAGCACTAGTGAACGTATCTGAAACTATAAAATAATGATGATGAGTAATTCTTCTCTTAGCTAAGTGAACAAATATTGATGTTTCTAAGATTAGGGTGAACTCATAACACACAACTAACCCCTCCGTCCACTGAAGTCTTTGATGTGCCTACAAAGAATATATATGAATATATATATATATATATATATATATCCTCTTTTCTCAGGATTCTAGTAAGTGTACTAGAAAAATGACCCAACATTTTTCATAGAAGGTGGGTAGTCCTTCTCACTTACGTAGTTTATTTAATCATGTTTATCTCAACATAAACAACCCAAATTTGGGTTGTGAAATAATTAAGAGCTTTTACAACAACTCGTCCTCACAATAAAAAAGGTTGATTTCTTCAAGTTCATCTTAAATGAACTACCCAAACTTCGGGAAAAGAAATCATTAAGAATAAATACTCAACATCTTTAACCGGTGAATTCAATGAGTCCTTCACAAATAGGATTACCAAAAATCTTGGGATTGAATTTATTAAGATTTTAATGAAACTCATCCTCTCTAGCGACAAGTTCATCTAGTCATTCGTGATAGGATCACCCACTGAACACTGGATTATGAACTTATTAAGAGTAGGTATTCATCCAAAATCGGTAAAAACATAAAGTCTTTCTCACTAAGACCACCCAAAGCTTGAGCTATGAATTTATTAAGAGCAATAAAGCTCATCCATGCATGTACATTATTCGTCATAGGGATAGTAGGTAGGTAGAAATGTACACTATGGTTTTATTTGACCATATTGAACTTAGATAACTAATTTGGGTATCCATCATGAATTTTTCAATCAATGAGCTTTAGATCCATCCCACTCGACGAATCTAGAACCAACTTCAGACTTTAACCTTTGGTAACTGGATCAACTATGTTCCTCTCTGACTTTAATCATAATTTTAAGACACCCAACATTTCTAACATTATTAAGATAGAAAAAAATCCATAAGTGTCTTGCATATCATGTAAAAAAAATACTCAATCAAACTAGACTAAAGTTTGCTATGAGTTTTAACCATAAAAGTATGCTTTAACAAACTCAAATCTTGTTTACACATGATTATATTTTCAAAGTTTTGAGAAGTTACTAATCTCAAATGAGTATGAAATTCCGTATAACTCATCAATGGTAATTCATGACTTCTTCTCATTCAAAAGGAATTTCAGTTTTCCTAATTCTTCATAAAAAGTGTTTCAGAATATTATACAAATATTTATGAGCAATTTTCAACTTTTCCTAACAACAAGAAAATTACTCAAATTTATTACAAGATATTTGAACACAACTCATGAGATAGACCATCTGTTGCGTGTAAAATAGTCTATCGCAATGGTAGTGCAAGTATACACGACGCAAGTAGTAAAGTGATACGAAGTATCGGAGATCGTCTCAACAGGGATTGGGCTAATAGCTTCACCTTAATTCACTGCACGAAAGTAAAGAAAATAATTGAGAAAGTTGTCACGAAAATAATAAAGAAAACCTAATTAAAAGAGTAGAGATATCAAGATAGAGAGAATGGGCTGGCATTGAATTGCTCAGTAGTGCAGGTATTGCAGAGTTTAGGAAATCCAGTTCTGTCGTCGCGCCCGTCGCGGCAGCACCTATCGCGGCAGCAAACACTCAACTCAGTACTTCAAGTTTGGCAAGAATCCTAGATGTGCCTTGGCCTATCCCTAGGTGCAAGTCTGTTGATGATCACGTCTTTGATGATACCTCCCGGCGTGAATCGAAGGATGAACACCGATGTGTATGAATTCTTCTTTAGCCACTTAACCTCGTCCTATACCTAGGCCCGAGATAGTTAAACTATAAACTAGAGAACTTGCTCTTATTTCTTTCATGTACTTAACTCTCCCGATGCTAAGTAAATAGATAACCTCACAATGCTCTCCCGATGCTCTTGCAAGATATTAATAACCAAAATAAGAGAACTTGAAGTTTATTTTATTAAACTGAAAATTCCTAAAACAAAACAACCCTTGCAACAACTTTACAAATCAACCCGTGGCCCTAGGAAGGATTTAGAACATGTCGAGGGCAGGAAAACGACTAGAATTTTGGGAAGGAGGCTAGGGTAATCGGTTATGGGTTATTCTCCTAGGTTAAAATACATGCCCTTATATAAGCTTTGGGCTCAAGTTATCTAAATTAGCAAGAATACAACTTTAGTTGAAAGTATGATTCTAATAAAGACTAAATCTTCAAGGAATCTACTTTCCAGCCGTCATCTTCTTGCTTGGGATATTCTCGCCTTGAACTTTAAGCTTGACATATCTTTTGATCTGGGGCTTGGAAAAATATGAGGTTTTCACACGATAGGCGGGCTAAATTTTCTCTATCTGTCGAGGTCCACTTTGCTTCTTTTCCTCAAAATTGTTGTCGTCCTCTGCTGTCACGGCAGCAACCATGGCAGCATCGTCCTCTTTGACTGCTTGTCCACTTCAGCTCTTCTACTTCACTGCCCAGCGCCTGCCCTTTCCGTCTGCTATGGCAGCAACCTGCAAAAGCAGCGATTTTTAGTAGAAACTGTGCCTTTTAATATATTTGTGATGTTTTGCTGTAAACTAACCTAAATGCAATGAATAATGCTTGAATGCAGCAGAAATATGGGTTAAAAAGGGTGCAAATAATAGAACTTTTACACACTCAACACACCCCCAAACTCAAGTTTTTTCTTGCCCTCAAGCAACTAAGACCTAAAAGAAAAATGAAATATTTTTGTTTTGGCTTTCAAACAGTGAACTTTCCCTTACCCGTCGTTCGTTCCCTGTGACGGCAGTAACCTGTCGGAAAATTTAGGATCTGTCCAGAATCTCACTATTGTCCACGTACAGTGTGTGCATGCTTGTGAACAGTTATATGCCAAGACTCTCTTAGTTTCACTAGAATATTCAACTCTTAACTCGAATTTTTATGCCAAAGTTTATCTTTTTGAAGGCACATTTTCATGCTTCTTTTATTTTTTTGTTTTGACTCGATTTCTCTTAAGTTTTACTAGAGCCAGTTTTAGGCACCTCTAGTTAACTTCCTAGAGCCAGTTTCAGGCACCTCTAGGATTGTTGAGTCTCTTTTGCTAAACTTCTTTCCTAGAGCCAGTGTTAGGCACCTCTAGGGGCTATTCAAGTGCTAAGCTTCCTATTCTAGTTTGGCTAAAAGAAGTCTAAGCAGTATCTCAGTCACAATGGTGTTTAAGTTTTCAGAACTATAGAAAGGCTCTAAACTTTTCCCTAAACTATCCTAAAGTTACTACCACGACAGAGCTGTCACGACAGGCAAGTTCAGTTCATAGTTTTAAGCCAAAATTTTCAATCTTTTCAGTTTTTTTAGAGAGAAAAATAAACTAAGTAAACACACCAATTTAAACTAAAGATGTACTCCATTAATATGGAAGGGGCCACCCCTAAACTCGAGGGTTGCATTGCCCTCAATGCAAATGAAAAAATAAAAATGAAAACATATGAAGGCAGTACATCACAAAATATAAATGGCAGGCAGCAGTAATAAGATAAGAAACTTAAATTTAGGCGTTGTCTTCGCTGCTGCTGCTGAGGCGGATTTGGCGGCGGATTCTGGTGCTCGGGGCGGGCTAGGGTGGTTGCTGTAGAACCTGAATATCAGAGTTGTTGCCGCTGCTATCACTGCTACTGCTGGCCTTTGGCAGAGTTTTCTTATCTGCCATTCTTTTCTGCCTCTTTACCGGTGTAAATTGCTTCGACAGGTTCCTATGAATAGAGGGTTCGTCGTCACTGTCTGCCCAAATGGAGGAGGAAGAGAATCCAGCAACAAAGGCAGCAAGGTCATCCGATGGGACTGGTCGCTTTGTTCCTCGAGCAGATGGTTCGGCATGAGTGCTGTCGGCTACCGTCAGGGCAGGCGATTGTATGGAGGCGGCAGATGGTGTTTGTGGGGTAGCACCATGTCTAGGTGTGTGGACAGGGGTGGTGACAGTGAAGTAATAGGCAGGGAAGTTGGGGAAAACAACATCAGGGAAATTTAAAGTTGTTTGAATAAAATTTATCGTGGATGCGGCAAAGTCTCTGATGAATGTCATGAGGCCCAACTGTCTTTCCTCTATCTTTTGAATGGCAGCTAGGATCTGATTGGAGGAGCCTGTCGGAGCAGCTGCTGCGCCGACGGGTGCAGGATTTGGCTGCTCTGATGATTCAGCTGTGGCAGCAGCGGGGTTGAATGATGAGAGAGGGGTGGCCACTGTCAGCTCCATGAGGCTGATGATATTCTTTTCCGTCCAACCCCGTCCTTTCACTATGAAATCGGTGTCGGCTTCCGGCACATTATGACCGCGGCAAAGTGATGTGATGAGGTAGGGGAGAAAAAAGAGGCCCGTCGGTCGATGTGCACTTTCCAAAATACTCTCTCGGATATAACTACCCACATTAATGGGCCGTTCATTTAAAATAGAGTGTATTAACGCTAACCTTTGCTGGTCAACGGTTCTATGGTGCGACGACGGCATGATCCTCTTTTTGATGAAGGCATTCCACATTTTTGCCTCCGGCAGTAGCTGCCCCCTCTACAGCGTGTGTGGATTTTTCCGGCTTGTATTCCATTCGGTTCCCTCTGCCGTCAGTTCTGCCATGACAGCGTCATAGGCAGTGTAACCCCCTTAACCCGGCCCAGACGGTTGAACCGAATTAAGAAGTTTACACGGGGAAAACCAAAGTCAACCTGAAAGTCAACCTTGATTAACGACCCTTTTTTTCGTTTTAAGTCTTATCTAAATGCACAAAAACCCTAGATATGTTCACAAGGTCAGCATACTCAAAAATCATAACAATCAGAGAACATTCAGGGACTCAATTGCATAAATTATGACTTTAGGGACTAAAGTATAAACTCTGAAAATTATAAAGACTTAACCCAATTAAAAGTCACCAATATGAAATTAATCATATTTCATGCTTCTCTGCCAAATTTCAGCTCAAACGGACATCTCAAACTCATTCAATTGCACAAACTAGGTTCAGGACTAAAACGCAAAGATTTCAAAACATGTAACCGTCAATTTCAGTGCCCAACGGTCGAGTGTTCCGAAACAGGGAGGACATGTTCCGAAACGCGGGACCGTTCCGAAACGAGTATCGAAACAGGGCTCGGCAGTAGCATTTCCGTTCCGGAACGGTTCCTTCCGTTTCGAAACGCCTAGGCCATTTCAGGCCCCTGTTCCGAAACGGTAGTACCCGTTCCGATACGGCCTGCCCAGATTGCAGAAATTTTGCTGGTTTATCATACAATAGACCCTTCAAACATGCTCCAAAGGTAACCAAATTATACCAGCAAGTCATTACAAGCATAAGGAACATAATTGCATCAACCATACTCAAACATGGCATCAATTAAACAAATCCCCAATTCTATAGGCATGCAACCTATTTAGAAAACCATTCAAGCAACATAATACCAAACCAACTTCACAAAGACCAAATACATGTCCCATCATCAACAACAACATAAAACCAACTTAGGGAGTCCAAAACATCTCCCAAAACAACAACATAGGTCCCCCATTGCCAAATGCCAAAAGCTAATAGTGTTAAGAAACTTTCACCATACATGAGCTTAGTTCTTCGCTTGGATTCTTGACCTCTTGCTGCCCTTATAAGCACTTCAATGCTCTGCATTATTGGTTTAAGAAAAGAGAGAGCGTAAGCAAATAACTTAGTGAGGAATGCTCATTTAAAACAACTCAATAATACATTTATAAACACCTTTATAAACCTTAGTTCAAAACATCATTTGTACATGCACATTAGCATTTTAAACAAGCATTTCATGCTTCAAGTTTATAACATGTCATATTGGCCACAAGTGATACAATCAATACAAGATCCACACATGGACTTTTAACCACCATTGTGATCTTACAATTCACAAGGACCACAGATGGACTTTTAACCACCATTGTGTCCTTAGCACAAGAATCATCCATGGACTTTTAACCACCATGATGTTCTTACAATTCACAAGGACCACACAAGGAGTTTTAACTACCTTTGTGTCCTTAACAAGAATTTCCCATGGACTTTTAACCACCATGGTGTTCTTAAATACACAAGGCTCACACAAGGACTTTTAACCACCTTTGTGACCTTAACTAAGAACCAACCATGGACTTTTAACAACCATGTTGTTCTTAAAATACACAAGATTCACACAAGGACTTTTAACCACCTTTGTGATCTTAACCAAGAACTAACCATGGACTTTTAACCACCATAGTGTTCTTAACCATTCTCGAAACATCACTTGCCAATATGCATCATTAACAACAATATTCCACTATTTTAAAGCATTTAACAAAGCCATAATCATCATGCATCATTAAGCATCAAAACCACATTAAACAATGTTCAAAAACAAGGATCTCTTACCTTGAGCATCCTTCAACGCATGGCTTATAAAATCAGCAAATAATCATGCTAAAATATGCTCTCAAAACAGGATTTAAAACATGCAAACAAATCACATTGCATTCAACCAACTCATGGTTCATCATCAAGAGAGTTTTACCGAGAACTTACTCTTGAGCTTAGCTAAGTTGATTAGACTTAAACTAAGCTCCCAAACCTTCAAAACATTGGTTTCAAAGCTGAAAACCAAAATCCACTCACCGATTCCGTTTCGCCACTCGCCGAAACATCAATCAAGCTTCCGGATCACCACCACAAAGATCCGAAGATGTCTCCCCTGTTTTAAACACATCAAAGCAGAGGATTAATGCATCATCATGCATTAATATCTTAAATGAAAGCACCTAAACTCGCTGCTCTCATCCACACTCCATTTTCGGCTACCAAACACAACCGAAAACACATCCAAACAACTCCACAACACTACCCAGCCAAGATCCATCAATTCTAAACATTCTTAAACCTCAATTAACATCCAAAAAGGATCTAACCACGTCATTATACCCCCAGCTATAGCATATCATCAAGATCACTCCAAAAACCACCAAAAACTCAAGCAAAACTTAGGAAAATTAACCTATCCGGGATTGCATTGATTAAACCTCAATTCCTCATCAATTATACATTCATTTTTCATCAAAATGACATCTCAAAACAATACCCAATCAGATCATACGAATTTCATAAAAATTAAAGCAAATCTTGCATTTTAAAGCCAAGATCAAGAATACAATTGTAAAACCTTTAATAAAACACAAATCAAGGATTGAAAACTTAGGAATTTCAGTAAAAAACTAATAATTTAGAGGAGAAGGACGTTCATACCTCTAAACTTGAGTTTCTCCCTTTTTGGAACCAAGATTCTTGAAAATCCAAATAGCAAATGCTAAGGTTTTGTTGAAGAGATGATTAGAGACCAAAAGAGAATTGAAATCTCATATTTGGATGTCAAAATAAGAGGGAAAATGTGCTGGAGAAATGTGTTTGGGTTGAGAGAAAAGTTGAGAGAAAAGGAAAATGGAAATTTGGGAAAAGTTAGTTAAAAATGCCAAAATATCTTTTCCCTCCTTTTTACCTAATATTAAAACCATTAATTAATCCTTTAATATTTAAGAAAAATCTGGAGAAACTCCTATTGGGTAAATAGCTCCTTAAAGATTCAAAGTTTCAATCCTTTTTAAAACAGTCACCCAGTTTTCAAAAATTACATTTTAGTCACTAACCCAAAATGTCACTCTTCCAAACCTCATTTTGTAAAAATGATTTCACCATTCTCTTATATATAATAAAAAAGGATTTTAAGACAATTTTCCATATTTTTAATGCAACCCGAACTAGGCTTTCCTAAATTCACCCTTTTATATTCGAACCGCCACCCAACCGGCCCGGTCCAAACCCAAAACTTCTAAGCCCAAAATTGGGGCGTTACAGGCAGCATCATCCAAGGTGTCGAGGAACTGCTGGTGTGCGTCATCATTGGGGCCTATGTAGAGGCCATATAAAGAGTTGATGTGCTCGACTGTGAACGGTACTTCTGTCCCTCTAACACTTACTGATGTCGTTGTTTTTCTGCTGATGGCAGCATAAAATTCTCTCACCAGCGTCTCGTTCATCTCCTTTGGTTGCTCCGCAAATGATAGCCATAATAGAGCTCTAATCTTCCTGGCGATGAAAGGCTTGAGGCCCAGATTCTTTGCCTTTGGAGTATAAATGAAGCCTCGTTCTTCCCACAGATCTCTGGTTGAAAGGACTATGGGGGAGTTGTTGCCGGTGAGGAAGTAGAGGCAGCATTGCGGCGGGTTTTTCTGTAAGACATGTTAGTGCAAGGGTTGTGAAAAGTAATTGAAAGCAAATGAAAACTAAAGATGGAGAGAAAGTAAGAAAAGCAGATGTGAGTGAAAATGAAAATGAAACGGGGTTTTATAGAAAAGGAATTGTTGCCCGTTGAAACTGTAACGACAGACGCGAATAACGGGGCGGCTGTCGAGCTTTAGCGTGTCTGACGCGTCTGACACGCGTTTCCGCGTCTGTTACGTGTCTGTCACACGTTTCCGCGTCTGTCGTGACAGCATGGTGACAACCTGTCTTTTCCGCGTCTGTCATCGCAACCGTAACGACAGGCTTCAATATTGGGCTTTGTTGGGCTGATGGATGGGTGGTGGGCTGAGTTCACTTCTCATGTTCTTCTTGGCTCTTTTATTTCCTAAAAACAATAAACATAAAACATTATTCGAATAAAATAAACCTTATTTCCTAATAAATAATAAATACAAATAAATAAATATAAAATTTAAGTTACAATAGGGATGCCAGGTGGGGCATCTCCTAAGGTAACCACTTCCTGCATTCATGGGGCTTCAGTCCCCTGATAATGCTTGAGGCAATGTCCATTGACTTTGAATTGGTTCCCGTCTTTTAATGATCGAATTGTGATGGCACCATGGGGAAAAACTTGTACGACTTGGAATGGGCCAAACCATCTAGATTTCAGTTTCCCTGGGAAGAGTTTTAGTCTAGAATTGAACAACAATACAAGCTGCCCTGGGCAGAACTGTCGTGGCAGAAACTTCCTGTCATGCCACTTCTTAGTTTTCTCCTTGTAGATTCTTGCATTGTCCTAGGCCATTGTCCGGATTTCTTCAATTTCGTTTAGATCTAACAGCCTCTTCTGCCCTGCCCTGTCCAAGTCCATATTTACTACCTTGATTGCCCAGTATGCTCTGTGCTCTATCTCGACAGGCAGATGACATGTTTTCCCATAAATCAATCGGTATGGAGACATGCCCAATGGAGTCTTAAAAGCTGTCCTATATGCACATAACGCATCATTGAGGAGTAAAGACCAATCTTTCCTAGTTGGCTTAACCATCTTCTCAAGAATGTTCTTAACTTCCCTATTAGATATTTCAGCTTGTCCATTGGTCTGTGGGTGATGTGTTGTCGCGATCCGATGCTTGACACCATATTTCTTCAATGCGGCAGCAATAACCTTATTGTCGAAATGTCTCCCTTCATCACTGATAATCGCTTTAGGGATGCCAAACCTAGAAAAAATGTTTTTGTGTAAAAAATTTTGGGCTGTCTTGGCATCATTCTTTTGAGTGGCGATAACTTCAACCTACTTAGAGACATAATCCACTGCTAGAAGGATGTATAGATTTCCACATGAGGATGGAAAAGGTTCCATAAAATCAATCCCCCAAACGTCGAAGATTTCGACTTCTAGAATGTTCTGCAGTGGCATCTCGTTTCTCCTTGAGATGTTTCCTGTTCTTTGGCACCTGTCACAACTCTTGTAGAAGATTTGAGCATCTGTATACAATGACGGCCAATAAAACCCTGACTGCAGCACCTTGGCAGCAGTTTTGTTGCCTCCTAAGTGACCTCCATACTGTGAAGCATGGCAGTGATGAAGAATGTCTTCTTGCTCTTCTTGTGGTACACACCTCCTTATAACCTGATCTGCACAAATTTTGAAAAGAAGAGGTTCGTCCCAATAATAATGCTTAACATCATTTTGGAACCTCTTCATGGCTTGATAATTAAGTCCAGAAGGAATTATTCCGCTAACTAAAAAATTAACGAAATCAGCATACTAGGGGAGTTCAGAAGACTTACCTGCCGCCATGGCTGTCGCGACAGTGATTGCGGCAGCAAAGAGCTGCTCATCTGGGAAGGTCTCCAGTATGTTTGTCTCATCTGTTGGTAGACTATGTCCCTTCTCCAACCTTGACAAGTGATCTGCCACCTGATTTTCTGTCCCTGTTTTGTCCTTGATTTCAAGGTCGAATTCTTGCAATAGCAGGATCCACCGTATCAATTGAGGCTTTGCATCCTTTTTCGCGAATAGATACTTCAGAGCAGAATGGTATGTGTGCACTATTACCTTCGTTCGAAGTATGTAAGAACAAAACTTGTCAATGAAGAATACCACAACTAATAACTCCTTTTCTGTGGTGGTGTAATTCACTTGGGCGTCATTTAGTGTCTTGCTGGCATAATATATGACATGGAATAATTTGTCTCTCCGCTGCCCAAGTGTTGCCCCGACAGCATAGTCACTAGCATCACACATAATCTCAAATGGCTGTGTCCAGTCTGGTGGCTGTACTATTGGGGCTGTTACCAGTTTTTCCTTCAGAACCTTGAATGCTTCAGTACATTCTTCATTAAAGTCAAAGGGTCGGTTCTTCTCCAAAAGATGGCATAGGGGCTTGGTGATTTTTGAGAAATTTGCAATAAATCTCCGATAAAAACCAGCATATCCCAAGAAACTTCTAATGCCCTTGACTGTGGTCGGCGGCAGCAGCTTCTCGATCACTTCTATCTTAGCCTTGTCGACTTCTATGCCACAGCAGCTAATCTTATGACCAAGGACTATCCCTTCATCCCCCATAAAATGGCACTTTTCCCAATTTAAAACTAGATTTGCTTTTTCACATCTTTCAAGTACCTTTTGTAGATTGCCTAGGCAGCTCTCAAAATCCCCCAAAGACTGAAAAATCATCCATAAAAATTTCAAGGAAGTCCTCCACCATGTCGGAGAATATGGCCATCACGCACCTTTAGAAGGTGGTGGGTGCATTGCATAATGCAAAACGCATTCTCCTAAAAGCATACGTTCCGTAGGGGCATGTGAAAGTCGTCTTTTCTTGATCCTCCGGTGCGATAGCAATTTGATTATACCCTGAATAACCATCAAGAAAACAATAGTAAGGTTTACATGCTAATCTATCAAGCATTTGATCTATAAAGGGTAAAGGAAAGTGGTCTTTTCGGGTAGCTTTGTTAAGCTTCCGATAGTCCATACAAACCCTCCAACTGGCCACAGTCCTGGTTGGGATTAACTCATTGTTTTCATTGGTTACCACGATAATTCCTCCTTTCTTGGGAACGTATTGCACCGGGCTCACCCATTTGCTGTCGGAGATGGCGTAAATAATACCAGCATCTAACCATTTGATTATCTCTTTACGCACCACCTCTTTCATCGCATGGTTTAGCCGCCCTTGGGCATCTATAGTCGGTTTATGATCTTCCTCTAAAAGGATTTTGTGCATGCATAACGCCGGACTAATGCCTTGAATATCAGCTATCGTCCATCCAATTGCCTTTTTGTGCTGCCGCAACATCCCTATTAGCAGTCGTTCCTGTTCCTGTGGCAGCTTAGAAGAGATGATTACGGGCAACGTATCATTTGAACCAAGAAAAGCATATTTTAGCTGTCCTGGCAGGGGCTTCAGTTTTAAGGCAGGTGGCTCAACAGTAGATGGCTTTTGGATTGCATGGTTATCTGAAGTATAATTTAAAGGTTCGAATAACATACCTGGACGATTGCCTATCCAGTTTACATCCTCCTGATCTTCAGTATCAGATGTATCGGATTCAGAGGAGTTGCTGTCGTCAGTGCTGTCGTGACAGTCCTGTAGGTGGCTGCCGCGGCAGTGACCAATATTTATGTCGTGACAGCCCGACCTGATGCAGGGTTGATCAAGGGTAACTTCAGTGATAGCTTTGCATTCCTCGTCTGCATCAGCATGCTTCATAGCTTGGAGAACATTCAACTTAATCTCTTGATCGTTCACTCACATGGCGAGTTCTCCTTTCTCCACATCAATCAGTGATCTTCCTGTGGGTAAGAAGGGTCGCCCAAGGATGATTGGTGCGTTTTCGTCTGGCTCACAATCTAAAACAAGAAAGTCAGCATGAAATATAAATTTATCCACTCTTACTAGAATATCTTCGATTTTTCCTTTCGGATGAACATAAGAGCGGTCTGCCAGCTGCAGAGTTACTGTCGTGGGCCGTGCCTTTCCAATACCTAATTTCTGAAAAACAAAATTTGGCATTAAATTAACACTAGCACCAAGATCACAAAGTGCCTTACCCACATATTTATCTCCGATTACACAAGGTATGATGAAGCTCCCCGGATCCTTCTTTTTCTGGGGTGGCTGCCGATGAAGAATACTCATGCAACCTTCTGTCATCTTTACCGTTTCAAATTCCCCAAGTTTAGATTTCTTTGACATGACATCCTTGAGAAATTTAGCATAATTGGGCATCTCCCTAACGGCATCTAACAACGGAATATTAATATGAACCTGCTTAAAAATATCATAAATCTTTTTGAGCTGAGATTCTTGCTTAGCTTGTTGTATCCGTTGAGGAAATGGAGGTGGGGGACGGTAATCAGCAATACGTCATTCCCACTGCATACGAATCTGAGGAGGTTTGGGTTCATCATTTTTCTCCTCTGTCGCTTCTGCTGTCGTGACAGGCTCATCGGCAGCAATCTGTTTATTACCTATCGGGGCAGCTTCCTCGGCAGATCTATCAAAGGATGGTTTTCTTACTGTTTCAGCTTCTTTTTCCGGCCCTGATAATTTCTTCCCACTCCTAGTAGTAATAGCTTTACACTGCTCATGTGTGGGTTGCCTAGCATTTTCAGTGTTACTAGGAAATCCTCCAGTCTGCCTTGGCTTAATATGCTGGGAAATCTGACCCATTTGTGTCTCCAAAGATTTTAGAGTAGCTTCTTGATTCGTCATCCGCATCTCTGTTTTATCCATGAATGTCTCTGTTTTCTTGACAAACTGATTCATATTCTCAATATAAGTTCCTGTCTGAGACATAAAAGTGGCCAGAGTCTGTTCCAGTATACTGCTCGTGGCAGCTGGTGGCTGTTGTTGCTGCGGCGGCGGCAGTTGCTGTCGCGTCAGCAATCTAGGTCCTCCTTGATTCTGATTGTGTGCTTGAGGATTCAGGGCATTATTAGGATTGCTCCAAGAAAATTTGGGATCATTTCTCCAATTGGGATTATAATTGTTGGAATTGTAATTCGGCTTATAGTTTCCAACATATTTTCCCTCTTCTAACTGTATAGGACACTCATCCGAACTATGATTTCCCTCACAGATTTCACATACCTCCTCAACAGCAAATCCATGTTGTGCATCATCATTCAATAGCCTTTTCATTGCTTTGGTAAGGAATGCTACATGTGATTTCATCGTGTTGTCGGCCTCATAATCCTTGACAGCTAGTACCCGTTTACCCCCTCTTTCTTGCTGTCAAAAACTGCTCCTCATTCTTAGCCAGATTTTTCAATACTTGCATTGCCTCATCCGGATCTTTATCTAATAATAGTCCATTTGCTGCTGAATCAATTCAAATATGAGTTTGTAAGTTGGCAGCATTATAAAACTTAGTTACCTGATTCCAGACGGGGAATCCATGCATTAGGCAGTTCCGTAGAAGAGTAGTAAATCTGTCCAGGCCTCGTGCATTGGCTCGTCATCTCCCTGTTGAAAAGTAGCAATTTCATTACGTAATCGCTCAGATAAATGCGAAGGATTAAAACAAGATAAAAATTCACGAGATAAATCTGCCCAAGTTCTAATTGAACCCGACGTAAGTTTATTCCACCAAGGTTTTGCTCTGTCCCTCAATGAATGGGGAAATAACCGAAGCCTCAGTATCTCAGGATTAACTTCTAGCAGTCTAAACGAACCACAGATTTCCTAGAACGTTTTTAGATGCTCCCTAGCATCATCTGTAACAGCACCACTGAATTGACCAACATTGTTGATCATGCTAAACATAACAGGTTTCAGCTCGAAGTTGTCAACATCAATGTCCGGCAGCGTGGTTTCCAGCTCTACATGATCGTTCAACATGTAGTCACGACAGGACCGTCGTCCAGCGGCAACAGCAAGGTTGCCGGTAGGTGGTATAATATCGTCGACAGGCGGGTCATTTCCATTTTGGGCCATCTTCTCTAGCTGTTCCTCAAGGTACTCGTTTCTGGCTAGTAAGTGACGAAGTTGTTTCTTGAGGTTGAATGATCGTTCGATTTCCGGATCTAATTGATATTCAGGATATTTACCTCGATTCGATCTGCGCATAAACAAGTAACCTTGTGAAAAGCAAGAGTTGAATGCACCAAAGAAAAACAGAAAAATAAAAATAAAAATAAAAACTATAAGTGCAATAAAAGAAAAGGTAGAGTTATATTGCCAATCCCCGGCAACGACGCCAAAAACTTGTTGCGTGTAAAATAGTCTATCGCAATGGTAGTGCAAGTATACACGACGCAAGTAGTAAAGTGATACGAAGTATCGGATATCGTCTCCACAGGGATTGGGCTAATAGCTTCACCTTAATTCACTGCACGAAAGTAAAGAAAATAATTGAGAAAGTTGTCACGAAAATAATAAAGAAAACGTAAATAAAAGAGTAGAGATATCAAGATAGAGAGAATGGGCTGGTATTGAATTGCTCAGTAGTGCAGGTATTGTAGAGTTTAGGAAATCCAGTTTTGTTGTCGCGCCCGTCGCGGCAGCACATGTCGCGGCAGCAGTCCGTT
This sequence comes from Hibiscus tridactylites, assembly GCA_958450335.1. Classification (NCBI taxonomy): domain Eukaryota; kingdom Viridiplantae; phylum Streptophyta; class Magnoliopsida; order Malvales; family Malvaceae; genus Hibiscus; species Hibiscus tridactylites. The sequence continues at coordinate 70,361,683 of OY288274.1, read as the reverse complement.
GATTGCCGCGGCAGCAAACACTCAACTCAATACTTCAAGTTTGGCAAGAATCCCAGATGTGCCTTGGCATATCCCTAGGTCCAAGTCTGTCGATGATCACGTCTTTGATGATACGTCCCGACGTGAATCGAAGGATGAACACCGATGTGTATGAATTCTTTTTTAGCCACTTAACCTCGTCCTATCCCTAGGCCCGAGATAGTTCAACTATAAACTAGAGAACTTGCTCTTATTTCTTTCATATACTTAACTCTCCCGATGCTAAGTAAATAGATAACCTCACAATGCTCTCCTGATACTCTTGCAAGATATTAATAACCAAAATAAGAGAACTTGAAGTTTATTTTATTGAACTGAAAATTCCTAAAACAAAACAACCCTTGCAACTACTTTACAAATCAACCCGTGGCCCTAGAAAGGATTTAGAACATGTCGAGGGCAGGAAAACGACTAGAATTTTGGGAAGGAGGCTAGGTAATCGGTTATGGGTTCCTAGGTTAAAATACATGCCCTTATATAAGCTTTGGGCTCAAGTTATCTAAATTAGCAAGAATACAACTTTAATTGAAAGTATGATTCTAATAAAGACTAAATCTTCAAGGAATCTACTTTCCAGCCGTCATCTTCTTGCTTGGGATTTTCTCGCCTTGAACTTTGGGCTTGACATATCCTTTGATCTGGGGCTTGGAAAAATATGAGGTTTTCACACGATAGACGAGCTAAATTTTCTCTATCTGTCGAGGTCCACTTTGCTTCTTCTCCTCAAAATTGCTGTCATCCTCTGTTGTCACGGCAGCATCGTCCTCTTTGTCTGCTTGTCCAGTTCAGCTCTTCTGCTTCTCTGCCCAGCGCCTGCCTTCACCGTCTGCTACGGCAGCAACCTGCAAAAACAGCTATTCTTAGTAGAATCTGTGCCTTTAATATATTTGTGATGTTTTGCTGTAAACTAACCTAAATGCAATGAATAATGCTTGAATGCAGCAGAAATATGGTTTAAAAATGGTGTAAATAATAGAACTTTTACACACTTAACACCATCTGTTTTCTTTCCTCTACTTATGAAAAGAACTCAAAAAGATAATCACATATTTTATTTACTATGACTGCATCTGGTATTCTATCATATTCTCACTCATATTATTCAACCATATTCTCACTCATATTATTCAATATATTGGCCCGAAAGAGATAATAACATATTTTATTTACTATGACTGAATTTGGTATTCTATTCAACCAAATTAATCTCTTCTATTTTAACTTATACACTAAGTTTAAAGAGACATTAACTCGTCATAGTATTTTATAAATTGGAATAGTGAGCAAATAAAGAACAATGCATCAGGTAGGTTTATAAGAAACAGAGGTGGTGCACTAGGCACGCATAAATACATGGTCTTCATAGAATCAATCCTCGACATGCCCTTTCATACTTATAAAACTACTTTCTAATAAATCATTTATGAATTTTTCTCTTTCTTAAAGCCTTTTAAAGAATTATTCTTGATACTTTCACTCACAACAGTATCTTATTAAGAATACATATTTTGGGCTCATTATTACCTTAACCTTAGTCTTAGTTCTTTCAATAGTGCTTTATCTCAGTACATAATATATCAAATAAGTTTTAAAGGCTATCTTAACAAGACTTATTTAATCTAATTCATGTATCTATAAAAAGCATGAATTAACAGGCAACAAGTCTAAATAATCTAACCTTGCAAGTATAATTATAATTCCAAATAGACTTGCTCATTCTCACCATGCCTGCGCAACTTCAATCTTTGCATCATCATCTTTAAGCAGAATGACCCCAAAGTTTATCATGACAATCACTTCATTTGAATTAACATTTGTAACTCCTTCAACCCGGTCAAGACACCTGACCGAACTGAGTGAGCTACGTTGGGTTTGACAAAACAAACCCGGGAACGAGTACGGAAGTTTAGATCTTTTTTATCTTATCAAGTTGCACATTATTAGCTTAAGGTGAACATGCTGGTAGCAGGTGAAATCTCAAAGGAACGAACAACATAAAGGTAACCGTTTATACAAATACACACTTTAGGAACAAAAACATAAATTTTGGAAATTACAAGGACTTAGTTAAAATTAGGGTTACAAATCATTCAACATCATACAATTGCATTCACGAATATCAGAGACAAAAACGAAAGAATCAATAACCTCGAGAATCACTTTAATTGAATAAACAATAGTTGATATTGGTATGTGGACACCCGTACCGATACGAGGCTTTATTCCAATAGGTTATACTGGTACAGTCCTAGGTGTATCGGTACGAATGCACCATTTGCAAAACCATTAATTCTATCTAGTAGCTAAAGCTTGTACCAATATGTTCGGGTACGTATCGGTACCCTTTGTAAAAAGCATAAGCCCGTACTGATACAACCTCTCTTGTATCGAACCCTAGGCTTATTTCCAACATACATGTATCGATACGAGGTCTCGCATATCAGTACCCTCTGACCTGTAGTGTCCAATTTTGCTTGTTTTTCATACAATCATGAATTCAAAAATGCTTTAACAAACCATAAACATGTACAATACCAAACTAAACATTAAATCATGCAATAATATCAAAGAATCATGAACAAACCATGGCAACATACTTCAAGCATAGGTCTAGAGGCATCCTTCCTAAAACCCATTCCATCTAATGCACGAAACGTAAATCCACATAAAATGAACATATAAAGCCTCACACAACTCCATAACAACAATAAAAATGAACATATAAAGCCTCACACAACTCCATAACAACAATAAAAATGAACATATAAAGCCTCACACAACTCCATAACAACAATAAAAATTTGCACATATCATAAGTTTAGCAAATAGCCCACCAAACAACAATGAACCCCATTGCCTTTATTACTACTAGAATAGTTCAAAAACCATACTTTCAAATAGTTCAATTCCTTGGATTTCCCTTCGTCTTCTCCCTGCTTCCAACTCTTAGTTCTCTTCATTGATTGACAAAGAGAGCAGAAGCAGGCTAGGGTTAGTGAGGAATGCTCAGAAAGAAAACATCGTCAACACAATTAAAACTGATTATCAAGACCACTTTGAAAATCTCATTTTAAATATCTTTCAAAACATCATGCCTTACAAAACCGTGTACTTAACATTACCAAAACAAGCATATTAAATCATATGCGACATGTATCATGGAATAACAACAAAATCACATTTGCACTCCCTCCATTTAAGCTTCTTCATGCATAATAACACACATGCAAGGATTAAAGAGTAAACATGTATAAATCAACATTATACAATATAATCCACCAACATGATTGTTGTAACCCCTCGACCCGATCTGGGCGAAAGACCAAACCGAACGGATCACATGGGGAATATTGAAGTAAATTGGAAAGTTTACCTCAATAAACGACCCTATTTTTTATTTTATCTTGTCTAGATGCTCATTATGATCCTACGTGATAAACATCGCAGTGGAACGATTTGCAACATAATCAGACAACGTTTAGTACTCAATTGAATACAAACACATTTTAAGGACCATTTTGTAATTTTATAAAATTATAGGGACTTCTCTACTTATTAAGTTACCAAACTTTAATTAATCACATAACATGCATCTCTGTCAAACCACAGCTTAAAACAATCATTCATGCTCATTGAATTATATCCACAACATTTAGAGACCAAAATATAAAGAATCAAAACTTTAGAAGATTCCAATAACCAACTTAATTGTTTGGTGTTTCGGTACAAGTTGCTCTGTATCGAAACGCCCGTATCAGAATAGGTTCGAGTGTCTCAAAGCTCTGGACCGTATCCAAAAACCCTTAAGGGTATTTTGGAATAGGCTATTCTAGTAGCAAAGTGTACTGAAACGATCCCTTCATGTTTCGAAACCCCTAAGCCATTTTAGGCTCACTGTTTAGGTACAGGCTTGAGTGTACCGAAACAACTGGGCTTGTAATGACACTTTTTTCAGGTTTTTCACACTTTAACCCAATAAAAAACATTCCTACATGGTTCCAACATGCATACAACATATCGAATCATCAAACCTCAACCATATATGGCAATTTCAACATAATACCATGGCAATAAGCATTAAGGAAGTATATAGGCATGCTACCTATGCAAAACAACCAGTCATGAGCCCAATCACAAGGCAAAGAAAATACCAACAAGTAAAGGCCATGTACAAGTCATCAAAGGCATAACAAACTTGCCACAAAATAGGGAGTTTCACAATAAACTCGCCCAAAACATTAAGGCATCCTCCTATTGCCAACTATTATTACTAATACGTAAACATAAAACCGTACTTGAGCTAAATCTCACTCCTTCAGATCATTCTTGCTTCTTTGTTGCCCAAATATGCTATTTCCCTATATTGTTGGAAAAAGAAAGCATAAGCAATAATGCCTAGTAAGGGATGCTCAAACCAAACCAACAACAACAATGAATTTTAAAACTATATCTCATTTAGAAATCTCTAACTCATCATGCTCTTTCCATCTCAGGCTTGAAACCATTTTCAAAGCAAAAACCACATCATTTAAACCACATGTACCATCTATCTCATGCATTAATCAAAATGCAAAGTCTCAGGGCAAAATGTTACATGCTTGTTTCTCATATAAAATTTCTCGAAACATGATCTCATATGCAAATCTCATTTCATTAAATCATTTACAAACAAGGTACATGTGAATATCATATATTGGCATTTAGGCAACATTACTCGAATATGCAGATAGCTTGACAAAATCTCACATCGTCAAGTCCTACCTCAGTGGAATCTTACATCACCGAACTCTCATGGTGGTATCTCTCATCACCACAAAGCTTGATGGAATCTCACATCATCAAGACCTACCGTGCTGGAATCTCTCATCACCACACTCTCAGTTTGGAACAGGATGACACTACCCCCATTGCCCGAACCAAAGAGTACATACGAATTTTGTATATTGTCGTGCACTTCTCATCCTATTGGTCGACCAATTATATCTGATAACAATAATCTGATCTCAAGCCAATATACTCATTTTAATCATCATTTAGCTAATGTTTTCAATGCATAAACATATACAATATCTCATCCCATTTCAAAAGTATAAACAATGCCTAGCATTTTCTCATCAAGTTCCATCTTTTTAAAATGATAATTCAATCTCATGGGATAATAGAAATCATCATATCTTTTCTCAAAACATGCATAAAACAATAGATGTAATTCTATCTTCAAAACATGAGCATGATTATAAAAATCAATAGAATAAAAACCGAGAAACGAGAGCGAAACATCTCGAACTAACTTTGGGGCTTAGATTAGTGTTTCAAATTCAAATAACCCCAAACCATGCTTTCAAGTCTTTGAAAGGCTTTAAAATCAATTCCACTTACTGACAACGCCTCGATTGCTTTGTCCAAGAGTAATCAAGCTTCCGAAGTTCCTGGAACTTCATCAATTGCTTCTGATATGTTCTCCTATGTTTATACCATAGAAGAACATAGGATTAATGCATCTCAATGCATTAAAAACACCAGCAACCAAGGCCAACACACTGCTCTGCCCCAAAAAATCAAAACACATATTCGAAACAACCGAAAACACCTTCGATTGCTCTACAAACTTAACCCAACAAAAATCTAACACTTCCATCCAATTTTAATCATTAATTAACATCCAGAAATAATCTATTTGCGTCCTTATACCTCTAGCAACACCAAAACAACATTATCACCATAAAAAACCCAAAATCTAAAAACCTAGCAACTAGAGACCCAATCCGTTTCGGGATTACTATGATAAAACATTTATTTTAACATCATTTAACATCTAAATCATGTTTAAAATCGATCTCAAATTAACCAAAATAGAACCATTACAAAATCTTGAGAAATCATCTTTCAAAGCTTGATCTAACCTGTCACATCCCAGAAACCGGTCTAGTCGGAATTAGATTTCGGTGGCTGAGTATTTTATATCGATAATATAATTTATTCGATATTAATTGAAACAATAAAAGTTATATGGGTTAATTTACAATGGTTTATTATTATTATTATTATTATTATTATTATTATTATTATTATTATTATTATTAAAAGGAAAAGGGGACGTGGCAGCCAAATTGGCCACCACAAAGGCCATTCGGCCAAAGGAAATTAAAGGTGGCAAAATGCCACAAACGTAGCTTAAATTGGCCATTTGATGTGGCATTGTGACCACGTGGCCTTAGGTGGCTAAATCATGCCCCAAATTTGTGCCACCAAATTTCCATGAAAAGTGGATTAGGGGGACGGCAATTCAAGTATAAAAGAGGCAAGTGGGCATTGATCACCCACGGCAAGGTGAGAAAGAATTAGTAAGATCGAGAGTGAGAAAAGGAAATAGTGAAAAGGAACGGAAATAAAAATATACGGTTCAATGTTAAATTGGTGGTTTGATATTTTCGATATAGTAATATCGAATCTCTGTCGACGTCGGGTTCAAGAAATCGATAAAGAACGACCGTCAATCAAGAGTAAAGGTGATGTTATAAGGGAACCTTAATATTGAGGTGAGTGTAGTAGCCTCTCGAGTTAGGCAAGAGCCTACTCGAATTTGTTGTTATATTTATTAGTACTAACCTTTGAGTTAGATAGAAGCTTTACGTCATCGATCGTATGTTGGTAAGTGTACGATAAGCATTACATTGATTCCATGATTCATAGTATGATTATTGTTTTCATGAAAATCATTGAAAGCATTGACATGTGATAAGTATGACATGAATTATTGATATTGTTTATTGATATGAAATATTGTTATGAATCATGAACAATGAACCTTGGATTCGAAGTATTGGATACAATTGGCATGCCATAGAATTCATGAGCTCATTGGTATGGGTATTGGGCTTCAGCCATTGGTGCGGCGGAGGGATGTGTTGTGTATTGGTTAATTGGTGCTGCGGATGGATTATGACACGACCATTATTGTTGGTGATGTGGTGGAATTCGCGTATCCAAATACTGTTGAATCGGTCCAAGGAAAAATATTGATTATTGATATTATTTTTGTTATGATTGGATAACATGGTTTTCATTTATAATATGTATATAGATTGCTTATGTGAAATGTGCCATTAAATATGTCATTGAAGTATGCAACATTGCATAACATGCTCATTAATTGTTATTGGCTACCTCACTTAGACTATATAAGTCTAATGCATTCATTTGCATAACATTTCAAGCTAACAAAGTGTTCGGTTCGAGATCGGAACAGTCAAAGGATCGGCAAGTCACCACATGCTAAGAGTAATGTGTTTTGTCCTTATGAACTCCTAGTATGGTGGCAAAGTAGTTAAAGTAATTATACTAGTCTTGTGGCCCTACTATTGTGTATATGTTGTCTATGTTTTGTATAAGATTTTAAAGTTATAATTACTTTTGAGTTAGTAATAAAATTGATATATTTGGCACTAAAATATTGATTAAAAGTCTAAGATTTATGTCTCCGATTTCCGTTATGTTTTTCGGTAGCGCTCTCCGACCCGGTTCTCTACCAGGCCGGGAAGGGGGTGTTACAATTAGTGGTATCAGAGCTAGAATTTAGTTGGTTCTGGACTAAATCTATGCATGTTTGTATTGTTTATTGAGTAATGTGACTTGCCGGCTAATATGATCTCTTTATGTTTAAATGACTAAATTCAGTCAAGCTCGTATAGATGAGCGTATTGTTGTCGAAGAAAATTCGACAAATTTTCTTTAAAGGGGGAGAGCGTTGTCACATCCTAGAAACCGGTCTAGTCGAAATTAGATTTCGGTGACCGAGTATTTTATATCGATAATATAATTTATTCGATATTAATTGAAACAATAAAAGTTATATGGGTTAATTTATAATGGTTTATTATTATTATTATTATTATTATTATTATTATTATTATTATTATTATTATTATTATTATTATTATTAAAAGGAAAAGGGGACGTGGCAGCCAAATTGGCCACCACAAAGGCCATTCGGCCAAAGGAAATTAAAGGTGGCAAAATGCCACAAACGTAGCTTAAATTGGCCATTTGACGTGGCCTTGTGACCACGTGGCCTTAGGTGGCTAAATCATGCCCCAAATTTGTGCCACCAAATTTCCATGCGTGGAGCATGAAGAGTGGATTAGGGGGATGGCAATTCAAGTATAAAAGAGGCAAGTGGGCATTGATCACCCACGGCAAGGTGAGAAAGAATTAGTAAGATCGGCAGAGTGAGAAAAGGAAATAGTGAAAAGGAACGGAAATAAAAATATACGGTTCAATGTTAAATTGGTGGTTTGATATTTTCGATATAGTAATATCGAATCTCTGTCGACGTCGGGTCCAAGAAGTCGATAAAGAACAACCGTCAATCAAGAGTAAAGGTGATGTTATAAGGGAACCCTAATATCAAGGTGAGTGTAGTAGCGTCTCGAGTTAGGCAAGGGCCTACTTGAATTTGTTGTTATATTTATTAGTACTAACCTTTGAGTTAGATAGAAGCTTTACGTCAGCGATCGTATGTTGGTATTGACATGTGATAAGTATGACATGAATTATTGATATTGTTTATTGACATGAAATATTGTTATGAATCATGAACAATGAACCTTAGATTCGAAGTATTGGATACAATTGGCATGTCATAGAATTCATGAGCTCATTGGTACGGGTATTGGGCTTCGGCCATTGGTGCGGCGGAGGGATTATGACACGACCATTATTGTTGGTGATGTGGTGGAATTCGCGTATCCAAATACTGTTAAATCGGTCCAAGGAAAAATATTGATTATTGATATTACTTTTGTTATGATTGGATAACATGCTTTTCATTTATAATATGTATATAGATTGCTTATGTGAAATGTGCCATTAAATATGTCATTGAAGTATGCAACATTGCATAACATGCTCATTCATTGTTATTGGCTACCTCACTTAGACTATGTAAGTCTAATGCATTCATTTGCATAACATTTCAGGCTAACAAAGTGTTCGGTTCGAGATCGGAGCAGTCAAAGGATCGGCAAGTCACCACATGCTAAGAGTAATGTGTTTTGTCCTTATGAACTCCTAGTATGGTGGCAAAGTAGTTAAAGTAATTATACTAGTCTTGTGGCCCTACTATTGTGTATATGTTGTCTATGTTTTGTATAAGATTTTAAAGTTATAATGACTTTTGAGTTAGTAATAATATTGATATATTTTAAAAAGGCTAAACATTTTCTTACGTAACTACTTTTCTCCTAAACTTTTCTCTCAACTTTCGCATCAGCCAAACTATCTTTCTATCACTAAAATCTCCAAAGATTTATCTCTTTTCATCCACTTTTTGTTTCTAAACGATTCTCATGGATTTCTACATCAACTAGCTATGGATTTCTTTAAGGATTTCTTCTAAATCATTGCAATCAGGGGAAAAAGCATGTGTTAGAGGTGATCTTTCTTTTATCTCCTCCGATCAAGGTTCTTTATTGAAATTCTCAAGTCTTTGGCTCTCTAATTGTGTTTAATAACAAGGTTTTATAATCTATTTGTTGAAAATGGTTAAATCTAGCTTTAAAATATGATTTCTCAAGATTTTCGTAATGGCACTGTTTTGATTAATTTGAGGTTGATTTTAATCATAGTTTGTATGTTAAATGATGTTGAAATAAATGTTTTATAATAGTAATTCCGAAATGAGTTGGATCTCTAATTGTTATATTTGGGGTATTTGTGATGATAATGAGGTTCTGGTGTTTTTGGATGTTAATTAATGATTAAAATTGGATGGAAGTGTTAGGTTTTGGTTCGGTTGAGTTTATAGAGTAATCGAAGGTGTTTTCGGTTGTTTTGGTTAGGTATTTTGGTGTTTTTGGGCAGAGCAGCTTGATGGATTTGATTGATGGTGGTTTTAATGCATTGAGATGCATTAATCCTCTGTTTTTGTGTGTTATAAACAGGGAGATCATATCGAAAACAAACGGTTAAGTTCTGGAAGCTCCGGAAGCATGATTACGCTTCGGCAAAGCGAGCGTGGCGTTGTTGGTTTGTGGGATTGGTTTTAAAAGCCATTCAAAGACTTGAAAGTAAGGTTTATGGGTTTAGGTTGAGTTTGAAACACTAACCTAAATCTGGAAGTAAGTTTGAGATGTTTCGCTCTCGTTTCTCGGTTTTTATCCCATTGGTTTTATGATCATGCTCATATTTTGAAGATAGAATTACACCTACTGTTTTATACATGTTTTGAGAAATTATGTGATGATTTTCATGATCCCATGAGATAGATTTGTTATTTGAAATAGATAGAACTATTTGAGAAATGTTATGCATTACTTATGCTTTTACAATGGGATGAGAATGGTTTATATTGATGCATTGAAAAAAGTAGGTTATGATGTTTAAAATGAGTATATTGGCATGGGATGAGATTATTGTTACCAAATATAATTGGTCAACCAACAGGATGAGAAGTGCACTATAATATACAAAATTTGTACGTGCTCTTTGGTTCAGGCAAAGGGGGTAGTGTTATCCCGTTCCAAAGTGAGAGTGTGGTGATGAAAGATTCCACCATGGTAGGTCTTGATGAATCCATCAAGCTTTGTGGCGACGAGAGATGCCGCCATGAGAGTCCGATGATGTGAGATTCCACCGGGGTAGGACTTAAGGATGTGTGATTCTGTCAAGCTATCTGCATATCCGAGTAATGTTGCTAAAATGCCAATATATAAGACCCACATGTACCTTGTTTATAAATGATTTAAATAAATGAGATTGCATATGAGATTATGTTTTGAGATATGTTTTATGAGATTTAAGCATGTAAGGCGTTGCCTTGAGATTTTGCATTTTGATGAATGCATGAGATAGATGGTACATGTGGTTTAAATGTTGTGGTTTTGGCTTTGAAAATGATTGCAAGCATGAGATAGAAAGAGCATGATGAGATAGAGATATCTAAATGAGAAATGGTTTTAAAATGCATTGTTGTTGTGGGTTTGTTTTGAGCATCCCTCACTATGCATTATTTCTTATGCTCTATTTTTCCAATAATGCAAAGAATTAGCATATTTGGGCAGCAAGAAAGCAAGAAGGATTCCAAGGAGTGGAATTAAGCTCAAGTGTGATTTTACATTTACCTATTAGTAATAATGGTTGGCAATGGGAGGATGCCTTTATGTTGGGAGATGTGTTTTGAAACTCCCTGTTTTGTGGCAAGTTTGCTATGCCTTTAACGACTTGTAAATGGCCTTTACTTGTTGGTTTATGCCTTGGTTTGTGTTTTGAAACTCCTTGTTTTGTTGCATATCGATATGTTATGATGTTGATTCTGTCATGTATGATTGTAGTATGATTAAATATGTTGTATGCACGTTAGAAGTGTGCTGGAATTGTTTTGGATGGATTAAAGTGTGAAAACCAGCAAAAGTGTCATTACAGGCCCATGTGTTTCGATACACTCGAGACTGTACCGAAACAGTGAGCTTGAAATGGCTTAAGGGTATCTAAACGGGGAAGGGTTGCTTCAGTACATTTTGCTACTAGAAATGCATGTTTCGAAACACCCTTGGGGTTGTTTCGATATGGGCCTAAGCTTCGAGTCGCTTGACCCTGTTTCAATACGGTTGTTTCAATATAGGGCAACCTGTATCGGAACGACAAGCTGTTAAGCTAGTTATTGGAATCTTCTAATGTTCTGATTCTTTATGTTTTGGTCCCTGAATGTTATGGATGCAATTAAATAAGCATGGATGATCATTTTTAGGTGAGATTTGACAGAGATACAGGTAATGTGATTAATTAAAGGTTGGTAACCTAAAAAGTGAAGAAGTCCCTATAATTCGGTAAATAACAAAATGGTCCCCAAAATGTGTTTGTATGCAATTGAGTCCCAAATTGTTGTCTGATCGAGCTGTAAATTGTTCCGCTGCGATGTTTATCACTTAGGATCATAATGAGTATATAGACTAGATAGAATGAAAAAATAGGGTCATTTATTGAGGTAAACGTCCCAGTTTACTTTAATATTCCCCGTGTGATCCGTTCCGTTCGGTCTTTCACCTAGAGCGGGTCGAGTGGGTTACATAAGTTTTGGCCCTATTTCAAAACAGTCCTTAAAAATAAATTTTGCACTTTTTAAAATTTAGTCACCAAATCAAAATGTCAATCGTCCAAAAGTCATTTTCATAAATTTACTTCACTGAACCTTTTTATATATTTTAGAATATTTTAGGAAATTTTCACATAATTTTATCATATCTCGAACCTTTATTTCTCTAAACCACTCCCGAACTAACCCAGATCTCTAGTCTAGGTCCTTAGAACCTCGAGTCAACATTAAAGACTCCTAAGTCCAAAACCGGGGTGTTACAACTCTCCCCCAGTTAGGAAATTTCATCCTTGAAAATTTACCTGATGGAAAAAGATAAGGAAACTATTTCTTCATGTCATCATTCCTCTCCCACGTGGTTTCCTCAACAACACGATGTTGCCACAAGACCTTGACCAACTGAATAGTCTTACTATGAAGAACTTTGCTGTCTGAATCTAAGATGTCAACCGGTTCTTCATCATAGGACAAATTCAGATTCATCTCAATCTCCTCAACAGGCATAACATGACACATATTCGATCTATATCTCCGAAGCATGGATACATGGAAAACATCATGTATCTTCTCCAACTCGGAAGGTAACCTCAACCTATAAGCAACAGGTCCAAGACCCTCAAGCACCTCATACGGTTCAATAAACCTTTGGCTCAATTTGCTTTTCCGGCCAAATCTCATCACCTTTTTCCAAGGTGAAACCTTCAAAAACACCTTATCACCTACAAAATACTCACCCTCCTTACACTTCAATCCGCGTAAGACTTTTGCCGATTCGAAGCAGCTTTCTACCTCTCACTAATGAGCTTCACATTTTCCGTAGTGCCCTTTAGCACATTAGGCAAAGAGACCAACTTACGCCCAACGAAGAGGCGTTCTACACTTCATTCCATACAAGGTCTCATAAGGAGCCATTTGAATGCTTCCCTGATAACTATTATTGTAAGCAAACTCCACCAAATGTAACGATTTCTCCAAAGAACCTTGGAAATCAATGATACAACATCTCAACATATCCTCCAACACTTGGATAAGTCGTTCAGACTGTCTATCCATCTGCGGATGATACGAAGTATTGAGATTCAAATGTGTACCCAACGCTTGATGAAGACACTCCCAAAACCTCACTGTGAAACGCAGATCTCGAACCGGAACAATGAACTTAGGTACCCCGTGCAACCTCACAATCTTTGAGATGTACAAATCTGCCAACATGTCTAACGTATACATGGTATGCACTGCCAGAAAATAAGCACACTTCGTAAAACGATCAACAATCACCCAAATGGAATTCTTCTTTGACAGTGTCAAAGGCAAACCGATCATGAAATCCAAGGTGATTCTCTCCCATTTCCATTCTAGAATCTTCAGTGGTTGCAACAATCAATAAGAAAATTGATGTTCAGCTTTAACACGCTGACAAACCATGCACTTACTAACAAAATCGGCAACATCCTTCTTTAAGCCAACCCAATAGTACTCATCCTTCAACCCACGATACATCTTTGTACTACCAGGATGCATAGAAAATGGATTACTATGAGCCTCAATCAAGATAGTGCACCTCAGCTCAACATCCTCTAGAACAACTATTCAACTTTTAAAATGCAAAACACCATTATCATTGAAATAAAAGTCCTTTGGATTTCCTTCCGCAATATCCTGAACATACGGTACCAACGAATCATCCAACAAATGCTTCTCCTTAATCAACTCCACCAACGAAGGTTTCACTTATAACTCAGCCACTAAACCACCATCTCGCGATATACTCAACAGAGAAAACATCACACTCAACTTTACAGCCACCTTCCTACTCAAGGCATTGGCTACAACATTAGCCTTTCTTGGATGGTACTCGATCGTCAAGTTGTAGTCTTTAAGCAACTCTAGCCACCTTCGTTGCCTAAGATTCAACTCTTTTTGTGACATCAAGTACTTCAAACTTTTATGGCCCGTGTACACCTTACACTTTTCACCATAAAGGTAATGCCTCCAAATTTTCAAGGCAAACACCACCGCGACCAACTTGATGTCATGAATAGGGTAATTACGCTCATGCACTTTCAACTGTCGTAAGGCATACGCTACCACCCTACCTTCTTGCATCAACACGCATCCCAAACCAACATAGGATGCATCGCTATAAACCACGAACTCTTTACCTGATTCGAGTTGAATCAAGATAGGAGCTTGCGTCAATGCTTCAATCAACTTCTCGAAAGCTTGTTGTCTAACCTCCGTCCATTAAAACTTAACATCTCTTTGCAACAACTTTGTCAAAGGAGCATCAATCCTTGAAAAACCATCCAAGAATCTACGGTAGTATCCTACCAAACCAAGGAAACTACAAACCTCATGGACCGACTTAGGCGACTTCCAATTATTCACCACTTCAACTTTTTGGGGATTGACCTGAATCCTTTAGGCCGACACTACATGACTAAGGAAAACAACTTCCTTAAGCAAAAACTCACACTTGCTCAACTTGACATAAAACAAATTTTCCAATAAAACTTGCAACACAATCTGAAAAAGCTTATCATGATCCTCCTCGATACGAGAGTACCCCAAAATATCATCGATAAACACAACCACAAACCTATCACAAAACGTTTGGAACACATGATTCATCATGTCCATAAACGCAGCAGGGACATTAGTCAAACGAAAAGGCATCACCAAAAACTCATAATGCTCGTACCTTGTGCGAAAAGCAATCTTAGGCATATCCATATCCTTTACCTTCAACTGGTAATATCCGGATCTCAGATCAATCTTAGAAAACTCCTAAGCACCTTGAAGCTTATCAAAAAGATCATCAATCCTTTATAAAGGATACTTGTTCTTGATTGTTAACTTGTTCAATTGAAAATAATCTACACGCATTCGCATCGTGCCATCTTTCTTCTTCACAAACAAGACCGTTGCACCCTAAGGTTAAACACTAGGCCTAATGATACCTCGATCAAGCAACTCTTAAAGTTGCGTCTTCAACTCTTTCGGAGCCATTTGACAGGGAGCAATTGACTATGGAGTCATATTTTTATACAACTCAATGTCAAACTTAACTTCTCTGTTCGGTGGCAAACCATGCAACTCTTCTGGAAATACATTCAGAAACTCACATATTGTACGTATGTCCTAAACACGCACCTCCTTTGTACTCGGATTCATCACGTAAGCCAAGAAAGGTTTACATCCCAAACACATCAACCGACTGGCTTCAAGAACTGAAACCACATTAGACAAGAACTTCATATTCTCAACTACGACCATCACCTCATAATCATCGACAAGTTTAAACGAAACTCACTTGGTCTCAAAATAAACCAAAGTCCTATACTCAGATAACCAATCCATACCAAGAATTACATTAAAACCATAGAAAGACAACTCCATAAGATTAACCTCAAACACATAACCTTGAATAGACAAAGGACATCTCCTATACAACTTTGTAATAATCATCTCACCAAAAGAACTAGTTACACGCATACCAACCTCTAACAACTCAACAGGCAAACAAAGCACTTGTGCATGCTTACACAAAATGTATGAATGATTAGAACCAGAAGCAATCAAAGAAAGTAATGACAAGGATTGCAAAGTAAAGGTACCTGCGATCACATCCATGTTAATCCTTCTTTGTCAGTGTCCATACATTCTAGCCTTTCCACCTACCTCGGGCTGAACAACAACAACATGAGCAACATTCCTCTATCCATCATTCCTACGCTGAAAATTACAACGACCGCGCCCACGACCTCTCTGTGGCTCAATAGCTCGCACTGAACCTTGTTCATCGCTAACCGGTTGTGGACAATCACGTTTTCATATGACCTTGTGATCCATAATTCCAACACGTACCAAGATTACCCCGACACTCTCCTGTGTGCCTCCTATCACACTGGTTACACTCTGGAGTACGAACAAAAGCATTTTAGCCTTGTTGACCACGGCCAGAGTTACCACCACCACGCCTTGGATCCAGCTGATACCTCGTATCCTTATGCTTCTTTTAACGATCTCTACTAGAATCATACTCAGTTGTCCTCTTGCCAAAACTAGAACCATCTGAACGAGCAACCAAACACAGTTTCTGCTCGATGTCATTAGCCCGAGTGACTAAAACATCAAAATTGGTGTAGTCCGACACCAACATGTTTGTCTTGACATCCTTCACAAGCCCATAGAGAAATCGATCACATCTCATTTGTTCATTGGAAACCAGTTCAGGAGCATACTGGCTAAACCAAATAAAGTGAACCTCATATTCGAAAAAAATCATGTTTCCTTGCACCAAAGACATAAACTCTCGCTTCTTTTCATCAAGATAGCAAAAACCCAGATACTTTCTCTTGAAAGCATTTCCAAAGAACTCCCAAGTAACACCAGCAGGTTCCATACCCGTAGTGATGCCCATCCATCGCGTATAAGCATCTTCGTGAAGCAAGGATACAACACAACCCAACTTTTGCACACCATTGCAACTCATCTGACCAAGAATCCTTTGGGTGCTCTCAAACCAAGCCTCAAAACCCTCCGAAGATAGACCTCGAAACTCGGTTCCACCCAAATTGCGTAAACGCTCCAAAGGTAAACCGGTATTAGCACAAGGCTGAGGTGCAGCCACATGCATACCCGCTATTGTTGCCTGAAAAGCCCCAACTACATCCTGAATCAACGATGTCATAGTAGCAACAGTCTGTCTTTGCGCTGTCTAATGTTCAACACCTCGAACGCAAGCTCCCGCTCCAGTTCCATCACCACCGTGAAAAGGAGGAGGCGATAATTTCTCAACATCATTAGCCTCATTCACAACCACATTACACACATTGGTTCTAAGCTCTTGTCTTTTTCCCATTATCAAAACGGTATAGTTAAAAAGAATGCAACAATAAAAACAATCATGCTAGTCAAAGCAAGAATCTAAGGTCCTCAAGTTTTACTTTTCAAAACCAAAATTCTCTTTACATTAGTAATAATATGACAATGGGTTCCCTTAACCTCTTCCCCAACAACATATAACAATCATAATTCATTATCAAACACCGTGCATCTCACACAAATCAATCAATGCTCATAACATAACATACTCAGCCACCCTACATAGAATTCGTTAAGAAATCGACCAAACAATAATATTACATCAACCTTACTTCCCAATTTTTTCGCAACCTGGCTCTGATACCACCGAATGTAATCCTCTAGATTTGGTCTGGGCGAAAAACTGAACTAAACGGATCACACGGTGAGTTATAAAGTAAAATGGGAAGTTTACCTCAATAAACGACCCTATATTTTATTGTATCTTGTTTAGATGCTCATTATGAGACTATGTGATAAACGTCGCATCGGAACAATTTGCAACACGATCATACAACATTTAATGACTAAATTTCATACAAACACATTGTAAGGACCATTTTGTAATTTTATCAAATTACAGGGACATCTACACCTATTAAGTTACCAACCTTTAATTAATCACATTACATTCATCTATGTCAAATTTCAGCTCAAAACAATCATCCGTGCTAATTTAATTGCAACCACAACATTCAGAGACCAAAATGTAAAGAATCAGAACTTCAGAAGATTCCAATAACCAACTTAAATGTTTGATGTTTCGGTACAAGTTGCCATGCATCGAAATGCCTGTATAAGAACAGGTTCGAGCATCTCGAAGCTCGGGACAATATCGAAACACCCTCAAGAGTGTTTCGGAACAGGCTATTCTAGTATCAAATTGTATCGAAACGCTCACTTCCTGTTTCAAAACCCCGAAGCCATTTCGGGCTTATCGTTTCGGTACAGGCTCGAGTGTACCGAAACACCTGGGCCTGTAATGACACTTTCTATTGGGTTTTCACTCTTTAACCAAATCGAAAACACTCCAACATCCATACAACATATCTAATCATAAAACCTCAAACATATATGGCAATTTCAACATCATAGCATGGCAATAAACATTAAGAAAATCTATAGGCATGCTACCTATGCAAAACAACAAATCAAGAGTCAAAACACAAGCCAAAGCAAATACTAACTAGTAAAGGCCATTTACAAGTCATCAAAGGCATAACAAACTTGCCACAAAACATGGAGTTTCACAATACACTCTCCCAAAACATTAAGGCATCCTCGCATTGCCAACTATTATTACTAATAGGTAAACATAAAACCATACTTGAGCTAAGTCTCACTCCTTGAGATCATTCATGCTTGTTTGCTGCAAAAATATGCTATTTCTCTGCATTGTTGGAAAAAGAGAGCGTAAGCAATAATGCCTAGTGAGGGATGCTCTTTCTATCTCATGCTTGAAACCATTTTCAAAGCAAAAACCACATCATTTAAACCACGTGTACCATCTATCTCATGCATTAATCAAAATGCAAAATCTCAAGACAAAGCCTTACATGCTTGTTTCTCATATAGAATTTCTCAAAACATGATCTCAGATGCAAATCTCATTTCATTAAATCATTTAAAAACAAGGTACATGTGAATCTCATATATTGATGGAATCTCACATCATCAAGTCCTTTCTCGGTGGAATCTCATATCACCGAACTCTCATGGCGGTATCTCTCATTGTCACACAACTTGATGGAATCTCACATCATCAAGACCTACCGTGGTGGAATCTTT
This sequence comes from Hibiscus tridactylites, assembly GCA_958450335.1. Classification (NCBI taxonomy): domain Eukaryota; kingdom Viridiplantae; phylum Streptophyta; class Magnoliopsida; order Malvales; family Malvaceae; genus Hibiscus; species Hibiscus tridactylites. The sequence continues at coordinate 70,342,899 of OY288274.1, read as the reverse complement.
CATCACCACACTCTCACTTTGGAACGAGATGACACTACCCACATTGCCAAAACCAAAGAACACATACGGATTTTGTATATTATACTGCACTTCTCATCGTATTGGTCGACCAATTATATTTGGTAACAATAATCTCTTCTCATTCCAATATACTCATTTTAAACATCATTTACCTATTGTATTTCATTGCATAAACATATTCCATATCTCATCCCATTTCAAAAGCATAAACAATGCATAACATTTTCACATCAAGTTCTATCTTTTGAAAATCATGATTCTATCTCATAGGATCATATAAATCATCATATCATTTCTCAACACATGCATAAAACAACATGTGTAATTCTATCTTCAAAACAAGAACATGATCATAATAATCAATGGAATCAAAACCGAGAAACGAGAGCGAAACATCTCAAACTTACTTATGGGCTTAAATTAGTGTTTAAAACTCAATCTAAACCCCAAAAACTTGCTTTCAAGTCTTCAAAAGGCTTTAAAACCAATTCCAGTGTAACCCCCTCGACCCAGCCTAGGCGATAGTCTGAACTGAACGTGTCACACGAGGAATATTGAAGTAAACTGAGAAGGTTTTTCTCAATAAACAACCCTATTTTTTATTTTATCTTATCTATATAGTCATTGGAGTTGTAAGTGCTTAACAACGTAGAGGAACATACACAACATCAATCGGACCTCGATTAAAACACAATAGCTTACAACTACGATTTTAGGGACCATTCTGCAAACTTAATAAAATATGAGGGTTTCTTCCAATTTTAGATTACCATCTCTAAATTAATCATGTTACATGCATCTCTGCCAAATCTTAGCTCGAAACAATCACTCATGCTCATTTAATTGCAACCACAACATTTAGGGACCAAAACGCAAAGAATCAGAACTTCAGAATATATCATCAACTAACATAACAACTAGCCGTTTCGGTACAGGCTAACCATGTATCAAAACATGTCCTCACGGCTCAGAACACAGTCCTATATTGAAACAGCCTTGAGGTGTTTCAAAACTATGGTTTCCAGCAGCAAAACGTACTGGAATAGATCTCCCCTGTTTCGAAACCCTAAGGCTATTTCAGGCTCACTTTTTGGTACAGGCCCGAGTGTACCGAAACACATGGGCCTGTAATAGAACTTTTTGCTAGTTTTTCACACTTAAATCCATCCTAAACCAATCCAACATATTTAAACATCAATCCTCAAACATTTATGAAATATTCAACACCAAGTCTAGGCAAATTGCATCAAAGGTAAACTATAGGCATGCAACCTAGAAAATAAGCCACTCAAGAGTCAAAACTCAAACCAATGAACAAACCATCAAATATAGGCCTTTTTACAAGTATGAAACCATAAAGCAAACATGCTCAAAAAGGGTTTTCATACGCATCACCCAAATAAACCATGGAACCCCCATTGCCCTTATTACTCTAGTCCATAACCGAAACATACATTCAAAGCGAAGTATCCTATGATCCCCTTGCTAGTTGCTGCCTCCAAGAACTCAATTATCTACATTGATGGACAAAGAGAGCGTAAGCATACAAGCTTAGTGAGGAGTGCCCAAACCAAAACACCATCAATGCATAAAAACCCATTTTCCATCATTTGAAAACCATCATGCCCTTTTTGAAAACCATGCACTTCCTTAACAAAATCAGCATGTCAAATATCATGCAGCAAGTTTTAACTACTCAAAAGCAAATCCATTTGCTAACACTCAACTTAAGCCTTTCCATGCATAGCTACCATATGCAAAGCTTAAAGAGTAAAACATACAGTTTCATATTACGCATCCATATTCATTTCATAACATTTTATCAATTATATCGGCGTACAAGTGATCATCAACATACTCATGTCTCAAAACCATATCGGCAACACAGATTCACAAGTGTTGTCGCAACACTTCATGCATTCTCACCGACATCTAAAGTTTCACACACAGGAGCTACCCTCCACCGATGTGACACTCGTGATGGAGTATTCGGTACCTTGCAACCCCTCAATGCTCCTCATCGGTAGATGTATAACCCCACTAACGAGAGACAGGACAATATACACTTTCCTCAATCGTTAGGGGTACTTGGATGGAGTATTTGGTACACTCACAACCCTCAACATCCAAGGCGACTTGTTTATAGTGCACTCAATCCTATAGCCAGCTAACTATATTTGATTTCATTTATAAACCATTTTTCACAACATCGCTTGCCAATATAATTCCCATTTATAAACCATGCTTCATTAAACATTTATAAGAATATACATACAAGGATCACTTACCATGTGCATCCTTCATCAAGATAACATCAAAAACAATAAATTACTTGCTTTAAGCCATGCTTTAAATCATGCATCAACGATTCATAATAGCACAATCCGAGGGAGAAAATCCTTTTACTTACATTCGAACTTAGTAAAACGTTTCAAGCTTACACTAAGTTCCTAAAACCACCTTTTAAGTGTTTCAAAGCTGGAAAACACATTCTAACTCACCGACTCACGAAACCAAGATTCCTCGACGCGAAATTAAGCATCCGAAGCCCCCATAACATCATTGATTGCTTCCAATGTATCCGCCCCTCTTTTTACCACACAAGAACAAAGGATTAATGCATCATAATGCATTAAAATCACCAGCATCTTAAACAATCTTGCTGCTCTGCCCAAAACACCAAAACTCACCTTCAATGTTGGTGATTGGGTTTGGGTTCATTTCCGAAAGGAACGATTTCCAGCCCAACGGTGGTCCAAGCTATTACCGCGAGGAGATTGTCCTTCGGGTGTTGGAGAAAGTGAATGACAACGCCTACAAGTTGGACTTACCGGGAGAGTTTAATTTAAGTGTTACATTCAATGTTTCTGACTTAACCCCTATTTAATGATTCCACAAATTTGAGGACAAATCCTTTTCAAGAAGGGGGGATGATGTGAGCACATATTTGCCACCAAAGGAAGTGGATCCGGAAGTTCTTCCAGCAGGACCTATCACACGATCTAGGGCTAAACAATTCAGGGAAATTCTATTCCAAACTTGTGCTAACATTCCAGATTCGTTCGATTATGTTTATGCCTTAGAACATTAGATTTATAATGTGTTGCATGCTGATATGTGACATACTTGGGTTATACTACGTATTAGGTGTAACTCCCTTAGCCCGGTATAGACGCTTGACCCAAACTACGAAGATTACACGTGGAAAACCAAAGTAAACCCAAAAGTCAACCATGATTAACAACCCTTTTTTTCTTTTTTTTCTTTTCTAAATGCAAATTAAGCCTATGTGATTACTCAAGAATCATAGGATAGAAAGGCACAACGATCGGAATTCCATTAGGGATTCAAATGTAAGAATTACAGTTTTAGGGACCAAAACGTAAACTTTGCAAATTGAGAGGACTTTACATATTTTAAACTTACCAATATGTAATTAGTCATTTTTCATGCATTTCTGTCAAATTTCAGCTTAATTGGACATTCCCAACTCAACCAATTGCATCCACAATCATCTAGGACTAAAATGTAAGAAACAGGAACTTGAAACCATTCAAAATGTAGACCAACGGTCAACCGTTTCGAAACGCTGACCCTGGTATCGAAATGATCGTATCGAAACGGAGTTAACCCTTTCGGTACTCGGGTGCGTTCCGAGACCAATATCGAAACAGGCCTCACCAGTAGCTAAAGTGTTCTGAAACACCATTACCCGTTCCGAAACACTATGGCCATTTTAGGCCCCTATTTCGAAACAGATAAGTATGTTTCGATACACCATGCCCTGCAACCATACAATTTTCTTGTTTTTCACATCTTTTCACATTCAAACATCCCAAATCATACCATAGCATACCAACAACACGATTAGGAAGCATGACTATAGACTAATTTGGGAGTTTATTCTCCTTTATTCCTTTAATTAAAACTTTAATAAAAATTCCCAAAATAAAGAGAAATATGATGAAAAACATTTTGGTAAAATTAGCTCCTTAAAGATTCAAAGTTTCAATCCTTTACAAAACAATCACTAGTCAACTTTTGCAAAAACTGTGATTTGGTCACTACACCGAAATGTAGTATTTCTAAATCATATTTTTAAAATATCTCGAACTAGGCGTTCCCTAAATCTCCCTTAAAGATTCGAATCGTTCTCGACTGGCCCGATTCAAACTCTAAAACATCTAGGCCCAACATCAGGGCATTACAACTCTCCACCTCTTAAGAAATTTCGTCCCCGAAATTTTCCTGGAGGAAAAAGGTAAGGAAATTGCTTCTTCATGTCTTCCTTCCTTTCCCACGTGGCTTCCTCAACACCATGATGTTTCCACAAGACTTTGACCAGCTCAATGGTCTTACCTCGGAGAATCATACTATCCGGATCCAGAATCTCAACAGGTTCCTCATCATACGTCAAGTTTGGGTTCAGCTCATCCTCTTCCACATGCATAACATGCGACGAATCCGATCTATACCTCCGAAGCATGGATACATGAAACACATTATGTATCTTCTCTAACTCTTGAGGTAGTCTCAACTTGTAAGAAATAGGACCCACACGTTCTATCACCTCGTATGGTCCAATGAATCTTGGACTCAATTTGCCCTTCCGGCCAAATCTCATCACCTTCTTCCAAGGTGAAACTTTCAAAAACACACGCTCACCCATAGCAAATTCTATCTCCTTACGCTTCAAATCCGCGTAAGACTTTTGCCGGTCCGATGCTGCCTTCAAACGCTCACAAATGAGCTTCACCTTCTCGGTGGTTCCTTTTAATAAAGCCAGCATAGAGACCAACTTTTGTCCCGTTTCAGCCCAACAAAGAGGAGTTATGCACTTCCTCCTGTGTAAAGCTTCATAAGGTGCCATTTTAATACTTGCCTGGTAACTGTTATTATAAGAAAACTCCATTAAAGGCAAGTGCTTCTCCCAAGAGCACTCAAATTCAATAGCACAACACCTCAACATATCCTCAAGAACTTGGATAACACGTTCCGATTGTCCATTCCTCTGCGGATGATAAGAAGTACTAAAATTCAGTCGCGTACCTAATGCCTGATGCAAACACTCCCAAAACCTTGCGGTGAACCGCGGATCTCTATCCGACACTATAGATTTTAGCACTCCATGCAATCGTACAATCTCAGCAATGTACAACTCTCCAAGCTTATCCAAGGTATACATAGTATGCACAGACAAGAATTGCGCACACTTCGTATGGCGATCCACAATCACCCAAACATAATTCCTCTTATATGGCGATAAAGGAAACCGAGACACAAATTCCATAGTGATCCTCTCCCACTTCCATTCAGGAATCCTTAACGGATGCAACAACCCTGAAGGAAATTGATGTTCAGCCTTAACCCGCTGACACACCATGCATTTGCTAACTTACTCAGCGACATCTTTCTTCAATCCCACCCAATAGTACTCATCCTTCAAATCACGATACATCTTTGTACTATTAGGGTGCATAGCAAAAGAACTACTATGAGCGTCAGACAGAAAAGTGCGCCTTAACTCAACATTATTTGACACCACTATCTGATTCCCAAAACATAAAACACCATCATCATTGAAATAGAAATCCGATGACCTACCTTCTGCGATATCATGAACATGTGGCACCAAAGAATCATCCAACAATTGTTTATCCTTAATCAACTGAACTAGAGATGGTTTCACTTGCAATTCAGCAACAAGACCACCATCTCGCGATATGCTCAACCTAGCAAACATCGCCCTTAATTCCACCGCCATTTTCCTGCTCAAAGCATCAACCATAACATTGGCCTTCCCCGGATGATACTTGATTGTTAGATCGTAATTCTTAAGCAACTCAACCAACATCGTTGCCTAAGATTTAAATCCTTCTGAGACATCATATACTTCAAACTCTGATAGAGATAATGTCTTCAAATCTTTAAAGCAAAAACTACCACTGCCAGCTCGATGTCATGCGTTGGGTAATTGCGCTCATGCACTTTCAACTGTCGCGATCCATAAGCCACTATCGTACCCTCTTGCAGTAACAGACGCCCCAAACCAATATAGGATGCGTCACTATACAGCAAAAACTCTTTTTCTGATTCATATTGAACCAAGATAGGAGCTTGCGTCAAAGCTGCGTTTAGCTTCTCAAAAGCTTTTTGTCTCGCTTCTGTCCACTCATACATAACATCTTTCTGTTAAAAATTGATCAAAGGGGCAGCAATATTAAAGAATACATCCACAAGCCTCTGGTTGTAACCTACCAGCCCAAGGAAACTACGAACTTCATTAACAGACCTAGGAGGCGTCCAATTCACCACAGCCTCAATCTTCTGAGGATCAACACGAATCCCTTCTGCCGAAACCACATGGCCAAGAAAAACAACTTTCTTTAGCCAAAACTCACATTTGCTCAACTTAGCATAAAGTCGATTCTCTAATAGCGCTTGCAAAACGATCCTCAAATGTCCCCCATGCTCCTCCTCAATACGAGAGTATGCAAGGATATCATTGATGTACACCACACCGAACTTATCTAGGAATTCATGGAACACCATGTTCATCATATCCAAGAAAGTAGCAGGAGCATTCGTCAATCCGAACGATATCACCAGAAATTCATAGTACCCATACCTCGTTCGAAAGGTTGTTTTTGGCACATCCACATCCTTCACCTTTAACTCAAAATATCTTGACCTCAAAACTATCTTTGAAAACACAGTCGCTCCTTGGAACTGATCAAAAAGATAATCAATCCTTGGCAAAAGATACTTGTTCTTGATGGTCAACTTATTCAACTGACAATAATCAATGCACATCCTCATTGTGCCATCTTTCTTTTTAACAAACAAGATCGGTGCACCCCAAGGTAACGCACTAGGTCGAATAAAGCCCCGGTCAAGCAACTCTTGAAGTTTCGTCTTCAACTCCTTGGGTGCCATGCGATAGAGAGCAATGGACACCGGAGTTGTGTTCTCATACAACTCAATTCCGAATTCAACCTCTCGACTAGGCGGCAAACCAGGTAACTCCTCCGGAAACACTCCAGAAAATTCACACATAGTCCTTATATCATGTACACGAACCTCATTTGTACTAGGATTCATAACAAAGGGTAGATAAGCCTCACATCCTTAACGCAACATCAGGCTTGCTTCAAGCGTCGACACCACATTAGATAGAAATTTCAAATTTTCTCCCACCACAACCTCATAATCGTCTGCAAGTTTCAGCGAAACTCGCTTACTTTCAAAATTCACAACGGATCTATGCTCAACAAGCCAATTCATGCCAATAATTACATCGAATCCATAGAATGGAAATTCCATAAGATTAACTTGAAACACATGCTCTTGCACTTTCAAGGGACATCTCCTATACAATCTTCTTGTTACCACCATCTCACCAAAGGAACTAGTCACACGAATACCCATGTCCAAAGACTCAACATGCAAACCAAGTATTTGAGCAGGTTCACGCAATATGTACGAGTGTGTAGATCCAGAGTCAATGAAAGAAAGTAATGACAAGGATTGCAAAGTAAAGGTACCTGCGATCACGTTCATGTCATTCCTCCCTTCTCGGTGAGCATACACTCGAGCCTGGCCACCACCTTCAGGTCTGAATAGTTGGTGCTCTCGAAGTGTCTGAAGTACAATTCGAAGATGATCAACATGTTCTTCTTTGTTCCGGGAGTAAACAAGGATATCGTCGATGAATACAACAACAGACTTATTTATATAAGGTTTGAATACCCGATTCATCAGATCCATGAATGTAGCAGGGGAATTTGTTAGACCGAACGACATTACTAAGAATTTGCAATGTCCGTATCGAGTTCTAAAGGCTTTTTTGGGCACACCCTCTTCTTTTACCCTCATTTGATAGTAACCAGACCGGAGATCAATTTTAGAGAATACGGCTGTATGTTTAAGTTGATCGAATAGATCCTCGATCCTTGGTATTGGATACTTGTTCTTGATGGTTACTTTGTTAAGTTGTCGGTAATCGATACAGAGTCACATCGTACCGTCCTTCTTCTTCACGAACAGAACAGGAGCACCCGTGGGAGACATACTGGGTCGAATGAACCCTTTGTCTTCGAGTTCTTGGATTTGCTTCTTCAATTCTTTTAGTTCAACTGGTGCCATACAATAAGGCGTAATGGACAAAGGATTGGTTCCGGGTTGAACTTCAATCTTGAATTCAGAAACAATCGACATTTCATGTAAACCGAAGTCAAGATCATCTTGTAATGCCATAGCGGCAAAAATGGAGATTAGTTTCTTATCTATTAACAGAATGAATTATTTTCCTAAACCCCTTAAATATAGCCTACAGTTTTGGCAATCTATCCAGGCTTCATGTTTTCCCAACCAATCTATTCCTAGGACTAAATCGAATTCACATTTAGGTAGCACATAAAGGTAACAAGAAAAGGGTACATTTCGAATTGTTATCTGACAATACTTACAAAGCAAATTTATAGGCATACTACCCCCTATATGGTTTGAAACAATTAACCTAGTTTGAACATGTTTGTGTTGCAATTTAAGTTCATCAATTATGTATGAAGCGATAAAAGAATGGGTTGACCCCGAATCTATTAAAGTATAAACATATTTAAGGTTTAGCTTAATTGTACCCGCAATAACATTAGGAGATTCTTCTTCCTCTCGACTACGGATATGATAAACACGAGCTGGCGCTCGGGATTCCTGATGAGTAGGAGCTCTTGATTGGGCAGCCTTGCTTCTTCCCGGATTATTAGATTGAGCCTGCCTCGGATTTTTGTTCCGACCAGAAGGTGTCAGGCTCGGATTAGAGTGACGAATAGAAGTTTGGTCATTCTTCTTCGGACAATCACGAATATAATGATCATTGCCTCCACAGGAGAAACAGAGATTAGACTGAAATCGGCATTGGCCGAAGTGCTGTTTTTGACAGAATTTGCAAGTAGGTGCCCTTTCTGATTTTCTGGTGCTGTTAACAGAAACCACCAGAATTGCCATCTTATTTAAGGGCAGAGGTCGATAATAATTCTGAGTGACATGTGAATAAGTAGAGAAGGACTCATTCTGGTGCTTTGGCCTCTTCGACCACCGGGACTTACTGTCACCTTTCTTACCCTTGTCCGGACGATAACTACTCTTTCGCTTTTCTACGACCCTCATCGTAGCTTCAGTAGAAATAGCTCGGTTCACAAGAGTTTGAAAGTTTGTGAGACCAAGGGCAGTGAACATATGTTTTAGCTCGTCGTTCATACCACCAATGAACTTACGACATTTCTCTTCTTCAGTCTTAATGTAAGCAGCTCCATATTTGCAGTATTTGATGAAATCAACAACATATTGTTCAATCGGCCGATTGGCCTGCTTCAAGTAGAGGAATTTATTTCTGCAGTCGGCCAGATATTGCTCGCTAATGAACTTCTTCTTAAACTCATCAACGAAGAATTCCCAAGTCACTGACTCAGCAGGGGTAGTCAGGATCATGGTTTCCCACCAGCTTAAGGTGTCTTCTGTTAATAAGGAGACTGCACACTCGAGTTTATGTTCATCGGAACATTTGAGTTGCTTAGTCGAGATTTGGATAGTTTTATCGAGCCACTGCTCACCTTTTTCTGATTTCTCGATATCAAGGCCACTAAAAGGAGTAGCTCCGTGTGAAGCGAGCTTGTCGATCGAGGATTGAGATGGTGCAACAACAACCGGGGCTGCTCGTACACCCGTTGCAAAGTGATTGAATATTTCTTTGACACTGATAAAACATTCCCGATGAACAGTTTCAATGGTCGCACTGTCCAAAGGAGGAGAGGCTTGTACTTGAGGTTGCTCTGGAGGTCGTTCAGGTTCAACCGGAGGTCGCATAGCAACGCTATCCCCGTTCTTAGTTGAAGATCCTCGGGGACTCTCATCGTCCCGAGCTAAGTTGGTAGCAGACATTCTATAAGGAATTCAGAGGAAAGTTCGGAATTAGAGAGCGAAGTCACAAATAATTCAATATAAGACTCCTAGGTGGCATAGTGTAATCCTATATGATGCATGACATGTTCGGACAAATTTTAGGATCTATAACCTAAAGCTCTGATACCAATTTATGTAACACCCCTCGCCCAAGTTAGGAGCGAGGGATGTCACGACTTATAACGCATGATTTAGAACAAATAAACAATCGAAAGAAAATATGTAACAATATCAATCAGAGTCATGCAGCTTGTATATTATCAAATTTAACATGTTAACATATGAACTTAGAAACATATTACCAAAACATATACAAATATGTGGGCCATTTTAAAACTTTTCTAACATATATTCTAACTTATAAACTAACAAATAATACAACTAAACACACCTTAATCAATTTATTAAGAATTCGGCTACCAACTAGTGCATAGACTTACGTGAATCAACATATAAAGTTCATAACATGCTATCACTTAAATTCACATTTGGCTAACATATAAACAAGACATATGTATACATGCTTATATGTCATATATACACTAGTATAGAAACCTAACATACTAACTTAACATATTCCATCAATCTCTAGTTATACAGTTCATGTAATCTCAACCTTACATAAAAGGACCTATTCGAAATACACCAACAATTAAGCAAACAAAAACATTCGAATGCTTCTTGGTAATCTCAGAAATTGTTCATTCGAATCAAACAACTAGATGCTTTAATATCCTATGTTCAAATTACTAAAAACCTATATGAATTCCTTACATTATGCATTATCCGAAATATAGTAACAACCATAGCAAAGTCTAGATGCAAATGCGTAAATCAAATATAGATATCACACTTAATCGTACTCAATCATTCAAATCCAACAAATACATGAACCATACAAACATATTCAAGCTCAATATCAACTTAAATAGCTCAAACATAACACATTCATATCATCAAATCCATATATACATATCCACCATACCTTATCAAGACTTGATCACCTTAACCATATATATACATTACACAAAATCAAACCAACATGATTATTCATTACATAACATGAACTATGTCTAAAACATGTACAAACCAAAACTATCAAAATACATATATCATATGCATGTGACACTTATATACATCTATGCCACCAACTATAATAACCAAAAGAGTCATACTTGTGCTTGGACTTCAAGGTCAGCTCTCTAAGACAATCGACTAGCTTTCGGGACTAGTACCTGGAATATTTTGAAGAAGGGAACAGAAGAGTGATAAGTACAAGGTATGTACTTAGTAAGGCAACCCTAACTTTACTAATTTCCATCTTTTAAAACATTATTTAATCTTCAAGGTTACCTAAATAGGCTTAAAACAAGGTTTACCTAGCTAGTCCAACATACAAAAGTAGACTTAGTGAATGTTGTAACCATTTCAATAATCGAATGATGCAACACAAATAACATACTTTCAAGTTCATTTATACAGCAAGCATCAATCAAAACATTAGCATTTACAACAACAAGTATCATTTAAAAGCATGAGCATATTCAAGACAAGTAAGCATACCAACATCATTTCATTGGTACATATCATTGAGTTACTTATCTTTCAGTCATATAACTTTTTCAATATTGCCTTGGATGATTAATGGAATAGGTAATCAAGTCTTCTTGTAACATGTATCATTAGATACCTCAAGTATCAGTTTCTCATTTCGACATATAACAGAGGATGCATAAGCATCAATGGTGACTTACCACCATTCAATTATCAAGGTGACTAACCACCTTTTCAGGTTTATAGGTGACTAACCACCATTCTGTAACAGAGATCAGAGGAGCTCAATGACTCTAAGGCATGCCCTTCTACCTATAGACACTAATCAACCAAGGTCTTTATCTTATCTTTTATCTCTAACAAGGTCACTTGTTTGTTATTCAATACTTTACAAGTCATGTAGCAACATTTCAATCATGTATATAAGGTGAATCATTCAAGTCATGCTCAATAAATTTTCCAGCAAGCATTAATCATTAATTCAAGCATATAACCATCATAAAACAGTAGCTAAATAATTCAAAAAGTCTCATTTTACATATCTCAACTAATCTACATTTGATAGCAACATATTTCTTGAACTAAGCATGCTTATCTAGCAAGTAAGAATAACTTAGGTCATAAGTCAAGTATTTAATCCTTCTTCCTTATCAAGTTAATTTACCAACCATTAATTTAAATTCATTTCATGCTTCATTAGGTTATCTAGTAATAAAAAATAACAAGGTTAGGATACTAATCCTAACACTTTAAACAAAATTACACTCACAACACTCCAAGCTACTTGTTGTCCTTTATCACTATGCCCTTGTCTCTCCTTCATGATTGTTCACTCCTTGTATCCTCTATTGCCTCTTTCTCAATAGGCTCTTGAATCATATTACAACATATATAACAACCATTAGTATCAAACTTAGCATAAAAATCCAACCAAATCAAGCAAACAACAATAAACACACAAGCTGTCCCTAACATGGCAGTTTTGAGCAGTGTCCATTAATCTGTTCATAACTCTTTATTCCTAAATCCAAATAAGGCATATCATACCATTATGGAAAGCTTATAAATACACCATTAAAATCATGTATGGCACATATTTTTAGCATTTCTCAATCAGTACAGTTTTACATTTGAAAACAGGGTAATTTCAGGATCGAATCTGTCCAAGCTAAACTTAGTGGATTTAAAGCATATAAATTATATGTTTCACAATTAATTTGGTTCTGATATTTTAACCATAATAACTTACATGTAATAGAATAATAACAAAGTTCTAACATATTCAAAATCAAAGCATTCAGGTCCTCAATTTATCAATTTTCACAAAACAGTCACATTTAATCCTTTAATAATCCTATATGTGATCTAAATGCATTTAACCTACCAATTGAGACTTAATTCAAGCTTGGCCAATTAATTTCATTCATTTCATGAATACCCTATTTCAAGCAAAAATTTTCAGAATTTTATTGGCATTATTTAAACACCTATAATATTCGAATTTTACAATTTAGTACATCAGATTCCAGATTCATTCAGTTTCAGTCCAGTAAATTCAAATAACAATTCAGAGACCTATACTTAACATTTTCGTGCAATTCTTAGCTCTATCTCATGTAAAATTTTGTCCTCTACAACTTTAGACGAGGACACGTTTTCCAGAAACAACTCTAACATGCTCAATTTTCCAGATTTCCGAAAGGTGTCTAAAACTAACAATTCTGGGCAGATTCATTATTCAAGCTTCATACATATTAATTTTCTAGCATTTTAAGCAACCTAATGTAACATACAACATATCAACATATCAATAATCATTCTCAAATCAAATTCACGGCACAAACAATTCAAGAAACACATCAATTCATCAAGAACATTTAAATAATAACATGAACAGAATTTTAGCTAGAACACTTACATGAATTGTTTGTGGATGTAAGAACCTATGTTTCTCCTAGCTTAAATCCATTGACATGCATACATTTTGGTTCCATAAATTTCCAGAATTCTAGTGTTTAAGCTCTCCCTCTCTTTGCTTTCTAAGGGTTTGGTTGAAGGTGCAAGAAAGAGATGATGGAAAGTGATGAAGATGATGAATTTGGATAGTGGGATTTGATTATTCATCTCCACTATCTTGCCGTCCAACACCAAGAGAGGGACATGTGTAATGCTCACTTTCATTTGTTAATTTATCATGCAATACTCATATTTTCCTAATAGTTCAATTTAGTCCTTTTTGATTTAGCTCTTATATTTGCATATCTTTCATTTTAGTCCTTCATTTGTTTTCTTTTAATTACTACAATTAATTTCTTAATTCTATTTAATTGAGCCATGATTTAATTATTTAGTAGTAATTATTCTAAGACCGATTTAAGGGTGTTACAGAACAACCACCACATGTGCTACATTCCTTCCACCTTCATCTCTACGTTAGAAGTTACCACGGCCGCGCCCACCACCTCTCTATGGCTCAGCTGCTCTCACCGGAGCCTAACCTTCTCTCAACGGCTGCGGACAATCCGTCTTCATGTGCCCACGATTTCCATAGTTCCAGCATGTACCAAGATTGCCCCAACACTCACCAGTGCGCCTCCTACCACATCGATTGCACTCAGGAGCCCGCATGAAAGCATTTGGTCCTTGCTGACCTCTCCCAGGGTTACCACCCCCACGTCTAGCATCGACATGTGACCTTCTATCCTTATGCTTCTTGTACCAATCTCTTCCAAGATCACGCTCCGCGGCTCGTTTCTCGGAGCTAGATCCTCTCGCTCGACTTGCCAGACCAAGATTCAACTCAATGTCCTTGGCTCTAGTGACCAAGACATCGAGATCAATATAGCCTGTTACGAGCATATAGGTTTTCACATCAGCCACCAGCCCATTATGGAATCGTTCACACATTTCCCGATCGCTAGGAATCAGCTCGGGTGCATATTGGCTAAGGCGTACAAGTTGCACCTCATACTCCGCCACATACATACTCCCTTGCACAAGGGACATGAATTCCCTCTTTTTCTAATCAAGGTAGCGAACTCCCAAATACTTCCGCTTGAATGCATTCAAGAAGAATGTCCAAGTCACCTCGTCATCATCCATCACCGCTATTGTGGTTGTCCACCACGTATATGCATCACCATGCAACATGGACACAATACATCCCAACTTCTGTACATTATTACAGTTCAATTGCCAGAGAATCCTCTTGGTACTCTCTAGCCAAGACTCAGAACCTTCCAGAGTCAACCCTCTGAACTCAGTTCCTCCCCGACTGCGGGGTCGCTTCAACGACAACCTCACATTAACACCATTCTGAGGTGCATCCACATGAGCTCCAGCTACTGCTGCCTAAAAAGCTCCAGCAATAGCTCGTATCAACACAGACATATCAGAAGCAGCTTGCCCCTGAACTCGTTCGGGTCCAGCAACCCCTGTACCAAATCCCGTAAAACCAACCCCAGCTCCACCACCACTAGGTGGTCCACCAGGAGGAGGAGACAGTAAATCCTCAACATTCTCAGCATTCTCGTTCTCACCCGTAGCACAAGTATTAATTCTAAGCTCTCTACGTGGACCCATAGGAAAACAATGCAACTGACAAAATACAATAACTTCAATTAGGCAAAATAAGGCAAGAAATCCAAATACTCAAGCTCATTTTTTAAAACAATTATTCTCAATAGTAATGATATGGTAATGAGATCCCTAACTATACCCCAAACACAACATATCATCACAAATTCATCTGAATAGAACCAAACATCATCAATAATACATCATACTTTCATTGAAAGTCATAATCATTCATAAGCACACACATTAACCACTTACCAAGCCCCAAATATTCGTTAACCTTGCTCTGATACTAGCAAATGTAACCCCGTTAGCCCGACCTAGAAGATTGACCTGAACTACGAAGATTACACGGGGAAAACCAAAGTAAACGTTGATTAACGACCTTTTTTTTCTTTTTCTCTTTTGTAAATGCACATTAAGCCTATGTGATCACTCAAGAATCATAGAAGAGAAAGGCACAACGATCGAAATTCCATTAGGGATTCAAATGTAAGAATTACACTTTTAGGGACCAAAACGTAAACTTTGCAAATTGAGAGGACTTTGTAGATTTTAAACTTACCAATATGTAATTAGCCATTTTTAATGCATCTCTGTCAAATTTTCAGCTTAATTAGACATTCCCAACTCAACCAATTGCATCCACAAACATCTAGGACTAAAATGAAAGAAACAGGAACTTGAAACCATTCAAAATGCAGACTAACAGTCATTCGTTTCGAAACGCTGACCCTGGTATCGAAAAAGTCTTATCGAAATGGAGTAGACGATTTCAGTACTCAGGTGCGTTTCGAGACCAGTATCGAAACAGGCCTCTCAAGTAGCTAAAGTGTTCCAAAACACCATTACCCGTTCTGAAACATTATGGCCATTTCAGGCCCCTGTTTCGGAACAAATAATGGTGTTTCGATACACCCTACCCTGCAACCATACAATTTTCAGGGTTTTCACATCTTTTCACATTCAAACATATCTTAAATCATACCATAACATACCAGCAACACGATTAGACATCATAGAACACGATTTAGTCTATAGGCATGCTTCCTAACCATAAAACCTAATAAAGACCTCAATCCTCAAACCATACCAAATAGGACCATTTACAAACTTCAAAAGCCATAACAACTTGCCACAAACATAGGGAGTTCAAAATACATCTCCCAACAACAACCTTGGATCCCCATTCCCAAATATCAATACTAAAGTGTATGAAAACATCACCATGCATGAGCTTCTCACTTCTGTGGATGTCCTTAACCTTCTTGCTGCCCACACTCTTCTCAATTATCTGCATTGTTGGTAAAAGAGAGCGTAAGCATATTTGCTTAGTGAGGCAAGCTCTAAGGAAAACCAACACAACAATGCATCTATAAAACTCTTTCTCAAAAACCATTTTCAACAACAAGCTCTTTCTATCTCATGCTTGAAAGCCATTTCAAAGCAAATCTCCATATGAAAACACATGTACCACCTTTCTATCTCATGCATTTAAACCAATGCAAATCTCATGGCAAACCCATACACATGCTTGTGAAAACTAAAGCATTTCAAATACAAATCTCTTATGCGTTTCTCATAGCATAAATTATCTCAACATTTGGTACATGTGAATCAAATACATTTTTTATAAATTATATTGGCATTTCACATTTCATCTTTACTCGGATATGCTGATTAGCTTGACTCAAGGTCAAGTTCTACCCCGGTGGAATCTCTCATCACCGGACTCTCATGGCAGTATCTCTCATTGCCACAAAGCTTGGGTATTTCACCAAGTCCTACCCCGATGGTATCTCTCATCATCGGATTCTCACTTTGGATCGGGATGACACTACTCCCATTGCCCGACTCCAAAGAGCACGTACAAATTTTTAGTTTATAGTGCACTCTCATCCTATTGATCGATCAATTATATCAAGTAGTTATCTCATCTTTTATCCCAATATATAATGTTAAAAACATCATCTCACCTACTGTTTTTATGCAACATTTCTCAAATCTTTAACATCTTATTACAAAACCGCAACTCATGCTTTGCATTAAATCAAAATCTCAAAACTCTTTAATACATCATGTTATCTCATGAAATCTCTACAAAGCATCATCTCATGCTACAAATCATGCATAAAATAGTAGGAATTTGTCTATCTCAAAACAAGAGCATGCAAAAGCATTTAGGGGCATCAACCACATATATGAGAGCAAATCTATCCATACTTACTTGCGGACATAGGATGGTGTTTCAAACCAATCCTAAATCCCCAAACCTTGTATCTTTGTCCCTCAAGGACTTCTAAAACCATTAGCACTCACCGATTATGTTTCTCTTGCTCGCCGAAACGATATCTAAGCTGCTGGCACTTCCGGATCAACACTAAGAGCGTCCGAAGATGTCTCCTTTATTCATTACACATAAGAGCAGAGGATTAAAGCATCATCATGCATTGAAATCACCAGCCACTCAAACAAACACGCTGCTTTACTCAAAAACACTATTTCAGCTACTAAAAACAGCCAAAATGATCTCCAAACTCTTCCAAAACAAAGCCCAGCCAGGATCTATCAATTCTAATCATTTCTAAACCTCAATCAACACCAAAAATCACCATAAACTCTTCCTTATACCTCCAGCAACAACAAAACTCCAAAACCACCCCAAAACCACCAATCTAGCATGTAAAACTAATGAATCCAAACCTATTCGGGATTTGTTTGATAAAACCTCATTTATAACATCAATTGCCATCCAAAAATACATTAGAAATCAACCTAAAAATTGAGTCTAACCAATAGTTACGAAAATCATCAAGATCTCTCCAAGAATCTTGAGTTTACCTCAATTTCATGTTTCTAACATTAAAGCGACTAAAAAAATCATTAACAAATGATTGATGACTTGGGAATTTCAGTAAAGAACTGATCATTAGAGGAGAAGGACAAATCTTGCCTCTAATGGCTGATTTCTCCTCAATTTGGGCAAGATTTCTTGAAAATTCAAAGTGAAAACAAGAGGTTTTGATGAGGTAAAGATTAGGAATCCTTAGGAGAATGAAATATTAGAAAAAGGGAAGAAAATCAGAGGTTAATTGATGAAGAAAATGTGTTTGGCTGAGTGGAAGTTGAGAGAAAATGAAATGAGAGAAAAACCAACGTAAAGTAGTTATGAAAAGTCAAAATAGATTTTTCCTTTTAATTCTCCTATATTCCCTTAATTAAAACATTAATAAAAACTCCCAAATTAAAGAGAAATCTGATGAAAAACATTTTGGTAAAATTAGATCCTTAAAGATTCAAAGTTTCAATCCTTTACAAAACAGTCACTAGTCAACTTTTGCAAAAACTGCGATTTGGTCACTACACCGAAATGCAGTATTTCCAAATCATATTTTGTAAAATTGTTTTCACCATAATCATTTATATAATAAACGAGGATTTTTAGATATTTTCCATATTTTTAAAATATCTCGAACTAGGCGTTCCCTAAATCTCCCTTAAAGATTCGAATTGTTCTCGACCGGCCCGATTCAAACTCTAAAACATCTAGGCCCAAAATCCGGACGTTACATTAGGTCTATTAAGTATGTATATAATATGCTAAGTATGTTTGCATTATGATTATAGTGTTTATAATAAGCTAAGTATGTTTGTGTTATGCTTATAGTGTGTTTACAAGTTCATAATAAGATTACAAGGTTGTTTATGCATGTTTTTTGTGTTTTAGTGAAGGTACACTATTGGGAAGCAGCTCAAAGGCTTCATGCTAGCTCGATTGAAGCTCACGAGAGTGTACATAGCTCATCTTCAGCTCAGAGGAGTGTGGACAGCTCAGCTCAGCTCACTTCACCTCCAGCTAGCTGAATTCAGCTCATTCTAGCTCCAGTCCGCTCAACTTCAGCTCCACTAGCTCAACTCCAACTGACGAGTCCAAAACCAGCTAAAAGCTATTCTACATGTGGGAGAGTGTCCTACACGTGTGTGGGGAAGCCAAGTGTACGTGTGTGAGCATGTGTGTGCATGCATTGTACGTGATCAACACCACTTGCATGTTCCATGCACATTTCGGCCATCAAAGGCACATGGTGCAGCCGAGACTTGTTTCTCTTGCTTGGGCGGATAAGAACAAAGGAGCACACATTTAACATGTGCTTTTCCTTTGAAATTCAAATGAACAGCACATTAAACATGTGCTTAATCCATTTCGGCGCACAAAACTCAAATACACGGCTGGAAATTGTTGCCGCCCCTTAGGAATTTTTTTCCTTCAAATTTAAATTTTGAAAGGCTTAATAACAGCCACATATTTTGTAATTTTCGGCCAGCCCTTATATTATATATATTGGCTGACTTGACTTGTAAAAGGGTTAGAAAATTTTATGAAAAGTTTCTTTGTGAGTTTTACTCTCAATTTCGGTTCTTCATTGAACTATTTGGCATTTTTAGACTTCCTTTGACTTGATACTTCGGGTTCCTAGATCGTTATCTAGTTGGTCCAAGTTCGTTGACGAAGAACATATTAGATTCGAGTTCGTTCAGGATATTGTTCAAGTTCAACGTCGTTTGTATTTCTCTAGAAAATTCAACGTCCATTCTGCCATATTTGAGTATTCAAGGCTTCCATGAATAAAGTTACACGAGTTCATCTTCTACCTTGATTCGAACCTGCCAAAAAATCCACCCTTGTTTCCTTTCATTTTTTTTGTTTCTTTTCTTGATTTTCAGCCTATTCTAAGCCTAATAACATCCCCTTTATGTTTTATTGCAAAGTTATGCATGCTTCAATCCTAAATCCGTTAACAGACAATGGACGTTGTTTCTGAAGCAACATACCCCTTATCATATGGTAATCAGAGCTTAGGTTGGATTTTAGCACGCTCTACACTACAAAACAAAAAATAAAGAAATAAAAAAATTCAAAATTTTGATAAAAAGAGAGTCAAAGTCAAAGTTTAACAAGAAAAGCCAAAGTAAAAAATCGAAAAAAAATTGATTCGATTTTTTGGTGTATTTTACATATATAAAGTGCATTTTGTTCGTGAAAACGATAAAGGATGTTCAAGAATGAAATAGAATGCTTTGAAATCACCCGAAACAACTTGTTCTTGTTTGTTCGGTGATAGGATAGTTGTAAGCATTTCTTTTGTAGTAAGTTGTTTCTTTTTCCTTCATTTTATTAGCCTTTATTTCTTTTGTTTCATCTCCAATTTTCCAGCCTTCTTATTCTTTATTTTTCAGCCTTTATATCATACCTAACAACCTCTATTCCTTTTCATAATAATTTAATACTTTAACCTTTATATATATCTTGTAAGTTTGACATATTTAACAAGTTTGGAGGACCAAGGAAGTTCCCTAAAGAACTGTTTACGTGGGATCGAGTGGAAAATGCATTGAGCGTGTGAGAACAACAGGGGAGACAAAAAAAGCCATTCAAGCATTCTCCCGAGTGAAACACGAGCGATGAGTGTTTTTTTTTTTTCTGAGTGTAATGTTCTTTGGAGTGATCTGTGAGAACTTTGTTGAGTGTGTTATTGTGAGGTCCTTTTTCTTTACTTTTACTAACATATAACAACTTTTTTTGTTTGTTTTAGTGTTTCAAATGGTGGGTTCTAATGATAGTAATCTCGCTGGACATCCACCTAATTTGCAAATGCAGGCCACTACACGTGAAATTCAACGTCTTTTAAGACAAGAATTGGAGCCTTTACAATCTCCAATGGATAGAATTGATAGGGGTGAATCTCATTCTGTCCATGATGAGATTAATGACGAGAATGAAGTCGGCTAGTCTCCGCGACAGAATCAACAAGGTCATGCGCAACTTGATGATAATTTATCTAACATTAAAGTTGCTATTCCATCATTACAGGGATGGACAGATCCTGCTGCATATCTTGCTTGGGAAAGCAAGGTTGAGCATGTGTTCGAGTGTTACAACTACTCGAAGCAAAAGAAGGTTCGTTTGGTTGCGATGGAATTCATAGATTATGCATTGATCTGGTGGGATCAATTGTTGATCAGTCGGAGACGCACCGATGAGTGTCTAGTGAGAACATTAGCAGAAATGAAACGGATCATGCATAAAAGGTTTGTTCCCTCTCACTATCATCGTGATTTATTCCAGAAATTGCAAACTTTGAAACATGGGAGTAGGAGTGTTGAAGACTACTTCAAGGAGATGGAGATGTCCATGATGTGTGTGAACGTTGTGGAAGATCGAGAAGAGACTATGGCACGTTTCCTTGCAGGTTTGAATTTTGAAATTGCCAATGTTGTTGAATTTTAGCATTATGTCGAGTTGGATGACATGGTGCATATGGCGATCAAAGTTGAGCGACAGCAACACAGGAAATCTTCAAATCAAGGTAATACTCTGTTTAAGTCATTTTCCAATTCTTTTAATGCCCCAAACAATTTTAGGAAGTCTGCACCACAAGCACTACTGCACATTCGAGAAAAGGTAGAATCAAGAAAGTTGAACACTCCTATTATTGAGAATAGGCGTGACAAGCAGGTGGTGACACAAGAACGTTCAAGGGACATTCAATATTTCAAATGTCTAGGACGAGGACATATCGCCAGTCAGTGCCCCAATTGGAGGACCATGTTGATGTTAAAAAGTGGGGAGATCGAGTCTGAGGAAGACGAGCAGGACCCCCCCTTCTTGTAGATGCGGAAGAAGATGATGAAAATGTGCAGTCATTTGCCACATGTGAAGCACTTTTTGTCAAAAGGAGTTTGAATACTCAACCGATTCACGATGAACAACAACAAGAGAACATCTTTCACACCGGATGTCTCATGAATAATAAGGTATGTGTTGGGATTATCGATGGTGGTAGTTGGACTAATGTTGCTAGTTTTGTGATGGTTGAAAAATTAGGTTTGAAGACGACAAAGCATCACAAACCTTACAAATTACAGTGGTTGAATGACGGTGGAGAGATTAGAGTGACGAAACAAGTTTTAGTGTCGTTTTCCATTGGAAAGAACAAGGATGAAGTACTTTGCGAGGTCGTTGCAATGGATGAAAGCCATTTGCTATTGGGCCATCTTTGGCAGTTTGACAAGAAGACGACACATGATGGCTTTACGAACACGTATTCTTTTATGCATGCAGGAAAGAAAATAACCTTCGCACCATTGACGCCAAGTCATGTGCAAGAAGATCAAGCAAAATTGCAAAAGAATGTTGAGGAAGTTCATGGGAAGAAGAAGTTGAACGTGTATGCGAACAACAAGGAAATCAAGAAATATCTTTCCTCTTAGCAATTTTTGTTTATTTTGTTGTTTAAAGATCATTGTTTATCGTTTGAGATTCCTTGTGATCTGCCTACTTCTATTTCATATCTTTTGTAGGAATTTGAGGACGTGTTTTCGGATGAAACACCGAAGGGATTTCCAACTCCTCATGGCATTGAGCACCAGATTGATTTCATTCCAGGTGCTACTATTCCAAATCAACTAGCTTATCGAACTAACCCCGAAGAGACGAAAGAGCTTTAGAGGCAAGTTACAAAGTAGATGGACAAGGGTTACATTCGAGGGAGTTTGAGTTCGTTTGTTGTTCTGGTAGTGTTAGTGCCGAAGAATGATGAATCTTGGAGGATGTGCGTAGATTGTAGAGCTGTTAACCAGATTACAATTAAGTATCATCATCCTATTCCGAGACTTGATGATGTGTTGGACGAGCTTTGTGGAGCAGTCATCTTTTCCAAAATTGACTTGAAGAGCGGATATCACCAGATTCCCATGCGAGAAGGTGATGGGTGGAAGACAGCCTTTAAAACAAAGCTAGGTTTGTCTGAATGGTTAGTGATGCCTTTTGGTTTAATTAATGCACCTAGTACTTTCATGCGATTAATTATTCATGTTTTGTATTCCTTTATTGGTAAATTTTGTGTTGTTTACTTTGACGATATTTTAATTTACAATAAGACCTTGCAGGATCATGCATAACATTTGAGAGCCGTTTTGCAAACTTTGAGAGAAGAAAAGATATTTGGTAACATTGAGAAATGTGTGTTTTGTACTAACAAACTTACATTTCTTGGTTACATTGTGAGTGAACTGGGTGTTGAAGTTGATCCTGAGAAGATTACATCAATTTAGGAATGGCCAGACCAATATGGATTACTCAGGTTAGATCATTTCATGGTTTAGCGAGTTTTTATTGACGGTTTGTTCCTAACTTCAGTTCTATTACCGCCCCCTTAACTGGGATTATAAAGAAGAATTCAGTCTTCTCATGGGTTAAAGAAAAAGAATATGCTTTTCTGAAAATTAAGGATTGTTTGACTAGAGCACCAGTGTTAGCCTTACCTGACTTTTATAAAACTTTTGAAATTGAATGTGATGCTTCTGGAGTTGATATAGGCACAATTTTAATACAGGAAAAGAGGCTCGTTGCATATTTCAGTGAGAAACTGAGTGGAGCGACATTGAATTATCCAGTTTATGACAAAGAGATGTATGCACTGATTCGGGCATTGGAGACGTGCAACATTACTTGTTGCCTAAGGAGTTTGTGATCCGCAATGACCACGAGGCTTTGCAATATATCACGGGTCAGCATAAATTGAATAAACGACATGCTAAATGGGTTGAATTATTAGAATCTTTTCATTATGTCATTCGATACAAAAAAGGGAAAGATAATGTCGTTGCTGATGCATTATCACGTAGGTATGAACTTTTGAGTTATCTTGATTCACATTTGACTGGTTTTGCATACATTCGTGAGTTATACCCTGATAATCCTTATTTTAGATATAAGTATAATGATTGTGAGAAAGGTGCAGATGGAAAATTCTACAGGCTTGATGGTTATCTTTTCAAAGAAAACATTATATGCATTCCATAGGGTTCGATGCATGATATACTAATCCGTGAGGCACATGAAGGTGGATTGATGGGTCATTTTGGGGTCACCAAGACGTTACATACCTTGAAGGAGCATTTATTTTGGCCAAAGATGCGCAAAGATGTTTAAAGGTATTGTGAACGTTGTGTGACTTGTAAAAAGGCAAAAATCGAAGGTTTCACCACATGGTATGTACTTACCTTTATCTATTCCTGATTCCCCTTGGACTGATATTTCTATGGATTTCGTTTTGGGATTGCCTCGAACTAGGAAGGGTAGAGATATAATATTTTTTTTTGGTTGATAGGTTCTTTAATATGGCACATTTCATTTCATGCCATAAGACTGATGATGTTGTTAATGTGGCTAACTTATTCTTTAAAGATGTGCGTTTACATGGTATTCCTAGGTCAATTGTTTTTGACAGGGATGTAAAGTTTTTTAGTCACTTCTGGAGGACTCTTTGGAGCAAATTAGGTACGAAACTTATGTTTTCTACTACTTGCCATCACCAGACTGATGGACAAACTGAGGTTGTTAATAGAGTTTTATCTACTTTACTTCGATCCATCATTAAAAAGAACATTAAAACTTGGGAAGATTGTTTGCCACATGTTGAGTTTGCTTATAACCATGATGTACATTATGCTACTAAAAAGTCGCATTTTGAGGTTGTTTATTGTTTTAACCCTATTACACCTCTAGATTTGTTTCCTTTGCCACAAGAACATGTGATGAACAGGGATGGTCAACGCAAAGTAGAATACATGAAGAAGTTGATTTAATAGGTTAAGGAGAACTTGGAACGAAGGACTCAGCAATATGAGAAGCACGCAAACAAGGGAAGGAAGGAAGTCACCTTCAATGTTGGTGATTGAGTTAGAGTTCATTTCTGAAAGGAACGATTTCCAACCCAACATCGGTCCAAGTTGTAACCGTGAGGAGATGGTCCTTTTTAGGTGTTGGAGAAAGTGAATGACAACGCCTACAAGTTGGACTTACCGAGAGAGTTTAATGTAAGTGCTACATTCAATGTTTCTGACTTAACCCATTTTAATGATTCCACAGATTTGAGGACAAATCCTTTTCAAGAAGGGGGGATGATGTGAGCACGTCTTTGGCACCAAAGGAATTTGATCCGGAAGTTCATCCAATAGGACCTATCACACGATCCAGGGCTGAACAATTCAGAGAAGTTATATTCCGAACTTGTGCTAACATTCTAGATTCGTTCGATCATGTTTATGCCTTAGAACATAAGCTTTATAATGTGTTGCATGCTGATATGTGACATACTTGGGTTATACTACATACTAGATCTGTTAAGTATGAATATAATATGCCAAGTATGTTTGAAGTATGATAATAGTGTGTTTATAATATGCTAAGTATGTTTGCATTAAGCTTATAGTGTGTTTACAAGTTGTTAATAATATTACAAGGTTGTTTATGCATGTTTGGTGTGTTTTAGTGAAGGTACGCTATTGGGCAGTAGCTCAAAGGCTTCATGATAGCTCGGTTGAAGCCCACGAGAGTGTACACAGCTCATCTTCAGCTCAGAGGAGTGTGGGAAGCTTAGCTCAGCTCACTTCACTTCCAGCTAGCTGAATTCAACTCAATCTAGCTCCAGTCAGCTCAACTTCAGCTCCACTAGCTCAACTCCAGCTGACGAGTCAAAAACCAGCTGAAAGCTATCCTACATGTGGGAGAGTCACCTACACGTGTGTGGGGCTGCCAAGTGTACGTGTGTGAGCATGTGTGTGCATGCGTTGTACGTGATCAGCACCACTTCCATGTGCCATGCACATTTCCGCCATCAAAGGCACATGGTGCAGCCGAGCCTTGTTTTCTCTTACTTGGGCGGATAAGAACAAAGGAGCACACATTTAACATGTGATTTTCCTTTGAAATTCAATTGAACAGCACATTAAACATGTGATTAATCCATTTGGGTGCACAAAACTTAAATACACTGCTAGGAATTGTTGCCGCCCCTTAGGAAGTTTTTTCCCTCAAATTTAAATTTTGAAAGGCTTAATAACAGCCACATACTTTGTAATTTTCAGCCAGCCCTTGTATTATATATATTGGTCGACTTGACTTGTAAAAAGGTTAGACAATTTTATGAAAAGTTTCTTTTTGAGTTTTACTCTCAATTTCAGTTCTTCATTGAACTACTTTGCATTTTCAGACTTCGTTTGATTGTGTCATCTTCTCGATACTTCGGGTTCTTAGATTGCTATCTAGTTGGTCCAAGTCTATTGACGAAAAACATATTCAATTCGGGTCCGTTCATCATATTGTTCGAGTTCTTTCGAGTTCAACGTCGTTAGTATTTTTCCAACAAATTCAAAGTCCATTCTGCCATATTTGAGTATTCAAGGCTGTCATGAATGAAGTTACACGAGTTCATCTTCAACCTTGATTCAAATCTGCCAGAAAATTCACTCTTCTTTCCTTTCATTTTTTCATTGTTTCTTTTCTTGATTTTCAGCCTATTCTAAGCCTAATAATATCCCCTTTATGATTTATTCCAGAGTTATGCTTGCTTCAATCCTAGATCTGTTAATAGACAAGGAACGTTGTTTCTGAAGCAACGTACCCCTTATCAAAATCCATCTTACAAAGCTTAATTTAGCAATTTCCATCAATTCAATTACAAACTCTTGTTATTAAACAAAACTAGAGAGCCAAAGACTTGGGAATTTCAATAAAGAACTTTGATTAGAGTAGAGAAAAGAAAGATCACCTCTAACACAGGTTTTCCCCTTGATTCGCAACGATTTTGATGAAATCGTTCAAGAAAACTTTAGCTAAATGTTGTAGAAATCCATGGCCATCATTTAGGAATCAAAAGTAAATGAGATGAGGCAATTCTCTAAAGATTTTAGTGATGAAAAAAGAGTTTGGTTACTGGGAAAGTTGAGAGAAAAGTAGTTACGTAAGAAAATGTTTAAGCTATTAAAATATCTTTTAATGAAACTCTATTATTAGAACATTTAATTAAATTATATAAAACACCAAATCAAGGGAAATAGATGATACCAACTTGGTGTAATAGCTCCCTAAGGATTCTAAGTTTTGGCTCTCTTTGATTTAGCCATTAAAACAAAACTTTCAATTTTTACATTTTAGTCACCAAATCGAAATGTTGAATTTCCAAAAATAATTTTCCAAATTAGTTTCACTTTCCCTCAATACATATTTAAATAGGATTTTAAAAAAAAATTCGCAAAATTTAACAGCATCCCGAATAAAGATTTCTTTGAACCGACTCCGAACTGACATGGATCTCTAGTCTAGATTCATCGGATCCTAAACCGGCCTTAAAACCTCTAGACTCAAAACCGAGGCATTACATCCACTCACCGACAACACCTTGCTTGCTTTTCCGAAGCGTAATCAAGCTTCTGAAGTACCTAGAACTTCACCGATTGCTTCTGATATTTTCCCTTCTATTTATACCACACAAGAACATAGTATTAATGCATCTCAATGCATTAAAAACACCAGTAACCAAAGCCATCACGCCGTTTTTCCCAAAAACATCGAAATGTCTATCCAAAACAACTGAAAACATCTTCGATTACTCTACAAACTTATCCTAACCAAAAACTAACACTTCCATCCAATTTTAATCATCATTTAACATCCAAATCTGTATTAAAACCAATCTCAAATTAACCAAAATAGAACCATTACGAAAATCATGAGAAATCATCTTTCAAAGCTTGATCTAACCATTTTCATCAAATAGATTATAAAACCTTGTTATTAAACACAATTAGAGTGCCAAAGACTTGAGAATTTCATTAAAGAACCTTGATTAGAGGAGTTGAACGAAAATTACCTCTAACTCTTGCCTATTCCTTCAACTAACAAGATTTGTTTCAAAATCTTATAGAACCCTTTGAGATAAATGGAAGTATCATCAAGGAAATCATTTGCAAATCAAAATGAAGTAGAACGATGAAAATCTCTTGAAGTTTGAGAGAAAATGAAATGTTTGGTTGATGAAAAATGAGAGAAAATGAAGTTACGTCAAAATAGATTTTGGAAAAGGTAATTAATAAAATCCCCTTTTTAATAAAATCTCCTTTTATTCTTTAAATAAAATAAATTTAAATTGGTCCATTAAGGGAAAAAGCCCATTAAATATATATTAGCTCTCTAAAGATTCTATGTTTTGGCCCTTTTTCAAAATAATCCTTAAAAACATATTTTGCAATTTTTTACAATTAAGTCACCAAATCAAAATGTCAATCTTCTGAAAGTCATTTTCCAAAATTGACTTCACCAAAGCTTTTTATATATATTTTTAGAGAATTTTAGGAATTTTTCCCATAATTTTATCATATCATGAACCTTGATTTCCCTGAACCACACTCGAACTAACCCGAACCTCTAGTCTAGGTCCTACTAACTTCGAGTCAACCTTAAAGACTCCTAGGTCCAAAACCAGGGTGTTACAATTGTAACCCCCTCGACCTGGTCTAAAAGCGAGACCGGACCGAGCGAGTCACACGGGGAAATTTTAAGTAAACCAGGAAGGTTTACCTAAATAAATGACCCTATTTTTTTATTTTTATCTTATCTAGATGCACATTATCATTCTTTGTGATTTGAACTCGTAGCGGTAGAAACATAAACTCAATTGGACATCGATTAGACATTTGTTTCACAACATGCATGTTTCTTGGACCAAATTATATTTTTTACAAATTACTGGTACTTTGTCCAATTTAAAGTCACCACCCTTTAATTATTCATATTTCATGTCACGGTGTCAAATCTCAAATCAATTCAATCGTTAAAACTCATTTAATTTCATCCACAATGTTCAGGGACTAAAACGTAAGAAAACAAAACCTTAAAAGATGCCCAATAACTACTTTAACCACTGGTTGTATCGATACGCCAAGGCTCGTATCGGTATGGATTTGTCCAGTAAGTTCTAAGGATTTTAATCTCAAGACCCATACGGGTATGCTTCCCCGTGTATCGAAACAACACACTTTTCCCTCTTGGATTGTATCGATACGAGTCCCCACGTACTGATACGCCAAGCCTGATTTGGCATACCTATATCGATATAGTGGTCCGGTTATCGATACACCTAGACCCAAAATGCTCCATTTTGATTGTTTAAGACATATTGATGCAATACAAACCACTTAAACATGCTTCTAACATATACACAACATATTCAAGGATCAATCCTCAAAAAGTCATTGCATATTCAAAATCAACTCATGGCATCATGCGTCAAATAGAAATCTATAGGCATGCTTCGCATAAACCAAGACAAGCATAGTTTAAAAACCATATCAAACAATAAACCAAACAACAAAGGCCATAGTCAACTCCAAAACAACAACAAATCCTTGCTCAAACAAGGAGTTCACACATACCTCCCAACAACACAACAGATTCTCCATTGCCCTTATTATTTATAGTTTAATACGAAAACTTTCGGGAAACGTCGGTACACCCCATGGGGCAGCAGAAAATTATCTGGCGATTACTTCCAAAGTCCCATGTACGAGGAGCAAATTTGGGGTGAAAAGGGTGAAACGTTACCTTACAAAATCTGGAAATTCCCAGGGAATATAGGAGAATCCAAATCAAATCCAAGTCGTCACAATCGTGTTCCGACATCTACGCACTCCATTCGAACGAAATGAACATTATTTTTCTCAACTCTAACTGTTAGAGAGGTTTTCCAAAAAGCACATCTTGGC
The DNA here is from genome assembly GCA_958450335.1 of Hibiscus tridactylites. Taxonomy (NCBI): domain Eukaryota; kingdom Viridiplantae; phylum Streptophyta; class Magnoliopsida; order Malvales; family Malvaceae; genus Hibiscus; species Hibiscus tridactylites. The sequence continues at coordinate 70,313,181 of OY288274.1, read as the reverse complement.
TGCTAGACATTGTGCCTTTATATAGCATTCAAAAACCTAATTCTAATTAAATTTTGATTCATTAAATATACAATATATTTAACTCAATATAATTAAATATGTAGAATTCGATTCTACTTTATTTAGGTTTCTTTCGAGATATAAATATTTTAATAGTAGTTGATAATTACAATAATTATATAGTATTAATATATATATATATATATAAACGAGATTATCTATAGTTACAATAATTATAATAATTTTGTTTTAATAATTATTACATGTACAAAAATAATTGTACACGTGCTATTTAGTCAATATTTGTTCTTTTCAATCATAGAGTGTAACCCTTGTAGGTTCATGTAACGCTAGTAGTAATATCTAGAACAATTCAAAATATATAAGCAATGAGTGGCATCTAGAAATACATCATTACTACCTAAGTTATATGAAGTCGTTGTTCGACTTTACCTTTTTCCGTGATTAAATTCTTTTATGTATCACATTTTTTTGTCCTCATATCTAGATCGGATTGAAGTCATGGATTAGTCACACTTGTATTGTCCATCTAATGTTTCTTGATATCTTGAGTAAACTATCATAAACAAATAATTATGATATCTCATATCAATTTATTCGAGCATGACCATGCATTTTCTAGTCTCACTCAATCAAGTTGTCTATGATATTACTCCTATTATGTAGGAGGGACAAATCCTATCTTGATCAACAATATTTCGCTACATAGATTGTGACATATCCAATGTCAGTCTTTATAGTGTAGTTAGTTACGACACATGTTTGACCGTATCAAAACATGTCACTCACGATGTTGAAACGATGATGATCTCAAGTTTCAAGATCATACATGTAGTTATCACCATGATCGATGTTGTGAATATCATATAATAATCCAAGAAACATCCTCATAGCAGGCCAGTCGAGTATGTCTTTTTCGAGTATGTATTTTTCTAACACATACTTATGTATTGATTTTGACATCTCCATGTTAATGACAATGCTTTGTCATCAATAAACTACATATTAGTCTTAATATATTATTTTCGTTCATGCCCACAATAATACTCGACTAAGGACATTCAAGAATAACTATATTATTCTAAGAACTTTATTAAAATTCAGTTTATTTATAAATACATAGAATAAGACTAAAATAATAATAATGACTTTATATTAATAAACAAGATAAAATTAGTATGTCTTTTACAGCCATCTCATGATTGGTCTTTGTGCATACTCCAACAATAACATACATTCAACTAACGAAGTGCTAAAAAACAAGGCTTAGTGAGAAGTGCTGAAAAAGAAAACACCATCAATGCATTTTAAAACCATTTTCTCAAACCACATTGAAATCTCATTTGAATTACTTAAATCATCATTTGAAACATTATGCCTATAAAACCATGCACTTTAACCATTCAAAAACAAACATATTAAGCCATATGCAACATATATTATAAAACCACCGTAACTCACATTGCTAACCTCAATTTAAGTCATCTCATGCACAACATACCATATACAAAGCTTAAAGAGTATGCATGTATAAATCCCATTATACAACACAAGATACTTCAAAATTATATTGGCTTACAAGTGATCATAAACCAAGTTCCATTTCCAAATCACAACATTGGATACACGGTTTCACGAGTGTTATCTCAACACTTCATACATTCTCACCGGCATCTCAAGGTTCACAGACAGGAGTATTCGGTACACAATATTAACCCCTCAACCACTTTGACACCCATGGTGGAGTATTTAGTACACTGTATAAACCCCTCAACACCACTAATCGATAGATGTATAATCCCACTAACAAGAGACGGGACACTACACTTCCTCGATCGTTAGGGTACCTAGATGGAGTATTTGGTACACCGTATAAACCTCTCAACATCCAAGGCAACTTGTTTATAGTACACTCAATCCTATAGCCGGCTAACTATATTCGATAGCATTTTTAAAACCACATCCATACCATCATTTTCCAATATAATTTACATCTAACCATGTACCTCACTGTTTTCAAAGCATCAACATTAAACAATTTTCCAAAGCAACAAACCTTATTTTAAACACAAATATAAAACTTATACTTATAAGGATCACTTACCATGTGCGTCCTTCATCATCTTATATTTAAAAACAATATATCGCATACTTTAAACACGCTTTACTAGTAGGTAACATGTAATCAAAACCAAGTGCATAAAAACCATTTCATTATGGCACGACCGAGAAAGAAAAGCACTTTATACTTACTTTTGAACTTAGACAAACATTTCCAGCTCAAATCTAAGCTCCCAAACCAATTTTAAAACATTTCAAAGTTGAAATCCACGTTCTCACTCACTGACATGCGAAACCTCGATTCGTAGACACGAAACCTCGATTCCCTGACATGAAACTTCAATTCGCCGACGCGAAACTAAGCGTTTGATGCCTCCAAATCTTCACTGATTGCTAGCATATCCTTCGCCACTATTTTAACCACATAATAATAGAGGATTAATGCATCTCAATGCATTCAAAATCTCAGCAAGTAATTCCACAACATTACCTTGATAAAAGCTATCAATCGCCTATCCGAAACAACCAAAAACATCCATTGACCTCCACACTTAACCCAGCCAAAACCTATAACTTCCAAACATCAATTGACACCCAAAAACCATCTCATAAAATCCTTACACATCTAGCAACCATTACACCACCATAACTCCCCAAAAACACATAACTAACAAAGTTATTAACATTATGAAACATCATAATCATGTATTAATCTGGTTAAGAACCCATCAAAATAGATTCAAAACAAATCTCAATAAATTCCACCAATTAAATCTCAATTAAACCAAATTTCCACAATTAAATCACCAAAACCCCTTAGAAAACATATATAAAGGATCAAGGACTTGTGAACTTCAGTAAAGAACCATTCATTAAAGGAGAAGAACTAATATCACCTTCAATGATTGAAATCCCTCTCAATTGGATGGTTTTTCTTCTTGAAAAGCAAAGGAAATCAATGAGATTTTGTAGAAAAATGTTAGGAAATCTATTAGGAATATTTAATTTAAGAAAACAAGACCATTACCTCAAATCTTTACTGGAAAATAGATGTTTGACTGAAAAGACTTTGAGAGAAAAGTTTGGAGAATAGAAAATCACGTCAAATTAGTTTTTGTGAAAATTACTACATTCCTTTAATTAATTCCTTTTAATACTTTAATTAAAACATTTAAAACTATTCCAATTGAGATAAAAATATGATAAAACACTTAGGTATATTAGCTCTTTAAAGATTCAAAGTTTTGACCATTTTACAAAACAGTCACTAAAATAGTTTTTCACTTTCACGTTTTGGTCACTAGACCCAAAATGTCAATTTTCCAAAACTCATTTTCCAAAATAGATTTCACCAAAATCATTAACATATTAAATAAGGATTTTAACCATTTTCCATATTTTTTCTTTCATAAAAATATTCGTTCCTAAATCCGACTCGAATCTCAAACCCGGTCCACCGGATCGTCTAATCTAGCCATACACTGCTAGGCCCAAAACCGGGGCATTACAATGATACATTATCAATTATATTGGCTTTCAAGTGATCATAAACCAAGAATCACTTTACAAAATCATACATCAGATACACAGATTCAACAAGTGTCCTTTCAACACTTCATAAAATCTCAACCGGAATTAAGGTACGATCACAACCGGGTACCATCACAACCCAACCATCAGTTAGATGTATAATCCGGTAACGAGAGTTTTTGGTACCATATAACCCTTTGATCGTTAGGGTACTCATGGTGGAGTATTCGGTACACATAAACCTCTTAACACCCGATGCGACTTTTTGTAGTGCACTATCAGTCATATGGCTAACTAACTATATCCGATATCATTTTAAACCACATCACTTGCCAATATAATTCATTATTAACTATGTACCTCATTGTTTTTACATGCAACATTCAAAATTGTTTGCAATGCATTAAACAATGCATTTACAAGTACTCCTCATACTTACATGGACCATATACCTAATGCATCCATCATCAATATATAATCAAAATTAGTATAAATCACACTTTAAACATTCTTAAATAGTAGGTAAAATGTAATTAAAAAAACATAAAACCAATTTCGCCAAAACACAATCAAGGGAGAACTCTCGTCACACTTACTTCCGAGTTTAAACCAGTATTTCAAGCTTAATTTAAACTCTCAAAATAACCTTTAAACAATTTCAAAGATGAACTTAACGTTCTCACTCACAGACTACGCAAAACCTCGCCCTCCAATGCAAACTACTCCTCCAAAGCTTCTAAACGGTGCTACAAGCTTAGGGATCAACCACCCCTGATATAACCACAAAAACATTGGGTTTAATGCATCTAAATTCATTTAAAGACTCAGCAACATAAATCCACAGCAACTCTAACCAAAACTCCCCCACAACAACCGAAATTACCATCAAACACCTTCCAAACTTAACCCAACAAAAGTCTAAAGATTTAATCCATCAATTACCACCAAAATACATCCAAAAACAACCTAACAACATCCCTATAACTCCAACATTCATATAGCATCCATAACACCTGAAAAACCCCATAACTAACAACCTAGAAAATTTGAGATTCACTTAGTTTCACGATTCTAATGTGAAAACCAACTTATTAGCATCATAAAACACCAAAATCATATTCTAATCCAACAAAGAACTCAACAAAATAGATCCAAAATAAAATCACCTAATCTCATTAAATAAACCTTGACTTAACCAATTTTCCATAATTAAATCATTACAACTCATTACAAAACATTAAACAAGGATCAAATACTTGGGAATTTCAGTAAAGAACCATTCATTAGAGAAGAAGAATGAACCTTACCTCTAATGAGTAACTTTCTTCTCAATTGGATGTTTTACTCTTGAAAGTCAAAGGAAAACAATGAGAATTTGGAAAAATAAGATTGAATAAACCATTATAAATCAAGAATTTAAGAAATCAAGAACATTACCTGAAATCTTTGATAAAAAGAGAGTGCGTTGGCTGAAGAAATTTTGAAAAAGTTACGTCAAAATGGATTGAGGAAAATAGCTACCTTTTTAATTAAATCCCCTTTAATTCACTAATTAGAACTCATTTCAAATTATCTAAATTGAGAGAAAAATCAGATTAAAACATTTGGTAAATTAGCTCCTTAAAGATTATAAGATTTGACAGTTTTTCAAAACAATCAGCAAAAGCAGTTTTTACTCTGTACATCTTGGTCACTAGCAAAAATGTCCAATTACCAAACTCCACTTTTCAAAATTGACTTTATAAAAAATATACATGTATTAAATAATGATTTTAGAATATTTACCCATATATTTTCTCACACAAAAATATTTATTCCTATTTTTATCTTGAATTTGACTCAAATCTCTAATCTAGTCCATCGGACCGTCTAATAAACCTAGAAACTCCTAGGCCCAAAATCGGGGTGTTACAACTCTCCCCACATAGGAAATTTCTTCACAAAGAACCTTACTCCTAGAATCAAGGATCTCTATAGGCTCCTCATCATAAGATAAATTTAGATGAAACCCAATGTCCTCCACCGGCATAACATGTGATGGATCCGACCAGTATTTCTGCAACATCGACACATGAAACACCTTATGGATCTTCTCCAACTCATAAGGCAACCTCAAACGATAAGCTACGAGTCTTACAGGCTCCACAACCTCATACAGTCCAATGAATCTCGGACTGAGCTTCCCCTTACGCTCGAACCACATCAACTTCTTCCAAGGTGACACCTTCAAGAACATGTGATCACCAAGAACATACTCAATCTCCCTAAGCTTCAAATCTGCGTAGGATTTCTGATAATCCGACTCCACTTTAAAGCGATCACAAATAAGCTTCACTTTCCCATTCGTACCTTTTAACACATCCGACATAGAAACATACTTTTCCCCAACCTCAACCTAACACAAAGGCATACATCACTTCCTACCATATAAAGTCTCATACGACGCCATTTGTATACTAGCCTGATAGTTATTGTTATAAGCGAACTCCACCAAAGGCAACTGTTTCCCCTAGGTTTCTTCGAACTCAACAATGCAACACCTCAACATATTCTCCAAGACCTGGATCACACGTTCGAACTAACCATCCACTTGAGGATGATATGAAGTACTAAAATTTAGCCGCGTACCCAAAGCCTGTTGCAAACACTCCCAAAACCTCACTGTAAGTAATGGAACCCTATCTGAAACTTTGGACCTGCGCACCCCGTTCAAACACACAATCTCAACAAAATACAGATCTGTCAACTTATCCAAGTATATGTCGTATGCAATGGAACAAAATGTGCACATGTTGTAAATCGATTAACAATCACCCAAATGGAATCCTTCTGATGGCGTCAACGGAAGCCCATACAAAAAATCCATGGTGATTCCCTCACACTTCCATTCCAGTATCCCCAACGGTTGTAACAACCCGGAAGAAAACTGATGGTCAGCCTTAACAGGCTGGCATACCATGCATCTTTCTACAAAATCAGCCACATCTTTCTTCAAACAAACCCAATAGTACTCCTCTTTCATGCCTCGATACATCTTAGTACCACCGAGATGCATAACAAAAGGACTTGTATGCGCTTCGGTCAAAATGATACACCTCAACTCATTATCATTAGGTACCACCATTTGATCTTTGAAACACAACACCCCATCATCATTAAAGTGAAAATCTGTCGGATTTCCATCCATGATATCCTTACCATGCAGTACCAATGCCTCATCAAAAGGTTGCTTGTCCTTAATCAAATGTGACAAAGATGGACTTACTTGTAACTCGACCAACAAGTCTCCATCCCGCGTCATACTTAACCGCGCAAACATTGCTTTCAACTCCATCGCAACCTTCCTACTCAAGGCATTAGCCACAACATTAGCCTTTCCCGGAGGATACTCAATCGTTAAATCATAATCCTTAAGCAACTCCGACCATCTACGTTGCCTAAGATTCAAATCCTTTTTAAGTCATCAAGTATTTCAAATTGTTGTGATCCGTGTACACAACACACTTCTCACCATAGAGAGTGCTTCCAAATCTTCAATGCAAACACAACCGCGACAAGATAAAGATCATGCGTAGGATAATTGCATTTGTGCACCTTCAACTGTCTAGATGCATAAGCCACAACTTTTCCTCCTTGCATCAACACAAAACCCGAGCCTACATACGATGCATCTCTATAACAACAAACTCCTTACCCGACTCAGGTTGAATCAAAATTGGAGCTCGCGTTAAAGCCTTCTTAAACTCTTCGAAAGACTATTTTCTATTATAACCCCCTTAACCCGGTCCAGACGGTTGAACCGGATTAAGAAGTTTACACAGGGAAAACCAAAGTCAACCTGAAAGTCAACCTTGATTAACGACCCTTTTTTTCTTTTTAATCTTATCAAAATGCACGTTAACCCTAGATATGTTCACAACCACAGCATGTTCAAAGATCATAAGAATCAAAGAACATTCAGGGACTCAAACGCACAAAACATGATTTTAGGGACCAAATTGCAAATTCAGAAACTTATAGGAACTTAGCCAAATTTTGAGTTACCATTATGAAATTAATCATGTTTCATGCTTTACTGCCAAATTTCAGCTCAAACGGACATCACTAACTCATTCAATTGCATAAACAAAGTTCAGGACCAAAACGCAAGGTTTTCAAAACATATAACCGTCAATTTCAGTGCCCAACGGTCGAGTGTTCCGAAACGGGGATGATCCGTTTCGAAACGTGAGACCGTTCCGAAACGAGTATCGGAACAGGGCTTGACAGTAGCATTTTCGTTCCGGAACGGTTCCTCCCGTTTCGAAACGCCTAGGCCATTTCAGGCCCCCGTTCCGAAACAGTAGTACCCGTTCCGATACGGCCTGCCCAGATTGCAGAAATTTTGCTGGTTTATCATACAATTTACCCATCAAACATGCTCCAAATGCAAGCAAATTATACCAGCAAGTCATTACATGCACAAGGAACATAATTGCATCAACCATACTCAAACATGACACCAATTAAGCAAATCCCCAATTTTATAGGCATGCATCCTATTTAGAAAACCATGCAATCCTCAATTCACCGAAACAAATACCAAGAGGCCAATTACATGTTCCATCAACATCAAAAGCATAAAACCAACTTAGGGAGTCTAAAACATCTCCCAAAACAACAACATAGGTCCCCCATTGCCAAATGCCAAAAGCTAATAGTGTTAGGAAATCATTCACCATACATGAGCTTAATTCTTCACTTGGATTCTTGCCCTCCTTGCCGCCCCTTTATGCACTCAATGATCTGCATTATTGGTTTAAGAAAAGATAGAGCGTAAGCAAAAAGCTTGGTGAGGAATGCTCATTTAAAACATCTCAATAATGCATTTATAAAACACTTTTATAAACCTTAGTTCAAAACAACATTTAAACATGCACATAAGCATTTAAGACAAGCATTGCATGCTTCAAATTATTAACATGTGATATTGGCACAAGTGATAATTATGATCATTTTCCACTTCAAGATACAATCAACTCAAGATCCACACATGGACTTTTAACCACCATTGTGATCATACAATTCACAAGGACCACACATGGACTTTTAACCACCATTGTGTCCTTAGCACAAGAATCACCCATGGACTTTTAACCACCATGTTATTCTTAAAATACACAAGGTCCACACAAGGACTTTTAACCACCTTTGTGACCTTAGCACAAGAATCACCCATGGACTTTTAACCACCATGGTGTTCTTAAAATACACAAGGTCCACACAAGGAGTTTTAACCACCTTTGTGACCTTAGCACAAGAACCAACCATGGACTTTTAACCACCATGTTGTTCTTAACACAAGAACCACCTATGGACTTTTAACCACCATAGTGTTCTTAGCCATACTCAAAACATCACTTGCCAATATACATCATTTAACAATAATAATTCATTGCTTTAAAGCATTTAACAAAGCCAATATACATCAAAACCACATTTAACAATGTTCAAAAACTAGGATCTCTTACCTTGAGCATCCTTCAATTCATGGCTTATAAAACCAACATTATACATGCTCAAACATGCTTTCAAAAGAGAATTTAAAACATGCAAACAAATCACATTGCATGCAACCAACTCATGGTTCATCAACAAGAGAGTTTTTCCGAAAACTTACTCTTGAGCTTAGCTAAGTTGTTTAGACTTAAACTAAGCTCCCAAACCTTCAAAACATTGGTTTCAAAGCTGAAAACCAAAATCCACTCACCGATTCCATTTCGCAACTTTTCGAAACACCAATCAAGCTTCCGGATCACCACCTCAAAGATCCGAAGATGTCTCCCCTGTTTTAAACACAGCAAAGCAGAGGATTAATGCATCATCATGCATTAATATCTTCAATGAAAGCACCTAAACTCGCTGCTCTCATCCACACTCCATTTTCGGCTACCAAACACAACCGAAAACTCATCCAAACATCACTACAACACTACCCAGCCAAGATCCATCAAATCCAATCATTCTTAAACCTCAATTAACATCCAAAAAGGATCTAAACACGTCCTTATACCTACAGCTATAGCAGATCATCAAGATCATCCCAAAAACAACCAAAAACTCAAGCAAAACTTAGGAAAATTAACCTATTCGGGATTGCATTGATAAACCCTTAATTTCTCATCAATTAAACATCCATTTTACATCAAAATGACATCTCAAAACAATGCCCAACCAGATCATACGAATTTCATCAAAATTAAAGCAAAACTTGCATTTTAAAGCCAAGATCAAGAACACAATTGTAAAACCTTTTATAAAACACAAATCAAGGATTAAGAACTTAGGAATTTCAGTAAAGAACTGAGAATTTAGAGGAGAAGGACATTCATACCTTTAAACTTGAGTTTCTCCCTTTTTGGAACCAAGATTCTTGAGAATCCAACAAGAAAATGCTAAGGTTTTGTTGTAGAATTGATTAGAGATCAAATGAGGATTGAAATATAATCTTTGGATGTCAAAATCAGAGGGAAATTTGCTGGAGAAATGTGTTTGGGTTGAGAGAATAGTTGAGAGAAAGAAAATAGAAAATTTTGAGAAATGTGTTTGGATGTCAAAATATCTTTTCCCTCCTTTTGCACTTAATTAAAAACCATTAATTAAATTGATTAATATTCAGAAAAATCTGGAGAAACTCTTTTAGGTAAATAGCTCCTTAAAGATTCAAAGTTTCAATCCTTTTTAAAACAGTCACAAAGTTTCCGAAAATTACATTTTGGTCACTAACCCAAAATGTCACACTTCCAAACCTCATTTTGCAAAATTGATTTCACCACTCTCTTATATATAATAAAAGAAAATTTTAAGACATTTTTCCATATTTTTAATGCAACCCGAACTAGGCTTTCCTAAAAATCACCTTTTATATTCGAACCGCGACCCGACCGGTCCGGTCCAAACCCAAAACTTCTAAGCCCAAAAATTGGGGTGTTACAACTCTCCCCCCCTTAAGAAATTTCGTCCTCGAAATTTACCTGAAGGAAAGAGGTACGGAAACTGCTTCAGCATGTCATCTTTCCGTTCCCACGTGGCTTCTTCAACACCACGATGCTTCCACAACACCTTTACCAACTCAATGGTCTTGCCTCGAAGAACTTTACTGTCCGAATCCAAAATCTTCACCGGTTCCTCATCATAGGTCAAATCCGGATTCAATTCCACATCTTCCACAGGCATCACATGTGAAGGATCCGATCTATACTTCCGAAGCATAGAAACATGAAACACGTCATGAATCTTTTCCAACTCTTGAGGTAACCTCAACTTGTACGCAACAGGACCCACACGCTCAACCACCTCGTATGGTCCAATGTACCTAGGGCTCAACTTACCCTTTCGGCCAAACCTCATCACCTTTTTCCAAGGCGAAACCTTCAAAAACACACGGTCACCCACCGCATACTCAATCTCCTTACGATTCAGATCCGCGTAAGACTTTTGCCGATCAGAAGCTGCCTTCAAACGCTCACAAATGAGCTTCACCTTCTCGGTGGTTCCTTTCAACAAAGCTGGCATCGAAACCAACTTCTGACCCGTTTCAGCCCAACACAGAGGAGTCCTACACTTCCTCCCGTACAAAGCTTCATAAGGTGCCATTTGAATACTTGCCTGATAACTATTATTATAGGCAAACTCCACCAAAGGCAAATGCTTCTCCCAAGAGCCCTGAAACTCAATCACGCAGCACCTCAACATATCCTCTAGAACCTGGATAACATGCTCAGACTGCCCATCCGACTGAGGATGATAAGATGTACTGAAATTCAACCGTGTACCCAAAGCCTGATGCAAACACTGCCAAAAACGCGATGTAAACCTCGGATCCCTATCCGACACAATTGACTTAGGCACACCATGCAGCCGCACAATCTCAGCAATGTACAGCTCCGCAAGCTTATCCAAAGAATACGTAGTATGCACAGGCAAGAAATGCGCACACTTCGTCAGGCGATCCACAATCACCCACACCAAATTCTTCTTCGATGGCGACAAAGGCAACCCAGATACAAAATCCATGGTAACCCTTTCCCACTTCCATTCAGGAATTCTCAACGGTTGCAACAACCCTGAAGGAAACTGATGCTCAGCGTTAACTCGCTGACACACCATGCACTTGCTTACAAACTCAGCAACATCTTTCTTTAAACCCACCCAATAGTACTCATCGCGAAGATCACGATACATCTTAGTACTACCAGGATGCATAGCAAAAGGACTACTATGACCTTCAGTCAGAATAGCACGCCTCAACTCAGCATCATTGGGCACTACTATCCGACTCCCAAAACATAACACTCCATCATTAAAACAGAAATTCGAAGGCCTATCCTCCGCAATATCCTGAACATGAGGTACCAAGGAATCATCCAACAACTGTTTCTCCTTAATCAACTGAACCAAAGATGGTTTCACTTGCAACTCAGCCACAAGACCACCAACACGCGAAATACTCAAACTGGTAAACATAGCCCTCAACTCAACAGCTACCTTCCTACTCAAGGCATTCGCTGCAACATTAGCTGTACCCGGGTGATACTCAATCGTCAAATCATAATCCTTGAGCAACTCCAACCAACGTCGCTGCCTAAGATTCAACTCCTTCTGAGACATCAGATACTTCAAACTCTTGGGATCCGTGTACACAGTACACTTCTCACCATACAGATAATGTCTCCAGATCTTCAAACCAAAAACCACTGGAGCCAACTCAATGTCATGCGTAGGATAATTGCGCTCATGAACCTTTAACTGCCGAGACGCATAAGCCACCACCTTACCCTCTTGCATCAACACACATCCTAAACCAACGTAAGACGCATCACTATACACCATAAACTCTTTCCCTGATTCAGGTTGAACCAAGATAGGAGCTTGCGTCAAAGCTGCCTTAATCTTCTGAAAAGCCTGCTGTCTTGCTTCCGTCCACTCATACTTAACATCCTTCTGCAACAACTTCGTCAAAGGTGCAGCAATCTTGGAAAACCCATCCACAAACCTCCGGTAGTAACCCGCCAAACCAAGGAAACTACGGACTTCATGAACAGACATAGGAACCTTCCAATTCATCACCGCCTCAATCTTCTGAGGATCAACACGAATCCCCTCAGCAGAAACCACATGACCAAGAAACACCACTTCCCTAAGCCAGAACTCACACTTGCTCAGCTTGGCATTAAACTGATTCTCCAACAAAGCTTGTAACACAATCCTCAAATGCTCTTTATGCTCCTCCTCTGTACGCGAGTACACGAGGATATCATCAATGACACCAAAACAAACTTATCCAGGTATTCATGAAATACACGATTCATCATGTCCATGAAAGCTGCAAGAGCATTTGTCAAACCAAACGACATCACAAGGAACTCATAATGCCCATATCTCGTCCTGAAAGCTGTCTTCGGCACATCCACATCCTTCACCTTCAACTGGTAATACACTGACCTCAAGTCAATCTTAGAGAACACAGCTGCTCCTCGAAATTGATCAAAAAGATCATCAATTCTCGGCAATGGATACCGATTCTTGATAGTCAACTTATTAAGATGACGATAATCAATGCACATTCTCATAGTGCCATCCTTCTTCTTCACAAACAAGACCGGTGCACCCCAAGGTGAAACACTTGGCCGAATGAAACCACGATCAAGCAACTCTTGCAGTTGCGTCTTCAGCTCTTTCAACTCCTTAGGTGCCATTCTATAAGGGGTAATGGACACTGGAGTTGTGTTCTCATACAGCTCAATCCCAAACTCCACTTCGCGATTAGGAGGCAATCCAGGCAACTCCTCATGAAACACACCAGGAAACTCTCGCACAATACTGATATCTTGCACACGCAACTCCTTAGAACTAGGATTCATCACAAAAGCTAGGTAAGCTTCACAACCTTGCCTCAGCATCCGGCTCGCCTCCAATGTAGACACCACATTGGCAAGAAACTTCACATTCTCACCAACCACAACTACCTCATAATCATCCGCAAGCTTCAAGAAAACTCACTTATTCTCACAATCCACTACAGCTCGATGCTCAACAAGCCAATCCATACCAAGGATTACATCAAAACCATAGAAAGGCAACTCCATAAGATCAACAGGAAAAACATGATCTTGCACAACCAAAGGACATCTTCTATAAAGCTTTCGAGTCACAACAGTCTCACCAAAAGAACTAGTGACACGCATACCAACATCCAAAGACTCAACAGGCAAACCAAGCAATTCAGCATGCTCACGCAATATGTATGAGTGTGTGGATCCATAATCAATCAAGGAAAGTAATGACAAGGATTGCAAAGTAAAAGTACATGCGATCACATCCGTGTCATTCCTCCCATCCCTCTGAGCATACACTCTCGCCTGGCCGCCACCCTCAGGCTGAACAGCTACAACATGAGCCACATTACGTCCACCATCCTCCCTACGCTGGAAGTTACCACGGCCGCGCCCACGACCTCTCTGTGGTGCAGCAACAACAGGAGCACGTCCTTGGCCACCACCAGCCAACAGAGGACACTCTCTCCTCATGTGATCCGTAGATCCACAGTTCCAGCAGGAGTTACCAGCCGCCACAACAGGAGCCTGCACCTCCCTCATAGCTCGAGGACAATCACGCTTCATATGGCCACGCGATCCACATGTCCAACATGCGCTCGGATCCGCTCTCGCCTTGCCTCCCTGAGCAGGCGCACCACCACCTCGCTTAGCTGAAGACTGATACTTCTGATCACGTCCCCTCTTGTTCCGTCCACCACCGAAACTATACTCAGCAGCTCGCTTACCAGCACCAGAAACAACACTTCTAGAAGATAAACCCAAGTTCATCTCGATGTCCTTTGCTCTACCCACCAGCACATCAAAATCATTTTACTCAGTAGCCAGCATATACGTCTTTACTTCCGTCACCAAACCACAACGGAACCTTTCACACCTCTCTCGCTCATCCGGGACAAGCTCAGGTGCGTACTGACTGAGTCGGACAAACTGAACCTCGTACTCAGCTACAGACAAGCTCCCTTGGGTCAGAGACATGAATTCCCTATTCTTTTCATCTAGGTACCTCACACCCAGATATCTCCTCTTGAACGCGTTCTGAAAGAACGTCCAAGTCACATCGGCATCCGCCATCCCAGAGATAGTGGTTGTCTACCACGTGTACGCATCATCTTGCAACAATGATACCACACATCCCAGCTTCTGCACATCAGTGCAATTCATTTGACCCAAGATTCTCTTGGTACTTTCCAACCAAGACTCCGAACCTTCAGCAGAAAAACCCCTGAACTCAGTCCCTCCCAGACTGCGCAAACGTTCCAAAGGTAGTCTAACTCCAGCATCTCCCTGATGCCCAGCTCCTTGAGCTCCAGCTACTGCTGCTCGAAAAGCTCCAGCAATGGCTTGTACCAGCATTGTCATGTCAAGAACAGCTTGCCCTGACCCACTTCAGGTCCAGCGCCCCCAGCACCAGCTCCGGCTGCAGCTCCTTCACCCCCAGCACCACCACCACCAGGCGGAGGAGGTAAATCCACAATGTTTTCAACGTTCTCTTCATTTTCATTCTGAGCCATAGCTCGCGTATTAACCCTCAATTCTCTACGAGGTGCCATTCACTAACAATGCAATCATAATGCAACAAACAAAGTCAGGCCCAGCAAGGTAAGTAATCCAAGTACCCAAGCTCATTTCCAATTAAAAACAAATCATTACATTAGCTTTGATTTGGCAATGGGTCCCCCCTAACATGCTTTCACCACAGCATACACCACAATTGTAACATATATACAATTCATACAACATGCTTTCATTCAACAAGCATACAAAGCATTCAAGCACTTAACACCCATTCATCAGTTCCCAATTACTCGAGAACTCAGCTCTGATACAACCAAATGTAACCCCCTTAACCCGGTCCAGAAGGTTGAACCGAATTAAGAAGTTTACACGGGGAAAACCAAAGTTAACCTTGATTAACGACCTTTTTTTTTCTTTTTAATCTTATCTAAATGCACGTTAACCCTAGATATGTTCACAACCATAGCATGCTCAAAGATCATAACAATCAAAGAACATTCAGGGACTCAAACGCACAAAACATGATTTTAGGGACCAAATTGCAACTTCAGAAAATTATAGGGACTTAGCCAACTTTTGAGTTACCATTATGAAATTAATCATGTTTCATGCTTTACTGCCAAATTTCAGCTCAAACGGACATCACTAACTCATTCAATTGCATAAACAAAGTTCAGGACCAAAACGCAAGGTTTTCAAAACATATAACCATCAATTTCAGTGCCCAACGGTCGAGTGTTCCGAAACGGGGATGATCCGTTCCGAAACGCGGGACCGTTCGAAACGAGCATCGGAACAGGGCTTGACAGTAGCATTTTCGTTCCGGAACGATTCCTCCCGTTTCGAAACGCCTAGGCCATTTCAGGCCCCCGTTCCGAAACAGTAGCACCCGTTCCGATACGGCCTGCCCAGATTGTAGAAATTTTGCTGGTTTATCATACAATTGACCCATCAAACATGCTCCAAAGGCAACCAAATTATACCAGCAAGTCAGTACATGCACAAGGAACATAACTGCATCAACCATAATCAAACATGGCACCAATTAAGCAAATCCCCAATTCTATAGGCATGCATCCTATTTAGAATACCATGCAATCCTCAATTCACCAAAACAAATACCAAGAGGCCAATTACATGTTCCATCAACATCAAAAGCATAAAACCAACTTAGGGAGTCTAAAACATCTCCCAAAACAACAACATAGGTCCCCCATTGCCAAATGCCAAAAGCTAATAGTGTTAGGAAATCATTCACTATACATGAGCTTAATTCTTCACTTGGATTCTTGCCCTCCTTGCTGCCCCTTTATGCACTCAATGATCTGCATTATTGGTTTAAGAAAAGATAGAGTGTAAGGAAAAAGCTTGGTGAGGAATGCTCATTTAAAACATCTCAATAATGCTTTTATAAAACACTTTTATAAACCTTAGTTCAAAACAACATTTGAACATGCACATAAGCATTTAAGACAAGCATTTCATGCTTCAAATTATTAACTTGTGATATTGGCACAAGTGATAATTATGATCATTTTCCACTTCAAGATACAATCAACTCAAGATCCACACATGGACTTTTAACCACCATTGTGATCTTACAATTCACAAGGACCACACATGGACTTTTAACCACCATTGTGTCGTTAGCAGAAGAATCACCCATGGACTTTTAACCACCATGTTATTCTTAAAATACACAAGGTCCACACAAGGACTTTTAACCACCTTTGTGACCTTAGCACAAGAATCACCCATGGACTTTTAACCACCATGGTGTTCTTAAAATACACAAGGTCCATACAAGGACTTTTAACCACCTTTGTGACCTTAGCACAAGAACCAACCATGGAATTTTAACCACCATGTTGTTCTTAACACAAGAACCACCTATGGACTTTTAACCACCATAGTGTTCTTAGCCATACTCAAAACATCACTTGCCAATATACATCATTTAACAATAATAGTCCACTGTTTTAAAGCATTTAACAAAGCCATAAACATCATGCACCATTTTGCATCAAAACCACATTTAACAATGTTCAAAAACTAGGATCTCTTACCTTGAGCATCCTTCAATTCATGGCTTATAAAACCAGCATTATACATGCTCAAACATGCTTTCAAAACAGAATTTAAAACATGCAAACAAATCACATTGCATACAACCAACTCATGGTTCATCAACAAGAGAGTTTTTCCGAAGACTTACTCTTGAGCTTAGCTAAGTTGTTTAGACTTAAACTAAGCTCCCAAACCCCAAACCTTCAAAACATTGGTTTCAAAGCTGAAAACCAAAATCCACTCACCGATTCCGTTTCGCAACTTGCCGAAACACCAATCAAGCTTCCGGATCACCACCTCAAAGATCCGAAGATATCTCCCATGTTTTAAACACATCAAAGCAGAGGATTAATGCATCATCATGCATTAATATCTTCAATGAAAGCACCTAAACTCGCTGCTCTCATCCACACTCCATTTTCGGCTACCAAACACAACCGAAAACTCATCCAAACATCACTACAACACTACCCAGCCAAGATCCATCAAATCCAATCGTTCTTAAACCTCAATTAACATCCAAAAAGGATCTAAACACGTCCTTATACCTCCAGCTATAGCAGATCATCAAGATCATCCCAAAAACAACCAAAAACTCAAGCAAAACTTAGGAAAATTAACCTATTCGGGATTGCATTGATAAAACCTTAATTTCTCATCAATTAAACATCCATTTTACATCAAAATGACATCTCAAAACAATGCCCAACCAGATCATACGAATTTCATCAAAATTAAAGCAAAACTATGAATCCAGTGACATAAACTTAGGAAACCTGCAACCTATAACCACCTTAATCTTGTGTGGGTTAACCTAAATTCCTTCGGTTGGCACAACATGACCATGAAAGACAACCGCCCTAAGCCAAAACTCACACTTGCTTACATGGCATAAAAATTACTATCCAACAATGCATGAAGCACAATCCGCAGGTTTCTATCATTATCCTCCTCGGTACGAGAGTACATAAGAATATAAACAATAAACAGAACTTGGATCTGGTCCAAAAGCTCAAGGAATACTCGATTCACCATATCCATGAACGTCACCAGTGCATTAGTCAAACCAAACGACATCACCAAGAACTCGTAATTCTCGTACCTCATACGAAAAGCAGTATTAAGTACATCCACGTCCTTTACTTTAGAAAACATAAAAGTACCTCTAAATTGATCAAACAAATCATCAATCCATTGCAAAGAATACTTATTCTTAATCATCAACTTGTTCAATTGCCGATAATCAATGCACATACGCATTGTGCCATCCTTCTTTTTCACAAACAACACCGGCACACCCCACGATGAAACACTAGGCCTAATAAAACCTCGATCAAGCAACTCTTGAAGTTGCTTCTTTAACTCCTTCAGTGCCATACGATAAGGAGCAATAGACACTGGAGTTGTATTTGCATATAACTCAAGGCCAAACTATACTTCCCTATTCGGTGGCAAACCTGAAAACTCCTCTAGAAAAACACCTAGAAACTCACATATCGTACTGATGTTCTGGACACGCACCTCTTTTGATCTAGAATTCATGACATATGCTAAGAATGACTGACAACCAGAATCCATTATGGGAGTCGCTTCCAAAGCTGAAACAACATTGGGTAAGAACATAACCCACAACTACCACTTCATAATCATCAGCTAGTTTCAAGGAAACTCTCTTCGTTTCAAAATGAACCAAAACACTATGCTCGGTCAACCAGCCTATGCCCAAGATTACATCTAAACCGTGAAACGAAAACTCCATCAAATCAACCGCAAACACATAGTCTTGAACGTTAAAGAGCATCTCCTATGAAACCTCCTCGCAACAAGCGTGTCTCTGAAAGAACTATTTACTTATATACCCACATCTAACACTTCTATAGGTATATTAAGCAAATGTGCATGCTCACACATGATATATGAATGCAGAAAACTAGAATCAGCCAAAGAAAACAACGACAAAGATTGTAATATAAAAGTATCTGCAATCACGTCGGGGTCATTGCGTCACTTGCGATGTGCATACACCCTCGTAGGACCATCACCCTCTGGCTGGATAACAATAGTATGGGCCACCGTCCTTTGACCCTCATTCATCGCTGAAACTTTCCTCAACCACAACCTTTCTAAATTGAAACTGGAGATGCCCTAGCATGTTCTCTACCCGCCAAGATTAGACAATCACGTCTCAAATGATCGTTCGATCCACAAATCCAACAAGAATTAGAAACAAGAATCATAGTAGCATGTCCCTCATGAGCCAAACGTGGACAATCTCACCTCATATGATCTCGCGATACACAAGCCCAACAACTATTATGTTCTGCTCTAGCCTGGGTACCCTGACTCTGCGATCCTCGTGAAGCACTACCTCCACCTCGCCTCAAATCAACATAATACCTTCTATCACGCTACTTCTTAAACTAACCACCACCAAAACAAGAATCCACGATCCACTTGCCAAAACCAGAACCTCTCATACGAGCTAATAAACCATGGTTCTGCTCAATTTCCTTTGCCCATGTAACAAACATGTCAAAATCGGTGTAATCAGAAGGCAACATACATGTCTTAACATCATGTATCAATCTGTAAAGGAATCGGTCATAGTGACGCCTTTCATCCGGTACCAGGTCAGGATCATACTGACTCAATCGAACAAATTGTATCTCATACTCATCTATGAACATACTACCTTGAAATAAGGCCATGAATTCGTGCTTCTTGTAATCCAATTATCTAACTCCCATATACTTCTTTTTTAAAGGCAACTTGAAAGAAATCCCAAGTCACATCACCGGGTTCCATGCCTGTAGTCATTATAGTCCACCAACTAAAAGAGTGTCCTTGTAACAGAGATACAACACATCCTACCTTACGAGCATCATTGCACCCCATTTGTTCCAAAATCTGATCGCTACTGGCAAACCACTCCTCAGATTCCTCAAGTGCCAACCCTCTAAACTCCACTCCTCTCAAGCTACGCAAGCGCTCCAACGGCAACCATGTCTGCCCAACAGATGGTGCAGGCGCATGCACTCAAGTAATAGTAGCTTGAAATGCTCCGGTCATCGCTTGAATCAAAAACGTCATATCACCCAATATTGACCCAGCTGTCGCATGTGGTACTTGATCCACTCCTATAGGCGAATAGGGTGGGAACCCCTATGAGGTATAACATTCTCCTGATTTCCTACCCAACAGTAGCAACATCCGTGCTAGTCTTCAATTCTCTCATCGGTCGCATTGTACTAATATATCTAAGGTATGATGATCACATGAAACAAAAAAATAGTCAGGTTAACTTCATGCAGAGATCCAAGAATTCCATTTCAAATAAAAAAATTTCATATTGTACTAATTTTTCTAAGGCATGATAATCACATCAAACAAAAAAATAGTCATGTCAACAATCAACATACATATAAACAATCATCGTGCATAGCAACAACATTGAATAATCAATAACAACATCCCAACAATCATAATCTCACCCTAATCATTGCAAACCTAGCTTTGATACCATCAAATGTAACCCCCTCGACCTGGCCTAGACGCCCGACTGAACCATGTGAGCTACATTGGATTTTCAAAACAAACCCTAGAACGATTATAGATGTTTAGGTCCTTTTTATCTTATCTAGATGTACATTATTAGCCTAAGGTGAATATGTTGGCAGCGAGTGAAATCTCATATGAACTAACAACAAAAAGGCAACAGTTTATATAGAAACACAGTTTACAGCCTAAAACATAAATTTGGAAAATTACAAGGACTTAGTTAAAATTTGGGTTACTAATCCTCAATTAATCATATTACATGCTTGCCAAATTTTTGTTCAAATTAATAATTGAACATCGTATAATTACATTCACGAATATTGTAACCCCCTTAGCCCGGTCTAGACGGTTGACGTGAACCGAGTTTGTTACATGGGAAAAACTGTAGCCAACTCGTTAAAGTCGACTCCGATTGATGACCCTTTTTCCTTATTATTTTTTCTGAATGCAACTTAAGTCCTATGTGATCACCCAAGAGCATAGGAAGAAACGGCAAAACGATCGGATTACACTTAGGGGTTTAATTGTACAAACTAGACATTTAGGGACCAAAAGGTAATTTCTGCAAATTACAAGGACTTCTCTCATTTCAATGTGACCTTTATTCAATTAGTCATGTTCCATGCTTCTCTGGAAATTTTCATCACAATCTAACCAACCAATCACATCTAATTGCATTCTTGAGGTGTAGGGAACGTGTCCATACGCGGGAAGGCAGTGACCAAAGTCGCAGAAAGTGTATCGATACGCTCTCCCATGTATCGATCCACCCTTTAAGCAAGTATCAAAACACTCTCCATTCGTACCGATACCCCTATACAAAAAGACACAAGTTTGGCTTATGCATATCGTTACGCAAGCCCGAGTATCGTTACTCATACTAGACATGTCCCCTAAACAGCCCCAAAACCGTATCAAACTTCAACAAATCATCCTCAAATCATATGGACATGTTTATGGCATCCACTCAATCATATAAACATGCAATTCCAAGCACATGGTAACATTTGGTTGATTAACAGAAGCATAGCAAGGCATATAATGAAGCATGCTTAATCCACAAACCAAAAGCATACCAAAAGTAAGATAAAGCATCAAAACCAATATAAAGGCCTTTTACAAACCAAATAAATCATATAACACTTGCATCAACAACAGCTAGTCCAAAACACATCTCCCAAAACAAACCATTAAAATCCCATTCCATATACCGTTACTAAAGTAAAAGTATAACACCATACTTGAGCTTATCTATTCCTTGGATCCTCTTAAGCCTCATTGCTGCCTGAAATATCTCAATTATCTACATTGTTGGTAAAAGAGAGCGTAAGCACGATAGCTTAGTGAGGCAAGCTCTAAAAACACCAACACAACAATGCAAGCTTTTAAAACTCTATCTTGAAAACCATTTCTAAACCATGCTCTTTCTATCTCAAGCTTGAATACCATTTCAAAGCAAATCACCATTGGAAAATCACATGTACCATCTATCTATCTATCTCATGCATTCAACCAATGCAAATCACATGAAAAAGCAACACTAATGCTTGATATTCAAAAGCATTTCATAAATCTCAAATCTCATATGCATTTCTCATAGCATAAAATCATTTCAACATTGGTACATGTGAATCGAGTTCATTCTCATATATTTGCATTTCATATTCTATCTTTACATGGATATGTGGATTGCTTGACTCGAGGTCAAGTCCTACCCCGATGGGATTTCACCATCAGACTCTCATGTCTGTGTCTATTGTAACCCCCTTAGCCCGGCCTAGACGCCTGACCCAAACTATGAAGATTATACGGGGAAAACCGAAATCAACTCGTTAAAGTCAACTTCGATTAACGACCTTTTTTTCATTTTATCTTTCCTAGATGCCCATTATTATCCTATATGATTAGCAATTTGGTTTAGCGAAAGCGACATAGCGAACAAAGCTCAATTAGGGCGTTCAATTTCAAACAAATGTCTTTTAGGGACTAAATTTTAAATTTCCAAAATTATAAGGTCTATTCAGATTTTAAAGTTACCAATTCAAAATTAGTCATATAACATGCCAGCATGTCAAGTTTCATCTCAAACAGATCATCCAAACTCATTTAACTAGATTGACCGTTATAAGGTTTATATTCAGGGACCAAAACGCTAGAAACTGAAACCTGAAACAATTCAAATTCAACATCCAATGGTCAAGTGTTTCGAAACACAAGACCCCGTATCGGAACGGACGTTTCGAAACTAGATTGACCGTTTCAATATGCGGGTGCGTTCTGAAACCCGTTTCGAAACAATGCATTCTAGTGGCGAAATGATTCGAAACGTGCCTACCCGTTTCGAAACACCATGATCATTTCAGGCCGTCATTTCGAAACATCACACATACAATATGAATACACATCAAAGATCACCAATAAAAAGCACAAGCTAAAACATAGCATCAAATTTGCAAGCTTAAGACCTATAGGCATGCTTCCTAGATGTAAAAATCTTAGAAAGACTAAAAACCACATTCAAGCTTAAATCAACATTCAAAGGCCACTTACAAACCAATATAAGCAAATCAAACATGCTCAAGGTGTTCAACATCACCAAAAAAACCAAGAGTAGAAATCACACCCATTGCCTCTTATTACACTTAGGTAAAACCACCTACTTTGTTTAGTCAAAAAGCTTGGATTCCAATTGCCTTCTTGCTGCCACAAAAGCCTAATTCTCTACATTGATGAAACAAAAGAGTGTAAGCATAAATCTTAGTGAGGATTGCTAAACTAACATTCATCAATGCATTTTATAAAACCAAAAATATCATCAATTGTCATTTCATGTCTTTCCTTAAACAATGCTTTACAAGCATCAATGCACTTTTTAAACACCATGCTCATAGCATCATCAAAATAACAACAAATAACCTTTTGCTCATGCTTAAACCAAGCATCTCATGCATTCTGGCAATAACCACAAGCATCTCATGCTTAAACCATTAATTAACAACATTATATTGGCTCGCAAGTGATCAATTCACAAACCATACCAAAACCAACACAAATGACACAATCGCATACGCGGATTACAAGTGTTGTCCCACACGCTTCATACACACTACCGGACTACACAAGGCTCACACACGAGAGCAACCCTCTATCGTTGTGATACCCGTGGTGGAGTATAATGGTACAATCACAACCCCTCAATACCATTCATCGGAAGTTGTATAATTCCCCTAACGAGAGTACGAGACATATATCACATGATGCACACACCGAAATAAACCATCAACCGTTGTGATCTTAGCCTCAATCGTTAGGGTACTTGGATGGAGTTTACGGTACAATTACAACCCCTCGACATCCAATGCGACTTTATTCACGGTGCACCCAATCCTATAGCCGGCTAACTATATCCGATTAAAGTAACCAAAAACCTTTTCCCTCACTTGCCAATATAATCAATTTACATTAATATTCCACTGTTTTACAAACATAAACAAAATACCATGTTCACATGCATAACATTCTTAATCTCAAATACCTACATTTCACAAATCCAAGGATCATCTACCAAATGCATCCTTAACAACATGGCATTAAACACCAGCATTATCAATGTTCAAAACAAGTTTTAAATTAGTAAATAAAATCACATTTACATCAAGTGCATTTTCCGACAAAAACATAGCCCATTTCGAGAGAGACTTTCGAATCACTTACTCTTGAGCTTAGCTAAGTGTTTCAAACTTACACTAAGCTCTCAAGACAACGCTCAAAGCGTTACAAAGCTAGAAAATCCATTCCCGCTCACCGATACGCGAAGCCTTGCTCGCCGACATGAAAATCACCCTTCTAGAGCCTCCAAAAACGTCTCCTTTGCTCCCGGATCAAGATACCTTGTTTTTGATCACCTAAATAGAGATCCAAATGCATTAAAATGCATTTCAACACCAGCAACTAAACACAAACTCGTTGCTCACCCAAACTACACCAATTTACCCATCCGAAACAAACGAAAACTCAACAGATTGCTTCCTAAACCAAGCCCATCTAACATACATCACTTTCAACCATTCATGAACATCAAAACACATCTAAAAACAACCTAAACCCATCATTATACCTCCAGCAAGCATTACAACATCATTTCACCACAAAACCCATCTATAACCATCAAGAAACTCAAGGATCTCAAGGATTTCGGGATCTATATCAACAAAACCTCTTTTCAACATATTAATCAACACAAAAAACAATTAAAACCAATCCAAAATAGAGCCTATAAAAACAAATCCAAAAATCAAGATTTTAATCATGTTTTTGTAATATTTTGATCTCAAATCACAACTATAATGAAAACTCAACCAAAAACATTAATTAGAAGCCAAAGATCTTGGGAATTTCAATAAAGAACCTAGATTGAAGGTTAAGAACGGGATTTACCTCCAATCCTTGCTTTCCTCAATGAATGACAAGTTTTAGCTTCTCAAAACTTGAAAATCTTGAAGAGAAATCTTGAAATTGATTTGGAAATTAATGAGAGAGTGTTTGGGAGAAAAGAATTCTGGAGAAAATGAGTTAAAATTGTGTTTGGCTGAAAATGAGAAGAGAAAGGTAGTTACCTCAAATGAAATCTTACTTTTCTTATATTTATTATTTTAATTAAATAAAAACCTATTTATTTAATCACTTAAAAACCCTTTTAAAACACATGACATATTAAAGAAAGGTTAAATTGCCATAAAGCTCCCTAAAGATTCTAAGAATTTGGCTCCTCTTTTAAAATTACATTTTTTCCACAGTTTTGAAACTTTACATTTTGGTCACTACCCAAAATGTACCACTTCCGAAACTCTTTTTGTAAAATTGATTTGACCAACCTCTTAAACTTTACATTTTAGCTATTTTTACCATTTTATCCTATCTCGATCCTTTATTTCATTAAACCACCTAATGCGATTCGAACCGTTTCCGACCGGTTTGATCTGATGTCCAAAACATCTTGGCCTAAAATCAGTGTGTTACAACTCTCCCCCATTTAGGAAATTTAATCCTCGAAATTTTACTTGAAGGAAAAATGTGCAGAAACTGCTTCAGCATGTCCGCCTTGCTTTCCCACGTGGCCTCCTCAACTCCTCGGTGTCACCACAACACTTTCACAAGTTCTATCGTCTTGCCACGAAGAACTTTGCTGCTCACATCCATAATCCTCATTGGTTCCTCATCATATGACAGATTCGGATTCAACTCTATCTCCTCAACAGACATCACATGCAAAGGATCCGATCTGTACCTCCGCAACATCGAGACATGACCTTCTTCCAAGGCAACTCAACCGATATGCCACAGGACCAATACGCTCCAAAACCTCATAAGGTCCAATAAACCTTGGGCTAAGCTTAGCCTTACGCCCAAATCTCATCACCTTCTTCCAAGGCGATACTTTCAAAAACACACGTTCGACCACCGCGAACTCAATCTCCTTACGCTTCAGATCCGCGTAAGACTGTTGCCGATCCGATGCTGCCTTCAAACGCTCACAAACGAGCTTCACCTTCTCGGTGGTTCCTTTCAACATAGTGACATCAAAATCAACTTTTGCCCAGCTTCTGCCTAACAAAGAGGGGTTCTACTTCTTCTCTCATACAAAGCCTCGTATAGAGCCATTTGAATACTCGCCTGGTAACTATTGTTATACGCAAACTCAACTAACGACAAGTGCATTTCCCAAGAACCCTGAAAATCTATTACGCAACACCTCAACATGTCCTCAAGCACCTGGATCACACGTTTCAACTGTCCATCTGTCTAAGGATGATACGAAGTACTAAAATTCAACCGTGTACCCAATGCTTGACACAAACATTCCAAAAATCACGATGTAAACCTCAGATCCCTATCCGACACTATGGACCTTGGCACACCATGCAACAACACAATCTTAGCAATATACTACTTTGCCAACTTATCCAATGTATACGTAGTAAGCACATGCAAGAAATCTGTACACTTCGTAAGGCGATCCACAATCACCCATACTTAATTCTTCTTCAACGGTGACAATGGCAAACCAGACACAAAATCCATAGTAAATCTCTCCCACTTCCATTTTGGGATTCTAAATGGCTGCAACAACCCCGAAGGAACCTGATTTTCAACTTTCATTGGCTGACACACCATGCATGTACTAACAAACTCGGCAACATCTTTTTTCAACCCCACCCAATAGTACTCATCCTTCAAATCACGATACATCTTCGCAGTACCAAGATGCATAGCGAAGGGACTACTATGAGCTTCAGTCAGAATAGTGCGCCTCAACTCAACATCATCTTGCACCACTATTGGACTTCAAAAACACAGAACACCGTCATCGTTAAAACTGAAATCTGAAGGCTTACCCTCCGCAATGTCCTAAACATAAGGAGCAAGGGAATCATCAAGCAACTGCTTATCTTTGATCAACTGAAACAGAGATGGTTTCGCCTGCAATTCAACGATAAGACCACCATCACACGATATGCTCAAGCGACCAAACATCGCCCTCAACTCCACAACCACTTTCCTGCTCAAAGCATCAGCCACAACATTAGCTTTGCCCGGGTGATACTCGATTGACAGATCATAATCCTTAAGCAACTCCACCCAACGATGTTTCCCAAGATTCAACTCCTTCTTAGACATGAGATACTTCAAGCTCTTATGATCCATGAACACAACACATTTCTCGCCATACAGGTAATGCCTCTAGATCTTCAGGGTAAACACAACAGCCGCAAGCTCAAGATCGTGAGTAGGATAGTTACGCTCATGCACCTTCAACTGTCTAGATGCATAGGCTACCACCTTACCCTCCTGCATCAATACATAGCCCAAACCAACAATGGACGCATCACTATAGTCCATAAACTCCTTACCAGACTCAGGTTGAATCAGGACAGGAACTTGTGTCAAAGCTTCCTTCAGCATCTCAAAAGCTAACTCCCTCGCATCAGTCCACTCAAAGCGAACATTCTTCTACAACAACTTGGTCAAAGGTGTTGCAATAATCGAGAAACCCCCGACAAACCTACGACAATGCCCAGCTAAACCAAGGAAACTTCGCACTTCTATGACCGACTTAGGCACCTTCCAACTCATCACAACCTCTACTTTGTGCGGATCAACACGAATACCCTCAGCTGATACAACATGCCCAAGAAAGACCATCTCCTTAAGCCGAAACTCGCACTTACTTAGCTTGGCATACAACTGATTCTCCAACAACGCTTGCAAAAAAATTCTCAAGTGTCTATCATGATCCTCATCGGTACGCGAATACACAAGGATATCATTGATGAACACCACCACAAACTGCTCCAAGAACTCGTGGAACACACGATTCATCATGTCCATAAAAGTGGCATGTGCGTTGGTCAAACCAAATGGCATCACTAAGAACTCGTAATGCTCGTACCTTGTCTGAAAATATGTCTTAGGAACATCCACATCCTTCACCTTCAGCTGATAATATCCTGACCTCAGGTCTATCTTAGAAAACACCGAGGCTCCTCGAAACTGATCAAAGAGATCATCAATCCTAGGCAAGGGATACTTATTCTTGATCGTCAACTTGTTCAGTCGCCGATAATCTATGCACATCCGCATCGTCCCATCTTTCTTCTTTACAAACAAGACCGGTGCACCCTAAAGTGACACACTCGGCCGGTGCACCCTAACGTCCACACCCTCGATCTAACAACTCATGAAGCTGCATTTTCAACTCCTTCAGATCTTTAGGTGCCATGCGATAAGGAGCAATTGACACCAGAGTCGAATTCTCATACAACTCGATACCAAACTCAACTTCTCTGTTTGGTGGCAACCCAGGCAATTCTTCTGGAAAGACACCCGGAAAATCGTAAATGGTTCTAATGTCCTGCACACGAACATCCTTTGATCATGGATTCATCACATAGGCAAGGTAAGCCTCACAACCCAACCTCAGCATACGGTTTGCTTCCAAAGCCGAGATCACATTCTTGCCTACTATCACCACTTTATAATCATCGGCAAGCTTTTAGGTGACCCGCTTGACATCAAAATCAACCACTGCTCTATGCTCAGTCAACAAATCCATACCAATGATCACATCAAAACCGTAGAAGGGTAACTCCATCAAATCCACAAGAAAAACATGACCTTGTACAGATAAAGGGCATCTCCTATACAACTTCCTAGTGACTACAGTTTCACCAAAAGAACTAGTCACTTGCATTCCTACTTCGAGCAACTCCACGGGTATATCATGCAAATGCGCATGCTCACTCAAGATATAAGAATGTGTGGATCCTGAATCAATCAAAGCCAAGAATGATAAATACTGAAGAGCATCGGTACCTACGATGACATCGGTATCATTACACTCCTCGCGCTGAGCATAGAACCTCGCAAGACCGCCTCCCTCTGGTAGAACTGCTACAACATGAGCAACGCCCGGATTCCCCTCATCTCTCCTCTGGTAGTTCCCTCGGCCGCGCCCACGGCCTCTCTTAGGTGCAGCCACAGCATGTGAACATCCTTGGCCTCCACCAGCCAACAAAGGACACTCTCGCCTCATCTGATCCGCTGAACCACAATTCCAGCACGAATTCCCTATTACCACCACAGGAGCCTGAACCTCCCTAGATGCTCAAGGACAATCTCGCCTCAGATGACCCCGAGATCCACATGTCCAACATGTGTTCTGTTCCACTCTCATCCGATCTCCCTGAGCCGGTGCACCATGTCCAACATTGTCTCGCCTCGCAGCATGTTGATATCTCTTATCTCGGCCTCTCTTGTTCCATTCACCATTGGAACTAGACTCAGTTGCTCTCTTCCTATAGTTAGAACCAACTCCTCGGGATGCCAAACCGAAATTATGTTCAATGTTTTTGGCTAGACACACAAGCACATCGAAATCAGTTTAATCCGCAACAAACATGTATGTCTTGACTTCCTGCACCAGTCCGTACCGGAAGCGATCACAACGATGCCTCTCACTAGGTATCAGCTCAGGGTCATACTGGCATAAACGTACGAACTGGACCTCGTACTCAGCCACAAAAAGGTTTCCCTAAACAAGTGACTAAAATTCGCGCTTCTTCTCATCCAAGTATCTCACTCCCAGATACTTCCTCTTAAAAGCACCCTTGAAAAACCCCCAATCTAC
This sequence comes from Hibiscus tridactylites, assembly GCA_958450335.1. Taxonomy (NCBI): domain Eukaryota; kingdom Viridiplantae; phylum Streptophyta; class Magnoliopsida; order Malvales; family Malvaceae; genus Hibiscus; species Hibiscus tridactylites. Next base: position 70,283,145 of record OY288274.1, on the reverse strand, counting down.
TTCGTTGGGTTCCATTCCCGCAGTGGTAGTTGTCCACGAACTATATGTGTCGCCTTGAAGCAAGGAAATTGCGCATCCCAGTTTGTGCACATCGTTGCATCCCAGTTTGCGCACATCGTTGCATCCCATTTGATCCATGATACGGATCGTGCTTGCCAACCAAGCTTCTGACGCCTTAGGAGTCATTCCAAAGAACTCAACAACTTCTAGACTCCTCAAACTCTCTAAGGGTAAACACGCATGCCTAGCTGCAGGGGCTTGTACATGCGCTCTAGCTACTGCAGCCTAAAACGCCCCGGTGATCGCCTGAACCAACAACGTCAGATCACCCAAACCCAGACCAGCGTGTACTTATTGCTCCTGCTCCCTACCTCCATGTGGTGGCAGAGGAGGTAAGTTTCAAACAAGAGGGACATCAGCCCCTTGCTCACCTTGGTCGCCCTTCTCAGCCGCATGCACTACTGTGTTCGACCTTAGCTCTCTCTTCGGACCCATAGTGCTATTTTTAACAAGGCATAACAATAAAACAAAACAAACCATTTAGGCCAGCCTCAAGCAAGGATCCAAGTTCATAAAAACATTTAATCAGTGTAATAAGGCAATAAGCACCCCGATTTCCCTCAGACATAACATAACATACAATAACATATCATGCTCATCATGCTTTCCATCATCGAAAATCAGCATACAATCATATTCATAGCATACAATAACATATCCATATCACATCATCAACATACAATCATATTCATCTCGCATGTGATTTACTTCAATCAAGCATGACATAAACTCTGACATACAATCAAAACATGTTTTTTCAATCAACATACATCAAAACATACCAATTTCACTTACCATCATCCCCAATTCTTTCGTAACCTGGCTATGATACCGACAAATGTAACCCCCTTAGCCCGGCCTAGACGCCCGACCAAAACTATAAAGATTGCACGGGGAAAACAAAAGTCAACTCGTTAAAGTCAACTTCGATTAACGACCCTTTTTTCATTTTATCTTTGCTAGATGCACATTATTATCTTATATGATTAGCAATTTGGTTTAGCGAAAGCGACACAGCGAACGAAGCTCAATTAGGGGTTCAATTGCATACAAATGTCTTTTAGGGACTAAATTGTAAATTTCCAAAATCATAAGGTCTATTTAGATTTTAAAGTTACCGATCACAAATTAGTCATATAACATGCCAGAATGTCAAGGTTCATCTCAAATGGATCATCCAAACTCATTTAATTAAACATTCTACATTCAGGGACCAAAACGCGAGAAACTGAAACCTAAAACAATTTAAATTCAACATCCAACGGTCAAGTGTTTCGAAAAACAAGACCCCGTATCGGAAAGACTGTTTCGAAACTAGGTTGACCGTTTCGATACGCGGGTACGTTCTGAAACCTGTTTCGAAACAATGCATTCCAGTGGTGAAATGTTCAGGAATGTGCCTACCCGTTCCGAAACACCATGACCATTCCAGGCCATCGTTCTGAAACAGGTAAGGGCGTTCCGAAATGCCTTGCCCTACAATTTCCCAAATTGCTGGTTTTACCCAACTACTCACTTCCGAAATCATCCCAATACACGCCACATCACACATACAATATGAATACACATCAAAGATCACCAATAAAAGCACAAGCTAACACATAGCACCAAACTTGCATACTTAAGAAATATAGGCATGCTTCCTATATGTCAAAACCATAGAAAGACTAAAAACCACATTCAAGCTTAAATCAACATTGAAAGGCCACTTACAAACCAATATAAGAAAATAAAACATGCTCAAGGTGTTCAACATCACCAAATAAAACCAAGAGTAGAAATCCCACCCATTGCCTCTTATTACACTTAGGTAAAATCACGTACTTTATTTAGTCAAAAAGCTTGGATTCCATTTGCCTTCTTTCTGCCACAAAAGCCTAATTCTCTGCATTGATGAAACAAAAGAGCGTATGTAACGCCCCAATTTTGGGCTTAGGAGTTTAATGATTCGGACCGGTTCGGTCGGAGTGCGGTTCGAATATATAAAGGTGAATTTAGGAAAGCCTAGTTTGGGTTGCATTAAAAATATGGAAAAATGTCTTAAAATCCTCTTTTATTATATAAAAGGGTGTGGTGAAATGAATTTTACAAAATAAGTTTTGGAAGTGTGACATTTTGGTTGGTGACCAAAATGTAATTTTCGAAAACTATGAGACTGTTTTAAAAAGGATTGAAACTTTGAATCCTTAAGGAGCTATTTACCCAATGGGAGTTTCTCCAGATTTTTCTTAAATATTAAATGATTTATTATTGGTTTTAAAATAAAGGAAAAGGGAGGGAAGATATTTTCCAAAATTTCCAACTAACTTTTCCACATTTTCCATTTTCATTTTCTCTCATCTTTTCTCTCAACCAAACACATTTCTCCAGAGCTTTTCCCTCTGATTTTGTCACCTAAATAACTCATTTCAATCCTCTTTTGATCACCAATTATCTCCTCAACAAAAGTTGGTTTCGATGCCAGCTTTGTTGAAGGGAACCACCGAGAAGGTGAAGCTCATTTGTGAGCGTATGAAGGCAGCTTCTGATCGGCAAAAGTCTTACGCGGATTTGAAGCGTAAGGAGATTGAGTATGCGGTGGGTGGCCGTGTGTTTTTTAAGGTTTCGCCTTGGAAAAAGGTGATGAGGTTTGGCCGTAAGGGTAAGTTGAGCCCTAGGTACATTGGACCATACGAGGTGGTTGAGCGTGTGGGTCCTGTTGAGTACAAGTTGAGGTTACCTCAAGAGTTGGAGAAGATTCATGATGTGTTTCATGTTTCTATGCTTCGGAAGTATAGATCGGATCCTTCGCATGTGATGCCTGTGGAAGAAGTGGTATTGAATCCGGATTTGACCTATGATGAGGAACCGGTATGGATTTTGGATTCGGATAGCAAGGTTCTTCGTGGCAAGACCATTGAGTTGGTAAAGGTGTTGTGGAAGCATCGTAGTGTTGAGGAAGCCACGTGGGAACGGAAGGATGACATGCTGAAGCAGTTTCCGTATCTCTTTCCTTCAGGTAAATTTCGAGGACGAAATTTCTTAAGGGGGGGGAGAGTTGTAACGCATCAATTTTGGGCTTAGGAGTTTAAGGATTCGGACCGGTTCGGTCGGAGTGCGGTTCGAATATATAAAGGTGAATTTAGGAAAGCCTAGTTCGGGTTGCATTAAAAATATGGAAAAATGTCTTAAAATCCTCTTTTATTATATAAAAGAGTGTGGTGAAATCAATTTTACAAAATAAGGTTTGGAAGTGTGACATTTTGGTTGGTGACCAAAATGTAATTTTCGAAAACTGTGAGACTGTTTTAAAAAGGATTGAAACTTTGAATCCTTAAGGAGCTATTTACCCAATGGGAGTTTCTCCAGATTTTTCTTAAATATTAAATGATTTATTATTGGTTTTAAAATAAAGGAAAAGGGAGGGAAGATATTTTCCTAAATTTCCAACTAACTTTTCCACATTTTCCATTTTCATTTTCTCTCATCTTTTCTCTCAACCAAACACATTTCTCCAGAGCTTTTCCCTCTGATTTTGTCACCTAAATAACTCATTTCAATCCTCTTTTGATCACCAATTATCTCTTCAACAAAACCTTTGCATTTGCTAAGTGGATTTTCAAGAATTTGGTTCCAAAAAGGGAGAAAACTCAAGTTTGGAGGTAAGAACGTCCTTCTCCTCTAAACTCTCAGTTCTTTACTGAAATTCCCAAGTTCTCAATCCTTAATTTGTGTTTTATAAAAGGTTTTAAGGTTGTGTTCTTGATCTTGGCTTTTAAATGCAAGATTTGGTTGATTTTTGGTTAAAATTCGTGTGATCTGTTTGGGCAATGTTTTGAGGTGTCTTTTTGATGTTAAATGAATGTTAAATTGATGAGAAGTTGAGGTTTAATTAATGCAATCCCGGATAGGTTGATTTTCCTAAGTTTAGCTTGAGTTCTTGGTTGTTTTTGGAGTGATCTTGATGATCTGTTATAGCTGGAGGTATAAGGGCGTGGTTAGATCCTTTTTGGATGTTAATAGATGTTTAAGGATGATTTGATTTGATGGATCTTGGCTGGGTAGTGTTGTGGAGTTGTTTGGATGCATTTTCGGTTGTGTTTGGTGGCCGAAAATGGAGTGTGGATGAGAGCAGCGAGTTTAGGTGCTTTCATTGAAGTTATTAATGCATGATAATGCATTAATCCTCTGCTTTGATGTGTTTAAAACAGGGGAGTCATCTTTGGATCTTAGTGGTGGTGATCCGGAAGCTTGATTGGTGTTTCGGCAAGTGGCAGAACGGAATCGGTGAGTGGATTTTGGTTTTCAGCTTTGAAACCAATGTTTTGTAGGTCTGGGAGCTTAGTTTAAGTCTAAGCAACTTAGCTAAGCTCAAGAGTAAGTTTTCGGAAAAACTCTCTTGATGATGAACCATGAATTGGTTGTATGCAATGTGGTTTGTTTGCATGTTTTAAATCCTGTTTTGAAAGCATGTTTAGCATGTTTATTTGCTGAGATTATAAGCCATGTTTTGAAGGATGCTCAAGGTAAGAGATCCTTGTTTTTGAACATTGTTAAATGTGGTTTGATGCTTAAAGATGCATGATGTTTATGGCTTTGTTAAATGCTTTAAAACAGTGGAATATTGTGGTTAATGATGCATATTGGCAAGTGATGGTTAAGGTCACAAAGGTGGTTAAAAGTCCTTGTGTGAGCCTTGTTTATTTAAGAAAAACATGGTGGTTAAAAGTCCATGGTTGGTTCTTGGTTAAGATCACCAAGGTGGTTAAAATTCCTTGTGTGAGGCTTGTTTATTTAAGAACAACATGGTGTTTAAAAGTCCATGGTTGGTTCTTGGTTAAGGTTACAAAGGTGGTTAAAATTCCTTGTGTAAGCCTTGTTTACTTAAGAACTCCAAGGTGTTTAAAAGTCCTTGGGAGATTCTTGTTAAGGACACAAAGGTGTTTAAAAGTCCTTGTGTGGTCCTTGTCATGGTGTTTAAAAGTCCATGGATGATGCTTGTTAAGGACACAATGGTGTTTAAAAGTCCATGTGTGGTCCTTGGAAATTGTAAGATTACAATGGTGTTTAAAAGTCCATGTGTGGTCCTTGGAAATTGTAAGATTACAATGGTGTTTAAAAGTCCATGTGTGGATCTTAAGTTGATTGTATCACTTGTTGCCAATATGACATGTTATGAACTTGAAGCATGAAGTGCTTGTTTTAAATGCTTTAGTGCATGTGCAAATGATTATAGATTTTAGGTTTATAAAGGTGTTTTATAAATGCATTATTGTGTGGTTTTAATGAGCATTCCTCACTAAGCTTTTGCTTACGCTCTCTCTTTTCTTAAACCAATAATGCAGAGCATTGAAGTGCATCTTGGGGCAGCAAGGAAGCCAAGCATCCAAGTGAAGGTTTTAAGCTCATGTATTGTGAACATTTTCTCAAAACTATTAGCTTTTGGGTATTTGGCAATGGGGGACATATGTTGATGTTTTGGGAGATGTTTTGAACTCCCTAAGTTGGATTTATTATGCTAATAATGCTGGAACTTGTAATTGGCCTCTTGGTAAGTGTTTTGGTGATTTGAGGATTTCATGGTTTGCCTTATAGGATGCTTGCCTATAGAATTGGCGATTTTCATAATTGATGCCATGTTGATGTTTGGTTGATGCAATTATGTTCCTTGTATGTTGAATGACCTGCTGGTAAAATTTGGTTGCATTTGGAGCATGTTAGATAGGTCAATTAAGTGATAAACCAGTAACTTTTCTGCAATCTGGGCAGCCTGTTTCGGAACAGGTGCTACCGTATCGGAACGGGGGCCTGAAATGGCCTGGGCGTTCCGAAACGGAAGGAACTGTTCCGGAATGGTTTGGCCTCTGCCAGGCCCTGTTTCGGTACCAGTTTCGGAATGGTCCCGTGTTTCGGAACGGGTCTTCCCTGTTCCGAAACAGTCGACCGTTGGGCACTGAAATTGTTGGTTATATGTTTTGAAATGTATGCATTTTAGTCCTGAACCTTGTTATTGCAATTAAATGAGTTTGAGATGTCCGTTTGAGCTGAAATTTGGCAGAGAAGCATGAAATATGATTAATTATATATTGGTAACTTTAGTTTGGGTTAAGTCCTTATAATTTCCATAATTTACAATTTGGTCCCTAAAGTTGTAAATTGTGCAATTGAGTCCCTGAATGATCTTTGTTTGTTATGATCTTTGAATACGTTGTTCTTGTGAACATGTTTACGGTTAATGTGCATTTAGATAAGATTAAAAAGAAAAAAAAGGGTCGTTAATCAAGGTTGACTTTCGGGTTGACTTTGGTTTTCCCCGTGTAATCTTCCTAATTCGGGTCAACCGTCTAGGCCGGGTTAAGGGGGTTACATTTGGTGGTATCAGAGCTGAGTTCTCGTGTAATTGGGAATGATTATGTGAATGATTAATGTATGTATGCTTTGTATGCTTGTTGAGTGAAAGCATGTTGAGTGAATTGTAAATATGTTGCCATTGAGGTGTATGCTGTGGCGAAGCATGTTGTGGGTACCCATTGCCAAATCAAAGCTAATGTAATGATATTGTTTTTAAGTGAAAATGAGCTTGAGTACTTGGATTGCTTACCTTGTTGAACCTGACTTTGTTTTATTGTATTGTGATTGCATTGTTAAAGTATGGCACCTCGTAGAGAGTTGAGGAGTAATGTGAGAGCTACGGCTCAAAATGAGAATGAGAATGAAGATAATGTTGAAAGTGCGGTGGATTTACCTCCTCCACCTAGTGGTAGTGGTGCTGGGGGTGAAGGAGCTGGAGCTGCAGCTGATGCTGGGGTCGCTGGACCTGAGGCTGGTCAGGGGCAAGCTGTTCCTGACATGACGGTGTTGATTCAAGCTATTGCTGGAGCTTTTCAAGCAGCGGTAGCTGGAGCTCAAGGAGCTGTACATCAGGGAGATGCTGGAGTTAGACTACCCTTGGAGCGTTTGCGCAGTCTGGGAGGGACTGGGTTCAGGGGTTTGTCAGCTGAAGGTTCTGAGGCTTGGTTGGAAAGTACCAAGAGAATCTTGGGTCAAATGAATTGCACTAATGTGCAAAAGCTGGGCTGTGTAGTATCATTGTTGCAAGATGATGCTTACACGTGGTGGACAACCACTATCGCTGGGATGGCGGAAGCTGACGTAACTTGGACGTTCTTTCAGAACGCGTTCAAGAGAAGGTATCTAGGTGTGAGGTACCTATATGAAAAGAAGAGGGAGTTTATGTCTCTTACCCATGGGAGTATGTCTGTGGCTGAGTATGAGGTCCAGTTTGTTCGACTCAGTCAGTACGCACCTGAGCTTGTCCTGGATGAGCGGGAGAGGTGTGAAAGGTTTCGTTATAGTTTGGTGACGGAAGTTAAGATGTATGTGCTGGCAACCGAGTATAGTGATTTTGATGTGCTGGTGGGCCAAGCCAAGGATATTGAGATGAACTTGGGTTTATCTGCTAAAAGTGCTGGTTCTAGTGCTGGTAAGCGAGCTGCTGAGTATAGTTCCGGTGGTGGACGGAACAAGAGGGGACGTGATCAGAAGTATCAGTCCTCAGCTAAGCGAGGTGGTGGTGCGCCTGCTCGGGGAGGCAACGCTAGAGTTGATCCGAGTGCGTGTTGGACATGTGGTTCGCGTGGCCATGTGAAACGTGATTGTCCTCGTGCTTTGAGGGAGGTGCAGGCTCCGGTTGTGGTAGCTGGTAATGCGTGCTGGAACTGTGGATCTACGGATCACATGAGGAGAGAGTGTCCTATGTTGGCTGGTGGCCAAGTGCGTGCTCCTGTTGTTGCTGCACCACAGAGAGGTCGTGGGCGCGGCCGTGGTAACTTCCAGCGGAGAGAGGAAGGTGGTTGGGGTGTGGCTCATGTTGTGGCTATTCAGCCTGAGGGTGGCGGCCAAGCCAGGGTGTATGCTCAGCGGGAGGGAAGAAATGACGCGGATGTGATCGCAGGTACTTTTACTTTGCAATCCTTGTCATTACTATCCTTGATTGATTCTGGATCTACGCACTCATACATTTTGCGTGAGCATGCTGAATTGCTTGGTTTGCCTGTTGAGTCTTTGGATGTTGGTGTGCGTGTCACTAGTTCTTTTGGTGAGACTGTTGTGACTCGAAAGCTTTATAGAAGATGTCCTTTGGTTGTTCAAGATCATGTTTTTTCCTGTTGACCTTATAGAGCTGCCTTTCTATGGTTTTGATGTAATCCTTGGTATGGATTGGCTTGCTGAGCATCGAGCTGTTGTGGATTGTGAGAATAAGCGAGTTTCGTTGAAGCTTGCGGATGATTATGAGGTAGTTGTGGTTGGTGAGAATGTGAAGTTTCTTGCTAATGTTGTGTCTACATTGGAGGCGAGCCGGATGCTGAGGCAAGGTTGTGAAACTTACCTAGCTTTTGTGATGAATCCTAGCTTTAAGGAGTTGCGTGTGCAAGATATCAGGATTGTGCGAGAGTTTCCTGGTGTGTTTCCTGAGGATTTTCCTGGATTACCTCCTAATCGCGAGGTGGAGTTTGGGATTGAGTTGTACGAGAATACAACTCCTGTATCCATTACCCCTTATGGAATGGCACCCAAAGAGTTGAAGGAGCTGAAGACGCAGTTGCAAGAGTTGCTTGATCGTGGTTTCATTCGGCCGAGTGTGTCACCTTAGGGTACACCGGTCTTGTTTGTGAAGAAGAAAGATGGCACGATGAGAATGTGCATTGATTATCGTCAGCTGAACAAGTTGACTATCAAGAATCGGTATGCTTTGTCGAGAATTGATGATCTCTTTGATCAATTTCGGGGAGCAGTTGTGTTCTCTAAGATTGACTTGAGGTCAGGGTATTACCAGTTGAAGGTAAAGGATGTGGATGTGCCTAAGACAACTTTCAGGAAAAGGTATGGCATTATGAGTTCCTTCTGATGCTGTTTGGTTTGACAAATGCTCCTGCAGCTTTCATGGACATGACGAATCGTGTGTTTCATGAATACCTGGACAAGTTTGTTGTGGTGTTCATTGATGATATCCTCGTGTACTCGCGTACTGAGGAGGAGCATGAAGAGCATTTGAGGATTGTGTTGCAAGCTTTGTTGGAGAATCAGCTTTATGCCAAGCTGAGCAAGTGTGAGTTCTGGTTAAGTGAAGTGGTGTTTCTTGGGCATGTGGTTTCTGCTGAAGGGATTCGTGTTGATCCTCAGAAGATTGAGGCGGTGATGAATTGGAAGGTTCCTAAGTCTGTTCATGAGGTTCGTAGTTTCCTTGGTTTGGCGGGATACTACCCGAGGTTTGTTGATGGGTTTTCTAAGATTGCTGCACCTTTGACGAAGTTGTTGCAGAAGGATGTTAAGTATGAGTGGACGGAAGCGAGACAACAGGCTTTTGAGAAGCTTAAGGCAGCTTTGACGCAAGCTCCGATCTTGGTTCAACCTAAATTAGGGAAAGAGTTTGTGGTCTATTGTGATGCGTCCTATGTTGGTTTGGGATGTGTGTTGATGCAGGAGGGTAAGGTGGTGGCTTATGCATCGCGACAGTTGAAGGTGCATGAGCGCAATTATCCTACGCATGACATTGAGTTGGCTGCGGTGGTCTTTGCTTTGAAGATCTGGAGAAATTACATGTATGGTGAGAAGTGTACTGTGTACACGGATCACAAGAGTTTGAAGTATCTGATGTCTCAGAAGGAGTTGAATCTTAGGCAGCGACGTTGGGTGGAGTTGCTCAGGGATTATGATTTGACGATTGAGTATCACCCTGGAAAAGCTAATGTTGTAGCGGATGCCTTGAGTAGAAAGTTAGCTGTTGAGTTGAGGGCTATGTTTGCCAGTTTGAGTATTTCGCGTGATGGTGGTCTTGTGGCTGAGTTGCAAGTGAAACCATCCTTGGTTCAGTTGATCAAGGAAAAGCAGTTGCTGGATGATTCCTTGGTATCTCATGTTCAGGATATCGCGGAGGATAGGCCTTCGGATTTATGTTTTAATGATGATGGAGTGTTGTGTTTTGGGAGTCGGATAGTAGTGCCCAATGATGCGGATTTGAGGCGTGCTATTCTGACTGAAGGTCATAGTAGTCCTTTTGCTATGCACCCTGGTAGTACTAAGATGTATCGTGATCTTCGTGATGAGTACTATTGGGTGGGTTTGAAGAAGGATGTTACTGAGTTTGTAAGCAAGTGCATGGTGTGTCAGCGAGTTAAGGCTGAGCATCAGGTTCCTTCAGGGTTGTTGCAACCGTTGAGAATCCCTGAATGGAAGTGGGAAAGGATTACCATGGATTTTGTATTATGTTTACCCTTGTCACCGTCGAAGAAGAATTCGGTGTGGGTGATTGTGGATCGCCTGACGAAGTGTGCGCATTTCTTGCCTGTGCATACTACGTATTCTTTGGATAAGCTTGCGGAGCTGTACATTGCTGAGATTGTGCGGCTGCATGGTGTGCCAAAGTTGATTGTGTCGGATAGGGATCCGAGGTTTACATCGCGTTTCTAGCAGTGTTTGCATCAAGCTTTGGGTACACGGTTGAATTTCAGTACATCTTATCATCCTCAGTCGGATGGTCAGTCAGAGCGTGTTATCCAGATTTTGGAGGATATGTTGAGGTGCTGCGTAATTGAGTTCCAGGGATCTTGGGAGAAACATTTGCCTTTGGTGGAGTTTGCCTATAACAATAGCTATCAGGCAAGCATTCAAATGGCACCTTATGAAGCTTTCTACGGGAGGAAGTGTAGGACTCCTGTAACCCCCTTAACCCGGCCTAGACGGTTGACCCGAATTAAGAAAGTCACACGGGGAAAACCAAAGTCAACCTTGATTAACGACCCTTTTTTTTTCTTTTTAATCTTGTCTAGATGCACATTAACCCTAATTGTGATCACTCAACAACATATTCAAAGATCACAAGCATCAGAGATCAAACAGGGACCCAATTGAACAAATTACAACTTTAGGGACCAAATTGTAATTTCTGATAAATAGGAGGACTTAACCCAAATTAAAGTTACCAACTTGAAATTAGTAAGATTTCATGCTTCTCTGTGAAATTTCAGCTCAAAAGGACTTCCCGAACTCATACAATTGCTCAAACAAGATTTAGGACCAAAACGCAAACAATTCAAAACATTTAACTGCCAATGTCAGCCCCCAACGGTCACCCGTTCCGAAACAAGCAGAGCCCGTTTCGAAACACGGGCCGTTCCGCAACGCGTACCGGAACACGGGCTGGAAGTAGCCAAACCGTTCCGGAACGGTCCCTTCCGTTTCAGACGCCTGGGCAAGTTTAAGGCACCCGTTCCGAAACGGTAGGTACTGTTCCGAAACACCCTGCACAGATTGCCCCAAAATGCATACTTAAACATGCAATTAAACATCCAATCATGCTCCAATTACCACAAAACTTTACCAACATGCAATTCAACATATATGAGACATACATGCATCAACAATTCAGCAAAATAACATCATAAATGAAAAGCCCCAAATCTATAGGCATGCTTCCTACACAAGCAAACCATTCAAGCATAAACTTCCATTTCAAGCATGTAAAGGCCAAACTCAAAAACCAACATTCTCAACAACATTCAACATACTTAGGGAGTTCAAAACCCCTCCCAAAACATACACATAGGTCCCCCATTGCCAAATTACCAAAAGCTAAAAATGTACTTAAGAAACCTTCCATAATTTGAGCTTTACTTTCACTTGAATGCTTGCCCTCCTTGCTGCCCTCAAAGTACTCTAATGTTCTGCATTATTGATTTAAGAAAACGAAAGAGAGCGTAAGCAAAAGCTTAGTGAGGAATGCTCAATAAAACCATTCAATAATGCATTTATAAAACACTTATAAATCATGCTTCAAATCAACATTTACACATGCTCAAAAGCATACTTTAAACAAGCATCTCATGCTTCATATCATAACATGTCATATTGGCCACAAGTGATAAATTTCATTTCTTTAAAAACAAGTTCATCAACTTTCACCCCAAGGACTTTTAAACACCTTGGCCCCAAGGACTTTTAAACACCTTGGCCCCATGGACTTTTAACCACCATGGAATGGACCACACAAGGACTTTTAACCACCTTTGTGTCCGTAGCAAGTTTCACCCCAAGGACTTTTAAACACCTTGGCCCCATGGACTTTTAAACACCATGGAAAGGATCACACAAGGACTTTTAACCACCTTTGTGTCCGTAGCAAGAATCATCCAAGGACTTTTAACCACCTTGATGTTCTTAAGTAAACAAGGCTCACTCAAGGACTTTTAACCACCTTAGTGACCTTAACCTTTTCAAAACATCACTTGCCAATATACATCATTATCAACAATTTATCCACTGTTTTAAAGCATTAAACCAAGCAATATTCATCATGCATTTAAAAGCATCAAACCACATTTAATCAATGTTCAAAAACAAGGAACTCTTACCTTGAGCTTCCTTCAACATATGGCTTACAAAAACAACATTAACCATGCTAAATCAAGCTTTCAAAACAGAGTTTAAAACATGCAATAAACCACATTGCACAACAATCAAATGATGGCCACCACTAGAGAGTATTTCCGAAAACTTACACTTGAGCTTAGCTAAGTTGTTTAGACTTAAACTAAGCTCCCAAGACATTGGTTTCAAAGCCGAAAACCCAATTTCACTCACCGATTCCACTTCGTCTCTTGCCGAAGCACCAAAACAAGCTTCCGGATCAACAACTCTTGTATCCAAAGATGCCTCCCCTCCAAACTTGAGTTTCTCCTCTTTTCGGAATCAAAAACCTTGATGAATCAAGTAGCAAATGATGAGGTTATGTAGATATGTTGATTAGGAATCAAAAGAGAGTTGAAAGGAGGGATTTAGGTGAGAAAATCAGAAACAATTCTCTGGAAAGAAAGTGTTTGGGTTGAGAGAAAATGAGAGAAAGGAAAATAGGAAGTTAGTTATCAAAATAGCCAAAATGTTTTTCCCTCCACTTTTGATATGTTTTAAAATCAGAATAAATCCTTAAAATATCTTAGAAAAATCTGGAGAAACTACTTTTGGAATAATAGCTCCTTAAAGATTCAAAGTTTCAACCCTTTATAAAACAATCACAAAACTTTCAAAAATCACATTTTGGTCACTAGCCAAAATGTCACCCTTCAAAAACTCATTTTCCAAAATTGATTTCACAGTTCACTTAATTATATTAAAAGATGATTTTAGAACATTTTTCCATATTTTTAATGCAACCCGAACTAGGCTTTCCTAATTTCACCTTTTTAGATTCGAACAGCACTTTGACCAAACCGGTCAACGCCCAAAACTCCTAAGCCCAAAACCGGGGCGTTACAACTCTCCCCCCTTAAGAAATTTCGTCCTCGAAATTTACCTAAAGGAAAGAGATAAGGAAACTGCTTCAGCATGTCTTCCTTCCGCTCCCACGTGGCTTCCTCAACACCTCGATGCTTCCACAGCACCTTCACCAACTCAATGGTCTTGCCACGAAGAACCTTGCTATCCGAATCCAGAACCTTCACCGGTTCCTCATCATAGGTCAAATCCGGATTCAAAACCACTTCCTCCACAGGCATCACATGCGAAGGATCAGATCTATACTTCCGGAGCATAGAAACATGGAACACATCATGAATCTTCTCCAACTCTTGAGGTAACCTCAACCGATACGCAACAGGACCTACACGCTCAACCACCTCATATGGTCCAATGTACCTAGGGCTCAACTTACCCTTCCAGCCAAACCTCATCACCTTCTTCCAAGGCGAAACCTTCAAGAACACACGGTCACCCACCGCATACTCTATCTCCTTACGCTTCAAATCCGCGTAAGACTTTTGCCGATCAGAGGCTGCCTTCAACCGCTCACAAATGAGCTTCACCTTCTCGGTGGTCCCTTTCAACAAAGCCGGCATCGAAACCAACTTTTGACCAGTTTCAGCCCAACAAAGAGGAGTCCTACACTTCCTCCCGTACAAAGCCTCATAAGGTGCCATCTGTATACTCGTCTAATAACTATTGTTATAAGCGAACTCAAACAAAGGCAGATGCTTCTCCCAAGAACCTTGGAACTCAATCACGCAGCACCTCAACATATCCTCCAAGATCTGGATAACCCGCTCAGACTGACCATCCGACTGAGGATGATAGGATGTACTGAAATGCAACCTTGTACCCAGAGCTTGATGCAAACACTGCCAGAAACGCGATGTGAACCTCGGATCCCTATCCGACACAATCGACTTAGGCACACCATGCAGCCACACAATCTCAGCAATGTACAGCTCTGCCAGCTTATCCAAAGAAAACGTAGTATGCACAGGCAAGAAATGCGCACACTTCGTCAGGCGATCCACAATCACCCAAACAAAATTCTTCTTCGAAGGAGACAAAGGTAATCCAGATACAAAATCCATGGTAACCCTTTCCCACTTCCATTCAGGGATTCTCAACGGTTGCAACAACCCTGAAGGAACCTGATGTTCAGCCTTAACTCGCTGACACACCAAACACTTGCTCACAAATTCTGCAACATCCTTCTTCAAACCCACCCAATAGTACTCATCACGAAGATCACGATACATCTTAGTACTACCAGGGTGCATAGCAAAAGGACTACTATGACCTTTAGTCAGAATAGCACGCCTCAACTCAGCATCAGCAGGCACTACTATCCGACTCCCAAAACACAACACACCATCATCATTAAAGAAAAAATCCGAAGGTCTACCCTCCGCGATATCCTGAACATGAGACACCAAGGAATCATCCAGCAACTGCTTTTCCTTGATCAACTGAACCAAAGATGGTTTTACTTGCAACTCAGCAACAAGACCACCATCTCGCGATATGCTCAAGCTAGCAAACATAGCTCTCAGCTACCCAGCTACCTTCCTACTCAAGGCATCCGCAACAACATTAGCTTTTCCAGGATGATACTCAACCGTCAGATCATAATCCTTGAGCAACTCCAACCAACGCCGCTGCCTAAGATTCAACTCCTTCTGAGACATCAGATACCTCAAACTCTTGTGATCCGTGTACACAGTACACTTCTCACCATACAGATAAGGTCTCCAGATCTTCAGAGCAAAAACCACTGCAGCCAGCTCAATATCATGCGTAGGGTAATTGCGCTCATGCACTTTCAACTGCCGCGATGCATAAGCCACCACCTTACCCTCTTGCATCAGCACACATCCCAAACCAACATAGGATGCATCACTATAGACCACAAACTCTTTCCCTGATTCAGGCTGAACCAAGATAGGAGCTTGCGTCAAAGCCGCCTTAAGCTTCTCAAAAGCCTGCTGTCTCGCTTCCGTCCACTCATACTTAACATCCTTTTGCAACAGCTTCGACAAAGGAGCAGCAATCTTGGAAAAACCATCCACAAACCTTCGGTAGTATCCCGCCAAACCAAGGAAACTACGGACCTCATGAACAGACTTAGGAACTTTCCAGTTCATCACCGCCTCAATCTTCTGAGGATCAACACGAATCCCCTCAGCTGAGACCACATGCCCAAGAAACACCACCTCCTTTAGCCAGAACTCACACTTGCTCAGCTTAGCATAAAGCTGATTCTCCAACAAAGCTTGCAAAACAATCCTCAAATGCTCTTCGTGCTCCTCCTCAGTACGCGAGTACACGAGGATATCATCGATGAACACCACCACGAACTTGTCCAGGTATTCATGAAACACACGGTTCATCATATCCATGAAAGCAGCATGAGCATTTGTCAAACCAAACGGCATCACAAGGAACTCATAATGCCCATACCTTGTCCTGAAAGCTGTCTTAGGCACATCCCCATCCTTCACCTTCAACTGATAATACCCTGACCTCAAGTCAATCTTAGAGAACACAGCAGCTCCCCGAAATTGATCAAAGAGATCATCAATCCTCGGCAAAGGATACCGAGTCTTGATAGTCAACTTGTTCAGCTGACGGTAATCAATGCACATTCTCATAGTGCCATCTTTCTTCTTCACAAACAAGACCGGTGCTCCCCAAGGTGACACACTCGGCCGGATGAAACCACGATCAAGCAACTCTTGCAACTGCGTCTTCAGCTCCTTCAGCTCCTTAGGTGCCATTCTATAGGGAGTAATGGACACAGGAGTTGTATTCTCATACAGCTCAATTACAAACTCCACCTCGCGATTAGGAGGTAAACCAGGCAACTCCTCAGGAAAAACACCAGGAAACTCCTTCACAACTCGGATATCTTGCACCCTCAACTCCTTAGAGCTAGGATTCATCACAAAAGCTAGATAAGCTTCGCAACCTTGCCTCAGCATCCTGCTCGCCTCCAAGGTAGACATCACATTGGCAAGAAACTTCACATTCTCACCAACCACAACAACTTCATAATCATCCGCAAGCTTCAGCGAAACTCGCTTATTTTCACAATCTACCACAGCACGATGCTCAGCAAGCCAATCCATACCAAGGATCACATCAAAACCATAAAAGGGCAACTCCATAAGATCAACATGAAAAACATGTTCTTGAACAACCAAGGGACACCTTCTATAAAGCTTTCGAGTCACAACAGTTTCACCAAAAGAACTAGTGACACGAACACCAACATCCAAAGACTCAACAAGCAAACCAAGCAATTCAGCATGCTCACGCAAAATGTATGAATGCGTAGATCCAGAATCAATCAAAGAAAGTCTTGACAAGGATCGCAAAGTAAAGGTACCTGCAATCACATCCGCATCATTCCTTCCCTCACGCTGAGCATACACCCTAGCTTGGCCTCCATCTTCAAGCTGAATAGCCACAACATGGGTTACTCCACGACCACCTTCCTCTCGCCTCTGGAAATTCCCACGGCCGCACCCACGACCTCTCTGCGGTGCAGCAACAGCAGGAGCACGCACCTGATCACCAGCCAACCTAGGACAATCTCGCCTCAAGTGGTCTGCGGATCCACAATTCCAGCATCCATTACCAGCCGCTGCTACAGGAGCTTGCACCTCTCTCACAGCACGAGGACAGTCACGCTTCATGTGACCACGTGAACCACAGATCCAACAAGCACTAGGATCAGCTCTAGCGTTGCCTCCTCTAGCAGGTGCACCACCACCTCTCTTAGCTGAGGACTGATACTTCTGATCACGTCCCCTCTTGTTCCGTCCACCTCCGGAACTTAACTCAGCAGCTCTCTTGCCAGAACTTGCTCCAGCACCTTTCGCAGATAAACCCAAGTTCATCTCAATGTCCTTGGCTCGGCCCACCAACACATCAAAATCATCATACTCGGTGGCCAGCACATACATTTTCACGTCCGTCACAAGACCATAACGGAACCTCTCGCACCTTGCCCGCTCATCAGGTATCAGCTCAGGTGCATACTGACTGAGTCGCACAAACTGCACTTGAAACTCAGCCACACTCATGCTCCCTTGGGTAAGAGACATGAATTCACGCTTCTTCTCATCAAGATATCTCACTCCAAGATATCTCCGCTTGAACACATTCTGAAAGAATGTCCAAGTCACATCAGCTTCAACCATTCCAGCTATGGTGGTCGTCCACCACGTATACGCATCGTCCTGCAGCAAGGACACAATACAACCCAGCTTTTGCACATCCGTGCAGCTCATCTGACCCAAGATTCGCTTGGTACTCTCTAGCCAAGCTTCAAAACTCTCAGCTGACATACCCCTGAACTCAGTCCCACCAAGACTGCGCAGACGTTCCAAAGGTAGTCTAACACCAGCATCTCCCTGATGCCCAGCTCCTTGAGCTCCAGCTACTGCTGCTCGAAAAGCACCCGCAATAGCTTGTACCAACATAGACATATCAGGCATAGCTTGCCCCTGACCAACCTCTGGTCCAGCAGCTCCAGCACCAGCTGCAGCTTCAGCTCTTTCTCTCTCAGCACCACCACCAGGTGGAGGAGGAGGTAACACCGCACTACCCGTGTTCTCCTTGTTCTCATTCTCATTAGAAGTCGTAGCTCGCACATTACCTCGTAACTCTCTGCGTGGTGCCATACTATTACCATGCAATCACAATGCAAATAAAACAAAGTCAGGCCCAGCAAGGTAAGCAATCCAAGTATTCAAGCTCAATTTCATTCAAAATCAACAACATTTCATTAGCTTCGATTTGGCAATGGGTACCCACAACATGCTACATCACAGCATACAACTCAATTGCATCCAAATCACAAGCCACTAAACATACTTTCGATCAACAAGCATACAAGGAAAACATACTTCAATCATGCATACATACATTCCCAATTACTCGAGAACTCAGCTCTGATACCACCAAATGTAACCCCCTTAACCCGGCCTAGACGGTTGACCCGAATTAAGAAAGTCACACGGGGAAAACCAAAGTCAACCCGAAAGTCAACCTTGATTAACGGCCCTTTTTTTTTCTTTTTAATCTTGTCTAGATGCACATTAACCCTAATTCTGATCACTCAACAACATATTCAAAGATCACAAGCGTCAGAGATCAAACAGGGACCCAATTGAACAAATTACAACTTTAGGGACCAAATTGTAATTTCTGATAAATAGGAGGACTTAACCCAAATTAAAGTTACCAACTTGAAATTAGTCAGATTTCATGCTTCTCTGTGAAATTTCAGCTCAAAAGGACTTCCCGAACTCATACAATTGCTCAAACAAGATTTAGGACCAAAACTCAAACAATTCAAAACATTTAACTGCCAATGTCAGCCCCCAACGGTCACCCGTTCCGAAATAGGCAGAGCCCGTTTCGAAACACGGGCCGTTCCGCAACGCGTACCGGAACACGGGCTGGCAGTAGCCAAACCGTTCCGGAACGGTCCCTTCCGTTTCGGACGCCTGGGCAAGTTTAAGGCACCCGTTCCGAAACGGTAGGTACTGTTCCGAAACACCCTACACAGATTGCCCCAAAATGCATACTTAAACGTGCAATTAAACATCCAATCATGCTCCAATTACCACCCAACTTTACCAACATGCAATTCAACATATATGAGACATACATGCATCAACAAATCAGCAAAATAACATCATAAATGAAAAGCCCCAAATCTATAGGCATGCTTCCTACACAAGCAAACCATTCAAGCATAAACTTCCATTTCAAGCATGTAAAGGCCAAACTCAAAAACCAACATTCTCAACAACATTCAACATACTTAGGGAGTTCAAAACCCCTCCCAAAACATACACATAGGTCCCCCATTGCCAAATTACCAAAAGCTAAAAATGTACTTAAGAAACCTTCCATAATTTGAGCTTTACTTTCACTTGAATGCTTGCCCTCCTTGCTGCCCTCAAAGTACTCTAATGTTCTGCATTATTGATTTAAGAAAACGAAAGAGAGCGTAAGCAAAAGCTTAGTGAGGAATGCTCAATAAAACCATTCAATAATGCATTTATAAAACAATTATAAATCATGCTTCAAATCAACATTTACACATGCTCAAAAGCATACTTTAAACAAGCATCTCATGCTTCATATCATAACATGTCATATTGGCCACAAGTGATAAATTTCATTTCTTTAAAAACAAGTTCATCAACTTTCACCCCAAGGACTTTTAAACACCTTGGCCCCAAGGACTTTTAAACACCTTGGCCCCATGGACTTTTAACCACCATGGAATGGACCACACAAGGACTTTTAACCACCTTTGTGTCCGTAGCAAGTTTCACCCCAAGGACTTTTAAACACCTTGGCCCCAAGGACTTTTAAACACCTTGGCCCCATGGACTTTTAAACACCATGGAAAGGATCACACAAGGACTTTTAACCACCTTTGTGTCCGTAGCAAGAATCATCCAAGGACTTTTAACCACCTTGATGTTCTTATGTAAACAAGGCTCACTCAAGGACTTTTAACCACCTTAGTGACCTTAACCTTTTCAAAACATCACTTGCCAATATACATCATTATCAACAATTTATCCACTGTTTTAAAGCATTAAACCAAGCCATATTCATCATGCATTTAAAAGCATCAAACCACATTTAATCAATGTTCAAAAACAAGGAACTCTTACCTTGAGCTTTCTTCAACATATGGCTTACAAAAACAGCATTAACCATGCTAAATCATGCTTTCAAAACAGAGTTTAAAACATGCAATAAACCACATTGCACAACAATCAAATCATGGCCACCACTAGAGAGTATTTCCGAAAACTTACACTTGAGCTTAGCAAAGTTGTTTAGACTTAAACTAAGCTCCCAAGACATTGGTTTCAAAGCCGAAAACCCAATTTCACTCACCGATTCCACTTCGCCTCTTGCCGAAGCACCAAAACAAGCTTCCGGATCAACAACTCTTGGATCCAAAGATGCCTCCCCTCCAAACTTGAGTTTCTCCTCTTTTCGGAATCAAAAACCTTGATGAATCAAGTAGCAAATGATGAGGTTTTGTAGATATGTTGATTAGGAATCAAAAGAGAGTTGAAAGGAGGGATTTAGGTGAGAAAATCAGAAACAATTCTCTGGAAAGAAAGTGTTTGGGTTGAGAGAAAATGAGAGAAAGGAAAATAGGAAGTTAGTTATCAAAATAGCCAAAATGGCTTTCCCTCCACTTTTGATATGTTTTAAAATCAGAATAAATCCTTAAAATATCTTAGAAAAATCTGGAGAAACTACTTTTGGAATAATATCTCCTTAAAGATTCAAAGTTTCAACCTTTTATAAAACAGTCACAAAACTTTCAAAAATCACATTTTGGTCACTAGCCAAAATGTCACCCTTCCAAAACTCATTTTTCCAAAATTGATTTCACAATTCACTTAATTATATTAAAAGATGATTTTAGAACATTTTTCCATATTTTTAATGCAACCCGAACTAGACTTTCCTAATTTCACCTTTTTAGATTCGAACAGTACTTTGACCAAACCGGTCAACGCCCAAAACTCCTAAGCCCAAACGGGGGCGTTACAATCCTCTTTGTTGGGATGAAACGGGTCAGAAGTTGGTTTCGATGCCAGCTTTGTTGAAGGGAACCACCGAGAAGGTGAAGCTCATTTGTGAGCGTATGAAGGCAGCTTCTGATCGGCAAAAGTCTTACGCGGATTTGAAGCGTAAGGAGATTGAGTATGCGGTGGGTGACCGTGTGTTTTTTAAGGTTTCGCCTTGGAAAAAGGTGATGAGGTTTGGCCGTAAGGGTAAGTTGAGCCCTAGGTACATTGGACCATACGAGGTGGTTGAGCGTGTGGGTCCTGTTGAGTACAAGTTGAGGTTACCTCAAGAGTTGGAGAAGATTCATGATGTGTTTCATGTTTCTATGCTTCGGAAGTATAGATCGGATCCTTCGCATGTGATGCCTGTGGAAGAAGTGGTATTGAATCCGGATTTGACCTATGATGAGGAACCGGTATGGATTTTGGATTCGGATAGCAAGGTTCTTCGTGGCAAGACCATTGAGTTGGTAAAGGTGTTGTGGAAGCATCGTGGTGTTGAGGAAGCCACGTGGGAACGGAAGGATGACATGCTGAAGCAGTTTCCGTATCTCTTTCCTTTAGGTAAATTTCGAGGACGAAATTTCTTAAGGGGGGGAGAGTTGTAACGCATCAATTTTTGGCTTAGGAGTTTAAGGATTCGGACCGGTTCGGTCGGAGTGCGGTTTGAATATATAAAGGTGAATTTAGGAAAGCCTAGTTCGGGTTGCATTAAAAATATGGAAAAATGTCTTAAAATCCTCTTTTATTATATAAAAGAGTGTGGTGAAATCAATTTTACAAAATAAGGTTTGGAAGTGTGACATTTTGGTTGGTGACCAAAATGTAATTTTCGAAAACTGTGAGACTGTTTTAAAAAGGATTGAAACTTTGAATCCTTAAGGAGCTATTTACCCAATGGGAGTTTCTCCAGATTTTTCTTAAATATTAAATGATTTATTATTGGTTTTAAAATAAAGGAAAAGGGAGGGAAGATATTTTCCTAAATTTCCAACTAACTTTTCCACATTTTCCATTTTCATTTTCTCTCATCTTTTCTCTCAACCAAACACATTTCTCCAGAGCTTTTCCCTCTGATTTTGTCACCTAAATAACTCATTTCAATCCTCTTTTGATCACCAATTATCTCTTCAACAAAACCTTTGCATTTGCTAAGTGGATTTTCAAGAATTTGGTTCCAAAAAGGGAGAAAACTCAAGTTTGGAGGTAAGAACGTCCTTCTCCTCTAAACTCTCAGTTCTTTACTGAAATTCCCAAGTTCTCAATCCTTAATTTGTGTTTTATAAAAGGTTTTAAGGTTGTGTTCTTGATCTTGGCTTTTAAATGCAAGATTTGGTTGATTTTTGGTTAAAATTCGTGTGATCTATTTGGGCAGTGTTTTGAGGTGTCTTTTTGATGTTAAATGAATGTTAAATTGATGAGAAGTTGAGGTTTAATTAATGCAATCCCGGATAGGTTGATTTTCCTAAGTTTAGCTTGAGTTCTTGGTTGTTTTGGGAGTGATCTTGATGATTTGTTATAGCTGGAGGTATAAGGGCGTGGTTAGATCCTTTTTGGATGTTAATAGATGTTTAAGGATGATTTGATTTGATGGATCTTGGCTGGGTAGTGTTTTGGAGTTGTTTGGATGCATTTTCCGTTGTGTTTGGTGGCCGAAAATGGAGTGTGGATGAGAGCAGCGAGATTAGGTGCTTTCATTAAAGTTATTAATGCATGATGATGCATTAATCCTATGCTTTGATGTGTTTAAAACAGGGGAGTCATCTTTGGATCTTAGTGGTGGTGATCCGGAAGCTTGATTGGTGTTTCGGCAAGTGGCAGAACGGAATCGGTGAGTGGATTTTGGTTTTCAACTTTGAAACCAATGTTTTGAAGGTTTGGGAGCTTAGTTTAAGTCTAAGCAACTTAGCTAAGTTCAAGAGTAAGTTTTCGGAAAAACTCTCTTGATGATGAACCATGAATTGGTTGTATGCAATGTGGTTTGTTTGCATGTTTAAAATCATGTTCTGGAAGCATGTTTAGCATGTTTATTTGCTGAGATTATAAGCCATGTGTTGAAGGATGCTCAAGGTAAGAGATCCTTGTTTTTGAACATTGTTAAATGTGGTTTGATGCTTAAAGATGCATGATGTTTATGGCTTTGTTAAATGCTTTAAAACAGTGGAATATTGTGGTTAATGATGCATATTGGCAAGTGATGGTTAAGGTCACCAAGGTGGTTAAAAGTCCTTGTGTGAGCCTTGTTTATTTAAGAACAACATGGTGTTTAAAAGTCCATGGTTGGTTCTTGGTTAAGGTTACAAAGGTGGTTAAAATTCCTTGTGTAAGCCTTGTTTACTTAAGAACTCCAAGGTGTTTAAAAGTCCTTGGGAGATTCTTTTTAAGGACACAAAGGTGTTTAAAAGTCCTTGTGTCGTCCTTGTCATGGTATTTAAAAGTCCATGGATGATGCTTGTTAAGGACACAATGGTGTTTAAAAGTCCGTGTGTGGTCCTTGGAAATTGTAAGATCACAATGGTGTTTAAAAGTCCATGTGTGGATCTTAAGTTGATTGTATCACTTGTTGCCAATATGACATGTTATGAACTTGAAGCATGAAGTGCTTGTTTTAAATGCTTTAGTGCATGTGCAAATGATGATTGATTTAAGGTTTATAAAGGTGTTTTATAAATGCATTATTGTGTGGTTTTAATGAGCATTCCTCACTAAGCTTTTGCTTACGCTCTCTCTTTTCTTAAACCAATAATGCAGAGCATTGAAGTGCATCTTGGGGCAGCAAGGAAGCCAAGCATCCAAGTGAAGGTTTTAAGCTCATGTATGGTGAACATTTTCTCAAAACTATTAGCTTTTGGGTATTTGGCAATGGGGGACCTATGTTGATGTTTTGGGAGATGTTTTGAACTCCCTAAGTTGGATTTATGATGTTAATAATGCTGGAACTTGTAATTGGCCTCTTGGTAAGTGTTTTGGTGATTTGAGGATTTCATGGTTTGCCTTATAGGATGCTTGCCTATAGAATTGGGGATTTTCATAATTGATGCCATGTTGATGTTTGGTTGATGCAATTATGTTCCTTGTATGTTGAATGACCTGCTGGTAAAATTTGGTTGCATTTGGAGCATGTTAGATAGGTCAATTAAGTGATAAACCAGCAACTTTTCTGCAATCTGAGCAGCCTGTTTCGGAACAGGTGCTACCGTATCGGAACGGGGGCCTGAAATGGCCTGGGCGTTCCGAAACGGAAGGAACTGTTCCGGAACGGTTTAGCCTCTGCCAGGCCCTGTTTCGGTACCAGTTTCGGAACGGTCCCGTGTTTCGGAACGGGTCTTCCCTGTTCCGAAACACTCGACCGTTGGGCACTGAAATTGTTGGTTATATGTTTTGAAATGTATGCATTTTAGTCCTGAACCTTGTTATTGCAATTAAATGAGTTTGAGATGTCCGTTTGAGCTGAAATTTGACAGAGAAGCATGAAATATGATTAATTATATATTGGTAACTTTAGTTTGGGTTAAGTCCTTATAATTTCCAGAATTTACAATTTGGTCCCTAAAGTTGTAAATTGTGCAATTGAGTCCCTGAATGATCTTTGTTTGTTATGATCTTTGAAAACGTTGTTCTTGTGAACATGTTTAGGGTTAATGTGCATTTAGATAAGATTAAAAAGAAAAAAAGGGTCGTTAATCAAGGTTGACTTTCGGGTTGACTTTGGTTTTCCCCGTGTAATCTTCCTAATTCGGGTCAACCGTCTAGGCCGGGTTAAGGGGGTTACAGCATAAGCTTAAAGCTTAGTGAGGATTGCTAAACTAACATTCATCAATGTATTTTATAAAACCGAAAATATCATCAATTGTCATTTCATGCCTTTCCTTAAAACATTCTTTACAAGCATCAATGTACTTTTTTAAACCACATCCTCATAGCATCAACAAAATAACAGCAAATAACCTTTTGCTCATGCTTAAACCAAGCATCTCATGCATTCTAGCATTAACCACAAGCATATCATGCTTAAACCATTAATTAACAACATTATATTGGCTCGCAAGTGATCAATTCACAAACCATACCAAAACAAACACAAATGACACAATCGAATACATGGATTACAAGCGTTGCCCCACATGCTTCACACACACTATCGGACTACACAAGGCTCGCACACGAGAGCAACTCTCTATCGTTGTGACACCCATCGTGGATTATAACGGTACAATCACAACCCCTCAACACCACTCATTGGTAGTTGTATAATTCCCCTAACGAGAGTACGGGGCACATATCACAATATCCACACACGGAAATAAACCTTCAACCGTTGTGATCTTAGCCTCAATCATTAGGGTACTTGGATGGAGTTTACGGTACAATTACAACCCCTCGACATCCAATGCGATTTCATTCATGGTGCACCAAATCCTATAGCCGGCTAACTATATCCGATTAAAGTAACCAAAAACCTTTTCCCTATGTAACCCCCATAGCCCGGCCTAGACGATTGACCCGAACTACGAAGATTACACAGGGAAAACCAATGTTAACCTGAAAGTCAACCTTGATTTACGACCCTTTTTTTCTTTTTAATATTGTTTAGATACACATTAACCCTAAGTGAGTATTCACGTGATACGATAGAGAAAGACACAATGATCAGATTTCAAAAACGGACTCAATTGCACAAAAAACAAATTTAGGGACCAAAACGTAGTTTTTGAAAATTAGAAGGTCTTTACTGATTTTAAAGTTACCAATATGAAATTAGACAAGTTACATGCTCCTTTGACAAAGTTCAACTTAAATGGACATCTCAAACTCAAGCAATTGCAACTCTAACATTTAGGACTAAAATGTAAAACTTGCAAACTTCAGCACAATTCAAATCAGTGCCCAACGGTCACCTGTTACGAAACACCCAGATGCCGTATCGAAACACAGGATCGGAATGACGTTGACCGTTTCGCTACGCGGTTTGGTTTCGAAACGAGGCCTTCCAGTAGCCAAATCGTTTCGAAACAGCCTCAAGCCGTTTCTAAACCCGAAGGCCATTACAGGCCCTCGTTTCAAAATGCCAGAGAGAGTTTCTATATGGTTTGCCCAGAAACTGCAGATTTTACTGGTTTTTCAAACATAAACTCGTTCAAACTCGTCCTAATGACTTCCCAAACATTCCAACAAGTCATCAAACATATAAGGTGCATGTTTAGAACTCCTAAACACATTCATAACATCAAACATGAAATTTCACATGTCTAGAGGCATGCTTCCTATTATCAAAACCAAGTAGGCAAACAAACTTCAAATCAAGCATTAAAGGCCATTTACAATTCAAATCAAGCAAGGCACACATGCCACAACCCTAGGGAGTTTAATACATCTCCCAACAAAAATTTAGGTTCCCATTGCCAATTTATCAAAACTAATAGTGTATGAAAACATCACCATACGCGAGCTTGGATTCCCTTGGACACAGTTAGCTTCCTTGATGCCCTTAAACACCTCAATTATCTGCATTATTGGTAAAAGAGAGCGTAAGCACAATTGCTTAGTGAGACAAGCTCTAACTAAAACCAATACAACAATGCATTCTTAGAAAACACTTTCAACAAAGCTTTAAAATCACATGCTCAACTCTTTCTCATGCTACCTTGCATCATTTTCAAGCATCTCATGCTTCGTTACTTTTAAATACATTATATTGGCTTTCAAGTGATAGTTCATAACCATTCAACACAAAACACAATCGGATACGCGGATTACAAGCGTGGTCCCACACGCTTCATACACACTACTGGAC
The DNA here is from genome assembly GCA_958450335.1 of Hibiscus tridactylites. Taxonomy (NCBI): domain Eukaryota; kingdom Viridiplantae; phylum Streptophyta; class Magnoliopsida; order Malvales; family Malvaceae; genus Hibiscus; species Hibiscus tridactylites. The sequence goes on along the minus strand of OY288274.1, from coordinate 70,256,391 downwards.
TACTCAAGGTTCACACTCAAGAGCAATCCCTCCATTGATGTGACACCCGTGGTGGAGTATAACGGTACAATCTCAACCCCTCAACACCACTCATCGGTAGTTGTATAATTCCACTAACGAGATTAAGGGACACATAACACAAGATCCACACACGGAATTTTCAACCACGTTGTGATCTTACCTCAATCGTTAGGGTACTTGGATGGAGTTTACGGTACAATCACAACCCCTCAACATCCAAGGCGACTTTACTTACGGTGCACTCAATCCTATAGCCGGCTAACTATATCTTATTCAAGTACTTAAAACCATTTCATCACTTGCCAATATACGTCAAATACCATCATCAATTCATTGTTTTAAGCATTAATCAAGCCATTTAACATCATGCATCTCCATGCATCATTACCAAGTTAAAAACATGTCAACCCAAGGATCTCTTACCTTGAGCATCCTTCAATACATGGCTTTCAAAACCAGCATTAACCATGCTAAAACATGCTTCCAAAACAGAAATTAAACATGCATTTTATAACTAATGCATCAAACCACATCTTAGCACATCCAAGGGAGTTTTTCCGAAAACTTACTCTTGAGCTTAGCTAAGTTGTTTAGACTTAAACTAAGCTCCCAAACCTCCAAATAATTGTTTCAAAGCTGGAAAACCATCTCCACTCACCAATTACGTTTCGCTTGCTTGCCGAAACGCCAATTAAGCTTCCAAATCAACTTCAAAGGTCTCCGAAGATGTCTCCCCTATTTTAGAGACATCAAAGCAGAGGACTAATGCATCATCATGCATTGAAATCTTCAGCTAACACTCCTAAACTCGCTACTCTACCTAAAACCAACATTTCGGCCACCAAACACAATCGAAATCACCTCCAAACTCTTCCAAAACTTTACCCAGCCAAGATCCATCACTTCTAATCATTCCTAAACATCAATCACCATAAAAAACAATCCTAAACTCGACCTTATACCTCCAGCTATAACAAAACACCAATAACACCTCAAAAACAACCATTTTCTTAAGCAAAAACTTAGGAAACTCAACCTATTCGGGATTGGATTGATAAAACCTTATTTCTAACATCATTTAGTATCCAAAATACATTAAAGAACCACCTCAAAACAGAGCCCAATGAATCACAACGAAATTCTTCAAGATCTCTTCCAAAATATTGAGTTTTAAGCCAAAACCATGTTTCTAACATTAAGACCATTTATAAAACTTTAATAAAGGATTGACAACGTGGGAATTTCAGTAAAGAACTGAGTATTTAGAGGAGAAGAACAATCTTACCTCTAAATGATGATTTCTCCTTGATTTGGGCCAAATTCCTTGAAAATTCAATGTGGAAATCAAAAGGATTTGATGCAAGATTGATTAGGAACCAATAGATGATGGAAATCTCATCAATTGAAGTGAAAATATATGTGTTTGGATGATGGGATTTTGAGAGAAAACTGAATGAGCGAAAATTAGAGAAAAGGTAGTTATGAAAATCAAAAGGTAGTTTTCCTTTTCTTTTATTTAATTAATACATTAATTAAATCACCCAAATTAAGGAAAAATCTGGAGAAAAACATGTTGGGTAATTAGCTCCTTAAAGATTCAAAGTTTCAATCCTTTACAAAACAGTCACTACTAAACTTTGCAAAAATCGCATTTTGGTCACTACACCGAAATGTAGTATTTCCAAACCTTATTTTGTAAAATTGATTTCACCACTCTCTTATATATATTAAATGAGGATTTTTAGATATTTTTCTATATTTTTAAAGCATCCTGAACTAGGCTTTCCCTAAAACCTCCTTTTATATTCGAACCGTTTCTTAGATCGGTCCGACCAAACCCTAAACTTTTAAGCCCAAAATTGGGGTGTTACAACTCTTCCCCTCTTAAGAAATTGTGTCCCTGAAATTTACCTGGAGGAAAAAGGTAAGGAAACTACTTCGTCATGTCATCCTTTCTTTCCCACGTGGCTTCCTCAACACCACAATGCCTCCACAACACTTTAACCAATTCAATGGTCTTACCCCGCAGAACTTTACTATCCGAATCTAGAATTTCAACCGGCATTCATCATAGGTCAAGTCTGGATTCAACTCCACTTCCTCCACAGGCATAACATGTGAAGGATCCGATCTATACCTCCGAAGCATAGAGACATGAAACACATCATGTATCTTTTCCAACTCTTGCGGCAACCTCAACTTGTACGCAACAGGACCCGCACATCCAATCACCTCGTATGGTCCAATATACCTAGGGCTCAACTTACCCTTCCGGCCAAACCTCATCACCTTCTTCCAAGGTGAAACCTTCAAAAACACACGGTCACCCACCACAAACTCAATCTCCTTACGCTTTAAATCCGCGTAAGATTTGTAACGCCCCGGTTTTGGGCTCAGAAGTTTTGGTGTTGACCGGTTCGGTCAAAGTGCTGGTCGAATATAAAAGAGTGAATTTAGGAAAGCCTAGTTCGGGTTGCATTAAAAATATGGAAAAATGTTCTAAAATCATCTTTTAATATATATGAGTGAACTGTGAAATCAATTTTGGAAAATGAGGTTCGGAAGGTTGACATTTTGGCTAGTGACCAAAATGTAATTTTTGAAAGTTGCGGGACAGTTTTATAAAGGATTGAAACTTTGAATCTTTAAGGAGCTATTATTCCAAAAAGGATTTCTCCAGATTTTTCTAAGATATTTTAAGTCTAAAATCTGATTTTAAAGATTAAGAAAGGGAGGGAAATCGTTTTAACCAATTTCCAACTAATTTTCCATTTTCTCTCAAATTCTCTTTTCTCTCATTTTCTCTCAACCCAAACAAGATTCTCCAGATTTCTTTCTCTGATTTTGACATCTTAATCCCTCATTTCAACTCTCATTTGATTCCTAGACATCTGATCATCAAAACCTCTCAATTTACAAGTTGATTCATCAAGCATTTTGGCTCTAAAATGGAGAAATTCAAGTTTGGAGGTAAGAACGTCCTTCTCCTCTAAACTATCAGTTCTTTACTGAAATTCCTAAGTTCTCAATCCTTGATTTATGTTTTATTAAAGGCTTTTCAATTGAGATCTTGATTTTTGTCTAAAATGCAAGATTTGGTGATTTTGGTGAAATTTTCGTGTGATCTGTTTAAGCAGGGTTTTGAGGTGTTAAATTGATGTTAAATGAATGCTAAAATGATTAGAAGTTGAGGTTTAATCAATGCAATCCCGGATAGGTTGAATTTCCTAAGTTTGGCTTGAGTTTTTGGTTGTTTTTGGAGTGTTTTTGGCGATCTGTTATACCTGGAGGTATAAGGACGTGGTTGTGATCATTTTGCATGTTATTTGATGTATAAAAATGGTTAGAAGTGATGGATCTTGGCTGGGTTAAGTTTTGGAAGTGTTTGGAGGTGATTTCGGTTGTGTTTGGTAGCCAAATTGCTAGTTTTGTGATGAGCAGCGAGTTGTGTTGTTGTTGCTGGTGTTTTAATGCATATGGATGCATTAATGTTCTGTTTTTGTGTGCTTGAAACAGGGGAGGTTGATCCTTGAGCTTTGGAGGTGTTTTCGGAAGGTTTCGGAAGGTTTCGGAAGCTTGTTGGCTAGCTTTGTTTGGTTATCGGTGAGTGAAGTTGGGATTTCAGCTTTTAAAACAAGGTTTGAAGGTTTTTGGGAGCTTAGTTTAAGTCTAAACAACTTTGCTAAGCTCAAGAGTAAGTGAAGGGGTTTTTGCTTTTGAATTGTGTGTGATTTGGTTTTTAAATCAATTGTGGTTGATGATTGATATGCATATATTTATGCATGGTTTAATTCTGTTTTGTAAGCATGTTTTAGCATGGTTTAATGCTGGTTTTGAAAGCTATTTGAAAAGGATGCTCAAGGTAAGGGATCCTTGGTTTTGTTTATGGAAATTGTGATTTTGTTGCATAGTGTTGCATGTTGATCAATGGCTTTGTTTGATGCTTTAAAACAGTGAATTAATGATGATTAATGATGGTTTTGCATATTGGTTATACATGTGTGTCATTGGATTAATGATGGTTTGCATATTGGTTATGCATGTGAAACATTGAGCTATTATTGTGATGGTCTTGCATTATGTTTATGCATGTGGAACATTGGATATTATGGTAAGATGGTTATGTTGGCAAGTGTTGTAAGTGGTTCTTGGTTCGTTGATCGGGTATAATTAGCCGGCTATAGGATTGGGTGCACCGTGAATAAAGTCGCCTTGGAGGTGGAGTGGTCAAGTGTGGACCGGGTAAGCTCCCTTCAAGTATTCCTAACGAGATGAGGTCAGTGGAGGGTGTGCCCACGGGAGGACCTCGGTTGCTTAAGGTCGGTGGAGGTTGTTGCCCACGGGAAGACCTTGGTTGAGTAAAGGTTATAAGGTGGTTAAAAGTCCTTATGTGAGAACCTTGTACTTGTTGAGATCACAATGGCAATGGTTAAGTCCATGTGTGGATCTTGTGTGTGATGTCCCGGATCTCGTTAGATGATGTCTACAACTACCAATCGGTTATGAAAAGGTTGTATGGTGTTGAAAGTCCATACGGGAAGACCTTGTGCATGTCAAGGGTGTATGGCGGTTGGGAGTCCATACATGGGAACCTTGGGGAAAGCTAAGGTTGTATGGTGTTTAAAAGTCCATACATGGGAACCTTAGGATGTTGAGGTCAAGTGGAGGTTGTTGCCCACGGGAGGACCTTGGATTGGGTAGTGTGTAGGGAGCGTAGGGACAACGCTCGGAATCCGCGTATCCGATCGAATTGATAAGTTGGAAAGTGAATGTGGTTGATCTCTTGGAAGCCAATATAATGTTCTTGATCTTGTGAAGCATGAGATGCTTGAAAGGATGCATGGTTGCATGTGAAGCATGGGATTGCTTGAATTGATGCATGGTTGCATGTGAAGCATGAGATGCTTGAGTTGATGCATGTTTACATGTGAAGCATGGGGTGCTTGGAAAAGGGTGCATTGTTGCATGAATAGTTAATGATGCTAGTGGAAGCATGTTACTTGTATGTTGAACAAGTGTTGGTTATCATTTGATAAATGATGTATGAGAGCATGAGTTACCTTTGTTGCATTGGAGTCTTGTGTGACTTGTTTTTAAAGGCATGTGATGATGATGTTATGGTTTTATGTTGCCTTGATTAAATGCATGAAATGGATAAATTGAACTATGGTTTTAAGTGGTCTCTCACTTGTCATGGCTTTCAAGTTTATGAAAGGTGTGTTGAAATAGAAGTGTTTTTCCATGGTTTTATGTAAGCTTACACATGGTGTTTATGCATGATTTGAGCTTGATGTTGAAAGAGTTTTCAAACATGGTTTTGGAAAGCAAATCGGGTTTGTTTTAAGGTGTTTTAAAGACCCGCTGCATTGATGGTGTTTTGGTTTCGAGCATTCCTCACTAAGCATTATGTGCTTACGCTCCTTTTTGTCCATCAATGTAGATTCTTGAAGTTTTGGGCAGCAAGGAGCAAGGGATTCAAGGTGGACTCCAATGGAGATGTATGTCTCGGTGAATAGCTATAGTTAATAAGGGCAATGGGGGTAGAATCTCTCGGATTGTTGTTTTTGTGAACGTGTATGTGGTTCATGAATGTTTATATGCTGTTGTTAATGTTGTTGAACATGAATTGGCTTAATTGTGGTTGCTTTGGAAAGGTTTATGCTTAAATGGATAGCTTGAATAGGAAGCATGCCATTGAATTTGGGGCTTTTCATATGTGTTGGTTATATGTTGAACTGATGATGCATTTATGGTCTCTGCATGTTGTTTATCTTTGAGGAATGATTTGGTGTTGTTAATTTGATGTTTGAAGCATGATTGATGCTGTTTTCGAGTTGTTTTCAGGCAGGGGTATCGATACTCGGGCTTGGGGTATCGATACACCTGAGCCAATTATGCAAGTTTCAGGCCAGGGGTATCGATACTGATGAACAAGTATCGATACCATATGAGTGGAGTATCGATACTGGGGGGAGGGTATCGATACCCTTGCTAGAATTTGGTTACTGCCTTCCCCGAGTATCGATACTACACGTGGCGTATCGATACCGGACCGTTAAAATCAGTTAAAAGTATCTTTTATGTTTCAAAATGTTTGCGTTTTGGTCCCGAAACTTGTTTGTGCAATTGTGTGAGTTTGGGAGGTCCGTTTGAGCTGAAATTTGGCAGGGAAGCATGAAACATGATTAATTTTAAGTTGGTAACTTAAAATCTGGTTAAATCCTTAAAGTTTTCTGAAGTTACAATTTGGTCCCTAAAGTTGTAATTTGTTCATTTGGGTCCATGTTTGATCTCTGATGTTTGTGATCTTTGAGCGTGTTGTTTGTGTGAACACATCTAAGGTTAATGTGCATCTAGTTAAGTTTAAAAAGAAAAAAAAAGGGTCGTTAATCAAGGTTGACTTTCGGGTTGACTTTGGTTTTCCCCGTGTAATCTTCGTAGTTCGGGTCAACCGTCTAGGCCGGGCTACGGGGGTTACAAGATTTCTGTCGATCAGAAGCTGCCTTCAACCGCTGACAAATGAGCTTCACCTTCTCGGTGGTTCCTTTCAACAAAGCCGGCATCGAGACTAACTTTTGACCTGTTTCAGCCCAACAAAGAGGAGTTATGCACTTCCTTCCATACAAGGCTTCATAAGTTGCCATTTGAATGCTTGCCTAGTAACTATTGTTATAAGCAAACTCCACCAAAGGCAAATGCTTCTCCCAAGAGCCTTGGAACTCAATCACACAACACCTCAACATATCCTCAAGCACTTGGATAACACGCTCAAACTGTCCATCCGATTGTGGATGATAAGAAGTACTGAAATTCAACCGCGTACCCAAAGCTTGGTACAAACACTCCAAAAAACGAGATGTAAACCTCGGATCTCTATCTGACACTATAGATTTTGGTACACCATGCAAACGCACAATTTCGGCAATGTACAACTCTGCAAGCTTGTCCAAGGTATACGTAGTGTGCACAGATAAGAAATGCGCACACTTCGTAAGGCAATCCATAATCACCCACACTGAATTCTTCTTCGATTGCAACAAAGGCAAACCAGACACGAACTCCATGGTAATCCTTTCCCACTTCCACTCAGGAATCCTCAATGGTTGCAACAACCCTGAAAGAAACTGATGCTCAGCCTTAACCTGCTGACATACCATGCACTTAATCATGTACTCCGCAACATCATTCTTCAATCTCACCCAATAGTAGTCATCCCCCAGGTCACGATAAATCTTTGTACTACTAGGGTGCATAGCAAAAGGACTACTATGAGCTTCAGTCAAAATAGTACGCCTCAACTCCGCATCATTCAGTAGTACTATCCGACTTCCAAAACATAGAACTCCATCATCATTAAAACAGAAATCCGATGGTCTATCCTCAGCAATATCTCGAACATGTGGCACCAAAGAATCATCCAACAACTGCTTTCTCTTTATCAACTGAACCAAAGATGGTTTCACTTGGAATTCAGCCACAAGACCTCCATCTTGCGAAATACTCAAGCTAGCAAACATAGCCCTTAACACCACTGCCACCTTCCTACTCAAGGCATCTGCTACAACATTAGCTTTTACCGGATGGTACTCGATTGTCAAATCGTAATCCTTAAGCAACTCCACCCAGCGTCGTTGCCTAAGATTCAACTCTTTCTGAGACATCAGATACTTCAAGCTCTTGTAATCCGTATACACCTTACACTTCTCACCATACAGATAATGTCTCCAAATCTTCAAAGCAAAAACCACCGCAGCTAACTCAATATCATGCATTGGATAATTGCGCTCATGCACCTTCAACTGTTGCGATGCATAAGCCACCACCTTACCCTCCTACATTAGCACACATCCCAAACCAACGTAAGATGCGTCACTGTACACCACAAACTCTTTTCCTGATTTAGGTTGAACCAAGATAGGAGCTTGCATCAAAGCTGACTTAAGCTTCTCAAAAGCCTGCTGCCTTGCTTCTGTCCACTCATACTTGACATCCTTTTGCAACAACTTCGTCAAAGGTGCAGCAATCTTTGAAAATCCATCCCCAAACCTCCGGTAATATCTTGCTAAACCAAGGAAACTACGAACTTCATGAACAGACTTAGGAGGCTTCCAATTTATAACTGCCTCAATCTTCTGAGGATCAACACGGATTCCCTCAGCCAAAACCACATGACCAAGGAACACAACTTCTTTTAGCCAAAACTCGCACTTGCTCAGCTTAGCATAAAGCTGATTTTCCAGAAGCGCTTGCAAGACAACCCTCAAATGTCCTTCATGCTCCTCCTCAGTACGAGAGTACACAAGGATATCGTCAATGAACACCACAACAAACTTATCCAAGTATTCATGGAATACTTTATTCATCATGTCCATGAAAGCTGCAGGAGCATTCGTCAAGCCAAACGACATTACAAGGAATTCGTAATGTCCATACCTCGTTCTAAAGGCTGTTTTTGGCACATCCACATCTTTCACCTTAAGTTGGTAGTATCCTGACCTTAAGTCAATCTTGGAGAACACAGCCGCTCCCCAAAATTGATCAAAAAGATCATCAATCCTCGGTAAAGGATATCGATTCTTGATAGTCAACTTGTTCAGCTGACGATAATCGATGCACATTCTCATAGTGCCATCCTTCTTCTTCACAAACAAGACTAGTGCACCCCAAGGTGACACACTTGGCCGAATAAAACCACGGTCAAGCAACTCCTAAAGTTGCATCTTCAATTCCTTCAAATCCTTAGGTGCCATGCAATAGGAAGCAATGGACACTGGAGCTGTGTTTTCATGCAGCTCAATTCCAAACTCCACCTCTCGACTAGGCGACAACCCATGTAACTCCTCCAGAAACACCCCAGGGAACTCACGGACAGTTCTTATATCTTAAATGCGCACCTCCTTCGAACTTGGATTCATAACAAAGGCCAAATAAGCCTCGCAACCTTTCCGCAACATTCGACTTGCTTCCAAGGTAGACACCACATTACTAAGAAACTTTACATTTTTACCCACCACCACTACCTCATAATCATCCGCAAGTTTTCAACGAAACTTGCTTGTTCTCAAAATCCACTACAGCTCGATGTTCAACAAGCCAATCCATACCAAGGATTACATCAAAACCATAGAATGCCAATTCCATGAGATCAACATGAAAAACATGGTTTTGCACTTTGAAGGGACATCTTCTATACAACTTCCGTGTTACGACAGTCTCACCAAAGGAACTAGTCACACGCATACCAACATCCAAAGACTCAATAGGTAAACCAAGCATTTTAGCATGTTCACGCAATATGTACGAGTGTGTAGATCCAGAATCAATCAAGGAAAGTAAAGACAAGGATTGCAAAGTAAAGGTACCAACGGTCACATCCATATCATTCCTTCCCTCACGCTGAGCATACACTCGAGCCTGGCCACCACCCTCAGGTTGAACAACCACAAAATGAGTCATATTCCTCCCACCATCAACTCTGCGCTGAAAGTTACCACGACCGCGCCCACGACCTCTCTGTGATGCAATTACCACCACCGGCCAACAAAGGACACTCCCTCCTCATGTGGTCTGCCGAACCACAATTCTAACATGAGTTACCTGTCACTGCACAGGAGCCTGAACCTCCCTCGCTACTCGAGGACAATCTCGCCTCAAATGGCCACGAGATCCACACATCCAGCACGTGTTCTGATCAGCCCTCATCCTATCTCCCTGAACAGGCGTACGATGTCCTCCATTACCACACCTAGCAGTAGACTGATACCTCATATCTCGTCCTCTCTTGTTCCGCCCACCACCAGAACTATGATCAACAGCTCTTTTTCCCGAGCTAGAACTAACGCCTCTGGAAGATAAACCAAAGTTCTGCTCGATGTCCTTCGCTCGACACACAAGCACATAAAAATCTGTATATCCAGTCGCAAGCATAAAAGTCTTCACATCCGTTACCAATCCATAACAGAAACGTTCACACCTCTCCCGCTCATCAGGGATTAGCTCAGGTGCATACTGACTAAGGCGGACAAACTTGATCTCATACTCAGCTACCGTCATGCTTCATTGCACAAGAGACATAAATTCTCTTTTCTTCTCATCTAGGTATCGCACACCCATATACTTTTGCTTGAACGCATTCAAGAAGAACGTCCAAGTCACATCATTGTCCTCCATTCTAGAGACAGTGGTCGTCCACCACGTATAAGCATCATCATGCAGCAGTGACACCACACAACCCAACTTCTGCACATTATTGCAATTCATTTGCCCCAAAATCCTCTTGGTGCTTTCCAACCAAGACTCAGATCCTTCCGGAGATAAACCTCTGAACTCAGTCCCTCCCAGACTGCGAAGACATTCTGAAGGAAATCTCGCATTAGCATCATCCTGATGCGCAACTCCATGAGCTCCAACTAGTGCTGCCTGAAAGGCTCCACCAATAGTCTGAATCAACACAGTCATGTTAGGAGCAGCTTGCCCCTGCACATCTTCAGGTCCAGCGACCCCAGCACCTGCACCAACACCAGCATTATCACCTCCAGCACCACCACCGCCGGGTGGTCCACCACCGCCGGGTGGTCCACCACCAGGGGGAGGAGGTAAATCCACAACATTCTCATTATTCTCATTCCGAGCCATAGCTCTTGTATTCATTCTCATCTCTCTACGCGGTCCCATTTACAAGAAAACAATGCACTGACACAAATGCAATAAACACAATTAGGCTCAATAAGGTAAGTAATCCAAGTACTCAAGTTCTTTTTCGAAAACAAGTCCTTTCATTAGTTTTGATATGGCAATGGGATCCCCTAACATATTCCAACATACCATATCATCACAATTGAAACCATGCATCACTATTCATACAACATTCTTTCACCCAAAAGGCATATCATGCGAATACACATACATCACCCACATAACCATTCAAGAGAACCTGGCTCTGATACCACCAAATGTAACCCCCTTAGCCCGGCCTATACAATTGACCCGAACTACGAAGATTACATGGGGAAAACCAAATTCAACCCGAAAGTCAATCTTGATTTACGACCCTTTTTTCTTTTTAATCTTGTCTAGATACACATTAACCCTAAGTGAGTATTCACGAGATACGATCGAGAAAGACACAGCGATCGGATTTCAAAAAGGGACTCAATTGCACAAAAAACAAATTTAGGGACCAAAATGTAATTTCTGAAAATTAGAAGGTCTTTACTGATTTTAAAGTTACCAATATGAAATTAGACAAGTTACATGCTCCTTTGACAAAGTTCAACTTAAATGGACATCTCAAACTCAAGCAATTGCAACTCTAGCATTTAGGACTAAAATGTAAAACTTGCAAACTTCAGCACCTTTCAAATCAGTGCCCAACGGTCACCTGTTTCGAAACACCCACCTACAGTATCGAAACACATGATCGGAACGGCATGGACCATTTCGATACGCGGGTTGGTTCCGAGACTGGTTCCGAAACGAGGCCTTCCAGTAGCCAAACCGTTTCGAAACGCCAAAGAGTGTTTCGATGCGGTTTGCCCAGAAACTGCAGATTTTACTGGTTTTTCATACATAAACCCGTTCAAACTCGTCCTAATGACTTCCTAAACATTCCAACAAGTCATCAAACATATAAGGTGCTTGTTTAGAACTCCTAAACACATTCATAGCATCAAACATGAAATTTCAACCAAGGCACACATGCCACAACCTTAGGGAGTTTAATACATCTCCCAACAAAAATTTAGGTTCCCATTGCCAATTTATCAAAACTAATAGTGTATGAAAACATCACCATACGTGAGCTTGGATTCCCTTGGACACAGTTAACTTCCTTGATGTCCTTAAACACCTCAATTATATGAATTATTGGTAAAAGAGAGCGTAATCACAATTGCTTAGTGAGACAGGCTCTAACTAAAACCAATACAACAATGCATTCTTAGAAAACACTTTCAACAAAGCTTTAAAATCACATGCTCAACTCTTTCTCATGCTACCTTGCATCATTTTCAAGCAGCTCATGCTTCGTTACATTTAAATACATTATATTGGCTTTGAAGTTATAGTTCATAACCATTCAACAGAAAACACAATCGGATACGCGGATTACAAGCGTGGTCCCACATGCTTCATACACACTACCAGACTACTCAAGGTTCACACTCAAGAGTAATCCCTCCATTGATGTGACACCCGTGGTGGAGTATAACGGTACAATCTCAACCCCTCAACACCACTCATCGGTAGTTGTATAATTCCACTAACGAGAGTAAGGGACACATAACACAAGATCCACACATAGAATTTACAAACACCATTGTGATCTTACCTCAATAATTAGGGTACTTGGATGGAATTTACGGTACAATCACAACCCCTCAACATCCAAGGCGACTTTACTTACGGTGCACCCAATCCTATAGCCGACTAACTATATCCGATTCAAGTACTTAAAACTATTTCATCACTTGACAATATACATCAAATACCATAATCAATTCACTGTTTTAAGCATTAATCAAGCAATTTAACATCATGCATCTCCATGCATCATTACCAAGTTAAAAACATGTCAACCCAAGGATCTCTTACGTTGAGCATCCTTCAATACATGGCTTTCAAAACCAGCATTAATCATGCAAAAACATGCTGCCAAAACAGAAATTAAACATGCATTTTATAACTAATGCATCAAACCACATCTTAGCACATCCGAGAGAGTTTTTCCGAAAACTTACTCTTGAGCTTAGCTAAGTTGTTTAGACATAAACTAAGCTCCCAAAACCTCCAAATAATCATTTCAAAGCTGGAAAACCATCTCCACTCACCAATTACGTTTCGTTTGCTTGCCGAAACGCCAATTAAGCTTCCAACACTCATGTTTTAGACACATCAAAGAAGAGGATTAATGCATCATCATGCATTGAAATCTTCAGCCAACACTCCTAAACTCGTTGCTCTACCTAAAACCAATATTTCAACTACCAAACACAACTGAAATCACCTCCAAACTCTTCCAAAACATTACCCAGCCAAGATCCATCACTTATAATCATTCCTAAACATCAATCACCATCAAAAACAATCCTAAACTCGACCTTATACATCCAGCTATAACAAAACACCAAGAACACCTCAAAAATCACCATTTTCTTAAGCAAAAACTTAGGAAATTCAACCTATTCGGGGTTGGATTGATAAAACCTCATTTCTAACATCATTTAATATCCTAAATACATTAAAGAACCACCTCAAAACAGAGCCCAATCAATCACAACGAAATTCTTCAAGATCTCTTCCAAAATCTTGAGTTTTAAGCCAAAACCATGTTTCTAACATTAAAACCATTTATAAAACTTTAATAAAGGACTGACAACTTGGGAATTTCAGTAAAGAACTGAGTATTTAGAGGAGAAGAACAATCTTACCTCTAAATGATGATTTCTTCTTGATTTGGGCAAAATTCCTTGAAAATTCAATGTGAAAATCAAAAGGATTTGATGCAAGATTGATTAGGAACCAAAAGATGATGGAAATCTCATCAACTGAAGTGAAAATCTATGTGAAAGTTGTTGGAGAAAAAGTGTTTGGATGATGGGATTTTGAGAGAAAAAGGAATGAGAGAAAATTAGAGAAAATGTAGTTATGAAAATCAAAAGGTAGTTTTCCTTTTCTTTTATTTAATTAATACATTAATTAAATCACCCAAATTAAGGAAATATCTGGAGAAAAACATTTTGGGTAATTAGCTCCTTAAAGATTCAAAGTTTCAATCCTTTACAAAACAGTCACTACTAAACTTTGCAAAAATCGCATTTTGGTCACGAGACCGAAATGAATTATTTCCAAACCTTATTTTGTAAAATTGATTTCACCACTCTCTTATATATATTAAATGAGGATTTTTAGATATTTTTCTATATTTTTAAAGCATCCCGAACTAGGCTTTCCCTAAAACCTTCTTTTATATTTGAACCGTTTCTCAAACCAGTCGGATCAAACCCTAGACTTCTAATCCCCAAATTTGGTTGTTACACCCTCACTTGCCAATATAATCAATTTACATCAATATTCCATTGTTTTACAAACATAAACAAAATATCATGTTCATATGCATAACATGCTTAATCTCAAATACCTATATTTCACAAATCCATGCATCATCTACCAAATGCATCCTTAACAACATGGCATTAAACACCAGCATTATCAATGCTCAAAACATGTTTTAAAATAGTAAATAAAACTACATTTACATCAAGTGCATTTTCCGACAAAAACATAGCACATTTCGAGAGAGACTTTCGAATCACTTACTCTTGAGTAGCTAAGTGTTTCAAACTTACACTAAGCTCTCAAGACCATGCTCAAAGCGTTGCAAAGCTAGAAAATCCATTCCCACTCACAGATACGCGAAGTATGGCTAGCTGACACGAAAATCACCCTTCCGGAGCCTCCAAAAACGTCTCGTTTGCTCCGGGATCAAGATACCTTGTTTTTTATCTCCAAAACAGAGATCCAGATGCATTAAAATGCATTTCAACACCAACAACTAAACAGAAACTCGTTGCTCACCCAAACTACACCGATTTACCCATCTAAAACAACAGAAAACTCAATCGATTGCTTCCAAAACCAAGCCCAGCAAACATACATCACTTTCAACCATTCATAAACATCAAAACACATGTAAAAACAACCTAAACCCATCCATATACCTCCAACAAGCATTACAACATCATTTCACCACAAAAACCCAACTAAAACCATCAAGAAACTCAAGGATCTCAAGGATATCGAGATCTATATCAAAAAAACCTCTTTTCAACATATTAATCAACATAAAACTCAATTAAAATCAATCTAAAAGATAGCCTATCATAACTAATCCGAAAATCAAGATTTTAATCATATTCTTCTAATATTTTGATCTCAAATCAAAACTATAATGAAAACGCAACCAAAAACATTAATTATAAGAGAAAGATATTGGGAATTTCAATAATGAACCTAGATTGAAGGTTGAGAACATGAATTACCTGTAATCCTTGCTTTCCTCAATGAATGACAAGTTTTAGCTTCTCAAAACTTGAAAATCTTGAAGAGAAATCTTGAAATTGATTTGGAAATTAATGAGAGAGTGCTTGGGACAAAAGAATTCTGAAGAAAATGAGTTAAAATGGTGTTTGGCTGAAAATGAGAAGAGAAAGGTAGTTACGCCAAATGAAATCTCACTTTTCTTATTTTATTAATTTTAATTAAATAAAAACCCTTTTATTTAATCACTTAAAAACCTTTTTAAAACACATGTCATATTAAGGAAAGGCTTAATTGCCATAAAGCGCCCTACAGATTCTAAGATTTCGGCTCCTCTTCTAAAATTAATTTTTTTCCATAGTTTTGAAACTTTACATTTTGGTCACTACCCAAAATGTACCACTTCTGAAACTCTTTTTGTAAAATGGATTTGACCAACCTCTTAAACATGATTTTAGAGAATTTTAGCAATTTTAACATATTTTTATCCTATCTCGATCCTTGATTTCCTTAAACCACCTAACGCGATTCGAACCGTTTCCGACCGGTCTGATCCGATGTCCAAAACATCTAGGCCCAAAATCAGGGAGTTACATCTATCTTCGCCACAAAGCTTGGGTATTTCACCAAGACTTACCCCGATGACATCACACATCATCAGACTCTCACTTTGGATCGGGATGGCACTACCCCCATTGCCCGTCTCCAAAGAGTACGTAAAATTTTTTAGTTTGTAGTGCACTTTACATCCTAATGGTCGACCAATTATATCTGGTAATCTTCTCATCATTTATGCCAATATATTACATTAAAATCATCATCTCACCTATTGTTTTGGTGCAACATTTCTAAAATCAATCTCATCTCCAAACCACAATTCATTCTTAGCATTTAATCAAAATCTCAAAACTCTTTGCAATTTCATTATATCTCATGAGATCAATATGTAACATCATTTCATGTTATAAATCTTGCATAAAATAGTAGGAATTTGTTTATCTCAAATCAAGAGCATGTCAAAAGCATTTTGGGGCATCAAACACTTTTCGAGAGCAAATCTATACATACTTACTTCCGGACTTGGGATGGTATTTCAAACCAATCCAAAATCCCCCAAACTTGTTTCCTTGTCTCCCAATGAATTCTAAAACCATTGCACTCACCAATAACGTTTCACGTGCTTCTCGAAACGACTTATAGGCTTCCGACACTTTCGGATCAACACCAAATGCGTCCGATGAAGTCTACCATGTTCATTACACATAAGAGCAGAGGATTAATGCATCATAATGCATTAAAATCACCAGCCACTCATTCTAACTAGCTGCTCTACTCAAAACTAGCATTTCATTTATCCGAAATAACCGAAATCACCTCCAAACTTTCTCAAATCAATGCTAGCCAATATCTATCAATTCTACACTTTTCTAAACCTCAACCAACATAAAAAATTAACATATACACGACCTTATACCTCCAGCAATAGCATATCACCAAAAACACCTCAAAAACCACAAATCTAACATCTCAAACTAATGAACTCAAACCTATTCAGGATTTGTTTGTTAAAACCTCATTCTCAACATCAAATATCATCCAAAATATATTAGAAATCAACCTCAAAACAGATCTTAACATAGAAATATGAAAATCACCAAGATCTCATCTAGAATCTTGAATTTAGCAACCATTTCTTTTTTATAACATTAAAACAACTCAAAAACCATTAACAAAGGATTGATAACTTGAGAATTTCAGTAAAGAACTGATCATTAGAGAAGAAGGACAAAGCTTACCTCTAATGGCTGATCTCTCTTCAATTTGGGCAAGTTTTCCTTTAATTCAAAGCTAGAATAAAAAAGGATTTGATGAAATGAAGATAGGAAATTCATAGGAAGATAAAATCTCATCAAACAAGATGAAAATCAAAGGAGAGAAAGGTGTTTGGCTGATTGGAAGTTGAGAGAAAAGGAAAAGAGAAAACTATCGTGAAATTAGTTATGAAAAGTCAACTTTGATTTCCTTTTTAATTCCCTTTTATTTCTTTAATAAAATCATTATTAAAAGCTCCCATATAAAGAGAAATCTAATGAAAACAAATGGTAAAATTAGGTCCTTAAAGATTCAAAGTTTCAATCCTTTATAAAACAGTCACTACTCAACTTTTGCAAAAACTGCATTTTGTTCACTATACCAAAATGTAATATTTCCAAATCTCATTTTGTAAAATTGTTTCCACCATAATCAATTACATAATAAATGAGAACTTTTAGACATTTTTCCATATTTTTAAAACATCCTGAACTAGGCGTTCCCTAAACCAACCTCAAGGGTTCGAACTGTTCCCGACCGGCCCGATTCAACATCTAAAACATCTAGGCCCAAAACCAGGGCGTTACAAATATCGAGGACCAAAATGAAAGAATCAGAAACCTCGAGAATCACTTTAACTGAATAAATGGTCGTTGGTATTGGTACGCGGCACCCATACCGATATGAGGCTTCATTCCAATAGGGTTGTACCAGAACAGTCCTAGATGTATCGGTACGCGAGCGCCATTTGCAAAACCATAAAATCCAGTAGCTAAAGCCTATACAAATAAGTTTTGACATGTATCAGTATCCTTTGTAAAAACCTTAAGCCTGTACCGTTACAACCTCCCATGTACCGAACCTCAGGCCTATTTCCAACTTACCCGTATCGATACGAAGCCCCGCGTATCGTTACCCTCTGACCTGTAATGTCAGATTTTGCTAGTTTTTCTTACAATCATGGATTCAAATATGCTTTAACAAACCATAAACATGTACATCATCAATTCAATTAAAACCATTTATCATTACCACTTAAAAATCTCATTTTAAATATCTTTCAAAACATCATGCCTTACAAAATTGTTTACTTAACATTACCAAAATAAGCATATTAAACCATATGCGACATGTATCATGGAATAACAGCTAAATCTCATTTGCAATCCCTCCATTTAAGCTACCCCATGCATAACAACCCACAAGCAAGTCTTAAAGAGTAAACATGTATAAACCAACATTATACAACATAATCCACCAGGTACCATCACAAACGAAATTCAACAAGTCTTTCAAGTGATCATAAACCAAGTCCCACTTTACAAACCATTACATCGAATACACGAATTTAACAAGTGTCCTCTCAACACTTCATACAATCTCAATTGGAATTAAGGTACAATCACAACCGGGTATCATCACAACCCAATCATCGATTAGATGTATATTCCACTAACGAGAGATTTTGGTACCATATAACCCCTCAACAGTTAGGGTACTTGTGGTGAAGTATTCGGTACACAGAAACCCCTCAATACCCGAGGTGACTTATTATAGTGCACTATCAATCCTATGGTTGGCCAACTATATCCGATAATATTTTAAACCACATGACTTGCTAATATAATTTATTATTAACCATGTGCCTCACTATTTTTACATACAACATTCAAAATTGTTTCCAATGCATTAAACTGTGCATTTACAAGTATTCCTCATACTTACATGGACCATTTACCTAATGCATCCATCATCAATTTATGATCAAAATTAGTATAAATCATACTTTAAACATGCTTAAACATGAAGTACCATGTAATTCAAAAACAAGTGCATAAAATCAATTTATGATCAAAATTAGTATAAATCATACTTCCAAATTTAAACCAGCGTTTCAAGCTTAATTTAAACACCCAAAATAACTGTTAAACCATTTCAAAGCTGAATTCCACATTCTCACTAACCGACTACGCAAAACCTCGTTCGTCGATGCGAACTACTCCTTTAATGCTTCTGAAACGGTGCCACAAGCTTGAGGATCAACCACCCCTGATTTAACCACAAAAAATAGAGGGTTCAATGCATCTAAATACATTCAAAGACTCAGCAACATAAATCCACAACAATTGCAATCAACATCAAACACCTTCCAAACTTGACCTAGCCAAAACCTAAAGGTTTAATCCATCAATTACCACCAAAATACATCCAAAACGACCTAACAACATCCCTATATTGTAATACCCCAAAACTGTAACCCCTTAACCCGGCCTAGACGGTTGACCCGAATTAAGAAAGTCACACGGGGAAAACCAAAGTCAACCTTGATTAACGACCCTTTTTTTTCTTCTTAAACTTGTCTAGATGCGCAATAACCCTAGATATGATCATACAAACAGCATACTCAAAGATCATAACCATCAGAGATTAAACAGGGACCCAATTGCACAAAATAGAACTTTAGGGACCAAATTGTAATTTCTGCAAATTATAAAAACTTAATTCAAATTAAAGTTACCAACTTGTAATTAATCAGGTTTCATGCTTCACTGTCAAATTTTAGCTCAAACGGACTTCCCAAACTCATACAATTGCAAAAACAAGGTTCAGGACCAAAATGCAAACATTTCAAAACATATAACCGCCCATGTCAGCCTCCAACGGTCAGGTGTTCTGAAACAGGGAGAGCTTGTTTCGAAACGCGGGACCGTTCCGCAACGTGTTCCGGAACGAGGCCTGGCAGAGGCAATTCCATTTCAGAACGGTACCTTCCATTTCGGACGCCTGGGCCACTACAGGGCACCCGTTCCGAAACGGTAGCTCCCGTTCCGATACACCCTGCACAGATTGTAGAGAAATGGCTGCTAAAACACACAATTGACTTACCATACATGCTCCAAATGCAACCAAACTTTACCAGCAAGACATACAACATATGAGAGACATATTTGCATCAACCAATCAACATTATAGCATCAAGCAAGAAATGCCCCAAATCTAAAGGCATGCTTCCTACTTAGCAATCCATTCAAGCATTATACCTCCAAACCAAACACATAATGGCCAATTACATGCACCAGCATTATTAACAACATTCAACAAACTTAGGGAGTTCAAAACATCTCCCAAAACATCCACATTGGTCCCCCATTGCCAAATGCCAAAAGCTAAAGGTGTTTAAGAAAACCTTTCCATACTTGAGCTTAATTTCCACTTGATTGCTTGCCTTCCTTGCTGCCCTCAATGCACCTTAATGATCTTCATTATTGGTTTAAGAAAAGAGAGAGAGCGTAAGCAAAAGCTTAGTGAGGAATGCTCATTTAAAACCCTACAACAATGCATTTATAAAACTCATTTATAAATCAATCTTCAAGCAACATTACACATGCTCTTTAATCTTTTAAAACAAGCATACATGCTTCTATTTCATTTCATGTCATATTGGCAACAAGTGATACATTTCCCATAAGATTCACACATGGACTTTTAAACACCATTGTGATCTTATAATAACCAAGGACCACACATGGACTTTTAACACCATTGTGTCCTTAACCCCATGGACTTTTAAACACCATGGACCCATGGACTTTTAAACACCATGGCAAGGACCACACAAGGAATTTTAACCACCTTTGTGTCCTTAACAAGAATCATCCAAGGACTTTTAACCACCTTGATGTTCTTAAGTAACAAGAGCCAACTATGGACTTTTAAACACCATATTGCTCTTAAAGTACACAAGTCTCATCCAAGGAATTTTAACCACCTTGATGAACTTAACCAAGAACCATCCAAGGACTTTTAACCACCTTGATGTTCTTAAATAAACAAGGCTCACACAAGGACTTTTAACCACCTTTGTGACCTTAACATCACTTGCCAATATGCATCATTAATCAACAATAATCCACTTTTTTAAAGCATTTTACAAAGCCATAAACATCATGCATCTTTAAGCATCAAACCACATTTAAACAATGTTCAAAAACAAGGAACTCTTACCTTGAGCTTCCTTCAACACATGGCTTTAAATCACAACAAATAAACATGCTAGAAATGCTTTCAAAACAGATTTTAACACATGCAAGCAACCACATTGCATTCAACCAAAACCATGGCCATCACCAAGAGAGTTTATCCGAAAACTTACTCTTGAGCTTAGCTAAGTTGCTTAGACTTAAGCTAAGCTCCCAAACCTTCAAAACACTGCTTTCAAAGCCGAAAACCCAATTTCACTCACCGATTTCGTTTCGCTTCTTGCCGAAACACCAATCAAGCTTCCGGATCACCACCACTAGGATCCAAAGATGACTCCCCTGTTTTAAACACATCAAAGCAGAGCATCAATGCATCATCATGTATTAATAGCTTCAATGAAAGCACCTAAACTCGCTGCTCTCATCCACACTCCATTTTCGGCAACCAAACACAACCGAAAATGCATCCAAACAACTCCACAACATTGCCCAGCCAAGATCCATCAAAACTAAAAATCCTTAAACATCATTTAACATCTAAAAAGGACCTAACAACATCCTTATACCTCCAGCAACAACAGATCCACAAGATCACTCCAAAAACAACCAAGAATCACAAGCTAGACTTAGGAAATTAAACCTATTCGAGATTGCATTAATTAAAACTCAATTCCTTATCAAATTAACATTCATTTAACATCAAATAAACACCTTAAAACACAGGCCAATCAGATCAAACAAAAATCCTTCAAAAATCACCAAATCTTGCATTTTAAGCCAAGATCCAATACACAACTTTAAAATCACTTATAAAACATCAATTAAGGATTGAGAACTTAGGAATTTCAGTAAAGAATTGAGAGTTTAGAGGAGAAGGACGTTCTTACCTCCAAACTTGAATTTCTCCCTTTTTAGAACCAAAATCTTGATAATCCAATTAGCAATTGGTGAGGTTTTGTTGATGAGATGATTAGGAATCCAAAGAGAATTGAAAAGAGGTATTTAGGTGACAAAATCAGAGGAAAAAGCTCTGGAGAGAATGTTTGGTTTGAGAGAAAATGAGAGAAAAGGAAAATTGGAAAAGTTAGTTGAAAATGGAAAATAACTTCCCTCCACTTTTCTTTTGTTTAAAACTCAGAATTAAATCACTAAATATCTTAGAAAAATCTGGAGAAACTCCCTTTGGGTAAATAGCTCCTTAAAGATTCAAAGTTTCAATCCTTTCTAAAACAGTCACGCAGTTTTCAAAAATTACATTTTGGTCACTAGCCAAAATGTCACCCTTCCAAACCTCATTTTGTAAAATTGATTTCACAGTTCACTTATATATATTAAAAGAGGATTTTAGAACATTTTCCATATTTATAATGCAACCCGAACTAGGCTTTCCTAATTTCACCCTTTTATATTCGAACAACACTTTGACCGAACCGGTCCAAGCCCAAAACTTCTAAGCCCAAAACCGGGGCGTTACAACTCTCCCCCCTTAAGAAATTTCGTCCTCGAAATTTACCTGAAGGAAAGAGATAAGGAAACTGCTTCAGCATGTCATCCTTCCGCTCCCACGTGGCTTCCTCAACACCACGATGCTTCCACAACACCTTTACCAACTCAATGGTCTTGCCACGAAGAACCTTGCTATCCGAATCCAGAACCTTCACCGGTTCCTCATCATAGGTCAAATCCGGATTCAATTCCACTTCCTCCACAGGCATCACATGCGAAGGATCAGATCTATACTTCCGGAGCATAGAAACATGAAACACATCATGAATCTTCTCCAACTCTTGAGGTAACCTCAACCGATACGCAACAGGACCCACACGCTCAACCACCTCATATGGTCCAATGTACCTAGGGCTCAACTTACCCTTCCAACCAAACCTCATCACCTTCTTCCAAGGCGAAACTTTCAAGAACACACGGTCACCCACCGCATACTCAATCTCCTTACGCTTCAAATCTGCGTAAGACTTCTGCCGATCAGAAGCTGCTTTCAACCGCTCACAAATGAGCTTCACCTTCTAGGTGGTTCCCTTCAACAAAGCCGGCATCGAAACCAACTTTTGTCCCGTTTCAGCCCAACAAAGAGGAGTCTTACACCTCCTCCCGTACAAAGCCTCATAAGGTGCCATTTGAATACTTGCCTGATAACTATTGTTATAAGCAAACTCCACCAAAGGCAAATGCTTCTCCCAAGAGCCCTGAAACTCAATCACACAGCACCTCAACATATCCTCCAAAATCTGGATAACACGCTCAGACTGACCATCCGACTGAGGATGATAAGATGTACTGAAATTCAACCTGGTACCCAAAGCTTGATGCAAACACTGCCAGAAACGCGATGTGAACCTCGGATCCCTATCCAACATAATCGACTTAGGCACACCATGCAGCCGCACAATCTCAGCAATGTACAGCTCCGCAAACTTATCCAAAGAAAACGTAGTATGCACAAGCAAGAAATGCGCAAACTTCGTCAGGCGATCTACAATCACCCACACCGAATTCTTCTTCGATGGTGACAAAGGTAAACCAGATACAAAATCCATGGTAACCCTTTCCCACTTCCATTCAGGGATTATCAATGGTTGCAACAACCTTGAAGGAACCTGATGCTCAGCCTTAACCCGCTGACACACCATACACTTGCTCACAAACTCCGCAACATCTTTCTTCAAACCCACCCAATAGTACTCATCACGAAGATCACGATACATCTTAGTACTACCTGGGTGCATAGCAAAAGGACTACTATGACCTTCAGTCAGAATAGCACGCCTTAACTCAACATCCCTAGGCACTACTATCCGACTCCCAAAACACAACACACCATCATCATTAAAACAGAAATCCGAAGGTCTACCCTCCGCGATATCCTGAACATGCGGTACCAAGGAATCATCTAGCAACTGCTTTTCCTTGATCAGTTGAACCAATGATGGTTTAACTTGCAACTCAGCCACAAGACCACCATCTCGCGAAATACTCAAACTGGCAAACATAGCCCTCAGCTCAACAACTATCTTCCTACTCAAGGAATCCGCAACAACATTAGCTTTTCCAGGGTGGTACTCAATCGTCAGATCATAATTCTTGAGCAACTCCACCCAACGCCGCTGCCTAAGATTCAACTCCTTCTGAGACATCAGATACCTCAAACTCTTGTGATCCGTGTACACAGTACACTTCTCACCATACAGATAATGTCTCCAGATCTTCAAAGCAAAAACCACCGCAGCCAACTCAATGTCATGCGTAGGGTAATTGCGCTCATTCACCTTCAACTGCCGCGATGCATACGCCACCACCTTACCCTCTTGCATCAACACACATCCCAAACCAACATAGGACGCATCACTATAGACCACAAACTCTTTCCCTGATTCAGGCTGAACCAAGATAGGAGCTTGCGTCAAAGCCGCCTTAAGCTTCTCAAAAGCCTGCTGTCTCGCTTTCGTCCATTCATACTTAACATCCTTTTGCAACAACTTCGTCAAAGGTGCAGCAATCTTAGAAAACCCATCCACAAACCTACGGTAGTATCCTGCCAAACCAAGGAAACTACGAACCTCATGAACAAACTTAGGGACCTTCCAATTCATCACCGCCTCAATCTTCTGAGGATCAACACGAATCCCCTCAGCAGAAACTACATGCCCAAGAAACACCACCTCCTTAAGCCAGAACTCACACTTGCTCAGCTTAGCATAAAGCTGATTCTCCAACAAAGCTTGCAGCACAATCCTCGAATGCTCTTCATGCTCCTCCTCAGTACGCGAGTACACGAGGATATCATCAATGAACACCACAACGAACTTGTCCAGGTATTCATGAAACACATGATTCATCATGTCCATGAAAGCAACAGGAGCATTTGTCAAACCAAACGGCATCACAAGGAACTCATAATGCCCATACCTTGTTCTGAAAGCTTTCTTAGGCACATCCACATCCTTTACCGTCAACTGGTAATACCCTGACCTCAAGTCAATCTTAGAGAACACAGCTGCTCCCCGAAATTGATCAAAGAGATCATCAATTCTCGGCAAAGGATACCGATTCTTGATAGTCAACTTGTTCAGCTGACGATAATCAATGCACATTCTCATAGTGCCATCCTTCTTCTTCACAAACAAGACCGGTGCACCCCAAGGTGACACACTCGGCCGAATGAACCCACGATCAAGCAACTCTTGCAACTGCGTTTTCAGCTCCTTCAGCTCCTTAGGTGCCATTCTATAAGGGGTAATGGACACAGGAGTTGTATTCTCATACAGCTCAATTCCAAACTCCACCTCGCGATTAGGAGGTAAACCAGGCAACTCCTCAGGAAACACACCAGGAAACTCTCGCACAACCCTGATATCTTGCACATGCAACTCCTTAGAACTAGGATTCATCACAAAAGCTAGATAAGCTTCACAACCTTGCCTCAGCATCCGGCTCACCTCCAAGGTAGACACCACATTGGCAAGAAACTTCACATTCTCACCAACCACAACAACATCATAATCATCCGCAAGCTTTAGCGAAACTCGCTTATTTTCACAATCCACAACAGCACGATGCTTAGCAAGCCAATCCATACCAAGGATTACATCAAAACCATAGAAAGGCAACTCCATAAGGTCAACACGAAAAACATGATCTTGAACAACCAAAGGACACCTTCTATACAACTTTCGAGTCACAACAGTCTCACCAAAAGAACTAGTGACACGAACACCAACATCCAAAAACTCAACAGGCAAACCAAGCAATTCAGCATGCTCACGCAAAATGTATGAATGCGTAGATCCAGAATCAATCAAGGAAAGTAATGACAAGGATTGCAAAGTAAAAGTACCTGCAATCACATCCGCGTCATTCCTCCCCTCTCGCTGAGCATACACCCTAGCTTGACCTCCACCCTCAAGATGAATAGCCACCACATGGGCCACTCCACGACCACCTTCCTCTCTATGCTGAAAATTACCACGGTCGCGCCCACGACCTCTCTGCGGTGCAACAGCAACAGGAGCACGCACTTGGCCACCAGCCAACATAGGACACTCCCGCCTTATGTGATCCGTCGATCCACAATTCTAGCACCCATTACCAACTGCCGCAACAGGAGCTTTCACCTCCTTCACAGCACGAGGACAATCACGCTTCATATGACCACGTGATCCACAAATCCAACAAGCACTCGGATCAGCTCTAGCGTTGCCTCCCCGAGCAGGTGCTCCACCACCTCGCTTAGCCGAGGACTGATACTTCTGATCACGTCCCCTCTTGTTCCGTCCACCACCGGAACTATACTCAGCAGCTCGCTTTCCAGCACTTGCTCCAGCACCTCTAGCAGATAAACCCAAGTTCATCTCAATATCCTTTGCTCGGCCCACCAACACATCAAAATCATCATACTCGGTGGCCAGCACATACATCTTCACATCCGTCACTAAACCATAACGGAATCTTTCGCACCTCGCCCGCTCATCAGGTACCAGCTCAGATGCATACTGACTGAGTCGAACAAACTGAACTTCATACTCAGCCGCAGTCATGCTCCCTTGGGTAAGAGACATGAACTCTCGCTTCTTTTCATCCAGGTACCTTACACCAAGATACCTTCTCTTGAACACATTCTGGAAGAATGTCCAAGTTACATCAGGATCAGCCATCCCAGCAATAGTGGTCGTCCACCACGTATAAGCATCATCTTGTAGCAAGGATACAACACACCCCAGCTTTTGCACATCAGTGCAACCCATTTGACCCAAGATCCTCTTGGTACTCTCCATCCAAGATTCAGAACCTTCCGCAGACAAACCCCTGAACTCAGTCCCACCTAGACTACGTAAGCGCTCCAAGGGTTGTCTAACTCCAGCATCTCCCTGATGCCCAGCTCCTTGAGC
This sequence comes from Hibiscus tridactylites, assembly GCA_958450335.1. Taxonomy (NCBI): domain Eukaryota; kingdom Viridiplantae; phylum Streptophyta; class Magnoliopsida; order Malvales; family Malvaceae; genus Hibiscus; species Hibiscus tridactylites. The sequence continues at coordinate 70,229,639 of OY288274.1, read as the reverse complement.
CCCAGCCACTGCTGCTTAAAAAGCACCAGCAATAGCTTGCACTAACATAGACATATCAGGCATAGCTTGCCCCTGGCCAGCCTCAGGTCCAGCGACCCCAGCATCAGCTGCAGCTCCAGCTCCTTCACCCCCAGCATCACCACCACCAGGTGGAGGAGGTAAAACCGCACTCTCAACGTTCTCCTCATTCTCATTCTCGTTCTGAGCCGTAGCTCGCACATTACTCCTTAACTCTCTACGAGGTGCCATACTCTAACAATGCAATCACAATACAAATAAACAAAGTCAGGCCCAGCAAGGTAAGCAATCCAAGTACTCAAGCTCATTACTCTTTAAAACAATATCATTACATTAGCTTTGATTTGGCAATGGGTACCCACAACATGCTTCACTACAACATACATCACAATTGCATCAAAATCACAAACCACTCAACATGCTTTCACTCAATCAAGCATACATAGCATACATAATTCAATCATGCACATAACCATTCCCAATTACTCGAGAACTCGGCTCTGATACCACCAAATGTAACCCCCTTAACCCGGCCTAGACGGTTGACCCGAATTAAGAAAGTCACACGGGGAAAACCAAAGTCAACCCGAAAGTCAACCTTGATTAACGACCCTTTTTTTTCTTTTTAAACTTGTCTAGATGCGCAATAACCCTAGATATGATCATACAAACAGCATACTCAAAGATCATAACCATCAGAGATTAAACAGGGACCCAATTGCATAAAATAGAACTTTAGGGACCAAATTGTAATTTCTGCAAATTATAAGGACTTAATTCAAATTAAAGTTACCAACTTGTAATTAATCAGGTTTCATGCTTCACTGTCAAATTTCAGCTCAAACGGACATCCCAAACTCATACAATTGGAAAAACAAGGTTCAGGACCAAAATGCAAACATTTCAAAACATATAACCGCCCATGTCAGCCTCCAACGGTCAGGTGTTCCGAAACAGGGAGAGCCTGTTTCGAAACGCGGGACCGTTCCGCAACGTGTTCCGGAACGAGGCCTGGCAGAGGCAATTCCGTTTCAGAACGGTACCTTCCGTTTCGGACGCCTGGGCCACTACAGGGCACCCGTTCCGAAACGGTAGCTCCCGTTCCGATACACCCTGCACAGATTGTAGAGAAATGGCTGCTAAAATACACAATTGACTTACCATACATGCTCCAAATGCAACCAAACTTTACCAGCAAGACATACAACATATGAGAGACATATTTGCATCAACCAATCAACATTATAGCATCAAGCAAGAAAAGCCCCAAATCTAAAGGCATGCTTCCTACTTAGCAATCCATTCAAGCATTATACCTCCAAACCAAACACATAATGGCCAATTACATGCACCAGCATTATTAACAACATTCAACAAACTTAGGGAGTTCAAAACATTTCCCAAAACATCCACATTGGCCCCCCATTGCCAAATGCCAAAAGCTAAAGGTGTTTAAGAAAACCTTTCCATACTTGAGCTTAATTTCCACTTGATTGCTTGCCTTCCTTGATGCCCTCAATGCACCTTAATGATCTGCATTATTGGTTTAAGAAAAGAGAGAGAGCGTAAGCAAAAGCTTAGTGAGGAATGCTCATTTAAAACCATACAACAATGCATTTATAAAACTCCTTTATAAATCAATCTTCAAGCAACATTACACATGCTCTTTAATCTTTTAAAACAAGCAATACATGCTTCTATTTCATTTCATGTCATATTGGCAACAAGTGATACATTTCCCATAAGATTCACACATGGACTTTTAAACACCATTGTGATCTTATAATAACCAAGGACCACACATGGACTTTTAAACACCATTGTGTCCTTAACCCCATGGACTTTTAAACACCATGGACCCATGGACTTTTAAACACCATGGCAAGGACCACACAAGGACTTTTAACCGCCTTTGTTTCCTTAACAAGAATCATCCAAGGAATTTTAACCACCTTGATGTTCTTAAGTAACAAGAGCCAACTATGGACTTTTAAACACCATATTGCTCTTAAAGTACACAAGTCTCATTCAAGGAATTTTAACCACTTTGATGAACTTAACCAAGAACCATCCAAGGACTTTTAACCACCTTGATGTTCTTAAATAAACAAGGCTCACACAAGGACTTTTAACCACCTTTGTGACCTTAACATCACTTGCCAATATGCATCATTAATCAACAATAATCCACTGTTTTAAAGCATTTTACAAATCCATAAACATCATGCATCTTTAAGCATCAAACCACATTTAAACAATGTTCAAAAACAAGGAACTCTTACCTTGAGCTTCCTTCAACACATGGCTTTAAATCACAGCAAATAAACATGCTAGAAATGCTTTCAAAACAAATTTTAACACATGCAAGCAACCACATTGCATTCAACCAAAACCATGGCCATCACCAAGAGAGTTTATCCGAAAACTTACTCTTGAGCTTAGCTAAGTTGCTTAGACTTAAGCTAAGCTCCCAAACCTTCAAAACACTGCTTTCAAAGCCGAAAACCAAATTTCACTCACCGATTCCGTTTCGCTTCTTGCTGAAACACCAATCAAGCTTCCAGATCACCACCACTTGGATCCAAAGATGACTCCCCTGTTTCAAACACATCAAAGCAGATGATCAATGCATCATCATGCATTAATAGCTTCAATGAAAGCACCTAAACTCGCTGCTCTCATCCACACTCCATTTTTCAGCCACCAAAGACAACCGAAAATGCATCCAAACAACTCCACAACATCGCCCAGCCAAGATCCATCAAAACTAAACATCCTTAAACATCATTTAACATCTAAAAAGGACCTAACAACATCCTTATACCTCCAGCAACAACAGATCCACAAGATCACTCCAAAAACAACCAAGAATCACAAGCTAGACTTAGGAAATTCAACCTATCCGGGATTGCATTAATTAAAACTCAATTCCTTATCAAATTAACATTCATTTAACATCAAATAAACACCTTAAAACTTAGCCCAATCAGATCAAACGAAAATCCTTCAAAAATCACCAAATCTTGCATTTTAAGCCAAGATCCAATACACAACTTTAAAACCACTTATAAAACATCAATTAAGGATTGAGAACTTAGGAATTTCAGTAAAGAACTGAGAGTTTAGAGGAGAAGGACGTTCTTACCTCCAAACTTGAATTTCTCCATTTTTAGAACCAAAATCTTGAAAATCCAATTAGCAATTGGTGAGGTTTTGTTGATGAGATGATTAGGAATCCAAAGCGAATTGAAAAGAGGTATTTAGGTGACAAAATCAGAGGAAAAAGCTCTGGAGAGAATGTTTGGTTTGAGAGAAAATGAGAGAAAAGGAAAATTGGAAAAGTTAGTTGAAAATGGAAAATAACTTCCCTCCACTTTTCTTTTATTTAAAACTCAGAATTAAATCACTAAATATCTTAGAAAAATCTGGAGAAACTCCCTTTGGGTAAATAGCTCCTTAAAGATTCAAAGTTTCAATTCTTTCTAAAACAGTCACGCAGTTTTCAAAAATTACATTTTGGTCACTAGCCAAAATGTCACCCTTCCAAACCTCATTTTGTAAAATTGATTTCACAGTTCACTTATATATATTAAAAGAGGATTTTAGAACATTTTTTCCATATTTTTAATGCAACCCGAACTAGGCTTTCCTAATTTCACCCTTTTATATTCGAACAGCACTTTGACCGAACTGGTCCAAGCCCAAAACTTCTAAGCCCAAAACCGGGGCGTTACAAAAACATATCTTGGAAGTATGTTACTAACTTAAGTGTGTATTAATTAATTTAAAAATATACATGAAGTAGAAAACAATGGAATTTTTAAGGACTAAAATTGAAGGACTGAAAAGAAAGCTAGCTAATAGGGAAAGGTCAAAACGTAGACTTTGAAAATAGGTTGTCTAGAATGTAAATGTCAACGAAATTTGAGCCTTCCACACATATCATCCTTGGGGGAAGACATGTGACGAGGATCAACTAAGTAGATGAATTACTATTCAACATCTCCTTTCCTCCTATATTAGCCGAAACCAAAGGGTAGAGAAAAGGAAGGAGATTTTTCTATAGCTCGGAGGAAGTTAGTTTGAATCGATACTAGAGATTAGCTCTGATTTAAATAGATTGGAGAATAATGTAACCCCCTCGACCTGGCCTAGGCGATTGACCAAACCGAATGGGTCACACAGAGAATAGTGAAGTAAACCAGGGAGGTTTACCTCAATAAACAACCCTATTTTTTTTCTTTTTATCTTATCTTAATCTCATTAAAGATATAAGTGTTTCCATTGCAACGGAACATACACAACATCAATCGAACATCGATTAAGGCTTAATTACTTTCAAATACGATTCTCGGGACCATTTTGTAAAACTTATCAAATTACAAAGGATTCCTCTAATTTTAGATTACCATCATTAAATTAATCACATTACATGCATCTCTGTCAAAACTCTGCTCAAAATAATAATCCAAGCTCACTTAATTGCATCCACAACATTCAGGGACTAAAACACAAAGAATCAGAATTTTAGAACATTCCAACAGCTAACATAACAGCCAGTTGTTTCGGCACAGGCTAGCCCTGTATCGAAACAGGTGTATCGGAACAGGTCCTCATGGCTCGGAACACGACCCCGTATCAAAACACCCTCGAGGTGTTTCGAAACTGTGGTTTCTAGTAGAAAAATGTACCGAAACAGACCTCCCCTATTTAAAAATCCTTATGCCATTTCAGGCTCACTTTTTTGGTACTAGCTCAAGTGTACCGAAACACTTGGGCCTGTAACGACACTTTTTGCTGTTTTTTCACACTTGAATATGCCCTTAACCAAACCAAAATGCTGCCAACATGCATACATCAAATTTATAGATCAATCCTCAAGCATTCATGACATATTGGACATCAAATCATGGCAAAATGCATCAAAGATAAACTATAGGCATGCAACCTAGCAAATAAGTCACTCAAGAGTCAAAACACAAACCAATGCACAATCCTTCAAATATAGGCCTTTTACAAGAATAAAATCATAAAGCAAACATGCTCAAAAAGCGTGTGCATACACATCACCCAAATAAACCAAGGGACCCCCATTGCCATTATTATTCTAGTCCATAAATGAGACATACATTCAAAAGTGAAGTCTCCTTCGATCCTCTTGAAACTTGCTTCCTCTAAGCACTCAATTATCTGCATTGATGGACAAAAGAGAGCGTAAGTAAATAAGCTTAATGAGGAGTGCTCAAAACCAAACATCATCAATGCATTAAAACCATTTTCCATCATTTGAAAACCATCATGCCCTTTTTAAAAACCATGCACTTTCCTTAACAAATCAGCATGTTAAACACCATGCAACAAGTATCATGAACTCAATAGAAATTCCATTGCTAACACTCAACTTAAGCATTCCTATGCATAGCTACCATAAGCAAAGCCTAAAGAGTAAAACATGCATTTTCATAATATGCATCATTAGTAATTTCATAATACTTTATCAATTATATTGGCTCACAAGTGATCATCAACATACTCATTTCTCAAAACCACATCGGATACATGGATTCACAAGTGTTGTCCCAGCATTTCATACATTCTCATTGGCATCTCAAGGTTCACACACGAGAGCTACCCTCCACCATTTTGACGCTCGTGGTGGAGTATTCGGTACACCGTATAAATTCCTCAACACCACTCATCGGTAGATGTATAACCCCACTAGCGAGAGACGGGACACTATACACTTTCCTCAATGGTTAGGGGACTTGGATTGAGTATTTAGTACACTCACAACCCCTCAACATCCAAGGCGACTTGTTTATAGTGCACTCAATCCTATAGACACATTTCCAAGCATCAAATGATGCTTTATAGAACATGCATAAGCATATACATACAAGGATCACTGACCATGTGCATCCTTCATCAATATAACATCAAAAACAATATATCACTTACTTTAAATCATGCTTTAAATAGTAGGTAAACACATTAGAAATCAAGTGCCTTAACAACGCATATTAGCACATTCTGAGGGAGAAAATCACTTTACATACTTCAGAACTTAGTGAAGCATTTCAAGCTTACATTAAGTTCCCAAAACCACTGTTTAAGTGTTTCAAAGCTGGAAAACTCATTCCCACTCACCGACTCGTGAAACCAAGATTCGCTGACGTGAAATTAGGCGTCCGAAGCCCCCCCAGAACTTCACTAGTTGCTTCTGATGTAATCTCCCATGTTTATACCAAACAAGAACAGAGGATTAATGCATCATAATGCATTAAAATCACCAACAACTTAAACAATCTCGTTCCTCTGGCAAAACATCCAAAATAACAATCCAAAATAATCGAAATCAACTTCAATTTCACTCTAAACTCAGTCCAGCCTTAAACTAATAATGCCATCTCATTTTAACCATCAATCAACATCCAAAATAATCCTAGTTCCATCCTTATACCTCCAACAACTCATATGTCACACTAACACCTTAGAAACCCAAAATATAACAATCTAACAATTAAAGATCCATCTTATTTCAGGATTATTTTTATAAAACCATTATTCTCACAACATTTAACACCCAACTGAAGTTTATAATCATTCTCAAATCAATCAAAACAGTAACCAAATGAAAATCTTGAAAATCCATCTTAAAAAGCTTAATTTAGCAATTTTCATCAATTCAATAACAAAATCTTGTTATTTAACAAAACTAGAGATCCAAAGACTTGGGAATTTCAATAAAGAACATTGATTAGGGGAGAGAAAAGAAAGACAACCTCTAACACAAGCTTTACCCTTGATTTGCAATGATTTTGGTGAAATCCTTCAAGAAAACTCTAACTCGTTGAAGTAGAAATCCATGAGCATCATTTATGAATCAAAAGTAAATGATAAATGAGATAAGACAATTCTCTAAAGATTTTAGTTATGAAAAGAGAGTTTGTTTGCGGGAAATGTTGAGAAAAAAGTTTTGGAGAATATAGTTACAGGAGAAAATGATTAGTCAATTAAAATCTCCTTTAATAAAACTATTTTATTAAAACATTTAATTAAATCATTTAAAACGCCAAATCAAGGGAAATAGCTTATACCAACTTGGTGTAATAGCTTTCTAAAGATTCTAAGTTTTGGCTCTCTTCGATTTAGCTACTAAAACAAAATTTACAATTTTTACATTTTTGTCACCAAACCGAAATATCGACTTTCCTAAAATTATTTTTCCAAAATTGGCTTTGTAACCCCCTTAGCCCGGCCTAGACGGTTGACCCGAACTACGAAGATTACACAGGGAAAACCAAAGTCAACCCGAAAGTCAACCTTGATTAACGACCCATTTTTTTCTTTTTAAACTTCTCTCGATGCACATTAACCCTAGGCGTACTCTTGAGATAAGCATACTCAAAAATCACAGCAATCGGAAAGCAAAATGGTACTCAATTGCACAACATACGAATTTAGGGACCAAATTGTACATTCTGGAAATTAAGAGGACTTTACAAATTTTTAAGATACCATTATGAAATTAGTCATGTTTCATGCTTCTCTGCCAAATTTGACCTCAAACGGACATCCCAAACTCAAGCAATTGCATAAACGAAGTTCAGGACTAAAACGTGGAGATTTCAAAACATAAAACCATATAATTCAATGCCCAACGGTCAAGTGCTCGGGAACGGGGGTTGACCTTTCCGAAACGCGGGACCGTTTCGAAACCTGTTCCGAAACAGGGCTTGGCAGTAGCAAAAGTGTTTCGGAACGGCTCTTCCCGTTTCGAAACACCAAGGCCATTTCAGACCCCTGTTTCGAAACAGTAGTACCCGTTCCGATACGGGCTGCCCAGAAGTACAAATATTTTCTGGTTTAACACACATTCGACCCATCAAACACATCCCTATGACCTCCTAATCATGCCAACAAGTCATCATGCATAAAAGGAACATATTTGCATCAACAAAACATATTCATGGCATCAATTAGGGAAAACCTCAATCTATAGGCATGCAACCTATTACTCCAAACCAACCAAACATCAAACCAACAAAGCAAACACCATAATGACCAATTACATAACCAAAACATCATAGGCATCATGCCAAACTTAGGGAGTCCAAAACATCTCCCAAAAACACAACCTAGGTTCCCATTGCCAAATACCAAAAACTAATAGTGTTGTAAAAATAGTCATCATACATGAGCTTAGTCTTTCTCTTGGATTCTTGACCTCCTTGCTGCCCTTAAAGCACTTCAATTCTCTGCATTATTGGTTCAAGAAAGAGAGTGTAAGCACATATGCTTAGTGAGAAATGCTCTAATGAAACAACACAATAATGCACTTTATAAAACACCTTTCAAGGCTTTTAAATTCATAAACATCATTACTCATGCAACAATGCATACATAACAAGCATCTCATGCTTAATTACATCAACATGTCATATTGGCTTTCAAGTGATACCATAACCATTTTTCACGACAAAACAAAATCGGATACGCGGATTACAAGCGTTGTCCCATACGCTTCATACACACTACCAAACACACAAGGTGGAGTTTACCGGTACAATCTCAACCCCTCAACACTCGTGATGGAGTTTAACGGTACAATCACAACCCCTCCACATCACTCATTGGTAGTTGTATAACATGACTAACGAGAACACGGGACACACAACACAAGATCTACACATGGCACTTTAACCACCATTATGATCTTAGACATCTCGTTAGTATACTTGGATAGAGTTTACGGTACGATTACAACCCCTCAACATCCAAGGCAACTTTATTCACGGTGCACCCAATCCTATAGCCGGCTAACTATATCTGATTCAAGTACTTTTAAACCATCACATCACTTGCCAATATACATCATTTACCATCATCAATCCACTGTTTTAAAGCATTACACAAAGCCATTAAACAATCATGCATCACTATGCGTCAAACCACAATTATCAATGTCAAACCAAGGATCTCTTACCTTGAGCATCCTTCAACACATGCCTTTCAAAACCAGCATTAAACATGCTAAAATATGCTTTCAAAACATAATTTAAACATGCAAATTAAACACATTGCATCTAACCATCTCATGGTTCATCAAAGAGAGAGTTTCTCCGAAAACTTACTCTTGAGATTAGTTAAGTTGCTTAGACTTAAACTAAGCTCCCAAAACCTTCAAACATTGGTTTCAAAGCTGAAAACCCAACTTCACTCACCAATTCCGTTTCGCAAGATTGCCGAAACGCTGTTCAAGCCCCCAGATCAACACCACAAGGATCCGAAGATTTCTCCCCTGTTTTAAACACATCAAAGCAGAGGATTAATGCATCATCATGCATTTAAATCTTTAGCCATAACACCTAAACTCCCTGCTCTCATTAAAACTCACATTTCGGCTACCAAACACAACCGAAAACACATCCAAACACTTCCACAACAATACCCAACCAAGATCCATCACTTCTAAACATTCTTAGACATCAATTAACATCAAAAAAGGACCTAATCACGTCCTTATACCTCCAGCTATAACAGAACACCAAAATCACCCCAAAAACCACCATTTTCACAACTAAAAACTTAGGAAAATCAACCTATTCGGGATTGCATTGATTAAACCTCAATTACACATCATTAAACATCCAAAATACATTAAAAAGGAATCTCAAAACAGAGCCCAAACAACCTCCACGAAATTCTTCAAGATTTGATCAAAATCTCAAGTTTTAAGCCAAAATCAAGATCATAACTTTAAAACATTTAATAAAACTTAATTTAAGGATTGAGAACTTGACAATTTCAGTAGAAAACTGAGTATTTAGAGGAGAAGGACGTTCATACCTCTAAATGTGGATTTCTCCTTGTTTAGAGCTAAAATCCTTGAAAATCCAATATGCAAATGAAGAGGATTTGATGTAGAAATGATTAGGAATCATTTGAGGATTGAAATCTCATCATTTGGTGTGAAAATCAAAAGAAAAGCTGCCGTGGAAATGTGTTTGGCTGAGGGAATTTTGAGAGAAAATGAAGTGGGAAAATTTTAGTAAAAGTTAGTTATGAAACTAAAATATGATTTTCCCTCTTTTCGTTTTATTAATTAAATATTAAACGAGTCTTTAAAAATCAAGAAAAATCGGGAGAAATCCTTCCTTGGGTAAATTAGCTCCTTAAAGATTCAAAGTTTCAATCCTTTCAAAACAGTAACGAACTTTTCAAAAATTACAGTTTAGTCACTAACTCGAAATGTCATATTTCCAAGCCTCATTTTGTAAAATTGATTTCACCACTCTCTTATATACATTAAAAGAGGATTTTTAGATATTTTTCCATATTTTTAATGCATCCCGAACTAGACTTTCCCTAAAATCACCTTTTATATTCGAACCAAAATTTAGACCGGTCCGGTTCAGTCCCTAAACTTCCAAGCCCAAAATTGGGGTGTTACAACTCTCCCCCCCTTAAGAAGTTTCATCCCCGAAATTTACCTGGAGGAAAAAAGGTATGGAAACTGCTTCATCATGTCATCCTTTCGTTCCCACGTGGCTTCCTCAGCACCACGATGCTTCCACAACACCTTTACCAACTCAATGGTCTTGCCTCGAAGAACTTTACTGTCCGAATCCAGAATCTCCATCGGTTCCTCATCATAAGTCAAATCCGGATTCAACTCCACTTCATCCACAGGCATGACATGCGAAGGATCCGATCTATACCTCCGAAGCATAGAGACATGAAACACATCATGAATCTTTTCCAACTCTTGCGGTAACCTCAACTTGTACGCAAGAGGACCCACACGCTCAATCACCTCGTATGGTCCAATGTACCTAGGGCTCAACTTACCCTTTCGGCCAAACCTCGTCACCTTTTTCCAAGGCGAAACTTTCAAAAACACACGGTCACCCACCGCATACTCATTCTCTTTACGCTTCAAATCCGCGTAAGACTTCTGTCGATCAGAAGCTGCCTTCAATCGCTCACAAATGAGCTTAACCTTCTCGGTGGTTCCTTTCAACAAAGTTGACATTGAAACCAACTTCTGACCTGTTTCAGCCCAACAAAGAGGAGTCCTACACTTCCCCCGTACAAAGCTTCATAAGGTGCCATTTGAATACTTGCCTAATAGCTATTATTATAGGCAAACTCCACCAAAGGTAAACGTTTCTCCCAAGAGCCCTGAAACTCAATCGCACAGCACCTCAACAAATCCTCCAGCACTTGGATAACTTGCTCAGACTGTCCATCCGACTGTGGATGATAAGATATACTGAAATTCAACAGTGTACCAAAAGCTTGATGCAAACACTGCCAGAAACGCGTTGTAAACCTTAGATCTCTATCCGACACAATCGACTTTGGTACACCATGCATCCGCACAATCTCAGCAATGTACAGCTCCGCAAGCTTGTCCAAAGTGTACGTAGTATGCACGGGTATGAAATGCGCACACTTTGTAAGGCGATCCACAATCACTCACACCGAATTCTTCTTCGATGGCGACAAAGGCAAACCAGACACGAAGTCCATGGTAATCCTTTTCCATTTCCACTCAGGAATCTTCAACAGTTGCAACAACCCTGAAGGAAACTGATGCTCAGCCTTAACTCACTGACATGCTATGCACTTGCTCACAAAATCAGCAACATCTTTCTTTAAACCCACCCAATAGTACTCATCACGAAGATCACGGTACATCTTATTACTACCAGGGTGCATAGCAAAAGGACTACTATGAGCTTCAGTCAGAATAGCACGCCTCAATTCAGCATCATTGGGCACTACTATCTGACTCCCAAAGCATAAGACTACATCATTATTAAAGCAGAAATCCGATGGCCTATCCTCAGCAATATCCTGAACATGTGGCACCAAGGAATCATCCAACAACTGCTTATCCTTTATCAACTGAACCAAGGATGGTTTCACTTGCAACTCAGCAACAAGACCGCCATCACGCGAAATGCTCAAACTGGCAAATATAGCCCTCAACTCCACTGCCACCTTCCTACTCAAGGCATCCGCTACAACATTAGCTTTACCTGGATGGTACTCGATCGTCAAATCGTAATCCTTAAGCAACACCACCCAACGTCGTTGCCTAAGATTCAACTCTTTTTGAGATATCAGATACTTCAAACTCTTGTGATCAGTATACACAATACACTTCTCACCATACAAGTAATGTCTCCAAATTTTCAAAGCAAAAACCACCGCAGCTAACTCAATGTCATGCGTAGGATAATTGCGCTCATGCACCTTCAACTGGCGCGATGCATAAGCCACCACCTTACCCTCTTGCATCAACACACATCCCAAACCAACGTAGGACGTGTCATTATACACCACAAACTCTTTCCCCGATTCAGGTCGAACCAAGATAGGAGCTTGCGTCAAAGCTGCCTTAAGCTTCTCAAAAGCCCGCTGCCTCGCTTCCGTCCACTCATACTTAACATCCTTCTGCAACAACTTCGTCAAAGGTGCAGCAATCTTTGAAAACCCATCCAGGAACCTCCGATAGTATCCCTCCAAACCAAGGAAACTACAGACTTCATGAACAGACTTAGGAGGCTTCCAATTCATCACTGCCTCAATCTTCTGAGGATCAACAAGAATCCCTTCAGCAGAAACCACATGACCAAGAAACACAACTTCTCTGAGCCAAAACTCACACTTGCTCAGCTTGGCATAAAGCTGATTCTCCAACAAAGCCTGCAACACAATCCTCAAATGCCCCTCATGCTCCTCCTCAGTACGAGAGTACACGAGAATATCATCAATGAACACCACAACAAATTTATCCAAGTATTCATGGAACACCCTATTCATCATGTCCATGAAAGCTGTAGGAGCATTCGTCAAACCAAACAGCATCACAAGAAACTCATAATGCCCATAACTCGTTCTGAAGGCTGTCTTTGGCACATCCACATCCTTCACCTTCAACTGGTAATACCCTGACCTTAAGTCAATTTTAGAGAACACAACCGCTCCTCGAAATTGATCAAAAAGATCATCAATTCTCGGTAATGGATATCGATTCTTGATAGTCAACTTGTTAAGCTGATGGTAATCGATGCACATTCTCATAGTGCCATCATTTTTCTTCACAAACAAGACCGGTTCACCCCAAGGTGACACACTCGGCCGAATGAAACCATGATCAAGCAACTCTTGAAGTTGCGTCTTCAGCTCCTTCACTCCACTTCGCAATTAGGAGGCAATCCATGCAACTCCTCCGGAAACACACCAGGAAACTCTCGCACAGTCCTGATATCTTGCACTCGCAACTCCTTAGAGCTAGGATTCATCACAAAGGCTAGGTAGGCTTCAAAACCTTGCCTCAGCATCCGGCTCGCTTCCAATGTAGACACCACATTGGCATGAAACTTCACATTCTCACCCACCACCACTACCTCATAGTCATCCGCAAGCTTCAACGAAACTCGCTTATTCTCAAAATCCACCACAGCTCGATGTTCAACAAGCCAATCCATACCAAGGATCACATCAAAACCATAGAAAGGAAATTCCATAAGATCAACATGAAAAACATGGTCTTGCACAACCAAGGGACATCTTCTATAAAGCTTTCGTGTCACAACAGTCTCACCAAAAGAACTAGTTACACGCATACCAACATCCAAATGCTCAACATGCAAACCAAGCAATTGAACATGTTCACGAAATATGTATGAGTGTGTAGATCCATAATCAATCAAGGAAAGTAATGACAAGGATTGCAAAGTGAAAGTACCTGCTATCACATCCGTGTCATTTCTCCCCTCCCTCTGAGCATACACTCGGGCCTGGCCACCACCCTCAGGCTGAACAGCCACCACATGAGCCACATTCCTTCCACCATCCTCTCTGCTCTGGAAGTTACCACGGCCGCGCCCACGACCTCCCTTGGTGCAACAACTCCAAGAGCACGTCCCTGACCACCATCGGCCAACAGAGGACACTCCCTCCTTATGTGATCCGCCGAATCATTGTTCCAGCACGAATTACCGGTCACCACAACAGGAGCCTGCACCTCTCTCGCTGCCTGAGGACAATCACGCCTCAAATGACTACACGATCCACACGCCCAGCATGTGTTCTGATCAGCTCTCGTCCTACCTCCTTGAACAGGCGCACCTTGCCCTCCACCACCACGCCTAGCCGAAGACTGATACCTCCGATCACGTCCTCTCTTGTTCCGTCCACCACCGGAACTATACTCAGCAGCTCGCTTGCCCGAGCTAGGACCAACACCTCTAGAAGATAAACTCAGATTCAGCTCAATATCCTTCGCTCTACTAACCAACACATCAAATTCAGTGTACTCAGCGGCAAGCATATAGGTCTTCACATCCGTCACCAAACCATAACGGAAACGTTCACACCTCTCCCGCTTATCAGGGATAAGCTCAGGTGCGTACTGACTAAGATGGACAAACTGAACCTCGTACTCAGCCACTGACATGCTCCCTTGAGTAAGAGACATGAACTCCCTTTTCTTTTCATCCAGGTATCGCACACCCAGATACTTCCTCTTGAACGCGTTCAGAAAAAACGTCCAAGTTACATCAGCTTCCTCCATTCCGGAGACAGTGGTCGTCCACCAGGTATACGCATCATCATGTAACAGCGATACCACACAGCCTAGCTTCTGCACATCATTGTAGTTCATTTGTCCCAAAATTCTCTTGGTACTTTCCAACCAAGACTCGGAACCCTCCACAGACAAACCCTTGAACTTAGTCCCTCCCAGACTGCGCAAACGTTCCAAAGGTAGTCTAGCATTAGCATCGCCCTGATTCCCAGCTCCATGAGCCCCAGCTACTGCCGCCTGAAAGGCTCCAGCAATAGCCTGAATCAGCATTGTCATATCAGGAGCAGCTTGCCCCTGCCCAACTTTAGGTCCAGCGACCCCAGCACCAGCACCAACACCATCACCTCCAGCACCACCACCACCGGGTGGAGGAGGTAAATCCACTACATTCTCCGCATTCTCTTCATTCTCGTTTTGAGCCATAGCTCGCGTATTAATCCTCGTCTCTCTACGAGGTCCCATTCACTAAACAATGCACTAACACAAATGCAATAAACATAATCAGGCTCAACAAGGTAAGAAATCCAAGTACTCAAGCTCATTTTCAAATAAAAACAAGTCATTTCATTAGTTTTAGTATGGCCTCTAACATGCTTCATCTCAGCATACATCACAATTGTAACATTCTTTACAATTCACACATCATACTTCATTCACAAAGCACATCATGCATTCATACATACATCACCCACATAATCATTCCCAATTATACGAGAACTCAGCTCTGATACCACCAAATGTAACCCCCTTAGCCCGGCCTAGACGGTTGACCCGAACTACGAAGATTACACGGGGAAAACCAAAGTCAACCCGAAAGTCAACCTTGATTAATGACCCATTATTTTCTTTTTAAACTTGTCTAGATGCACATTAACCCTAGGCGTACTCTTGAGATAAGCATACTCAAAAATCACAGCAATCGGAAAGCAAAAAGGTACTCAATTGCACAACATACGAATTTAGGGACCAAATTGTAAATTCTGGAAATTAAGAGGACTTTACCAATTTTTAAGATACCATTATGAAATTAGTCATGTTTCATGCTTCTCTGCCAAATTTCACCTCAAACGGACATCCCAAACTCAAGCAATTGCATAAACAAAGTTTAGGACTAAAACGTGAAGATTTCAAAATATAAAACCATATAAATCAGTGCCCAACGGTCAAGTGTTCCGGAACGGGGGTTGACCATTCCGAAACGCGGGACGTTTCGAAACCTAATCCGAAACAGGGCTTGGCAGTAGCAAAAGTGTTTCAGAAAAGCTCTACCCGTTTCGAAACACCAAGGTCATTTCAAACCCCTCTTTCGAAACAGTAGTACCCGTTCCGATACCGGCTGCCCAGAAGTGCAGAAATTTTCTGGTTTAACACACATTCGACCCATCAAACACATCCCTATGACCTCCTAATCATGCCAACAAGTCATCATGCGTAAAAGGAACATATTTGCATCAACAAAACATATTCATGGCATCAATTAGGGAAAACCTCAATCTATAGGCATGCAACCTATTACTCCAAACCAACCAAAAATCAAACCAACAAAGCAAACACCATAATGGCCAATTACATATCCAAAACATCATAGGCATCATGCCAAACTTAGGGAGTCCAAAACATCTCCCAAAAACACAACCTAGGTTCCCATTGCCAAATACCAAAAACTAATAGTGTTGTAAAAATAGTCACCATACATGAGCTTAGTCTTTCTCTTGGATTCTTGACCTCCTTGCTGCCCTTAAAGCACTTCAATTCTCTGCATTATTGGTTCAAGAAAGAGAGTGTAAGCACATATGCTTAGTGAGAAATACTCTAATCAAACAACACAATAATGCACTTTATAAAACAATTTTCAAGGCTTTTAAATTCATAAACATCATTACTCATGCAACAATGCATACATAATAAGCATCTCATGCTTCATTACATCAACATGTCATATTGGCTTTCAAGTGATACCATAACAATTTTTCACGACAAAACACAATCGGATACACGGATTACAAGCGTTGTCCAATACGCTTCATACACACTACCAAACACACAAGGTGGAGTTTACCGGTACAATCTCAACCCCTCAACACCCGTGATGGAGTTTAACGGTACAATCACAACCCCTCCACATCACTCATTGGTAGATGTATAACATCACTAACGAGAACACGGGACACACAACACAAGATCTACACATGGCATTTTAACCACCATTATGATCTTAGACATCTCGTTAGTGTACTTGGATGGAGTTTACGGTACCATTTCAACCCCTCAACATCCAAGGCGACTTTATTCACGGTGCACCCAATCCTATAGCCGACTAACTATATCCGATTAAAGTACTTTTAAACCATCACATCACTTGCCAATATACATCATTTACCATCATCAATCCTATTTTTTAAAGCATTACACAAAGCCATTAAACAATCATGCATCACTATGCATCAAACCACAATTATCAATGTCAAACCAAGGTCTCTTACCTTGAGCATCCTTCAACACATGGCTTTCAAAACCAGCATTAAACATGCTAAAATATGCTTTCAAAATAGAATTTAAACATGGAAATTAAACACATTGCATCCAACCATCTCATGGTTCATCAAAGAGAGAGTTTCTCTGAAAACTTACTCTTGAGCTTAGTTAAGTTGCTTTGACTTAAACTAAGCTCCCAAAACCTTCAAACATTGGTTTCAAAGTTGAAAACCAAACTTCACTCACCAATTCCGTTTCGCAAGATTGTCGAAACGTCGTTCAAGCCCCCGGATGTCTCCCATGTTTTAAACACATCAAAGTAGAGGATTAATGCATCATCATGCATTTAAATCTTCAGCCATAACACCTAAACTCGCTGCTCTCACCAAAACTCACATTTCGCCTACCAAACACAACCGAAAACACATCCAAACACTTCCACAACAATACCCAGCCAAGATCCATCACTTCTAAACATTCTTAGACATCAATTAACATCTAAAAAGGACCTAATCACGTCCTTATACCTCAAGCTATAACAGAATACCAAAATCACCCCAAAAAATCACCATTTTCACAAGTAAAAACTTAGGGAAATCAACGTATTCGGGATTGCATTGATTAAACCTCAATTACACATCATTAAACATCCAAAATACATTAAAAAGGCATTTCAAAACAGAGCCCAAACAACCTCCACGAAATTCTTCAAGATTTGATCATACTCTCAAGTTTTAAGCCAAAATCAAGATCATAACATTAAAACATTTAATAAAACTTAATTTAAGGATTGGGAACTTGGGAATTTCAGTAAAGAACTGAGTATTTAGAGGAGAAGGACGTTCATACCTCTAAGTGTGGATTTCTCCTTGTTTAGAGCTAAAATCCTTGAAAATCCAATTTGCAAATGAAGAGGATTTGATGTAGAAATGATTAGGGATCATTTGAGGATTGAAATCTCATCATTTGGTGTGAAAATCAAAAGAAAAGCTTCTGTGGAAATTTGTTTGGCTGAGGGAATTTTGAGAGAAAATGAAATGGGAAAATTTTAGCAAAAGTTAGTTATGAAACTAAAATCTGATTTTCCCTCTTTTCTTTTTATTAATTAAATATTAAATGAGTCTTTAAAAATGAAGAAAAATCTGGAGAAATCCCCCCTTGGGTAAATTAGCTCCTTAAAGATTCAAATATTCAATCCTTTCAAAACAGTCATGAACTTTTCAAAAATTACATTTTAGTCACTAACTCGAAATGTCATATTTCCAAGCCTCATTTTTTAAAATTGATTTCACCACTCTCTTATATATATTAAAAGAGGATTTTTAGATATTTTTTCCATATTTTTAATGCATCCCGAACTAGGCTTTCCCTAAAACCACCTTTTATATTCGAACCGAAATTTAGACGGGTCCGGTTTAGACTCTAAACTTCCAAGCCCAAAATTGGGGTGTTACATGCTTCATTTTCCCTCAACACATATTTAAATACGATTTTGGAAAATTTTCACATGATTTTATCACATTCCGAACTAAGTTTTCCCTGAACGGACTTCGAACTGTTCTGAATCTCTAATCTAGATTCATCGGACCCAAAACTGCCTTTAAAACCTCTAGGCCCAAAACTAGGGCATTACAAATCTCCCCCACTTAGGAAATTTATTCCTCGAAATTTTACCTGAAGGAAAAAGGTGCAAAAATTGCCTCAACGTGTCCGCCTTGCTTTCCCACGTGGCCTTCTCAATTCCTCGGTGTCGCCACAACACCTTCCCAAGTTCAATCGTCTTACCGCGAAGAAATTTGCTACTAGAGTCAAGAATCCCAATCGGTTCCTCATCATAAGGCAAATCCGGATTCAACTCAATCACCGCAACATCGAAACATGAAACACGTCATGAATTTTCTCCAACTCGTGAGGCAAACTCAACTGATATACAACAGGACCAACACGCTCTACAATCTCGTAAGGTCCAATAAACCTTGGACTAAGCTTACCCTTACATCCAAGCCTCGTCACCTTTTTCCAAGGCGATACCTTTAAGAACATTTGATCTCCAACCGCAAACTCAATCTCCTTACGCTTTAAATATACGTAGGACTTTCGACGATCTGATGCAGCCTTCAATTGTTCACAAATAAGTTTCACTTTCTCAGTTATTCCCTTAAGGAAGTCCGGCAGGGAAACCAACTTTTTCCCCACCTTCGCCCAACAAAGAGGCGTTCTACACTTTCTTCCATACAAAGCTTCATATAGAGCCATTTGTATGCTCACTTGAAAACTATTATTATAGGCAAACTCCACCAAAGACAATTTTTTTCCCTAAGAACCTTGGAAATCTATAATAAAACACCTCAACCTATCCTCAAGCACTTGGATAACTCGCTCAGACTGACCATCCATATGAGGATGATACAAGGTACTGAAATTCAAACGCGTACCCAATGCTTGATATAAACACTCCCAAAACCTCGCTATAACCTCAGATCTGTAACGCCCCAGTCTTGGGCTTAGAAGTTTTGGGCTTGGACCGGTTCGGTCAAAGTGTTGTTTGAATATACAAATGTGAAATTAGGAAAGCCTAGTTCGGGTTGCATTAAAACTATGGAAAAAAGTTCTAAAATCCTCTTTTAATATATATAAGTGAACTGTGAAATCAATTTTACAAAATGAGTTTGGAAGGGTGACATTTTGTCTAGTGACCAAAATGTAATTTTTGAAAACTGCGTGACAGTTTTAGAAAGGATTGAAACTTTGAATCTTTAAGGAGCTATTTACCCAAAGGGAGTTTCTCCAGATTTTTCTAAGATATTTAATTCTGGTTTTTAAACAAAAGAAAAGTGGAGGGAAGTTATTTTTCAACTAACTTTCCATATTTTCCAATTCTTCTTTTCTCTCATTTTCTCTAACCAAACATCTTTCTCCAGAGTTTTTTCATCTGATTTTGTCACCTAAATATCTCTTTTCAATTCTCTTTTGATTGCTAATCATCTCATCAACAAAACCTCACCTTTTGCTAATTGAATCTTCAAGCTTTTTGGTTCTAAAAAGGGAGAAACTCAAGTTTGGAGGTAAGAACGTCCTTCTCCTCTAAACTCTCAGTTCTTTACTGAAATTCCTAAGTTCTCAATCCTTAATTGATGATTTATAAATGGTTTTAAAGTTGTGTAATGGATCTTGGCTTTAAATGCAAGATTTAGTGATTTTTGATGGATTTTCGTATGATCTGATTGGGCTGTGTTTTAAGGTGTTAATTTGATGCTAATGAATGTTAAATTGATAAGGAATTGAGTTTTAATTAATGCAATCCCGGATAGGTTGAATTTCCTAAGTTTAGCTTGTGATTCTTGGTTGTTTTGGAGTGATCTTGTGGATCTGTTGTGGCTGGAGGTATAAGGATGATGTTAGGTCCTTTTTTGATGTTAAAGGATGCTTAGTTTTGATGGATCTTGGCTGGGCAATGTTGAGGAGTTGTTTAGATGCATTTTCGGTTGTGTTTGGTAGCCGAAAATGGAGTGTGGATGAGAGCAGCGAGTTTAGGTGCTTTCATTGAAGCTATTAATGCATGATGATGCATTAATCCTCTGCTTTGATGTGTTTAAAACAGGGGAGTCATCTTTGGATCCAAGTGGTGGTGATCCGGAAGCTTGATTGGTGTTTCGGCAAGAAGCGAAACGGAATCGGTGAGTGGAATTTGGTTTTCGGCTTTGAAACCAGTGTTTTGGAGGTTTGGGAGCTTAGTTTAAGTCTAAGCAACTTAGCTAAGCTCAAGAGTAAGTTTTCGGATAAACTCTCTTGGTGATGGCCATGGATTTGGTTGTATGCAATGTGGTTGTTTGCATGTTTTTAAATTTGTTTTGAAAGCATATCTAGCATGTTTATTTGCTGAGATTATAAGCCATGTGTTGTAGGAAGCTCAAGGTAAGAGTTCCTTGTTTTTGAACATTGTTTAAGTGTGGTTTGATGCTTAAAGATGCATGATGTTATGGCTTTGTAAAATGCTTTAAAACAGTGAGATATTGATGAAATTGATGCATATTGGCAAGTGATGTTAAGGTCACAAAGGTGTTTAAAATTCCTTGTGTGAGCCTTGTTTATTTAAGAACATCAAGGTGTTTAAAAATCCTTGGATGGTTCTTGGTTAAGATCACAAAGGTGGTTAAAAGTCCTTGTGTGAATCTTGTGAATTTTAAGAGCAACATGGTGTTTAAAAGTCCATAGTTGGCTCTTGGTTAAGGTTACAAAGGTGGTTAAAATTCCTTGTGTGGTCCTTTCCATGGTGTTTAAAAGTCCATGGGTCCATGGTGTTTAAAAGTCCATGGGGTTAAGGACACAATGGTGTTTAAAAGTCCATGTGTGGTCCTTGGTTGTTGTAAGATCACAATGGTGTTTAAAAGTCCATGTGTGAATCTTATGTGAAATCTATCACTTGTTGCCAATATGTCATGTAATGGAATGGAAGCATGTATTGCTTGTTTTAAAGGTTTAAGAGCATGTGTAATGTTGCTTGAAGATTGATTTATAAATGTGTTTTATAAATGCATTATTGAATGGTTTTAAATGAGCATTCCTCACTAAGCTTTTGCTTACGCTCTCTCTCTTTTCTTAAACCAATAATGCAGAGCATTAAAGTGCATTGAGGGCAGCAAGGAAGGCAAGCAATCAAGTGGAAACTAAACTCAAGTATGGGAAGGTTTCTTAAACACTTTTAGCTTTTGGCATTTGGCAATGGGGAACCTATGTGAATGTTTTGGGAGATGTTTTGAATTCCCTAAGTTTGTTTAATGTTGACATTAATGCTGGAACATGTAATTGGCCATTATGTGGTTGGTTTGGAGATTTAATGCTTGAATGGTTTGCTAAGTAGGAAGCATGCCTTTAGATATGGGGCTTTTTATATTTGATGCTTTGATGATGATTGGATGATGCAATTATGCTCCTTGCATGTTGTATGTCTTGCTGGTAAAGTTTGGTTGCATTTGGAGCATGTATGGTAAGTCAATTGTGTGTTTTAGTAGCCAATTTTCTGCATTCTGTGCAGGCCGTATCGGAACGGGAGCTACCGTTTCGGAACGGGGGCCCTGTAGTGGCCCAGGCGTTCGAAACGGAGGGTACCGTTCCGAAACCAAAATGCCTCTGCCAGGCCTTGTTTCGGAACCCGTTGCGGGACGGTCCCGCGTTTCGAAACAGGTTCTCCCTGTTTCGGAACACCTGACCGTTGGAGGCTGACATGGGCGGTTATATGTTTTGAAATGTTTGCATTTTGGTCCTGGATCTTGTTATTGCAATTGTATGAGTTTGGAATGTCCGTTTGAGCTGAAATTTGGCAGTGAAGCATGAAACCTGATTAATTACAAGTTGGTAACTTTAATTTGAGTTAATTCATTATAATTTACAGAGTTTACAATTTGGTCCCTAAAGTTCTATTTTGTGCAATTGGGTCCCTTTTTAATCCTTGATGATTATGATCTTTGAGCATGCTGTTTGTATGATCATATCTAGGGTTAATGTGCATCTAGACAAGTTTAAAAAGAAAAAAGGGTCGTTAATCAAGGTTGACTTTCGGGTTGACTTTGGTTTTCCCCGTGTGACTTTCTTAATTCGGGTCAACCGTCTAGGCTGGGTTAAGGGGGTTACATTTGGTGGTATCAGAGTTGAGTTCTCGAGTAAATGGGAATGATTGTGTGCATGATTGAAGTATGTATGCTATGTATGCTTGATTGAGTGAAAGCATGATGAGTGGTTTGTATATTTATGGCAATTGAGATGTATGCTGTGGTGAAGTATGATATGGGTACCCATTGCTATATCAAAGCTAATGTAATGATGTTGATTTTAAGTGAAAATGAGCTTGAGTACTTGATGTGAGCACATCTTCACCAGCACATGTTGCTGATCCGGAGGTCTTACCTTTAGGACCAATTACACGATCTAGGGCGCAACGTTTCAGGGAAGCTCTGTTCCTTACTTGTGCAAAAAATTCCGAATCATTTGATAATATTTGTGCCTTAGACGATAATTTGACTAACATTAAGGTTGCTATTCCTTCTTTTCAGGGACGCTCAGATCCTGATGCATACTTGGCTTGGGAAAGCAAAGTGGAGCACATTTTCGAGTGTTATAATTACTCGGAACAGAAGAAGGTTCGATTAGCAGCAACAGAGTTTGTTGATTATGCCTTGATATGGTGGGACCAGTTATTGCTCAGTCGTAGACGTACTGGTGATGATCCAGTTGCAACATGGATCGAGATGAAGCGACTAATGCGTAAAAGGTTTGTTCCTATTCATTATCATCGTGATTTGTTTCAAAAATTGCAAAACTTGAAACAGGGAAGTAGGAGTGTTGAAGATTATTTCAAGGATATGGAAATGGCTATGATGTGTGCAAATATCGAGGAAGATCGAGAAGCTACCATGGCACGTTTTCTAGCAGGGTTGAACACCGAGATTGCCAATGCTGTTGAGTTACAGCATTATGTCGAGGTTGATGACATGGTGCAGATGGCAATAAAGATTGAACGACAGCAGTGCAGGAAGTCTTCAAATCGAGGTACCCCTTCCTTTAAATCTTTTTCAAATCCATTATATACTCCTAACAATTCCAGGAAACAAGCACCACAAACGCCACTTCGGATTCGAGAGCAAGGCGAATCCAGCACACCAAAGCCTCCCGTTGCTGATAATGGGCGTGGCAAACATCAAGTGGTGGTAAAAGAACGGTCGCGAGATATTCGGTGTTTCAAGTGCCTTGGGAGAGGACATGTTGCTAGTCAATGTCCTAACCGGAGGGTTATGTTGATGCGAGATGATGGTGAGATTGAGTCAGATTCCGAGGAGGAAGTGCATGATGTCCCTACTGAAGAGGAAGACGAGACCGACCTAGAGGTTCCTGAATCTGGTAAGGTAATGGAACTTTTGGTTATTAAAAGAAGTCTGAATGTGCAACAGGTACCGGATGATCTACAACGTGAGAATATCTTTCACACACGATGCAAGGTGCAAGACAAGGTATGTGTTGTGATTATTGATAGCGGTAGTTGTACTAATGTTGCCAGTTCAGTGATGGTTGACAGGTTAGGTCTGAAAACGACAAAGCATCCTCATCCATATAAGTTACAATGGTTGAATGATGGTGGCGAGCTTAAAGTGACTAGACAGGCTATTGTACCATTTTCGATCGGAAACTACAAGGACGAGGTCCTTTGTGATGTTGTTTCCATGGATGCTACTCACCTACTATTGGGACGCCCTTGGCAGTATGATAAAAGGGTAATGCATGATGGTTATACAAATCGTTACTCTTTTATGCATGCAGGTAAGAAGATCACTTTGGCTCCTTTGACACCGAGTCAAGTGTTTGAAGATCAGGCAAGCTTGAAAAAGAGTAAAGAGACTTCAAAAGAGAAGAAGAAGATGTCTGTGTATGCGAGCAGTAGCGAAATCAGGAAATGTCTTTCCTCTCAACAATCTGTTCTTATTTTGATGTTTAAAGATTATTGTTTATTGACAGATTTTCCTACTGATCTACCTTCACCGATTTTGACACTTTTGCAGGAGTTTGAGGACGTGTTTCTAGCTGAAACACCAAAGGGATTGCCACCTCTTCATGGCATTGAGCACCAGAATGATTTCATTCCAGGTGCTACTATTCCGAACCGGCCAGCTTATCGAACCAACCCTGAAGAGACGAAAGAGCTTCAAAGGCAAATTATTGAGTTGATGGACAAGGGTTACATTCGAGAGAGCTTGAGTCCGTGTGTTGTTCCGGTGCTGTTAGTACCGAAGAAAGATGGTTCTTGGAGGATGTGCGTAGATTGTCGAGCTGTGAACCAGATCACAATTAAGTATCGTCATCCCATTCCAAGACTTGATGACATGTTGGACGAGCTTTGCGGAGCCGTCATCTTCTCCAAAATTGACTTAAGGAGCGGCTATCATCAGATTCGCATGCGAGAAGGCGATGAGTGGAAAACAGCCTTCAAGACAAAGCTAGGTTTGTACGAATGGTTAGTAATGCCTTTTGGTTTAACTAATGCACCTCGTACTTTTATGCGTTTTATGAATCATGTTCTACGATCTTTCATTGGTAAATTCTGTGTTGTATACTTTGATGATATCTTAATATATAGCAAGTCTTTACAGGATCACGTAGGACATTTGTGAGCTATTCTGCAGGTTTTGCGAGAAGACAGATTGTTTGGTAACACGGAGAAGTGTGTATTTTGTACTAACAAACTCACATTTCTTGGTTACATTGTTAGTTCTCAGGAGTTGAATTTGATCCTGAGAAGATAAAGGCAATTCAGGAATGGCCACGACCGACATCGATTACTCAGGTTAGATCGTTCCATGGTTTAGCGAGTTTTTATCGGCGGTTTGTTCCTAACTTCAGTTCTATTACCGCCCCCTTAACCGGGATTATAAAGAAGAATTCAGTCTTCTCATGGGGTAAAGAACAAGAAGATGCCTTTTTGAAAATTAAAGATTGTTTGACTAGAGCACCTGTGTTAGCATTACCTGATTTTGATAAAACGTTTGAAATTGCATGTGATGCTTCTGGAATTGGTATAGGTGCTGTTTTGATGCAGGAAAAGAGGCCCGTTGCTTATTTTAGCGAGAAATTGAGTGGTGCTACATTGAACTATCCGGTTTATGATAAAGAGATGTATGCACTGATTCGGGCATTGGAGACATGGCAGCATTATTTGTTGCCTAAGGAGTTTGTGATCCACACCGACCACGAGGCTTTACGTTACATCACAGGTCAGCATAAATTGAATAAACGACATGCTAAGTGGGTTGAATTCTTAGAATCTTTTCCTTATGTCATTCGTTACAAGAAAGGGAAAGAAAATGTCGTTGCTGATGCATTATCACGTAGGTATGCACTTTTGAGTTATCTTGATTCACATCTGATTGGTTTTGCATATATTCGTGATTTATACCCTGATGATCCTGATTTTAGAGATAAGTTTAATGCTTGTTCAAAAGGTGCAGATGGAAAGTTTTACAGGCATGATGGCTATCTTTTCAAGGAAAACAGGATTTGCATTCCCCAGGGTTCGATGCGTGACATACTGATCCGTGAGGCGCACGAAGGTGGATTGATGGGTCATTTTGGAGTCACCAAGACGTTACATACCTTGAAGGAACATTTGTTTTGGCCGAAGATGCGCAGAGATGTTGAAAGGTATTGTGAACGTTGTGTGACTTGTAGGAAAGCGAAATCGAAGGTTTCACAACATGGTATGTACTTACCTTTACCTATTCCTGATTCCCCTTGGACTGATATTTCTATGGATTTTGTTTTGGGATTGCCTCGAACTAGAAATGGTAGAGATAGTGTATTTGTTGTGGTTGATAGGTTCTCGAAAATGGCACATTTTATTGCTTGCCATAAGACTGATGATGCTGTTAATGTGGCTAACTTATTCTTTAGGGATGTTGTACGTTTACATGGTATTCCTAGGTCGATTGTTTTTGACAGGGATGTGAAGTTTTTGAGTCACTTCTGGAGGACTCTTTGGAGCAAATTAGGTACGAAACTCATGTTTTCTACTACTTGTCATCCCCAGACTGATGGACAAACTGAGGTTGTTAACAGGGTTTTATCTACTTTACTTCGTTCCATCATTAAAAAGAATATTAAGACTTGGGAAGATTGTTTGCCACATGTTGAGTTTGCTTATAACCATTTTGTACATTCTGCTACTAAAATGTCACCATTTGAGGTTGTTTATGGTTTTAATCCTATTACGCCTCTAGATTTGTTGCCTTTGCCACAAGAACAGGTGACGAACAGGGATGGTCAAAGCAAAGCTGATTATGTGAAAAAGCTGCATCAACAAGTTAAGGAGAACCTAGAACGAAGGACTCAGCAGTATGAAAAACAAGCAAACAAGGGAAGAAAGCGAGTCACCTTCGATGTTGGTGATTGGGTTTGGGTTCATTTTCGAAAGGAACGATTTCCAGCCCAAAGGCAGTCCAAGCTGTTACCACGAGGAGATGGTCCTTTTCAGGTGTTGGAGAAAGTGAATGACAACGCCTACAAGTTAGATCTACCCGGTGAATACAATGTAAGTGCCACATTTAATGTTTCTGACTTAACCCCTTATGGTGATTCTACAGATTTGAGGACAAATCCTTTTCAAGAAGGGGGGGGGATGATGTGAGCACATATTCACCAGCGCTTGATGCTGATCCGGAGGTCTTACCGTTAGGACCAATTACGCGATCTCGGGCGCAACGTTTCAGGGAAGCTTTTTTCCTTACTTGTGCTAACATTTCAGAATCATTTGATAATGTTTGTGCCTTAGATAGTAAGCCTTTTAATGTGTTGCATATTGATATGTGACATGTTTAGGTTATATTACGTATTAGGTATATTTAAATATGTATATAATATGATATATATATGTTTAGAATAATGTTTGTTTCTATATATGTTTGGAATAATGTTTTTTTTTGAATTGTGCATCCCATTTATACGTATATTCATACCTTTAATAATTTTTTTTATGTGTGCAGCCGAACCATGCACGTGGGTCTCACAAGGGTAGCATATGCAACCGATTGATTCTTTCTCCAAATGCGTGGCATAAATGGATGTAGTTTACACTTTGAATTTTAAAAGGGCAGCACATTACACAAGTGCCAATTTCCTTTACCGCACACATGCCATACACAGCCAAAAATTGGATAAGCTTAGGCGGTTTGTTGGCTTTGAAATTCAAAGGCCAAGCACATTTACCATGTGCTCAATGATGTGGCGCACCAATGTTGAATGCACGGCCATAACTGCATTGCTTAGCCATTTGAAATTTAATTTCAAACAGATTGTTATCAGCCATATGTTGAAAACGGCAGCCACCCTCATTTGTACTATTTATTTGACCGAACAATACTTGTAAATGTTACACACTTGAATGAAGATATTATTTTGTGAGATTTTCTCTCAAAATTGGTTCTTTTTAGAACTTTTTCTTTGATACTTCGGGTTCTCAATTGTTCGATAATTGAAGGGTCCAAGTCCGTATTCGAACAAATTCAAGATAAGGTTCGGGTTCGTTCAACAGATTGTTCGAGTTCTTCCTTGGAGTTTGTTCACCTTTTTCCGACTACGAAGAACAGTTTCGATTCGGGTTTGCATAACAGATTATGCAGGTTCTTTCGAGTTCATCGTGTCAAATCCCAAGAACGTTGCTACTGTTGTTGAATTCTTGAAGAATTTCATCTTCGTCGTTCAATTTATCCAAAAAATTTCTGCAACTTTCTTCTCTCCCAATTCTGATTTTTTTTTTATTTTTTTTTACTATTTAAAATATCTAACTTCAACATTACGTTTGTTTTATTGCAGAGAAATGTTTGCTATTATCCTAGATCCGTGAATGAACGAGGAATGTTGTTTTCTTCAACAACACCCCTGTATCATATGGCGCTAGAAGGAGGGCAAATATTTCTCTGATACCATATGATACAGGGGTGTTGTTGAAGAAAACAACATTCCTCGTTCATTCACGGATCTAGGATAATAGCAAACATTTCTCTGCAATAAAACAAACGTAATGTTGAAGTTAGATATTTTAAATAGTAAAAAAATAAAAATAAAGCGAATGAACGAGGAATGTTGTTTTCTTCGACAACACCCCTTTATCAGTACTTGGATTGCTTACCTTGCTGGGCCTGACTTTGTTTATTTGCATAGTGATTGCATTGTTAGAGTATGGCACCTCGTAGAGAGTTAAGGAGTAATGTGCGAGCTACGGCTCAGAACGAGAATGAGAATGAGGAGAACGTTGAGAGTGCGGTTTTACCTCCTCCACCTGGTGGTGGTGATGCTGGGGGTGAAGGAGCTGGAGCTGCAGCCGATGTTGGGGTCGCTGGACCTGAGGCTGGTCAGGGGCAAGCTATGCCTGATATGTCAATGTTAGTGCAAGCTATTGTTGGTGCTTTTCGAGCAGCAGTAGCTGGAGCTCAAGGAGCTGGGCATCAGGGAGATGATGGAGTTAGACTACCCTTGGAACGCTTACGCAGTCTAGGCGGGACTGAGTTCAGGGGTTTGTCTGCGGAAGGTTCTGAATCTTGGATGGAGAGTACCAAGAGGATCTTGGGTCAGATGAGTTGCACTGATGTGCAAAAGCTGGGGTGTGTTGTATCCTTGCTACAGGATGACGCTTATACGTGGTGGACGACCACTATTGCTGGGATGGCGGAAGCTGACATAACTTGGACATTCTTCCAGAATGTGTTCAAGAGAAGGTATCTAGGTGTGAGGTACCTAGATGAAAAGAAGCGGGATTTCATGTCTCTCACCCAAGGGAGCATGTCTGTGGCTGAGTATGAAGTGCAGTTTGTTCGACTCAGTCAATATGCACCTAAGTTAGTCCCTGATGAGCGGGCGAGGTGCGAAAGATTATATTATGGTTTAGTGACGGATGTAAAGATGTATGTGCTGGCTATCGAGTATGATGATTTTGATGTGTTGGTGGGTCGAGCAAAGGATATTGAGATGAATTTGGGTTTATCTGCTAGAGGTGCTGGAGCAAGTGCTGGTAAGCGGGCAGCTGAATATAGTTCCGGTGGTGGACGGAACAAGAGGGGACATGATCAGAAGTATCAGTCCTCGGCTAAGAGAGGTGGTGGTGCGTCTGCTCGGGGAGGCAACGCTAGAGTTGATTCGAGTGCATGCTGGATTTGTGGGTCACGTGGTCATATGAAGCGTGATTGTCCTCGTGCTGTGAGGGAGGTGCAAGCTCCTGTTGCGGCAGCTGGTAACGGGTGCTGGAATTGTGGATCTACGGATCACATGAGGAGGGAGTGTCCTATGTTGGCTGGTGGCCAAGTGCGTGCTCCTGTTGCTATTGCACCGCAGAGAGGTCGTAGGCGCGGCCGTGGTAATTTTCAGTGGAGAGAGGAAGGTGGTCGAGGAGTGGCCCATGTTGTGGCTATTGAGCCTGAGGGTGGAGGTCAAGCTAGGGTGTATGCTCAGCGGGAAGGGAGGAATGACGCGGATGTGATTGCAGGTACTTTTACTTTGCAATCCTTGTCATTACTTTCCTTGATTGATTCTGGATCTACGCATTCATACATTTTGCGTGAGTACGCTGAATTGCTTGGTTTGCCTGTTGAGTCTTTGGATTTTGGTGTTCGTGTCACTAGTTCTTTTGGTGAGACTGTTGTGACTCGAAAGCTATATAGAAGGTGTCCTTTGGTTGTTCAAGATCATGTTTTTCATGTTGACCTTATGGAGTTGCCTTTCTATGGTTTTGATGTAATCCTTGGTATGGATTGGCTTGCTGAGCATCGTGATGTTGTGGATTGTGAAAATAAGCGAGTTTCGTTGAAGCTTGCGGATGATTATGAAGTGGTTGTGGTTGGTGAGAATGTGAAGTTTCTTGCCAATGTGGTGTCTACGTTTGAAGCAAGCCGGATGTTGAGGCAAGGTTGTGAAGCTTACCTAGCTTTTGTGATGAATCCTAGCTCTAAGGGATTGCGTGTGCAAGATATCAGGGTTGTGCGAGAGTTGCTTGATCGTGGGTTCATTCGGCCGAGTGTGTCACCTTGGGGTGCACCGGTCTTGTTTGTGAAGAAGAAGGATGGCACTATGAGAATGTGCATTGATTACCGTCAGCTGAACAAGTTGACTATCAAGAATCGGTATCCTTTGCCGAGAATTGATGATCTCTTTGATCAATTTCGGGGAGCAGCTGTGTTCTCTAAGATTGACTTGAGGTCAGGGTATTACCAGTTGAAGGTGAAGGATGTGGATGTGCCTAAGACAGCTTTCAGGACAAGGTATGGGCATTAAGAGTTCCTTGTGATGCCGTTTGGTTTGACAAATGCTCCTGCTACTTTCATGGACATGATGAATCGTGTGTTTCATGAATACCTGGACAAGTTCGTTGTGGTGTTCATTGATGATATTCTCGTGTACTCGCGTACTGAGGAGGAGCATGAAGAGCATTTGAGGATTGTGTTGCAAGCTTTGTTGGAGAATCAGCTTTATGCCAAGCTGAGCAAGTGCGAGTTCTGGTTGAGTGAGGTGGTGTTTCTTGGGCATGTAGTTTCTGCTGAGGGGATTCGTGTTGATCCTCAGAAGATTGAGGCGGTGATGAATTGGAAGGTCCCTAAGTCTGTTCATGAGGTTCGTAGTTTCCTTGGTTTTGCAGGATACTACCGGAGGTTTGTGGATGGGTTTTCTAAGATTGTTGCACCTTTGACGAAGCTGTTGCAAAAGGATGTTAAGTATGAATGGACGGAGGCGAGACAGCAGGCTTTTGAGAAGCTTAAGGCGGCTTTGACGCAAGCTCCTATCTTGGTTAAGCCTGAATCAGGGAAAGAGTTTCTGGTCTATAGTGATGCGTCCTATGTTGGTTTGGGATGTGTGTTGATGCTAGAGGGTAAGGTGGTGGCTTATGCATCGCGGCAGTTGAAGGTGCCTGAGCTCAATTATCCTACGCATGATATTGAGTTGGCTGCGGTGGTTTTTGCTTTAAAGATCTGGAGACATTATCTGTATGGTGAGAAGTGTACTGTGTACACGGATCACAAGAGTTTGAGGTATCTGATGTCTCAGAAGGAGTTGAATCTTAGGCAGCGGCGTTGGGTGGAGTTGCTCAAGGATTATGATTTGACGATTGAGTACCACCCTGGAAAAGCTAATGTTGTAGCGGATGCCTTGAGTAGGAAAGTAGCTGTTGAGCTGAGGGTTATGTTTGCCAGTTTGAGTATTTCGCGGGATGGTGGTCTTGTGGCTGAGTTGCAAGTGAAACCATCTTTGGTTCTGTTGATCAAGGAAAAGCAGTTGCTGGATGATTCCTTGGTACCGCATGTTCAGGATATCGCGGAGGGTAGACCTTCGGATTTCTGTTTTAATGATGATGGTGTGTTGTGTTTTGGGAGTCGAATAGTAGTGCCCAGTGATGTTGAGTTGAGGCGTGCTATTCTGACTGAAGGTCATAGTAGTCCTTTTGCTATGCACCCTGGTAGTACTAAGATATATCGTGATCTTCGTGATGAGTACTATTGGGTGGGTTTGAAGAAAGATGTTGCGGAGTTTGTGAGCAAGTGTATGGTGTGTCAGCGAGTTAAGGCTGAGTATCAGGTTCCTTCAGGATTTTTGCAACCGTTGAGAATCCCTGATTGGAAGTGGGAAAGGGTTACCATGGATTTTGTATCTGGTTTACCTTTGTCACCATCGAAGAAGAATTCAATGTGGGTGATTGTGGATCGCCTGACGAAGTGTGCGCATTTCTTGCCTGTGCATACTACGTTTTCTTTGGATAAGCTTGCGGAGCTGTACATTGCTGAGATTGTGCGGCTGCATGGTGTGCCTAAGTCGATTGTGTCGGATAGGGATCCGAGGTTCACATCGCGTTTCTGGCAATGTTTGCATCAAGCTTTGGGTACAAGGTTGAATTTCAGTACATCTTATCATCCTCAGTCAGATGGTCAGTCAGAGCGTGTTATCAAGATTTTGGAGGATATGTTGAGGTGCTGCGTGATTGAGTTTCAGGGCTCTTGGGAGAAGCATTTGCCTTTGGTGGAGTTTGCTTATAACAATAGTTATCAGGCAAGTATTCAAATGGCACCTTATGAGGCTTTGTACGGGAGGAAGTGTAGGACTCCTCTTTGTTGGGCTGAAACGGGTCAAAAGTTGGTTTCGATGCCGGCTTTGGTGAAGGGAACCACCAAGAAGGTGAAGCTCATTTGTGAGTGGTTGAAGGCAGCTTCTGATCGGCAAAAGTCTTACACGGATTTGAAGCGTAAGGAGATTGAGTATGCGGTGGGTGACCGTGTGTTTTTGAAGGTTTCGCCTTGGAAAAAGGTGATGAGGTTTGGTCAAAAGGGTAAGCTGAACCCTAGGTACATTGGACCATACGAGGTGGTTGAGTGTGTGGGTCCTGTTGCGTACAGGTTGAGGTTACCTCAAGAGTTGGAGAAGATTCATGATGTGTTTCATGTTTCTATTCTCCTGAAGTATAGATCTGATCCTTCGCATGTGTTGCCTGTGGAGGAAAGAGGAATTGAATCCGGATTTGACCTATGATGAGGAACCGATGAGGGTTCTGGAATCGGATAGCAAGGTTCTTCGTGGCAAGACCATTGAGTTGGTAACGGTGCTGTGGAAGCATCGTGGTGTTGAGGAAGCCACGTGGGAACGGAAGGATGACATGCTGAAGCAGTTTCCTTATCTCTTTCCTTCAGGTAAATTTCGGGGACGAAATTTCTTAAGGGGGGAGAGTTGTAACGCCCCGGTTTTGGGCTTAGAAGTTTTGGGCTTGGACCGGTTCGGTCAAAGTGTTGTTCGAATATAAAAAGGTGAAATTAGGAAAGCCTAGTTCGGGTTGCATTAAAAATAAGGAAAAATGTTCTAAAATCCTCTTTTAATATATATAAGTGAACTGTGAAATCAATTTTACAAAATGAGGTTTGGAAGGGTGAAATTTTGGCTAGTGACCAAAATGTAATTTTTGAAAACTGCGTGACTGTTTTAGAAAGGATTGAAACTTTGAATATTTAAGGAGCTATTTACCCAAAGGGAGTTTCTCCAGATTTTTCTAAGATATTTAATGATTTAATTTTTGTTTTTAAACAAAAGAAAAGTGGAGGGAAGTTATTTTTCAACTAACTTTCCATATTTTCCAATTCTTCTTTTCTCTCATTTTCTCTCAAACCAAACATCTTTCTCCAGAGTTTTTTCCTCTGATTTTGTCACCTAAATATCTCTTTTCAATTCTCTTTTGATTGCTAATCATCTCATCAACAAAACCTCGCCTTTTGCTAATTGAATCTTCAAGCTTTTTGGTTCTAAAAAGGGAGAAACTCAAGTTTGGAGGTCAGAACGTCCTTCTCCTCTAAACTCTCAGTTCTTTACTGAAATTCCTAAGTTCTCAATCCTTAATTGATGATTTATAAATGGTTTTAAAGTTGTGTAATGGATCTTGGCTTTAAATGCAAGATTTGGTGATTTTTGATGGATTTTCGTATGATCTGATTGGGCTGTGTTTTAATGTGTTAATTTGATGCTAATGAATGTTAAATTGATAAGGAATTGAGTTTTAATTAATGCAATCCCGGATAGGTTGAATTTCCTAAGTTTAGCTTGTGATTCTTGGTTGTTTTGGAGTGATCTTGTGGATATGTTGTGGCTGGAGGTATAAGGATGATGTTAGGTCCTTTTTAGATGTTAAATGATGTTAAAGGATGTTTAGTTTTGATGGATCTTGGCTGGGTAATGTTGAGGAGTTGTTTGGATGCATTTTCGGTTGTGTTTGGTAGCCGAAAATGGAGTGTGGATGAGAGCAGCGAGTTTAGGTGCTTTCATTGAAGCTATTAATGCATGATGATGCATTAATCCTCTGCTTTGATGTGTTTAAAACAGGGGAGTCATCTTTGGATCCAAGTGGTGGTGATCCGGAAGCTTGATTGGTGTTTCGGCAAGAAGCGAAACGGAATCGGTAAGTGGAATTTGGTTTTCGGCTTTGAAACCAGTGTTTTGGAGGTTTGGGAGCTTAGTTTAAGTCTAAGCAACTTAGCTAAGCTCAAGAGTAAGTTTTCGGATAAACTCTCTTGGTGATGGCCATGGATTTGGTTGTATGCAATGTGGTTGTTTGCATGTTTTTAAATCTGTTTTGAAAGCATATCTAGCATGTTTATTTGCTGAGATTATAAGCCATGTGTTGTAGGAAGCTCAAGGTAAGAGTTCCTTGTTTTTGAACATTGTTTAAGTGTGGTTTGATGCTTAAAGATGCATGATGTTATGGCTTTGTAAAATGCTTTAAAACAGTGAGATATTGATGAAATTGATGCATATTGGCAAGTGATGTTAAGGTCACAAAGGTGTTTAAAATTCCTTGTGTGAGCCTTGTTTATTTAAGAACATCAAGGTGTTTAAAAGACCTTGGATGGTTCTTGGTTAAGATCACAAAGGTGGTTAAAAGTCCTTGTGTGAATCTTGTGAATTTTAAGAGCAACATGGTGTTTAAAAGTCCATAGTTGGCTCTTGGTTAAGGTTACAAAGGTGGTTAAAATTCCTTGTGTGGTCCTTGCCATGGTGTTTAAATGTCCATGGGTCCATGGTGTTTAAACGTCCATGGGGTTAAGGACACAATGGTGTTTAAAAGTCCATGTGTGGTCCTTGGTTGTTGTAAGATCACAATGGTGTTTAAAACTCCATGTGTGAATCTTATGTGAAATGTATCACTTGTTGCCAATATGTCATGTAATGGAATGGAAGCATGTATTGCTTGTTTTAAAGGTTTAAGAGCATGTGTAATGTTGCTTGAAGATTGATTTATAAATGTGTTTTATAAATGCTTTATTGAATGGTTTTAAATGAGCATTCCTCACTAAGCTTTTGCTTACGCTCTCTCTCTTTTCTTAAACCAATAATGCAGAGCATTAAAGTGCATTGAGGGCAGCAAGGAAGGCAAGCAATCAAGTGGATACTAAGCTCAGGTATGGGAGGTTTCTTAAACACTTTTAGCTTTTGGCATTTGGCAATGAGGAACCTATGTGAATGTTTTGGGAGATGTTTTGAATTCCCTAAGTTTGTTTAATGTTGACATTAATGCTGGAACATGTAATTGGCCATTATGTGGTTGGTTTGGAGATTTAATGCTTGAATGGTTTGCTAAGTAGGAAGCATGTCTTTAGATATGGGGCTTTTCATATTTGATGCTATGATGATGATTGGATGATGCAATTATGCTCCTTGCATGTTGTATGTCTTGCTGGTAAAGTTTGGTTGCATTTGGAGCATGTATGGTAAGTCAATTGTGTGTTTTAGCAGCCAATTTTCTGCATTCTGTGCAGGCCGTATCGGAACGGGAGCTACCGTTTCGGAACGGGGGCCCTGTAGTGGCCTAGGCGTTCGAAACGGAGGGTACCGTTCCGAAACGAAAATGCCTCTGCCAGGCCTCGTTTCGGAACCCGTTACGGAACGGTCCCGCGTTTCGAAACAGGTTCTCCCTGTTTCGGAACACCTGACCGTTGGGGGCTGACATGGGCGGTTATATGTTTTGAAATGTTTGCATTTTGGTCCTAGATCTTGTTATTGAAATTGTATGAGTTTGGAATGTCCGTTTGAGCTGAAATTTGGCAGTGAAGCATGAAACTTGATTAATTACAAGTTGGTAACTTTAATTTGAGTTAAGTCCTTATAATTTGCAGAGTTTACAATTTGGTCCCTAAAGTTCTATTTTGTGCAATTGGGTCCCTGTTTAATCTCTGATGATTATGATCTTTGAGCATGTTGTTTGTATGATCATATCTAGCGTTAATGTGCATCTAGACAAGTTTAAAAAGAAAAAAAGGGTCGTTAATCAAGGTTGACTTTCAGGTTGACTTTGGTTTTCCCCGTGTGACTTTCTTAATTCGGGTCAACCGTCTAGGCCGGGTTAAGGGGGTTACAAGATCTCTATCCAACACTATATATTTAGGTACACCATGCAAAAGCACTATCTTTACGATGTACAACTCTGCTAGCTTATCTAATGTATACGTAGTATGCACAGCTAAGAAATGCCCACACTTCGTAAGGGGGTCTATAATCACCCAAATGGAGTTCTTATTTGAAGGGGTTAAAGGCAAACCGGACAAAAAATCTATTGTATTCCTCTCCAATTTCCATTCTGATATTCTCGAAAGTTGTAACAACCCAGAAGGAAACTAATGCTATGATGTTGCTTATTCTTCGTATATGTGGTCTTTGATGTGTAATTAAGTTGTCAATATGTTAGGGCATGTGTCGAGATGGTTTCGGAGGGCATAAAGTGATTTAAACCAGCTTTTTAGAACATTACAGGCCTAGGTGTTTTGAAAAACCCTTGCCTGTTTTGAAACGGTGGCCTGAAATGGCCTTGGTGTTTTGCAACAGTGAGGCCTGTTTCAGAACATTTTGTCTCTATGAACCATCGTACCGAAACGTGTCTTGAGGAGTTTCGAAATGAACCCGTGTATCGAAATGGTCAGTTATGTTTCAAAACGGCCGTTCCAATACTAGGCATTCTGTTCTTAAACGTTTGACTATTGGACCAGTTTTTGAAATGTTCCGAGTTTCCGTTTCTTACGTTTTGGTCCCTGTTTTGCCTTGTATGCAATTGGATGAGTTCTAAATGTCATTTTGAGCTGAGATTTCACTAAGAAGCATGTAATGAACCTAATTAAAGGATGGTAACTTGAAATTGGCTAAAGCCCTTATAATTTACCAAATTTACGAAATGATCCCTAAACCTTATTTGGCTATAATTAATTGGCGACTGTGTTGATGTTTTATCCGCTGCTTGTGTACGTACGCATAGGAACCTAAGTTACATCTAGACAATATAAAAACAAAAAAATGGTCGATTATTGAGGTAAACTTTCTCGGTTTACTTCAATATTCCTCGTGTGATCCGTTCGGTTCGGTCTATTGGCCAGGCCGGGTCGAGGGGATTACAGTGATAGTCGATTTGAAGAGCATAAAACATTGGATTTTTCTACATACTTTGCATCACAATCGGAGCACTGGAAGACGACGAAATCATGAATGGGAGGCTAAAGATGGAATTTGGAAAAAGTGGATAAAGTCATTAAAATTGAAAAGATTCGCCTCTTTAATGAAGACATGTTCAAGTCCAGCTTAACTTCCCATCCATGAAAGACTTTGCCCTACTCCTCTTCCTATTTAAGAAAGGCATGACGAACGCATTAAGGGTAATAAGGAGTCGAGAGCTTGAGATTTGGGTTTAGTCGTGTGTTCTCCATGTCTATTATTTTCAAAACTTTCTTAGGGTTTGGATTATTTTGCTTAGTAGTTGTGAGAAAACAATTGTACTTTGTTTATGTTTTTAATGCAATTTAGGAAAGCCTAGTTCGGGTTGCATTAAAAATATGGAAAAATGTTCTAAAATCATATTTTAATATATATAAGTGAACTGTGAAATCAATTTTGGAAAATGAGGTTCGGAAGGTTGAGATTTCGGCTAGTGACCAAAATGTAATTTTTGAAAGTTGTGGGACAGTTTTATAAAGGATTGAAACTTTGAATCTTTAAGGAGCTATTATTCCAAAAAGGATTTCTCCAGATTTTTCTAAGATATTTTAAGGCTCAAATCTGATTTTAAAGATTTAGAAAAAGGAGGGAAATCATTTTAACTAAATTTCCAACAAACTTTCCATTTTCTCTCAAATTCTCTTTTCTCTCATTTTCTCTCTACCCAAACAAGATTCTCCAGATTTCTTTCTCTGATTTTGACATCTTAATCTCTCATTTCAACTCTCATTTGATTCCTAAACATCTCATCATCAAAACCTCTCAATTTACAAGTTGATTCATCAAGCATTTTGGCTCTAAAATGGAGAAATTCAAGTTTGGAGGTAAGAACGTCCTACTCCTCTAAACTATCAGTTCTTTACTGAAATTCCTAAGTTCTCAATCCTTGATTTATGTTTTATTAATGGCTTTTCAATTGAGATCTTGATTTTTGGCTAAAATGCAAGATTTGGTGATTTTGGTGAAAATTTCGTGTGATCTGTTTAAGCAGGGTTTTGAGGTGTTAAATTGATGTTAAATGAATGCTAAAATGATTAGAAGTTGAGGTTTAATCAATGCAATCCCGGATAGGTTGAATTTCCTAAGTTTGGCTTGAGTTTTTGGTTGTTTTTGGAGTGTTTTTGGTGATCTGTTATACCTGGAGGTATAAGGACGTGGTTGAGATCATTTTGCATGTTATTTGATGTATAAAAATGGTTAGAAGTGATGGATCTTGGCTGGGTTAAGTTTTGGAAGTGTTTGGAGGTGATTTCGGTTGTGTTTGATAGCCAAATTGTTAGATTTGTGATGAGCAGCGAGTTGTGTTGATGTTGCTGGTGTTTTAATGCATAAGGATGCATTAATGTTCTGTTTTTTATGTGCTTGAAACAGGGGAGGTTGATCCTTGAGCTTTGGAGGTGTTTTCGAAAGGTTTCGGAAACTTGGAAAGCTTGTTGGCTAGCTTTGTTTGGTTATCGGTGAGTGAAGTTGGGATTTCAGCTTTTGAAACAAGGTTTGAAGGTTTTTGGGAGCTTAGTTAAGTCTAAACAACTTTGCTAAGCTCAAGAGTAAGTGATTGGGTTTTTGCTCTTGAATTGTGTGTGATTTGGTTTTAAAATCAAATGTGGTTGATGATTGATATGCATGTGTTATGCATGGTTTAATTCTGTTTTGTAAGCATGTTTTAGCATGGTTTAATGCTGGTTTTGTAAGCCATTTGGAAAGGATGCTCAAGGTAAGAGATCCTTGGTTTTGTATGTGGAAATTGTGATTTTGATGCATAGTGATGCATGTTGATAAATGGCTTTGTATGATGCTTAAAAACAGTGAATTGATGATGTTTAATGATGATGATTGTTACCTTTTGCATATTGTTATGCATGTGAATCATTGAGCTAATGATGGGATGGCCTTGCATTATGTTTATGCATGTGGAACATTGGATATTATGGTAAGATGGTTATATTGGCAAGTGTTGTAAGTGGTTCTTGGTTCGTTGATCGGGTATAATTAGCCGGCTATAGGATTGGGTGCACCGTGAATAAAGTCGCCTTGATGGTGGAGTGGTCAAGTGTGGACCGGGTAAACTCCCCTCAAGTATTCCTAACGAGATGAGGTCAGTGGAGGGTGTGCCCACGGGAGGACCTCGGTTGCTTAAGGTCGGTGGAGGTTGTTGCCCACGGGAAGACCTTGGTTGAGTAAAGGTTATAAGGTGGTTAAAAGTCCTTATGTGAGAACTTTGCACTTGTTGAGATCACAATGGCAATGGTTAAGTCCATGTGTGGATCTTGTGTGTGATGTCCCGGATCTCGTTAGATGATGTCTACAACTACCAATCGGTTATGCAAAGGTTGTATGGTGGTTGAAAGTCCATACGGGAAGACCTTGTGCATGTCAAGGATGTATGGCGGTTGAAAGTCCATACATGGTAACCTTGAGGAAAAGCTAAGGTTGTATGGTGTTTAAAAGTCCATACATGGGAACTTTAGGAGGTTGAGGTCAGTGGAGGTTGTTGCCCACGGGAAGACCTTGGATTGGGTAGTGAGTAGGGAGCGTTGGGACACGCTCGGAATCCGCGTATCCGATCGGGTTGAAAAGTTTGAAAGTGAATGTGGTTGATCTCTTGGAAGCCAATATAATGTTCTTGATCATGTGAAGCATGGGATTGCTTGAAATGATGCATGGTTGCATGTGAAGCATGAGATGCTTGAATTGATGCATGTTTGCATGAGAAGCATGAGATGCTTGGTGAGATGCATTGTTGCATGAAATGTGTATGATGCTAGTAAATGCATGTTTACTTGTAAGTTGAACAAGTGTTGGATATCATTTGATAAATGATGCATGTGAGCATGAATTATCTATGTTGCATTGGAGTCTTGTAAGACTTGTTGTTAAAGGCATGTGATGATGATGTTATGGTTTTATGTTGCCTTGGCTAAATGCATGAAATGGATTGATTGAACTATGATTTTAAATGGGTTCTTGCTTGATGTGGTTTTCAAGTTAAAGAAAGGTATGTTGTGAAAAGGATGTGTTTTCCATGGTTTTGATTAAGCTTGGCATATGGTGTTTATGCATAATTTGAGCTTGATGTTGAAAGAGTTTTCAAACATGGTTTTGGAAAGCAAATCGGGTTTGTTTTAAGGTGTTTTAAAGACCCGCTGCATTGATGATGTTTTGGTTTTGAACATTCCTCACTAAGCATTATGTGCTTACGCTCCTTTTTGTCCATCAATGCAGATTCTTGAAGTTTGGGCAGCAAGGAGCAAGGGGATTCAAGGTGGACTCCAATGGAGATGTATGTCTCGGTGAATAGCTATAGTTAATAAGGGCAATGGGGTAGAATCTCTCGGTTTGTTGTTATTGTGATCGTGTAAGTTGATCATGAATGTTTATATGCTGTTGTTAATGTTGTTGAGCATGAATTGGCTTAATTGTGGTTACTTTGAAAAGTTTATGCCTAAATGGATAGCTTGAGTAGGAAGCATGTCAATGAATTTGGGGTTTTTCATATGTGTTGGTTATCTGTTGAATTGATGTTGCATTTATGGTCCCTGTATGTTGAATGATCATGTGGAATGATTTGGTGATGTTAATTTGATGTTTGAAGCATGTTTGATGCTGTTTTCGAGTTGTTTTCAGGCAGGGGTATCGATACTCGGGCTTGGGTATCGATACACCTGAGCCAAATATGCAAGTTTCAGGCCAGGGGTATCGATACTGATGAACAAGTATCGATACCATATGAGTGGAGTATCGATACTGGGGGGAGGGTATCGATACCCTTGCTAGAATTTGGTTACTGCCTTCCCCGAGTATCGATACGATACGAGGCGTATCGATACCGGACCGTTAAAATCAGTTAAAAGTATCTTTTATGTTTCTAAATGTTTGCGTTTTGGTCCTGAATCTTGTTTGTGCAATTGTATGAGTTCGGGAGGTCCGTTTGAGCTGAAATTTGGCAGAGAAGCATGAAACATGATTAATTTTAAGTTGGTAACTTAAAATCTGGTTAAGTCCTTAAAGTTTTCAGAAATTACAATTTGGTCCCTAAAGTTGTAATTTGTTCAATTGGGTCCCTGTTTGATCTCTGATGTTTGTGAACTTTGAGCATGGTGTTTGTGTGATCACATCTAAGGTTAATGTGCATGTAGACAAGATTAAAAAAAAGGGGTCGCTAATCAAGGTTGACTTTCGGGTTGACTTTGGTTTTCCCCGTGTAATCTTCGTAGTTCGGGTCAACCGTCTAGGCCGGGCTACGGGGGTTACATTACTTGAGACGTGTACAAATGCACTAATTGTGTAATCCTCTTAGCCCGGCCTAGACGCCCGACCCAAACTAAGAAGATAACACGGGGAAAACCAAAGTCGACTCGTTAAAGTCAACCTCGATTAACGACCTTTTTCCCCTTTTATCTTCTCTAGATGCACATTATTACCCTATATGTTCAGCAAAGCGATTAGGCGAAAACGGCATAGCGATCGAAGTTCAATTAGGGGTTTAATTGCATACATTTGACTTTTAGAGACTAAACTATAATTTCCATAAAATACATGAAATTTCAAGATTTTACAGTTACCAATCTTCAATTAGTCATGTAGCATGCCAACATGCCAAATTTCAGCTCAAACGGATCATCCAAACTCATTCAGTTGCATACACAACATTCAGGGACCAAAATGCAACATTTCAGACTTGTAAAGGCTCCATTTAACTAAATTAACGGTCATGTTTCGATAGCATACTACTCCGTATCGATACGCGGGGAGGCAGTAGCCAAAGTTGAGCAAGGGTATCGATATACTTCCCCTCTGTATCGATACACCCTACAAAATTGCACAGGTGTATCAATACACCTGATGCCCGTATCAATACACCTGCACCATTATAGCTTAAGGGTATCGATACACTTCCCAAGTGTATCGATACACCCTTCAAAGTTTGCACATCACTACACCTGCACCATTTTAGCTTAAAGGTATCGATACACTTGCCCGCGTATCAATACCCATACCATAAATGCTCAAGAAATAGCCCCAAAAACACTTTTAACAAAATCTAATCATGTCCTAATCATTCATACATATAATAATGAACATACCAACACTTGTGTATCAACAAACGTCCACCACATAAACAACAAGCATGGCAATTCATGGAGAGTCACTAACTATTCAAGCATGCTTTTAAAACATAAACCATAGCATATCCAAAATGCAAAATGAGGACCTAAAG
This sequence comes from Hibiscus tridactylites, assembly GCA_958450335.1. Taxonomy (NCBI): domain Eukaryota; kingdom Viridiplantae; phylum Streptophyta; class Magnoliopsida; order Malvales; family Malvaceae; genus Hibiscus; species Hibiscus tridactylites. The sequence continues at coordinate 70,186,794 of OY288274.1, read as the reverse complement.
ACCACATAATGGCCATTTACAAGTCCCAAACAATAAACCAAACTTGTTCAAGGTGTCACATAACACCAAGCAAATAATGAGTGGAAATCCCTCCCATTGCCTCTTATTACACTAAAGTAAACCACATACTTTACTTAGCCAAACACTTGGATGTCCTTTGCTTGCTTACTGCCAAAAATGCACAATTCTTTGCATTGATGAAACAAATGAGCGTAAGCATAAAACTTGAGACCGCTATAAAACCAAAACATTCATCAATGCATTTTAAAAACCAAATCATCATTCTGTGTAAACACATGCCTTCCTTTAAAACATACACTTAAAAACAACACTTCCTCTTTCAAATCCACTTGCTCATAGCATCATTAATTACAATGGCAAAAACCTTTTCTCAAGCTTAAACCAAGCATCACATGCATTCTAGCATAAATCTCAAGCATCACATGCTTTCTCAAAATAAGCATTCATCATTAATTCATTATATCATCACCAATATATTGGCTCACAAGTGATCGATAATAAAAACCATTTCAAAACACAACACGATCGACACAATCAGATACACGGATTACAAGCGTTATCACAAATGCTTCATACACCCTACCAGACACTTAAGGATCACTCACGGGATTAGACCATCAACCGTTGTGACACCCATGGTGGAGTTTAACTGTATAATTACAACACCTCAACACCCATGATGAAGTTTAACAGTACAATCACAACCCCTCAATGTCACTCATCGGTAGTTGTATAACCCACTAGCGAGAGTCGGGACACAAAACAAGGCTTACACAAGGGAGCTGCCTCAACCATTGTAATCACCTTAACCAAGCTCACACACGGGAGCAATCCTCCACTGTTGTGACGCTTAACCTAGTCCACCCACGAGAGCCATCCTCCATCGTGGTGAACCCAATTCCTTAATCGATAGGGTACTTGGATGGAGTTTACAGTACAATCACAACCCCTCGACATCCAAGGCGACTTTATTCATGGTGCACCCAATCCAATAGCCGGCTAATTATATCCGATTATAATAACCAAGACCATTTACCATCACTTGCCAATATAATCATCAATCTTCATTAATTCACTATTTTACAAGCATAAACCACAATGTCACTTTCACGAGCATTAGCATGCTTAAAACCAATTGCATAAATCATATAAACTCAAGGATCACATACCATGTGCATCCTTAACAAAATGGCATTTAAAACCAGCAACATCGTTGCTCAAAACATGCTTTAAAACTCTAATCAAAACACATTTAAATCAAGTGCGCTTTAAACCAAAACATAGCACAATCCGAGAGAGACTTTTGATTTACTTACTCTTGAGCTTAGCTAAGTGTTTCAAACTTACACTAAGCTCCCAAAACCACGTTCAAAACATTTCAAAGCTGGAAAACTCTTTTCCACTCACTGATACACGAAACCTCGCTCGCCGACGCGAAGATCACCCGTCTAAAGCCTCCAACAATGCTTCGTTTGCTTCCAGATCAAGATCCCCTATTTTTAGAGCATGAAAACAGAGATCCAAATGCATTAAAATGCGTTTTAACACCAGCAACTAAACACAAACCCGTTTCTCATTAAAACTACACCATTTTACCCATTTGAAACAACCGAAAACTCGATCGATTGCTTCCTAAACAAAGCCCAACCAACATACATCACTTCCAACCATTATTAAATATCAAAACTCATCTAAAAACAACATAAACCCTTCCTTATCCCTCCAGCAAGCATGACACCATCAAACCACCTAAAAAACTCAACTAAAACCATGAAGAAACTCAAGGATCTCAAGGATTTCGGGATCTATATTATCAAAACTCTTTTTCAACATAATAATCAACTAAAAACTCAATTAAAATCAAACCAAAACGGAGCTCATCAACAACACTCCGAAAATGAAGATTTAAATTATAATTTTGCAAGATTTTAATCGTAAATCAAAACTATAATGAAAACTCAGCCAAAGACAACATTTAGAAGTCAAAGATCTTGGGAATTTCAATAAAGAACCTAGATTGAAGGTTGAGAACGGGATTTACCTCAAATCCTTGGCTTCCTTAATGATTTACAAGTTTTTCCTTCACAAAGCTTGAAGAGTTTGAAGAGAGTTCTTGAAAATGAGTTAGAAATCAAAGGGAAAATGTTTGGGAGAAAACAATTCTGAGAAAGTGTTTGGAAAATGATTTTTCTGAATAATGAAAGTTAGTTACGTGAAAATTTCCCATTATTCTATTTTTACATTTTAATTAAATAAAATCATATTTATTTTAATCATCTAAAAATCCTTTTAAAACATTTGTCAATTTAGGGAAGGTGTAATTGCAACATAGCTCCCTAAAGATTCTAAGATTTTTTACTCTTCTTTTGAAATTTCATTTTTCCATAGTTTTGAAACTTTACATTTTGGTCACTACCCAAAATGTACCAATTCCAAAGCTTGTTTTATCCTTAAACATGCTTTTAGAGGATTTTAGCAATTTTTTTCATATTTTTATCCTTTCCCGATCCTTGATTTTCCTAAACCACCTAATACGATTAGAACAATTTCCGACTGGTCCGATCCGATATCTAAAACATCTAGGACCAAAACTAGGGCGTTACAACTCTAAAAAACTTTAGGGTCTGAGCCGGACCGGTAGGGATCACCTAGTTCGGGATGCTTTAAAAATACAGAAAAATATCTAAAAATACTCATTTAGTATATATAAGAGAGTGGTGAAATCAATTTTACAATATAAGGTTTGGAAATACTACATTTCAGTGTAGTGACCAAATTGCGATTTTTGCAAAGTTTAGTAGTGACTGTTTTGTAAAGGATTGAAACTTTGAATCTTTAAGGAGCTAATCTACCCAAAATGTTTTTCTCCAGATTTTCCTTAATTTGAGTGATTTAATTAAATAAAAGAAAGGTGAAAAACTACTTTTTGACTTTCATAACTACCTTTCTCTAATTTTCTCTCATTCCTTTTTCTTTCAAAATCCTATCATCCAAACACCTTTTCTCTAGAAAAATTCACATTTTTTTACACCAATTGATGAGATTTCCATCACTCATTGGTTCCTAATCAATCTTGCAACAAATCTTTTTGATTTCCACATTGTATTTTCATGGAATTTTGCCCTAATCAAGGAGAAATCATCTTTTAGAGGTAAGATTGTTCTTATCCTCTAATTACTCAGTTCTTTACTAAAATTCTCAAGTTGTCAATCCTTTATTAAAGTTTTATAAATGGTTTTAATCTTAGAAACAATATTTTGGCTTAAAACTCAATATTTTGGAAGAGATCTTGAAGATTTTCGTTGTAATTGATTGGGCTCTACTTTGAGATAGTTCTCTAATGTATTTTTGGAAGTTAAATGATGTTAGAAATGAGGTTTTATCAATGCAATCCCGAATAGGTTGTGTTTCCTAATTTTTTGCTTATGAAAAAGGTGGTTTTTGAAGTGTTTTTGGTGTTCTGTTATAGCTGGAGGTATAAGGACGAGTTTAGAGTGGTTTTTTATGTTAATTGATTTTTAGAAATGATTAGAAGTGATGGATCTTGGATGGGTTAAGTTTTGAAAGAGTTTGGAGGTGATTTCGGTTGTGTTTGGTAGCCGAAATGTTGGGTTTGCTTAGAGCAGCGAGTTTAGGAGGGTTGGCTGAAGATTTCAATGCATGATGATGCATTAATCCTCTGCTTTGATGTGTCTAAAATAGGGGAGATATCTTTGGACACTTTTGGAGTTGATCCGGAAGCTTAATCGGTGTTTCGGCAAGCAAGCGAAACGAAATCGGTGAGTGCGATTGGGTTTGAAGTTCATGAGGACAAAAATACAAGGTTTGGGGATTTAGGAGATGTTTGAAACACCTTCCTAAGTCCGGAAGTAAGTATGGTTTGATTTGGTCTCTCTAAAGTGGTGTTTGCCCCAAAATGCTTTTACATGCTCATGGTTTGAGATGGTTAAATTCCTACTATTTTTATGCATGTTTTAGAGCATGAGATTATGCTTGTAGAGATGGCATGAGATGGCATGTTGCATTGAATAGATTTGAGCTTTTTGTTTAAAGCAAAGTATGATTTATGATTTGAAATGTGGTAAGAAAACCTTTGAGTTATATTGCATGAAAAACAGTAGGTGAGATGATATTTTAACACATTATATTGGAATAGATGTTGATAAACTTACCGGATATAATTGATCGATCAATAGGATGAGAGTGCACTATAAACTAAAAATTCGTACGTGCTCTTTGGTTAAGCCAAAGGGAGATATTCCGATGATGGGCATTCCATCAGGTAGGACTTGGTGAAATACCCAAGCTTTGTGGCGATGAGAGATTCTGCCATGTGAATACGGTGATGAGAGATTCCACCGGAAGTTGTGTTGCTAGACAAGTTAGTACGGTGATGTGAGATTCCACCAGAAGAGTCTAGTGTAGAAATATGTCCGCATATTTGAGTATTAATTAGATGCTAAATGCCAATATAAATGATGAAATTGTTTTTGTTACACATGTACCTTTGATGAAATGATTTATGCTATGAGTTATGCATGTGTGTTTTGTTTAGAAATGCTTGACAATACAAGCATGTGAATGGCCCTTGCCATGAGATTTGCATTGGTTTTAATGCATGAGATAGAATGAAGGTACATGTGATTTCAATGACCTTTGCTTTCAATGTTTTCCAAGCATGAGAAAGAGATGAGCATGTGGTTTAAAAGCTTTGATGAAAGTGTTTTCTAAAATTGCATTATTGTGTTGGTTTCTTTAGAGCATGCCTCACTAAGCATTTGTGCTTATGCTCTCTTTTACCAATAATTCAGATAATTGAGGTGTTTAAGGGCATCAAGGAAGCTAAGTTCATCCAAGGAAATCCAAACTCACGTATGGTGAAGTTTTCATACACTATTAGTTTTGATAAATTGGCAATGGGAAACTAAGTTTGTTTTGGGAGATGTGTTAAACTCCCTAAGGTTGTGGCATGTTTGCCTTGGTTGGTTTGAATTGTAAATAGCCTTAATTACTTGTTTGAGGTTGGAATTGCCCATTAGTGATTTGATAATAGGAAGCATGCCTCTAGATTTGTGAGTTTTCATGTTTGATGCTATGAAGCTGTTTAGGAGTTCTAAATATGTAGCTTACATGGTTGATGACTTGTTGGTATGTGTGGGGAGTCCTCTCGATATGTTTGAATGGGGTTATACATGAAAAACCAACATTTGATGCAGTTTCTGGGCAAACCGTATCGAAACACCCTCTAGTGTTTTGAAATGGGGGCCTGAAATGGCCTTCGTGTTTCGAAACGCTAAAGGATGTTTCGAAACGATTTGGCTACTAGAATTCCTCGTTTCGGAACTAGTCTCCAAACAAACCCGTGTATCGAAACGGTCAATGCCGTTTCGATACAGTAGGCGAGTGTTTCAAAACAGCTGATCGTTGGGCACATATTTGAATGGTGCTGAAGTTTGCAAGCTTTAAATTTTAGTATCAAATGTTGAAATTGAAATTGCTTGAGTTTGAGATGTTCATTTAAGATGAAATTTGGCAGAGAAGCATGTGACATGACTAATTTCATATTGATAACCTTAAAATCAGTAAAGACCTTCTAATTTATAGAAATTATGTTTTGGTTCCTAAACTTGTAATAAGTGCAATTGAGTCCCTACATGTAATCCGATCGTTGTGTCTTTCTCAAATATGATTTGTGAGTACTCACTTAGGGTTAATGTGTATCTAGACAAGATTAAAAAGATAAAAAGGATTGTGAATCAAGGTTGACTTCGGTTTTCCCCGTGTAATCTTCGTAGTTCAGGTCAACCGTCTATGCCGGGCTAAGGGGGATACATTTGGTGGTATCAGAGCTTGGTTCTCGTATTATTGGGATTTGTTATGTGGGTGATGTATGTGTATTTCCATGATAAGCCTTTTGGTGAAAGAATGTTGTGTGAATCGTGATGCATAGTTTCAATTGTGATGTGTCTGTGATGTTATGCTATGTTTGAGTGTGTTAGGGGATCCCATTGCCATATCAAAACTAATGAAAGGAATTGTTTTCGAAAATGAGCTTGAGTACTTGGATTACTTATCTTATTGTGACTAATTGTGTTTATTGCATTTTTGTCAGTGCATTGTTTTTTGTAAATGGGCCACGTAGAGAGATGAAGATGAATACAAGAGCTATGGCTTAGAATGAGAATGCTGAGAATGTTGTGGGTTTACCTCCTCCTCCTGGTGGTGGACCACCTGGTGGTGATGGTGGTGATGGTGGTGCTGGTGCTGGGGTCGCTGGACCTGAAGATGTGTAGGGGCAAGATGCTCCTAATATGATTGTGTTGATTCATGATGTTGCTGAAGCCTTTCAGGCAGCAGTCGCTGGAGCTCATGGAGCTGCGCATCAGGATGATGCCAATGTGAGATTGCCTTTGGAACATCTTCGCAGTTTGGGAGAGACTGAGTTCAGAGGTTTATCTCCAGAAGGATCTGTGTCTTGGTTGGAAAGCACCAAGAGGATTTTGGGTCAGATGAACTGCAATAATGTGCAGAAGTTGGGTTGTGTTGTATCACTGCTGCATGGTGATGCTTACACGTGGTGGACGACCGCTATCTCTGGGATGGAGGATGATGAGGTGACTTGGACGTTCTTCTTAAGTGCGTTCAAGCGGAAGTATCTGGGTGTGCGATACCTAGATGAGAAGAAAAGAGAATTTATGTCTCTTGTGCAAGGTAGCATGTATGTAGCTGAGTATGAGATTCAGTTTGTCCGCCTCAGTCAGTATGCACCTGAGTTGATCCCTAATGAGCGGGAGAGGTGCGAACGATTCCGTTATGGGTTGGTAATGGATGTGAAGACTTTTATGCTTGCAGCTGATTATACAAATTTCGATGTCTTGGTCACTAGAGCCAAAGACATTGAGTCGGATCTTGGTTTGACTAGCCGAGCGGGTGGATCTAGCTCTTGGAAGAGAGCGGCTGAAGGCGATTATGGTAGAGATCAAAACAAGAGGCATAAGGATAGGAGGCCACACTTTGATGCTAGGCGTTGAGGTGGTAACCCTGGTAGAGGTCAGCAAGGACCAAATGTTGTTTAGAGGACTTCTGAGTGTAACCGCTGTGGTAGACGGCATGGTGGCGAGTGTTGGGGTAACCTTGGTACATGCTGGATTTGTGGAAACCGTGGACATTTGAAGAAGGATTGTCCTCAGCCTTTGAAGGAGGGAGAGGCTCCGGTGAGAGCAGCTGAGCCACAGAGAGGCCTTGGGCGCGGTCGTGGTAATTTTCAGCGTATAGATTATGGTGGCAAGAATGTACCACATGTTGTGGCTGTTCAACCTGAGGGTGGTGGTCAGGCTCGAGTGTATGCTCATCGTGGGGGAAGGAATGATACGAATGTGATTGCAGGTACTTTTACTTTGCAATCCTTATCATTACTTTCTTTGATTGATTTTGGATCTACACACTCGTACATATTGCGTGAACATGCTCAAATGCTTGGTTTACCTATTGAGTCTTTGGATGTTGCTATGCGTGTGACTAATTCCTTTGGTGAGACAATTATAACGCGGAAATTGTATAGAAGATGTCCCTGGAAAGTGCAAAACCATGTGTTTCTTGTTGATCTCATGGAATTTCCATTCTATGGTTTTGATGTAATCCTTGGTATGGATTGGCTTGTTGAGCATCGAGCTGTAGTAGATTTTGAGAGCAAGCATGTTTCGCTGAAACTTGCAGATGATTACGAAGTGGTGGTGGTTGGTGAGAATGTGAAGTTTCTTACCAATGTGGTGTCTACATTAGAAGCGAGTCGGATGCTGAGGCAAGGTTGCGAGGCTTACCTAGCCTTTGTGATGAATCCTAGGTCAAAGGAGTTGCGCGTTTAGGTTATCAGAAATGTACGAGAGTTTCCTGGAGTGTTTCCGGAGGAGTTACCTGGATTGCCGCCTAATCGTGAGGTGGAGTTTGGAATTGAGTTGTATGAAAACACAACTCCAGTGTCCATTGCTCCCTATCGCATGGAACCTAAGGAGTTGAAGGAGTTGAAGACGCTGCTTCAGGAGTTGCTTGACCGTGGTTTCATTCGACCTAGTGTGTCACCGTAGGGTGCACCGGTCTTGTTTATGAAGAAGAAGGATGGCATTATAAGAATGTGCATCGATTATCGTCAGCTGAACAAGTTGAATATCAAGAATAGGTATCCTTTGCCGAGGATCGATGATCTTTTTGATCAGTTTCGGGGAGCGGCTGTGTTCTCCAAGATTGACTTAAGGTCAGGATACTACCAGCTTAAGGTGAAAGATGTGGATGTGCCGAAAATAGCCTTTAGGACGAGGTATGGGTATTATGAATTCCTTGTAATGCCGTTTGGCTTGATGAATGATCCTGCAGCTTTTATGGACATGATGAATAGAGTGTTTCATGAATACTTGGACAAGTTTGTTGTGGTGTTCATTGACGATATCCTTGTGTACTCTCGTACTGAGGAGGAGCATGAAGGTCATTTGAGGGTTGTCTTGCAAGCGCTTCTGGAAAATCAGCTTTATGCTAAGCTCAGCAAGTGTGTGTTTTGGCTAAAGGAAGTTGTGTTCCTTGGTCATGTGGTTTCGACTGAGGGTATTCATGTTGATCCTCAGAAGATTGAGGCGGTTATGAATTGGAAGCCTCCTAAGTCTGTTCATGAAGTCCGTAGTTTCCTTGGGTTGGGAGGATATTATCGGAGGTTTGTGGATGGATTTTCGAGGATTGCTGCCCCTTTGAAAAAGTTGTTGCAAAAAGATGTCAAGTATGAGTGGACAGAAGCAAGACAACGAGCTTTTGAGAAGCTTAAGGCAGCTTTGATGCAAGCTCCTATCTTGGTTCGACCTGAATCAGGAAAAGAGTTTGTGGTGTACAGTGACGCATCCTACGTTGGTCTGGGGTGTGTGCTAATGCAAGAGGGTAAGGTGGCAGCTTATGCATCGCGACAGTTGAAGGTACATGAGCGCAATTATCCTACGCATGATTTTGAATTAGCTGCGGTGGTTTTTGCTTTGAAGATTTGGAGACATTATCTATATGGTGAGAAGTGTACTGTGTACACGGATCACATGAGTTTGAAGTATCTGATGTCTCAGAAAGAGTTGAATCTTAGGCAACGACGTTGGGTGGAGTTTCTTAAAGATTACGTTCCGACGATCGAGTATCATTCGGGAAAAGCTAATGTTGTGGCGGATGCCTTGAGCAAGAAGGTGGCGGTGGAGTTAAGGGCTATGTTTGCCAGCTTGAGTATTTCACGAGATGGAGGTCTTGTGGCTAAATTGTAGGTGAAACCATCTCTGGTTCAGTTAATAAAAGATAAGCAGATGTTGGATGATTCTTTGGTGTCACATGTTCAGGATATTGCTGAGGATGGATCATCAAATTTTTGTTTTAATGATGATGGAGTTCTATGTTTTGGAAGTCGGATAGTAGTGCCAAATGATGCGGAGTTTAGGCGTACTATTCTGACTGAAGCTCATAGTAGTCCTTTAGCTATGCACCCTGGTAGTACAAAGATGTATCGTGATTTAAAGGATGAGTACTATTGGGTGGGTTTGAAGAAAAATGTTGCGGAATATGTGAGTAGATATCTAGTTTGTCAGCGGGTTAAGGCTGAGCATCAGTTTCCTTCAGGTTCGTTGCAACCGTTGAAGATTCCTGAATGGAAGTGGGAAAGAATTACCATGGACTTTGTGTCTAGTTTGCCTTTGTCGCCATCGAAGAAGAATTCGGTGTGGGTGATTGTGGATCGTCTTACGAAGTGTCTACATTTCTTACCTGTGCATACCACGTATACTCCGAATAAGCTTGCAGAGCTGTACATTGCTGAGATTGTGCGTTTGCATGGTGTACCAAAATCTATAGTGTCAGATAGAGACCCGAGGTTCACATCGCATTTTTGGGAGTGTTTGCATCAAGCTTTGGGTACGCGGCTGAATTTCAGTACTTCTTATCATCCACAGCCGGATGGACAGTCTGAGCGTGTTATCCAAGTGCTTGAGGATATGTTGAGGTGTTGTGTAATTGAGTTTCAAGGTTCTTGGGAGAAGCATTTGCCTTTGGCGGAGTTTGCTTATAATAATAGCTACCAGGCAAGTATTCAAATGGCACCTTATGAAGCTTTGTATGGGAGGAAGTGCAGAACTCCTCTTTGTTGAGCTGAAACAGGTCAGAAGTCTTACGTGGATTTGAAGCGTAAGGAGATTGAGTATGCGGTGGGTGATCGTGTGTTTTTGAAGGTTTCGCCTTGGAAGAAGGTGATGAGGTTTGGCCGGAAGGGAAAGTTGAGCCCTAGGTATATTGGACCATACGAGGTGATTGAACGTGTGGGTCCTATTGCTTATAAGCTGAGGTTACCACAAGAGTTGGATAAGATACATGATGTGTTTCATGTCTCTATGCTTCAGAGGTATAGATCGGATCCTTCGCATGTTATGTCTGTGGAGGAAGTGGAGTTGAATCCAGATTTGACCTATGATGAGGAGCCGATTGAGATTCTTGATTCAGACAGTAAAGTTCTTCGAGGTAAGACCATTGAGTTGGTTAAGGTGTTGTGGAGGCATCGTGGTGTTGAGGAAGCCACGTGGGAAAGAAAAGATGACATGAAGAAGCAGTTTCCTTACCTTTTTCCTCCATGTGAATTTCGAGGATGAAATTTCTTAAGGGGGAGAGTTGTAACACCCCAATTTTGGGCTTGGAAGTTTAGGGTCTGAGTCGGACCGGTCTGAGAAACGATTCGAATATAAAAGGAGGTTTTAGGGAACGCCTAGTTCAGGATGCTTTAAAAATATAGAAAAATATCTAAAAATCCTCATTTAATATATATATATAAGAGTGGTGAAATCAATTTTACAAAATAAGGTTTGGAAATACTACATTTCAATGTAGTGACCAAATTACGATTTTTGCAAAGTTTAGTAGTGATTGTTTTGTAAAGGATTGAAACTTTGAATCTTTAAGGAGCTAATCTACCCAAAATGTTTTTCTCTAGATTTTTCCTTAATTTGGGTGGTTTAATTAATGATTAAATTAAATAAAAGAAAGGTGAAAAACTATTTTTTGACTTTTATAACTACCTTTCTCTAATTTTCTCTCATTCCTTTTTCTCTCAAAATCCTATCATCCAAACACCTTTTCTCCAGCAAAATTAACATTGATTTTTACTTCAATTGATGAGATTTCCATCACTCATTGTTCCTAATCAATCTTGCAACAAATCCTTTTGATTTCCACATTGTATTTTCATGGAATTTTGCGCAAATCAAGGAGAAATCATCTTTTAGAGGTAAGATTGTTCTTATCCTCTAAATACTCAGTTCTTTACTGAAATTCCCAAGTTGTCAACCCTTTATTAAAGTTTTATAAATGTTTTTAATGTTAGAAACAAGATTTTGGCTCAAAACTCAAGATTTTGGAAGAGATCTTGAAGATTTTCGTTGTAATTGATTGGGCTCTGTTTTGAGATAGTTCTCTAATGTATTTTGGATGTTAAATGATGTTAGAAATGAGGTTTTATCAATCCAATCCCGAATAGGTTGTGTTTCCTAAGTTTTTGCTTATGAAAATGGTGGTTTTTGAAGTGTTTTTGGTGTTCTGTTATAGCTGGAGGTATAAGGCCAAGTTTAGAGTGGTTTTTGATGTTAATTGATGTTTAGAAATGATTAGAAGTGATGGATCTTGGCTGGGTTAAGTTTTGGAAGAGTTTGGAGGTGATTTCGGTTGTGTTTGGTAGCCGAAATGTTGTGTTTGCTTAGAGCAGCGAGTTTAGGAGGGTTGGCTGATAATTTCAATGCATGATGATGCATTAATCCTCTGCTTTCATGTGTCTAAAACAGGGGAGACATCTTCGGACACTTTTGGAGTTGATCCAGAAGCTTAATCGGCGTTTCGGCAAGCAAGCGAAATGAAATCGGTGAGTGCGATTGGGTTTGAAGTCCATGAGGACAAAAATACAAGGTTTGGGGATTTAGGAGAGATTTGAAACACCTTTCTAAGTCCGGAAGTAAGTATGGATTGATTTGGTCTCTCTAAAGTGGTGTTTGCCCCTAAAATGCTTTTACATGCTCATCGTTTGAGATTATTAAATTCCTACTGTTTTTATGCATGTTTTAGAGCATGAGATTATGCTTGTAGAGATGTCATGAGATGCAATGTTGCAGTGAATAGATTTGAGCTTTTGGTTTAAAGCAAAGTATGATTTATGATTTGAAATGTGGTGAGAAAACCTTTGAGTTATATTGCATGAAAAATAGTAGGTGAGATGATATTTTGACAAATTATATTGGCGAAGATGTTGAGAAACTTACCGGATATAATTGATCGATCAATAGGATGAGAGTGCACTATAAACTAAAAATTCGTACGAGCTCTTTGGTTAAGCCAAAGGGAGATATTCCGATGATGGGCATTCCATCGGGTAGGACTTGATGAAATACCCAAGCTTTGTGGCGATCAGAGATTCCGCCATGTGAGTACGGCGATGAGAGATTCCACCGGAAGTTGTGTTGCTAGACAAGTGAGTACGGTGATGTGAGATTCCATAGGAAGAGTCTAGTGTAGAAATATGTCCGCATATCTGAATATTAATGAGATGCTAAATTCCAATATAAATGATGAAATGGTTTTTGTTACACATGTACCTTTGATGAAATGATTTATGCTATGAGTTATGCATGTGTGTTTTGTTTAGAAATGCTTGACAATACAAACATGTGAATGGCCTTGCCATGAGATTTGCATTGATTTTAATGCATGAGATAGAATGAAGGTACTTGTGATTTCAATGAGCTTTACTTTGAAAGTTTTCTAAGCATGAGAAAGAGACGAGCATGTGGTTTAAAAGCTTTGATGAAAGTGTTTTCTAAAATTGCATTATTGTGTTGGTTTCTTTAGAGTATGCGTCACTAAGCATTTGTGCTTACGCTCTCTTTTACCAATAATGCAGATAATTGAGGTGTTTAAGGGCATCAAGGAAGCTAAGTTCATCCAAGGAAATCCAAGCTCACGTATGGTGAAGTTTTCATACACTATTACTTTTGATAAATTGGCAATGGGAAACTAAGTTTGTTTTGGGAGATGTGTTAAACTCCCTAAGGTTGTGGCATGTTTTCCTTGATTGGTTTGAATTGTAAATGGCCTTAATTACTTGTTTGAGGTTGGAATTGCCTATTAGTGATTTGATAATAGGAAGCAAGCCTCTAGATTTGTGAGTTTTCATGTTTGATGCTATGAAGGTATTTAGGAGTTCTAAATATGTACCTTATATGTTTGATGACTTGTTGGTATGTGTGGGGAGTCCTTTGGATGTGTTTGAATGGGGTTATGCTTGAAAAACCAGAATTTGTTGCAGTTTCTGGGCAAACCGTATCGACACACCCTCTAGTGTTTCAAAACGAGCGCCTCAAATGGCCTTCGTGTTTCGAAACTCTAAAGGATGTTTCGAAACGATTTAGCTACTGGAATGCCTCGTTTCGGAACTAGTCTCGGAACAAACCTGCGTATCGAAACGGTTAACGCCGTTTCGATCCAATGTTTCGATACAGCAGGTGAGTGTTTCGAAACAGGTGACCGTTGGGCACAGATTTGAATGGTGCTGAAGTTTGCAAGCTTTACATTTTAGTCCCAAATGTTGAAATTGAAATTGCTTGAGTTTGAGATGTTCATTTAAGATGAAATTTTACGGAGAAGTATGTGACATGACTAATTTCATATAGATAACCTTAAAATCAGTAAAGACCTTCTAATTTACAGAAATAACGTTTTGGTCCCTAAAATTGTAATAAGTGCAATTGAGTCCCTACATGTAATATGATCGTTGTGCCTTTCTCAAATATGATTTGTGAGTACTTACTTAGGGTTAATGTGTATCTAGACAAGATTAAAAAGAAAAAAAAGGGTTGTGAATCAAGGTTGACTTTCGGGTTGACTTTGGTTTTCCCCGTTTAATCTTCGTAGTTCGGGTCAACCGTCTAGGCCGGGCTAAGGGGGTTATAAAAAAGGTGTAGGAACAGCTTTAACATGACTGCTTTGCTTTCACACGTGGCCTCCTCAACTCCTTGGTGTCGCCACAACACCTTCACATGCTCTATCGTCATGTCACGAAGAACTTTGCTACTCACATCCAGAATCATCATCGTTCCTCATCATAAGACAGATCTGGATGCAACTCTACCTCCTCAATAGGCATTACATACGAAGGATCCAATCTATACCTCTGCAACACCAAGGCATGAAACACATCGTGAATCTTTTCCAACTCAGGAGGCAACCTCAACCGATAAGCCACAGAACCAAAACGCTCCTCAACCCTATATGGTCCAATAAACCTCTGGCTAAGCTTACCCTGGCGCCCAAATCTTATCACCTTCTTCTTAGGCAATAACTTCAAGAACACACGTTCGCCAACTGGGAACTCAATCTCCTTACGCTCTAGACCCGCATAAGACGTTTGCCGATCCGATGATGCCTTCAGATGCTCACAAACGAGCTTCACCTTCCTGGTGGTTCCTTTCGACATATCCAGCATCGAACCAACTCTTGCCCTATTTCCGCCCAACTAAGTGGCATTCTACACTTTCTCCCATACAAAGCCTCGTATCGAGCCATTTGAATACTTGCCCGATAACTAAGGTTACAAGAAATCTCAACCAAGGGCAAATGCCTTTCCGAAGAACCTTGGAAATCTATACACAACATCTCAACATATCCTCAAGCACCTTGATAACACGCTCCGACTGCCCATCCGTCAGAGGATGATAAGAAGTACCGAAACTTAACCGCGTACCCCAAGCTTGACTCAACCATTCCCAAAACCTCGATGTGAACCTCGGATCTCTATCCGATACAACAAACTTCAACACTCCGTGCAAACGCACAATCTCAACAACATACAACTCGACCAACTTATCCAACATATACATAATATGCACTGCCAAAAAGGGTGCATACTTCGCAAGACGGTCAATAACCACCCAAACAAAAATTCCTCTTTGACGGTGTCAAAGGTAATCTAAACACGAATCCATGGTAATCTTCCCCCATTTCCCACTCAGTGATCCCCAACAATTACTACACCTAGAAGGAAACCAATGCTCAGCTTCCACCCGCTAGCAAACCAAAGATTTGCTTACAAACTTGTCAACACCCTTTTTCACTTTATCCGGCGTCACCCACTCCCAAACCACGATACACCTTCGTAGTACTAGGGTACACTACGAAAGAACCACAGAGGGCTTCATCCAGAATAGAGAACCTCAACTCATCATCATTTGGCACCACTATTCAATTCCCAAAGCTCAAAATACCAACATCATTCAAACCAATATCTTAAGGCTTTCCATCCACGATATCTTGAACACATGGTACAAGAGAATCGTCAAGCAACTGCTTATCCCTAATCAACTGGTTCAAGGATGGTTTCACACACAATTCGGCAACAAGACCACCATCTCATGATACGCTCAAGCAAGCAAACATCGATCTCAACTCCATAGCCACTTTCCTGCTCAAAGCATTGGCCACAATGTTGGCCTTCCCAACATGATACCTCATAATCAGGCCATACTCCTTAATCAACTCCAACCACCTTCATTTCCCAAGATTCAACTCTTTTTGAAACACTAGATACTTTAAACCCTTGTGATCCGTGAACCCTACACTTCTCAACACGAAAACCCAAAATCCGCCCACTCACCAACCGAAAATCCTCATCACGAGACTCTAACATCGTCTCCAATTTTTACTTCACTTACATCAACTATCTCAAGCAGGTTTACTTACACTCAGCCAACAGACCACCCTCTCACGAGGACCAAAACAAAACAACATGGCTTTTGAGCTTACATAACCACGCATAAAGCTCATTCTCCAAGCACTTGCATCCGACTAAAAGCATACGCTACAACATTCCCAACCTGCTTAACCACTCTTCCTACAACACCCCACGACTACGTTAAAATGCTTTTAACTACACACCGAACGACCTCGGCCGCATTCTAACCAAAATGGTCTCCTCCTCACCACCTAGCTCCCAAGGCCCTTAAAACATCTAGAAACTTTTCTTCCGGCTAGCAAAGCTAGACCACACTCACTCCTAACGGTAAACTTATTCACTTCCTAAACTCACACCCACTCTTCATCTATGACCAAAACAAATCTTTAAACCCACAAACTACCCTAATCATAACTCACCATTATCAGGTCCAATTAGCTATTAGTAAGTGTGAACATTCATATGCATTATGGCTTACATGCCCTTACGAATGCCTATGGACATGTATGCATACTTCTAATGTCATGAAAAATGTATGCATGTACCAATATATATAATATATGTATACAAATGATTTAAATTGTGCATGTATGTCTGTTCACAGTTACTAATAACATCCTCGAACCAAACCAGAAACAACCTCTTATCCTAATCTCAACTTTTCCTGCTTCACCATTCTAACAACTCATTACAGCAAACTACTATAACTATTATACTTCCGCCACCAATGATGTTCTCAAAACAACACCGATTACTAACCAAAACTCCACTAACAATAGGGCCTTAACCACCACATAAAAAGATGCAAAACCAAAACTAAGCAAAGATAACAATAACTGAGATTGCATAATAAAGATACCCGCAATCACATCATTGATATGGAGCACCAAGCGACGAGCACTCTCTCCCGTAGAGCCACCATTCTCCGGTTGCACCACCGCAGCATCGACCAACACCATGTGGACACCATCATCTCCTTTATGTAAAGAAACATGACCGCACTCGCGACCACAAGGATCTTCAACAGACAGCCCACCTTGACCAACCCGAGCTAACATTGGACAATCTCGCCTCAAATGTCCAGCAGACCCACAATTCCAACAATACTCAACCATCGCACGACTCGCGCCTCTCTGCACTTCTTGCCACCTCCGAACCCTATATCGACCGCGCTCACAACCTCTCTCAGGTGCAGCCATAGCGGGTGCACGACCCTGGCTTCCACCAGCCAACAGAGGACACTCACGCCTTATATGATCTGTTGAACAACAGTTCCAGCAAGAATTCCCCGTCACTACAATATGAGCATGTACCTCTCCAGCAACATGAGGACAGTCCCTCCTTAAGTGCTCCCGAGAACTACACGTCCAGCACGTGTGTTGCTCTGCCCTCGTTCTGTTTCCCTGAACCAATGCACCATGTCCAAGGTTACCTCGCCTAGCAACAGGCTGATACCTCTTATCTTGGCCTATCTTGGCCCATCCACTTCCAAAACCAAATTCAGCAGCCCTCTTACCAGAGCTAGAACCACCACCATGAGATGACAGACCCAAGTTTTGCTCATCAACATAAACTAAAGCCATACTCTCGTGCTTCTGGTTATCCGGAGAGTTATCTCCAAGATATCTCCTCACAAATGCGGCTAAAAAGAACTCCCAATCCACGTCAAGGATGTTTAGCGCTGCCGACACAACTGCCCACCAACTACAAACATCGTCCAGCATTAACGAGACAACGTTTCCTAACTTACAGGTGTTGTCACACCATTTCTGATCCAGAATTGGAATCGTATTGGCTAACCAAGCCTTGAACGCCTCAGCGTCGACCCATGATACTCAATAGCCATCAAATCATGCAGACGTTGTTTTAACAAACTAGTATGTCTGATAGACGGTACATGTGAAGGCTTTTCATTCACTGCGACCTGAGATGCTCCAGACATCTCTTGAACCACTGATGATAAAACTTTCATCACAGGGCCAGCCCCTCATGCTGCCCTATCGCCTCAACTTCAGGTAAGAACGGCCAAACAAGCACATTCTCAACAGACAGAACATCGTTCTCCGGATTACCCTACTCACCCGCAGGTACGATTGTATTTGATCCTAACTCTCTCCTCGGACTCATTGTGTTATTTTTAACAAGGCATAATAACAAAAACAAATCAAACCATGATTTAGGCCAGCCTCAAGCAAGGATACAAGTTTACAAATCCAATTTAAAACATTTATCTAGTGTAATAAGGCAATGGGCACCCCAATTTCCCTTAAGCATAACATTGCATACGATAGCATATCATAATCATCATGCTTTACATCATCCTCAATCAACACAGATCCTCAACACATCATCATCGTACAATCATATTTTACTCACATATGATTCATAACATCCAAGCATGGCATAAACACCAATATTCAACCAAAACATGCTTTCTTCAAACAACAAATCATTCAACATTCAATCAAACATCAAAACATAAAAATTCACTTACCATCATCCCCAATTCTTTCGTAACTTGGCTCTAATACCAACAAATGTAACCCCCTTAGCCTGTCCTAGACGCCCGACCCAAACTAAGAAGATTATATAGGGAAAACCGAAGTCGAATCGTTAAAGTTAACCTCGATTAACGACCCTTTTCCCTTTTATATTCTCTAGATGCACATTTTTACCCTATATGTTCATAAAAGCAATTAGGTGAAAACGACACAGCGATCGGAGTTCAATTAGGGGTTTAATTGCATACATTTAACTTTTAGGGACTAAACTGTAATTTCCATAAAATACAAGGAAGTTCAATATTTGAAATTTACCAATATTCAATAAGTCATGTAACATGCCAACAAGCCGAATTTCAGCTCAAACGGATCATCCAAACTCATTCAATTGCATATACAACATTTAGGGACCAAAATACAACATTTTAGACTTGTAAAGGATCCATTTAACTAAATTAACGGTCATGTATAGATACTCTACTTGTAACCCCCTTAACCCGGCCCAGACGGTTGACCCGAATTAAGAAAGTCACACGGGGAAAACCAAAGTCAACCCGAAAGTCAACCTTGATTAACGACCTTTTTTTTCTTTTTAAGCTTGTCTAGATGCACGTTAACCTTTGAAGTGATCATACAAACAGTATACTCAAAGATCATAAATATCAGAGATCAAACAGGGACCCAATTGAACAATTTACAACTTTAGGGACCAAATTGTAAATTCTGAAAACTTTAAGGACTTAACCAGATTTTAAGTTACCAACTTAAAATTAATCAGGTTTCATGCTTCTCTGCCAAATTTCAGCTCAAACGGACATCCCAAACTCATACGATTGCACAAACAAGTTTCAGGACCAAAATGCAAACATTCCAAAACAAATAACCGCCTATGTCAGCCCCCAACGGTCACGTGTTCCGAAACAGGCAGAGCCCGTTTCGAAACGCGGGGCCGTTCCGCAACGCGTACCGCAACAGGGGACTGGCAGTAGCCTTTCCGTTTCGGAACGGTCTCTCCCGTTTCGGACGCCTGGGCTGGTTTAGGGCACCCGTTCCGAAACGGTAGGCACTGTTCCGAAACACCCTGCACAGATTGCCTCAAGATGCATACATAAACACACAATTGATCATCCAATAATGCTCCAAAAGCCACCAAACTTTACCAACATGCAATTCAACATATAGGAGACATACTTGCATCAACAATTCATCAATATATCAATATATATGAAAAGCCCAAATTCTATAAGCATGCTTCCTACACAAGCAACCATTTAAACACAAAATCTCCAAATCCATCTCATATAAGCCAAAACATGTTCCAACAACATCAACAACATAAAACCATCCTTGCCCGAACATATACGAACACATAAACATCAACCCAAGAGATTCTACCCCATTGCCTTTATTAACTATAGCTATTCACCGAGACATACATCTCAAATGGAGTCCTCCTTGAATCCCTTGCTTCTCGCTGTCCAAACTTCAAGAATCTGCATTGATGGACAAAAAGGAGCGTAAGCACATAATGCTTAGTGAGGAATGCTCAAAACCAAAACACCATCAATGCAGCGAGTCATAAAACCTCTTTGAAAAGCAACTTGATTTGTTTACCAAGCAAAGTTTGAAAACCCCTTTTCAACAACATGCTTTAACCATGCATTGCTCAAACATGAAAACCAACCCTTAGCTTAGCAAGCTAAGAAAACCATTTCAAAGCTCAATTTGCAAAATCATCCATTTAACCATTCCATGCATAAACACCATATGCAAAGTTAAATTCAAACCTTGGAAAACACTTCCATTTCACAACATTCCTTTCTTATACTTGAAAGTCATTCCAAGCAAGAAACCCTTTAAAACCATTACTCAATCAATCCAACACATGCATTTAAACCAAGGCAATATATGAACCACAACATCATCTTCACATGCCTTTTAAAACAAGTCTTATCAAGACTCCAATGCATTTAAGAGATTTCATGCACACATACATCATTTACCAAATGATAATCAACACTTGTTCAACTTAACAAGTAAACATGCATTCACAAGCATTTAACACTTTTCATGCAACCATGCATCTTTTCAAGCATTTCATGCTTCTTTATAATCAAGAACATTATATTGGCCTCCAAGTGATCAACCACTTTCACTTTTCAACTCAACATCCAATCGGATACGCGGATCACAAGCGTTGTCCCCCACGCTTCATACACACTACCAATCCAAGGTCTCCAAATGGACTTTTAAACACCATTTGACCTCACCATCCTAAGGTTCCCATGTATGGGCTTTTAAACACCATACAACCTTAGCTTTTTACAAGGTTCCCATGTATGGACTTTCAACACCATACAACCTTAACTTCTCCCAAGGTTCCCATGTATGGACTTTCAAACACCATACAACCTTAACTTTTCCCAAGGTTCCCATGTATGGACTTTTAAACACCATACAACCTTGACATGCACAAGGTTCCCATGTATGGACTTTTAACCACCATACAACCTTTGCATTCACCGATTGGTAGTTGTATAACATCACTAACGAGATCCGGGACACCCTACACAAGATCCACGCATGGACTTTACACCACCATTGTGATCTTAACAAGCACAAGGTTCCCATATATGGACTTTTAACCACCATATAACCTTTGCTTAACCAAGGTCCTCGATTGGGCATTCAACCTCCATTATGACCTTAACCATCTCGTTAGGATACTTGAAGGGAGTTTACCGGTTCACTCTTAACCACTCCACCTCCAAGGCGACTTTATTCACGGTGCACCCAATCCTATAGCCGGCTAACTATATCCGAACAAAGAACCAAGAACCACTTACATCACTTGCCAATATAACCATCTTACCACATTAGTCCAATGATTCACATGCATAACCAATTTGCAAAAACCATCATTTACCATCATCAATCCACTGTTTTAAAGCATTACACAAAGCCATGAAACATCATGCAACACCATGCATCAGAACCACATTTTCAATGTACAAACCAAGGATCTCTTACCTTGAGCATCCTTCACATATGGCCTTCAAAACCAGCATTAAACCATGCTTAAAATATGCTTTCAAAACAGAATATAAACCATGCAAATCACATGCATTGCAACCATCAAACACAATTGCTTTTAAAGCCAATTCACAACACAACCAAGAGCGAAAAAACATTTACTTACTCTTGAGCTTAGCAAAGTTGTTTAAACTTAAACTAAGCTCCCAAAACCTTCAAACCTTGGTTTAAAAGCTGAAAACCCAACTTCACTCACCGATACACAAAACAAGGCTAGCCAACAAGCCTTCCAAGCCTCCGAAACCTTCCACACCACCTTTAAAGCTCACGGATCAAACTCCCCTATTTCAAGCACACAATAACAGAGGATTAATGCATCATTATGCATTAAAAACACCAGCAACACAACCAAACTCGCTGCTCATCACAAATCCAACATTTCGGCTACCAAACACAACCGAAATCACCTCCAAACACTTCCAAAACTTAACCCATCCAAGATCCATCACTTCTAACCATTTTTAAACATCAATTAACATCCAAAATGATCACAAACACATCCTTATACCTCCAGGTATAACAGATCATCAAAAACACTCCAAAAACAACCAAAAACTCAAGCCAAACTTAGGAAATTCAACCTATCCGGGATTGCATTGATTAAATCTCAACTTCTAATCAATTTATCATTCATTTAACATCAAAAACACACCTCAAAACCCTGCTTAAACAGATCATACGAAAATTCCACCAAAATCAAGCAAATCTTGCATTTTAAGCCAAAATCAAGATTCCAATTGAAAAGCCTTTAATAAATCACAAATCAAGGATTGAGAACTTAGGAATTTCAGTAAAGAACTGATAGTTTAGAGGAGAAGGACGTTCTTACCTCCAAACTTGAATATCTTCTTTTTAGAACCAAAAAGCTTGATGAAACAACTTGCAAATGGTGAGGTTTTGTTGTAGAGATGATTAGGAATCCAAGGAGAATTGAAAAGGAAGATTTGAGTGACAAAATCAGAAGTAAATCTCTGGAGAGAAAGTGTTTGGGTTGAGAGAAAATGAGAGAAAATGAAAATTGGAAGAAAATGGAAAGTTAGTTACAAAATAGTAAAATGATTTCCCTCCACTTTTCTTAAGCTTTAAAATCAGAATTTTGCATTAAAATATCTTAGAAAAATCTGGAGAAACTCTTTTTGGAATAATAGCTCCTTAAAGATTCAAAGTTTCAATCCTTTATAAAACAGTCACGCAACTTTCAAAAATTACATTTTGGTCACTAGCCAAAATGTCACCCTTCCGAACCTCATTTTTCAAAATTGATTTCACAGTTCACTTTTATATATTAAAAGATGATTTTAGAACATTTTTCCATATTTTTAATGCAACCCGAACTAGGCTTTCCTAAATTCACTCTTATATATTCGATCAGCACTTTGACCGAACCGGTCAACGCCCAAAACTTCTGAGCCCAAAACCGGGGCGTTACACTACTACTCCGTATCGATACGCGGAGAGGCAGTAGCCAAAGTTGAGCAAGGGTATTGATACACTTCCCCCGTGTATCGATACACCAAACAAAATTTGCATAGGTGTATCAATACACCTAATGCCTGTATCAATACACCTGCACCATTATAGCTTAAGGGTATTGATACAATTCCCAAGTATATTGATACAACCTTCAAAGTTTGCATAGGCATATCAATACACCTGATGCATGTATCAATACACCTACACCATTTTAGCTTAAGGGTATCGATACACTTGCTCGAGTATCAATATATATACCAGAAATGCTCAAGAAATAGCCCCCAAAACACTTTTAACATCATCTAATCATGTCCTAATCATTCATACATATAATAATCAACATACAAACACTTATGTATCAACAAACGTCCACCACATAAACAACAAGCATGACAATTCATCCAGAGTCACTAACTATTCAAGCATGCTTTTAAAACATAAACCATAGCATGTCCAAAATGCAAAATGAGGACCCAAAGACAACATAATGGCCATTTACATGTCCCAAACCATAAACCAAACTTGTTCAAGGTGTCACATAACACCAAGAAACTCATGAGTGGAAATCCCTCCCATTGCCTCTTATAACACAAAAGTAAACCACATACTTTACTTAGCCAAAACACTTGGATGTCCTTTACTTGCTTGCTGCCAAAAATGCTCAATTCTCTGTATTGATGAAACAAATGAGCGTAAGCATAAAGCTTAGTGAAGACCGCTATAAAACCAAAACATTCATCAATTCATTTTAAAACCCAAATCATCATTCTTTGTAAACACGTGCCTTCAATTAAAGCGTGCACTTAAAAACAACACTTCCTCTTTCAAATCTACATGCTCATAGCATCATTAATTACAACAGCAAAAACTTTTGCTCATGCTTAAACAAAGCATCACATGCATTCTAGCATAAATCTCAAACATCACATGCTTTCTCAAAATAGGCATTCATCATTAATTCATTATATCATCACCAATATATTGGCTCACAAGTGATCGAAAACAAGAACCATTTCAAAACACAACAGGGTTGACACAATCGGACACGTGGATTACAAGTGTTGTCCCAAACGCTTCATACACCCTACCGGACACTCAAGGCTCAGACATAGGATTAGACCATCAATTGTTGCTACAATCGTCGTGGAGTTTAACAGTACAATCACAACCCCTCAACACCCGTGATGGAGTTTAACGGTACAATCGCAACCCCTCAACATCACTCATCGGTAGTTGTATAACCCACTAGCGAGAGCCGGGACACAAAACAAGGCTTACACATGGGAGCTACCTCAACCATTGTAATCACCTTAACCAAGCTCACACACGGGAGCAATCCTCCACCACTGTGACACTTAAACTAGTCCATCCACGAGAGCCATCCTCCATCGTGGTGAGGCCAATTCATCAATCGCTAGGGTACTTGGATGGAGTTTACGGTACAATCACAACCCCTCGACATCCAAGGCGACTTTATTGACGGTGCACCCAATCTTATAGCCGGCTAACTATATCCGATTAAAATAACCAAGACCATTTACCGTCACTTGCCAATATAATCATCAAGCATCATTAAGTCATTGTTTTACAAGCATAAACCACAATGCCACTTTCACAAGCATTAGCATACTTAAAACTAATTGCATAAATCATATAAACTAAAAGGATCACTTACCATGTGCATCCTTAACAAAGTGACATTTAAAACTAGCAACATCATTGCTTATAACATGGTTTAAAACAGTCATCAAAATACATTTAAATCAAGTGCGTTTTAAACCAAAACATAGCACAATCCGAGAGAGACTTTTGATTTACTTACTCCTGAGCTTAGCTAAGTGTTTCAAACTTACACTAAGCTCCCAAAACCACGTTCAAAACGTTCCAAAGCATGAAAACTCTTTTCCACTCTTTGATACATGAAACCTCGCTCGCCGATGTGAATATCACCCTTTCTAAGCCTCCAACAATGCTTCATTTGCTTCTGGATCAAGATCCCCTGTTTTTAGAGCATCAAAACAGATATCCAAATGCATTAAAATGCATTTCAACACCAGCAAATAAACACAAACTCGTTGCTCACCAAAACTATACCAATTTACCCATCTGAAACAACCGAAAACTCGATCAATTGCTTCCTAAACCAAGCCCAGCCAACATACATCACTTCCAACCATTATTAAACATCAAAACACATCTAAAAACAACATAAACCCTTCCTTATACCTCCAGCAAGCATAACACCATCAAACCACCTCAAAAACTCAACTAAAACCATCAAGACACTCAATGGTCTCAAGGATTTCGGGATATATATTATCAAAACTCTTTTTCAACATAATAATCAACTCAAAACTCAATTAAAATCAATCTAAAACAGAGCTCATCAACAACACCTCGAAAATCAAGATTTAAATTATAATTTTAAAAGATTTTGATCTTAAATCAAAACTATAATAAAAATTCAGCCAAAAACAACATTTTAAAATCAAATATCTTGGGAATTTCAATAAAGAACCTAGATTGAAGGTTGAGAACGTGATTTACCTCCAATCCTTGCCTTCCTTAATGATTGACAAGTTTTTCCTTCACAAAGCTTGAAGAGTTTGAAGAGAGTTCTTGAAAATGAGTTAGAAATCAAAGGGAGAGTGTTTGGGAGAAAAGAATTCTGGAGAAAGTGTTTGGAAAATGATTTTTGCTGAATAATGAAAGTTAGTTACGTGAAAACTTCCCATTATTCTATTTTAACATTTTAATTAAATAAAATCATATTTATTTTAATCATCTAAAAATCCTTTTAAAACATTTGTCAATTTAAGGAAGGTGTAATTGCAACATAGCTCTCTAAAGATTCTAAGATTTTTTACTCCTCTTTTGAAATTGCATTTTTCCATAGTTTTGAAACTTTACATTTTGGGTACTACCTAAAATGTACCACTTCCAAAGCCTATTTTGTAAAATTTATTTGACCAACCCCTTAAACATGATTTTAGAGGATTTTAGCAATTTTTTCATATTTTTATCTTTTTCAATCCTTGATTTCCCTAAACCACCTAATACGATTTGATCCATTTCTGACCGGTCTGATTTGATGTCTAAAACATCTAGGCGCAAAACCAGGGTGTTACAAATTGCGGAGCACCTTTTACACGCAAAATGGTTTTGGTGCCGTTGTTGGGGATTGACAATTGCAACTTTCAATTTTATTTTCTTACATTTTTATTTATCTGTTTTTCGAGCACTAATAAACTTTAGTTTTGCATTTGTGCATGACAAGGGCGAACCCAAATTATCCGCTCCACGACCTTGATCAAGAAATGGATCGAAGTTGTCAGAGACTCAAGCAACAAAAAAGGCAAAAGATACGACCAAAGGTGGCACATCAAGTTGGCAGCAACAATGCCAATAACAACCGGAATGCCAATGGGCAGCAACCTGCTGACGGGCAGCCGATTTTCGATTGGCAGCAGAATGCCCTTGTAGGAGATGGAGAAAATCTGTGAATTCAATTTGTGCCAGTTCGAAACATAACTGTCTGAAACTACCTAGAAGAGGATCTAAACGGTCTAAATCCAGGAGTTGTTACACCAGAAATAGAGGCCGCCCACTTTGAAATGAAGCTCATGATGTTCAACATGATCAATATGATTGGGCAATTTGGTGGCTCATCGACTGAAGATGCCAGACATCACCTCAAAACCTTCCTGTAGATTTGTAATTCGTTTAAAATACAAGGAGTACATGAGGATATTTTGAGATTAAAATTGTCCTCCCATTCACTGATGGATAGGGCAAAAACCTGGCTAAACAATATACCAGCGGGATCAATTGGATCCTGGAGTGATTTATGTCGTGATTTCTTAACACGTTTTAATCCTACAAATTTAACTATAGAATTGCGTAACGAAATCACTTCTTTTCGACAGGCTAACGACGAATCCATGCACGAGGCTTGGGAGCGATACAGAGAGCTGTTACACAAATGCCCTTTGCACGGATTTCCATTGTGGACGCAAGTAACCATGTTCTATTACGCTGTCAACACGACAACTAGGATGATGCTCGATGCCTCGGCAAATGACATACTCCTAGACAAAGAACCAGATGAAGCAATGGATGTTCTGAACATGATGGCCAAGAACGACTATCAGTTCCCAACGGCTAGACGAGGAGGAATCTGACGCCAACCCAAATAAACGAAATAGGTCCTCAGACTCAATTTCATCCCAAATTGCCACCTAGACAAAGCTAGTCATGAACATTTAATCGTAGAACAATCACCAGGAGATCAAGGTAATGGATTTATTTTGTGAAAACTATGGGGTAACCATGCTTTTTCTGAATGTTCACAAAACACAGAATCGAGCTGTTTCATTGGAAATTACAACCGGAACAACAACATGATGTCCAACAACTACAACCCGACCTGGAAGAAACACCCGAATTTCTCCTGTAGACACCCCAACAACGTACTCAATCAAAACAATCAGAACACTCCAGCTACAAGATTTTAGCAAAACAATGCCCCTCGGCAGACTATGCCACAACAGCACCCTATGCTAACTAGTTCTTTAGAAAACACTCTTAATGCTTTTATGTCTCAAACTAGTGTATATATGGCTAATACTAATAAGTTCATAAAGAAAACTGAAGCTTTTATGGACAGGACCGAGATGTGGGTGCAAAATAATGACGCAATAATGAAATTCCTTGAGACTCAAGTTGGGCAAATCACACAGATCCTAAACACATGGCCGAGAGGAGGTTTACCTAGCGACATAAAAGCAGCTAAGAGAACATCATATAAGCAATGCAATGCCATAACCACCTGAAGTGGTATTCAGCTCAAGGAGCCCCAAGTTAAGGAAACAGAGCAGGAAAAGCCAAATGAGCCAACTACCACAACATAGCCCAACAACAATGCCGCGACAACAACCCCTGAAGACTTTGCCCCGGTAGAATAGGTGGCATAACCAACGACAAAGCCCAATGTCGATGTTACTAAAGGAACATGCACAGAAAGCATAAAGGATACTAGACCAACTCCACCATTCCCACAAAGGCTGAAGCAATAAAAGCACGAGTACCAGTTCAAAAAGTTCTTAGACATCATGAAGCAAGTACACATCAACCTGCCCTTGGTGGAAGCAATCAAGAAGATCCCAAATTATGTCAAATTCCTCAATGACATTGTCTTAAAACGGAAAAAGATTGGTGAATTTGAAACTGTGATTGTGACAGAAGAATGCATGGTAATGCTACAAAATCAGACATAATGCCCAAGTCAGTCTTGCAGAAATTGAAGAATGGAACGTTTGGACTTACCACCTTCATGCTACAACTTGCGGATGGATCTCATGTTCAACCCGAATGGAAAATTGAGGATATATTGGTAAAAGTCAATAAATTTATTTTCTGAGCCAATTTTCTCATCCTAGATTGTGATGCAGATGAAAAAACTCCAATCATCCTTGGAAGGCCATCCCTCTCTGCCGGGAGAACTCTAATTGATGTTGAAAAAGGAGAGCTGACAATGAGAATAAGTGACCATCACGTTAAATTGAATGTACTCAACACAAGGAAAAATTCTGACGACCCCGAAAAATTTCAAGTAATCCATGCTCAAACTAAGACATACATCAACTTAGAATCGCACTACCCCGGCAGAAAGGTTGTACACTGCCGTAGAAGCAACATGGGCCACTGCCTAGGCAGTCTAACAAGAGAACTTGAACACAAGCTGGAACCAAACTTGGAACTACATGACATGAGGGATGAGAAAGTAGTAAATTTAGGAGACGCAAGCACATGCACTCCTTTAGTATCTTAACCTTTTCTCTCTATCTTTTTATTTTTAGTTTTAGTTTTAATTTCAGTTTTTTATTTTCCAAATTTTTATATTTTTATTTTAGGAATAAAGTTTTAATTTAATTTTGTTTTGTTTTTTAGGATGGAGATCAAGAAAGAAAGAATATAAGACCTAACGACTAAGTGAGGAAAAAAACGCAACGACATGATCTGCCAATGGCTGTAAAAGTTGCACCGGCTACATTTGTAATGAGCAGAAGACCGTAACGGGCAGAAAACGGCTAGAGATATCGCTCCGCATTGAATGTCGCACGGCTTGGCTTGCCAAAACTCTATATAAGGACCACTCTTCTCTAAATTGTTCATCACGCAATATCCTCTTCTACTCTCTTGCATTCTCCAAAGTTTGATATTCTCTTTTGCTCTCTCACATTTCACACAACTATTTTCTAGATGGCCCTCAAACTAAAGAAAGGATAAAGCTCATGCATATCCGAGACATCCATGTACAAACGCTTTGCACCAACAGAGGTAGAAAGGTGTTTCAATAAACACTTCATCGCCTGCCAGGTATGCGAGAAGCAAGGGTTTCAATGCTCTGATGAGCCATACTTTGGCTTCGACCACTACCTCTTCAACAAAATAGATCACCAAAAGTCGCAAATATTTTGCAACCAACCCGAACGAGCCAACATAACGGTGGTCTGAGAATTCTACGTGCACAACCCAAGCTCGACCACACTTTTTGTTCACGATCGGGGGCAAGGCAATCAAGGTGGATGCCAATGCCATAAACCTATTTTACGGCTTCCACATAGAAAGGGGCGAGCATGGAGAGTTAGTTGAGTCCTTGATAAAGGAAGACTACGAACATATCAAAGAGGAACTATGTTATGCCGGAACGACATGGAATGCCGGGGCACACAAGGGTTCGGTCAACCAGCGTCAGTTGCGGCCAGAGGCAAAGGTATGGAACACAATCGTTAAACGTCGTCTTATGCCCACCTCACACAATAGCACCATCGACCGACCCAGGCTTGCACTCATCTACTCTATTTTGAATGATCGTATTATTAATATGGGTGACATTATCTGCGAGGAAATCCACCAGTGCAGCTAAAACGACCCCGACCCTCTCTAATTCCCATCAGTCATCATTGGCTTATGCACCGAACAGGAGGTGCCAACTGACGAGGCCAACGAGTACACACCTCCAAGGAAGGGATGGGACTGAAAAGCCTACTACCAGCACATGCAGATCACGGAGGCGGAACTGTGGCAATATACACCAATGTAGGGCACTGTTGCGGTAGCATCCACGACAAATATTCCAGAAATGCCACAGTCCACTACCCCAGAAGCCACCCTCCAACAAACTGCCGAGAAATTGGGGAACACGGACAGACGACATCGCCTATTTATAGCCTTTGCAAGGGACTTCACCACCTTCATTGTCCAAGTAATTCAAGAGAAATTCCCTGATCACATCGTCCAGTTCCCTCCATTCTCTACCGTTGTCTCTGTCCCAGCTTCCCAAGCACCATATGACGTAGCCGCCCAAACGTCGCATGCCGAAGCCACACTTCTCACGGCTACTGCCCAGGCCTCACCAAAGCACTTTGTCGAGGAAGGACTAGACACTCCTCAAGGTTCACCAGTCGGGACAGAAGGCTTCTCCCTTTGGACCGAAACTGCCCAATCTATCCACCTGACGTTCGAAACTACCATACGCATGGCATTCGCCTTGGAGGCTACATAGAAGCTCCACATCGACATGGATGGAGAGGAGGAAATCAATGCCCTGGCCAAGCCAACCCCCAACGCGTATCCAACCGCGAAGGGAAATGTAGAAAGTCAAGCATATGGCATGCAAAGGGAGAAAATTGATCCTTTCAAGCGATGATGAAGACTCATCCGAGTCCATTTGAAATGTTTCTCTCTTGCCTTTATTCTAATGCCCTTAATGTTGCGCTTAATTTTTTCTATTATTTGCATATGTTTTTAATTCATTGAGGGCAATACTTGATTTGAGTTTTGGGGTGTAAGTTATGCTGCCGAGAGGCATTATACTGCCGCGACATATTAATACAATTGCTATGTAGTTTTGTATCTTACTTGTCAAATTTTCTTTACTGCACATATTGCCTTAGCCGAATGAAGCTTATGCCTCGACAATGCTCTTTATCAATATCCTTAGTTTAATTGAATTGAATTTTCTATCTTTGCCATAGATATCTCTCTTCTTACCATAGCTTTGAATTGTTTAGAGACTTTAATTTTAGGATGCTTAAGGAACATAACTTAGAATCATACTATGAGATTAGAACTTTAAAACACCTTTGTAACTTGTATGATTTAAGGAGTTCTAGTTCAATTAGGACAAAGACTTTCTTAGAAAGAAAATTTTGGGTAAAAAGTTAGAGAAGCGTAACACCAGATCTAGATTAAAGAAAGCCCTAGAGGTGCCCGAAACCGGCTCTAGGCTAATCACTAGAGGTGCCCGAAATTGGCTCTAGTAGGTTACATTGCTTAAAAAAAAGAAAATACCCAAGTTAAGTAGTTTAATGCTTAAGTGCTTACTTAGAACCCGAATAATCATCTTGTTCACAATGCAGGCACGCATTCACAAATCTTATAGTTTGATTCCAGGGAATTCCTAAGGCATCCAAAGACTTAAGGTTCGAGCATGCTTTGCCATGGTTTGGAGAGAAGAAGGAAAAGTTAGACCAAGGAGGATTTCATGAGGATTAAGGTTTTGGCAATTGATTGTTTGCATTGATTGAGGACAAGCAATAGTTCGAGTTTGGGGGTGTGATAAGTGCCCAAAAGTCCTATATTTTCACCCCTTTTACATGGCAATTATGGCTTAACCTTCACCCATTTGAGTGGCATTATGGCCTTATATGCAATATTTACATTGCCTTACTGTTGATCCTAATATTTGATTTATTTGATGAAAAGGTATTGTTATAATGCATGTTTGGTATTTGTGCAGATTTACCCACTACCGGGGCAGGTGATGCCGAGTGGGCAATGAAGAAAAGGAAAGATGGTGCAGAACAAGCTCAAGACCGATCCAGATCAAGCCAAGCCAGAGATGATAGCTTCTACTGACGGAAGTTGAATTATGAAGAGGAAGCCTATAGAGTAGATCCATTGACAGGCCTATACCGAGGCAACAAATATCCTCAACCGAGGCAGTGCACATACCAACCTGTTGGAGGGCAAAACATGCAAAGTGATAGTCGATTTGAAGAGCATGAAACATTGGATTTTTCTACATACTTTGCATGATAATCGGAGCATTGGAAGATGACGAAAGCATGGAAGGAAGGATAGAGATGGAATTTGGAAAAAGTGGATAAATGGAATAAAACTAAAGAGATTCACCTCTTTCATGAAGACAAGTCCAAGTCCAACTTAACTTCCCATCAAGAAAGACTTTTCCCTACTCTTCCTATTTATGAAAGGCTTGACGCACACATAAAGGGCACTAAGGAGTCGAGAGCTTGAGATTAGGGTTTAGTCGTGTGTTCTCAATTTCCATTATGTTCTAAACTTTATTCGGGTTAGGATTATTTAGCTTAGTAGTTGTGAGAAAACAATTGTACTTTGTTTAAGTTTTTAATGCAATTTACATCAAGGTTTGCTTATTCTTGGCATTGAATTCATTCTTGCAATCTCATCGATAAAGAGTATTGTGAGGTTATCTATTTTTCTGGGATCAAGAGAGTTAGACTCACGGAACGAATAAGCATGGTTTTTATCACAAACAGTGGAAGCTAACTCGGCTTAGAGATAAGTTAGAGTTTCAAGGGCTAAAAGAAGCATGAGATTGATTGGTGTTTATTTTTGGTTTACACCGATAGGTATTATCAAGGCTCATTCATCAACACGGTTTCAACCTTAGAGATAAAAAGGAGATATCAAAGAACATTTTGCCAAACCTTGACATCACTGCCGACCAACAAGAGATTACCGAGTCAATACATCTTATTATCGCGATAGGAACGAAGGACACTACAGAGGCAGTTTGGTGATCATTGCATTTAAAGACCAAGACAAGTCAATTGGATTCCACACTACGACGCAATCTAATCCAGCCCATTCTTTCATCTTGATTTCTCAAGTTTTACTTATTTGCTTTAGTTTATGTTCTTTAGTTTAGTTAAAATCCAAAACCCCTTTTACTTTTACTTTTTCAGTGCAAGATAATTGAAGGAGGGTATCCCAATCCCTATGGAGACGATACTCTGATACTTATCACTTTATTACTTGAGACGTGTACACTTGCACTAATTTAGGAGCACCTTTTACACGCAACAGTGGGTAACATAATTTGTGATGAGATGTAACAGTGGGTAACTAATTTAGGAGCACCTTTTACTTCTCAATGCTCATTACCGGCCTCTGCAAACAAAAAAAGGTCCCAACCGATCCGGCCGATGAATATACACTGGTACAAGGCACTACCACGGAGGCATCCCCGAGCGACATCCCAAAAACGCTTGCACCCTCTGCCTCAATAGTGACCTCGTAGCATATTGCCCAGAAGTTGGAAGAGATAAACCGAAGGCAGCGACGGTTCATGCAATTCACGAGGGACTTCACCCATTCAATCACCGTGAAGCTCAAAGAGAAGTTCCTTGAAAGCAATGTGTCGTTCCCACCATTACCTGCCGATCTCACCATCGAGGTAGCCCCAGATTCCCCTACAGTAGCAATGCCCACCTTATCCGCATCGGCAACGCATGCCTTCTATGCCTCATCATTCCTTGATCCTCCAACTACCGCAGCCGCACATAGAATGGGTAAAGCTCCGATAGATGAGCTGATCTGCACCGAGTCCTTGTCCGATTGGTAAGACATCGTCCATTCCATCCTTAAGACATTCCAAGCCGCCTCTGTAACCCCCTCGACCCGGCCTAGCCGATAGACCGAACCGAACGGGTCACACGGGGAATATTGAAGTAAACCGAGTAGGTTTAACTCAATAAACAACCCTATTTTTTCTTTTATCTTATCTAGATGAAAATTAGGTTCCTATGTATAAAACATTGCAGCGAATCAATCACAACTCAAATATATATCAATTTCATCAAATTACGACTTTTAGTGACCATTTTGTAATTTTTCTAACTCATAGGAACATAAGCCATTTTTGTGTTACCATCCTTTAATTAGTCTCATTACATGCATCTGAGTCAAATCTCATCTCAAAATAATCATTCATGCTCATTTAATTGCATCCACTACATTCATGGAAAAAAATGCAAAGAATCAAAACATCATAACATTCCATCAACTAACATAACTGCCACTCGTTACGAAACGCGGGCTCGTATCGAAACATCCTTGAGGTGTTTTGAAACCATAATTTCTAGTATCAAATCATACCGAAACAAACCATATCTTTTTCAAAACCCTAAAGTCATTTCAGGCATAACGTTTTGATACAAGCTCGAGTGTTTCGAAACACATGGTCCTGCAATAACAGATTTTGCTGGTTTTTCACTCTAAACACCATCCTAAACCAACCCAACATGCTTCCTACATGCATATATCATACTTAAACATTAATCCACAAACATTCATAGCATATTTAGCATCATATCATGGCAATTTGCAACAATAGGAAACTAAAGGCATGCAAGCTAGGAAATAAGCCATCCAAAAGTCAAAACTCAAACCAAAGCTTAAACCAACATTTAGAGGCCTTTTACAAGTATAAAATCATAAAACAAACATGCTCAAAGGGTGTTCATACACATCACCCAAGCAAAACATGAAATCCCTCATTCCCTTTATTACTCTAGTTCATAACCGAAACATACTTTCCAAGTGAAGTCTCTTAGGATTCCCTTGCAAGTTGCTGCCTCCAAACACTTAGTTATCTGCATTGATGAACAAAAGAGAGCGTAAGCACACAAGCTTAGTGCGGAGTGCTCAAAACCAAAAAGCATCATCAATGCTCAAAACCATTTTACACTTTTTGAAAACCATCATGCTTTCTTGAAATCCATGCACTTCATTAACAAAAATCAGCATGTTATACCACATGTAACAAGTATCAAATACATCAACAGAAAAATCCATTTGCTAATACATAACTCAAGCCTTCTATGCATAGCTAACAATATGCAAAGCTTAAAAGTAAAACATGCATTTTTAATGTTATGCATCCATATACATTACATAGCAATTAATCAATTATATTGGCTCTTAAGTGATCATCAACACATTCATCTCTCAAAATGTATCGGATACACGGATTCCCAATTGTTGTCCCAACACTTCATACATTCTCATAGACATCTCAAGGTTCAGACACGGGAGCTACCCTTCACCGTTGTGACACCCTTGGTGGAGTATTCAGTACCTTACAACCCCTCAACACCACTCATCGGTAGATGTATAACCCCACTAACAAGAGACGGAACACAACTCAATTTCCTCAACCGCTAGGTACTTGGATGGAGTTTTCGGTACATACACAACCAGTCAACATCCAAGGCTGCTTGTTTGTAGTGCACTCAATCTTATAGTCGTCTAACTATATCCGATTTCTTTTGTAAACCACTTTACACAACATCACTTGCCAATATAATGCTCATTTAGTATAAACCTCATTGTTTTCAAAGCATTCACAACAAGCCATATTTCCAAGCATTAAACCATGCTTCATAAAACCTGTATAAACACATACATGCAAGGATCACTTACCTAGTGCATCCTTCAACAATATGGCATCACCAACATCAAATCATATACTCAAAATCATGCTTTAGAACAATCGGTAAACATATATAATATCAAGTGCATCCACAAGCTTATAAAAGCACAATCCGAGGGTTAAAATCACTTTACTTACTTCAGAACTTAGTAAAGCATTTCAAGCTTACACTAAGTTCCCAAAACCACTTTTAAGACGTTTCAAAGCTGGAAATCCCATTTCCACTCACCGACTCACAAAAACCTCAATCGCCGACACGAAATTCTAGCGTCCGAAGTCCACAGAACTTCGCCGAAAGCTTCCAAAGAATCCTCCTATGTTTATACCACACAAGAACAGAGGATTAGTGCATCTCAATGCATTAAAACCACCAGCAAGCACTAACAACCCGCAGCTCTGCTAAAAGGAACCAAAATACTCATTCGAAACAACCGAAATCACCTTCGATTGATCACTAAATTCAACCTAGCCATCAACAAACACTGCCATCACATTTTAACCATAGATCAACATCCTAATATCATCCTTATACCTCCAGCAACTCAGATTTCACATTTTTAAGCCAAAAACCCAAAACTAACAACCTAAACTTTATGAGATCCAACCTAATACGGGATTATTATGATTAAGCTTTTTCTTTAATATCATTTAACATCATCAACAACTTTAAAATCATTCTCAAAACAATCAAAACAATGACCAAACGAAAATCTAGGAAAATACCACATAAATCAATTTTTAGCCAATTTGCTTTTAATCCACTATAAAACAAAGTTAATAAAGATACTTAAAAGGCACAAGACTTGGGATTTTCATTAAAAGACCTTGATTAGAGGAGTTAAACGAAAACATACCTCTAACCTTGCCTTTTCTCCTCAAATGACAAGATTTTTGAGGAAATCTTCAAGAAAATTCAATGATGATTGGTAGGAGAATCGAAGAACTCTTTAGTCATTCAAAAGGATTATAAAAGATGGAAAAACTCTCTGGTTTTTAGAAAAGAAAGAGTGTTTGGCTGAGTGCAAAATGAGAGAAATTAGTTACGTGAACTCTTCTCTTGTTTAAATTAAAAATCACCTTTTAATTTGAAACATTAATTAAATCTTTTTATTAAAATAATTAAAATGGTCAATTTGAGAGAAAAGGCCCACAAAAGATATAAGCTCCCTAAATATTCCGAGTCTTGTCTTGATTTCATTTTAGTCCTTAAAATCCAACTTTGCAATTTTCACAAAATGGTCACTTTCCAAAATCTCGATTTTCCAATACTCATTTTCTAAAATTGATTTTACCAACCTTCAATATACATTTTAAAAAGATTTTATCAATATTTCTCACAATTTTATCCCTTTTTGGACTATGTTTTCCCTGAATCATTCATAAAGGGTCCAATCTTCAATTCTAGATTCGACTAACCTAAAACGATGCCTAAAACATCTAGGACCAAAACTTTCCGCATATGAGTTTCACTTTCTCAGTTGTTCCCTTAAGCATATCCAGAAAGGAAACCAACTTTTTCTCGGCCTCCGCCCAACAAAGAGGCGCTCTACACCTTCTTCTATACAAATCTTCATACGGAGCAATTTGTATACTTGCCTTGAAACTATTATTATAGGAAAATTCCACCAAGGGAAACTGTATTTCCCAATAACCTTGGAAATCTATCACATAACACTCAACATATCCTCCAACACCTGGATAACTCACTCCGACTATCCATCCGTCTGAGGATGATATGAAGTGCTGAAACTCAAGCACGTACCAAACGCTTGGTGTAAACACTCCCAAAATCTCGCTTTAAACCTCAAATCTCTATCCAACACTATAAATTTAGGTACTCCATGCAAATGCACAATCTCAGCAACATACAACTCTACTAGCTTATCTAATGTATACGTAGTATGCACAACCAAGAAATGCGCACACTTCGTAAGACGATATACAATCACCCAAATGGAGTTCTTCCTTGATGATGTCAAAGGCATATCAGACACAAAATCCATCATAATCCTTTCCCATTTCCATTTTGGTATCTTCAAAGGTTGTAACAAACCGGACGGGAACTGATGCTCAGCTTTCACACGTTGACAAACCATGCACTTGCTCACAAAATCCGCAACATCCTTTTTCATCCCAACCCAATAGTAATCATCTTTCAAACCATGATACATCTCTGTACTAGTAGGGTGCATAGAAAAAGGACTGTTATAAGCTTCAGTCAAAATAGTGCACCTCAACTCAACATCCTCCTGCAAAACTATTCGACTTGTAAAGCATAAACACCATCATCATTAAAACAAAAATATGTTGCACTGCCATCATCTATATCCTGAACATGAGGCACCAAAGAATCATTCAGCAACTGCTTATCCTTAATTAACTGAATCAAGGAAGCTTTCACTTGAAACTCGGCTATCAACCCACCATCATGCGGTATACTCAACCGAGCAAACATCGCTCTCAACTCAACAGCCACGTTCTTACTCAAAGCATCAACCACAACATTGGCCTTTCCATGATGGTACTCAATCGTCAGATCATAATCCTTAAGGAACTCCAGCCATCTTTGTTGCCTAAGATTCAACTCCCTCTGGGACATTAGATACTTCAAACTCTTGTGATATGTGTATACCACACACTTTTCACCTTAAAGGTAATGCCTCCAAATCTTCAAGGCAAACACAACTACAACAAGCTATAGATCATGAGTAGGATAGTTGCGCTCATGCACCTTCAATTATTTAGATCTATATGCCACAACTTTCCCACCTTGCATCAACACACAACCTAGACCAACATATGACACATCACTGTAAACCACAAACTCCTTACCCGATTCTGGTTGAATCAAGACATGAGCTTACATCAAAGCTTCCTTCTACCTCTCGAAAGCTTGTTGTCTAGCATACATCCACTCAAAACGAGCTTTCTTTTGTAACAACTTAGTCAACGGAGCAACAATCTTAGAAAAACCCTCCACAAACCTTCGATAATATCTTGCCAAACCAAGGAAACTACGCACTTCTATCACCAACTTAGGCATTTTCCAATTCATCACCGCCTCGATCTTGTGTGGGTGAACCTGAATACTCTCAGCCGACACTACATGTCCAAGAAAGACAACTTCTATGGGCCAAATCTCGCACTTTCTCAGCTTAGCATAGAGCTGATTCTCCAAAAATACTTGCAACACAATCCTCAAATGCTTATCGTTATCCTCCTCGATACGTGAGTACACGAGAATATCATCGACAAACACTACCACAAACTAATCTAAGAACACATGGAACACACGATTCATCATATCCATGAATGCAGCCGGTGCATTTGTCAACCCAAAAGTTATCACTAAGAACTCATAATGGTCGTACCTTATCTGGAAAGTTGTCTTAGGTACATCTACATCCTTAACCTTCAGTTGATAATATCCAGACCGCAAGTCAATATTCGAGAACATTGAAGCACCTCAAAACTGATCAAACAAATCATGAATCCTTGGCAAAGGGTACTTGTTCTTAATTGTCAACTTGTTCACTTGCGGATAATCTATATGCATACGCATCATGCCATCCTTCTTCTTTACAAACAAGACCAGTGCACCCCACGGTGAAACACTTGGCCTCATGAACCCTCGATCAAGCAACTCATGAAGTTGTGTTTTCAACTCCTTCAACTCCTTAGGTGCCATCCAATAAGGAGTAATACACACTGGAAAGACACCCGGAAACTCACACACGGAAAGACACCCAGAAACTCAATGCCAAACTCAACTTCTCTGTTTGGTGGCAAACCAGGACCCTCTTCCGGAAAGACACCCAGAAACTCACACACCATTCGTATGTCATGTACTCGCACCTCCTTTATACCAGAGTTCATCACATAAGCTAGGAAAGCTTCGCAACCCAACTTCATCACACGACTTGCTTCAAGGGACGAAATTGCAATGGATAAGAATTTCACATTCTCGCCTACGATTACCACTTCATAACCATCAACTAGTTTCAAGGTAACTCGCTTAACATCAAAATCAACTATAGCTCTATGTTCAGACAACTAATCCATTCCAAGGATCACATCAAAACCATAGAAAGGTAACTCCATCAAATCAACTGAAAACACATGGCCTTGAAAAGATAAAAGAAATCTCCTATACAATTTCCTCGTAACAATAGTTTCAGCAAAAGAGCTTGTTACTTGCATTCCTACATCTAGCATCTCAACTAGGAAAAGCAAATGTGCATGCTCACTCAAGATGTATGAATGTGTGGATCTAGAATCAATTAAAGCTAACAAAGATAAGGATTGCAAGGTGAAGGTACCTGCAATCACGTCGGTGTCGTTATGTCCCTCGCGATGTGCATACACACTCGTAGGACCACTGTAAAGTGTACATAAGTTCTACATTTCATGCACATTCAATCTCATATTATTGTTGTTTTCAAGTGCATTTTAGGCATAATTAGGTCATGCATTGCATAAATACAGTATTCTTTGTTTTGCCATGCTTTTATTGAATATTTTTTATTTGGTAAAGTAAAGATGTTGTTTTAGTGTAGATTTAGTTTTCCACAGCTAGAAGTTGTTAGAAGGAGAGTAGACCAGAGGAGAGGATGTTGCGGCAACAGACCAGGGAGTTGTACTAAAACAGTTCCACACAGAGAGAGCTGCTGTAGAGGACCTGCTGCCGCCATACATGCTGCCCGGGGCAACAAAGTGAGCTTACCGCCCAGGACAGCAAAGTGATTCTGCCGCCCAGGACAGCAAAGTGAACCTGCCGCCCAGGACAGCAAAGTGAGCCTGCCGCCCAGGATAGCAAAGTGAGTCTGTCGCCCAGGGCAGCAAAGTGGCGAG
Source organism: Hibiscus tridactylites (assembly GCA_958450335.1). Taxonomy (NCBI): domain Eukaryota; kingdom Viridiplantae; phylum Streptophyta; class Magnoliopsida; order Malvales; family Malvaceae; genus Hibiscus; species Hibiscus tridactylites. The sequence continues at coordinate 70,146,545 of OY288274.1, read as the reverse complement.
TTGGTAAATTGGAGTGCGATTGACAGAACAGAAAATCTGGATTCTAACGATGCATGTAACGCCCCGGTTTTGGGCTTAGGAGTTTTGGGCGTTGACCGGTTGGTCAAAGTGCTGTTCGAATCTTAAGAGGTGAAATTAGGAAAGCCTAGTTCGGGTTGCATTAAAAATATGGAAAAATGTTCTAAAATCATCTTTTAATATAATTAATTGAACTGTGAAATCAATTTTGGAAAATGAGTTTTGGAAGGGTGACATTTTGGCTAGTGACCAAAATGTAATTTTCGAAAGTTTGGTGACTGTTTTATAAAGGGTTGGAACTTTGAATCTTTAAGGAGCTATTATTCCTAAAGTAGTTTCTCCAGATTTTTCTAAGATATTTTAAGCTATATTCTGATTTTTAAACATATTAAAAGTGGAGGGAAAGCCATTTTGGCTATTTTGGATAACTAACTTTCCATTTTCTTTCTCTCATTTTCTCTCAACCCAAACACTTTCTCTCCAGAGAATTTGATCTGATTTTCTCACCTAAATTCCTCCTTTTAACTCTCTTCTGATTTCTAATCAACATATCTACAAAACCTCATCATTTGCTACTTGATTCATCAAGGTTTTTGATTCCAAAAAGAGGAGAAACTCAAGTTTGGAGGTAAGAACGTCCTTCTCCTCTAAACTATCAGTTCTTTACTGAAATTCCTAAGTTTTCAATCCTTAATTGATGTTTTATTAAAGGCTTTTGAGTTGTGAATTGGATCTTGGCTTATAATGCAAGATTTGGTGATTTTTGATGATTTTCGTTAGATCTGATTAATCTGTGATTTGAGATGTGTTTTTGATGTTAAATGAACTCTAAATTGATAAGGAATTGAGTTTTGATTGATGCAATCCCGGATAGGTTGAGTTTCCTAAGTTTAGCTTGTGATTCTTGTTTGTTTTTGAGGTGATCTTGTGGATCTGATGTTGCTGGAGGTATAAGGTTGTTAATAGGTTCTTTTTAGATGTTAAATGATGTTAAAGGATGTGTGGTTTTGCTGGTTTGGGGCTGGGCTTTGTTGAGAAGTGGTTTGGATGCATTTTCGGTTGTGTTTGATGGCCGAAAATGGAGTGTGAATGAGAGCAGCGAGTTTAGGTGCTTTCATTGAAGCAATTAATGCATGATGATGCATTAATCCTCTTCTTTGATGTGTTAAAACAGGGGAGGCATCTTTGGATCCAAGAGTTGTTGATCCGGAAGCTTGATTTGGTGCTTCGGCAAGAGGCGAAGTGGAATCGGTGAGTGAAATTGGGTTTTCGGCTTTGAAACCAATGTCTTGGGAGCTTAGTTTAAGTCTAAACAACTTTGCTAAGCTCAAGTGTAAGTTTTCGGAAGTACTCTCTAGTGGTGGCCATGATTTGATTTTGATGCAATGTGGTTTATTGCATGTTTTAAATACTGTTTTGAAAGCATGATTTAGCATGGTATTTGCTGTTTTTGTAAGCCATATGTTGAAGGAAGCTCAAGGTAAGAGTTCCTTGTTTTTGTACATTGATAAAATGTGGTTTGATGCTTTTAAATGCATGATGAATATGGCTTGGTTTAATGCTTTAAAATAGTGGATTAAATGATGAAAATGATGTATATTGGCAAGTGATGTTTTGAAAAGGTTAAGGTCACTAAGGTGGTTAAAAGTCCTTGAGTGAGCCTTGTTTACTTAATAACATCAAGGTGGTTAAAAGTCCTTGGATGATTCTTGCTACGGACACAAAGGTGGTTAAAAGTCCTTGTGTGATCCTTTCCATGGTGTTTAAAAGTCCATGGGGCCAAGGTGTTTAAAAGTCCTTGAGGCCAAGGTGTTTAAAAGTCCTTGGGGTGAAACTTGTTGTGGACACAAAGGTGGTTAAAAGTCCTTGTGTGGTCCTTTTCCATGGTGTTTAAAAGTCCATGGCCAAGGTTTTTAAAAGTCCTTGGGGCCAAGGTGTTTAAAAGTCCTTGGGGTGAAAGTTGATGAACTTGTTTTTAAAGAAATGGAATCTATCACTTGTGGCCAATATGACATATATGATATGAAGCATGAGATGCTTATTTTTAGTATGCTTTTGAGCATGTGTAATTGATGATTTGAAGCATGATTTATAAATGTTTTATAAATGCATTATTGAATGGTTTTATTGAGCATTCCTCACTAAGCTTTGGCTTACGCTCTCTTTCGTTTTCTTAAATCAATAATGCAGAACACTAGAGTGCTTTGAGGGCAGCAAGGAGGGCAAGTATTCAAGTGAAAGAAAACATCAAAGTATGGAAGTTTTATTAAGCACATTTTAGCTTTTGGTAATTTTGCAATGGGGGACCTATGTGTATGATTTGGGAGAGGTTTTGAACTCCCTAAGTATATTGAATGTTGTTGAGAATGCTGGTTTTTGAGTTTGGCCTTTACATGCTTGAATTGGAAGTTTATGCCTGAATGGTTGGCTTGTGTAGGAAGCATGCCTATAGATTTGGGGCTTTTTGCTTATGATGTTATTTTGTTGATTTGTTGTTACATCTAAGTCTCATATATGTTGAATTGCATGCTGTTAAAGTTTGGTAGCATTTGGAGCATGTTTGAATGATCGATTGCATGTTTAAGTGAGCTTTTTGCTGCAATCTGTGCAGGGTGTTTCGGAACAGTGCACACCGTTCCGGAACGGGTGCCTTGAATGAACCCAGGCGTCCGAAACGGTAGGCACCGTTTCGAAACGGTTTGGCTACTGCCAGCCCGTGTTCCGGTACGCGTTGCAGAACGGCCCGTGTTTCGAAACGGGGCCTGCTTGTTCCGGAACGGGTGACCGTTGGGGGCTGACATTGGCAGTTAAATGTTTTGAATTGTTTGTGTTTTGGTCCTGAATCTTGTTTGTGCAATTGTATGAGTTCGGGAAGTCCTTTTGAGCTGAAATTTCACAGAGAAGCATGAAATCTGACTAATTTCAAGTTGGTAACTTTAATTTGGGTTAAGTCCTCATAAGTATCAGAAATTACAATTTGGTCCCTAAAGTTGTAATTTGTTCAATTGGGTCCCTGTTTGATCTCTGATGCTTGTGATCTTTGAGCATGATGTTGTGTGATCACAATTAGGGTTAATGTGTATCTAGACAAGATTAAAAAGAAAAAAAAAAGGTCGTTAATCAAGGTTGACTTTCGGGTTGACTTTGGTTTTCCCCGTGTGACTTTCTTAATTCGGGTCAACCGTCTAGGCTGGGTTAAGGGGGGTTACATTTGGTGGTATCAGAGCTGAGTTCTCGAGTAATTGGGAGTAAATGTATACATGATTGAAGTATGTTTGCCTTGTGTGCTGGTTGATTGAAAGCATGTTTAGTGGCTTGTGATTTGGATGCAATTGAGCTGTATGTTGTGATGTAGCATGATGTGGGTACCCATTGCCAAATTGAAGCTAATGAAATGTTGTTGGTTTTGAATGAAATTGAGCTTGAATACTTGGATTGCTTACCTTGCTGGGCCTGACTTTGTTTTATTTGCATTGTGATTGCATGGTAAAAGTATGGTACCACGTAGAGAGTTACGAGGTAGTGTGCGAGCTACGGCTCCTAATGAGAACGAGAACGAGGAGAACACGGGTAGTGCGGTGTTACCCCCTCCTCCACCCGGTGGTGGTGCTGGAGGTGAGAGAGCTGAAGCTGCAGCTGGTGCTGGAGCTGTTGGACCAGAGATTGGTCAGGGGCAAGCTATGCCTGATATGTCTATGTTGGTACAAGCTATTGCGGGTGCTTTTCGAGCAGCAATAGCTGGAGCTCAAGGAGCTGGGCATCAGGGAGATGCTGGAGTTAGACTACCTTTGGAGCGTCTGCGCAGTCTGGGTGGGACTGAGTTCAGGGGTATGTCAGCTGAGAATTCTGAAGCTTGGCTAGAGAGTACCAAGCGTATCTTGGGTCAGATGAGCTGCACGGATGTGCAAAAGCTGGGTTGTGTTGTGTCCTTGCTGCAGGACGATGCGTATACGTGGTGGACGACCACCATAGCTGGAATGGTTGAAGCTGATGTTACTTGGACATTCTTTCAGAATGTGTTCAAGCGGAGATATCTTGGAGTGAGATATCTTGATGAGAAGAAGCGTGAATTCATGTCTCTTACCCAAGGGAACATGAGTGTGGCTGAGTATGAGGTGCAGTTTGTGCGACTCAGTCAGTATGCACCGGAGCTGATACCTGATGAGCGGGCAAGGTGCGAGAGGTTCCGTTATGGTCTTGTGACGGATGTGAAAATGTATGTGCTGACCACCGAGTATGATGATTTTGATGTGTTGGTGGGCCGAGCCAAGGACATTGAGATGAACTTGGGTTTATCTGCGAGAGGTGCTGGAGCAAGTTCTGGCAAGAGAGCTGCTGAGTTTAGTTCTGGAGGTGGACGGAACAAGAGGGGGCGTGATCAGAAGTATCAGTCCTCAGCCAAAAGAGATGGCGGTGCACCTGCTAGAGGAGGCAATGCTAGAGCTGATCCTAGTGCTTGCTGGATTTGTGGTTCACGTGGTCACATGAAGCGTGACTGTCCTCGTGCTGTGAGAGAGGTGCAAGCTCCTGTAGCGGCAGCTAGTGTAACGCTCCGGTTTTGGGCTTAGGAGTTTTGGGCTTTGACCGGTTGGTCAAAGTGCTGTTCGAATCTTAAGAGGTTAAATTAGGAAAGCCTAGTTCGGGTTGCATTAAAAATATGGAAAAATGTTCTAAAATCATCTTTTAATATAATTAAGTGAACTGTGAAATCAATTTTGGAAAATGAGTTTTGGAAGTGTGACATTTTGGCTAGTGACCAAAATGTAATTTTCGCAAGTTTGGTGGCTGTTTTATAAAGGGTTGGAACTTTGAATCTTTAAGGAGCTATTAATCCAAAAGTGGTTTCTCCAGATTTTTTTAAGATATTATAAGCTATTTTCTGATTTTAAAGATATCAAAACGGAGGGAAAAGCTCATTTGGCAATTTTCTCAACTAACTTCTCAATTTTCCTTCTCTCATTTTCTCTCAAACCAAACACTACATTTCCAGAGATTTGTTTCTGATTTTCACACCTAAATCTCTCCTTTCAACTCTCATTTGATTCCAAATCAACATATCTTCAAAACCTCTTCATTTGCTACTTGATTCATCAAGGGTTTTCATTCCAAAAAGTGGAGAAACACAAGTTTGGAGGTAAGAACGTCCTTCTCCTCTAAACTATCAGTTCTTTACTGAAATTCCTAAGTTTTCAATCCTTAATTGATGTTTAATTAAAGGTTTTAAAGTGTTAAAATGGATCTTGGCTTATTATGCAAGATTTTGATGATTTTTGATGATTTTCGTTAGATCTGATTAATCTGTGATTTGAGAGGTGTTTTTGATGTTAAATGATCTCTAAATTGATAAGGAATTGAGTTTTGATTGATGCAATCCCGGATAGGTTGAGTTTCCTAAGTTTAGCTTGTGTTTCAAGGTAGTTTTTGAGGTGATCTTGGTGATCTGATGTTGCTGGAGGTATAAGGTTGTTAATAGGTTGTTTTTAGATGTTATATGATGTTAATGGAAGTGAAGTTTTGCTGGTTTATGGCTGGGCTTTGTTTAGAAGTGGTTTGGATGCATTTTCGGTTGTGTTTAGTGGCCGAAAATGGAGGTTGGATGAGAGCAGCGAGTTTAGGTGCTTTCATTAAAGCAATTAATGCATGATGATGCATTAATCCTCTGCTTTGATGTGTTGAAACAGAGGAGGTATCTTTGGATCCAAGATTGGTTGATCCGGAAGCTTGATTTGGTGCTTTGGCTTGAAGCAAAGTGGAAATCGGTGAGTGAGTTTGTGGAAATTGGATTTCAGCTTTTAAAACCAAGGTTTGAAGGTTTTGGGAGCTTAGTTTAAGTCTAAACAACTTTGCTAAGCTCAAGTGTAAGTTTTCAGATTTTCTCTCTAGTGGTGGCCATGATTTTTGTTGTGATGCAAGATGATGATTTGCATGTTTTAATTACTGTTTTGAAAGCATGTTTTAGCATGGATTTTGCTGATTATGTGAGCCATATGTTGAAGGTAACTCTTGGTAGGAGTACCTTGCTTTTATACATTGAAATAATGTGGTTTGATGCTTTGAAATGCATGATGAAAATGGCTTGGTTTAATGCTTTAAAACAGTGGATTAAATGATGAATATGATGTATATTGGTAAGTGATGTTTTGAAAAGATTAAGGTCACTAAGGTGGTTAAAAGTCCTTGAGTGAGCCTTGTTTACTTAATAACATCAAGGTGGTTAAAAGTCCTTGGATGATTCTTGCTACGGACACAAAGGTGGTTAAAAGTCCTTGTGTGATCCTTTCCATGGTGTTTAAAAGTCCATGGGGCCAAGGTGTTTAAAAGTCCTTGGGGCCAAGGTGTTTAAAAGTCCTTGGGGTGATTCAAGCATTGGACACAAAGGTGGTTAAAAGTCCTTGTGTGGTCCTTTTCCATGGTGTTTAAAAGTCCATGGCCAAGGTGTTTAAAAGTCCTTGGGGCCAAGGTGTTTAAAAGTCCTTGGGGTGAAAGTTGATGAACTTGTTTTTAAAGAAATGGAATCTATCACTTGTGGCCAATATGACATGTTAAGTATTTTGTGAAGCATGTGATGCTTGTTTTAATGTTTATGTTTAAGCATGAGATTGCTTGTTTAAAGTATGCTTTTGAGCATGTGCAAAGGTTGATTTAAAGCATGTTTTGTAAATGTTTTGAATTGCATTATTGAATGGTTTTTAAGAGCTTTCCTCACTAAGCTTTTGCTTACGCTCTCTTCGTTTTCTTAATATAATAATGCAGAGCATTAGAGTATCTTGAAGGGCAGCAAGAGGGGCAAGAGTTCAGGTACAAGTAAAGCTCAATGTATGGAAGGTTTTTGTTAAACATTTAGCTTTTGGGTGATTTGGCAATGGGGGACCAATGTGTATGTTTTGGGAGGTGTTTGAGACTCCCTAAGTATGTTGAATGTTGTTTTGGATGCTGGTTTTTGGATTGGATCATTGCATGCTTGTTTTGGAAGTTTGGTGTTTTGAATAGCTAGCTTGTGTAGGAAGCATGTCTATTGAATTGGGGCTTTTTGCATATGATGTTAGATTGTTGTTTTGATGATTCCTCTAAGTCATATATATGCTGAATTGCATGCTGGTAAAGTTTGGTGACATTTGGAGCATGTTTGAATGATCAATTGCATGTTTTGGTATGCTTGTTTGCTGCAATCTGTGCAGGCGTTTCGGAACAGTGTGCACCGTTTCGGAACGGGTGCCTTACATGAACCCATGCGTCCGAAACGGTATGCACCGTTTCGAAACGGTTTGGTCTCTAGCAAGGCCATGTTTCGGAACCCGTTTCGGAACGGCCCGTGTTTCGGAACAGGGTCTACCTGTTTCGGAACGGTCGACCGTTGGGGGCTGATAGTGGCAGTTATATGTTTTGAATTGTTTACGTTTTGGTCCTGAATCTTGTTTGTTCAATTGTATGAGCTTGAGAAGTCCTTTTGAGCTGAAATTTCACAGAGAAGCATGAAACCTGATTAATTTCAAGATGGTAACTTTAATTTGGGTTAAGTCCTTTTAATTATCAGAAATTACAATTTGGTCCCTAAAGTTGTAATTTGTTTAATTGGGTCCCTGTTTGATCTCTGATGTTTGTGATCTTTGAGTATGATGTTTGTGTGATCACAATTAGGATTAATGTGCATCTAGACAAGATTAAAAAGAAAAAAAGGGTCGTTAATCAAGGTTGACTTTCGGGTTGACTTTGGTTTTCCCCGTGTGACTTTCTTAATTGGGGTCAACCGTCTAGGCCGAGTTAAGGGGGTTTTATTTAGTGGTATCAGAGCTGAGTTTGCAAGTAATTGGGAATGAATGTATGCATGATTGAAGTATGTTTGGCTTGTATGCTTGTTGTTTGAAAGCATGTTCAGTGGCTTGTGATGTTGATGCAATTGAGATGTATGTTGTGATGTTGCATGTTGAGGGTACCCATTGCCAAACAAAAGCTAATGAAATGATGTTGATTTTGAATAAAATTGAGCTTGAATACTTGGATTGCTTACCTTGCTGGGCCTGACTTGTTTTATTTTACATTGTAATTGCATGGTAAAAGTATGGCACCACGTAGAGAGTTAAGAGGTAGTGTGCGAGCTACGGCTCCCAATGAGAATGAGAATGAAGAGAATACGGGTAGTGCAGTGTTACCCCCTCCTCCGCCTGGTGGTGGTGCTGGAGGTGAGCGAGCTGAAGCTGGTGCTGGATATGTCTGATATGTCTATGCTGGTACAAGCTATTGCGGGTGCTTTTCGAGCAGCATTTGCTGGAGCTCAAGGAGCTGGGCATCAGGGAGATGCTGGAGTCAGATTACCTTTGGAGCGTCTGCGTAGTCTTGGTGGGACTGAGTTCATGGGTATGTCTGCTGAGAGTTCGGAAGCTTGGCTAGAGAGTACCAAGCGTATCTTGGGTCAGATGAGCTGCACGGATGTGCAAAAGTTGGGCTGTGTTGTGTCCTTGCTGCAGGACGATGCATACACGTGGTGGACGACCACCATAGCTGGGATGGCTGAAGTTGATGTTACTTGGACATTCTTCCAGAATGCGTTCAAGAGGAGATATCTTGGAGTAAGATATCTGGATGAGAAAAAGCGTGAATTCATGTCTCTTACCCAAGGGAGCATGAGTTTGGCTGAGTATGAAGTGCAGTTCGTACGCCTCAGTCAGTATGCACCGGAGCTGATACCTGATGAGCGAGAGAGGTGCGAAAGGTTCCGTTATGGCTTGGTGACGGAAGTAAAGACTTACATGTTGGCTGCTGAGTACAATGATTTTGATGTGTTGGTTAGTCGATCCAAGGACATTGAGATGAACTTGGGTTTAGCTGCGAAAGGTGCTGGTGCAAGTTCTGGCAAGAGAGCTGCTGAGTATAGTTCCGGAGGTGGACGGAACAAGAGGGGACGTGATCAGAAGTATCAGTCCTCAGCCAAGAGAGGTGGTGGTGCACCTGCTAGAGGTGGTTTTGCTAGAGCTGAACCAAGTGCTTGCTGGATCTGTGGTTCGCGTGGTCACATGAAGCGTGACTGTCCTCGAGCTGTGAGGGAGGTGCAAGCTCCTGTTGCGGCAGCTGGTAATGGATGTTGGAACTGTGGTTCTGTTGACCATCTTAGGCGAGATTGTCCGAGGTTGGCTGGTGGCCAAGATCGTGCTCCTGTTGTTGCACCGCAGAGAGGTCGTGGGCGCGGTTGTGGTAATTTTCAGAGGAGAGAGGAAGGTGGTCGCGGAGTAGCTCATGTTGTGGGTATTCAGCCTGAGGGTGGAGGCCAAGCGAGGGTGTATGCTCAGCGCGAGGGAAGGAATGATGCAGATGTGATTGCAGGTACCTTTACTTTGCAATCCTTGTCATTGCTTTCTTTGATTGATTCTGGATCTACGCATTCATACATTTTGCGTGAGCATGCTGAATTGCTTGGTTTGCCTGTTGAGTCTTTGGATGTTGGAGTTCGTGGCACTAGTTCTTTTGGTGAAACTGTTGTGACTCGAAAGCTTTATAGAAGGTGTCCCTTGGTTGTTCAAGAACATGTCTTTCATGTTGATCTTATGGAGTTGCCTTTTTATGGTTTTGATGTGATCCTTGGTATGGATTGGCTTGCTGAGCATCGTGCTGTTGTGGATTGTGAGAATAAGCGGGTTTCGCTTAAGCTTGCGGATGATTATGAAGTTGTTGTAGTTGGCGAGAATATGAAGTTTCTTGCTAATGTGATGTCTACCTTGGAGGCGAGTAGGATGCTGAGGCAGGGTTGCGAAGCTTATCTAGCTTTTGTGATGAATCCTAGCTCTAAGGAGTTGAGGGTGCAAGATATCAAGGTGTGAATGAGTTTCCTAGTGTTTTTCCTGAAGAGTTGCCTGGTTTACCTCCTAATCGCGAGGTGGAGTTTGGAATTGAGCTGTATGAGAATACAACTCCTGTGTCCATTACTCCCTATAGAATGGCACCTAAGGAGCTGAAGGAGCTGAAGACGCAGTTGCAAGAGCTGCTAGATCGTGGTTTCATCCGGCCGAGTGTGTCGCCTTGGGGTGCTCCTGTCTTGTTTGTGAAGAAGAAGGATGGCACAATGAGGATGTGCATTGATTACCGTCAGCTGAACAAGTTGACTATCAAGAATCGGTATCCTTTGCCGAGGATTGATGATCTCTTTGATCAATTTAGGGGAGCTGCTGTGTTCTCTAAGATTGACTTGAGGTCAGGGTATTATCAGTTGAAGGTGAAGGATGTGGATGTGCCTAAGACAGCTTTCAGGACAAGGTATGGGCATTATGAGTTCCTTGTGATGCCGTTTGGTTTGACAAATGCTCCTGCTGCTTTCATGGACATGATGAATCGTGTGTTTCATGAATACCTGGACAAGTTCGTTGTGGTGTTCATTGATGATATCCTCGTGTACTCGCGTACTGAGGAGGAGCACGAAGAGCATTTGAGGATTGTGCTGCAAGCTTTGTTGGAGAATCAGCTTTATGCTAAGCTGAGCTAGTGTGAGTTTTGGCTTAAGGAGGTGGTGTTTCTTGGGCATGTGGTCTCAGCTGAGGGGATTCGTGTTGATCCTCAGAAGATTGAAGCGGTGATGAACTGGAAAGTTCCTAAGTCTGTTCATGAAGTCCGTAGTTTCCTTGGTTTGGCGGGATACTACCGGAGGTTTGTGGATGGTTTTTCCAAGATTGCTGCTCCTTTGACGAAGCTGTTGCAAAAGGATGTTAAGTATGAGTGGACGGAAGCGAGACAGCAGGCTTTTGGGAAGCTGAAGGCGGCTTTGACGCAAGCTCCTATCTTGATTCAGCCTGAATCAGGGAAAGAGTTTGTGGTCTATAGTGATGCATCCTATGTTGGTTTGGGGTGTGTGCTGATGCAAGAGGGTAAGGTTGTGGTTATGCGTCGCAGTAGTTGAAGGTGCATGAGCGCAACTATCCTACGCATGATATTGAGTTGGCTGCAGTGGTGTTTGCTCTGAAGATCTGGAGACATTATCTGTATGGTGAGAAGTGTACTGTGTACACGGATCACAAGAGTTTGAGGTATCTGATGTCTCAGAAGGAGTTGAATCTTAGGAAGCGACGTTGGTTGGAGTTGCTCAAGGATTATGATTTGACGATTTAGTATCATCCTGGTAAAGCTAATGTTGTTGCGGATGCCTTGAGTAGGAAGGTAGCTGTTGAGCTGAGAGCTATGTTTGCTAGCTTGAGCATATCGCGGGATGGTGGTCTTGTTGCTGAGTTGCAAGTGAAACCATCTTTGGTTCAGTTGATCAAGGAAAAGCAGTTGTTGGATGATTCCTTGGTGTCTCATGTTCAGGATATCGCGGAGGGTAGACCTTCAGATTTCTGCTTTAATGAGGATGGTGTGTTGTGTTTTGGTAGTCGGATAGTAGTGTCTGCTGATGTTGAGTTGAGGCGTGCTATTTTGACTGAAGGTCATAGTAGTCCTTTTGCTATGCACCCTGGTAGTACTAAGATGTATCGTGATCTTCGTGATGAGTACTATTGGGTAGGTTTGAAGAAGGATGTTGCAGAGTTTGTGAGCAGGTGTTTGGTGTGTCAGCGAGTTAAGGCTGAACATCAGGTTCCGTCTGGTTTGTTGCAACCGTTGAAAATCCCTGAATGGAAGTGGAAGAGGGTTACCATGGATTTCGTATCTGGTTTGCCTCTGTCTCCATCAAAGAAGAATTCTGTTTGGGTGATTGTGGATCGCCTTACGAAGTGTGCGCATTTCTTGCCTGTGCATACTACGTTTTCTTTGGATAAGCTGACAGAGTTGTACATTGCTGAGATAGTGAGGTTGCATGGTGTGCCTAAGTCGATTGTGTCGGATAGGGATCCGAGGTTCACATCGCGTTTCTGGCAGTGTTTGCATCAAGCTCTGGGTACAAGGTTGCATTTTAGTACATCCTATCATCCTCAGTCGGATGGTCAGTCTGAGCGGGTTATTCAGATTTTGGAGGATATGTTGAGATGCTGCGTGATTGAGTTCCAAGGTTCTTGGGAGAAGCATCTGCCTTTGGTTGAGTTCGCTTATAACAATAGTTATCAGGCGAGTATACAGATGGCACCTTATGAGGCTCTGTATGGGAGGAAGTGTAGGACTCATCTTTGTTGGGCTGAAACTGGTCAAAAGTTGGTTTCGATGCCTGCTTTGTGTAAAGGGACCACTGAGAAGGTGAAGCTCATTTGTGAGAGGTTGAAGGCTGCCTCTGATCGGCAAAAGTCTTACGCGGATTTGAAGCGTAAGGAGATAGAGTATGCGGTGGGTGACCGTGTGTTCTTGAAGGTTTCGCCTTGGAAGAAGGTGATGAGGTTTGGCCAGAAGGGTAAGTTGAGCCCTCGGTACATTGGACCATATGAGGTGGTTGAGCGTGTGGGTCCTGTTGCGTATCGGCTGAGGTTACCTCAGGATTTGGAGAAGATTCATGATGTGTTTCATGTTTCTATGCTCCGGAAGTATAGATCTGATCCTTCGCATGTGATGCCTGTGGAGGATGTGGTTTTGAATCCGGATTTGACCTATGATGAGGAACCGGTGAAGGTTCTGGATTCGGATTGCAAGGTTCTTCGTGGCAAGACCATTGAGTTGGTGAAGGTGCTGTGGAGGCATCGAGGTGTTGAGGAAGCCACGTGGGAGCAGAAGGAAGACATGCTGAAGATGTTTCCTTATCTCTTTCCTTCAGGTAAATTTCAAAGACGAAATTTCTTAAGGGGGGGAGAGTTGTAACGCCCCGGTTTTGGGCTTAGGAGTTTTGGGCGTTGACCGGTTGGTCAAAGTGCTGTTCGAATCTTAAGAGGTTAAATTAGGAAAGCCTAGTTCGGGTTGCATTAAAAATATGGAAAAATGTTCTAAAATCATCTTTTAATATAATTAAGTGAACTATGAAATCAATTTTGGAAAAATGAGTTTTGGAAGTGTGACATTTTGGCTAGTGACCAAAATGTAATTTTCGCAAGTTTGGTGGCTGTTTTAGAAAGGGTTGGAACTTTGAATCTTTAAGGAGCTATTAATCCAAAAGTGGTTTCTCCAGATTTTTCTAAGATATTATAAGCTATTTTCTGATTTTAAAGATATCAAAAAGGAGGGAAAAGCTCATTTGGCAATTTTCTCAACTAACTTCTCAATTTTCCTTCTCTCATTTTCTCTCAAACCAAACACTACATTTCCAGAGATTTGTTTCTGATTTTCTCACCTAAATCTCTCCTTTCAACTCTCATTTGATTCCAAATCAACATATCTTCAAAACCTCTTCATTTGCTACTTGATTCATCAAGGGTTTTCATTCCAAAAAGTGGAGAAACACAAGTTTGGAGGTAAGAACGTCCTTCTCCTCTAAACTATCAGTTCTTTACTGAAATTCCTAAGTTTTCAATCCTTAATTGATGTTTAATTCAAGGTTTTAAAGTGTTAAAATGGATCTTGGCTTATTATGCAAGATTTTGATGATTTTTGATGATTTTCGTTAGATCTGATTAATCTGTGATTTGAGAGGTGTTTTTGATGTTAAATGATCTCTAAATTGATAAGGAATTGAGTTTTGATTGATGCAATCCCGGATAGGTTGAGTTTCCTAAGTTTAGCTTGTGTTTCAAGGTAGTTTTTGAGGTGATCTTGGTGATCTGATGTTGCTGGAGGTATAAGGTTGTTAATAGGTTGTTTTTAGATGTTATATGATGTTAATGGAAGTGAAGTTTTGCTGGTTTATGGCTGGGCTTTGTTTAGAAGTGGTTTGGATGCATTTTCGGTTGTGTTTGGTGGCCGAAAATGGAGGTTGGATGAGAGCAGCGAGTTTAGGTGCTTTCATTGAAGCAATTAATGCATGATGATGCATTAATCCTCTCCTTTGATGTGTTGAAACAGGGGAGGCATCTTTGGATCCAAGATTGGTTGATCCGGAAGCTTGATTTGGTGCTTTGGCTTGAAGCAAAGTGGAAATCGGTGAGTGAGTTTGTGGAAATTGGATTTCAGCTTTTAAAACCAAGGTTTGAAGGTTTTGGGAGCTTAGTTTAAGTCTAAACAACTTTGCTAAGCTCAAGTGTAAGTTTTCGGATTTTCTCTCTAGTGGTGGCCATGATTTTTGTTGTGATGCAAGATGATGATTTGCATGTTTTAATTACTGTTTTGAAAGCATGTTTTAGCATGGATTTTGCTGATTATGTGAGCCATATGTTGAAGGTAACTCTAGGTAGGAGTACCTTGCTTTTATACATTGAAATAATGTTGTTTGATGCTTTGAAATGCATGATGAAAATGGCTTGGTTTGATTTTGATGCAATGTGGTTTCTTGCATGTTTTAAATACTGTTTTGAAAGCATGATTTAGCATGGTATTTGCTGTTTTTGTAAGCCATATGTTGAAGGAAGCTCAAGGTAAGAGTTCCTTGTTTTTGTACATTGATAAAATGTGGTTTGATGCTTTTAAATGCATGATGAATATGGCTTGGATTAATGCTTTAAAATAGTGGATTAAATGATGAAAATGATGTATATTGGCAAGTGATGTTTTGAAAAGGTTAAGGTCACTAAGGTGGTTAAAAGTCCTTGAGTGAGCCTTGTTTACTTAAGAACATCAAGGTGGTTAAAAGTCCTTGGATGATTCTTGCTACGGACACAAAGGTGGTTAAAAGTCCTTGTGTGATCCTTTCCATGGTGTTTAAAAGTCCATGGGGCCAAGGTGTTTAAAAGTCCTTGGGGCCAAGGTGTTTAAAAGTCCTTGGGGTGAAACTTGTTGTGGACACAAAGGTGGTTAAAAGTCCTTGTGTGGTCCTTTTCCATGGTGTTTAAAAGTCCATGGCCAAGGTGTTTAAAAGTCCTTGGGGCCAAGGTGTTTAAAAGTCCTTGGGGTGAAAGTTGATGAACTTGTTTTTAAAGAAATGGAATCTATCACTTGTGGACAATATGACATATATGATATGAAGCATGAGATGCTTGTTTTTAGTATGCTTTTGAGCATGTGCAATTGATGATTTGAAGCATGATTTATAAATGTTTTATAAATGCATTATTGAATGGTTTTATTGAGCATTCCTCACTAAGCTTTGGCTTACGCTCTCTTTCGTTTTCTTAAATCAATAATGCAGAACACTAGAGTGCTTTGAGGGCAGCAAGGAGGGCAAGTATTCAAGTGAAAGAAAAGCTCAAAGTATGGAGGTTTTATTAAGCACATTTTAGCTTTTGGTAATTTGGCAATGGGGGACCTATGTGTATGATTTGGGAAAGGTTTTGAACTCCCTAAGTATATTGAATGTTGTTGAGAATGCTGGTTTTTGAGTTTGGCCTTTACATGCTTGAATTGGAAGTTTATGCTTGAATGGTTGGCTTGTGTAGGAAGCATGCCTATAGATTTGGGGCTTTTTGCTTATGATGTTATTTTGTTGATTTGTTGTTACATCTAAGTCTCATATATGTTGAATTGCATGCTGTTAAAGTTTGGTAGCATTTGGAGCATGTTTGAATGATCGATTGCATGTTTAAGTGAGCTTTTTGCTGCAATCTGTGCAGGGTGTTTCGGAACAGTGCACACCGTTCCAGAACAGGTGCCTTGAATGAACCCAGGCGTCCGAAACGGTAGGCACCGTTTCGAAACGGTTTGGCTACTGCCAGCCCGTGTTCCGGTACGCGTTGCGGAACGGCCCGTGTTTCGAAACGGGGCCTGCTTGTTCCGGAACGGGTGACCGTTGGGGGCTGACATTGGCAGTTAAATGTTTTGAATTGTTTGTGTTTTGGTCCTGAATCTTGTTTGTGCAATTGTATGAGTTTGAGAAGTCCTTTTGAGCTGAAATTTCACAGAGAAGCATGAAATCTGACTAATTTCAAGTTGGTAACTTTAATTTGGGTTAAGTCCTCATAAGTATCAGAAATTACAATTTGGTCCCTAAAGTTGTAATTTGTTCAATTGGGTCCCTGTTTGATCTCTGATGCTTGTGATCTTTGAGCATGATGTTGTGTGATCACAATTAGGGTTAATGTGTATCTAGACAAGATTAAAAAGAAAAAAAAGGGTCGTTAATCAAGGTTGACTTTCGGGTTGACTTTGGTTTTCCCCGTGTGACTTTCTTAATTCGGGTCAACCGTCTAGGCCAGGTTAAGGGGGTTACAATGCAGTCCACTCAGTTTTCTGACGCCTATAGCAGTAGAAAGAGCCGGCAAAGGAGAAGAATGAGCTTACTTGCGGAGGAAGGCAATGGGAAAAGAAGTCCAAATTCAACTCAAAGAAGTCATAATTTAAAGTTGCATTTAATGCAAAAGCTCTTTGAAGACTTCTACTCTAAGTAGGACTTAACCTAGACTATGGCCTATATATACTTCACATATTTTTGTATTTGGATACACAGAGCTTAGGTTTTCCTTAAGCATAGTTTAAGTTTTCTTTGCCGCCATCATGTTCTAATTCTCTCTTTGGGTTTGGGTTATGCTGTAATTAGTTGTGAGAACGATTGTTTAGGATTTCAAGTTTGTTTTTGCAAATAAAATTATAAGGTTTTACTTATTCCATGTTCTTCATAGTTTTCAATTAAGGCGAATGATTAGTTGAATTCTATTCATTTGTTCGGTATCGAGAGAGTCGAACTCACGAAAGGAGTAAGTACGATTTCATCTATAGACAGTGCAATCAATCCGACCTAGACATAGGTTAAGGGTTTAAGGCGGCTAAAAGAGAACGAATCAACATTGTTGTCTTTGCATGATTCACACCGCAACTGGTATTATCTTTAGTGGGCATTAATAGAACTCTGACTTAGACATAAGCAGAGTCGCTTTCGAAGCGTTCTGTCGAGCCTTGTAGTTCTGCCGAGTTTGCCACCGAGACACAATTTCATTCCCCTGCCGAGGCAGTGAGAGGGTCTCAACAGTCTACCTGCCATCCACCGCCTAGGCAGCAGAGTCGAACAGCGCAAAACAACTTGACCTATTCAACACAGTTTCACACTAAGCAGCAGCATAACCCTACCTTCTCTATCAATTTGATCACTTTCTTATTAATTACTTGTGTTTTTATTTTACTTTTCTTTTTAAACATTCAACTTACTTGAGCATTTTCTTTTCTTGTGCAGGATCTATAATTCAAATCAAGCTGTCTAATCCATGTGGGAGACGATATCTTATATACTATAACTTGACAGGAGTGTGCACTTGCGCTAATAAATAGAGAACACCCAAACGCTCTACAACCACCACCCTCTGGTCGAACATCTACAACATGAGCTACACCACTCTGCCCATCCTCCCTCCGATGGAAATTACCATGACCGCACTTACGGCCTCTCTGTGGTGAAACAACAGGTGCTTGTCGTTGACCACCTCCAACTAGCAAAGCACACTCACGTCTCATATGATCAGCTGATCCAAAGTTCCAACAAGAATTGACCACCCCAGCCACAGGAGCCTTGTAACACCCCGAAAGTCGGCCTAGTCAGAATTCATTTTGGCGATAGGAAATTCTTAGTCCGATAAAGCTTTAGAGGTTCCTCTGGCTAGCTAATTATTGCTATCGAATATTAATCAGGCTTAAAAGCATTCTAATTTAAGTTTATAATGTAATATTAAGCATCTAGTTACCATATTGTAGGAATTAAGAAGTAAAGAGGGCAAATTCATGAAAGTAAGGAAGGTGAGGGACCAATTAAGTAAATTGACCAATTTAATTTAAGGCACTCCATACGTGGAGTCTTCAGATTGCTTTCCTTCAAATGAAGGAAAGCTCACAAATTAAAATTGGTTTGTTAGGCTTTTGGGAGAACCACCGAAAATTGTCTGAGGCAAGCAATTCACCATCTTCTTCTTCCTCACCTAAGCACACACCTCCATTGGAGGAGTTTCAAGCTTTGTAATTTCTTGGCTTTGTCAATATCGAACCCTTGCTAGCAACCGGGTAAGCTAAATCCTTAAGTTAATTATTAGATTCTATGGTTAAATCAACCTCAATCTTAAGTTAGGATTTGGTTTATTCATAGATATTTCAATAAGATTCTCATATTGAATCGGATATCGGTAGTAAAATTATTATATAGATTTCGATATCAAAATATCGATTCTAATGATCTTCCATTAATATTTCCTAGCTCAAGGAGAAGAAATAGAAGCTACACCATCATCATCTCAAGTTAAGAGCAAAGAAATTTCCATCCGAGATCTTTGAAGCTTCGGATTTTCAAGGTGAGTGTAATCGGAGTGTCGGGTTAGGCGAGACGCCTCCCCGGATTGTCTTTTGGTGTTTATTAACTTTTCGCTAAATATTACTATCAAGGAGAAAGCATCGGATGATAAGCTGGACACTTGGGTAAGTGTCGGTAAGTCAACATTTAAGCATTTACTATAGCTAGTATACGTTGTCATTGAGGTAAGTATTATTATGAAACTCTATGTCAAGTTATTGGTGTAAGAACTATTGGATATGTTGAAACTATGGAACTTCATCATGTCATTGATTTATTAAGAATGATTGAAAAATATAAATATGTTATTCCTTGGATTGGAATAACTCAGGATACAATTGGCATGCCATAGAATTCATGAGCTCAGTGTTTTCGGGAGGACTACGGTCCTAAGGCTACGGCCTATGATGATTGGCGAGGCGGAGGGACGTGTTGTTATTGGTCAATTGGTGAGGCGGAGGAAATAAGACCATTTATGTTTTGGCGAGGCTGGGGAATTCGAGTATCCATGAATTTAGTTCCATCCAAGGAAAATTATGATTGTTTAAGCATTATACTAATCAACCATGTATTTGAATTAAGTATTAAGGTGATAGTATGGATTTATAATAAATGTACCCATGTCATTCTTTTATTGTTGTTTTATGATTACCTCACTAGGCTTTGAGTGCCTAATGTGTTTACTTTCATGCATTCTCAGGTTAGGAGGTTGTTCGTGAAGAATCGGATCGGTTGCAAGACAAGTCACAGCTCCATACCAAGTAATGTATTGTATATAACTCCTAGGAATGTGGCAAGGTAGCTAACTTAGTTATTACGCTCTTTTTGTTGTGGCAATGGCTTGTCCATTTTGTAATAGGCTTAAAGGCTTAAACATGACTACCTAGACTTTTGCTAAACTAGCTTAAATCATGCTTGTGGTATAATGGTAAAAATGGAGTAAACATATTGGAATGACTATGAAAATTTGCACGTCGGTAAATATTGGTAGGAGTAAGTTGGGTAAAACGTTTCGGCTTAATCGGACATGATTTGGTATGGTAAAAGCCTCAAAAACCATATAAAAATCTGTTATTACAGGTCACCGTATCGAAACGGGTGATGGCATTTCGGTACGGTTAACAAAAAAATAAGCATGTGAGACAGAGCGTTCCGAAACGAAGTAATGTCGTTTCGGAACACTTTTGCTACTGTCGACCCCTGTACCGAAATAGGGTGAGGCCGTTTCGGAACACTTTTACCACTAGAGACCCTTGTTTCGAAACGGGTTCCGAAACGGGTCTAAGGTGAGTCAAGGTCAGTCAAGCCGTATCGATACGGTCAAGGAAGAAAAGTCAAAATTTTAACTGTGGTCAAGCCGTACCGAAACGGCTTAGGGCGTTTCGATACGGGCAACTTCTTTTGACTTCTATAAGGTTAAATGGAACAATATATATATATATATATATATATATATACTCGGTAACCACTGCAAGAGTGATGATTGTTGAAAATTCAGATATTAAGCTCAACAAGTTCATAAATTCTTAATAAGATAAGTTGTTAAGAAAGTTTTCAAGAAAAGGGATTAAAAGATTTCCGTATCGATTCCGGTAATGCTCTTCAACCCGGGTTTTCTACCAGACCGGGAAGGGGGTGTTACCAGCCTGCGCCTCTCGAGCCACATGAGGACAATCTCACCACAAATGCTCTCACGATCCACATGTCCAACAAGTATTTTGTTCAGATCTCACCATTTTACCCTGAACTGGCGCACGTCGCCTCGCCTCAGGCCGATATCTACAATCACGGTTTCTCTTATTTTGTCCACCACTAGGACCAGAATCTGCAAGTTCTCATTTCTGAACTAGAACCACCCACGCGAGAGTTCAAACCAAAACTCTGCTTTATATCCTAGGCTCGCGTCACCAGCATATCAAAATCAGTATAATCAGAAGCTAGCATGAAAGTCTTCACTTCCTACACCAAGCCATAACGGAAGCGATCATATCGATGCCTATCACTCGACACCAATTCTGGTGCATACTGGCTCAAACGTACGAACTGGACCTCGTACTCAGCCACTTTCATGTTTCCTTGCACCAAGGACATGAACTCACGCTTCTTGTCGTCCAAGTATCTAACTCCTAGATACTTCTCCTTTTGGACATTTCAAAAGAACTCCCAAAACACAACATTGGGTTTCATTCCCACAACCACAGTTGTCCACCAACTCTACACATCTCCTTATAATTGAGATATAAGTCATCTTCACACTATGGGTATCATTACACCCCATTTGTTCCATAGTCCTATTCGTACAAGTCATCCGCTCCATGGATACCTCAGGTGACAACCCTCGAGCTCAACTTCTTCTAAAATACGTAAACGCTCTAACCACAGCTCTCAAACCTCCACTAGCTAATGCAATCGCATGCACTCCAGCATTAACAGATTCACAAGCTCCAGACATTGCCTATATCCCAGGCGCCATTCCATCCAACACCAGCACGTCCAATATAGGTTATACTTGCATTGAGACACATCGAGACGTCTAGCCCACAAGAGACATCACACACTCCTCTATTCATTTCCCAACGGCAACATCAATCACACCAGATTGCTACTCTCTACTCGGTTTATTGCGCCATTATAATTAAGGCATGATAACAAACTAACAAAACAAAACAATCAGGCAGCTCCAAGCAAGGATCCAAAACTTTGAATTCAATTTAAAAGCACTTCACTACAGTAATAAAGGCAATGGGCATCCCGATTTCCCCCAATCATAGCATAAAGCATACAACGTACATATCACAGCAATCGTGCATTACAATCAATAAGATTCAATCCACAACATCATCATATATAACATCTCATACATACATCACACTCATCATACATAGCATCACTATCATTTGATCAACATTAACATGCTTATAACATTCATCGTGCAAAGCAAACATTTCCAATCACTTAAAATTATATCATATCGACTTAACATTAACTTTCCATCATCCCATTCTTTTGTAAAATGGATCTAATACCACCAAATATAATCCCCTCGATCTGGCCTAGCCGATAGACCGAACCGAACGGGTTACACGAGAAATATTGAAGTAAATCGGGAAGGTTTACCTCGATAAACAACCCTATTTTTTTCTTTTATCTTATCGAGATGCAAATTAGGTTTCTATGTATTAAACATTGTTGCGAATCAATCGCAACTCAAACATACATCAATTTCATCCAATTATGGCTTTTAGGGACCATTCTGTAATTTTTTTGACTCATAGGAACTTAAGCCACTTTTGTGTTACCATCCTCTAATTAGTCTCATTACATGCATCTCAGTCAAATCTCAGCTCAAAATAATCATTCATGCTCATTTAATTGCATCCACAACATTTAGGGACTAAAACGCAAAGAATCAGAACTTCAGAACATTCCATCAACTAATATAATTGCCATCTGTTTCGAAACACTAAGGATCTGTTTCGAAACACGAGATTGTATCGAAACGCCCTTGAGGTGTTTGGAAACCATGGTTTCCAGTAGCAAATCGTACTAGAATAGACCTTATCCGTTTTTAAACCCTAAAGCCATTTCAAGCACATTGTTTCGATACAAGCTCGAGTGTTTCGAAACATATGGGCATGTAATGACAGATTTTGCTTGTTTTTCACTCTAAAAACCATCCTAATCCAATCCAACATGTTTCCTACATGCATATATCATACTTAGACATTAATCCACAAACATTCAATGAATATTTAGCATCATATCATGCCAATTTGCAACAATAGGAAACTAAAGGCATGCAAGCTAGGAAATAAGCCATCCAAAAGTCAAAACTCAAACTAAAGCTTAAACCAACATATAGAGGCCTTTTACAAGTATAAAATCATAAAGAAAACATGCTCAAAGGGTATTCATACACATCACACAAGCAAAACATGAAATCCCACATTGCCCTTATTACTCTAGTATATAACCGAAACATACTTTCCAAGTGAAGTCTCTTAGGATTCCCTTGCAAGTTGCTGCCTCCAAACACTTAGTTATCTGCATTGATGGACAAAAGAGAGCGTAAACATACAAGCTTAGTGAGGAGTGATCAAAACCCAAAAGCACCAAGTATCAAATACTTCAACAGAAAAATCCACTTGCTAACACATAACTCAAGCTTTCCATGCATAGCAACCAATATGCAAAACTTAAAAGTAAAACATCCATTTTTCATGTTATGCATCCATATACATTCCTTAGCAATTAATCAATTATATTGGCTCTTAAGTGATCATCAACATACTCATCTCTCAAAATGTATCAGATACGCTGATTCCCAAGTGTTGTCCCAACACTTCATACATTCTCACCGGCATCTAAGAGTTCACACACGGGAACTACCCTCCACCGTTGTGACACCCATGGTGGACTATTCGGTACCTTACAAACCCTCAACACCACTGATCGATAGATGTATAACCCCATTAACGAGAGACAGGACACAACCCTATAGCTGGCTAACTAGATCCGATTTCATTTGTAAGCCACTTTACAGAACATCACTTGCCAATATAATTCTCATTTAGTATAAACCTCACTGTTTTCAAAGCATTCACAACAATCCATATTTCCAAGCATTAAACCATGCTTCATAAAACATGCATAAACACATACATGCAAGGATCACTTACCTAGTGCATCCTTCAACAATATGGCATCATCAACAGCAAATCATATACTCAAAATCATGCTTTAAAACAATAGGTAAACACATATAAAATCAAGTGCATCCACAAGCTTAGAATAGCACAATCCGAGGGAGAAAATCACTTTACTTACTTCCGAACTTAGTAATGCATTTCAAGCTTACACTAAGTTCCCAAAACCACTTTTAAGATGTTTCAAAGCTTGAAATCCCATTCCTACACACCGACTCACGAAAACCTCAATCGACGACGTGAAAATCTAGCGTCCGAAGTCCCCGGAACTTCGCCGAGAGCTTCCAAAGAATCCCCCCTTTTTTTATACCACACAAGAGCAGAGGATTAATAAATCTCAATGCATTAAAACCACCAGCATACACTAACAAGCCGCCGCTCTGCCAATAGGCACCAAAAAACCCATCCGAAACAACCAAAATCACCTTTGATTGATCATTAAACTCAACCCAGCCTTCAACAAACACTTCCATCACATTTTAACCATAAATAAACATCCAAAATCATCCTAATATCATCTTTATACCTCCAGCAACTCATATTTCACATTTCTAAGCCAAAAACCCAAAACTAATAACCTAAACTTTAAGAGATCCAACCTAATCGGGAATTATTATTATTATTAATCCTTTACTTTAACATCATAGACAACTTTAAAATCATTCTCAAATCAATCAAAACAATGACCAAACAAAAATCTTGGAAAATCACCACATAAATCAATTTTTAGCCAATTTCCTTTTAATCCACTATAAAACAAAGTTAATAAACAAACTTAAAAGGCACAATACTTGATAATTTCATTAAAGAATCTTGATTAGAGGAGTTAAACGAAATCATACCTCCAACTTTTCCTTTTCTCCTAAAATGACAAGATTTTTGATGAAATCTTCAAGAAAACCCAATGATGATTGGTAGGAGAATCAAAGAACTCTTTACTCATTCAAAAGGATTAGAAAAGATGGAGAAAATCACTGGTTTTTAGAAAAGAAAAAGTGTTTGGCTGAGTGCAAAATGAGAGAAGTTAGTTACGTAAAATATTCTCTTGTTTAAATTAAAAATCCCCTTTTAATTTGAAAAATTAATTAAATATTTTAATTAAAATAATTAAAATTTTCAATTGGAGAGAAAATTCCCACAAAATATATAAGCTCCCTAAAGATTCTAAGTCTTGTAATGATTTCATTTTAGTCCTTAAAATCCAACTTTACAATTTTTACAAAATGGTCACTTTCTAAAATCTCGATTTTTCAATACTCATTTTCTAAAATTGATTTTACTAACCTTCAATATACATTTTAAAAAGATTTTAGCAATTTTTCTCATAATTTTATCCCTTCCCGGACTATGTTTACCTTGAATGGTTCCTAAAGGCTCCAATCTCCAATTCTAGGTTCGACTAACCTAAACCAATGCCTAAAACATCTAGGCCCAAACTCGGGGCATTACAGGCTCTCAATCACACAAGCGTAAGCCAACCACAACCGAGGAGATTTGCCTTAACACAAAAGAGGAAGAAGAAGTGACCACCCAAGCGACTCCAACTCCTCTGACGTGCACCCAACCGCCGAGATCCACCAAACGGATCAAGACGACGACCAAGATAAAGTTCATAATTCCCGTTGATTATGAGGACTCCTCCGAGTGTCGCAACTCTTTCGAGCTTTGACTTTTTCAAAACTTAAAAAAACACGGAGTCGCCACCAATCTTTTTGGGGAAAAAAGTGTGATTGGATCACTTTAAAACAGGGTTATTTTAATAAATCGTTTGGTTTTAATAAAACAATGGTTATGGTCTATGAAAACAAGAAAACAGGTTCGGGGGTCGGTTACGCGTGGGGAAGGGTTAGCACCCACACGACGCCCAAAATTGGTACCTAAATGATTTTAAAACTATTTTCATAACTTGAATTTTCAAGTTCACGAAGGATCGACTTTATTTGTCCATTTAATGAATATCAAACTATTTTAATGGTCTTATCGCCTGGGAGATGAACTTTAATCACAGTCAACATTTCTGGCGCTAACTCGTCATTCCCGTTTGATAAGACACCGCAATGAATTAATTTAACTTTTTGAAACAACATGGAAATTTAGTGTGTTTAGCATTTTATATTTATTCTAAGTTCAATTATTTAAAAATCCTAAAAAATGTCTAAGTTTTTTTATTCCTAATTAAAAGTTTAAGTTTTCTTAAGTGTGTCTATCTAAGCTTTAGAACCTAGTACTAAGTTTTAACCTATTTCTAAAGAACAAGCAAGAAACTTATTTTTCCCTTTTGTTTTTTTCCTTTTTATTATTTCTTTTAAAAAAATCTTTTATTTCTTTTTCTTTTTTACTTTTAAAACCAAGATCCTTCTTTTCCCTTTTTACATTTTTTAGCTTTTTTCTATTTTTATTTTCGGTTTTTTTATATTTTTTATTTCAAAAAGAATTTCTCTTTAAAAACCTTTTCATTTTTTTAAAGTTTTTCTTTAAAATATGACTTTTCAAAATAAACTTTAGTTTTTGAAAAGATTTCCCTTTAAGCTTTTTTTTCAAAACTTTATTTTTTCCTAAAACTCTAAACTTTTACTTAAAACCCTTTTTAAAATTTATTTTTTCTTTTTCTTGAAAACTTATTACTTATTTTTTTCTAAAAATATCTTTATTTACTTTTTCCTTTTTTTAAAATCACTTAACCTACTTTATTATTAGAACTAAATTTCAAGAAAAAACCCTTTTAATATTTTTTTATAAATCAAGCCCCTTTTATTATTTCCACCCATGAATTATTATTTCTTCTAATTAAATCTCTAGCTTTAAGTTTTTTTAATAAAACCACATTAACTCAATTTTATTCTTGCATTTTAATAGCAACACTTTTGAAAATTAATTTTTTATTTCTAAAGATCAAAACACTCCTAAACAACATTTTTAAAGCATGCAATTTTTTAAAGATTAAACCAAAAATATAACAAAAAATTAAAGTGGAAACATTACTGGAATCGCAAAACGATTTTCCGACTTCAAGAAAACAACCTAAAATCCACAAAAAACACAAACAAAAAATTCAATCAAGAACAAGCATGAAAATTACAAAAATACTAAAAGGAAATATAGAAATTTTACCGAGACTACGAATGAAGAACTCGAATATGAACTTCTCGAAATGCTCTCAATTGCTTCCCGTACCCCCAAGCTCGAACTTCAACTCCAAAATTTCTAGCAAGTCTTGAGAATTTTTAAAGAATTTTTGGAATTCTTTTCTAAGCTTTTTGATTTTTCAAGTGTGTTTTCTCTTGAAATTGGGTGTGTTGAACAATGGAGAAAAGAGGGGTATTTATACTAGATTTTGAGCTTGAGAATCAAGCACAATTCGGATTTCAATCCCCAAATTGAAGCCAAAATCAAACAAGGAACTTGATTCTCGGCAAAACCCCTCAAACTCTATCTGATTTGGTTCAAATTTGAAGCTTAATTTTTCCCTTGATTCGAGCCTAGAGTTTGACAATTTGTTTCTATTTTTTGCAGATTTTAGCGACCATGGGCGGCGGTGACAAGCGGCGTTGGGTCGGAGACAGTGAGACGCATCGACCGACACCAACGGCGACGACAACAGTGGTCGGTGGACGTCGGACGACCACCAGAAGCGTTCGACAGCGGGGGTTTATGGGAACCAACTCGCACGCGTGCGGCATACACGTTGGCGCGTAACGCTCGATGGTTCCACCTTTTTTATTATGATTTTATTTATTTTTATTTTTGTTTTTTTGTGCTAGTTTTTATTGTTTTCTTTGCTATTTTTATTACATTTATTTTTTGTTGTCATTTTATTTCCTTTTTTCTACATTTATTACCACCATTATTATTTTTTATTATTATCACATTTTCTCTTTTTTTTTTCTTTTTTCTTTCTTTTAAAATGAATGAGCTTACATTTCAAGATGGGCTTTGGTTTTTTCCTTTTGAAATGGGCTTTAGAAAAATAGTTTTTTTGAGATGGGTTTTTTGTTGTTTTTTATATTTATTTTAGAAAGGGTTGGCCTTTTATTAATTTAAGGAAAAATGATTTCTCTTTTTATTATTTTTTCAGATTATTTAATATTGGTGGGGTAAAAATCTAGTGACAACAACTGCCCCTCTTTGCTTATCTCTGTGCAACAGAGATAAAGCAAAGACCAAAAGGCACTAATTTTCACCGATTTTCAAGTTGGCCCCATTCTTCTATTGCCCGAACAGATAGGCATGCTCTATTCTCCTTACGCTTCAATAGCTAAGTTGTGTTCCATTTTCCAAATACCTGAACGGATAGGCTGGTTCTATTCTCCTCATGCTCGAATAGCTGAGCTGGATTCCATTCTCCAAATGCCTGAATGGATAGACTGATTATATTCTCTTTATGCTCAAATAACTGAGCTGGGTTCTATTCTCCCAAATGCCTGAATAGCTGAGCTGGGCTTTGTCATACCAAATGCTCAAATACGCATGTTCTTTTGAAAAATTTCATCCTCCTTACGCTTGGATAAATAAGAAAACTACATTCTCCTAATGCCTAAACGAATAGGAGAATCTTCTGAAAATTTTCATCCTCCTTACGCTTGGATGAATAAGCGAACTCCATTCTCATTATGCCTGAACGGATAGGCAAATCTTCTGAAAAATTTCATCCTCCTTATGCTTGGATGATTAAGCTAACTTTCATTTGAAAAGGTCTTCCATGTTCTTGAAAAAAAACAAAATGTGACATGCAATATAATTATGATGTATACGCTCCTAGGGATGTCTAAAACATGAATGCATGACTAGTTTTTCCTTTTAAAACTACTTTTCCTTAGACCATTTTCTTAATTTTGATGAAATTTTGGTTATCGATGTCAACCTGATTAACATGAACTCTCTCATAAACTTGCGTAGATAAGAACGCTACTTCACTTCTCTTTCAATTCCTTATGGCTTTCCAGCTTCGAATTCACCATTCCTTGGGATAAGGCCCCCTCCCTTGCCTTGGAATTCACCCCTGAGTCATGAACAACTCTGGCTTTTTCTTCAGTTTTTATCTTTTGCTTACTGACTTTATATTTACATCTTTCTCTCACTTCATTGAACACTTAATCCTCATATGTCTTCTTAATCAATATTCAAGGATGAGGTCCCTAAGACGTGTTTTGACATTGTAAGACTGCTCTCATTGTCATGTAAGGAAGGTTGGTGGTTAGGAAACACTATTTAAACACCAAGACACTTGTAAGGCTTTTTTTCATTTTTAATAATTTTGCAACAAGGTTTTACTTCTACTTCAAGCCTTTTAACGTCATATGCCCCAAACAATAATTATGGAACACTTCATAGTCCATGTACTTTCCAAAACATTCTTAAAGTATTACTCAAAAATCTTTTGCATGTCTAAACGATTGTCAAATCCATTGATCCTTATTTCAAAGCAAGAAGCTAATAATGATAGGGAAGGAAACAAGAAAGAAAGAAAAATCCATGAAACTAATTTTATTAATGTTGTGGCAAACACAAAAAGGTTTATAAAAAGAAAAGGGAACAAGTATTCAAATATCAATAGTCTCAACTCCTCCTATCAAACGCCAGAAGTAATCTTGAATGCCACCATTGTCGAGGAAACTTTGAGCACAATGCATAACATGTGGAGCCCTGAAAACTTTCTTACGAATTATCTGAGCCGCCCTTTGCGAGTTTTCAACTTAGACCCTCCTTTGGTTTCAAAACGCTCTTTGCGGGTTTTCATTTTGAACCATCCTATTCTTTTTTCCTTTTTTCCTTTTTCTTTTCTTGTTTCTTTTCTTCTTTTTCTTCAAGCATAATAATTCTTAACAGTATCCGAGTTCACCGGGTTTTGAAACTCATTTCCATCCATCTCAACTAAAATCAATGCTCCATCGGAAAGAACCTTTGTCACAATATACGGTTCATCCCAATTAGGCGCCCATTTTCCTCGGGGATCACTTTGAATTGGCAGCTTCCTCTTTAATACCAGATCACCTTCTTGGAACTCTCTAGGGCGAACCATCTTTTCATAAGCCCTTATCATTCTGCTTTGGTACATTTGACCATGACAAACGGCTTTCAGTCTCTTTTCTTCAATTAAATTCAATTGGTCATACCTTTCCTTAACCCAATCTGCTTCATCTAGCTTGGTCTCCATCAAGACATGCAACGATGGTATCTCAACCTTGATTGGTAGTACGGCTTTTACTCCAAATACTAAGGAGAACAGAGTTGCCCCAATAGATGTTTGTACCGTTGTTCGATAAGCATACAGAGAAAATGGTAACTTTTCATGCCAATATTTATAAGTATCAGTCGTCTTTGCAACTATCTTCTTAATATTCTTATTGGCTGCCTCTACTACTCTGTTCATCTTCGGGCAATATATTACTGAGTTGCGGTGCTTAATGTTAAACTGCTCACAAACCCCAACAATCATTTGGTTGTTCAAGTTAGAGGCATTGCCGATGATTATGCTTTCTGGTAGACCATATCTACAAATGATCTCCTTCTTTAAGAAATTGCAAACTGTGGACCTAGTTACATTTGCATATGAAGCCGCTTCCACCCACTTTTTTAAGTAATCGATAGCTACCAGAATAAAGCGATGACCATTTGACGCTTTCAGATGAATCTTCTCAATCACGTCTATGCCCCACATAGAGAATGGCCATGGAGACGATATGACATGAAGAGTCTGAGGAGGCGCATGAACCTTGTCAGCAAAAACCAGGCAGTTGTGCAATTTGCGGGAATAATTAATGCAATTCCCTTCCATCGTTGACCAGTAATATCGGAAACGCATAATTCTTCTTGCCATAATGAAACCACTAGGGTGAGTTCCACAAACTCCATCAAGGACCTCTTCCAAAATCAACTGCGCTTCTTTCGCATCCACACATCTTAGTAGCACCTGGTCTCGACATCATTTGTAAAAGATCTCTCCAACAAGAATGTATCCTGATGCCATCTTCATGATCATTTTCTGAAGCTTGTGCTAGGTATTGCTGAAGATTTATGTACTGCAAGATATCATGGTACCACGGCAAACCATCTACCTCTTCTTCTACATTGTAACAATGTGCTGGAGACTCCATCATTTGTAACTTAATGGGCATCATCTCAGAACCCTCGCTTGCTTTAAACATGGCAGCCAAAGTAGGTCACACATCAACCATCTGATTATCTTCTCTTGGTAGATGCTTAAAAGTGATCATGTCGAATTCTTTAGCTAACTCAAAGAACAACTTGTGATACTCTATTAATTTTGCATCTTTTGTTTCTCACTCGCGACGTATTTGGTAGATGATCAACGTTGAATTCCCATAGACTTTCAAAATTTAGATTTTTCTTTCAATAGCTTCCCTTAGGCTCAATATGCATGCCTCGTATTTCGCCAAATTATTAGTTCAAAAGAATTTCAAACGGCAAGTGAAAGGATAATGATCTTCTTCCGGTGAAGCCAAAATTGCTCCAATACCTCGTCCTAGAGCATTTACAGCACCATCGAAATGCATGACCCAAGATTCTGTTGGTGACTCTTCATCTTCCATAATACACATCAAATCCTCATCGGAGAAACTGAAATCTAATTCCTCATAATCATCTTGTGCACGACTTGCAAGAAAATCCGCTATGGCGCTTCCTTTCACAGCTTTCTGTTTCACATACTGAATATCATACACTGAGAGCAACATCTGCCATCGCGCTATTCTTCATTATAGGTCTGGAGCTTCCATCATAAACTTTAATGGATCTAACTGTGAAATCAACCATGTGGTATGATACAACATATACTGCCTAAGCCTTTTAGTGGCCCATACCAAAGCGCAACATACCTTTTCGATCGGAGTATATCTTGCTTCACAATCAGTAAACTTCTTGCTTACATAATATATTGCCCTTTCCTTCCTTCAAGTTTCATCATGTTGCCCTAATAAGTAGCCCGTTGAATTTTCAAACACCGTTGAATAAAGTATTAACGGTTTCCCTGAAACGGGTGGCATTAACACTGGAGGATTAGTTAACTGCTCCTTGATCTTTTCTAAAGTTTCTTGGCATTCTTCATTCCATATCCTCGGGTTGTTCTTTCTAAGCAACTTGAATAGTGGGTAACATTTATTCGTTAATTGGTAGATGAAACGGGCTATGTAATTCAACCTTCCAAGAATCCTCGAACTTGCTTTTTTGTTTGGGATGGTGGAAGCTCTTGTATGGCCTTTATCTTGTCTGAATCAATTTCAATTGCTCTTCTACTTACTAAAAAGCTTAACAACTTCCC
The DNA here is from genome assembly GCA_958450335.1 of Hibiscus tridactylites. NCBI lineage: Eukaryota > Viridiplantae > Streptophyta > Magnoliopsida > Malvales > Malvaceae > Hibiscus > Hibiscus tridactylites. Next base: position 70,115,416 of record OY288274.1, on the reverse strand, counting down.
AGAAGTAACCTCAAATGTGCACTTGGCACGATTAAGATTTAACTGAAATTTTCTCAATCATTGAAAAAAGCTTACTCAGGTTCGCTAGATGCTCTTCCTTAGTTATGGACTTGGCAATCATATCATCCATATAAACTTTTATTTCCTTATGCATCATATCATGGAAAAGAGTGACCATAGCTCTCTGATACGTTGCCCCTGCATTCTTCAATCCAAAAGGCATTACTTTATAACAAAGGGTTCCCCAAAGTGTTACAAAAGTAGTCTTTTTCATGTCTTTTGGACACATCTTTATTTGATTATATCAGGAAAATCCATCCATGAATGAGAAAATGGAGTGGTCGACTATATTGTCTACTAAGGTGTCAACATGTGGGAGTGAAAATTTGTCATTGGGGCTTGCTCTATTAAGATCCATGTAGTCGACGCACATCTTACTTTTCCATCCTTTTTAGGCGCTAGGACAATGTTTGCCACCCATTTTGGATATTTAGCTTCCTCAAGGAATCATGCAGTGTACTACTTCTTAACCTCATGTCTGATTTTAAAAAGCGTATCAGCCATCAATCTTCTAAGCTTTTGCTTTACTGGTTCCCATCCTTCTCTTATAGGAAGCATATGCATTACAATATTTGTATCAAGACCAGCCATATCCTAATATGACTAGGCAAAAATATGTTTATATTCTTGCATAAGCTCAATCAAGCATTGTCGTGTCTTAACTGAGATGGTGGTACCGATCTTTACTTCACGCTTCTCTTCTATGGTTCCAAGATTCAAAACCTCTACTCTTCTTTGTGGGGTAGAATTTTATTTTCCTCTCCTTCAACCATTCTAAGCAGATCATCGAGCAAGTCATACTCTTCTTCATCATTAATACTCCCAACTTTCTCTAAACATGGTGGTAACTCAAAACTGACTTCGAAATCTAACTCGAAGTCGTTTGAACCATTGACATCTAAAAACCTGCAAATAAAAGAGACAAAAATATATACCAAGAAAGAAAGAATGGATGAAATGATATGATTTGTTATGTTCTTAAGGGTTTGTTTTTTGCTCTTGGGTTTTTATGATCTCTTTTTGGTTTTGCATTATGAAAGAAAGTTTGCCACATAATATTATTGGGAAATGTGCATCTTTATTGAAATCAGAATCATGGCTTTGATATAGACCCTTTTTACATAAGATCTCCAATTACCCAGGGCCTAAGGGTAAAAGAGTTAGTTTTGAGAATTACTCTGAGGCAGCCTTAAAAACTTCAGGAACTACTTCGGCAGTCCAGTTCTTCAGCTCAACACAGGGGCAAATCTTGGACAGATATTTGTTTTCTCCTCCATCCTCGTCTTTGTTGCCGTTAATGCTCAAATTCTCAAAAACTCGCATAATTCATCCTTTCCTTTCTCATCCTTATCAAAGCGGGCATTAGGGTTTAGGAGCCCTCCAGCCCTGAAAGTGTCACATAAGGGTGGGTACATCATTGACTCCCACTTGATTTCTTCTTCCTTCTACTTCATCTTCAGGCTTTCTTACTGCCTCTTAGTCTCAGCTCTCTTTTGCCATTTATTGGGCCTAAAGCCCAAACCGAATCGGTTCCTCTTTGTTGGGATCACCACAGGATAAGGCTTTCCCTGAATTCCTTCTTTAGTTTCTTCTCCTTGCTTTCCAAAGGAAATTTACTCTGTCGCACATACATTCATTTCGTGCTTACTATCTCCCTTCTCGAAGAACATAAGTTCCTTGCTATCCATTTTGGCTTGGACCATCTGTTTAAAATCTAAGCAACAATGGATCTCATGTCCTTCAACTTCATGGTACTTGCAGTATGATTTTTCATCAACCTTCATCTTCGGGTTCTTTTCTTTTAATATCCCAGCCGCTACTAATTGACCCAATACCCAATTAATGGGCGCCTTAATTTCTTCAATATATTCCTTGATCACTCTCCTTTCTTCCTCGAGCACAACACTCACCAATATTTTTTGGTGGTTTGGCAAAGGGTTTCCTTTTTCCTCGGATGTTTCAAACGATAACATGCCCGATTTCCTTAAGTCATCCACCGCCTTTTTGAATGCAGTGCATGACTCAATGGTATGCCCCTTACTCCTGCATGGTATTTGTAGTGGGCCTTCTCATCATACCACGATGGATAAGGAGGTGGGAACAGAGGAACATGTCTTGGCACCACCATCTGTGATTTGACCAACTCGGCAAACAACTTCACATATGTCATTGGGATGGGAGGAAAGTAGGGTCTCGAATTTCCTTGATATCTTCGCTCTCCTTTTGGGGTACTTGCAACTGTTGGAGCTGAGGTGTTGGGTTTGTTGAAGGTGTTGGGCTTGTTGAACACCACACATGTTGAATAACTAGGGTTGTAGACACTCGTTGTATTGACTTCATTATTATCTCTCTTCTTATACGTCTTCTTTGTTTCCCCACTGTCCAACCTTCCGCTCTTCATGGCTGCTAGGATCAGTTCACCATTCATGAAGTTCTTCGTAGCATGGTTGAGCATGCAATAGTAAAAGGACCCTTTAAAGTTTCCATGTACAACCCCAATTTTGGGCTTGGAAGTTTAGGGTCTGAACCGGACCGGTCTGATTTTCGGTTCGAGTATAAAAGGTGGTTTTAGGGAAAGCCTAGTTCGGGTTGCATTAAAAATATGGAAAAATATCTAAAAATCCTCTTTTAATATATATAAGAGAGTGGTGAAATCAATTTTACAAAATAAGGTTTGAAAGTGTGACATTTCGATTAGTGACTAAAATGTAATTTTTGAAAAGTTTAGTGGTGACTGTTTTGTAAGGATTGAAACTTTGAATATTTAAGGAGCTAATTTACCCAAGATTGATTTCTCCAGATTTTTCTTAGTTTTTAATGATGCATTTAATGTTTAATTAATTAAAGGAAAATGAGAAAAACCAATTTTGAGATTTCATAACTAACTTTCTTTAAAATTTTCTCATCTCATTTTCTCTCAAAATTCTCTCAGCCAAACACATTTCTACAACAACTTTTCTTTTGATTTTCACACCAAATGATGAGATTTCAATCCTCAAATGATTCATAATCCTTTCTACATCAAATCCTCTTCATTTGCTTATTGAATTTTCAAGGTTTTTTGCTCTAATCAAGGAGAAATCTACATTTAGAGGTAAGAATGTTCTTCTCCTCTAAATACTCAGTTCTTTACTGAAATTCCCAAGTTCTCAATCCTTAAATTAAGTTTTATTAAAGGTTTTAATGTTGTGATCTTGATTTTGGCTTAAAACTCAAGATTTGGATTAAATCTTAAAGAAATTCGTGGTGATTTTTTGGGCTCTGATTTTAGATGGCTTTTTAATGTATTTTGGATGTTTAATGATGTGTAATTGAGGTTTAATCAATGTAATCCCGAATAGGTTGATTTTCCTAAGTTTTTGCTTATGAAAATGGTGGTTTTTGGGGTGATCTTGGTGTTCTGTTATAGCTGGAGGTATAAGGACGAGTTTAGGTACTTTTTTTATGTTAATTGATGTCTAAGAATGTTTAGAAGGGATGGATCTTGGCTGGGTAATGTTGTGGAAGAGTTTGGATGTGATTTCGGTTGTGTTTGGTAGCCGAAATGTTAGATTTGGTGAGAGCAGCGAGTTTAGGTGTAATGGATGAAGATTTTAATGCATGATGATGCATTAATCCTCTGCTTCGATGTGTTTAAAACAAGGGAAACATCTTCGGATCCTTGTGGTGTTGATTCGGAGGCTTGAACGGCGTTTCGGAAAGCTTGCGAAACGGAATTGGTGAGTGGAGTTGGATCTCCAGCTTTGTATTGAATATTTGAAGGTTTGGGAGCTTAGTTTAAGTCTAATCAACTTAACTAAGCTCAAGAGTAAGTTTTCGGGAAAACTCTCTCTCTTGAATGAACCATGAAATGGTTGGATGCAATGTGTTTAATTTGCATGTTTAAATTCTGTTTTGATAGCATGTTTTAGCATGATTAATGTTGGTTTTGAAAGCCATGTGTTGAAGGATTCTCAAGGTAAGAGATCCTTGGTTTGATATTGATAATTGTGGTTTGATGCATAGTGATGCGTGATGGTTTAATGGCTTTGATTAATGCTTTGAAACAATGGATTATTGATGATAAATGGTGTATATTGGCAAGTGATGTGTGGTTTTAAAGTACTTGAAGCAGATATAGTTAGCCGGCTATAGGATTGGGTGCACCGTGAATAAAGTCGCCTTGGATGTTGTGGGGTTGTAATTGTACCGTAAACTCCATCCAAGTACACTAACGAGATGTTTAAGATCACAATGGTGGTTAAAAGTCCATGTGTGGATCTTGTGTTGAGTGTCTCGTGTTCTCGTAAGTGATGTTATACAACTACCAATGAGTGATGTGGAGGGGTTTTGATTGTACCGTTAAACTCCATCACGGGTGTTGATGGGTTGAGATTGTACCGATAAACTCCACCTTGTGTGTTTGGTAGTGTGTATGAAGCGTATGGGACAACGCTTGTAATCCGCGTATCCGATTGTGTTTTATGTTGAAAAAGGTCATGGTTTATCACTAGAAAGCCAATATGACATGTTAATGATATTGAAGCATGAGATGCTTGTTGTGAGTGCAATGTTGCATGAATGATGTTGATGTGTGTTAAAAGGCTTTATTGGAAAGTGTTTTTATAAGTGCATTATTGTGTTGTTTCATTAGAGCATGCCTCACTAAGCATTTGTGCTTACGCTCTCTCTCTTGAACCAATAATGCAGATAATTGAGGTGTTTGAGGGCAGCAAGGAGGCTAAGAATCCAAGGGAAGGGCTAAGCTCATGTATGGTGACTATTTCACAACATTATTAAAACTTGATATTTGGCAATGGGAACCTAGGTTGTGTTTTTGGGAGATGTTTATGGACTCCCTAGTTGTGGCATAATGCCTTAAACATTTTGGATATGTAAATGGCAAATTTGGTGCTTGCTTTGATGATTTGATGATTGTTTGCTTTGGACATTAGGGTGCATGCCTATAGTCTTGTGAATTCTCCTAATTGATGCCATGATCGTGTTTTGATGATGCAAACATGTACCTAATATGTATGATGACTTGTTGGCGTGATTAGGAAGTCATTAGGAGGTTTTTGAGTGATTAATTGTATGTTAAACCAGAAAAATCTGCACTTTCTGGGCAGTCCGTATCGGAACGGGCACTAACGTTCCGAAATGGGGGCTGTAATAGCCTTCGTGTATCGAAACGGATAGGGCCGTTCCGAAACACTTTTGCCACTGCCAAGCCCTGTTTCGATACTGGTCTCGAAACGAACCCGCGTTTCGGAACGGTCAACCCCCGTTCCGAAACACTTGACCGTTGGGCACTGATTTGAATGGTTTATGGTTTGCAAGCTTTACGTTTTAGTCCTGATTTTTGTATATGCAATTGCTTGAGTTTGAGATGTCCGTTTGAGGTGAAATTTGACAGGGAAGCATGTAATATGATTAATTTGATATTGGTAACCTTGGAATCGGTTAAGTCTCTCATCTTTCCAGAATTTACATTTTGGTCCCTAACTTTGTATGTTGTGCAATTGAGCCCCTTATTGCTTTCCGATCGCTGTGATTTTCAAGTATGATTTTCCCAAGAGTACGCTTAGGGTTAATGAGCATCTAGATAATGTTAAAAAGAAAAAAAAGGTCGTTAATCAAGGTTGACTTTCAGGTTGACTTTGGTTTTCCCCGTGTAATCTTCGTAGTTCGGGTCAACCGTCTAGGCCGGGCTAAAGGGGTTACATTCCACAAACATCAAGGTGATCTCATTTTCTAGCAATGGTGGTTGCACATGTTTCGCTACAGCTCTCCACCTTTGTGCATATTGTCGGAAGCTCTCGTGATGCTTTTGTTCCATCCCTTTCAAGACCAGACGGGTTGGAACCATGTCTGAAATTTGCTTGTATTGCTCACTGAAGGCTCTGGACATATCCTTCCATGATTTGATGTTCACCTGACTTAGTTGTGAATACCAACGTGTAGTGGAACCTACTAAGCTGGCCTGGAAAAAATGAATGAGCAGCTTCTCATTGTCGAGGTACATTGTCACCTTTCTACAGTACATAGTTAGAGGTGTCGATGGGCATGTGGTCTCATTATATTTCTCAAAGTCTGGGATCTTGAATTTTGGTGGCGCAACTAAATCAGTTACCAAGCTCAGATCCTTGGCATACATTCCACCATGAGCAACTCCATCCTGGAAAGATTTGATCATTCTGTTGAGTGTGTAAAAGTTCTATAATTTACCCCTTATTTAACCTAGATTTCTGCAGCATTCAAGCATAATTCATTGCATTTAAGTTAGATTTCATTTATACATCACAAATATATTAAATGGCACAGTTTCTACTGAAATTGGTTGCTTTTGCAGGTAGCTGTTGTAGCAGATGGAAGACAGTGAAGAAGCAGACGCTGGGTAGTAAAGAAGCAGAGCTGGAATTGGATGTGCAGACGATGAGGGCGATGTCGCCATGGCCGCTGCCGTGGCAGCCAAGGACGACAGCAGTGATGAAGAGAAGAAGCAAAGTGGGCCTTTACAGAAAGAGAAAATTAAGCCGGTCTGTCATTGAGCACTCTTATAATTTTCCAAGCCCTAGATCAGAATGAAGGCAAAGCCCAAAGTTCAAGGAAGAAACTCCAAGCAAGAAGGAAGGACGAATTAAAGATATATGCTCTAAAAATTTAGTCTTTAATAGAGTTGTACTTTAGTTTAAACTTGTATTATTGCCTTATTAGAAAACTTGAACCCAAGGCCTATATAAAGGCATGTAATTTGACCTAGGAGGGGATATCTTACTCTCTAGCCTTCTCTTCTAAACCCTAGTCGTTTCCCTTCCCCATCATGTTCTAAACTTCCCCTAGGGCTACGGGTTGATTTGCAAAGTAGTTGCAAGAATTTCATTTGTTTTAGGAATTTTTCTGTTCAATAAAATACACTTCAAGTTTGCTTATTCTGGTTTTCAACATCTTGCAAGAGTATCGAGAGACCATTGTGAGATTACACATTTACTTAATATCAGGAGAGTTAAGTATACGAAAGGAATAAGTACGGGTTCTCCAGTTTATGGTTGAACTATCTCGGACCTAGGGATAGGACGAGGTTAAGTGGCTAAGGAAGAATTCAACAACTTCGGTGTTCATCCTTCGATTCACGTCGGGAGGTATCATCAAAGACGTGTTCATCGACAGACTTGGACCTAGGGATAGGCCAAGGCACAGCAGGGATTCTTGCCAAGCTTGAAGTACACAGTTGTGTGATCTTTACCGCGACTAACAACATACCGCTACCGTGACAGGTGCTGCCGCGATAGGCGCAACGATAGAACATATATTCCTAGACTTTGCAACACCTACACTACTGAGAAATTTAATACCTGCCCATTCTCTCTATCCTGAATTCTTTACTCTTTTGTTATCAAGTATTCTTTATTATCTGGTGACAACAATTTAAACTATTTCTTTTCTCTCTTGTGAAGTAATCCAAGGTGAAGCTATTAGCCCAGTCCCTGTGGAGACGATATTCGATACTTACGTATCACTTTACTACTTGCGTCGTGTACACTTGCACTACATTGTGATAGACACTTTTACATGCAACAAGTTTTTGGCGCTGTTGCCGGGGACTGGCAACATATCTTTACCCTATCTTTTACTGCACTTCGTTTATTTTTTAGTTTTTACTTGGATTGTTCAACCTGTACCTTTCACAAGGTCTTTTGTTTGCGTATGCACATATCTCAACGAGGAAAAGAACTAGAGCACCAGTTAGATCCTAAAATCGAAAGAACGTGCAATCTCAGGAAAAGAGTCCGCCTCCTCGTAGAAAGAAACGAATACCTGGAGGAACAATTAGAAGCAATGGTGAACGAAAGGCACGAAGAGAGAAGGAACAACCAAGGGAATCCCCAAGATGCTGAAAATCCTGCCGGAGATGGAGGGAACGGTCCACCTGCCGATCCTCCTGTCGCTGCCGCACGCCGGTCATGCCGAGACAACATGCTCAATGATCATGTGGAACTAGAAACAACCCTGCCAGACGTAGAAGTTGACAACTTTGAGCTGAACCCTGTTATGTTCAGCATGATTAACAACGCTGGCCAATTTAGTGGTGCTGCTACAGAGGATGATAGGAAGCATCTGAAAATGTTCCAGGAAATTTGTGGTTCGTTTAGACTACCAGGAGTTAATCCGGAGATACTGAGGCTTTGGTTATTTCCTCATTCATTGAGGGACAGGGCGAAAACTTGGTGGAATAAACTAACGCCGGGTTCAATACGAACTTGGGCAGATTTAACTCGTGAATTTTTGTCTCGTTTTAATCCTTCACATTTATCTGAGCGATTACGTAACGAAATTGCTACTTTTCAACATGAAGATGACGAGCCAATACACGAGGCCTGGGACAGATTTACTACTCTTCTGAGGAACTGCCTGATGCATGGATTCCCCGTTTGGAACCAGGTAACTAAATTTTATAATGCTGCTAACTTACAGACTCGTATTAGAATTGATTCAGCAGCAAATGGATTGATGTTGGACAAAGATCCAGAAGACGCAATGGCAGTATTGAAAAATCTGGCGAAGAACGAGGAACAGTTTCCTACAACAAGGAGAGGAGGTAAAAGAGTACTAGCTGTAAAAGATTATGAGGCCGATAGTTCTCTAAAATCACAGGTGGCATATCTCACTAAGGCAATGAAAAAGCTCTTGAAAGAAGATTCACAGCCTGCCTACTCTGCTGAAGAGGTATGCGAAACTTGCGATGGGAATCACAGTTCGGAAGATTGTCCGCTACAGTTAGAAGAAGGGATGTATGTTGGGAACTACAATAAACAAAACTATAATTCCAACAACTACAATCCCAACTGGAGAAAGGATCCCAAGTTCTCTTGAGCAACCCTAATAATGCCCTGAATCCTCAAGCACAGAACACTCTGAATCAGGGGACCTAGATTATTGACTCGGAAGCAACCACAACAGCAACAACAACAGCCACCAGTTGCCACGCCTAGTATACTGGAGCATACCTTGGCTACGTTTATATCTCAAACAATAACTTACATTGAGAACATGAATCACTTTGTCAAGTAAATTGAGTCATTCATGGATAAAATAGAGATGTAGATGACCAATCATGAAGCTACTCTGAAATCACTGGAGACACAGATGGGTCAAGTTTCCCAGCATATTAAACCGAGGCAGAATGGAGGATTTCATAGCGATACTGAAAACGCTAGACAACCCACACATGAGCAGTGTAAAGCCATCACTACTAGGAGTGGGAAGAAATTACCAGGGGCTGAGAAGGAAGCTGAACCAGTTGAGGAACCAGCCTTGGAGTCAACTGCCGAGAACGCTGCCCCAATAGACGACAAACAGCCTGCTATTGATGCGCCTGTCACGACAGCAGAAGGGACAGGGTAGAAAGATGAAGAACTTAAGCCTCCTCATATTCGAATGCAGTAGGAAGGACATATTGCTGATTATCGTCCTCCACCTCCTTTTCCTCAGTGGTTATATAAATTGAAACATAAATCCCACCTTAAGAAGATTTATGATATTTTTAAGCAGGTCCATATCAATATTCTGCTGTTAGATGCTATAAAGGAGATGCTTGGTTATGCCAAATTTCTCAAGGATGCCATGTCGAAGAAATCCAGACTTGGGGAATTTGAAAAGTTAAAAAGACAGAGGGATGCATGAGTATTCTACACAAGCATCCACCCCAGAAGAAGAAGGATCCTGGGAGCTTCATCGTACCGTGCATAATCGGAGATAAATTTGTGGGTAAGGCACTTTGTGATCTTGGTGCTAGTATAAATTTAATGCCCAAATCTGTTTTTCACAAATTAGGTATTGGAAAAGCTCGGCCCACAACAGTAGTACTATAGCTGGCAGACCACTCTTATGTTCATCCAGAAGGAAAAATTGATGATATTCTGGTAAGGGTGGATAAATTTATTTTTCCTGCTGACTTTCTTGTCTTAGATTGTGAAGCAGATGAAAATGCACCAATCATCCTGGGGCGACCCTTCTTAGCCACAGGAAGGTCACTTATTGAAGTGGAAAAAGGAGAACTCACTATGAGAGTGAACGATCAAGAGATCAAGCTGAATGTTCTCCAGGCAATAAAACATGCTGATGCAGAAGAAGAATGCAAGGCTATCACTAAAGTTATCCTTGACCAACCCTGCATCAGGTCGGGCTGCCACGACATCAAAATTGGCCACTGCCCCAGCAGCCATTTAGAAGACTGTCACGACAGCGACAACGACGGCAGCTCCCCAGAATCTGATACATCTGATACTGAAGATCAAGAGGAGGTAAATTGGATAGGCAATCATCCAGGTAAGTTATTCGAGCCCTTAAACTATACCCCGGATGAACATATAGTCCAAAAGCCATCAACTGTAGAGCCCCCTGTTCTAGATCTTAAGCCCCTACCAAGGCAGCTAAAATATGTTTTCCTTGGTTTAAATGGTATGTTGCCCGTAATCATCTCTTCCAAGTTGATGTAGGAACAGGAACAGCAGTTGATAGGGATGCTGCAGCAGCACAAAAAGGCTATTAGATGGACGATAGCTGATATCCAAGGCATCAGTCCGGCACTATGCATGCATAAAATGCTCTTAGAGGATGACCATAAGCCGACCATTGACGCACAGAGACGTCTGAACGATGCTATGCGAGAGGTGGTTCGTAAGGAGATCATAAAATGGCTAGATGCTGGAATAATCTATGCCATCTCGGATAGCAACTGGGTGAGCCCGGTGCAGTGCATTCCCAAGAAAGAATGAATAACCGTGGTAACCAACGAAGAAAACGAGGTAATCCCAACCAGGACTGTGACCGATTGGAGGGTTTGTATGGACTACCGGAAGCTTAACAAAGCTACATGGAAGGACCACTTTCCCCTGCCCTTTATTGATCAAATGCTTGATAGATTAGCGGGAAAACCTTACTATTGTTTTCTTGATGGATACCCAGGTTATAATCAAATAGCCATCACACCGGAAGATCAAGAAAAGAAGACGTTCACATGCCCATACGGTACTTATGCTTTTCGAAGGATGCCATTTGGACTTTGTAATGCACCAGCAACCTTTCAAAGGTGCATGATGGCAATATTCTCCGATATGGTGGAGGATTTTCTGGAGATATTCATGGATGATTTTTTCTGTCTTTGGAGACAATTTTGAAAGCTGCCTAGGCAACCTATAGAAGGTGCTCGAAAGATGTGAGAAAGCAAACTTGGTATTGAACTGGGAGAAATGTCACTTCATTATAGATGAAGGGATAGTCATAGGCCATAAAATAAGCTGTGGCAACATAGAAGTCGACAGAGCTAAGATCGAGGTAATCGAAAAGCTACCACCACCCACCACAGTCAAGGGAATCATGAGTTTCTTAGGGCATGCTGGTTTTTATCGGAGGTTTATCGCGAACTTTTCGAAGATCACAAAACCCTTATGCCATCTTCTGGAGCAGAACCGTCCCTTCGACTTCAACGCTGAATGTACTGAGGCATTCAAGGTTCTGAAAGAAAAGCTGATAACAACCCCAATAGTACAACCACCAAATTGGAAACTGCCATTTGAGATTATGTGTGATACTAGTGACTATGTTGTCGGGGCAGCTCTTGGGAAGAGGAAAGACAAGCTCTTTCATGTTATATATTGTGCCAGTAAAACATTGAATGACGCCCAAGTAAATTACACCACAACTGAGAAGGAACTATTAGCTGTGGTGTTCTCTATTGACAAGTTCTATTTATATATACTTGGAACGAAGGTCATAGTCCACACAGACCACTCTATATTGAAGTATTTGTTCACCAAAAAGGATGCAAAGCCTAGACTGATACGTTGGATTCTGCTACTGGAAGAGTTCGACCTTGAGATTAAGGACAAAAAGGGGACAGAGAATCAAGTTGCAGATCACTTGTCAAGGTTAGAGAAGGGAAAGAGTCTTCCAGCAGACGAGACACACATACTGGAGACCTTCCCTGACGAGCAGTTGTTCCCTGCCACAAGCACTACCGCGACAGCCATGGCGGCAGGTAAGTTTTCTGAACTCCCCTGGTATGCTGATTTCGTTAATTATTTAGTTAGTAGAATAACTCCTCCTGACCTTAATTATCAAGCTAGGAAGAGGTTCCAAAATGATGTTAAGCATTATTATTGGGACGAACCTCTTCTTTTCAAAAATTGTGCAGATCAGGTTATCAAGAGATGTGTACCATAGGATGAACAGGAAGCTATACTACATCACTGCCATGCTTCACAGTATGAAGAACACTTAGGAGGTAACAAAACTGCTGCCAAGGTTTTGTAGTCAGGATTATATTGGCCATCATTATTCAAGGATGCCCAAACATTCTACAAAAGCTGTGACAAGTGTTAACGAACTGGAAACATCTCAAGGAGACATGAGATGCCACTGCAAAACATTCTTGAAGTCGAGATCTTCGACGTTTGGGGGATAGATTTTATAGGACCATTCCCAACTTCACGTGGAAACTTATATATCCTCCTGGCTGTGGACTATGTTTCCAAATGGGTTGAAGCTATCGCTACTCAAAAAATGATGCCAAGACGGTTCAGAGGTTTTTGCATAAAAACATTTTTTTCCAGATTTGGCATCCCCAAGGCGATCATCAGTGATGAAGGGAGGCATTTCGATAATAGGGTTATAGTTGCTGCCTTGAAAAAGTATGGTGTCAAACATCGGATCGCAACAGCATACCACCCTCAGACCAATGGACAGGCTGAAATATCCAATAGAGAGGTTAAGAACATCCTTGAAAAGATGGTTAAGCCAACTCGGAAGGACTGGTCTCTACACCTCAATGATGCATTATGGGCCTACAGAATAACATTCAAAACTCCATTGGGAATGTCACCCTATCGACTGATTTATGGGAAAACATGCCATTTAACTGTTGAGATTGAGCACAAAGCATACTGGGCCATCAAGGCAGTAAATATGGACTTGGAAAAAGTAGGACAAAAAAGGCTGCTTGATCGGAATGAGGTTGAAGAAATTCGAGCAATGGCCTATGACAACGCAATAATCTATAAAGACAAGACAAAGAAGTGGCATGACAAGAAGTTGCTGCCATGACAGTTCTGCTCAGGGCAGCTTGTGTTGTTGTTCAACTCTAGGTTGAAACTCTTCTCAGGGAAGCTGAAATCTAGGTGGTTTGGCCCATTCCAAGTGGAGCACGTTTTTCCCCATGGTGCCATCACAATCAGATCTCTAAAAGACGAGCACCAATTTAAAGTCAATGGACAAAGATTGAAGCATTATCAGGGGACTGAAGCCCCAAGAATGCAGGAAGTGGTTACTTTAGGAGATGCCCCTCCTGGCATCCCTAATTTAACCTAATTTTTATTTTAATTATTATTTATTATTTATACATATTAAGTAATTAGTATTATTTTATTTTTAGGAACTAAAGTTTTTATTTTTTATTTTCAGGAAATAAAAGAGACAAGGAGAAGAGGAAAAGAGAATTCAGCCCACCATTTTTCCATCAGCCCAAAAAGCCCAACTTTGGAGCCCGCCGTTACAGCTGCCGCGATAGATGCAGAAAATCCAGCATGTCAACACGCTGTCGCGGCAGACACACAAACGCGTAACAGACGTGCAGCAGACACGGAAACACGTGATAGACATGTCAGAAACTGCGTAATAGCTTGCCCCGTTATTCGCACCTACCGTTATAGCTCCAACGGGCAGCAAACTCCCCCTCTATATAAACCCGTTTTACTATTCATTTTTCACTCACTTTCACTCTCTCTACTTGTTTCCTCTAGAATTTTACTTGCTTTCATTTTCTTCCACAGTTCTTGCAACATGAGTACTAGAAATACCCGCTGAAGCTCTGCCTCAGGATCTACCCCAGAAGCAACCACTCCAAGCTCCTTCCAAATCTCTGATATGTGGGAGGAGAGAGGTTTCATTTACACTTCTAGAACGGGGAACCTGGGGCTGCAACCGTTTATAGCCCGCAAAATCAGAGCCCTGCAGTGGCAGATATTCGCTGAGTAGCCCGAGGAAATGAACGTGACTCTCATCTGGGAATTTTATGCTGCCATCGGCAGCAGGGACGCAATAGCAGTTACAGTCCGAGGGAAAGACGTACCTTTCGAGCCCGAGTACATCAACACACTCTACGGGTTTTATATGGGATGAAAAGAAGATGGCCACCAAAGATTTTTCGAGAGTTTAAAGCATGCTGACTACGATGTTGTGATAGCAGAACTCACAGACGAGGGTACCGAGAGAAATACCGATCCGAAACATCCGAGGACGGTGAAAAGAGTCTAGCTCACCCCGGAGGCAAAACTTTGGAATGTGTTTATCAAGAAACGGATTATGCCCTCCTCGCACAACACAACCATCGACCAACCAAGGTTAGCCCTCATCCATTCTATTTTAAATGAGAGGCTAATTAACGTTGGCAGATACGTTCGGGAGGGTATACTGGATTGTGCATACCGGCCGTCAGGACCACTCTTCTACCCTTATCTCATCACTGCCCTCTGTCGCGGCCACAATGTACCAGAAGCTGTCGAGGATTTAAGAGTCTGAGGAAAGGGATGGATAGACAGAAATATACTCAGCCTGATGGAACTCAAAGCTGCCACGCCCCTATCGCCTTTCGACCCTACTGCCACGGAAGCTGAGCCGACAGAGCCCACCGACATCGAGTTTGCTGCCACAGAACCCAGACATCCAACCGTAGCAGCTCCTCCAGCAGACACCTCCACAGAAATACTTGCTGCCATACAAAAAATGGAGGAACGACAGCTCGACCTCATGGGTTTCATCTGAGACTTCACCACCGCCACGATACATTTCGTCCACACTTCTCTTAATTTCCCCGATGTACTGTTCCCTACTTTCCCCAATCATTATTTTGCTGCCCCCACCCCTGCCCATACCCCTACCTCTGCTGCCACACCAAAAACGCCATATGTCGCGTCCACTTCGACCCCTGCCACAATAGCTGCAGGAGGCAGCCGCACGGCTGAGACATCTGCTAGGGGAGCCAAGAGAAACGAACCCATGTCAGACCTCGACAGGTATATTGCAGGTTTCTCTTCATCTGAAATTTGGGCGACATCCGATGACGAGCCCTCTGTCAAGAGGAACTTGTCCAAGGAGTTCACCCCGGTAAAATGGCAGAAAACAGGTCTCAACGTCGATCCAGTAGATAAAGAAAAATCTGACGGCAGCAGTAGCGGCAGCAGCAGCAGCAGCTCCGAGGTTCATGTAGTGGTGAAACCACCCCATATCTCCCCTACCCGCATCCAACCTCCACGAGAGGCCAAACCCAAGAACACTTCTGCCTCTCCCATCCGTCTGCCAGCGCCAGCAAAGAAAGTCACTGCCTGTCGGCAGATTCAACTCAGCGGCAGCAGCAGCAGCGACGACAGCACCTGAAATTTTAAGTTTCTTATCTTATATTGTTGTCTGCCTTTTATATTTTGTGATGTTGTTTTTATTTTTCTTTTTCATCTATGTCATTTGCATTGAGGGCAATGCAACCCTCGAGTTTGGGGGTGTCATCTCTCCATTAATGGAGTCTTTTTAAGTTTAAAAATTGTGTCTTTTACTTTGTTTATTTTTGCTTAAAAATGATAAAAATTTAGATTAAGTCTTTGAACTGAACTTACCTGCCGTGACAGCCTATGTCGTGGCAGTGCCTTTAGGATAGTTTTAGGAGCAGTTTAGAGCCTTACTATAGTTCTAAATCTCAAACACCATTTGTGACTTTTATACTGCCTAGAACTTTACTAGTAAACTAGAATAGAAAGCCTAACAATTGAGTTGCCCCTAGAGGTGCCTAACACTGGCTCTAGGAAAAGAAGTTAAGAAAAATAGACTCAATACACCTAGATGTGCCCGAAACCGGCTCTAGATACTTAGCTAGAGGTGCCCGAAACCGGCCCTAGTCAAACTTAAGCTTGAGAAAATAGAATCGAGTCTGCATAAAAACTAAAAGAGCCTAAGAATTGCCTCCAAAAAGATGAAAATTTGCATAAAAATTTAAGTTAGAAGCTTAACTATTCTAGTAAACTAAGGGAGTCTTGGCATATAATTGTTCACAAGCATGCACACACTACACGAGAATTATAGCAGGGTTCCAGATGAATCTTGAATTATCCAACAAGGTGCTGCTCACAATAGGGAATGAATGGTAGGTAAGGAAATGTTCACTGTTTTAAGCCAAACAAAAATTTTGTTTTTCTTTTTTAGGTCTGAATTGCTTGAGGGCAAGCAAAAACGTGAGTTTGGGGGTGTGCTGAGTGTGTAAAAGTTCTATAATTCACCCCCTATTTAACCCATATTTATGCTGCATTCAAGCATAATTCATTGCATTTAGGTTAGATTTCATTTATACATCACAAATATATTAAATGGCACAGTTTCTACTGAAATTGGTTGCTTTTGCAGGTAGCTGCTGTAGCAGATGGAGGACGGTGAAGAAGCAGACGTTGGGCAGTAAAGAATCAGAGCTGGATGTGCAGACGAGGAGAGCGATGCTGCCATGGCCGCTGCCGTGGCATCCAAGGACGACAGTAGTGATGAAGAGAAGAAGCAAAGTGGGCCTCGACAGAAATAGAAAATTAAGTCGGTCTGTCGTGGAGCATTCTTATAATTTTCCAAGCCCTAGATCAGAATGAAGGCCAAGCCCAAAGTTCAAGGAAGAAACTCCAAGCAAGAAGGAAGGACGAATTAAAGATATATGCTTTGAAGATTTAGTCTTTAATAGAGTTGTACTTTAGTTTAAACTTGTATTCTTGCCTTATTAGAAAACTTGAACCCAAGGCCTATATAAAGGCATGTAATTCGACCTAGGAGGGGATATGATACGTATCCGGTTATATGATGACCGAATTCGTATGTGATGTTGCCCGATCGTGATTCTAGTATGAAGTTGCAAACTTGAAACTTGAGTGTGGAAGTGATGTATAAGGAATGAAGATGGTGAAAGTTGTTGTTTTAATAGGTGCTGGAATTGTTGGTGATTATGGTTTGAAAGATAAATGTAAGGAAAAAATGGATAGAATTGATATGGATATATGGAATAGAATCGATGTGGAACAAGGAAGAACCAACAAGATAGTGAATGTTGACCCAAACCTTACACGTTCTTACCCTTTGTGAAATGATGGAAGAAGGTTGGATTGTGACCCTTTAGCTATAATTGAGCTAAGAACCAACAATATAATCAAATGGAAGTGATGGTGGGATGGTGGAATGTGACCCTCTAGCTAGAAATCTAGGAACCAACGCTATAAATAGAATGGAATGAAAAGGGAAAATTTGCCACAAGACTAGCTTGAAAGCCGATAAAGTTCTTAAAGAACAATGAAGAGAACACTCTCATATATTTTCATCAAAAAAAAGGTCCCTTACAAAGGCAAATGAGCAACCTATTTATAGTACATGGCATCCTAGAATTTGAATGGACAAAACAATGCATTAAGGCTCCAATTTATGACATTCAATGGTTTGTCTTCAATCCTATCAAGTGTGGCTGGCCATTTGTGTAATTTAGAATAAATTTGGACATAATAAGGCTTGAATGAAGACTTATACACGTCCAAGTGATGCATCCTTTGATATTCCACTTGCTTGGCTCTTAAAACTGCATATAGATGACTTGGAATGAATCTGCCCATGTTTGCATCTAAGTGTATGTGTCTCTTCCACTTCCTTTCTTTATTTCTAAACTTTATTGGCTGAATAAAAGCATAATAAAGTCTTCTAAATGCTTCATCCCCCATGGAATTCAAAAAGACTCTCTCTTTGAATGGTGATAAAGATGGCATGTCTCCTTGAAGAAGATGAAAAGTCTTCAATTGTTTCCATCTTAATCCCAACCTATAATGACACTAAAAACACATAAAATATTAATCAAAATATGATAAAAATGTTATGCAAACTTAAAGAATTAATTGAACAAGTTCAATGAATGAACTAGTTTAATGAATGAACTAGTTTAATTAATAAACCTACATGCTTAAATGAAACACATACATAAGTGAAGTATTTTCATAAATGAAGTGCTTGCGTAAATGCATAAACAAGCATATTTATTCTCATGGAATGAATGAACTATTATGCAACTACTCATGCAAATTCTTATGCAACTACTCATGCAAATTCTTATGCAACTTATTTCAACTTTCCAACAAACTCAAAACGTTGCAAGATCTAATTGTTGCTGTCATTTCTTCATTCATTTTCCAGCTTGGCAAAGCAAACTTTCCACAGCATCTTGAATAATTTTAGCTCTTGCACGAGTCATAGGACCTCTAGGAAATTCATTGGAATTCTTGTTGGTTGTGGTCACATCAGGATATCTTACTCTCCAGCCTTCTCTTCTAAACCCTAGTCGTTTTCCCTTCCTCATCATGTTCTAAACTTCCCCTAGGGCTATGGGTTGATTTGTAAAGTAGTTGCAAGAATTGCATTTGTTTTAGGAATTTTTCTGTTCAATAAAATAGACTTCATGTTTGCTTATTCTGGTTTTCAACATCTTGCAAGAGTATCGGGAGAGCATTGTGAGATTTCACATTTACTTAATATCGAGAGAGTTAAGTATACGAAAGGAATAAGTACGGGTTCTCCAAGTTTATGGTTGAACTATCTCGGACCTAGGGATAGGACGAGGTTAAGTGGCTAAGGAAGAATTCAACAACTTCGGTGTTCATCCTTCGATTCACGTCGGGAGGTATCATCAAAGACGTGTTCTTCGACAGACTTGGACCTAGGGATAGGCCAAGGCACATCAGGGATTCTTGCCAAGCTTGAAGTACAGAGTTGTGTGATCGCTACCGCGACTAACAACAGACCGCTGCCGCGACAGGTGTTGCCGCGACAGGCGCAACGACAGAACATATATTCCTAGACTTTGCAACACCTACACTTTTGAGCAATTCAATACCGACCCATTCTCTCTATCCTGAATTCTTTACTCTTTTATTATCAAGTATTCTTTATTATTTCATGACAACAATTTAAACTATTTCTTTTCTCTCTTGTGTAGTAATCCAAGGTGAAGCTATTAGCCTAGTCCCTGTGGAGACAATATCTGATACTTATGTATCACTTTACTACTTGCGTCGTGTACAGTTGCACTACATTGCGATAGACACTTTTACACGCAACACATTCCTTCTATCTTTTCGTACTTATCCTCCCATTTCTTCTCAATTCGAACCTTATCAGTGTTTTCGTCGAGGTCAGTTACCTCGTAATTATTAGCCTCTCCATTTGGAACATGAGTGGAAGATTTAGCAACATGGATGGGAGTTTTGGCTTTAGCAGCAGTCTTCTTCGTAGAGGTCATTCCTGGGAATCGTGGAATGACAGTAATGTTTCCTCCTTCTTCAACCGCATCTGGATCCTTGAACCCTAGCAAGGCATGTATTGAATTGATTGTCTTTTGATGAACTACCTCAATTTGTTGTTTCATGGCTCGAGTTTGGGCTCGTGTACCATATTTATCAGTTGTCTTAGCAATTTTGGATATTCTGTCGTTTTTTATATTAAGTTAGGTTTTGACATGAATGAATGTATGCACAAATGAATTCACAAAAGCAAACAACAGAGCAAACAAAACAATGCAAATGCATGAATGTAATCGAAGGGCCATTAATTCCATTGAAAATCTGCTCATAAAAGGAAACTCTTTATTGAATACGAAAGCTTTTATTACATTTTTCGAATTACAAATATTTTTCAGCTTGAACGCCTAACTCCTTGATTTCTTCAACTAGCCACATGAGCCTTGGTCCAACTTCTCTAATGGGCTTGATGTACTAACGAAGAGCTCCAGCTTCAGTCTCCAACGTTGTCACGTGCTTGGTTCTCCTCAATCTTTAAGAGCTTTCCATTCATAATTTGAACAATTTTCTAGAATCAACCTCTTCTAAATATGGAATGATGCACATACAAAACAAACAAGATAGGGAACATAGATTAATAAAGCAAGAAAAGGGAAATGAAATAATCAAAAACAAAATAAATACACGATAATTTTGTGCCGGCATTCCAACATTTCAAGACATGTCTCCACGGATTATTCCTGCGACTCAACAACCTAGGCTTTCTGCATGGCTCTATTAGGGGTAAGCTCTAGATTCTCAAACTTGGTTTGGTTCTAAAAAGGTACCCTAGTTGTCCTTGTTGTCGCCTACTAAGGGTAGCAAAGCCCTCGATTCTCACCCATTACAGGCTCTAAACGAATCAAGTTCAACTCGAGAGGGCTCACCACCGATGCCTTCTCGAAGAATCAATATCCTTACGAAGACAAGGGAATGAGTCTCGAAGGTACTTGCAAGGCTCATACGAAGAATCAATTTTCTTACATGGGCAAAGCGTGTTCCCCCCACTTAAACGAAAGGGACAAAGCTCGGGAATAGAGCTTTGAGTTAAGTCTTAAATGCCTAAAATAGAGTTTTATGCATTTAAACGGACAAATAAATAGAACCTATCGTGAACTTGCAAATTTCATATTTAAAAAAAAACTTTTTTGGAAAACCATTTAAAATCAATTTGTGGCCTGACCCTCCTTTGTTTTTATTTTAAAAAACAAAATCACATCCCCAGTGAAGTCGCCAAGCTGTCGCAACCTTTTGGAGTTTCGACTTTTTGAAAACATAAAAGAACACGGAGTCACCACCAATATTTTTGAGAAAAAAAAGTGTGATTGGATCACTTTAAAATAGGGTTATTTTAATAAAACGTTTTGTTTTAATAAAATAATGTTTTTGGTCTACGAAAACAAGAAAATAGGTTCGGGGTCGGTTACGCGTGGCAAAGGGTTAGCACCCCCACGACGCCCAAAATTGATACATAATTGATTTGAAAATTGTTTTCAAAACTGGAATTTGCAAGTTCATGAAGGTTCGACTTTATTTGTCCGTTTAATGAATATTAAACTATTTTAACGGCCTTATCGTCTGGGTAAATTTCAAGAAAACCCTTTTATTATTTTTTATAAATCAAGCCCCTTTTATTATTTTCACCCACGAATTATTATTTCTTCTAATTAAATCCCTAACTTTAAGTTTTTTTAATAAAACCACATTAACTCAATTTTATTCTTGCATTTTAATAGCAACACTTTTGAAAATTCATTTTTTATTTCTAAAGATCAAAACACTCCTAAACAACATTTTTAAAGCATGCAATTTTTTAAAGATTAAACCTAAAATTAAACAAAAATTTAAAGCAAAAACATTACCGGAATCACGAAACGATTTTCTGACTTCAAGAACACAACCTAAAATCCACAAAAAACACAAACACAAATACAAAAATTCAACCAATAACAAGCATGAAAATTACTAAAAAAATACTAAAAGGAAAGATAGAAATTTACCGAAACGATGAACGATGAACTCGAACATGAACTTCTCGAAACGCTCCCAATTGCTTCCTGAAAATTTCCCCTAAGCTCGAACTTCAACTCCAAAATTTTCAGCAACTCTTGAGAATTTTTAAAGAATTTTTCAGAATTCTTTTCTAAGCTTTTTTTCTTTTTCAAGTGTGTTTTCTCTTGAAATTGGGTGTGTTGAACAATGGAGAAAAGAGGGGTATTTATACTAGCTTTTGAGTTTGGGCTTATATTTCAAGATGGGCTTTGGTTTTTTTCCATTTGAAATGGGCTTTACAAAATTAGGTTTTTTTAGATGAGTTTTTTGTTGTTTTTTATATTTATTTTAGAAAGGGTGGGCTTTTTTATTAATTTAAGGGGAAAAGGATTTTTTTATTATTTTTTCAGATTATTTAATATTGGTGGGGTGAAAATCTAGTGACAACACCGAGTCCCCAGAAATATAGTTTTTCTTTCTTCTATTGCCTTTATTTTGCATAATTATTTTGTGATATGTGTTGATGCATTGAGGGCAATGCTTGATTTGAGTTTGGGGGTGTTGGCTATTGTCAAGGCAACTACTGTCGTGGTAGTTCATTATCTAAAAGCAATGTAGTTTTTCTTTAATGTATATTAGTTTCCTAGTTCTTTAATTTGACTTTGAATTACCTAGACTTGCAAAACTCTTCTCGTGATGAAACTACCTCAACACTTAAAATACACTTTAAAGGTTAGGATGACTATTAGGAAACACTTAGAATCATACTATGGGGGCTGAAAACGAAAAGACACTTTTGTGACTTGTATGATTGAAGGAGTTCTAGGACACTTTGGACATTTACTTGCTTAGAATGAAAATTTTGGGTAAAAAGTTAGATGTGCCTAACATCGGATCTAGCTTAAGGATGCCCTAGAGGTGCTCGAAACCGACCTTGGGCTAATCACTAGAGCTGCTCGAGATTGGCTCTAGTAGATTAAATTGCTTATAAAAAACAAACAAAAAACAAAAAAAATTACCCAAGTTAAGTAGGTTAATGCTTAAGTTTTTACTTATAACCCGTATCTTGTTCACAAAGCATGTACACACTCACAAGCATTGTAGTTTGATTTCGGGTAACTCCTTTAGTCGTCCAAAAAATTAAATCATGTATTTTCAAGTGCTAGGTGAAGAGGAAGAAGGGGAGTTAAAGCAATCTCTATGAAGATTAAGGACTTCGACAAGTAATTATTTTTCTACTAGTTGCATTGCTTGAGGACAAGCAATAGTTCGAGTTTGGGGGTGTGTTAAGTGTGTAAAACTAGTATCATTTCACCCTTTTTCTATGACAATTATTGCTAAAACTACACCCATTCGAATCACATTATAGCCCTCCATGCATCAATTACATTGATCTCATCTTTATTATGCCTGGTCCTTATGTTTAGTTTATTTGATGAAAAAGATGGTACTTATGTGTGTGTTTAGTGTGAATGCAGGTTTTGTTACTCACTGTCAGGGCAAGCACTGCCGCAGCAGTGATGGAAAGAAAGGAGTGGTGCATAATCTTCTCACGACGGTCCAGATCAAGCTAGTTGTGGATGTCAGTTTCTACTGAAGGAAGCTAAACCTTGGATAAATCCTTACTCAATGGAAAAGACAGACATAATAGTGCCGAGGCAATAGCCAAGCCACTGTCGCAGCAATGACTTGACACACTCGACAATGGAGAAAATATGTAAAGTGGAGCGCGCTTTGAAGAGTATGAAAAGATGAACTTTTCTATGTACTTTGCATAAAGATCGGACTGTGAGAAAACCATGAAAACGCCGAAGGAAGGTCAATAGATGATTTCACGCAAAAGGGAGGATTGTAAGGAAGAAAGATATAATACTTTAAAAGAAGACATTTTCTTTTAATGTGTTTAATTCTAACTTAACTTCCTCCTCAAGAAGGACTTGACCTAAACATCCTCTATAAATAACAAGCCAAAGCCGACCATTGAGGGCTTATCTTAGAATTCGAGCTTTGAGAGAATTTGTGGCGAGTTTTCATTGTCATTATATTCTAATTTCTTCTTAGGGTTTAGATTGTATTGTTTAGTAGTTGTGAGAAAACGATTGGATTTTGTTTAAGTTTTTATTAATGCAATTTTAGTTCAATGTTTGCTTATTCTTGGTTCTTTATCTTGTTTACGAGTGAATTGGGAAAGG
This sequence comes from Hibiscus tridactylites, assembly GCA_958450335.1. Taxonomy (NCBI): domain Eukaryota; kingdom Viridiplantae; phylum Streptophyta; class Magnoliopsida; order Malvales; family Malvaceae; genus Hibiscus; species Hibiscus tridactylites. The sequence continues at coordinate 70,091,805 of OY288274.1, read as the reverse complement.
ATCTCATTAACAATATATTTGTCTAATATCAAGAGAGTTAGACTCACAAATAGGGGTGAGCATAACTCGATTCGACTCGAAAAAACCGATTTTTTTAATTTCGAGTTATTTGAATCGAGTTATTCGAGTTATTTGAGTCAACTCGAAATTTCATTTCGGATTTCGAGTTCGAGTCGGTTTAGAAATTTGAAAAACTGAATATCTGAAAAACCTAAAATTTTAATACTGCGTCGTTTTATTTATACTATTATGAGTAAATTAGACTTTTTTTCAACTTGCAAATTCTAATTTCAAGCCCGTTGTTTAACTTTTGTTTTTCAACCGAATATCGAGTGCTCCACTGCTCCTTACTTTCTTTTTTTCCCCTTTTCAGTTTTCACGTTCGTAACCCTAAATTCTTAAAATTGAAAATCCTCAAATTGAATTTCTTAATTGCTTTGCTCCTCGTCGAGTCTTCATTCAAGACTTCCAGAATTTCTGTTGGGTGTTGGCGTGGCGTGGTTTTTCATTGAAGTTCAAGGGCGTTCATCGTAAGAAATTTTAACCTTTAAAATTTCATATTAGATTAAATGTTTCTGTAAAATCTGAATATGTTCCTTTCTTTCTTTCTTTCTTTCTTTCTTTCTTGGTATAATTTGGTGATGATTCTAGTGATTTTGGTAATTTGGTATAACTTGTAGAAAAAGCTGCATTTTTAATCTAATATGAAATTTGGGTTTCGACTTGTAGAAAAAGCTGCATTTTTAATCTAATATGATTCTAGTAATTTGGTATAACTTGTAGAAAAAGCTGCATTTTAAAATTCATAGAAAACATGAATTTGGGTTTCGACTCTTAACACTGTATTTGGTGATGTGGTATTTTTCTCACCATTCCAAAGTGAGTTGATGTAGTCTGTAGATTTGGAAACGTGGACTGCATTGTAGTCTAATAAATAAACACAGTATGGTAATTGGTAATTAGGATTAGGATGATACCTACCTCATTCACCCTGCTGCTCACTACTTGTTTGTTGTTTCTCCAGAATCACACAATATTTCCTTTTCTTTTAGAATCATTTGATGCTCATGGGCCTTTTTGTAATAATGTTTAATATTCTGGTTTTAGTGTGTTAATGCATAATTTCTCATCTTTGGTAGTATTTCTTTATGGACTTGAAGTTCACAGTTAATAACAGTTTTAATGTTTAGTATTCAAAATGCTTGTGAAAACAGATATCTGGTTTACATTCTCTAGAGCCAGTGACAATAGTTTTAACGTTACACAAAATGCAAATTAGTCTTTTGGTTGTCTACTCTGAACCTGTTTGGAATTTAGTTGACTTGGTAAAGTTGATACGCCCATCAATTTGGATCTTATTCACAAAATGCATAACTTTGAAAGTTTTGTTGTTAATCCACATATATAATTAGAACATTTGAGCTTTAATGATGAGGTTGTGTGGAGAGTTTTAACTGAAGGAAATAAAATTAAAAATTAACATTATTGGTTATGTTTTTTTGCTGCCTGCACCTTGAGGATTTTGAGGTTATTAAAATGTTGTGTGCCTCAGTTGCTAAATATTATGTTCGTGCATATAATTCGACATATTTCACCAATAACCATTATTTTTACATTTTAGATGAGTGAATCACAAGGTAGTCAAAGCTCACAACCATGTGGACGTACTCCTACTCAAAGTTCACAAAGTTCTTCTCCAACTAAAGGCGATAATGATCCAAAGACAACGAGTACGACTACAAATAAAAAAAACTGTCCGAAATAAACAACAACCAAGATCAGATTGTTGGAAGCATTTTACCAAATATAAAACTGAAGATGGAGAGCAATCAGAGCATAGGGCGAGGTGCATTCATTGTGGCAAAACTTACTCCATGGAAACAGGGGGTTCTACAACCAATTTGAACAATCATTTGAAGACATGCTTGAAAAAACCTGGAGGTAATACTTCGGATCATAAACAATCTGAATTGACATTTTCTAAGATTGGCTCTGAAGATGCAAATTCAACCTTTTCAACTTGGAAATTTGACGAAGATGCTATTAGAAAGGCGTTGATTCGCATGATAATCGTGGATGAGCTACCCTTTCGAATTGTGGAGGGAGATGGGTTTAAGTCATTTCTTTCTGTAGCATGCCCAAGGTTTCATCTCCCATCCCGTTTTACAATTACAAGGGATTGTCTCGATTTATTCAACTCCATGAAAAAGGTGATGAAGAATTCTTTTGGTAAAGATGCTACGAGTAGAATTTGTTTAACAACTGACACTTGGACTTCATTGCAAAGAGTATCTTATATGGTTCTTACAGCACATTGGATAGATGATGAGTGGATGTTGCAAAAGAGAATCATAAATTTTTGTCCAATATCTGCTCATAGTGGTGAAAGCATAGGCCAAACCCTTGAAAAGTGCATTCGAGATTGGGGGATAGAGAGGGTCTACACTGTTACAATTGATAATGCGTCTGCTAATAGTGTTGGTATTGAATATCTGAGAAAGAAATTGAGCCATCGAAATACGTGTATAGCAAATGGGAAATATATGCACACGAGATGTGTTGCACATGTTCTTAATCTTATTGTGCAAGAAGGTGTTAAATATGCTTCTGTATCTGTTGACCAAGTCAGAGCTGCTGTGAGGTACATAAAAGCATCACAATTAAGGATGAAAAAGTTCTACAACCGGGCAGAAGAAGAAATGATAGACACTAATGCTCATTTGTGTTTAGATGTGCCTTCTAGGTGGAACTCAACGTACATGATGTTAGAGGTGGCTGAAAAATACGAGCGCGCATTTGATTCGTATGGTCGTGAAGACCATAACTTTTTTGTTGATCTCACAGCTGGAGATGGAGTCCCTACAATTGATGATTGGGAAAATGTTCGGAGAATTATAAAAGTTTTAAAGCCCTTCTATGATCTTAAATTGAAGGTATCCGGATCTTTGTATGTTACCTCTCATTTCTTTTGGGAAATATTGATATATATACATTGTTTACTTGATGGGTGGTCAAATTGTGAAGATTTTGATATAATCTCCATGGCTTCCAAAATGAGGGAGAAATACAATAAGTATTGGGGTGATGCCAAAAAGATAAACTTCCTAGTTTACTTGGCGATTATCTTAGATCCGCGTCGTAAAATGGATTTTGTGAGCTTTGGGGTACATTTGCTTTTTCCTAATGTTTCTAGTGAGATTATGAAGGTGATTGATAAAGAATTGCATTGTTTGTTTGATGAATATTTTGCCCATGCTGGGAAAGTTATGGTCCGCCAAGATCAATCTAGTGTTCCGACCAAATTTTCAGATCCTACAGATCAATCAAAGATGAGTTTGGCCGTGCAACAATTTCTGTTGAAGAAACAACGAGTTGGTTTGGAAATTAAATCCGAGTTGGATAGGTACTTGACTGAGGGGGAAGAAGCAAACAACTTGAGTTCATTTGATATATTATTATGGTGGAAACTGAATAGTCCAAGATACCCTGTTCTTGGACGTATGGCTCGAGATGTTTTCTCTACCCCTATCTCGACAGTTGCCTCAGAGAGTGCATTCAGCACCGATGGACGTGTTCTAGATGGTTTCAGAAGTTCATTAACTCCGACGATGGTTGAGGATTTGATTTGTACTCAAGATTGGCTTCGAAAATCTAAGGATCCCATCAACTTTGATGAGTATGTTGAGGAACTTCAAGACATGGAAGATGGTAATATTTAATTTTGATTATCGTTAATTGTCGACATTATTTATTTTTATCTAATACTTTTTATTTTTTATTTTGTTAGAGTTATCAATAGTACCTGAAAATCAAGAAGTTTCCACACAATTACCGACGTTGTACGAAGCGGAAGAAGTCTAAAGTATTCGACAATGTGACACAAAAACTCAAGAAGTATTTTGTTGCATTTTAATTTTTGGACTATTATCGCTTTGATTTTCATCGGTTTGTTGCAACTTGTGTAGTTCACTGTTGTTGGATTTCCTAAACTATACTTTGTTTTTATTAATGTGTTTGGGGGTTTGTTTATTTAGCTTGGATATTAGGTTAAAGTGTTTTTACTTGATTGAAGTTGACCATATCCTATGATGTTTGGTATTTGAATCTTTTGGCTTTGTAGGTGGATACTATTATATACTTGCATACTGGTGGAGAATTCTTGTTGGCTTTGACTTTATATATATGTGCTAATTGCTATCCTTGGTAATTGATGGTGTTCTATTTAAGTATGTTATTTTTTTAATCAAAATTTAGGTGTGTTACCATGTGTGTTTTATGTTTTGCTTCATATTTTCTTTGTATTGTATGATTTTGTAGTTCAATGAGTTTAAATTTTGTGGTCTTATATAATTTCGAGAATTTTATTAATAACATTTATCGATTGTGCTAAAATAAAGTCGTTTAAAATTAGAATGAATTTGTACCATAACATTATAAATAATTACAACTAAGTTCGAATAGAAACTCGAATAACTCGACTCGAATTTCTTCAACTCGACTCGACTCGAAAAAAATTCGAATGAAAGTTCAAATGATAAAATTAGACTCGTCAACTCGAATAACTCGAAATTCTTTGACTCGACTCGACTCGACTCGATCGAACGCTCAGCCCTACTCACAAAACGGATAAGCACGGTTTTCATCCCAATCGGTGAAAACTAACTCAGCTTAGGGATAAGTTCGAATTTCAACGGCTAAAAGAAGCATAAGATTGGTTGATGTTCATACTTGGTTCACGGTGGGAGGTATTATCAAGGCCTACACATCAGCACGATTTCAACTTAGGAATAAGGAGGAGCCACTGAAGGACGTTTTGTCAAACCATGACAATGTTCGTTGCTGTCCAAGCAAGTGATTGCCGAGGCAGATACTCAACCCATTGTCGCGGCAGTGACTATGATCTCTACTGAGGCAATCTTGTGTTCGTTGTATTCAAAAACCGAGACAGTCCAATTTGTTTCCACGCTACGACACAATATAATCTAGCCTATTCTCTCATCCTGATTACTCTATTCTTTAGTTTACTAGCTTATTTTTTTTTCTGCTTATTAGATTATTCTAAAAACCCCATCAATCACTTGTGTTCTGTACTTTTATTTCCTTTTTAGTGCGAGACGATAACATTTCAGGTTTCACCAATCCCTGTGGAGACGATACTCAATACTCATCACTTTATTACTTGAGACATGTATACTTGCACAATTGCGGGGCACTTTACACACGCAACATCAATCGATGGTGAGTGGCCAAGAGGGGTGAATTGGCAAATTTAAAAAGTAAGTGGAAGAAAATAGGAAAGATAGAAAATTTGGACACAAGATATTTATAGTGGTTCAACCTTCTAACAAGGTTTATATCCACTAGCGTAGCTTTCCACTAAGGATTTTCCGAAATTCACTAAGAATTTCTTCCGTTTTCTAGGCTCAAGAGGAAACATTTACACAACCAAAGCTTCTACCTCAAAGCTTTGATAAAACACTCTTTTACAATAAAAGAAATAGCAAACTGAGAAATCATGTCAAAGGTAAAAGTTTACCTAAAATACAAAGCTCACGCAAACCCGAAACTTGAATCAAAAGATAACAATTTAGCTCTCTCAAGTGGGTTACAAGAATTTGACTCTAATAGCTCAAAATTGTTGGATTTGTGCTTGAATGCTTAAGACTTGATGAATAGTTTTTGTTGTAGCTTTGGAGACTTGTTTATATACCCTCATCCCCTTATTGATTTCCAACCGTTTGGGTAGCAGAGATTATAAATATAGTCGTTGGACTCCATTTTCTCGTAATAAATGTAGTCTGCCAGTATAGGGTATCGCTATATGAGCACTGGTATCGGTACTTACCATAAGAAGAAAATAGTCGTTGTGCAAAGGGGTATCGATACGCGGGATGTCGTATCGATACGAGAAGTGTATTTTACAAAGGCGTACCGATATGGGCTATATAGTATCGGTACCAATTTTTCTCACTGGAATCTAAAGAAAAAGCAAGTGGAAAATTATATCGATGCGCCTCTTAGGGTATCGGTATGCATTAACTAAATTTTAAAGATGGTGATTCCAATAAACTGAAAAGGCAATGGTCGAATAATAAATGCAAAAGATTTACAAAATCTTAACACACCGTATCGTTACACATAAAGTCGTACTGATACTCAAAAACTAACTTGGTTCCCCAGTTGAATGGCGTACCGATATGGATACACGCATATTGGTACCCAATAGCCATTAAGTATTAAAATGATTTCCAGTAGCTAAAATTAGTATTGATACGGCTAAGAGCGTATCGATATGCCTGGACCAAATCAAGCTATTTTGAGTACAAAAACACTTAGAAAATATTTGGGGTTTTAGTTTTTTACTTTGAAACAATTTGAAGTTCGAATCCTTGTCATTTTGTGAGACTTTTTGAATACTAAAAAGATTATCCAATGTTACAAATTGGTCCTTAAAAATCCTTGTTATATCAAAATCAAATATAGGTTTTACACTTAAGAAAAACGTTCACACTGGAACCTTGAACATAAACTCAAAGTTTGACCATTGTAGCTCACGGCACTCCAGAAGCCTCCTCGCCTCATGCACAACTATGTTGCACTCGACCTCAGGCCCAACCACACCAATGGCTTTGTTCACCTCCACCCTTCTCGCCAAAGCCTTTGTGCCTCTCAACATTTTGGCTAAACAAGCTGAATGAGAAAATTTGAGAAAGAAATTGATATCCCTAAAATCAATAAAAAAATCAGTGGAAAGTGGATTACACTTTGTCTGCAATTTATAACTCACTTAGGGTGACGTTTTGGGTACCCACAACCCATGACCTTTCGTGTCGCCCACACTCCGCAAATGATGGCTTATATCCTCGGAAGGTGGCCCCGCAAAAAGAGGCACTTAATGCAGCAGCCCTAGGCATGACATTTTATCTCCAGTCTCAGTTAGCGCCACTTTATGATACTCCTTCGACTAAGGGGGGCTAGTGTTGTACACCACGCAAAATCTTCGAAAAACCTTGCCTCTAGAAAGATAGTATACGTGCCACCTCCAACATTATGGAGCTCTGACGCTTCCATATCTCAGAACCCATCGGCCTTTGGAGACTCTCATACTCGGCCAATGCACAGAAATAAGACACCTATCAAGTCCAACTGATCTCATAGATTGACAGCCGAGCTACTACCTGCCAAGCCCATCAATAGCTGTCACTAAGCCTGATACGGTCTTATCAACTCACTCCATCTACAGCTCCAAGAGGATATAAATACCCCAGAGATTGAAGGCAAAGTGGATGATTCTACGACTCTACAACCCTCATTCTACATTGAACCTCTCTCTCATCACCATATGATTCTTACCACCCTCTCCACATTGTTCGTGGCTCTCAGCCCCAATCCAACCAGGGGTGAACCGCCTGATTCTACAGTCCACCACCATCTCCCATGGCTCTCAGCCCATCCCATGATGGGTAAATCACCAAGCTCCGACCCAAATCTTCCTTCGACTACCATCTCCACCTCTTTGTTTGGTGTCGCCTAAAATTGGCATCAACATGTATCAAGGATTGAATGTTATGATTTCTTTAATTTTGAATCTCAATGAACATCGAAAAATCTTCATCAATCATTTTAAACTAGGAACCAATGCTTTTCAAAAGATTCGAAAATACCAAAGGTGAAAGCTAAAGGATTCAAATACAAATAAATGTAGACCTGTAACCCCCTTAGCCCGGCCTAGACGGTTGACCCGAACTATAAAGATTACACGGGGAAAACCAAAGTCAACCCGAAAGTCAACCTTGATTAACGACCATTTTTTTATTTCTAAACTTGTCTAGATGCACATTCATCCTAGGCATTCTCTTGAGATAAGCATACTCAAAAATCACAGCAATCGGAAAACAATAAGGGACTCAATTGCACAACATACGAATTTAGGGACCAAAATGCAAAATCTGGAAATTAAGAGGACTTTACAAATTTTTAAGATACCATTATGAAATTAGTTAGGTTATATGCTTCTCTGTCAAATTTCACCTTAAACGAACATCTCGAACTCAAGCAATTGCACATACAAAAATCAGGACTAAAACGTAAAGCTTGCAAACCTCAAAACCATTCAAATCAGTGCCCAACGGTCAAGTGTTTCGAAACGGAAATTGACCATTCAGAAACGGGGCTTGGCAGTAGCCAAAGTGTTTCGAAACACCTGTACCCGTTTCGAAACGCCCAGGCAAATTCATGCACATGTTTCGAAACAGGCAAGGGTGTTTCGAAACACCCTGCCCAGAAACAGCAGAAAAGCCTGTTTTTACACATCTAATCACCATCAAACATACTCTAAATCAATCCTCAACATATCAACAACAAGCCAAGCATCATAACTACCCAAATTGCATTAAAATCTAGATGCAAAGCAAACCTTAGGTGCACCAACTCTTTCAACACATCCAACACTTGATCAAGCTTTTAAAACAAGAAGCATAGTGCAACAACTTATGAATAAGAAGATTCAAATGTTGCAAAGCGATAAACAACAAGATTCAAACCACAAACCAAATACGGACAACATACTCAAACTCGTTACACATCAATATAAAAGACTCTCCCCCCATTGCCTTTATTATCTATAGCTATTAACCGAGACATACTTCTCAAGTGGAGCTCTCCTTGAATCCCTTGCTTCTTGATGTCCCAACTTCAATTATCTGCATTGATGGACACAAAGGAGCGTAAGCACATAATGCTTAGTGAGGGATGCTCAAAACCAAAACACCATCAATGCAGCAAATCATAAAACCTTCTTAAAAAGCAATTACAATTCAATAAACCAAAGAATTGTTTGAAAAACCCTTTTTAAAGCAACATGCTTCAAACCATGCATTGCTCAACATGAAAACCAACCTTTAGCTTAGAAAAGCTAAACAACTCACCCCAAAACACATTCTTGCAAACTATCATTTAAACCCTTTTCATGCATGAACATCACATGCAAAGTTAAACACAAATTCTTTGGAAAGCACTTCCAATTCACATCATACTTTCCTCATTCTTGATGAACATCTCAAAACAAGAAACCCCTTGAAAACCATTAGCTTCTTCTAACTATCCCATGCATTAAACTAATGCAACACATGAACCACAAAAAACAACTCTTGCATTACATGCCTTCTAAAACAAGCCCTCACAAGACTTATATGCATTTATGAGATTCTATGCACATATACACCATTCACATTTGCAAAATATACTAGTGCTCAAGCTTAACAAGCATCGCATGCATTCTTGCATCATTTACATATTTCCCTTGCACCTTGCATCATTTCCAAGCAACTCTTGCTTCATTACGTTCAAACACATTATATTGGCATTCAAGCGACAATTCACAAACCATCACAACACAAGACACAATCGGATACGCGGATTACAAGCGTTGTCCCACACGCTTCACACACACTACCGAAACAACACAAGGTGGAGTTTACCGGTACAATCTCAACCCCTCAACACCCGTGATGGAGTTTAGCGGTACAATCACAACCCCTCAATATCACTCATCGGAAGTTGTATAACTCACTAGCGAGAGCCGGGACACACCACAAGGCATACACATGGGAGCTACCTCAACCATTGTAATCACCTTAACCAAGCTCACACACGGGAGCAACCCTCCACCGTTGTGACGCTTAACAAGGTCCAACCACGAGAGCCATCCTCCATCGCGGTGACTCTTAACAAAGTCCACCCACGAGAGCCATCCTCCATCGTGGTGACGCTTAACAAGCCCACCCACGAGAGCCATCCTCCATCGTGGTGACGCTAAACAAGCCCACCCACGAGAGCCATCCTCCATCGTGGTGACACTAATTTCCTCGATCGCTAGGGTACTTGGATGGAGTCTACGGTACAATCACAACCCCTCAACATCCAAGGCATCTCAATTCACGGTGCACCCAATCCTATAGCCGGCTAACTATATCCGACTAAAGTAACCAACACCCACTTACATCACTTGCCAATATAACCATTTTACCACATTAATCCACTGTTTTACAAGCATAACCAAAATGACAAATCCACAAGCATCACATGCTTTAGTCATATGCACCCAACACATGCAAGTCAAGGATAACTTACCTTATGCATCTCTAACATAATGGCATTAATAACCGACAATAAACCATGTCCAAACATGCTTAAAAACAGTAATTTAAACACAATCATCCCAAGTGCATTTTAAAACCAAAGCATAGCCCAACCAAGAGAGAAATTCCATTTACTTACTCTTGAGCTTAGCTAAGTTGTTTAGACTTAAACTAAGCTCCTAAAGCCTCATCCAAAATGTTTCAAAGCTGGAAAACTCTTTACCACTCACCGATACACAAAACTATGCTAGCCGTCAAGCCTTCCAAGCATCTGAAACCTCCAACGCCACCTCTATTGCCTCTGGATCATTCTCCCCTGCTTTTAACACATAACAACAGAGGATTAATGCATCATCATGCATTAAAATCACTAGCAACACACCTAAACTCGCTGCTCTACACAAATCCAACATTTCGGCTACCAAACACAACCGAAATCACCTCCAAACTCTTCCAAAACTTAACCCAGCCAAGATCCATCACTTTTAACCATTATTAAACATCAAAAAACATCCAAAATGAACCCAAACTCGTCCTTATACCTCCAACATTAACAAAACACCAAAATCACCCCAAAAACCATCATTTTCTCAAGTAAAAACTTAGGAAAATCAACCTATTCGGGATTGCATTGATTAAACCTCCATTTCACATCATTTAAACATCCAAAATACATCAAAAATACATCTCAAAACAGAGCCCAAATGTCCAATACGAATTTCTTCAAAATTAAATCCAAATCATGAATTTTAAGCCAAAAATCAAGATCACAACATTAAAACCTTTAATAAAACTCAATTTAAGGATTGGGAACTTGGGAATTTCAGTAAAGAACTGAGTATTTAGAGGAGAAGGATGTTCATACCTCTAAATGTGGATTTCTCCTTGTTTAGAGCCAAAATCCTTGAAAATTCAATAAGCAAATGAAGAGGATTTGATGTAGAAATGATTAGGAATCATTTGGGGATTGAAATCTCATCATTAGGTGTGAAAATCAAAAGAAAAGTTTCTGTGGAAATGTGTTTGGCTGAGGGAATTTTGAGAGAAAATGAAATGGGAAAAATTTTAGCAAAATTTAGTTATGAAACTAAAATATCACTTTTCCCTCTTTTCTTTTTATTAATTAAACACTAAATGAGTCTTAAAAATCAAGAAAAATCTGGAGAAATCCTCCCTTGGGTAAATTAGCTCCTTAAAGATTCAAAGTTTCAATCCTTTTAAAACAGTCATGAACTTTTCAAAAATTACATTTTAGTCACTAACTCGAAATAACATATTTCCAAACCTCATTTTGTAAAATTGATTTCACCACTCTCTTATATATATTAAAAGAGGATTTTTAGATATTTTTCCATATTTTTAATGCATCCCGAACTAGGCTTTCCCTAAAACTACCTTTTATATTCGAACTGAAAATCCGACGGTTCAAACCCAAAACTTCGAAGCCCAGATTTGGGGTGTTACAACTCTCCCCATCTTAGGAAATTTCGTCCTCGAATTTTCAACCGGCGAAAAGAGCACAACCAAACTTCTCCAGGCAACCCACAAGGCAATACAGGAGACTTAACCACCACTGAACACTCTCCACACAAAACTCTACAAACCAACTCCTCCACAAATCAACTTACACTATAACCAAACCCAACACCACCACATACTGTTCACAAATTCCAGAACACTCAGATGTTAACCACAGCTTAACCTTTCACACTTCCGAACTGTGCATAGCCCCAACAACAACACGAAGAACCTCCAAACTTTTACAACATACACCACCTTAACTCATAACTCCCAAAACTCGCACACACGATGACACCAACCCATCCAGTTCAGCCACCATGTGACCCACAACCTTCACTGCTTCTAAAACCCCTTACAAAACTACTCAACCTCTTCCAAAGGTTACCACATCAAGCAAAAATTTCTTAAGCATCAACTGCTTACTCAAACTTCTCAACGTATTGATAACATTCCTTCACCTCCGCCACTATCACTACCATAACGACTCACCAAAACTACTCACACAACATTTGAAATTCACGTCAAAAAACCCCAACCTTGACTCCGCCAGCCGTTCCACATACCACTAGTTGACTTCAGAAGGGATTTACTTATACACGACTAGCCAACCACTTCTCACAAGAACCCGTCCAACCAACAATGGCCCTTGAACTTACATTGCCTTTCCACTTCAAGCTTTGACTACAACACTAGCCCTACCAAGACACCGCCCATTCTATACATACATATTAAGATTACAAAACTTCTATTCACCCCAGGCCAACCCTTTTCTACAACCCTCAACACAGCCTCTTCTCAACTCCTCAAAGGTTGCTATGAACCATCACTTACAAAAACAACCCTTCTATTACAACATCAATGTCAAGTTACCTCAGCACTCTAGAAACACATCCACTAACCTGCATCATCACTTAACACCAAGAAACTACCACTTCTACTAGCTATTCACAACCAATTTGACCGATTCTAACTTCAACCGGTAATCTCCTCACCACCACACCGCTAAACTCTTTAAGGGCCAAAACACTTTCCTTTTGCCAACATGCTATATCACACTCACTATTACTAACAGCTCACTTAATACCCTCCATTACTTCTAACATTCTCCTAGCACCAAAACAACTTTTAAAACCCAGCATCCAACCTAACCCTATCACAACACTAACGGACCCAACTAGCTATTAGCAAGTGTGAACGTTCGTATGCATGGTCACCAATATGCCCTATCAATGCATGTGTACATGTATGCATGGACCAACACACATATATATAATATAGTATATAACAATGGTTTTAACTGTGCATGTATGTCGGTTCACACCCACCAATAACATCCTCATAATCTGCCTAAGAACAACCTCGTACCTCACTTTTAACTTATCCAAATCTACCATTCTAACAACCCTTTAACCACAAAATACCCGCTAATGCCCCCTCTTCACACTAAAGTTGTTTTCAAAACAACACTAAATACTACCCCAAACATGCTAGCTATGAGACCATACCCACTATGCAAGGGAAAACCAAACCGAAACCAAACTAAGATAACTAGGGTAAAGGTTACTTAACAAGGTTACCTGTAAACATCTCACTGCCTCGGGGCTTCAACAGACAAAATCTCTTCTTCGCGGAACCATCATTCTCTAGCCGCACCACCGCAGCATCAACCAACACCTTAAGGTCATCACCATCTCCCTGCGGTAAAGAACTCTAACTACCCCGAGCCAACTTCAAACAATTTCGTCTCAAATGTCCAACAGACCCACAATTCCAACAAGATTCATTCCCCAAGCTCCTCACACCTTACTGCCCTTCCTGCCACCTTCGAACTTTGTCTTGGTCGCGCCCACGACCCTTCTGAGATCTTTTGCTACCACTGAAGCTGATCTCACCACTTGAGGACAATTTCGCTTCACATGCTCCTTAGAACCACAGTTCCAACAAACTCCCACGCCCCAACAACCTCCAACATGACACCTTCCACAACAGTCACACTTCGGCAACCGAGCTACCACTCTTTGGTCATATTGCACTTGACCTACATCTACACCACCACCCAAACTTCGATTCAAGCAAAACCTTCTATCACGTAGCCTCTTACGCTGACCGATCCCGAAATCAGTACCCACAGCTCTCTTGTTAAAACTTTTCTCACCTTCATAATCTGAAACCACACCCCCACGTTGCTTAACCCTTGGAAATTTCTCTCCAAGGTACCTTTCATAAAAGGTAAACACAAAAAAGTCCCAATCTATGTCGCGGATATGCGTTGCCACCGCCACAGATGTCCACCAGGCACATGCGTCCTCCAACATCATTGAGACAACACTTCCCAGCTTACAGGCGTAGTCATACCCTTCCTGATCCAAAATCAGAAATATACTGGTCAACCAGGCTTTGAACGCCTCAGGTGTCGAACCACGATACTCCACAGCTCCCAAATCATATAGGGGCTATTTTGACAAACTCTCGTGTCCTTTGATCGGCACGTCTTCAGGCCTCACTTTCACCATGGCCTGAGATGTTCCCAACACCTCTTGAACAATAGGTGATGAACTCTTCATCACAGAACCAACTTCCTCCTCCTGCCTTACTACCTCAACTTCAGGCCCTGTATGCTGAAACGAAACACCTCCACCAAAAGATGAATTCCAAGACTTAACAACCTGCTCTAAAGCAGCAACCATCTCAGCCAACTGCCATTCCCTCATCGATTCCATCGTGCTAAAAACAACAAGCAATCATAACAAAACAAACAAAATGATCAGGCCAGCTTCAAGCAAGGATTCAAGACTCCAACTCCAACATAACACAATAGCTATAATAATAAGACAATGGGTATCCCGAATTCTCCCCTTTTACACGACATAACAATCAATAAAAACATGGTTATCACAACATCGAGCATATCAATCAACATACTTCGATCATGCTCTCATCAAACAACATTCACCCGCAACAGCATAACATCAACATATCATACCCATCACACTTTCATCATTCATAAAATCAGCTCATAACACCAGCATATCATCAGTACAATTTCACATTAGCTCAACGAAGATTAATAACCAAAAACCATGATAAAAACATCAACAATTCGCTCAAAGACACACATTTCAACCGACTTTCAACCACACATCATAATAAACATCAAACACTTATTACAACAATTTACCATTTCCCCAAGCATTCGCAACTCAACTCTGATACCACCAAATGTAACCCCCTTAGCCTGGCCTAGACGGTTGACCCGAACTACGAAGATTACACGGGGAAAACCAAAGTCAACCCGAAAGTCAACCTTGATTAACGATCCTTTTTTCTTTTTAAACTTGTCTAGATGCACATTAATCCTAGGCATACTCTTGAGATAAGCATACTCAAAAATCACAACAATCGGAAAACAATAAGGGACCCAATTGCACAACATACGAATTTAGGGACCAAAATGTAAAATCTGGAAAATAAGAGGACTTTACAAATTTTTAAGATACCATTATGAAATTAGTTAGATTATATGCTTCTCTGTCAAATTTCACCTTAACGGATATCTCGAACTCAAGCAATTGCACATACAAAAATCAGGACTAAAACGTAAAGCTTGCAAACCTCAAAACCATTCAAATCAGTGCCCAGCGGTCAAATGTTTCGAAACGGAAATTGACCGTTCAGAAACGGGGCTTGGAAGTAGCCAAAGTGTTTCGAAACACCTCTACCCGTTTCGAAACGCCCAGGGAAATTCATGCACCTGTTTCGAAACAGGCATGGGTGTTTCGAAACACCCTGCCCAGAAACAGCAGAAAAGCCTGTTTTTACACATCTAATCACCATCAAACATACTCTAAATCAATCCTCAACATATCAACAACAAGCCAAGCATCATAACTACACAAATTGCATTCAAATCTAGATGCAAAGCAAACCTTAGGTGCACCAACTCTTTCAACACATCCAACACTTGATCAAGATTTTAAAACAAGAAGCATAGTGCAACAACTTATGAATAAGAAGATTAAAATGTTGCAAAGCGATATACAAAAAGATTCAAACCACAAACCAAATGCGGACAACATACTCAAACTCGTTACACATCAATATAAAAGACTCTCCCCCCATTGCCTTTATTATCTATAGCTATTAACCGAGACATATTTCTCAAGTGGAGCTCTCCTTGAATTCCTTGCTTCTTGTTGTCCCAACTTCAATTATCTGCATTGATAGACACAAAGGAGCGTAAGCACATAATGCTTAGTGAGGGATGCTCAAAACCAAAACACCATCAATGCAACAAATCATAAAACCTTCTTAAAAATTAATTACAATTCAATAAACCAAAGAATTGTTTGAAAACCCCTTTTTAAAGCAACATGCTTCAAACCATGCATTGCTCAACATGAAAACCAACCTTTAGCTTAGAAAAGCTAAACAACTCACCCCAAAACACATTCTTGCAAACTATCATTTAAACCCTTTTCATGCATGAACATCACATGAAAAGTTAAACACAAATTCCTTGGAAAGCACTTCCAATTCATAGCATACTTTCCTCATTCTTGATGAACATCTCAAAACAAGAAACCCTTCGAAAACCATTAGCTTCTTTTAACTATCTCATGCATTAAACCAATGCAACACATGAACCACAAAAAACAACTCTTGCATTACATGCCTTCTAAAACAAGCCCTCACAAGACTTCAATGCATTTATGAGATTCTATGGACATATACACCATTCACATTAGCAAAATATACTAGTGCTCAAGCTTAACAAGCATCGCATGCATTCTTGCATCATTTACATATTTCCCTTGCACCTTGCATCATTTCCAAGCAACTCTTGCTTCATTACGTTCAAACAAATTATATTGGCATTCAAGCGACAATTCACAAACCATCACAACACAAGACACAATCGGATACGCGGATAACAAGCGTTGTCCCACACACTTCATACACACTACCGAAACAACACAAGGTAGAGTTTACCGGTACAATCTCAACCCCTCAACACCTGTGATGGAGTTTAGCGGTACAATCACAACCCCTCAATATCACTCATCGGAAGTTGTATAACTCACTAGTGAGAGTCGGGACACACCACACGACATACACATGGGAGCTACCTCAACCATTGTAATCACCTTAACCAAGCTCACACACGGGAGCAACCCTCCACCGTTGTGATGCTTAACAAGGTCCACCCACGAGTGCCATCCTCCATCGCGGTGACTCTTAACAAAGTCCACCCACGAGAGCCATCCTCCATCGTGGTGACGCTTAACAAGCCCACCCACGAGAGCCATCCTCCATCATGGTGACGCTAAACAAGCCCACCCACGAGAGCCATCCTCCATCGTGGTGACACTAATTTCCTCGATCGCTAGGGTACTTGGATGGAGTCTACGGTACAATCACAACCCCTCAACATCCAAGGCGACTCAATTCATGGTGCACCCAATCCTATAGCCGGCTAACTATATCCGATTAAAGTAACCAACACCCACTTACATCACTTGCCAATATAACCATTTTACCACATTAATCCACTGTTTTACAAGCATAACCAAAATGCCAAATCCACAAGCATCACATGCTTTAGTCATATGCACCCAACACATGCAAGTCAAGGATAACTTACCTTATGCATCTCTAACATAATGGCATTAATAACCGACAATAAACCATGTCCAAACATGCTTAAAAACAGTAATTTAAACATAATCATCCTAAGTGCATTTAAAAACCAAAGCATAGCCCAACCAAGAGAGAAATTCCATTTACTTACTCTTGAGCTTAGCTAAGTTGTTTAGACTTAAACTAAGCTCCCAAAGCCTCATCCAAAATGTTTCAAAGCTGGAAAACTCTTTACCACTCACCGATACACAAAACTACGCTAGCCGTCAAGCCTTCCAAGCATCCGAAACCTCCAACGCCACCTCTATTGCCTCCGGATCATTCTCCCATGCTTTAAACACATAACAACAGAGGATTAATGCATCATCATGCATTAAAATCACCAGCAACACACCTAAACTCGCTGCTCTACAAAAATCCAACATTTCGGCTACCAAACACAACCGAAATCACCTCCAAACTCTTCCAAAACTTAACCCAGCCAAGATCCATCACTTCTAACCATTATTAAACATCAAAAAACATCCAAAATGGACACAAACTCGTCCTTATACCTCCAGCATTAACAAAACACCAAAATCACCCAAAAAACCACCATTTTCTCAAGTAAAAACTTAGGAAAATCAACCTATTCGAGATTGCATTGATTAAACCTCCATTTCACATCATTTAAACATCCAAAATATGTCAAAAAGACATCTCAAAACAGAGCCCAAACATCCAATACGAATTTCTTCAAAATTAAATCCAAATCTTGAATTTTAAGCCAAAAATCAATATCACATCATTAAAATCTTTAATAAAACTCAATTTAAGGATTGAGAACTTGGGAATTTCAGTAAAGAACTGAGTATTTAGAGGAGAAGGACGTTCATACCTCTAAATGTGGATTTCTCCTTGTTTAGAGCCAAAATCCTTGAAAATTCAATAAGCAAATGAAGAGGATTTGATGTAGAAATGATTAGGAATCATTTGGGCATTGAAATCTCATCATTAGGTGTGAAAATCAAAAGAAAAGTTGCTGTGGAAATGTGTTTGGCTGAGGGAATTTTGAGAGAAAATGAAATGGGAAAAATTTTTGCTAAAGTTAGTTATGAAACTAAAATATCACTTTTCCCTCTTTTCTTTTTATTAATTAAACACTAAATGAGTCTTAAAATCAAGAAAAATCTGGAGAAATCCTCCCTTGGGTAAATTAGCTCCTTAAAGATTCAAAGTTTCAATCCTTTTAAAACAGTCACGAACTTTTCAAAAATAACATTTTAGTCACTAACTCGAAATGTCATATTTCCAAACCTCATTTTGTAAAATTGATTTCACCACTCTCTTATATATATTAAAAGAGGATTTTTAGATATTTTTCCATATTTTTAATGCATCCTGAACTGGGCTTTCCCTAAGACCAATTTTTATATTCGAACCGAAAATCCGACCGGTCCGGTTCAAACCCAAAACAACTAAGCCCAGAATTGGGGTGTTACAACTCTCCCCCTCTTAGGAAATTTCGTCCTCGAATTTTCAACTGGCGAAAAGAGCACAACCAAACTTCTCCAGGCAACCCACAAGGCAACACAGGAGACTTAACCACTACTGAACACTCTCCACACAAAACTCTTTCACAAATTCCAGAACACTCAGATGTTAACCACAGCTTAACCTTTCACACTCCCGAACTGCGCATAGCCCCAACAACAACCAAAAGAACCTCCAAACTTTTACAACATACACCACCTTAACTCATAACTCCCAAAACTCGCACACACGATGACACCAACCCATCCAGTTCAGCCACCATGTGACCCACAACCTTCACTGCTTCTAAAATCCCTCGCAAAACTGCTCAACCTCTTCCAAAGGTTACCACATCAAGCAAAAATTTCTTAAGCATCAACTGGTTACTCAAACTTCTCAACGTATTGATAACATTCCTTCACCTCCACCACTATCACTACCATAACGACTCACCAAAACTACTCACACAACATTTGAAATTCACGTCACAAAACCCCAACCTTGACTCCGCTAGCCGTTCCACATATCACTAGCTGACTTCAGAAGGGATTTACTTATACACGACTAGCCAACCACTTCTCACAAGAACCCGTCCAACCAACAATGGCCCTTGAACTTACAATGCCTTTCCACTTCAAGCTTTGACTACAACACTAGCCTTACCAGGACACCGCCCATTCTATACATACATATTAAGATTACAAAACTTCTATTCACCCCAGGCCAACCCTTTTCTACAACCCTCAACATAACCTCTTCTCAACTCCTCAAAGGTTGCTACGAACCATCACCTACAAAAACAACCCTTCTATTACAACATCAATGCCAAGTTACCTCAGCACTCTGGAAACACATCCACTAACCTGCATCATAACTTAACACCAAGAAACTATCACTTCTACTAGCTATTCACAACCACTTTGACCGATTCTAACTTCAACCGGTAATCTCCTCACCACCACACCGCTAAACTCTTTAAGCGCCAAAACACTTTCCTTCTGCCAACATGCTATATCGCACTCACTATTACTGACAGCTCACTTAATACCCTCCATTACTTCTAACATTCTCCTAGCACCAAAACAACTCTTAAAACCCAGCATCCAACCTAACCCTATCACAACACTAACGGACCCAACTAGCTATTAGCAAGTGCGAACGTTCGTATGCACGATCACCAATATGCCCTATCAATGCCTGTGTACATGTATGCAAAACTTCTAATGTCATGTCACATGTATGCATGGACCAACACACACATATATAATATAGTATATAACAATGGTTTTAACTGTGCATGTATGTCGGTTCACACCCACCAATAACATCCTCAGAATCCGCCTAATAACAACCTCGTACCTCACTTTTAAATTGTCCAAATCTACCATTCTAACAACCCATTAACCACAAAATACCCGCTAATGCCCTCTTCATACTAAAGTTGTTTTTAAAACAACACCAACTACTACCCCATACTTGCTAGCTATGAGACCATACCCACTACGCAAGGGAAAACCAAACCGAAACCAAACTATGATAACTAGGGTAAAGGTTACTTAACAAGGTTACCTGTAAACATCTCACTGCCTCAGGGCTTCAACACACAAACTCTCTTCTTCGCAGAACCATCATTCTCTAGTCGCACCACCGCAGCATCAACCAACACCTTAAGGTCGTCACCATCTCCCTGCGGTAAAGAACTCTGACTACCCCAAGCCAACTTCAAACAATTTCGTCTCAAATGTCCAACAGACCCAAAATTCCAACAAGATTCATTCCCCAAGCTCCTCACACCTTTCTACCCTTCCTGCCACCTTCGAACTTTGTCTTGGCCGCGCCCACGACCCTTCTGAGACCCTTTTGCTACCACTGAAGCTGATCTCACCACTTGAAGACAATTTCGCTTCACATGCTCCTTAGAACCACAGTTCCAACAAACTCCCACGCCCCAACAACCTCCAACATGACGCCTTGCACAACAGTCACACTTCGGCAACCGAGCTACCACTCCTTGGTCATACTGCACTTGACCTACATCTGCACCACCACCCAAACTTCGATTCAAGCAAAACCTTCCATCACGTAGCCTCTTACGCTGACTGATCCCGAAATTAGTACCCACAGCTCTCTTGTTAAAACTTTTCTCACCTTCATAATCTAAAACCACACCCCCCTTGTTGCTTAACCCTTGGAAATTTCTCTCCAAGGTACCTTTCATAAAAGGCAGACACAAAGAAGTCTCAATCTATGTCGCGGATATGCGTTGCCACCGCCACAGATGTCCTCGAGGAACATGCGTCCTCCAACATCATTGAGACAACACTTCCCAGCTTACAGGCGTAGTCATACCCTTCCTGATCCAAAATCAGAATTATACTGGCCAACCAAGCTTCGAACGCCTCAAGTGTCGAACCACGATACTCCACAGCTCCCAAATCATATAGGCGTTGTTTTGACAAACTCGTGTGGCCTTCGATCGGCACGTCTTCAGGTCTCACTTTCACCATGGCCTGAGATGTTCCCAACACCTCTTGAACAATAGGTGATGAACTCTTCATCACAGAACCAACTTCCTCCTCCTGCCTTACTACCTCAACTCCAGGCACTGTATGCTGAAACGAAACACCTCCACCAAAAGATGAATTCCAAGACTTAAAAAACCTGCTCTAAAGCAGCAACCATCTCACCCAACTGCCATTCCCTCATCGATTCCATCGTGCTAAAAACAACAAGCAATCATAACAAAACAAACAAAATGATCAGGCCAGCTTCAAGCAAGGATTCAAGACTCCAACTCCAACATAACACAATAGCTATAATAATAAGGCAATGGGTATCCCGAATTCTCCCCTTTTACACGACATAACAATCAATAAAAACATGATTATCACAACATCGAGCATATGAATCAACATACTTCGATCATGCTCTCATCAAATAACATTCACCCGCAACAACATAACATTAACATATCATACCCATCACACTTTCATCATTCATTAACTCAACTCACAACACAAACATATCATCAGTACAATTTCACATTAGCTCAACGAATATTCATAACCAAAAATCATGATAAAAACATCAACAATTCGCTCAAAGACACACATTTCAACCGACTTTCAACCACACATCAGAATAAACATCAAACACTTATTACAACAATTTACCACTTCCCCAAGCATTCGCAACTCAGCTCTGATACCACCAAATGTAACCCCCTTAGCCCGGCCTAGACGGTTGACCCGAACTACGAAAATTACACGAGGAAAACCAAAGTCAACCCGAAAGTCAACCTTGATTAACGACCCTCTTTTTTCTTTTTAAACTTGTCTAGATGCACATTATATTGGCATTCAAGCGACAATTCACAAACCATCACAACACAAGACACAATCGGATACGCGGATTACAAGCGTTGTCCCACACGCTTCATACACACTACCGAAACAACACAAGGTGGAGTTTATCGGTACAATCTCAACCCCACAACACCCGTGATGGTGTTTAGCGGTACAATCACAACCCCTCAACATCACTCATCGGAAGTTGTATAACTCACTAACGAGAGCCGGGACACACCACAAGGCATACACGTGGGAGCTACCTCAACCATTGTAATCACCTTAACCAAGCTCACACACGAGAGCAACCCTCCACCGTTGTGACGCTTAACAAGGTCCACCCACGAGAGCCATCCTCCATCGCGGTGACTCTTAACAAAGTCCACCCACGAGAGCCATTCTCCATCGTGGTGACGCTTAACAAGCCCACCCACGAGAGCCATCCTCCATCGTGGTGACGCTTAACAAGCCCACCCACGAGAGCCATCCTCCATCGTGGTGACACTAATTTCCTCGATCGCTAGGGTAATTGGATGGAGTCTACGATACAATCACATCCCCCCAACATCCAAGGCGACTCAATTCACGGTGCACCCAATCTTATAGCCGGCTAACTATATCTGATTAAAGTAACCAACACCCACTTACATCACTTGCCAATATAACCATTTTACAACATTAATCCATTATTTTACAAGCATAACCAAAATGCCAAATCCACAAGCATCACTTGCTTTAGTCATATGCACCCAACACATGCAAGTCAAGGATAACTTACCTTATGCATCTCTAACATAATGGCATTAATAACCGACAATAAACCATGTCCAAACATGCTTAAAAACAGTAATTTAAACACAATCATCCTAAGTGCATTTAAAAACCAAAGCATAGCCCAACCAAGAGAGAAATTCCATTTACTTACTCTTGAGCTTAGCTAAGTTGTTTAGACTTAAACTAAGCTCCCAAAGCCTCATCCAAAATGTTTCAAAGCTGGAAAACTCTTTACCACTCACCGATACACAAAACTACGCTAGCCGTCAAGCCTTCTGTTGCGTGTAAAAGAGTCTATCGCAATTGTAGCGCAAGTGTACATGACGCAAGTAGTAAAGTGATACGAAGTATCGGATATCGTCTCCACAGGGATTGGGCTAATAGCTTCACCTTATTTCACTGCACGAAGTAAAGAAAATAGTTTAGAAAGTTTTCACGAAAATAATAATGAAAAACGTAAATAAAAGAGTTGGAATATCAAGATAGAGAGAATGGGCTGGTATTGAATTGCTCAGTAGTGCAGGTATTGCAATGCTTAGGAACTCCAGTTCTGTCCTCGCGCCTGTCGCGGCAGCACCTGTCGCGGCGGCTGTCCGTTGGCTGTCGCGGCAGCAAACACACCAACTCCGTACTTCAAGTTTGGCAAGAATCCCAGATCTGCCTTGGCCTATCCCTAGGTCCAAGTCTGTCGATGAACACGTCTTTGATGATACCTCTCGGTGTAAATCGAAGGATGAACACCGATGTGTATGAATTCTTCCTCAGCCACTTAACCTTGCCCTATCCCTAGGCACAAGATAGTTCAACTATAAACTAGAGAACTTGCTCTTATTTCTTTCGTATACTTAACTCTCCCGATGCTAAGTAAATGTATAACCTCACAATGCTCTCCCGATGCTCTTGCAAGATATTAAAAACCAAAATAAGAGAACTTGAAGTTTATTTTATTGAACTTGGAAAATCCTAAAACAAAACAACCCTTGCAACTACTTTACAAAACAACCCGTGGCCCTAGGGGGAATTTAGAACATGTCGATGACGGGTAGACGGCGGCGTGATTTTAGTTGTCGGTTATGCGGTATGATCTCTCTTAGGTTAAAATCTATGCCCTTATATAAGCTTTGGGCTCAAGTATTCTAAGTTAACAAGGATTACAACTTTAATTAAAAGTAAGATTCTAATAAAGACTTAATCTCTAAGTATCCTACTTTTCAGCCGCCTCCTTGTTTCATGGAATTTCCTCTCCTTGAGATTTGGCTTGACATATCTTTTGATCCGGGGCTTGGAAAAATATGGGGTTTTCACACGATAGACGAGCATAATTTTCTCTATCTATCGAGAGCCGCTTTGCTTTTTCTCTACTTAACTTGTTGTCGTCCTCCTGTCACGGCAGATCCATGGCAGTATCGTCCTCTTCGTCTGCTTGTCCAGTTAAGCTCTGCTGCTTCTCTGTCCTGCGCCTGCCTTCTTCGTCAACTATGGCAGCAACCTGCAAAATAAGCCATCTTTTAGTAGAATCCGTGCCTTTAATGTATTTGTGATGTTTTGTTGTAAACTAACCTAAATGCAATGCAATGATGCTTGAATGCAGCAGAAATATGGGTTAAAAAGGGTGTAAATAATAGAACTTTTACACACTCAACACCTTCCAAGCATCTGAAACCTCCAACGCCACCTCTATTGCCTCCGGATCATTCTCCCCTGCTTTAAACACATAACAATAGAGGATTAATGCACCATCATGCATTAAAATCACCAGCAACACACCTAAACTCGCTGCTCTACACAAATCCAACATTTCGGCTACCAAACACAACCGAAATCACCTCCAAACTCTTCCAAAACTAAACCCAGCCAAGATCCATCACTTCTAACCATTATTAAACATAAAAAAACAACCAAAATGAACCCAAACTCGTCTTTATACCTCCAGCATTAACAAAACACCAAAATCACCCCCAAAAACCACCATTTTCTCAAGTAAAAACTTAGGAAAATTAACCTATTCAGGATTGCATTGATTAAACCTCCACCTCTATCTATCGAGGTCCGCTTTGCTTTTTCTCTACTTAACTTGCTATCGTCCTCCTGTCACGGCAGATCCATGGCAGCATCGTCCTCTTCGTCTTCTTGTCCAGTTTAGCACTTCTACTTCTCTGTCCTGCGCCTGCCTTCTTCGTCAACTATGGCAGCAACCTGCAAAATAAGCCATCTTTTAGTAGAATCCGTGCCTTTAATGTATTTGTGATGTTTTGCTGTAAACTAACCTAAATACAATGCAATGATGCTTGAATGCAGCATAAATATGGGTTAAAAAGGGTGTAAATAATAGAACTTTTACACACTCAACACACCCCCAAACTCAAGTTTTTGCTTGCCCTCAAGCAATTAAGACCTAAAAGAAAAATGAATATTTTGTGTTGGCTTTCAAACAGTGAACTGTCCCTTACCCATCGCTCATTCTCTGTGGCGGCAGCAACCTATCGGAAAGATTAGGATCTGTCCGGAATCTCACTATAGTCCTCGCGCAGTGTGTGCATGCTTGTGAACAGTTATATGCTAAGACTCTCTTAGTTTCACTAGAATATTTAACTTTTTCACTCGAATTTTTATGACAAAGTTTATTTTTTTGAAGACACATTTTCATGCTTCTTTTTCTTCTATTTCAAGCTAAATTTTTCTAGAGCCAGTTTTGGGCACCTCTAGTTAGCTTCCTAGAGCCGGTTTCGGGCACCTCTAGGTTTTTGAGTTTCTTTTGCTAAACTTCTTTCCTAGAGCCAGTGTTAGGCACCTCTAGGGGCTATTCAAGTACTAAGCATCCTATTCTAGCTTGGCTAAAAGAAATCTAAGCAATATAACAGTCACAATGGTGTTTAAGTTTTTCAGAACTATAGAAAGGCTCTAAACTTCTCCTTAAACTGTCCTAAAGATGCTGCCACGGCAGAGCTGTCATGACAGGTAAGTTAACTTCACAGTTTTAAGCCAACAGTTTAATCTTTTCTGATATATTTTTTTTAGAACTTAATTAAATAAAAGACACAACAAATTAATTAAAGATGTACTAAGACTCCATTAAAATGGAGGGTTGCCACCCCCAAACTCGAGGGTTGCATTGCCCTCAATGCAAATGATAGATGAAATGAAGGCAGGTACATCACAAAATATAAATAAAGCAGGCAGCAATAAAAAGAAAATAAAAGACTTAAATTTTAGTCGCTGTCTTCGCTGCTGCTACTGACACGGATTTGGCGGCAGCGTCTGGGCTGTGGTGGAGGCTGGACAGGTTGCTCCACGAGCTGGATGTCGGAGCTGCTGCTGCTATCCCAAGTGCTGCTGGTGGTGATGCTAGCCTTGGGCATTAATTTTCTGTCTGCCACGTGCTTCTGCCTCTTGACAGGCGTAAATTCTCTCTCCAAATTCCTCCTAATAGGAGGGCTGTCATCTGAGGCAGGTCTCTTCGTTCCTCTGGCAGAGGTGTCAGCCGGAGGACTGCCGGCTGCCGTTGGGGCAAGTGATGGGGTGGAAGCAATAGAATGGGAATGTGGGGAGGCAGGTGGTGTAGGTGCGTGGGCAGAGGAGGGGATGTGGAAATAGTGGGCGGGGAAAGTGGGGAAATTAACATCGGGATAATTTAAAGTATTGGTAATGAAATTTACCGTTGAATTCGCGAAATCCCGGATGAATGTCATCAGCCCCATCTGTCTGTCTTCCACCCGTTGTATTGCAGCAAGGATCTGGGCAGATTGGTCTGTTTGGGTGGTAGCGGCGACAGGTTCAGGGGCAGGCTCCTCGGATGATTCTGCTGGGGAGGCAGCCGGGTTGAAGGATGAAATAGGCGTTGCCACTATCAGCTCCATGAGGCTGGTAATGTTGTTTTCTGTCCAGCCTCTGCCGTTGATTGGTTTGTCGGTGGTGGCCTCTGGGACAGCAGCGCAGCGACAGAGTGAAGTGATCATAAACGGTAAGCATAGACGAGAAAAGGAGCGGAATGTGCAGTCCAAGATGCTTTCCCTCATATAGCGGCCCACGTTGATAGGTCGGTCGTGCATGATCGAGTGAATGAGAGCCAGCCGCTGCTGGTTCACCGTCGTGTGATGGGAGGACGGCAGGATACGCTTCTTGATGAAAGCGTTCCATAGCTTTGCTTCTGGGAGCAGCTGCCCTCTTTTGACAGAGTTGGGGTTCTTTTTGCTCGTGGTCCATGTTGTTCCTTCCTCTGTCACCTCCGCCATGACAGCACCGTAGGCTGCAGAATCGAGGGTCTCTAAAAATTGCTGGTGGGCGTCATCGTCGGGGACAAAATATAGGCCATACATGTGATTGATGCTGTCAGTTGTAAATGGCACCTCTACCCCTCGGACGGTGACTGAGGTTGCCGTTCTACTGTCGATGGCAGCATAAAACTCCCTCACCAATGTGTCGTTTAGTTCTGCCGGTTGTTCGGCGAACTGCTCCCATAGCAGATTCCTTATGGCCTTCGCGATGAATGGTCGGAGCCCCATGTTCGGTGCCTTGCGGATGTAGATGAAGCCCCTTTCCTCCCATAATTCCTTAGTTTCGAAGGGCGATTGTGCTGCTGATGAAGAGGCTGAGGCAGCACTGCGGCGGGTCTGTCTAGAAGACATATTAGTTGCAAGGGTTGTGAAAATAAATAAAGTAAAGAAAAACAAGAGGAGAAAGCAAGTAAGAATAAGCAGAAGTGATGAAAAATAAAAATGAAAACGGGGTTTTATAGCGGTCGAGTTGCTGCCCATTTAATGTTGTAACGGTAGGCGTGAATAACGGGGCGGCTGTTGCGATTTTGCGTGTCTAACACGTAATTATGCGTCTGTTACGCGTCTGTCACACGCTTCTGCGTCTGCCGTGTCAGTCTGTTGATAGCCTGTCTTATCCGTGTCTGCGGGGCAGCTGGAACGACAGGCTTCAATAAATGGGCTTTGTTGGGCTGATGGACGGGTGGTGGGCTTGGGTCACTTCTCCTTTTCTTCTTGACTCCTTTATTTCCTAAAAACAGAAAATGTAAAAACATTATTCGAATTAAATAAACCTAATTTCCTAATAAATAATAAATAATAAAAATAGATAAAAAATAAAATTTAGGTTAAATTAGGGATGCCTTGTGGGGCATCTCCTAAAGTAACCACTTCCTGTATTCCTGGGGCTTCAGTCCCCTGATAATGCTTGAGGCGCTGTCCATTGACTTTGAGTTGGTGCCCGTCTTTTAATGATCAGATTGTTATGGCACCATGAGGAAAAACTTGTATCACTTGGAAGGGGCCAGACCATCTAGACTTTAGCTTTCCTGGGAAGAGTTTCAGTCTAGAATTAAACAACAACACAAGCTGCCCTGGGCAGAACTGTCGTGGCAGCAGCTTCCTGTCATGCCACTTCTTAGTTTTCTCCTTGTAAATTCTTACATTGTCGTAGGCCATTGTCCGTATTTCTTCGATCTCGTTTAAATCTAACAGCCTTTTCTGGCCTGCCTTGTCCAAGTCTATATTCACTGCCTTGATTGCCCAATATGCTTTGTGCTTGATCTCGACAGGCAAGTGATAGGTTTTTCCATAAATCAGTCGGTATGGAGACATGCCCAATGGAGTCTTAAAAGCTGTCTTATATGCCCATAATGCACCGTTAAGGAGTAAAGACCAATCTTTCCTAGTTGGCTTAACCATCTTCTCAAGAATGTTCTTAACTTCCCTATTGGATATCTCAGCCCTTCCATTGGTCTGTGGGTGGTATGTTGTCGCGATCCTGTGCTTGACACCATATTTCTTCAAGGCGGCAGCAATTACCCTATTATCAAAATGTCTCCCTTCATCACTGATAATCGCCTTAGGGATGCCAAATCTAGAAAAAATTGTTTTTGTGCAAAAAAATTTGGACTGTCTTGGCATCATTCTTTTGAGTAGGGATAGCTTCTACCCACTTAGAGACATAATCCACTGCTAGGAGGATGTATAGATTTCCTCATGAAGATGGAAAAGGTCCCATAAAATCAATCCCCCAAACGTCGAAGATCTCGACTTCTAGAATGTTCTGTAGTGGCATCTCGTTTCTCCTCGAGATGTTACCTGTCCGTTGGCACCTGTCACAGTTCTTGTAAAACTCTTGTGCATCTTTATATAGTGTTGGCCAGTAGAACCCTGACTGCAGCACCTTGACTGCAGAACTCTTGTGCATCTTCTTGCTCTTCTTGTGGTACACACCTCCTTATAACCTGATCTGCACACATTTTGAAAAGAAGAGGTTCGTCCCAATAATAATGCTTCACATCATTTTGGAACCTCTTCCTGGCTTGATAATTAAGATCAGAAGGAAGTATTCCGCTAACTATAAAATTAACGAAATCAGCATACCAAGGGAGTTCAGAAGACTTACCTGCCGCCATGGCTGTCACGGCAGCGATTGCGGCAGCAAAGAGCTGCTCATATGGGAAGGTCTCCAGTATGTTTGTCTCGTCGATTGGTAGACTCTGTCTCTTCTCCAACCTCGACAAGTGGTCTGTCACCTGATTTTCTGTCCCATTTTTGTCCTTGATCTCAAGGTCGAATTCTTGTAATAGCAAGATCCAACGTATCAATCTAGGCTTTGCGTCCTTTTTCGCGAACAAATACTTCAGGGCAGAATGGTCCGTGTGCACTATTACCTTTGTCCCAAGTATGTAAGAATGGAACTTGTCGATGAAGAATACCACAGCTAACAGCTCCTTTTCTGTGGTGGTGTAGTTAACTTGGGTGTCATTTAATGTTTTGTTGGCATAATATATGACATGAAATAGCTTATCTTTGCGCTGCCCAAGTGCTACCCCGACATCATAGTCACTAGCATCACACATAATCTCAAATGGTTGTGTCCAGTCTGGTGGTTGTACTATAGGGGCTGTCACTAGTTTTTCCTTCAGAACCTTGAATGCTTCAGTACATTCCTCATTAAAGTCAAAGGGTCGGTTCTGCTCTAAGAGATGGCATAGGGGCTTGGTGATTTTTGAGAAATTTACAATGAATCTCCGATAAAAACCAGCATGCCCTAAAAAACTTCTAATGCCCTTGACTGTTGTTGGCGGCGGCAGCTTTTCAATCACTTCTATTTTGGCCCTGTCGACTTCTATCCCACGGCAGCTAATTTTATGGCCAAGGATTATTCCTTCATCCACCATAAAGTGGCATTTTTCCCAATTTAGAACAAGATTAGCTTTTTCACATCTTTCAAGTACCTTTTGAAGATTGCCGAGGCAGCTCTCAAAATCGTCTCCAAAGACGGAAAAATCATCCATAAAAATCTCGAGGAAGTCCTCTACCATGTCGGAGAATATGGCCATCATGCACCTTTGGAAGGTGGCAGGTGCATTACAGAGTCCAAACGGCATCCTCCTAAACGCGTATGTTCCGTAGGGGCATGTGAAAGTCATCTTTTCTTGATCCTCCGATGCAATAGCAATTTGATTATAACCTGAATAACCATCAAGAAAACAATAGTAAGGTTTACCCGCTAATCTATCAAGCATTTGATCAATAAAGGGTAAAGGAAAATGGTCCTTTCGGGTAGCTTTGTTAAGCTTCCGATAGTCCATACAAACCCTCCAACCGGTCACAGTCCCGGTTGGGATTAACTCATTGTTCTCGTTGGTTACCACAGTCATTCCTCCTTTCTTTGGAACACATTGCACCGGGCTCACCCATTTGCTGTCAGAGATGGCGTAAATAATACCAGCATCTAACCATTTGATTATCTCTTTACGCACTACCTCTTTCATCGCATGGTTTAATCGCCTTTGGGCATCAATAGTCGGCTTATGCTCTTCTTCTAGAAGGATTTTGTGCATGCATAGCGCCAGACTAATGCCTTGAATGTTTGCTATCGTCCATCCAATCGCCTTTTTGTGCTGCCTTAGCATGTCGATTAGTTACCGTTCATGTTCCTACGGCAGCTTAGAAGAGATGATTACGGGCAGCGTGTCATTTGAACCAAGAAAAGCATATTTTAGTTGCCCTGGCAGGGGCTTAAGTTCTAAGGCAGGTGGTTCAACAATAGATGGCTTTTGGATTACATGGTTATCCGAAGTATAATTCAAAGGTTCGAATAACTTACCTGGACGATTGCCTAACCAGTTTACCTCCTCCTGGCCTTCAGTATCAGATGTATCGGATTCAGAGGAGTTGTTGTCATCACTACTGTCGTCATTGCTGTCGTGACAGGCCTGTAGGTGGCTGCCGCGGCAGTGACCAAATTTAATATCGTGACAGCCTGACCTGATGTAGGGTTGATCAAGGGTAACATCAGTGATAGCCTTGCATTCCTCGTCTACATCAGCACGTTTCATCGCTTGGAGAACATTCAACTTAATCTCTTGATCGTTCACTCGCATGGTGAGTTCTCCTTTCTCCACATCAATCAGTGATCTTCCCGTGGCTAAGAAAGGTCGCCCAAGGATGACTGGTGCGTTTTCGTCTGCCTTACAATCTAAAATAAGAAAGTCAGCAGGAAAAATAAACTTATCCACTCTTACCAAAAATATCTTCAATCTTTCCCTCTGGATGAACATAAGAGCGGTCTGCCAGCTGCAGAGTTACTGTCGTAGGCCGCGCCTTTCCAATACCTAATTTCTGAAAAACAGACTTTGGCATTAAATTAACACTAGCACCAAGATCACAAAGTGCCTTACCCACAAATTTATTGCCGATTACGCAAGGTATGATGAAGCTCCCCGGATCCTTCTTTTTCTGGGGTGGCTGCCAATGGAGAATACTCATGCAACCTTCTGTCATCTTTACCATTTCAAATTCCCCAAGTTTAGATTTTTTCGACATAACATCCTTGAGAAATTTAGCATAACCGAGCATCTCCCTAACAGCATCTAACAACGGAATATTAATATGAACCTGCTTAAAAATATCATAAATCTTTTTAAGTTGAGATTCATGCTTAGCTTGCTGTATCCGTTGAGGAAAAGGTGGTGGAGGACGATAATCAGCAATACGTCCTTCCCACTGCATGCGAATCTGAGGACAGTAATCATCTTTTTTCTCCTCTGTCGCTTCTGCTGTCGTGACAGGCTCATCGGCAGCAGTCTGTTTATCACCTGTCGGGGCAGCTTCCTCGGCAGGTTTATCCAAGGCACGTTCCTTTTCTGTTTCAACTTCTTTTTCCAGCCCTGGTAGTTTCTTCCCACTCCTAGTAGTAATTGCCTTACATTGCTCATGTGGGGGCGGTCTAGCATTTTCAGTATTGCTAGGGAATCCTCCATTCTACATCGGCTTAATATGTTGCGAAACCTGACCCATTTGTGTCTCTAGAGATTTCAAAATCGCTTCATGGTTTGTTATCCTCATCTCGGTTTTATCCATAAAGGTTTATGTCTTCTTGACAAACTAATTCATATTTTCCATATACGTACTGGTCTGAGACATAAAGGTGGCCAGAGTCTGTTCCAATTTCCTGCTCGTGGCAGGTGGTGGCTGTTGTTGCTGCTGCGACGGCAGTTGCGGCGGTAGTTGCTGTCGTGTCAGCAATCTAGGTCCCCCCTGATTCTGATTGTGTGCTTGCGGATTCAGGGCGTTGTTAGGATTACTCCAGGAAAATTTGGGATCCTTCCTCCAATTGGGATTGTAATTGTTGGAATTATAATTCGGCTTGTAATTTCCAACATATTTTCCCTCTTCTATTTGTATTGGGCACTCATCCCGGCTATGATTTCCCTCACAGATATTACAAACTTCCTCAACAGCAAATCCTTGTAATTCATCCTCATTCAATAACCTTTTCATTGCTTTAGTAAGGAATGCTACCTGTGATTTCATAGTGCTGTCGGCCTCATAGTCCTTGACAGCAAGTACCCGTTTACCCCCTTTTCTTGCTGTCGGAAACTGCTCCTCATTCTTGGCCAAATTTTTCAAAACTTGCAAGGCCTCGTCCGGATCTTTATCCAATAATAGTCTGTTTGCTGCAGAATCAATTCGAATGCGAGTTTGTAAATTGGCAGCATTATAGAACTTAGTTACCTGATTCCAGACGGGAAACCCATGCATTGGGCAGTTCCGTAGAAGAGTAGTAAATTTGTCCCAGGCCTCGTGCATCGGCTCATCATCTTCCTGTTGAAAAGTAGCAATTTTGTTACGTAATCGCTCAGATAAATGCGAAGGATTAAAACGAGATAAGAATTCACGAGATAAATCTGCCCAAGTTACGATTGAACCCGGCGTAAGTTTATTCCACCAAGTTTTAGCTATGTCCCTCAATGAATGGGGGAATAACCGAAGCCTCAGTATCTCCGGACTGACTCCTGGTAGTCTAAACGAACCACAGATCTCCTGGAACGTCTTGAGATGCTCTCTAGCATCCTCTGTCACAGCACCACTAAACTGCCCGACATTGTTGATCATACTAAACATGACAGGTTTAAGCTCAAAGTTATCAACTTCAATATCCGGCAGCGTGGTCTCCAGTTCTACATGATCATTCAGCATGTAGTCTCGACATGACCGTCATCCATCTGCCGCAGGCGGATTGCCGACAGGCGGTATACCTCCACCAACGGGTGGATTGCGGGCCATCTGCTCTAGCTGTTCCTCAAGGTACTCGTTTCTGGCTAAAAGGTGGCGAAGTTGTTTCTTGAGATTGAAGGAACGTTCGATTTCCGGATCTAATTTATACTCAGGATCTTCACCTCTTTTAGATCTGGGCATAAACAAGAAAACCTCATGAAAAGAAAGAGTTGAAAGTACTAACGAAAAATAGAAAAAGAAAAATTAAAAGAAAAAGAAAAACATAAACGAAAAGTGCAATAAAAGAAAGGTGTGGTTATGTTGCCAATCCCCGGCAACAGCGCCAAAAACTTGTTGCGTGTAAAAGATTCTATCGCAATTGTAGTGCAAGTGTACACGACGCAAGTAGTAAAGTGATACGAAGTATCAGATATCGTCTCCACAGGGATTGGGCTAATAGCTTCACCTTTTTCACTGCACGAAGTAAAGAAAATAGTTTAGAAAGTTGTCACGAAAATAATAATGAAAAACGTAAATAAAAGAGTTGGAATATCAAGATAGAGAGAATGGGCTGGTATTGAATTGCTCAGTAGTGCAAGTATTGCAATGCTTAGGAACTCCAGTTCTGTCCTCGCGCCTGTCGCGGCAACACCTGTCGCGGCGGCTGTCCGTTGGTTGTCGCGGCAGCAAACACACCAACTCTGTACTTCAAGTTTGGCAAGAATCCCAGATCTGCCTTGGCCTATCCCTAGGTCCAAGTCTGTCGATGAACACGTCTTTGATGATACCTCCCGGCGTGAATCGAAGGATGAACACCGATGTGTATGAATTCTTCCTTAGCCACTTAACCTTGCCCTATCCCTAGGCACAAGATAGTTCAACTATAAACTAGAGAACTTGCTCTTATTTCTTTCGTATACTTAACTCTCCCGATGCTAAGTAAATGTATAACCTCACAATGCTCTCCCGATGCTCTTGCAAGATATTAAAAACCAAAATAAGAGAACTTGAAGTTTATTTTATTGAACTTGGAAAATCCTAAAACAAAACAACCCTTGCAACTACTTTACAAAACAACCCGTGGCCCTAGGGGGAATTTAGAACATGTCGATGACGGGTAGACGGCGGAGTGATTTTAGTTGTCGGTTATGGGGTATGATCTCTCCTAGGTTAAAATCTATGCCCTTATATAAGCTTTGGGCTCAAGTATTCTAAGTTAACAAGGATTACAACTTTAATTAAAAGTAAGATTCTAATAAAGATTGAATCTCTAAGTATCCTACTTTTCAGCCGCCTCCTTGTTTCATGGAATTTCCTCTCCTTTAGCTTTGGCTTGACATATCTTTTGATCCGGGGCTTGGAAAAATATGGGGTTTTCACACGATAGACGAGCATAATTTTCTCTATCGATCGAGGTCCGCTTTGCTTTTTCTCTACTTAACTTGCTGTCGTCCTCCTGTCACGGCAGATCCATGGCAGCATCATCCTCTTCGTCTGCTTGTCCAGTTAAGCTCTGCTGCTTCTCTGTCCTGCGCCTGCCTTCTTCGTCAACTATGGCAGCAACCTGCAAAATAAGCCATCTTTTAGTAGAATCTGTGCCTTTAATGTATTTGTGATGTTTTGCTGTAAACTAACCTAAATGCAATGCAATTATGCTTGAATGCAGCAGAAATATGGGTTAAAAAGGGTGTAAATAATAGAACTTTTACACACTCAACACCTTCCAAGCATTCGAAACCTCCAACGCCACCTCTATTGCCTCCGAATCATTCTCCCCTGCTTTAAACACATAACAACAGAGGATTAATGCACCATCATGCATTAAAATCACCAGCAACACACCTAAACTCGCTGCTCTACACAAATCCAACATTTCGGCTACCAAACACAACCGAAATCACCTCCAAACTCTTCCAAAACTTAACCCGGCCAAGATCCATCACTTCTAACCATTATTAAACATCAAAAAACAACCAAAATGAACCCAAACTCGTCTTTATACCTCCAGCATTAACAAAACACCAAAATCACCCCCAAAAACCACCATTTTCTCAAGAAAAAACTTAGGAAAATTAACCTATTCGGGATTGCATTGATTAAACCTCCATTTCACATCATTTAAACATCCAAAATACATCAAAAATACATCTCAAAACAGAGCCCAAACATCCAATACGAATTTCTTCAAAATTAAATCCAAATCTTGAGTTTTAAGCCAAAAATCAAGATCACAACATGAAAACCTTTAATAAAACTCAATTTAAGGATTGAGAACTTGGGAATTTCAGTAAATAACTGAGTATTTAGAGGAGAAGGACGTTCATACCTCTAAATGTGGATTTCTCCTTGTTTAGAGCCAAAATCCTTGAAAATTCAATAAGCAAATGAAGAGGATTTGATGTAGAAATGATTAGGAATCATTTGGGGATTGAAATCTCATCATTAGGTGTGAAAATCAAAAGAAAAGTTGTTGTGGAAATGTGTTTGGCTGAGGGAATTTTGAGAGAAAATGAAATGAGAATTTTTTTTAGCAAAAGTTAGTTATGAAACTAAAATATCACTTTTCCCTCTTTTCTTTTTATTAATTAAACACTAAATGAGTCTTAAAAATCAAGAAAAATCTGGAGAAATCCTTCCTTGGGTAAATTAGCTCCTTAAAGATTCAAAGTTTCAATCCTATTAAAACAGTTAAGAACTTTTCTAAAATTACAGTTTAGTCACTAACTCGAAATGTCATATTTCCAAACCTCATTTTGTAAAATTGATTTCACCACTCTCTTATATATATTAAAAGAGGGTTTTTAGATATTTTTCCATATTTTTAATGCATCCCGAACTAGGCTTTCCCTAAAACCACATTTTATATTCTAACCGAAAATCCAACCAGTCCGGTTCAAACCCAAAACTTCTAATCCCAGAATTGGGGTGTTACAAGACCACACATTGTGCACACAAATGTGTAAACTATTTTTTGCATGAGATTTCGGAAGTGGTTGGTCTTGGTCTCCATATTATCTTGTTGCCATAGGTCAGATTGCAAATGTTAACTTGAATGTATTTATAGTTGGCATATGTTCATGTGCATTTATATGTCCTAGAAAATGGACTTGAATTTGGGTATCATATGAATATGCTATTTTCAATTCACTAATTAACTATATGATTGTGATGAACTCTAGTTTGTCTGCTAATTAACAGCAATTTGGGGGGTAAAGATTCTTATATTTTACGGTATGAGGCTTGGGTCCAAATGCTAATTGTCCCTATACATTCCCCGATTACCAATTGTACCAAAAAATATTGGATTTGGATAAGGGCAATTATTCCATGTAAAAGCATTTGTGGAAACTTTATTTACACAAGCTACTTAGGTTTAGGGTTTAGGATTTAGGGTTTTAGGTGTAGTAGTTTTGAATTTAAGGGTTGTTGATAGAATTTTGGGTTTATGGTTAAAATTTAAGGTTATAGGTTAAAACCTAAACCCTAACCATATTACCTTAGAACCTAAACCTTAACCCTACATTCTAACATTATACCTTAAATTCTAACATTATACCTTAAATTCTAACTGTGAACCCTAAATTCTAAACCCATACACTAAACTCTTAATCTCTAAAACCTAAACTCTAAAGTTGAGGCATTTGTAAAACAAAAAGTTATCACCACCTATGTATGGGATAATAGTCCTTTTTATAATCTCAAAAATATTAACTAATTGTTGTTTTGTATGTAGGATTTGTAGAATTAGAGTTTTAATAGACCAGTCTTACATTTGGCATTATCGAGTCCCGAAACCTGGATCGTCTTCAGCTAATAACCATTGTCACGGGGTGTGCTTTTCGACCTAACAAATCATGAGCCCTTAGTCGATGTTCTCAAGACAACCGACTAAGTTAGCCTTAAAAATCACTTCGGAAGATCAAACTCTTCCTAGGCACTAAGAACACTGAATCATTCTAGCGGAAGCAAACAAATGAGAAGGTAACTCAAGAACAAAATAATAAGGCTAAGAATGTCCAAGAACACAAAAGAGAAAGAGAGAGAGTTTAGAGTAGATGCCATTTTACTCAATAGATCGAAGATTTACAAATGAGGTGGGGAGCCTA
Organism: Hibiscus tridactylites; assembly: GCA_958450335.1. NCBI lineage: Eukaryota > Viridiplantae > Streptophyta > Magnoliopsida > Malvales > Malvaceae > Hibiscus > Hibiscus tridactylites. The sequence continues at coordinate 70,054,285 of OY288274.1, read as the reverse complement.
TATTTATAGTTGAATCCACGTACAATGAATGACCGAGATTGATTTACATCAACGGCTCAGATCGAAAGCTACCAACTATATCCTAGCTAACTATGGAAAGCCTATCACCTTGGAATACTTTCCTTAGGTTCGCATTCACATGGATGTTCACATCGTTGGATATTCCTTTCCCTTAGAATATGCCCCGGTAAGATGCCATTTATTAAATTACCAGCTTCAATGTGATCGGGCTTTCTCTTAGTCTCCAATGGTAAATGAAATAAATAGAATTTGAATGATGAATGAAAAGAAAATAAAAATGAAATTCTAAATAATATAATAAATAAGATATAATATAAGATAAGAATAATATAATAATAAAATATATAATATTATAAGAATAATATAGAAATATATATTTAATATAATTTTATATTTATATTAATATAAAAATTATTAATTACTTAAAATTAATAATAATGTAAATTAATATTAATCGATAATAACTTGTAATTTGATTATTTGATAAGAACTTGAATTGTTATATAATTTAGATTGTTAATTGGTTTAGTAACAAGCCCAAGATTTTGCAAAGAACCTCTTGGGCAGCTCGTTGCGCATGTATCTCAGTTGTGAACTCGCGGGGCGTAACATTCTCCCCCACCCATTCCAACAATTCCTTCATCGCTAACTCAAAACAAACTTGGCTTAGTTAGATCTCCCTTGGATCCTTGGCTTTCTTCTAACTCGAAATTGAGCTAGGTTTTCCCCTATAAGGAGTGCTCGCATTGGTCTCTCCCACCATGTAACATCATCTCGCTCACCATCATTTCATACATCTCCATCGTAAGAACTCTCTTTTACAAGTTTTGATTTGCTACGGTATGGACCCTCATGATCTTCGAACAAAGGCTTGGACGTCGACGCCACCATGTTGAACACTGGGTGAACTCTCAGAACTTTTAAAGGTCTCTTGTGTCCTCTCCAAGTCTTCGATCTTTCGCACCTTGATGGGATAGGTTTTCTGCTTCCTACACCCAATAAAGGAAGCAAATCAAATTGAAAAATACAACTATTGTATTTGAGATGTACCTCCTTCAACTAAATCTCAATTACATTCACTCTAATTTGCATCAATCCTTCACCCATGAAGCTTGATGCACAGTTTCCTTCTGGCAACTATTTTCTCATCAACCCTTCTTCCTCGAAGTTCGACGCCACCTCCACCTTACCCATTGATGGTAGTCTCCCTCATGCCTCGGTAGGTCTCATGTCTTGAGAAGGCTTTGGCTCCTATAGCCCTTTCTGAGTGGCAACAACCAAGTTGCCCTAATTGGGTAGCTGAACAACATTCAGCACCTTGATCTCTACCCTCGCGTCTCGATGTATCAGAATGATGTATTGTTTGCGGGGGGGTCCAAAATACAAACACAGTCTCGACAGGTGGAATGGAAATAAGTCCTAGCATCAAGTCTGGCAGATATTCCAAGTTCGGCGGGATAGTTGACAGTGATCCTCCCTATTTCTAGGCAAGGATGCTCGAAAGCTAGCGTGATGTAGGCAATACCTAGCAATCTCATCGTAAACCTGACACGGGCTAGTCAATTCGGTTGGTGATCCCTTTTAGCCGCTGAAACTTGTGGGCTGGTGTAGAACCAAGTTAGTCGCGCCTCAGCACGTTGTGACCGTACTTAACCCTTTCATGAGCCTTGCACTTTCGTGCCCTACCAATATATTCTCTCAACTAACTGGTGTAGAATAATTGAAAGAATGAAGTGCATAGATTAAGCAAACTTGTAATATATTCTCTCAGCTAATTATGCCTAACTAAGCTTAAGAACATCAATAATAAGGGCAGGGATGTGCATAAAATATAGAACTTCTGGACACTCTACACTTGTCAAAACCAACTATAGAGATGACTACAAGTCATCCTTTTAAACTAGTTCCACGTGGGGAGGGGCAGCAATAAGCAGGTAAGTCATCACCTCTTCATTTATTTTCAATTTTACCCTTCAAACATATTTGAATCAGGGGACCCGTTTCGAAACGCATGAAGCTGTATTGAAACGGCTAAGCAAAAGTCCAAAAGTTAGTTAATATCGTTGGAACTGTATCGGAATGCCCTATAAACATTTTGAAACGCCTTACCTAGGCCGTTTCGGTATGGGTCTTACTGTATCGAAATTCCTAGCTCAAAACATCATTTTAAGCAATAAAAATGGTTTCAAATAAAAAGTTTGGTCTCACTAAGGTCTCTTATCAATAAAAGAGATCATAACACTTAATGTAAATGCAATACTTAAGCTTTTCAGTGTAGGATTTTAGATCATCATAACCTAAGTTTGACTAGACCAGTTTTTTGAGTGTTACAAAGAATTCAAGCATGAATCGAAGAAGAAGAAGAAGAAGAAGAAGAAGAAGAAGAAGAAGAAGATTCAAGCCATAAGAAGAAGGCATATGTGGCTACTTGGAGTGATGATAACTCCAGAAGAAGAAGAAGAAGAAGATTCAAGCCATAAGAAGAAGGCATATGTGGCTACTTGGAGTGATGATAACTCCAGAAGAAGAAGAAGAAGAAGAAGAAGAAGAAGATTCAAGCCATAAGAAGAAGGCATATGTGGCTACTTGGAGTGATGATAACTCCATCGATAATGAACAAGCCAACTGTTGCCTTATGGCCATCCAAGAAGATTCAAGGGTGACTTCTAATTCATCTACTTCAACTTCTTATTCTTTTGATGAATTACAATATGCCTATGATGACTTGGTTTTAGAGTTTAAAAATCACATTTTGAAAAACAAGAAAGTGGTTTCAAATTTGAAAATTCAAAATGATTTGATTTCTAAAACCAAAATTGAACTTGAAGCAAAACTCAATGAGTTTGAACAAAAATATGTTGATTTACAAAATTTGCTTCAGAAAGTTCAAGAGGAAAAATATTTGATTTCCAAAGAGCTTGAAAAGAAAACCAATTTTGGAAAATCAAATATTTATCAAAGACAATATAGTGCCTATAGATTTTTAAATGGTAAATGTTTTAGAAGTATTTGTGTCCCAAAAGGATTAATTACTTCAACTAAAAATGATGAAATTGGAAAATGGATTCTTAAGGGGACTAAATTATATGCTACTAATGCTTATGGATCCAAAGAAATTTGGATACCAAAAAGTACTTGATTGTCTTGTTTTAGGTGTGATGGATATTAGTCAATAAAGTGCAACATTGAGGGGGAGCTCCATACACACAAAGAATATCACTTGAAGAAGGAAGGCTTCATATCCTACCTTTGGTTCAAGTGTGGTAAAAATTAGTTGAATTTTGTTTATTTTAATTTGTTTTATTTATTTTAATTCAACTAGTTTATCATAATTTTTGGATGAACCCTTTGATGATGCATTGAGTAAGGGGAGCCATTTTAAAATCAAAACTCTAATTTTTGTCAAAAAATTTTAAACCTCCATTGTTATTTTGAGCTTAAAATCATTTAAATTCTTTTTGATATAAAAAAGGGGGAGAAATAGTTTGAAATTTGATTTTTCAAGTGAATAAGGGGGATATTTAACTACATTTCATTTTTAAAGTCTCTTATTCAAATTTTTAAATATTAATGGGGAGAATCTCAAACAATTTTTCAAGTTGATTTTATTATATAAAAAAATGGGAGATTGTTGAGATGTTTGTTTTGATATAATAATAGAAAGATTGTTTCGTACTAAATTGAAAAGGTTTCAAAATGTTAATAAGTTCAAACAACTTGAAAATATGTTTGATGAATTTTACAAGGCTTTGGAATGATTTAAAATGTCTTTAAAGTAGCCAAACCTTTTGTCATTTCAAGTCATCGTATCGATACGGTATACCTCGTATCGATATGATTTAGGGTTTCAGCTATAGGAAAATTCTAGTAGCCAAAACTCATATCGGTATGGCTTGGCCGTACCGATACAGAGAGGACGTGTATCGATACGCTACGTGGCATTTCGATACGGTTGTTTTATAACCCCACCCCAATGACTAGTGTCTGTACTAATACTCCTAACGGTTTTCAACGGTCATTTTCCCAACGACATTTGAATTGCAGGCCGTATTGATACCCCTAAAAGCGTATTGATATGCACCCGCTAGAAAGACTCCAAAGGCTAGTTCCTGAAGAATGTGTACAAATACGGCTACCCGCGTATCGATACGAACAACTCCAGAACAACATTTATTACGAAAAATAAAGGCCTCAACGACTCTAATTCAACCCTAACGGTCTCTAACGGCTAGAAGCTCATTTGGAAGTATAAAAGGGGCCTTCAAGCATCTATGAAAGACTAATGATCCACAAGTCAACAACATTATGATGAAAATTTGTCTTAGAGCTTAATTTCTCATTCTTTGTATAGACAACACTTGTGAGCTTAAATGCCAATGTATGCTCAAGTGTATTAGGTCTTGGGTGAGAGCTTAAGAGTGCAAACATCAACCTTTTGAAGTATTTCTAGTTTGCACAGTTTTCTTTTGTTAGAGAGTGATTCCAAAGCTCGTTTGTGAGCTTTGGTTGCTAGACTTGGTGAGTGAGTCTAGGTTGTAATTGGGTGCCTCCTAAGCCAAGAAAAGGGGAAGAATTCTTAGTGAATTGGTTGAAATCCTTAGTGGGGGCTAAGGTAGTGGATGTATAGCTTGATAGAAGCTTGAACCACTATAAATCCTTTGTCCATTTTGTCTATTTTTTACATCCACCAAAAACACCCAAAAATCAATCTTCTCCACACTATACGAGCAATTCGGTTGAAGGATATCGAGCCTAACATATGCATTTGTGCCGAGGAAGTGTTTTTTAATGGTTTGGAACATTATGGATGAATGCCTATTATGCTAAATGTGTTTAGTGTTGCGTGTAAAAGTGTCTATCGCAATGTAGTGCAAGTGTACACGACGCAAGTAGTAAAGTGATACGGAAGTATCGGATATCGTCTCCACGGGGACTGAGCTAATAGCTTCACCTTGAATTACTGCACGAAGGTAAAAAGAATAGTTTAAATTGTTGTCACGAAAATAATAAAAAGAACTGGAAAATAAGATTAAAATAATCAAGATAGAGAGAATGAGCTGGTATTGAATTGCTCAGTAGTGTAGGTGTTGCAAAGTCTAGGAATATCTGTTATGTCGTCGTCCCTGTCGCGGCAGCGGTCTGTTGTTAGTCGCGGCAGCGATCACACAACTCTGTACTTCAAGCTTGACAAGAATCCATGTTGTGCCTTGGCCTATCCCTAGGTCCAAGTCTGTCGATGAACACGTCTTTAATGATACCTCCCGGCGTGAATCGAAGGATGATCACCGATGTTGTTGAATTCTTCCTTAGCCACTTAACCTCGTCATATCCCTAGGTCCGAGATAGTTCAACTATAAACTAGAGAACTTGCACTTATTCCTTTCGTATACTTAACTCTCCCGATATTAAGTAAATAGATAACCTCAAAATGCTCTCCCGATACTCTTGCAAGATGTTAACAACCAGAATAAGCGAACTTGAAGTTTATTTTATTGAACAGAAAATTCCTAAAACAAAAGCAATCCTTGCAACTACTTTACAAGTCAACCCGTGGCCCTAGGGGGAATCTAGAACATGTTGAGAAGGGGAAAACGACTAGTGTTTTGGGAAGAAGGCTAGAGATAGATAATGTCCTCTCCTAGGTCGAATTACATGCCTTTATATAGGCCTTGGGTTCAAGTTTTCTAATATGGCAAGAATACAAGTTTAAATTAAAGTACAACTCTATTAAAGACTAAATCTTCAGAGCATAAGTCTTTAATTCGTCCTTCCTTCTTGCTTGGAGTTTCTTCCTTGAACTTTGGGCTTGGCCTTCATTCTGATCTAGGGATTGGAAAAATATAAGGGTATTCCACGACAGACGGGCATAATTTTCTCTTTCTACCGAGGCCCATTTTGCTTCTTCTCCTTACTATCGCTATCGTCCTTGGCTGCCACGGCAGCGGCCTTGGCAGCATCATCCTCCTCGTCTGCACATCCAGTTCCAGCTTTGCTGCATCACTGCTCAGCGTCTGCTTCTCCATCTGCTACAACAGCAACCTGCAAAAATAACCAATTTTAGTAGAAATCGTGCCATTTAATATATTTGTGATGTATAACTGAAATCTAACCTAAATGCATTGAATTATGCTTGAATGCAGCAGAAATATGGGTTAAATAGGGGGTAAATAATAGAACTTTTACACACACCCAAACTCAAGTTTTTGCTTGCCCTCAAGCAATTCAGACCTAAATAAAATATTTTTGTTTGGCTTAAAACATTGAACTTTCCCTTACCCACCATTCATTCCCTATTGTGAGCAACACCTTGTCGGATAATTTAGAATTCGTTCGGAACCTTGCTATAATCCTCGTACAGTTTGTGCATGCTTGTGAACAATTATATGCCAAGACTCCCTTAGTTTCACTAGAATATTTCAGCTTCTAACTTGAATTTTTTGCCAAAGTTCATCTTTTTGGAGGCAATTCTTAGGCTCCTTTAGTTTTTATTCAGACTCGATTTTATTTTCTCAAGCTTAAGTTTGACTAGAGCCGGTTTCGGGCACCTCTAGCTAACTTCCTAGAGCCGATTTCGGGAACCTCTAGGTGTATTGAGTCTATTTTTCTTAACTTCTTTTCCTAGAGCCAGTGTTAGGCACCTTTAGGGGCTATTCAAGTGCTAAGCTTCCTATTCTAGTTTACTAGTAGTGTTCTAGGCAGTATAAAAGTCACAATTGGTGTTTAAGTTTCAGAACTATAGTAAGGCTCTGAAGTGCTCCTAAAACTATCCTAAAGGTACTGCCACGATAGAACTGTGACGGCATGTATGTTCAGTTCAAAGACTTAAGCCAAAATTTTCATTTTTTATAGCAAAAATAAACTAAGTAAAAGACACAATTTTTTAAACTAAATAAGACTCCATTAATGGAGGGATGCCACCCCCAAACTCAAGGGTTGCATTGCCCTTAATGCAAATGACAGTAAAAAGGAAATAAAAAGTACATCACAAAATATATAAAAAGGGCAGACAACAAAATAAGGTAAGAAACTTAAAATTTAGGTGTTGTTGTCGCCGTTGCTGCTGCTGAGGTGGATCTACCGACGGGCAGAAACCTTCTTGGCCGGCTGGCGAATGGGGGAGGCAGAGGTATTCTTCGTTTTGGCCTTTCTTGGAGGTTGAATGCGAGTAGGGGAGATGTGAGGAGGTTTCTCCACTACCTGTACCTCGGAGCTGCTGTTGCTGCTACTGTTGTCGCTGCTACTGCCGTTGCCGCTATCCTTCTTGCTTTTGTCTGCCACTGTTTTCTGCCGCTTCACTGGTGTGAACTCCTTGGACAAATTCCTGTTGACAGAGGGTTCGTCGTCTGATTCCTCCCAAATCGAGGAAGAGGAGAAGCCTGCTATATAAGCATCTAGTTCTTCTGAAGGCATCCTTCTCTTGGTTCCTCGGGCAGAGGTTTCGGTTGCACGGTTGCTGCCTGCAGCTGTCGTGGCAGGGGTCGGTGTGGACGTTGCAGAAGGCGTCTTAGGCATGGCAGCAGGTGTAGGGGTATGGGCAGGGGTGGGGCAGCAAAATTTTGGTTGGGGAAGGCAGAAAATACAACATCATGGAAATTAAGAGAGGTTTGAATAAATTGTATCGTGGCTGTGGTGAAATCCCTGATGAAGCTCATGAGGCCGAGCTGTCGTTCCCCCATCTTTTGTATGGCAGCAAGGATCTGGGAGGAAATGTCGGCCGAAGGTGCTGCTGCTGTAGGCTGCCTGGCTTCTGTGGCAGTAGGCTCAGTGTCGGTTGGTTCTGTCGGCTCTGCTGCTGTGGTAGTAGGGTCGAAAGACGACAGCGGGGTGGCAGCAGTGAGTTCCATTAAGCTGAGTATATTTCGCTCAGTCCAGCCTTTCCCTTGGACTCGTAGATCAGTGGCAGCTTCTGGTACATGATGGCCGCGGCAGAGGGCGGTGATAAGATAAGGGAAGAAAAGTGGTCCTGTCGGCCGATGTGCACATTCCAAAATACTCTCCCGGATGTATCTACCAACGTTAATCGGCCTCTCATGTAGTATAGAATGAATGAGGGCTAACCTGAGTTGATTTACGGTGGTGTTGTGTGAGGATGGCATGATTCGCTTTTTGATGAAGGCGTTCCAAAGTTTGACCTTCGAGGTGAGTTGGACTCTCTTCACTGTCCTTGGGTTTTTCGGATCAGTGTTCCATTGTGTACCTTCGTCCATGTGTTCTGCCATGACAGTGTCGTAGGCAGCAGGTTCTAAGCTCTCGAGAAATTGCTGGTGGCCATCTTCGTTGCTGCCCACATAAAATCCAAAGAGAGTGTTGATATATTCTGGCTCGAAGGGCACCTCTCTCCCTCTGACTGTGACTGCTGTCGCGTTTCTGCTGCTGATGGCAGCATAAAAATCTCGGACTAGAGACACATTCATCTCCTCTTGTTGTTCTACGAACATCTGCCACTGCAGGGCTTTGATTTTCCTAGCGATGAACGGCTGCAGTCCCAGGTTCCCCTCCTTGGAAGTGTAGATAAAGCCCTTCTCCTCCTACATGTCACGAATCTGGAAGGATCGTAGGGTGAATGCAGCCTTGCAAGTGAAAATTCGAGAGAAAACAAGTAAGAAGAGTAGAAGTGAGTGAAAATGAATAGTAAACGGGGTTTACATAGGAGAGAGTTTGCTGCCCGTTGGAGCTGTAAGGGCAGGCGCGAATAACGGGGCCAACTGTTATGCGGTTTCTGAACCGTCTGTCACGCGTTTCTGTGTCTACTGCGCGTCTGTTACGCGTTTGCGTGTCTGTCGCAACAACGTGTCGACAGGCTGTATTTTCCGCGTCTGTCGCGGCAGCTGTAACGACAGTTTCCAAAGTTGGGCTTTTTGGGCTGATGGAAAGATGGTGGGCTGAATTCACTTCTTATTTTCTTCTTGTCTCCTTTATTTCCTAAAAATAATAAAAATAAATATGTTATTTCATAAAAATAAAATAATTCTAATTTCCTAATATATAAATAATAAAAAAATTAAAAATTAAAATTAAAATTTAGGTTAAATTACGGATGCCAGGTGGGGCATCTCCTAAGGTAACCACTTCCTGCATTCTTGGGGCTTCAGTCCCCTGATAATGCTTCAATCGATGTCCATTGACTTTGAATTGGTGCCCGTCTTTTAAAGATCTGATCGTGATGGCACCATAGGGAAAAACCTGAACCACTTGGAATGGGCCAGACCATCTAGATTTCAGCTTCCATGGGAAGAGTTTCAACCTAGAGTTAAATAACAACACAAGCTTCCCTAGGCAGAACTGTCGTAGCAGCAACTTCTTGTCATGCCACTTCTTGGTTTTATCCTTGTAGATTCTTGCGTTGTCATAGGCCATTGTTAGAATTTCTTCAATTTCATTCAGATCAAGTAGCCTTTTCTGCCCTGTTTTTTCCAAGTCCATGTTAACTACCTTGATCGCCCAGTATGCCCTATGCTCAATCTCGACAGGTAAATGGCATGTTTTCCCGTAAATCAGCCGATAAGGGGACATTCCCAATGGAGTTTTCAACGCTGTCCTGTAGGCCCATAATGCATCATTGAGGTGTAGAGACCAGTCTTTCCGAGTTGGCTTAACCATCTTTTCAAGAATGTTCTTGACCTCTCTATTGGATATTTCAGCATGTCCATTGGTCTAAGGGTGGTATGCTGTTACAATCCGATGTTTGACACCATACATTTTAAAGGCAGCAGCTATAACCCTATTGTCGAAGTGCCTCCCTTCATCACTGATGATCGCCTTAGGGATGTCGAATCTGGAAAAAAATGTTTTTATGCAAAAGCCTTTGAACCGTCTTGGCATCATTTTTCTGAGTGGCGATCGCTTCAACCCACTTGGACACGTAGTCCACTGCCAGGATGATGTATAAGTTCTCACATGAAGTTAGGAATGGTCTCATAAAATCTATCCCTCAAACGTCGAAGATCTCGACTTCAAGAATATTTTGCAGCGGCATCTCGTGTCTCCTTGAGATGTTTCCAGTCCGTTGACACTTGTCACAGTTCTTGTAGAATATTTGGGCATCCTTGTACAGTGACGGCCAATAAAATCCCGACTGCAAAACCTTTGCAGTAGTTTTGTTACCTCCTAAGTGTCCTTCATATTGTGAAGCATGACAGTGATGAAGTATATCTTCATGTTCATCTTGTGGTACACATCTCCTTATAACCTGATCTGCACAAATTTTGAAAAGAAGAGGTTCATCCCAATAATAATGCTTAACATCATTTTGGAACCTCTTCCTAGCTTGATAATTAAGGTCAAGAGGAGTTATTCCGCTAACTATGAAATTAACGAAATCAGCATACCATGGGAGTTTAGAAAACTTACCTGACGACATGGCTGTCACGGCAGTGATTGTGGCAGCAAACAGTTGCTCATCAGGGAAGGTCTCCAATATGTTTGTCTCATATGCCGGTAGACTCTTTCCCTTCTCCAACCTTGACAAGTGATCTGCAACTTGATTCTTTGTCCCCTTTTTGTCTTTGATTTCAAGGTCGAACTCTTGCAATAGCATAATCTAACGTATCAGTCGAGGCTTTGCATCTTTTTTGGAGAACAGATACTTCAATGAAGAGTGGTCTGTGTGGACTATGACCTTCGTTCCAAGTATATAAGAACGGAACTTGTCAATGGAGAATACCACAGCTAATAGTTCCTTCTCTGTGGTGGTGTAGTTCACTTGGGCGTCGTTCATTGTTTTGCTGGCATAGTATATGACATGAAAAAGTTTGTATTTCCTCTGCCCATATGCTGCCCCGACAGCATAGTCACTAGCATCACACATGATTTCAAATGGCAGTGTACAATCTGGTGGCTGTACTATTGGGGCTGTTACCAGCTTTTCTTTCAGAACCTTGAATGGCTCGGTACATTCAGTGTTAAAGTTGAAGGGACAGTTCTGCTTCAGAAGATGGCATAGGGGTTTGGTGATCTTTGAGAAGTTCGCAATGAACCTCCGATGAAAACCAGCATGTCCTAAGAAACTTCTGATTCCCTTGACTGTGGTGGGTGGCGGTAGCTTTTCGATCACTTTTATTTTAGCTCTGTCAACTTCTATGCCACGACAGCTAATTTTATGGCCAAGGACTATCCCTTCATCCACCATGAAGTGACACTTTTCCCAGTTCAATACCAAGTTTGCTTTTTCACATCTTTCGAGTACCTTCTGTAGGTTGCCTAGGCAGCTTTCAAAGTTGTCTCCAAAGACTGAAAAACCATCCATAAAGATTTCTAGGAAATCCTCCACCATATCGAAGAATATTGCCATCATGCACCTCTGAAAGGTGGCTGGTGCATTACAAAGTTCGAATGGCATTCTCCGAAAAGCATAAGTTCTGTAAGGGCATGTGAACGTTGTCTTTTCTTGATCTTCCGGTGCGATGGCTATTTGATTGTAACCTGAGTAACCATCAAGAAAACAATAGTAAGGTTTCCCGCTAATCTATCAAGCATTTGATCAATAAAGGGTAAATGAAAGTGGTCCTTCCGGGTAGCTTTGTTAAGCTTCTAGTAGTTCATACAAACCCTCCAACCGGTCACAGTCCTGGTTGGGATTAGCTCGTTTTCTTTATTGGTTATCACAGTCATTCCTCTTTTCTTGGGAACGCACTGCACCTGGCTCACCCATTTTCTATCCGAGATGGCATAGATTATTCCAGCATCTAGCCATTTGATTATCTCTTTACGCACTACTTCTTGCATAGCATGGTTCAGGCGTCTTTCTGCATCAATGGTCGGCTTATGATTATCCTCTAAAAGAATTTTATGCATGCATAATGTCGGATTGATGCCTTGGATATCAGCTATCGTCCATGTAATAGCCTTTTTGTGCTGCTGCAGCATCCCTATTAACTGTTGTTCCTGTTCCTGCATCAACTTGGAAGAGATGATTACGGGCAACGCATCATTTAAACCAAGGAAAAAATATTTTAGCTGCCCTGGCAGGGGCTTAAGATCTATAACAGTGGGCTCAACAGTTGATGGCTTTTGAATTACATGGTTATCCGAGGTGTAATTTAAGGGCTCGAACAACTTACCTAGACGATTGCCTATCCAATTTACCTCCTCTTGATCTTCAATATCAGATGTATCAGGTTCTGAGGAGCTACTGTCGTCGGTGCTGTCGTAACAGTCTTTTAAGTGGCTGCCGAGGCAGTGACCAATTTTGATGTCGTGGCAGCCCGACCTGATGCAGGGTTGGTCAAGGGTAACTTTAGTGATAACCTTGCATTCTTCTTCTACATCAGCATGCTTCATTGCTTGGAGAACATTCAACTTGATTTCTTGATCGTTTACTCTCATAGTGAGTTCTCCTTTTTCCACATCAATCGGTGATCTTCCCGTGGCTAAGAAGGGTCACCCCAGGATGATTGGTGTGTTTTCATATGCTTCACAATCTAAGACAAGAAAGTCAGCAGGAAAAATAAACTTATCCACCCTTACCAAAATAGCTTCAATTTTTCCTTTTGGATGAACGTAAGAGCGGTCTGCCAGCTGCAGAATTACTGTTGTGGGCCGAGCTTTTCCAATACCTAATTTCTGAAAAACAGATTTGGGCATTAAATTTATACTAGCACCAAGATCACAAAGTGCCTTACCCACAAATTTGTCTCCGATTACGCATGGTATGATGAAGCTCCCAGGATCCTTCTTCTTCTAGGGTGGATGATTGTGCAGAATACTCATGCATCCTTCTGTCATCTTAATCGTTTCAAATTCCCTAAGTCTGGATTTCTTTGACATGGCATCCTTGAGAATTTGGCATAACCGGGCATCTCCCTAACGGCATCTAACAACGGAATGTTGATATGAACCTGCTTAAAAATATCATAAATCTTCTTAAGCTGTGATTCTTGTTTCAATTTCTGTAACCGTTGAGAAAAAAGAGGTGGGGGCGATAATCAGCAATACGTCCTTCCCACTGCATACGGATCTGAGGAGGTTTAGGTTCATCATCTTTCTCCTCTGTCCCTTCTGCTGTCATGACAGGCTCATTGGTAGCAGGCTGTTTGTTATCTATCGGGGCAGCTTCCTCAACAGTCGACTCCAAGGCTGGTTTCTTAACTGATTCAGCTTCCTTTTCTGGCCCTGGTAGTTTCTTCCCACTCCTAGTAGTGATGGCTTTGCATTGCTCTTGTGTGGGTTGTTTAGCGTTTTCAGTATCGCTAGCAAATCCTCAATTCTCCCTTGGTTTAATATGCTGAGAAACCTGACCCATATGTGTCTCTAATGATTTTAGAGTAGCTTCATGATTGGTCATCCGCATCTTTGTTTTATCCATGAATGTTTCTGTGTTCTTGACAAAGTGATTCATGTTCTCAATGCAGGTTCCTGTTTGAGACATAAACGTAGCCAAAGTCTGTTCCAGTATACTATTTGTGGCAGCTGGTGGTTGTTGCTGCTGCTGCTGCGGTTGCTGCCGAGTCAGCAATCTAGGTCCTCCTTGGTTCTAATTATTTTGCACTTGAGGATTCAGGGCATTATTAGGATTGCTCCAAGAGAACTTGGGATCCTTTCTCCAGTTGGGATTGTAGTTGTTGGAGTTATAATTCTGCTTAACGTAGTTTCCAACATACATCCCTTCTTCTAACTGTAGTGGACATTCTTCCGAACTGTGAATTCCATCGGAAGTTTCGCATACCTCTTCAGTAGAGTAGACAGGTTGTGAATCTTCTTTCAAGAGCTTTTTCATTGCCTTAGTGAGATATGCCACCTGTGATTTTAATGAGCTGTCAGCCTCATAGTCTTTTACAGCTAGAACTCGTTTACCCCCTCTTCTTACTGTAGGAAACTGTTCCTCATTCTTCGCCAAATTTTTCAATACCGTCATTGCCTCATCTGGGTCCTTGTCCAGCAGTAATCTGTTTGCTACTGAATCAATTCTAATATGAGTTTGTAAATTGGCAGCATTATAAAAGTTTGTTACCTGGTTCCAAACGGGGAATCCATACATCGGGCAGTTCCTTAGCGCAATGGTAAATCTGTCCCAGGCTTCGTGCATTGGCTCGTCGTCTTCTTGTTGAAAAGTAGCAATTTCGTTACGTAATCGATCAGATAAGTGTGAAGGATTAAAACGAGACAAAAAATCACGAGTTAAATCTGCCCAAGTTCTAATTGAACAAGGCATTAGTTTATTCCACCAGGTCTCTGCCCTGTCCCTCAATGAATGAGGAAATAACCGAAGCCTCGGTATCTCCGGATTAACTCCTGGTCGTCTAAACGAACCACAGATTTCCTGGAACGTTTTGAAATGCTCCCTAGCATCCTCTGTAGCAGCACCACTAAATTGGCCAGCGTTGTTGATCATGCTGAACATAACAGGTTTTAGCTCAAAGTTGTCAACATCTACGTCTGGCAGGGTTGTTTCTAGTTCTACATGATCATTGAGCATGTAGTCTCGGCATGACCGGTGTGCGGCAGCGACAGGAGGGTCGGCAGGTGGAACGTTCCCTCCATCTCCGGCAAGATTGTTATTATCCTGGGGATTCTTTTGGTTGTTCATGGCCTCTAACTGTTCTTCAAGGTATTCGTTTCTGGCTAGTACGTGGCGAAGTCGGTTCCTAAGATTGCACGAACGTTCGATTTCAGGATCTAATGGATACTCAGGTTCCTTTCCTCATCTCGATTTGCGCATAAACAAGAGACCTTTTGAAAATCACAGGTAGAACAATCCAAAATAAAACAGAAAAATAAAAAGAATGCAGTAAAAGGTAGGGCAAAGTTATGTTGCTTGTCCTCGGAACCGGCGCCAAAAACTTGTTGCGTGTAAAAGTGTCTATCGCAATGTAGTGCAAGTGTACACGACGCAAGTAGTAAAGTGATACGGAAGTATCGGATATCGTCTCCACAGGGACTGAGCTAATAGCTTCACCTTGAATTACTGCACGAAGGTAAAAAGAATAGTTTAAATTGTTGTCACGAAAATAATAAAGAGAACTGGAAAACAAGATTAAAATAATCAAGATAGAGAGAATGGGCTGGTATTGAATTGCTCAGTAGTGTAGGTGTTGCAAAGTCTAGGAATATATGTTCTGTCGTTGTCCCTGTCGCGGTAGCACCCGTCACGGCAGCGGTCTGTTGTTAGTCGCGGTAGTAATCACACAACTCTGTACTTCAAGCTTGGCAAGAATCCCTGTTGTGCCTTGGCCTATCCCTAGGTCCAAGTCTGTCGATGAACACGTCTTTGATGATACCTCCCGGCGTGAATCGAAGGATGAACACCTATGTTGTTGAATTCTTCCTTAGCCACTTAACCTCGTCCTATCCCTAGGTCCGAGATAGTTCAACTATAAACTAGAGAACTTGCACTTATTCCTTTCGTATACTTAACTCTCCTGATATTAAGTGAATAGATAACCTCACAATGCTCTCCTGATACTCTTGCAAGATGTTAACAACCAGAATAAGCGAACTTAAAGTTTATTTTATTGAACAGAAAATTCCTAAAACAAAAGCAATCCTTGCAACTGCTTTACAAGTCAACCCGTGGCCCTAGGGGGAATTTAGAACATGTTGAGAAGGGGAAAACGGCTAGGGATTTGGGAAGAAGGCTAGAGATAGATGATGTCCTCTCCTAGGTCGAATTACATGCCTTTATATAGGCCTTGGGTTCAAGTTTTCTAATATAGCAAGAATACAAGTTTAAATTAAAGTACAACTCTATTAAAGACTAAATCTTTAGAGCATAATTTTGACTAGACCGGTTTTTTGGGTGTTACAAAGAATTCAAGCATGAATCGAAGAAGAAGAAGAAGAAGAAGAAGAAGAAGAAGAATAGCTACTATCGTCGGTGCTGTCGTGACAGTCTTCAGTATCAGATGTATCAGGTTCTGAGGAGCTACAGTTGTCGGTGCTGTCGTGACAGTCTTCTAAGTGGCTACCGAGGCAGTGACCAATTTTGATGTCGTGGCAGCCCGACCTGATGCAGGGTTGGTCAAGGGTAACTTTAGTGATAACCTTGCATTCTTCTTCTGCATCAGCATGCTTCATTGCTTGGAGAACATTCAACTTGATTTCTTGATCGTTTACTCTCATAGTGAGTTCTCATTTTTCCTCATCAATCAGTGATCTTCCCGTGGCTAAGAAGGGTCACCCTAGGATGATTGGTGTGTTTTCATCTGCTTCACAATCTAAGACAAGAAAGTCAACAGGAAAAATAAACTTATCCACCCTTACCAGAATATCTTCAATTTTTCCTTCTGGATGAACGTAAGAGCGGTCTGCCAGCTGCAGAATTACTGTTGTGGGTCGAGCTTTTCCAATATCTAATTTCTGAAAAACAGATTTGGGCATTAGATTTATAGAAGCACCAAGATCACAAAGTGCCTTACCCACAAATTTGTCTCTAATTACGCATGGTATGATGAAGCTCCCAGGATCCTTCTTCTTCTGGGTGGATGCTTGTGCAGAATACTCATGCATCCTTCTGTAATCTTAACCGTTTCAAATTCCCCAAGTCTGGATTTCTTTGACATGGCATCCTTGAGAAATTTGGCATAACCGGGCATCTCCCTAACGGCATCTAACAGCGGAATGTTGATATAAACCTCCTTAAAATATCATAAATCTTCTTAAGTTATGATTCCTGTTTCAATTTCTGTAACCGTTGAGGGAAAAGAGGTGGGGGACGATAATCAGCAATACGTCCTTCCCACTGCATACGGATCTGAGGAGGTTTAGGTTCATCATCTTTCTCCTCTGTCCCTTCTGCTGTCGTGACAGGCTCATCGGCAGCATGCTGTTTGTTATCTGTCGGGGCAGCTTCCTCGACAGTCGACTCCAAGGCTGGTTTCTTAACTGATTTAGCTTCCTTTTCTGGCCCTGGTAGTTTCTTCCCACTCCTAGTAGTGATGGCTTTGCACTGCTCATGTGTGGGTTGTCTAGCGTTTTCGGTATCGCTAGGAAATCCTCCATTCTCCCTTTGTTTAATATGCTGGGAAACCTGACCCATCCGTGTCTCTAATGATTTCAGAGTAGCTTCATGATTGGTCATCCGCATCTCTGTTTTATCCATGAATGTTTCTATGTTCTTGACAAAGTGATTAATGTTCTCAATGTAGGTTCCTGTTTGAGACATAAACGTAGCCAGAGTCTGTTCCAGTATACTATTTGTGGTAGCTGGTGGTTGTTGCTGCTGCTGCTGCGGTTGCTGCCGAGTAAGCAATCTAAGTCCTCCCTGGTTCTGATTATTCTGTGCTTGAGGATTCAGGGCATTATTAGGATTGCTCCAAGAGAACTTCCGATCCTTTCTCCAGTTGGGATTGTAGTTGTTGGAGTTATAATTCTGCTTAATGTAGTTTCCAACATACATCCATTCTTCTAACTGTAGTGGAAATTCTTCCGAACTGTGATTTCCATCGCAAGTTTTGCATACCTCTTTAGCAGAGTAGACAGGCTGTGAATCTTCTTTCAAGAGCTTTTTCATTGCCTTAGTGAGATATGCCACCTGTGATTTTAATGAGCTGTCGGCCTCATAGTCTTTTACAGCTAGAACTCGTTTACCCCCTCTTCTTGTTGTAGGAAACTGTTCCTCATTCTTCGCTAGATTTTTCAATACCGCCATTGCCTCATCTGGGTCCTTGTCCAGCAGTAATCTTTTTGCTGCTGAATCAATTCTAATACGAGTTTGTAAATTGGCAGCATTATAGAATTTTGTTACATGGTTCCAAACGGGGAATCTATGCATCGGGCAGTTCCTTAGCAGAGTGGTAAATCTGTCCCAGGCTTCTTGCATTGGCTCGTCGTCTTCCTGTTGAAAAGTAGCAATTTCGTTACGCCATCGCTCAGATAAGAGTGAAGGATTAAAACGAGATAAAAATTCACGAGTTAAATTTGCCCAAGTTCTAATTGAACCTGGCGTTAGTTTATTCCACCAAGTCTTTGCCCTGTCCCTCAATGAATGAGGAAATAATCGAAGCCTTGATATCTCCGGATTAACTCCTGGTAGTCTAAACGAACCACAGATTTCATGGAATGTTTTTAGATGTTCCCTAGCATCCTTTGTAGCAGCGCCACTAAATTGGCCAGCGTTGTTGATCATGCTGAACATAACAGTCTTTAGCTCAAAGTTGTCAACATCTACGTCTGGCAGAGTGGTTTCTAGTTCTACATGATCATTGAGCATGTAGTCTCGGCATGACCGGCGTGCGGCAGCGACAGGAGGGTCTACAGGTGGAACGTTCCCTCCATCTTCGGCAGGATTGTTATTATCCTTGGGATTCCTTTGGTTGTTCATGGCCTCTAACTGTTCTTCAAGGTATTCGTTTCTAGCTAGTACGTGGCGAAGTCGGTTCCTAAGATTGCACAAACGTTCGACTTCAGGATCTAATGGATACTCAAGTTCCTTTCCTCGTCTCGATCTGTGCATAAACAAGAGACCTTCTGAAAAGCACAGGTTGAACAATCCAAAATAAAACAGAAAAATAAAAAGAATGCAGTAAAAGGTAGGGTAAAGTTATGTTGCATGTCCCCGGCAACGGCGCCAAAAACTTGTTGCGTGTAAAAGTGTCTATCGCAATGTAGTGCAAGTGTACACGACGCAAGTAGTAAGGTGATACGGAAGTATCAGATATCGTCTCCACAGGGACTGAGCTAATAGCTTCACCTTGAATTATTGCACGGAAGTATACAGAAGTATCAGATTTTTCAATACCGCCATTGCCTCATATGGTTCCTTGTTCAGCAGTAATCTGTTTGCTGCTGAATCAATTCTAATACAAGTTTGTAAATTGGCAGCATTATAGAATTTTGTTACCTGGTTCCAAACGGGGAATCCATGCATCGGGCAGTTCCTTAACAGAGTGGTATTTCTTTCCCAGGCTTCGTGCATTGGCTCGTCGTCTTCCTGTTGAAAAGTAGCAATTTCGTTACGTAATCGCTCAGATAAGTGTGAAGGATTAAAACGAGGCAAAATTTCACGAGTTAAATCTGCCCAAGTTCTATTTGAACCCGGCGTTAGTTTATTCCACCAAGTCTTTGCCCTGTCCCTCAATGAATGAAGAAATAACCGAAGCCTCGGTATCTCCGGATTAACTCCTAGTAGTTTAAACGAACCACAGATTTCCTGGAACGTTTTCAGATACTCCCTAGCATCCTCTGTAACAGCACCATTAAATTGGCCAGTGTTGTTGATCGTGCTGAACATAACAGGTTTTAGCTCAAAGTTGTCAACATCTACGTCTGGCAGAGTGGTTTCTAGTTCTACATGATCATTGAGCATGTAGTCTTGGCATGACCGGCGTGCGGCAGGGACAGGAGGGTCGGCAGATGGAACGTTCCCTCCATCTCCGGCAGGATTGTTATTGTAACGCCCCGGTTTTGGGCTCAGAAGTTTTGGGCGTTGACCGGTTTGGTCAAAGTGCTGATCGAATATATAAGAGTGAATTTAGGAAAGCCTAGTTCAGGTTGCATTAAAAATATGGAAAAATGTTCTAAAATCATCTTTTAATATATAAAAGTGAACTGTGAAATCAATTTTGAAAAATGAGGTTCGGAAGGGTGACATTTTGGCTAGTGACCAAAATGTAATTTTTGAAAGTTGCGTGACTGTTTTAGAAAGGATTGAAACTTTGAATCTTTAAGGAGCTATTATTCCAAAAAGAGTTTCTCCAGATTTTTCTAAGAGAAATTCAAGTTTGGAGGTAAGAACGTCCTTCTCCTCTAAACTATCAGTTCTTTACTGAAATTTCTAAGTTCTCGATCCTTGATTTGTGATTTATTAAAGGCTTTTCAATTGGAATCTTGATTTTGGCTTAAAATGCAAGATTTGGTGATTTTTGTGGAATTTTCGTATGATCTGTTTAAGCAGGGTTTTGAGGTGTGTTTTTGATGTTAAATGAATGCTAAATTGATTAGAAGTTGGGGTTTAATCAATGCAATCCCGGATAGGTTGAATTTCCTAAGTTTGGCTTGAGTTTTTGGTTGTTTTTGGAGTGTTTTTGATGATCTGTTATACCTGGAGGTATAAGGATGTGTTTGTGATCATTTTGGATGTTAATTGATGTTTAAAAATGGTTAGAAGTGATGGATCTTGGCTGGGTTAAGTTTTGGAAGTGTTTGGAGGTGATTTCGGTTGTGTTTGGTAGCCGAAATGTTGGATTTGTGATGAGCAGTGAGTTTGGTTGTGTTGCTGGTGTTTTTAATGCATAATGATGCATTAATCCTCTGTTTTTGTGTGTTTGAAACAGGGGAGTTTGATCCGTGAGCTTTAGAGGCATTGTGGAAGGTTTCGGATGCTTGGAAGGCTTGTTGGCTAGCCTTGTTTTGTGTATCGGTGAGTGAAGTTGGGTTTTCAGCTTTTAAACCAAGGTTTGAAGATTTTGGGAGCTTAGTTTAAGTCTAAACAACTTTGCTAAGCTCAAGAGTAAGTAAATGGTTTTTCGCTCTTGGTTGTGTTGTGAATTGGCTTTAAAAGCAATTGTGTTCGATGGTTGCAATGCATGTGATTTGCATGGTTTATATTCTGTTTTGAAAGTATATTTTAAGCATGGTTTAATGCTGGTTTTGAAGGCCATTTGTGAAGGATGCTCAAGGTAAGAGATCCTTGGTTTTATACATTGAAAATGTGGTTTTGATGCATGGTGTTGCATGATGTTTCATGGCTTTGTGTAATGCTTTAAAACAGTGGATTGATGATGGTAAATGATGGTTTTTGCTTATTGGTTATGCATGTGAATCATTGGACTAATGTGGTAAGATGGTTATATTGGCAAGTGATGTAAGTGGTTCTTGGTTCTTTGATCGGATATAGTTAGCCGGCTATAGGATTGGGTGCACCGTGAATAAAGTCGCCTTGGAGGTGGAGTGGTTAAGAGTGAACCGGTAAACTCCCTTCAAGTATCCTAACGAGATGGTTAAGGTCATAATGGAGGTTGAATGCCCATTCGAGGACCTTGGTTAAGCAAAGGTTATATGGTGGTTAAAAGTCCATATATGGGAACCTTGTGCTTGTTAAGATCACAATGCTGGTGTAAAGTCCATGTGTGGATCTTGTGTAGGGTGTCCCGGATCTCGTTAGTGATGTTATACAACTACCAATCGGTGAATGTAAAGGTTGTATGGTGGTTAAAAGTCCATACATGGGAACCTTGTGCATGTCAAGGTTGTATGGTGTTTAAAAGTCCATACATGGGAACCTTGGGAAAAGTTAAGGTTGTATGGTGTTTGAAAGTCCATACATGGGAACCTTAGGATGGTGAGGTCAAATGGTGTTTAAAAGTCCATTTGGAGACCTTGGATTGGTAGTGTGTATGAAGCGTGGGGGACAACGCTTGTGATCCGCGTATCCGATTGGATGTTGAGTTGAAAAGTGAAAGTGGTTGATCACTTGGAGGCCAATATAATGTTCTTGATTATAAAGAAGCAAGAGATGCTTGAAAAGATGCATGGTTGCATGGAAAGTGTGTAATGCATTTTAAATGCATGTTTACTTGTTAAGTTGAACAAGCGATGGTTATCATTGGTGAATGATGCATGAGTGCATGGAATTTCTTTAGTGCATTGTAGTCTTGGTAAGACTTGTTTTTAAAGGCATGTAATGTTGATATTGTGGTTCATGTATTGCCTTTGCTAAATGCATGTGTTGGATTGTTTGGATAAATGGTTTTTAAATGGTTTCTTGCTTGGTATGACATTCAAGCATGGGAAAGGTATGATACGAATGGAAGTGTTTTCCAAGGTTTGAATTTAACTTTGCATATGGTGTTTATGCATGGAACGGTTAAATGGATGATTTTGCAAATTGAGCTTTGAAATGGTTTTCTTAGCTTGCTAAGCTAAGGGTTGGTTTTCATGTTTGAGCAATGCATGGTTAAAGCATGTTGTTGAAAAGGGGTTTTCAAACTTTGCTTGGTAAACAAATCGAGTTGCTTTTCAAAGAGGTTTTATGACTCGCTGCATTGATGGTGTTTTGGTTTTGAGCATTCCTCACTAAGCATTATGTGCTTACGCTCCTTTTTGTCCATCAGTGCAGATTCTTGAAGTTTGGACAGCGAGAAGCAAGGGATTCAAGGAGGACTCCATTTCAGATGTATGTCTCGGTGAATAGCTATAGTTAATAAAGGCAATGGGGTAGAATCTCTTGGGTTGATGTTTATGTGTTCGTATATGTTCGAACAAGGATGGTTTTATGTTGTTGATGTTGTTGGAACATGTTTGGCTTATTTGAGATGGATTTGGAGATTTTGTGTTTAAATGGTTGCTTGTGTAGGAAGCATGCTTATAGAATTGGGGCTTTTCATATATGTTGTTATATTGATGAATTGTTGATGCAAGTATGTCTCTTATATGTTGAATTGCATGATTGTAAAGTTTGGTGGCTTTTGGAGTATGTTCGGATGGTCAATTGCGTGTTTAAGCATGTCTTTTTCTGCATTATGTGTAGGGCGTTTCGGAACAGGGACAACTGTTTCGGAACGGATGCCTTGAATCAGCCCAGGCGTCCGAAACGGTAGACACCGTTTCGAAACGGAAAGCATTCTGCCAGCCACCTGTTTCGGTACGCGTTGCAGAACGGCCCCGCGTTTCGAAACGGGCTCTGCCAGTTTCGGAACACGTGACCGTTGGGGGCTGATAGTGGCAGTTATATGTTTTGGAATGTTTGCATTTTGGTCCTGAAACTTGTTTGTGCAATTGTATGAGTTTGGGATGTCCGTTTGAGCTGAAATTTGGTAGAGAAGCATGAAACCTGATTAATTTTAAGTTGGTATCTTAAAATTTGGTTAAGTCCTTAAAGTTTTCGGAATTTACATTTTGGTCCCTAAAGTTGTAAATTGTTCAATTGGGTCCCTGTTTGATCTCTGATGTTTATGATCTTTGAGTATACTGTTTGTATGATCACATATAAGGTTAACGTGCATCTAGACAAGTTTAAAAAGAAAAAAAGGGTCGTTAACCAAGGTTGACTTTCGGGTTGACTTTGGTTTTCCCCGTGTGACTTTCTTAATTCGAGTCAACCGTCTGGGCCGGGTTAAGGGGGTTACATTTGGTGGTATCAGAGCTGTATTGCGAATGCTTGGGGAAAACGGTAAGTTGTTGTGATGTGTGTTGATGTTTACCTTGTTGTGCGGTTGAAATTTGGTTGAAACACGTGTTTCTGAGCAAGTTATTGATGTTTTCAAGCATGCTTTGTGGTTTTGAATCTTGGTTGAGCTTATGTGGAGTTGTACTGATGTTGTGAGTTGGTGTTATGCATGATGAAAGTGCTATGAGTATGTTATGTTGCTAATATGCTGTTGCAAGTGGATGATGTTTGGTGTAAGCATGATCGAATATGTTGTTTGATATGCTTGGTGTTGTGATATCCCTGTTTGTGTTGACTGTTATGTCATGTAAAATGGGAGGATTCGGGATACCCATTGCCTTATTATTATAGCTATTGTGTTATTTTGGAGTTGGAGTTTGAATCCTTGCTTAAAGCTGGTCTAACTGGTTTGTTTGTTTGTTGTGATGTTTGTTGTTGTTAGTAGTATGGCGAAGTCGGTGAAGGAATGGCAGTTGGGTGAGATGGTTGCTGCCTTAGGGCAGGTTGTTAAGGCATGGAATTCACCCTTTTGTAGAGGTGTTTTGTCTCAGTCTTCTGTGCCTGGAGTTGAGGTGGTAAGGCAGGAGAAAGAAGCTGGTTCTGTGATGAAGAGTTCATCACCAGTTGCTCAAGAGGTGTTGGGAACATCTCAGGCTGTAGCAAAGGTAAAGTCAGTGGATGTGCTGGCTGTGGGATGTGCGGGTTTGCCGAAGCAGCGTTTGTTGGATTTGGGTGCTGTGGAGTATCATGGATCGTCACCTGAGATGTTTGAGGCCTGGTTGGCCAATGTGATTCTGATTTTGGATCAGGAAGGTTGTGATTATGCTTGTAAGCTGGGAAGTGTTGTTTCTTTGATGTTGGAGGACGCATGTGTTTGGTGGACATCTGTGGCGGGGGCGTCACATATCCCTGATATTGACTGGGATTTCTTTGTATCTGCCTTTTGTGAAAGGTATCTTGGAGAGAAGTTTCCAAAGGTTAAGCAATGTGAAGGTAGTGCTGTTGTGGAGCAAGTGTTGCTTGAGCAAGGAGTGGAAGCTCAGCCACCGGTATGTGATCGTTGTGAAAGGCGTCATGTTGGAGGTTGTTGGGGCGCGGGTGCTTGCTGGAACTGTGGTTCTAAAGTGCATGTTAAGCGCGATTGTCCTCTTGGGGTGAAGTCAGCTTCAGTGATAGCCAAAGGATCTCTGAAAGGTCGTGGGTACGGCCGAAGCAAGGTTTAGAGGTGGCAGAAAGAGCAGAAGGTTGTGAAGAGTTTGGGAAATGAGAATTGCTAGAAATGTGGGTCTTCTGGTCATAGGAGGCGAGATTGTTTGATGTTGGCTCGGAATAGCCAGGGTTCTTTACCGCAGGGAGATGGTGATGACCTTAAAGTGTTAGCTGGTGCTGCAGCGGTGCGGCAGGAGGATGATGGTTCCGCGAGGAAGAGAGCTCATCTGATGAAGCTTCAGGGTGGTGATGTGTTTCCAGGTAACCTTGTTAAGTAATCTTTGCTCTAGTTACCTTGGTTTGGTTTCTGTTGGTTTTCCTTGCGTGGTAAGTTTAGTCTTGTTTCTAGCATGTTGGGGGTAATAGTTGTGGTTTGGAAACATCTTTTGAGAAGAAGGCTTTAGTGAGTATCTTGTGGTTAATGGTTGTTGGTACGATGGAGTTAGATAAGTTAGAAATGAGTTGGGAGGTTGTTTTTAGACGGATTCTGAGGATGTTATTAGAGGGTGTGAACTGGCATTCATGCACAGTTAAAATCATTGTTATATGCTATATTATATATGTGCTGGTCCATGCATACATGTTGCATTACATTAGAGGTTTTGCATACATGTACATCAGGCATTGATAGGGCATGTAGGTGATCATGCATACGACGTTCACACTCGCTAATAACTAATCGAATCTGTTAGTGTGGTGGTTGGGATAGGTTGGATGATGGGTTTTTTAGAGGTTGTTTTGGTGCTGGGTGAGAGTTAGTAGCAATGGAGTTTATTAAGCTAGGTTCTAGTAATAGTGAGAGTGGTATAGTCTGTTGGTAGAAGGAAAGTGTCTGATGCTTAAAGAGTTTAGTGGTTTGGTGGTGAGGAGTACCGGTTGAAGTTAGAATCGGTCAAGTGGTTTGAATAGCTAAGTGGAAGTGGTAGTTCCTTGGTGCTAAGTGATGTTGCAGTTTAGTGGTTGTGTTTCCAAGTGCTGAAGTAGCTTAGCATTTAAGTTGTTGTGGAAGGGTTGTGGTTGTAAGTGTTGGTTCTTAGCAACCTTTGAGGAGTTGAGAAGTTGATATGTATGTTTAGGTTGGACGAAGTTCTGGTAAGGCAGGTGTTGTGGTCAAAGTTTGAAGTGGAAAAGCAATGAAAGGTCGAAGGCCAGTGTGGTTTGAAAGGATTCTTGTGAGAAGTGGTTGGCCGGTTGTGAGTATGTGAACTTCTTTTGTGGTCAGCTAGTGGTGTATGAAACGACTGGCAAAGTTGAATTGGGGTTGTGATGTAAATTTTGGATTGTGGGTTAGTAGTCCTGGTGAGTCATTATGGTAATGTAGCGGCAGATGTGAAGGATTATCAGCATTCGTTGAGGAGTTTGGGTAAACAGTTGATGTTTAAGAATTTTTGCTTGTTGGGAAAATCCTTGGAAGAGGTTTGGGAGTTTGCAAGAGTTTTAGAAGCAGAGAAGTTTGCGTAGTGGCTGAATGGGTTTGGTTAGTGTCACTGTGTAAACAAGTCTTGGTAGTTGTGTGTTACAGTGATGTGTGTTGTAAAAGTTGAAGTTCATCAGGTTGATGTTGGGGCAGTGTCCAGTCCGGATATGTGAAAGGTTAAGTTGTGGCTATCTTTGAGTGTTCTAGATTTTTTGAATAGTATGTGGTGGTGGTGAGTTGGTGGAGTTTTGTGTGAAATGTGTTCAGTGGTGGTTGAGGCTTTTGTGTTGCCTTGTGTGTTGCTTTGGGAAGGTTGTGGTTTCCTTTTCGTCGGTTGAAATTTCGAGGACGAAATTTCCTAAGGGGGGAGAGTTGTAACGCCCCGGTTTTGGGCTCAGAAGTTTTAGGCGTTGACCGGTTCGGTCAAAGTGCTGATCGAATATATAAGAGTGAATTTAGGAAAGCCTAGTTCGGGTTGCATTAAAAATATGGAAAAATGTTCTAAAATCATCTTTTAATATATAAAAGTGAACTGTGAAATCAATTTTGAAAAATGAGGTTCGGAAGGGTGACATTTTGGCTGGTGACCATAATGTAATTTTTGAAAGTTACGTGACTGTTTTATAAAGGATTGAAACTTTGAATCTTTAAGGAGCTATTATTCCAAAAAGAGTTTCTCCAGATTTTTCTAAGATATTTTAATGCAAAATTCTGATTTTAAAGCTTAAGAAAAGTGGAGGGAAATCATTTTACTATTTTGTAACTAACTTTCCATTTTCTTCCAATTTTCCTTTTCTCTCATTTTCTCTCAACCCAAACACTTTCTCTCCAGATTTTCTCCTCTGATTTTTCCATCTAAATCACTCATTTCAATTCTCCTTGGATTCCTAATCATCTCTACAACAAAATCTCGCCATTTGCAAGTTGTTTCATCAAGCTTTTTGGTTCTAAAAAGGAGAAATTCAAGTTTGGAGGTAAGAACGTCCTTCTCCTCTAAACTATCAGTTCTTTACTGAAATTCCTAAGTTCTCGATCCTTGATTTGTGATTTATTAAAGGCTTTTCAATTGGAATCTTGATTTTGGCTTAAAATGCAAGATTTGGTGATTTTTGTGGAATTTTCGTATGATCTGTTTAAGCAGGGTTTTGAGGTGTGTTTTTGATGTTAAATGAATGCTAAATTGATTAGAAGTTGGGGTTTAATCAATGCAATCCCGGATAGGTTGAATTTCCTAAGTTTGGCTTGAGTTTTTGGTTGTTTTTGGAGTGTTTTTGATGATCTGTTATACCTGGAGGTATAAGGATGTGTTTGTGATCATTTTGGATGTTAATTGATGTTTAAAAATGGTTAGAAGTGATGGATCTTGGCTGGGTTAAGTTTTGGAAGTGTTTGGAGGTGATTTCGGTTGTGTTTGGTAGCCGAAATGTTGGATTTGTGATGAGCAGTGAGTTTGGTTGTGTTGCTGGTGTTTTTAATGCATAATGATGCATTAATCCTCTGTTTTTGTGTGTTTGAAACAGGGGAGTTTGATCCGTGAGCTTTAGAGGAATTGTGGAAGGTTTCGGATGCTTGGAAGGCTTGTTGGCTAGCCTTGTTTTGTGTATCGGTGAGTGAAGTTGGGTTTTCAGCTTTTAAACCAAGGTTTGAAGGTTTTGGGAGCTTAGTTTAAGTCTAAACAACTTTGCTAAGCTCAAGAGTAAGTAAATGGTTTTTCGCTCTTGGTTGTGTTGTGAATTGGCTTTAAAAGCAATTGTGTTTGATGGTTGCAATGCATGTGATTTGCATGGTTTATATTCTGTTTTGAAAGTATATTTTAAGCATGGTTTAATGCTGGTTTTGAAGGCCATTTGTGAAGGATGCTCAAGGTAAGAGATCCTTGGTTTTATACATTGAAAATGTGGTTTTGATGCATGGTGTTGCATGATGTTTCATGGCTTTGTGTAATGCTTTAAAACAGTGGATTGATGATGGTAAATGATGGATTTTGCATATTGGTTATGCATGTGAATCATTGGACTAATGTGGTAAGATGGTTATATTGGCAAGTGATGTAAGTGGTTCTTGGTTCTTTGATCGGATATAGTTAGCCGGCTATAGGATTGGGTGCACCGTGAATAAAGTCGCCTTGGAGGTGGAGTGGTTAAGAGTGAACCGGTAAACTCCCTTCAAGTATCCTAACGAGATGGTTAAGGTCATAATGGAGGTTGAATGCCCATTCGAGGACCTTGGTGAAGCAAAGGTTATATGGTGGTTAAAAGTCCATATATGGGAACCTTGTGCTTGTTAAGATCACAATGGTGGTGTAAAGTCCATGTGTGGATCTTGTGTAGGGTGTCCCGGATCTCGTTAGTGATGTTATACAACTACCAATCGGTGAATGCAAAGGTTGTATGGTGGTTAAAAGTCCATACATGGGAACCTTGTGCATGTCAAGGTTGTATGGTGTTTAAAAATCCATACATGGGAACCTTGGGAAAAGTTAAGGTTGTATGGTGTTTGAAAGTCCATACATGGGAACCTTAGGATGGTGAGGTCAAATGGTGTTTAAAAGTCCATTTGGAGACCTTGGATTGGTAGTGTGTATGAAGCGTGGGGGACAACGCTTGTGATCCGCGTATCCGATTGGATGTTGAGTTGAAAAGTGAAAGTGGTTGATCACTTGGAGGCCAATATAATGTTCTTGATTATAAAGAAGCAAGAGATGCTTGAAAAGATGCATGGTTGCATGGAAAGTGTGTAATGCATTTTAAATGCATGTTTACTTGTTAAGTTGAACAAGCGATGATTATCATTGGTGAATGATGCATGAGTGCATGGAATTTCTTTAGTGCATTGTAGTCTTGCTAAGACTTGTTTTTAAAGGCATGTAATGTTGATATTGTGGTTCATGTATTGCCTTTGCTAAATGCATGTGTTGGATTGTTTGGATAAATGGTTTTTAAATGGTTTCTTGCTTGGTATGACATTCAAGCATGGGAAAGGTATGATATGAATGGAAGTGTTTTCCAAGGTTTGAATTTAACTTTGCATATGGTGTTTATGCATGAAACGGTTAAATGGATGATTTTGCAAATTGAGCTTTGAAATGGTTTTCTTAGCTTGCTAAGCTAAGGGTTGGTTTTCATGTTTGAGCAATGCATGGTTAAAGCATGTTGTTGAAAAGGGGTTTTCAAACTTTGCTTGGTAAACAAATCGAGTTGCTTTTCAAAGAGGTTTTATGACTCGCTGCATTGATGGTGTTTGGTTTTGAGCATTCCTCACTAAGCATTATGTGCTTACGCTCCTTTTTGTCCATCAATGCAGATTCTTGAAGTTTGGACAGCGAGAAGCAAGGGATTCAAGGAGGACTCCATTTGAGATGTATGTCTCGGTGAATAGCTATAGTTAATAAAGGCAATGGGGTAGAATCTCTTGGGTTGATGTTTATGTGTTCGTATATGTTCGAACAAGGATGGTTTTATGTTGTTGATGTTGTTGGAACATGTTTGGCTTATTTGAGATGGATTTGGAGATTTTGTGTTTAAATGGTTGCTTGTGTAGGAAGCATGCTTATAGAATTGGGGCTTTTCATATATGTTGTTATATTGATGAATTGTTGATGCAAGTATGTCTCTTATATGTTGAATTGCATGATGGTAAAGTTTGGTGGCTTTTGGAGTATGTTCGGATGGTCAATTGCGTGTTTAAGCATGTCTTTTTCTGCATTATGTGTAGGGCGTTTCGGAACAGGGACTACCGTTTCGGAACGGATGCCTTGAATCAGCCCAGGCGTCCGAAACGGTAGACACCGTTTCGAAACGGAAAGCATTCTGCCAGCCACCTGTTTCGGTACGCGTTGCGGAACGGCCCCGCGTTTCGAAACAGGCTCTGCCTGTTTCGGAACACGTGACCGTTGGGGGCTGACAGTGGCAGTTATATGTTTTGGAATGTTTGCATTTTGGTCCTGAAACTTGTTTGTGCAATTGTATGAGTTTGGGATGTTCGTTTGAGCTGAAATTTGGCAGAGAAGCATGAAACCTGATTAATTTTAAGTTGGTATCTTAAAATCTGGTTAAGTCCTTAAAGTTTTCGGAATTTACATTTTGGTCCCTAAAGTTGTAAATTGTTCAATTGGGTCCCTGTTTGATCTCTGATGTTTATGATCTTTGAGTATACTGTTTGTATGATCACATCTAAGGTTAACGTGCATCTAGACAAGTTTAAAAAGAAAAAAAAGGGTCGTTAACCAAGGTTAACTTTCGGGTTGACTTTGGTTTTCCCCGTGTGACTTTCTTAATTCGGGTCAACCGTCTGGGTCGGGTTAAGGGGGTTACAGTTATTATTATGGGGATTCCTTTGGTTGTTCATGGCCTCTAACTGTTCTTCAAGGTATTCGTTTCTAGCTAGTACGTGGCGAAGTTGGTTCCTAAGATTGCACGAACGTTCGATTTCAGGATCTAATGGATACTCAAGTTCCTTTCCTCGTCTCGATCTGCGCACAAACAAGAGACCTTGTGAAAAGCACAGGTTGAACAATCCAAAATAAAACAGAAAAATAAAAAGAATGCAGTAAAAGGTAGGGTAAAGTTATGTTGCCAGTCCCTGGAAACGGCGCCAAAAACTTGTTGTGTGTAAAAGTGTCTATCGCAATGTAGTGCAAGTGTACACGACCCAAGTAGTAAAGTGATACGGAAGTATCGGATATCGTCTCCACAGGGACTGAGCTAATAGCTTCACCTTGAATTACTGCACAGAAGTATACGAAAGTATTAGATTTTTCAATACCGCCATTGCCTCTTCTAGGTCCTTGTCCAGCAGTAATCTATTTGCTACTGAATCAATTCTAATACGAGTTTGTAAATTGGCAGCATTATAGAATTTTGTTACCTGGTTCCAAATGGGGAATCCATGCATCGGGCAGTTCCTTAGCAGAGTGGTAAATATGTCCCAGGCTTCGTGCATTGGCTCGTCGTCTTCCTGTTGAAAAGTAGCAATTTCGTTATGTAATCGCTTAGATAAGTGTGAAGGATTAAATCGAGACAAAAATTCACGAGTTAAATCTGCCCAAGTTCTAATTGAACCCAGCGTTAGTTTATTCAACCATGTCTTTTCCCTGTCCCTCAATGAATGAGGAAATAACTGAAGTCTCGGTATCTCCGGATTAACTCCTGGTAGTCTAAACGAACCACAGATTTCCTGGAACGTATTCAGATGCTCCCTAGCATCCTCTGTAGCAGGACCACTAAATAGGCCAGCGTTGTTGATCATGCTGAACATAATAGGTTTTAGCTCAAAGTTGTCAACATCTACGTCTGGCATGGTGGTTTCTAGTTCTACATGATCATTGAGCATGTAGTCTCAGCATGACTGGCGTGCGGCAGCGACATGAGGGTCGGCAGGTGGAACGTTCCCTCCATCTCCGGTAGGATTGTTATTATCCTGGGGATTCCTTTAGTTGTTCATGGCCTCTAATTGTTCTTCAAGGTATTCGTTTCTGGCTAATACGTGGCGAAGTCGGTTCCTAAGATTACACGAACGTTCGATTTTAGGATCTAATGCATACTCAGGTTCCTTTCCTCGTCTCGATCTGCGCATAAACAAGAGACCTTGTGAAAAGCACGGGTTGAACAATCCAAAATAAAATAGGAAAATAAAAAGAATGCAGTAAAAGGTAGGGTAAAGTTATGTTGCCAGTCCCCGGCAACGGCGCCAAAAACTTGTTGCGTGTAAAAGTGTCTATCGCAATGTAGTGCAAGTGTACACGACGCAAGTAGTAAAGTGATACGGAAGTATCGGATATCGTCTCCACAGGGACTGAGCTAATAGCTTCACCTTGAATTACTGCATGAAGGTAAAAAGAATAGTTTAAATTGTTGTCACGAAAATAATTAAGAGAACTGGAAAATAAGATTAAAATAATCAAGATAGAGAGAATGGCTGGTATTGAATTGCTCAGTAGTAGTAGGTATTGCAAAGTCTAGGAATATATGTTATGTCGTCGTCCCTGTCGCGGCAGCACCCGTCGCGGCAGCAGTCTGTTGTTAGTCGCGTCAGCGATCACACAACTCTATACTTCAAGCTTGGCAAGAATCTCTGTTGTGCCTTGGCCTATCCCTAGGTCCAAGTCTGTCGATGAACATGTCTTTGATGATACCTCCCAGCGTGAATCGAAGGATGAACACCGATGTTGTTGAATTCTCCCTTAGCCACTTAACCTCGTCCTATCCCTAGGTTCGAGATACTTCAACTATAAACTAGAGAACTTGCACTCATATACTTAACTCTCCCGATATTAAGTGAATAGATAACCTCACAATGCTCTCCCAATACTCTTGCAAGATGTTAACAACCAGAATAAGCGAACTTGAAGTTTATTTTATTGAACAGAAAATTCCTAAAACAAAAGCAATCCTTGCAAGTACTTTACAAGTCAACCCGTGCCCCTAGGGGGAATTTAGAACATGTTGAGAAGGGGAAAACGGCTAGGGTTTTGGGAAGAAGGCTAAAGATAGATGATGTCCTCTCCTAGGTTGAATTACGTGCCTTTATATAGGTCTAATTACATGCCTTCTTGCTTGGAGTTTCTTCCTTGAACTTTGGGCTTGGCCTTCATTCTGATCTAGGGATTGAAAAAATATGAGGGTATTCCACAACAGATGTGCATAATTTTCTCTTTCTGTCGAGGCCCATTTTGCTTCTTCTCCTTACTATCGCTGTCGTCCTTGGCTGCCACAGCAGCGGCCATGGCAGCATCATCCTCCTCGTCTGCACATCCAGTTCCAGCTTTGCTGCACCACTGCCCAGCGTCTGCTTCTCCATCTGCTACAACAGCAACCAGCAAAAACAACCAATTTCAGTAGAAACCGTGCCATTTAATATATTTGTGATGTATAACTGAAATCTAACCTAAATGCATTGAATTATGGTTGAATGCAGCAGAAATATGGGTTAAATAGGGGTAAATAATAGAACTTTTACACACTCAACATTTAGTATGCATTCTAGGATGTTTGGGGCAAGTTTGTATTGATTTATAGGTAAAAATTAGATAGAATGGGCATTACAGATCTTCGAGTTTCAATACACGAGCAAGTTTATCAGTACGCGGGCCTTGAATTAGGCTTTGGAATTGAAAATTTGGCTTCGGTACTGATACACGATCAAGTGTATCGATACGGATTTTAGCTATTAGAATTTGAGATTTTGGCCATTTAAGCCTGGGTACCGATGCATGGGCAAGCATAGCGATATAGGCCTTGTGAATTATAGCATGTGTATTGGTACATGGTTTTTGGTACCAGTACGGCCCTTGATTACAGAGCCTTGTATCGGTATGGTATACCGCGTACCGATACTCAATTCGTTATGTCAGTTGATGCAATGTTGTGGTTTGAGATTCTTCCATTGTAGTCTTTGTTTTGTGTGTATGCTAATTGAAGGCGTTCAAATGCTCCATTTTAGCTTAAAATGAACATGTATGCATGCAACCTGACTAATTAAGGATTGGTAACCAAAAATTCAAGTAAGTTCTCGTAATTTTATATATTTGCGATTTGGTCCCTAGAATGCATGTGTGCGTAATTGGACATCGATTCGATGTCTGACTCTGATGTGAATTTAACTGTTGCTAGTTCGTACACTCTAGGTTCTAAGGATGCGTCTAGACAAGATAAAAAATGGACCTAATTCAAGATATTCAGTTCAAGTTTGCTATGGCAAACCTAATTTAGCCTGCTCGATTTGGCCTAACGCCTAGGTCGGGTCAAGGGGTTACAGTATACGAAAAAGTGCAGCTTGTAGAAGTACGCATCCCATTAGCTCAATCAATGTAATTGTTATTTTTTTCACTCCTAAACCTTGAATTGTTTCTAGGTTTATGCCCAACTGCTTCATGGTCGTTTTGAATGGAAATTTAATTTTAGAATAGTAGTACTTTTCAAAAGATGTGGTATTTAGGGGTTCAATTGAGAAAAATTAGAATTTTAGGACTAAAATGGAAGTTTTTGAAAATTCTCGAAGTGCAAGAGTTAAATTGTGAATTCAAGCAAAATTAGGATTAAATTGCCTAGTTTCAATAATATGATGTCAAAAGTACAAGATTTGAAAAGTTTAGTGCCACTTTAGAAAACCATGGAACATTAAGTGGCTTAATATGTATTTTCCCCAATTTACCATTAGCAGTTTAACGTCCCATTGACCAAAATAAAAGTTTTTTTAACGATAATAACTAATGAAACTTTTTCGATTTTGGTGATAATATTACAAATACACTAAAAGTTCATTGACCACTAGCATAATTTATTGTAATTATAATTATTGGTCAGATAAAATAATTCTCATTACTTTTAACATATAACACCATCTTTTAATTATAGCTAACGTGACACATTCATTTTATAACAAAATCAAAATTTTAATGATCATTTTGTAACATCAATGATTAAAAAACATTTAATCGTAATTTAAAAACATTTTGTAACATCAATGATTAAAAAACATATTTATAAAATCAATGATAAAAAACATTAAAAAATATTAAAAATGATTTTACAAAACGAGAAACTTTTATGAAAAATATTCGAGCTCCCTCTTTTTCTTTTCTAAAATTAAATTTTCAAACTTATCTCTCCCCTTTTTGTTATATCAAAAACAATTCAAACCATTTAAGGTTCAAAATAATAATGGAGAGTAAGTAAATTCTTTTGAAAACAAAAGCTCCCCTTAATAAATGCATTTTATTTTAAATTTTAGCTCAAAATACTTTGACACTCAAAAAAACTTATTGAATTTCAACATATGGTGAAAAAGTTTAAGATCACATGAAATTCAATTAATCCAAGACTTTTTGAAAACTTTATGCATTAATGAGATTTAACATGTTAAAGACACATGCATAAAGTCTCAAAGAATGTTATGCACAAAAAATTAACAATTAAATTTGCAATTTTCATGAACGTTCAAAAAATCATTAAAAATAACCAATTGAATATATAATCAAAACGATTAAACTTAGAGGTTACCCATATTTAATGTGTGAGCATGTCACATTTGCAATTGAGAGGATGAATTATGGTTCATCATAGAATCCTTGAGCTTGATATCGAATTTGTTAGCTCTTCAAGATCGGTTGATGTAAAAAAATGGATCGAGCACTTATAGGATCTCCTCAAAGGTTGTTGGACCATCGATTTGAGTCTCGCTCTAATACTAATTGTTAGGCTCGATATACTTCAACCGAATATTGTCAATGAAAGGTTTAAGTATCTCTTTTAAAGTTGGGAAGCAAAAACCGAAAAGAATGATGGACAATTTGGCACAATCTATTTTAGAGTGGTTCAACCTTCTCAACCAAGGTCTACATCCACTACCTTAGCATCCACTCTAAGGATTTCTCATTTCACTAATGAATTCTGTCTTTTTCAAGGACAAAGATATAACCTTTGCAACCCTATCTTTTCAAAGGCTAAGGTAGAACCTCCCTAGTTTTTCTAAGGCTAAACTAGAACCTATCCCTCAATAACGAGGTCTTGACATTGTAAACAAATTATCGCTCTAGGTGTGTGTTTACACAATTTAGCTCATTAAGATTGGACTCTAAAGTATTTACAAAAGATTAAAAGAAATAAACACATTAAGACTCTTCTCTCTTGAACTTTAGGATTGGAGGTCTATCTCTCACTTCTTAAAGTGTCCTTGGCTTGTATTTATAGTGTGGAATAGGTTTGTAGCCGTTGGAGATGAGTTATAGCCATTGGGATGCAAAATAGTCGTTACCTACAAAAAAAATCAGCTTTATAACTAATGAGATCAATCCTTTTTCTCGAGGGGTCGATCCTTCTGTAGAAATATATGATCATTACAGCCAAGGTATCGATCCCTTAAATTAGGGGATTGATCCTTTTGCACTTGGAGACTGGGAGGCAAAATTAAAATGTTTCTTCCTATAAAGGAATCGATCCTTGATCTAGGGGATCGATCCTTTTTGCCCTGAAGATTGGAAACTAGTTTTTAGAAGTGCACAAACAGATCATATTAATTTTGAAAAGGTTTGGTTAAGTTGGAAAACATTCAAAACAAATTGTTCAAGTTTGTTTGGACTTCGAATATTTTTTGAGAAATTTAGTATATTATAAGGTAAACTACATAAATGGTCCCTGGACTATGCTCCAATTATCTTTCGTATCCCCTAACTATCAAAAGTTACAAATTGGCCCCTTGACTAATCGTTACATACAAAATGGTCCCATTCGGTTAAAAAATTACGGACGTCTTAGCTGGACATTAACCTATTGACTTGGTTTAGATTATACTATATTTTGTTCTACTATATTTCCATTTCATTAAAGGTTAATAAAATAAAATAAAAACTAAAAATCCCTTTAAAACCCTAATTAGAGGACCAAATGCCACAAACACGTCTTCTTCTTCTTTTTCTTTTTCTTCTAGACTTCCTCTTCATATTTCTCGGAGGGGAGAAGAAAGAAAATCTTAAAGATGGACTCAAGAACCGAGAATCTGAAATGTGATTGTGGAGTGGATGCTGATCTCAGAACATCATGGAGTAAAGGTAACTCGGGTAGGATATTTTTTGACTGCTCCAAGTATGGTGTTGGTCGTAGTTGTAATATTTTTGGTGGTATGATCTAGAAATTGGAAATTGAGAAAGGATTGTTCTTGTTGGATTTTTGAAGAAAATCAAAAAAATGGAAGAAGGGAGAAAGAAAGAACGAATGTTTTGGATTGCTTGTTTGACTATGTGTATGCTAATATTATGTTTTTTCATGTAGTTTTGATTTGGTTTCTAGATTTTGGCTTCATATTTTTGTTTAGGGTTTTATAATTTGGGGGTTTTCTATGTTTATGGGAATTAAGGGTTTCAGAAGTCAAAAATCCTATGGGAAAACTTAATGTAATTGTTTTGGGTTGTAATGGAACTTTTAAAGTAATGTAATTTTAGTTTGGTTTTATGATAATTTTTGTTTTTGTATTTGGATACAATTTAGAACTGAACATGCAATAGAAACTGAATTCCGGTCATATGGGAGGTATGGTTATGTTTCTTTCGTTGGTGGCAAGTTGCCATGGTGCAGCCGTGTGGGGTGATGGAGTTGCTGGCACTATGCTTTGATTGCTTGTTTGTCGGTCAGGTGCGTGGACGGTGGATGGCGGGGTGTGCAGCGACGTTATGGTCATTGTGTTTGGCGATGAACAACTGCTTGTTTAAGGGTACACAGGTGACATCGGGTGAAATTCTTTTCTTGATAAAGATGCGCTCGATGTATTGGGTGCGGATGGGATGTCCTTCAGGTGTTATTTTGGAGTCGACTTGGTGGGAATGTCCATGGCAGTGTGAGTTTCAGCCCCGTGACGTATCGTTACAGGTTAATGTGAGGTGGGAACGACCACCCATGGGAGTGCTTAAATTCAATGTCGATGGATCTGATAGGGGGAAACCGGGTAAAGCTGGGTGTGGAGGTGTTCTGCGTGATGAGTTTGGGCATATATTAGCTTTGTTCTCGGGTCCGATTGGGATAGCGGATTCAAATGAAGCGGAACTCCAAGCAATATACTTTGTGTTGGAGTGCATGTTAGAATCGAAAGGTAGCCAGTGCCCATTGGTGATCGAATCGGATTCTACAACGGCCATTGCCTGGGTTTTGCACTTGGAAAAAAGGTCGTGGAAATTTTGGCGTTGGTTTCGGAGAATTGATGAGGCGTGTGAAGCGTTGAGTGATGTGTGTTTCCATCATGTCTATCAGGAGGCGAATAGGCTTGTGGATGCATTGGCGAAGAGTGGTGTGGATCGGTCTGTTTGGTTTAAACAATTTGCATAGGTGTCTTGTTCCCGAACTCGAGTTTTTTTGGCCTTGTTTGGTGTATGGTTTCTTTTGTTCCACACATCCATGAGTACTCTTTTCCTATATAGGATTTAGAGAGGTTTTTAACGAGGCTTATGGGCGTGAAGGTCATGTATGTTCCTATTTTATAATAAAACATACATGTTGCCGAGTAAAAAAAAAAGAAACTGGATTCCAGTTAAAATTAAGGTCTACTTCATTTCCATGTAATGCTTGTACAAAGTAGTAAAGTATTAATGTTTATACAAAATGAGATTTGCCAATACAAATATGCTTTGTGTCAATAAAAAGAATAAGTTGGCCACCAGCATTTACTTAATTTTTCATAGTTAAACACCATAAGCATTTACTGCAAACAAAAAGTTAAAAGCCAATTTAATGGCACTAGTCCACCCTAGTGTTTGTAACAAAAAGTTCAAAGACAATTCTATGGCACTAGTCCACCCTAGTGTTTGTAACATTGCTTCTGGTTGTGCCTGAGGTTGTACTAGTGCTATCTTGAGTGTTGGTATGCACCCATATAATAGTGAACACATTTGAATGTTTTAGTTGATTTTTTCTTGAATCTTGTTGGGTTGCAGGTTCATTTCTCTTTATAGGTAGCTTCTGCCTTAGTTGATATGGTTGTGGGATAGGTCTAGTTCTAGGTTGTTGAGTTGATGTTTGAGATTGTTGACGTGTAGGTTGATCAATTGAAGGTCGAGCAGATGGAGGTTGTTTCTTTATTGTCCAAACTTATAAAACAGTAATGGATCAGTTATGAAGAAAATAAAATAATGCATAACCTAACTAATAAGTTGCAAATTATAGTACCCTTTGAGCATTTCTTTTATTCCCACCCACTTCTCCCTTGCAAGTCCTGATGTTATGACCAGGTTTGCGACACTTAATACACTTCAGTTTCACATATTTTTGGCTCAGTTTTGTGGAAGTAGTGGCATGTTCATCAGTTTCCTTTCTTCTAGATTTATGAGGTATTTCAGGTGGCCTTCTCAATGGTGGAGGTTATATAGGTAAACGCCCTTCTTGAGAAGTCCATTTATTTGGTCCTGTAATTGTGTTGATAAAGTTTGAATAAATCTTTTCTTGTGTTGTCTTCTTGTAGCATTCGTCAACATGTAATTCAAGTCTAACTTCAGTCATCAGCATCACTAACACAACATGATTGCATGGGATACCAGTTAACTCTCATCTCCTACATGTACAAGTCAATTCTTGCATGTTCACAAAATGATGCTTGCCATATCCACATTCAACTTGGTATTGTTAACCACCAACATTTCTAGGTCAGCACATACATTCAACTTGGTATTGTTAACCACCAACATTGTTGGGTTATGTCGGCACGCCCCGTGGCGCAGCAGAAAAATTAATCCGATGTAATTCAGCCAGGATCCATGTACATGAACGAATCCGGGGTGAAAAGATGAAGAGTTACCTTTAAAACTCTAGAAACTGGAAAACTAATGGTATGTCGAAATAACCATGTCAAGTAAAACCGGAATCGTCACAGGTTCGCAACAACCTCTACGGAGTCCACCCGAACAAAACAAACAAAATTTTCGCCTCCCTAACACTTGGGGATATATTTCGACAGGTTTGAACACCCTCCAGAGAGAAGTCGAAATCCCTTCAGAGATTCCTGAGGAAGTCTGAAATCGACCAGGAGTTCAACCGGGACTTGCAATCGAGCAAGGGAACCTTCAGGGATTTGCCAAGGGGCAAGTAGAACACCAGAAAAATATCGAACAGTTTCTTAGAGAGCTTTCTGGGATATGTCGAATTCCAGTGGGGAATCCCTAGGGGTGTTGTCGAAATCTTCAAGAGGAGGAAGAGGGATGATTTGGTTGCTAGCCCTTGTCCCTTTAAATAGTATTTAGAGACTTAATTCTACTTGAATTCCTTAAATCCAAGTTCAACCAAAATTCATAGAATCTAATTCTACTTGAAATTGGTTTATATTAAATATACATTATATTTAATAATATTAAATGAAATATATATATATTTAATTATGTAGAATCTTATTCTACATAAAACATGGATTTAAATATACATTATATTTAATCCAAATATATATATTTTTATTATATAGAATCTCATTCTATCTTTACTTGGATTTAAATATATTTAAATATATTTTTAATTATGTAGAATCTAATTCTACATAAACTTGGAATTAAATATACATTATATAAATTCCAAATATATATTTAAATTTCTAGAATCTTATTCTATAATATTTAAGTCTCTAAATATTTTCCATACTCTAAATAATATTTGATAAATACAATATTTATCCAATATTATTCCCATTTAAGGGAGTTAACGATTTCCCCTATCCCATAGGGGATTTTCGGCAACCTCCCTAAAATAGGGAGTATGGTTTCCAATTTTTTTCGTTTCATTTGAAGGGTGTGACCCTTGTAGGTTCATGCAACGTTAGCAGCAAAATTAGAACTGTTCTAATTTTACAAACAATGAGTAGCATCTAGCAATACATCATTGCTACCTAAGTTGCATGAAGTCATGGTTTGACTTTCCTAATTCCTGAATAAACTTCCTTTATGTATTTCATCCTTTTTGTCCTATATATCTTAGATGAACACAAGTCATGGGTTAGTCACACTTGCGTTGTCCATCTAGTGTTTCTTGATGTCTTGAGTAGATTATTATAAACGAATCTCTATGATATCTCATATCATAATATTCGAGCATGGCCATGCATTTTCTAATCTCACTCAATCAAGTGGCTGAAGATATTTCTCCCATTATGTAGGAGGGACAAATCATTTCTTGATCAACCATATTTCACTACATAGGTCATCATGTATCCAATCATCAGTCTTTATAATGTAGTCAGTTACGACACACGCTTGACTATGTCAAAATACGTAAATCTTTATGTTGAAATCATGTTGATCTCAAGTCTGAGGATCATACATATGTTTATCAAGAGCAATGTTGTGACTGTCACATAATTACCCAAGAAACATGCTCATAGCGGGTCAATCCAGTATGTTGTTCTCTAACAAATACTTATGTGTTGATTTTGACATCTCTATGTCAATAACAACACTTGTTATCAATCAATCACATATTAGTCTTTATATATTATCACTGTACATACCCGTAATAATATTTGACTAAGGATTCTATTTAACAATAATCGTATTATTGTATGGACATTATTATCCAATGGTTAGTTTGATGCACAGAAACATACCAAATGATAATAACGGCAATGCCATTACTTGATAAATCTAGTAAAATAGTATGTCTATTCAATCATCATATGATTGGTCTTTGGGCATACTCCAACAATCTCCCACTAGTACTAAGACCAATCATTCTCGTATCTACTACGATATGGCTTAGTGTAACTGACATGCTTATGATGTGTCAAAAGCTTTGTGAGGGAGTTGACAAAGTTATCAACTTTGTGCGTATGTTGCATACTTTCACATCTCCAAGATGTAAGCACTTTAGAATATGTTTGGATTTATTGATGAGATCTGGGTTTTATTTGCTCACGCAAAGGTTCCATCATAACAGAGTTATGTAGCATCTAATATGCTGGGAACAACCCTTAGTACAGAAGTGAACCCTTTAGATCCAAACATCCTTCTTTATTGCTATGTCGACTGTAATACATTCAGCCTATGTTGTAGAGTTAGATATTGTCTCATGTTGCTAACTCGCAGTATCTTTTATTAATGCAAAACGGATTGCGATCTTTAGTTCCTTTTGATGAGTATGTCATCTACATACAATACTTAGGAAAGTAACAATGCTCCCACTAGCTCTTTTAAAAACAAGACTCCCCTTTGTTTCTAGATAAACCAAACCTTTTGATTGTATCTTCTGAAACGAATATCCCAACTTTGAGAAGCTTGCCTTAGTCTACGGATAGACCCTTGTAGCTTACATACCTTCCAAGTGTTTACTGGAGTGACAAAACCTTCTGGATGTGTCATGTACACATATGTTTCAAGTTTTCCCTTAGGAAAGCGGTTTTGACATTCCTTTATTTGATTCCATAATCATGGTATGTAACTACTTGCAAGTGAGATTAAGATAGATTAAACATAGCTACAAGGAAGATGCTTTATCATAGTCTATACTATGAAGTTTGTCGAAAATTGTTAGCGACGAATCATCCTTTGTATGTTTTATCATCCATGTCGGTTTTTCCTTTTTGAAAAACTCATCCATACCTCTTAGGTTTTACCCTTTTAGGTAACCAAAGTCTATACTTGGTTTTAAACATTGATTCCATCTCATATCTCATGGCTCTTAGCCATTTCTCGAATTTTGGGCTCACCATTGCTTTCTGATAAGAACTAGTCTTTATCTTGATCCGAAAAGAAGAGTGTTTCCATGTACGGATAGTGAGAAATCCATATTTCTCAAGTATATGGTATTCTTTTAAGGATCAACACAATGGTTGTGTTTTGTTCCAATGTTCCTTGATCATTTGTGGAACATTCTCAATCTTTGGTTCATAAATTTGTTGTCTAAAATTTCTTCACATTCCATTTTTCCTTTTGTGAGAGGTAATCTCTTTCGAGAGAAACTCTCGTTTGAGCAACAAACATTTTGTTCTCGTTGAAAAATGAAATCCCTTAGTGATAAGTATTCTCTTTCGAAATAAACTATCGTTTGAGCAACAAACACTTTGTTCTCATTAGGATAAACAACAAATGAAGTATTTAAGGTTCGAACTTTGTAAACATTTTAACATGTAAGTAACCTTAAAACTTCAAAGGTATTCTAGAACAATTCTTAGTCTATATCTTATATGACGTTTCGAACCAAGTTTAAAAAAACGATTAAGTATGAGAGTTGTTTTTCTAGTGTGTAAAGAAGTCGAAAATGACTTGTTCTGAATCAAAACATGTCTAACATATTTGATTCTCTTTCAAAGACTTTTCGTTCCACTTGTGGGATTTAATTATGGGACAATCTCATATTCTTTGAAAGTTCATCAAACTTTAAGTATTCTTGAATTTGATCTCATCAAATTACCTTAATACTTTTACGAGTTTGAGATTAGTCATTTGTTTTATTTATCTTATAAATATTATTGATTTGATTAGTTTAAAGATCATTGATTCGTTGTGCCATAAGAGATTAAAAGAATAACATTTATTTAAATAATCTCAAAATTAAAATATCTTGCCCTTAGAAGATAACTAAAACTTAGGCACAAAATAATAATCTTAAAAAACTAAAACAAATCTATTTAAGAAAAAACACATGTCCTAATGGATGATGTAGCAACTCTTGCTTTATTTCCATTTGCAGGTCCATGTCTATTCGGATGCCTTCTCTTTAGAAGCCTCTGAGGTTGATATCTCACTCGTTTTAGCTTTCTTGACTTCTTGTAGGTGTCTGTGGCAGTTTCTCTTCCAATGTCCGGTCTTGCCGCAATGGAAACATTTTCCATCCTTCTTGGTTCCCTTCTTAGGTTTCAATGCCTCCTTTCCATCAGTTTTGGTCTTACCATCACCTTTAGACTTTGCTGCCGATTTACCTTTCTTCTTGCCCTTGCGGACCATCAGAACAAGTTTAGATCCTACCTTCTTCAGGTTGATTTCAGCAGTTCTCAACA
The DNA here is from genome assembly GCA_958450335.1 of Hibiscus tridactylites. Taxonomy (NCBI): domain Eukaryota; kingdom Viridiplantae; phylum Streptophyta; class Magnoliopsida; order Malvales; family Malvaceae; genus Hibiscus; species Hibiscus tridactylites. Next base: position 70,011,146 of record OY288274.1, on the reverse strand, counting down.
TGCCGAGCAATTGTTGCAGCGTCTTGTTAATTTCATTCATATTGAAATTAAGGACGAACTGATTGAAACTATCCGGCAACGATTGCATGATGACATCAGTAGCTAATTCGTCTTTCAGCGGAAAGCCGAGCTTCTCCAACGTTTGGATGTACCCCATCATTTTGATGACGTGAGCTCCTACGGGAGATCCCTCACTCATCTTGCATTGAAACAGAGCTTTAGAGGTCTCGTACCTCTCTTGACGAGCTTTCCCTTCATAAATCTCCTTGAGATTTTGAATCATATCATAAGCTACCATGTCCTCATGTTGCTTCTAAAGCTCAGGGGTCATGGAGGCAAGCATAAGAAAATCGACATCCAGCATGTCGTCCATGTGTTTCTTAAACTTGTCTTTGTCAGCTCTAGAAGCAGTGGCAACCTGTTCATCAGGAACAGGTTCTTCAATGACATATTCCTTCTTTTCCTGTTTGAAAACAATTCTCAAATTGCGGAACCAGTCAAGGAAGTTTATGCCATTGAGCTTATCCTTCTCAAGGATAGATCGCAGAGATAGATTATTATTTGCCATTAATTCTACAACAAAGAAAATATGTTATATAAGTTTTACTAAATTTTAAAATTTATAGATATGTCTTTACTATAAATTTACTCCCACTATTTTCTTCAAAATTAAAAACCCTCTAGTTTTAATTTCGGAAAAAACGTTTCGATAGTTTTTCTAGTGAGTGAGGATCCGTATTTCACCATTCCTAAATCAGCTTTGGCCAGTCTTTTAGGAAATGGTTATTTAGGTAAGTAACATCTTACTAATTACATCTCATGTAATTCCTCATCTTTTGGCGAACAACTCTTGTTCTTTAAATCATCTTATGATTAACCAAAACTTTTAACCACTAGGTTTTCTAATCCTATTAGAACAACCCAGCTAAGTCAATACCAATATCTCAACCGGCGAATATCACTAGCTTATTCTTTGTGTTTAACTAAGATAGATAAATGTGACATTGCTTTGGCAAAGCTCGCATTATATCGATCGAAGCTTTAACGAGGGTAAATATTGGATGGTTAAAATAGACTTAGAATTATAGTGAGGGATTTACTTAATTATCTCATCAATTTAACATTGATCCTATCAATATAACTATGTTTAATCATGCTTATAAAACATCCATTGCATCACATACAAGGTAAATATAAGTGGTAAATAAATATGCAATGATTATAGCCCTTCTCAACCTAAGGCGACCCGTCCCAAGCCAATGGGAGGACCATTCTACTAAAGATAGAATCTGCTTCTGAAATGCCCAGTCCACCAGGGAAGGCCCACCACACATCTACCTTGATCAATGCTTTATCTCCATGAGTATTGACAATTTTCAGAAACTCGCGTTACATGTGAGGGAGTGAGATGAGAAGAGAAGTACAATAGAAGATAGAGAAAGGCACGACACGCATGCCGTATTTATAAAAACTAAAACTATAAAGGCTATGGGCTATAACCATGCAAAACAAACACCGTGCAATCTAATATGCATTTCAAACATCGTGCGAACAAAGTAACGATGTGTTTACGAAGTTTTAAATTGATTATCCCTATGTTGCGGTTAATGGGCCAAAGAAGGATCACGAGGTTTCATAAACCATTTGCGTTAACGAACAAATGCACCAGGTAGGTCAACATGAAAGAGAGGTGGTGCACTAGGCACACTTAAGTACCAGGTCTTTGATGATGCCAGTCCTAGACATGCATTTTTCATAACGTCTAACCATAACTCTTATGGATTCACCGTGAAAGATAGTTTGATAACTTCTATCAAATTAGAAGTCCTTTCTGAGATTTCATAAATCTATGAAACTACGAACAACTACTTGTTCTCTAGACTAACTATTAGTCTCAATATGTTAACATTTAACATTGAAGCAACCTAACATAGTTATGATTAACTCTTAATCATTCAGTGATAATTGAAATAAGTCTTTATTAGGTGTGATACGATAAACGATAAATATCTAAATCGAATCAAACAGCATGCATCTCATACATAAACATCACCCAAGAATTTAAGTTCGAATTCGTATGATAAAAGTGGCCCTAATACCATTGTTGGGTTACGTCGGCGATATGGAACATCTCCATAATGTACTCCCTTATATTTCCTTGACCCTTATACTTCATAGACATCAAAGAAGTCAGAAGTGATGTCATTTCAACCTTATCATTTTTAGCAAAACGTTGCTCAAGATCGTCAAGGAAAGACTTAGCCTGAGTAATCTTTTCAGATTCAGTGCCCCTAAAGGCTTCCGGAATGCTGTGTTTCATGATCACCAGACTCATGCGATTAGAACGATCCCACCTCACAAAATCCCTTTTAGCATCAGGGGTGCTATCCGCAGTGAGAGGTGCAGGTTGTTCTTGCCTTAATGCAAGGTCTATGTCCATACAGCCAAGTACTATAAGTACATGTCGTTTCCATTCCTTGAAATTTGTCCCATTATGCATGGGTATAGAACTGATATTAGCAGATATTGTGGCAGAAGAAGAACTACCTGAATATAGAACAAAATAAAAAATAAACAGGCTCACATCAATATTCCATAAGTAAACAAATAAATTCAAAGAAATGACTAATTCTCCTCAAGATACCAAACACAACAGTAATATCAAGTCTTTGGACAGTAATATTAACAGTAAGCGGTACTCTTGTTGTAGTAATCAAACATTGACAGTAAATTATGTCGAACAACAGATTAATCTTTGGACTAATGTATTGCACACATAAAATACCTTATAATTTTCACACGTTTATTACCACAAGTGTCGTTGAAATTCGGCCAAATATTAATTTTCCTTTGGGCCAATTAATAAACGCATGAATTACAAAAACACAAACATCTTGATATTTTAAATAAGTTAATCTACGCAGAAGCGGCCACTTTGGTGACATTGTGTTTCAATTAACCCACTAAAATATTAGACATAACCAAAACATGAATTTATATGTTTCTAAAGATTTATCTTTATACCCAATGATCAAAACTGAAATTTTGATCCAACCAAATCAAGTATATATATATTTTTAAATAATATATATTCCATAACAGTAAACCAAATATGCAATTATTCAATAAGCAAAAGCAACACATATTTAAGGCTATAATCGTATTCTGGAAATAACTTAATAACCTAAAATATAGATTTAACAGAGAAATATAATAGCCTTTACTTTCAAAAACGCTTGAAATTCACAGAAACATCATTTGTCAATTCCCATTTCCTGACACAATAAGAAATTATCGCACGTGGTGAATCAACAAACAAATTAAAGAGAATATACCAATCAATTGAAATTTCAAGACGTAATAAGATTGAACCCTAATTTACTAATCATAGAATATTCATGCCGACAAAACCCAAATTGCCATAAATACATAGAAAAATAAGATTTCAAATCGGCAAATAATCATTGGAAGATAAATAACCAAAAAAATATCTTAATGATTCGACAAAACCTGGCTCGATGCCACTTGTTAGAACCAAAAATATATTCATACGAATATAAACTCAAGATCCATATATACTGAATCCATTGACGGAGATTTTCCAAAGAAGGTTTGATCTTCCAAGATGATAGGTTACCTCTTGCCACACCACTCTCTGACGGGGAAGGACATGTATGCAAGTTAACCTAGATCTTGGGGATCACTACCCTTTATATAAACTGAATTAAAATCAGTTTATTAATATTTACAACTCTACCTCTCATTGAGTTATAAATATAACTTACGGTATATATACTTTTAATTTCATGACAATTTAATACTTATAATATGTGTAATATAATTGGTCACTTAATTTTTGTATTAAACTTTATAATAGCAACATACATTATACATATGTGCCCATTATTATTGGATAACCCAACACGAGTCAACAACAGTCGTTTACAAGTCGAGTTCGGGTCATCGTATCCTCATATTAAATCAAATTCTAACTCGAGCAGGTTTCATTTTAGTTTTTCAGGTCAGGTCAATTCTTGCTACTCGCATCACTTCATGGTTTCCTCTCATGTTAAAATTAAATTAGACAAACATGGTGAAAACAATTATGTAAGAGAAATATATTTTTCTTCTAAAACCATTTTCTTAAACAATTATATATATATATGCACATTGTTATTCTTTTTTCTGTCCTTTGTTCAAACTGTACGAAGAACTTTTGATTTTATTTATCATCTTAATTTGTTGTGATTTAGGAAAAATATTAGATGAATTCGGTTCAACACGCCATTCGTGGTCTCAATCAATAAAGTCTATCATTTTTAGTTTTTTCAAGGTGAATTTTCACCTTTTCATATATATCAATAAAAAGAGGGTAATTATATAAAAATTAAAATAAAATAAATAAATATTATTTACTGAAACTGCAAATATCGTGGTAAGCCGAGTTTATATGATAATCTCTTGGTTAGGGTTTATAAATGGTGGTCCAAGATAAGTGAGTCATCTTCAAAAAAAGGCAATTTTGGTGATGGTTTGCTACTTAATTCCTTCATATGTTGGGCTTTATGGAAATTAAGAAATAGTTCGATTTTTATCACGTGGTGTTGATTTCCCACTTCATGTTGAATACTCTTTTGCTGAGTTTTCTCGTGTGCATCGTCGGACTCATGTTTCCAAGACAAGCACACGTTAAGCGAATTGTTTGTGGAATGTTTATAGAGGAATTCATTTATTTATTAAACGAATAAATATAAATAATATTTTTTATTCGTTTAATTAAATAAGCGTATACGAACAAATGACTCACTTGTTCATTTATATTTGTAAACGTTTGGTAGTCTGTTTATCTATGTTCTTTTGAATTTATTCACACACATATATATAAATATATATATATATATATTTATATTAATATTTATTATTTTTCATAACAACAACAATATATTTTTAAAAAAAAATAAATTTATTCACATATGTTCGTTCGTTTGTGTTCGTTTACGTTCGTTTATCATTGTAAGGAACAAACATGAACAATCTACATTACTTAATAAACGAACATAAACAAGAAATTATATTCGTTTAGATGTTCGTGTTCATTTATTTGTTCAATTAAAATTAAACGAATGAACATGAACATACTCTCGTTCGTGTTCGTTCGGTTCGTTTATAGGCCTACCAACCCCATCAATGGACTCCTCATCCTCCCGATTTTACTAAAATCAATTGTGACACTTCATTCGAAGCAACGACATAGACTTCCTCAACAATTGCTATTTTCTGTGACGAGATGAGTTGCGTTGTTGGGAGCGTAACAAAAAATATACCGAGCTTCATCCACTAAAAATGGCAGAAGCCACTGTTGTTCGACTTGAATCTATTTTCGCCTTTCAAACAAACTTTCGATTTGTTATGGTTGAATCTGATAATGCTGGAATTATCTCCAGGCTATTCTCCAAGCAGTGGCGGATGTACCCAACTTCGGTGGGATACATCTGCATCCCTATTTTTTAATTTTTTTAAAATTAAGTTTAATTTAGTGTTAATTTTTTTGAAAAAAATTAATTTTGTTTAGTGTGTAAAGTAAAAATATATTTTTACATACCTATTTAATAAAAAATGTTTTAAACCTTTATTTTTGAATTTTTCGATCCGCCACTGGCTCCGAGTCCTTTACTTCATGGGATTGTGTTGCAATTGGGCATGATATTGTTGAAATTTCTTCTCGGTTTCTTAACTGTTGCTTTTCTTTTGTTAATAAATTTTTTTACTAGAGCAACTGTGTTACTAAGGCATTGAGATTTAACTCGTATCCTATTGAATGGGCTTCTTTTTCTCCTGTTGATTTGATTCATCTATTATGAGTTTCGTTTATTTATATGAATGAGAGCATCTCTAACCTTCACACAATTTTATTAAGATGGTAAATTTTTTTACTATTCATTTTCACCCCAATATCATATTTTAAATTCTCATACAACCATTTTAGTGTTGTCTACAATATTACACAATATTTAATACGATACTGTAATCACACCAAATCTTTTATAATTGAAAGAAAAAGTCAAAATAAGCAAAGGTGTTAGTCTGTTTGAGCATCTCCAACTTCCACACCATTTCACAAAAATGATATATTTTTTACTATTCATTCTCCAACGCAACACCATATTTTAAATCCCTATACCACCATTTTAGTGTTGTCTATAGTACCACACTAAATATGGTGCGGTGCTGTAGCAACACCAAATCTTTTTAATTGAAAGAAAAAGTTAAAATGGTTCAAATGTGTTATAGTACAAAGGTTGAAGTTGGTCTCTTTACACCAATATAGTATTAGATATCTTAATTTTGCACAATATTAGTACAAAGATCGGAGTTGGTCTCTTTACACTAATTTTTTTTTTTTCACTTTTTACAATTTTTTATATTATTTTTGACACCAAAATAATGTTATAGTGTTGGTGAAAGTTAGAAATACCCTATAGTGCAAAAGTTGGAGTTGATCTCTTTACACCAAAATAATATTAAATATCTTAATTTTCACCATTTAGTATAAAAGGTTGAAGTTGATCTCTTTACACTAATTTCACTTCTTTACTTTTTACAATTTTGTTATATTATTGTTGACACCAAAATAGTATCATAATGTTGGTGAAGTTAGAGATGCCCTGAGTAGTATGTTTATTTGTAAAAAAATTGTGTCTCTATAAAACAAAAACATATTGCCATATTATATTATTTTAAATAATTAATTTAGTATTTTATTAATAAACTGTTTTTGTTGTACTTTTAAGAAAACACTTTAAATATAATTAAAACAATATAAGATGCCAATAACTTGCAAAGTTATCACTTAGCAATTTATTGAAGTTATTCAAGAAGAATGTGAGAGCCAGCCATGAATGAAAGTTGTCACTTCCCCTTCCGAGGCAGCCGTGACCATTTCTTTTCAAACATTTACTTCTACTCCCTCGCACTAATGAAAGTTCAATAGAAATCAACACCAGTTTGTCGATGACTTTATTAAAAAAATATTATTGTTTTCTTAATTTTAACGGGTGATGATTTTATAACAAAATCAAGGTTTTATTTTAAAAACACCGTTTGAGAGTTGCTTAAAAAAAAACACCGCATGAAGAATATTGTTTTTGAAGCATGTTTTCCGTTTATCCTCCTTTTCTTTCTTGTTTCTTCTATTTGCATATGGATCTGGGTCTCGGGTCGTGTAGCTGCGGGTTGGCCCGTAGGTTTGCTGCTTTCTTTTTCCTTTTCTTTTTCTTTTTTGAACCTAACTATAAAAACACAATAGATTTTTGTTGTTTCATAATTCTCTCTCTCTCTCTAACTCTTTCTTTCGCTGGACACCTCAATTTTTTTTTAAAATAATCAAAGCTCTGAATTCTCCGAACCCACCGCTGTTAACTACCGATAGCCACCGCATTGTACCGTCGGTCTCCGCCTAACAATGCCAAACCTTCTCCCTTTTCACTCCCCCTTCTTTTAAACATCTTCACATTTCTGGGTTCCTTTTCTCTAGATTTTTTCTAAAGTTGCAACTTAAGCCGGAAACATAAAATCCGGCCGCCGTCTACCTTTGGACCATCCGTAACTTTCAGTATGCTTTCCCTCTCCCACCAGGCTCTCTCTTCACCGTTTGTATCTTTTTAAGAAAACCTCAAAACGAGAATCCAAACATTTCCCTTTTTTTTGTTGGTGTTTCTTTTTCTTTTATTTTGTTGGTTTTTTTTTGCTGCGTGTGTTTTCTCTTGATGGGTTGCGCTAGGGTGGATGTAAGTAGTAACTGATGATTACTATGTTGTCTTGGTACAAATATGTATATTCAATTTGGTTTTGGAAGAAAGACCAGATCCATGTCTTAGGATTGTTGTTTTCAGCCTGTTAGTTAAAGTGAAAAAAATAAGTTAGGCATCTACAGGTTTTTTCTTCTTTTTCTCACTAACCAAACAGGGATTAGTTGTAGTTACTCTGTTTTTTGAAATCTCACGGTAGTTAGATCTAAAAGCTTTCTTCTCATGCTTTTTTTGTTTTGTTTTTGTTTCCCAGGAATCAAAGTTGGTAGATCTGAAAGTTTGAAGGGGACTCTGTTTGCGATTCTCACTTTAAAAGGTTCATGAACAGTCCTTGTCTACCATGGTTTTCTTCCGTTACTAGATTATGCGTTTTATGTTTAATCTACTGTCGTTTTGAGTTAATATAATGTAACTTCATTTATAATATTTGGTGTTGCTTTAAATATTTGATATTCCTGTATATTCTCTTTCTTTTTTTTTTGCCTATTTTTTTCGTTTCCCAAGCATTTAGGGAAACTCAGTTTTTCCCCTGTTATTAACAGCTGTTTTGTTTCAATCTTTTAGGGTCTTGGAAAAAATTATTGAATTGATTTTTCCGTATTATTTTATTTAACTTTAATAGTTAATGTTGGACATTTTTCTTTCTTTTACTTTTTGGGATATGCAGTTAACTATTGATCTTTCTTTTCAGGTTTTTCTTGGGTCTCTTTCTTTGTTTACAAAGATGATGCCCCGTCCCCCACCCGAAGATTTCGCCCTCAAAGAGACCAAACCCCACCTTGGTGGTGGGAAGGTCAGTGGCGACAAGCTTACAAGCACTTATGACTTGGTAGAGCAGATGCAATACCTGTATGTTCGGGTTGTCAAGGCTAAGGATTTGCCAGGGAAAGATGTTACAGGTAGTTGTGATCCTTATGTTGAGGTTAAGCTTGGAAACTACTTGGGTAAAACTCGCTTTTTTGAGAAAAAGTCGAATCCCGAGTGGAATCAGGTGTTTGCTTTTTCGAAAGATAGGCTTCAGGCTTCATTGCTTGAGGTTACTGTTAAAGACAAGGATGTTGTGAAGGATGACTTCATTGGGAAGGTTTTCTTTGATCTCAATGAGATCCCGAAAAGGGTTCCACCAGACAGTCCACTGGCACCACAGTGGTATAGGTTGGAGGATAGGCAGGGAAATAAGGTTAAGGGAGAGCTGATGTTGGCTGTTTGGATGGGTACTCAAGCTGACGAGGCATTTCCTGAAGCATGGCATTCTGATGCAGCTTTTGTTAGTGGTGCTGATGGTCTCGCAAATATGCGATCAAAAGTATATCTCTCTCCAAAGCTTTGGTATTTGAGGGTCAATGTGATTGAGGCTCAGGACTTGCAACCAGGTGATAAGGGTCGGTATCCTGAAGTTTATGTGAAGGCTGTCTTGGGAAATCAGGCTTTAAGGACTAGGATTTCTCAGGCCAGGGGAATTAATCCAATGTGGAATGAAGATCTAATGTTTGTGGCTGCAGAACCTTTTGAAGAGCCTCTAATTTTGAGTGTAGAAGACAGGGTTGCTCCTAATAAGGATGAAGTTTTGGGGAGGTGTGCGATTCCTTTACAATATGTAGACAGAAGGCTTGATCATAAACCTGTGAATAGTAGGTGGTATAATCTTGAGAAGCATATTATTATAGAAGGAGAGAAGAAGAAAGAAATCAAGTTTGCCAGCAGAATTCATATGAGGATTTGTTTGGAAGGTGGTTATCACGTTCTGGATGAGTCAACCCATTACAGTAGTGATCTTAGGCCAACGGCAAAGCAGTTGTGGAAATCTAGTATTGGGGTTCTGGAATTGGGTATTCTTAATGCACATGGCCTAATGCCAATGAAGACAAAAGATGGACGGGGGACAACTGATGCTTATTGTGTTGCAAAATATGGCCAAAAATGGGTTCGGACAAGGACAATCATCGATAGCTTTGCACCCAAGTGGAATGAGCAGTATACATGGGAGGTTTTTGATCCTTGTACTGTCATAACTATTGGGGTGTTTGATAATTGCCATTTGCATGGAGGAGATAAGGCTGGAGGAGCAAAGGATACAAAGATTGGGAAGGTGAGAATTCGACTCTCCACTCTTGAAACTGATCGGGTTTACACTCACTCATATCCACTTCTGGTCCTACATCCAAATGGGGTCAAGAAGATGGGTGAAATTCACTTGGCTGTGAGGTTCTCTTGTTCTTCCTTGCTTAATATGATGCATATGTACTCGCATCCTCTCTTGCCAAAAATGCATTACCTTCATCCATTGACAGTTAGCCAGCTTGATAGCTTGAGGCACCAGGCCACACAGATTGTGTCAATGAGGCTAGGACGAGCTGAGCCACCATTGAGAAAAGAGGTGGTGGAGTATATGCTAGATGTTGGGTCTCACATGTGGAGTATGAGAAGAAGCAAAGCCAATTTTTTTAGAATTATGAATGTATTGGGTGGGTTAATTGCTGTTGGAAAATGGTTTGATCAGATCTGTAATTGGAAAACCCCGATTACAACAGTATTGATTCACATCTTGTTTATCATACTGGTCCTCTATCCTGAGCTTATTTTGCCAACAATTTTCCTCTACCTGTTCTTGATTGGAGTATGGTACTATAGATGGCGGCCAAGGCATCCTCCTCACATGGACACACGCCTGTCTCATGCAGATTCTGCGCATCCTGATGAACTGGATGAAGAGTTTGACACATTTCCAACTTCTCGCCCATCTGATATTGTCAGGATGAGATATGATCGATTGAGAAGTATTGCTGGGAGGATTCAGACTGTGGTCGGTGATTTAGCTACACAGGGTGAGAGGCTTCAATCTCTTTTAAGCTGGAGAGACCCAAGAGCCACTGCTTTGTTTGTAATTTTCTGTCTTGTTGCTGCTATTGTTTTGTATGTCACACCTTTCCAGGTTGTGGCACTTGTAGCCGGATTTTACATCTTGAGACATCCGAGGTTTCGTCATAAGCTTCCCTCAGTGCCTCTCAATTTCTTCAGGAGGTTGCCTGCAAGAACTGATTCCATGCTATGAACAAGACTAACTTCTTGTGTAGTTTCCCTAAGGTGGACGAAAAGAAAAGAAGGTTGAAGAAGCAAATAGAGCATGTTTCTTGATGTTGAGGAACAGGTGTTGGGTTCTGATATGATGTTTAACCTTCCCCTGAAGGTAGTAGATTTTGTGGATTTGTGTTAATTTATGTTATCTACATGGTTTCTGTTTTAGAACTGGTTTATGGTGATGAATCAATGTTGATTGTAATTTTATAGGTTGTGATTGAAATTTAACCAATGCTGAATCTTGCCTATTTTGCATGTAGAATGATGGGATTTTTCTAAACCAAGCATATGCTTAAAATCTTCCAAAGTAACTGCATTATTATTTGTTATCTATTGAGAAGTATTGCATAAGCATATCCCTTGAAAAGTAGATGAACTACATTATTATTTATTGTATTTGTGTGTTGTGGCAATGCATGCATGTATGGTGTAATATGGCTGTAGACTTGGAAACTTGCTTTGTCTTATTTTGAGTTGGGGTAACATAGGAGATTCATTATTCCACTTGGTCGGGTGGGATTCTAAACCTTTACCTTTACTTTGAAGCTGAAAAATCGGTGGGTTCTTGTGGAGGCAGTGAGGACCTTTTCATTTTTGTCTTGCTTTACAGCCTGTACACCTGCTTTCTGTCTCTCTCAATCTTTTTTTCTTCTTGGCTTTTTATGCTTGTTTTGTTTTTCTAGCTCTTACAATTAAGGGTTATGTGGTCATTCAAAATTTGGAGCTAACTTGAATTTTATTTAAAATTTTTGGAGTTGAGTTTATGTTCAAATTTAAATTTAAATGAATTTTATAATTTTATACAATACATCTTTTATAATTCTATACAATACAAAATTGAGAGCTTACGCTAGAACCTGAAAATTGAAAATTAGTCTACTAATTATTTATAATTTTATTTTATAATTAAAGTTTTATTTAAATTTTTTAAGTTGAATTTATAAAATTACAAGTGAATATTTTCCCATTAATTATTTTTTAGTCGAGTTTTATCTTCCATAATTACTATTCTTCTCGTCAGCACTTTGGCACTGCACACTCTGCACTGTAAGCCAGTGCTGTCTGTGTCTCAAACTTCACCATTCTCTCGCTTATTAACAAATTTTGAAATGTGCATCTATAATAAAATTATTTTTTTTTATATTTAGATGTTTTTTTTTCAAATACCCCTAAATTATAAGAGTGATATTTGTATCTTTTTAATAGGTTCAGAAACACATTTCTCCGAATTCCTCTCATTGACTTGTTAAATCATTACCCTAAGAGAGACTTACCTCACCACCAACTACCGACCCAAGAGAAATAAGTGTACTCTTAATACTTTGATAGATAGATGATATAAGATTTTATATATTATCAGTTAAATAGATATTAAAGTTAAATTTATTTTTACCAACGTGATCCAAATGGTAAGTAATTTAATATTGTTTAAGCATGTCTTTAATTTGAGAATTTGTGTATGTAGAAAATTTTCGTTGGGGGACTCACCAACCAAAACTAAGAGTGCGACGCGTGTCGGTTTGAATTAAATCAAGGCAAAACCTCAAGGAACCGAGAAGACAGTAAAACAATTAAATTCATTTTTATTATGTATCATCATTTAGTTTGATAGTGTATAAAATTAAGGGTAAACTATTCAGGTGGCCACCGAACTATTTGGGCGTACCTGTCTTAACCACCGAACTATGCAATTCGTCAATCAAGCCATCAAACATCTAAATTGGTCCTATTTTGATCATCGTTGTTAAAATGCTAACGAATGAGTGAAGAAGAGTTGACGTGACAGTTAACGAAAATTTGTAAAATTATATATTTGGTCCATGTTATTTACTTATTATATCAATTTGGTCATAATTTTAATTTAATTAAAAAAATTATCTAACCAACTAGATGACGACACGTGTCCTATCTTTTTTTTATTCTAATTTATTTAGTTTAATAAATTTAATCAAACGACTAGATGTTAACATGTGTCACCATCTGATTGGCCATAATAAAATGAAAGAAGTAAAATGAAAAACAAATGCATAATGTTATTTGATCCCGCGAAAAAAATAAAGGGCTAAAGCCCCAATCACTGGGCTAACTCTAATTATATAACATAAGATGATAACTTATTTTCTTAAAGGGTTATTGTTGTATTATTTTATCAACAAACATTCATGATATCAAATTCAGCATAATCTGAGAGCAAAACCCATTCTATTTCGAATAGAAATAAAGTAAAATCTTCATAAAAGTTGAAGGGAAAAAGACCCCAAAACTTGGAATAAGGTGAAAGAAAACTCACACCATAAAAGATTGATTCAAAAGTGTTTGATCTCAAAACCAATAGCTTCCCCGAGGAAAGAAACAACCCAATGAAAATTGAAGAGACAAATTAATTAAGCCTTCAAAAAGGTTTGTTCCCATTGTACAGAATAGTAAGCCCTATCAAAGTCCCAAAATCTAGAATCCTAAATTTCAAAGTAAGTAAAAAATTCTCTATCTGGATATCTTCAAATATTCATGAAAACTAAATTCCAAAGTGGAGAATTGTCGGGAAATTTTCAAATCAGGTTTTCAAACACTACAAGATGAAGTCAGAGCTTACCAATGGAGCTTGAACTCGAAACCCACTGAGAGCATTAGTGTAAAATTAAAATTAATTTTGATATAACAATTTACCTTAAAGACTAAATTGTAATACAATAAATTTTTAAGTATTTTCAAAGACTCACAATTTGAGAAGTCATTTTGAACCAAATACTATTTTAAGTCAAAACACATTAAAAGGGGTTCAAATTCTCTAAGTGTTTTCAAGCCAAAAAGCAACAAAATGCCCAGGCTTATCGATACCCTAAGCGTATCGATACAGTTTTTCAACACTAGAATTTTAATCGTTCATGGCGTACTGATACAGTTTAACCCCGTATCGATACGATATTCATCTAGGCAAGATATTAAGCTACAACGTATCGATAAGCATCGAGACCGAATCAATACAGTTTTCATATAAAAAATATTCTTTGTGTAGAACTAGTGTTTTGATATAATAATTGAAAAATATTTTGGACTAATTTGAAAAGAATTTAAAACTTAGTTTTAAGTCCAAACAACTTGAATTTATGTTTGAGGTATTTTAAAAGGTTTTTGGCAAGAATTTTCATGCTTTTAAACAGCCAAACTTGTGTTTTCAAAGTGTCCGTACCGATACGGTCCAACCCGTATCGATACCTTTTTTGCCCAGTTTGGTCACTGCTAAAACCCGTATCGAAACAGGCTTGGCCGTTTCGATACGGTGAGGGATCGTATCGATACGCCTAGTCAGCGTACCGATCCCAATTTAACAACCCCAACGGTCATATTTCCCAGCGGGCTTTTAAACGTCATACCGTATCGATATGCCCTCAAGCGTATCGATACGCCTAGGCTAGCAAGAGCCCAACGACTAGTTTCTGATGAAGGCCGTATCGATACGGGTCCATGCGTATCGATACGGAAGACTGCAGAACATCATTAATGAAGGGAAATAAAGTCCTCAACGGCTCCAATTCATCCCTAACGGCTAGTAACGACTACAAACTCATTAAGGAGTATAAAAGGGACCTCCAAGCATCAAGTAATGGTTAATGCTTCAATTGTCAATCAATAAATGATCAAGAATTGTCTTTGTACTTAAATTGTCATTTCTTTGTATAGACAAACACTAGTGAGCCAAAATTGTCAAATTTGCTCAAGTGTTTTAGGTTTTGGGTGAGAGCTTATTTGTGCAAACAATCACCTATTAGAGGAGAAACTCAAGTTTGGAGGTAAGAACGTCCTTCTCCTCTAAACTATCAGTTCTTTACTGAAATTCCTAAGTTTTCAATCCTTAATTGATGTTAAGGATTGAAAACTTAGGAATTTCAGTAAAGAACTGATAGTTTAGAGGAGAAGGACGTTCTTACCTCCAAACTTGAGTTTCTCCTCTTTTTGGAATCAAAAACCTTGATGAATCAAGTAGCAAATGAAGAGGTTTTGTAGATACTATGATTAGGAATCAAAAGAGAGTTGAAAGGAGGAATTTAGGTGAGAAAATCAGAAACAATTCTCTGGAAAGAAAGTGTTTGGGTTGAGAGAAAATGAGAGAAAGGAAATTGAGAAAATAGGGAGTTAGTTGCAAAATATCTAAAATGATTTTCCCTCCTCTTTTCTATATCTTTAAAATTAGAATTAAGTCTTAAAATATCTTAGAAAAATATGGAGAAACTCCCTTTGGGTAAATAGCTCCTTAAAGATTCAAAGTTTCAACCCTTTATAAAACAGCCACAAAACTTCCGAAAATTACATTTTGGTCACTAGCCAAAATGTCACCCTTCCAAAACTCATTTTCCAAAATTGATTTCACAGTTCACTTAATTATATTAAAAGATGATTTTAGAACATTTTTCCATACTTTTAATGCAACCCGAACTAGGCTTTCCTAATTTCACCTCTTTAGATTCGAACAGCACTTTGACCAAACCGGTCAACGCCCAAAACTCCTAAGCCCAAAACCGGGGCGTTACAACTCTCCCCCCCTTAATAAATTTTGTCCTCGAAATTTACCTGAAGGAAAGAGATAAGGAAACTGCTTCAGCATGTCTTCCTTCCGCTCCCACGTGGCTTCCTCAACACCTCGATGCTTCCACAGCACCTTCACCAACTCAATGGTCTTGCCACGAAGAACCTTGCTATCCGAATCCAGAACCTTCACCGGTTCCTCATCATAGGTCAAATCCGGATTCAAAACCACTTCCTCCACAGGCATCACATGCGAAGGATCAGATCTATACTTCCAGAGCATAGAAACATGAAACACATCATGAATCTTCTCCAACTCTTGAGGTAACCTCAACCGATACGCAACAGGACCCACACGCTCAACCACCTCATATGGTCCAATGTACCTAGGGCTCAACTTACCCTTTCGGCCAAACCTCATCACCTTCTTCCAAGGCGAAACCTTCAAGAACACACGGTCACCCACCGCATACTCTATCTCCTTACGCTTCAAATCCGCGTAAGACTTTTGCCGATCAGAAGCTGCCTTCAACTGCTCACAAATGAGCTTCACCTTCTTGGTTGTCCCTTTCAACAAAGCCGGCATCGAAACCAACTTTTGACCAGTTTCAGCCCAACAAAGAGGAGTCCTACACTTCCTCCCGTACAAAGCCTCGTAAGGCGCCATCTGTATACTCGCCTGATAACTATTGTTATAAGCGAACTCAACCAAAGGCAAATGCTTCTCCCAAGAACCTTGGAACTCAATCACGCAACACCTCAACATATCCTCCAAAATCTGGATAACTCGCTCAGACTGACCATCCGACTGAGGATGATATGATGTACTGAAATGCAACCTTGTACCCAGAGCTTGATGCAAACACTGCCAGAAACGCGATGTGAACCTCGGATCCCTATCCGACACAATCGACTTAGGCACACCATGCAGCCTCACAATCTCAGCAATGTACAGCTCTGCCAGCTTATCCAAAGAAAACGTAGTATGCACAGGCAAGAAATACGCACACTTCGTCAGGCGATCCACAATCACCCAAACAGAATTCTTCTTCGAAGGAGACAAAGGTAAACCAGATACAAAATCCATGGTAACCCTCTCCCACTTCCATTCAGGGATTTTCAACGGTTGCAACAACCCAGAAGGAACCTGATGTTCAGCCTTAACTCGCTGACACACCAAACACTTGCTCACAAACTCTGCAACATCCTTCTTCAAACCCACCCAATAGTACTCATCACGAAGATCACGATACATCTTAGTACTACCAGGGTGCATAGCAAAAGGACTACTATGACCTTCAGTCAGAATAGCACGCCTCAACTCAGCATCAGCAGGCACTACTATCCGACTCCCAAAACACAACACACCATCATCATTAAAGCAGAAATCCGAAGGCCTACCCTCCGCGATATCCTAAACATGAGACACCAAGGAATCATCCAGCAACTGCTTTTCCTTGATCAACTGAACCAAAGATGGTTTCACTTGCAACTCAGCAACAAGACCACCATCTCGCGATATGCTCAAGCTAGCAAACATAGCCCTCAGCTCAACAGCTACCTTCCTACTCAAGGCATCCGCAACAACATTAGCTTTTCCAGGATGATACTCAATCGTCAGATCATAATCCTTGAGCAACTCCAACCAACGCCGCTGCCTAAGATTCAACTCCTTCTGAGACATCAGATACCTCAAACTCTTGTGATCCGTGTACACAGTACACTTCTCACCATACAGATAACGTCTCCAGATCTTCAGAGCAAAAACCACTGCAGCAAGCTCAATGTCATGCGTAGGATAGTTGCGCTCATGCACTTTCAACTGCCGCGATGCATAAGCCACCACCTTACCCTCCTGCATCAGCACACATCCCAAACCAACATAGGATGCATCACTATAGACCACAAACTCTTTCCCTGATTCAGGCTGAACCAAGATAGGAGCTTGCGTCAAAGCCGCCTTCAGCTTCTCAAAAGCCTGCTGTCTCGCTTCCGTCCACTCATACTTAACATCCTTTTGCAACAGCTTCGTCAAAGGAGCAGCAATCTTGGAAAAACCATCCACAAACCTTCGGTAGTATCCCGCCAAACCAAGGAAACTACGGATCTCATGAACAGACTTAGGAACTTTCCAGTTCATCACCGCCTCAATCTTCTGAGGATCAACACGAATCCCCTCAGCTGAGACCACATGCCCAAGAAACACCACCTCCTTAAGCCAGAACTCACACTTGCTCAGCTTAGCATAAAGCTGGTTCTCCAACAAGGCTTGCAAAACAATCCTCAAATGCTCTTCGTGCTCCTCCTCAGTACGCGAGTACACGAGGATATCATCAATGAACACCACCACGAACTTGTCCAGGTATTCATGAAACACACGGTTCATCATGTCCATGAAAGCAGCAGGAGCATTTATTAAACCAAACGGCATCACAAGGAATTCGTAATGCCCATACCTTGTCCTGAAAGCTGTCTTAGGCACATCCACATCCTTCACCTTCAACTGATAATACCCTGACCTCAAGTCAATCTTAGAGAACACAGCAGCTCCCCGAAATTGATTAAAGAGATCATCAATCCTCGGCAAAGGATACCGATTCTTGATAGTCAACTTGTTCAGCTGACGGTAATCAATGCACATCCTCATAGTGCCATCTTTCTTCTTCACAAACAAGACCGGTGCTCCCCAAGGTGACACACTCGGCCGGATGAAACCACGATCAAGCAACTCTTGCAACTGCATCTTCAGCTCCTTCAGCTCCTTAGGTGCCATTCTATAGGGAGTAATGGACACAGGAGTTGTATTCTCATACAGCTCAATTCCAAACTCCACCTCGCGATTAGGAGGTAAACCAGGCAACTCCTCAGGAAAAACACCAGGAAACTCCTTCACAACCCTGATATCTTGCACCCTCAACTCCTTAGAGCTAGGATTCATCACAAAAGCTAGATAAGCTTCGCAACCTTGCCTCAGCATCCTACTCGCCTCCAAGGTAGACACCACATTGGCAAGAAACTTCACATTCTCACCAACCACAACAACTTCATAATCATCCGCAAGCTTCAGCGAAACTCGCTTATTTTCACAATCCACAACAGCACGATGCTCAGCAAGCCAATCCATACCAAGGATCACATCAAAACCATAAAAGGGCAACTCCATGAGATCAACATGAAAAACATGTTCTTGAACAACCAAGGGACACCTTCTATAAAGCTTTCGAGTCACAACAGTTTCACCAAAAGAACTAGTGACACGAACACCAACATCCAAAGACTCAACAGGCAAACCAAGCAATTCAGCATGCTCACGCAAAATGTATGAATGCGTAGATCCAGAATCAATCAAAGAAAGCAATGACAAGGATTGCAAAGTAAAGGTACCTGCAATCACATCCGCATCATTCCTTCCCTCACGCTGAGCATACACCCTAGCTTGGCCTCCACCTTCAGGCTGAATAGCCACAACATGAGCTACTCCACGACCTCCTTCCTCTCGCCTCTGGAAATTACCACGACCGCGCCCACGACCTCTCTGTGGTGCAGCAACAACAGGAGCACGCACCTGATCACCAGCCAACCTAGCACAATCTCGCCTCAAGTGGTCTACAGAACCACAATTCCAGCATCCATTACCAGCTGCAACTATAGGAGCTTGCACCTCTCTCACAGCACAAGGACAGTCACGCTTGATGTGACCACATGAACCACAGATCCAACAAGCACTAGGATCAGCACTAGCATTGCCTCCTCTAGCAGGTGCACCACCACCTCTCTTAGCTGAGGACTGATACTTCTGATCACGTCCCCTCTTGTTCCGTCCACCTCCGGAACTAAACTCAGCAGCTCTTTTGCCAGAACTTGCTCCAGCACCTTTCGCAGATAAACCCAAGTTCATCTCAATGTCCTTGGCTCGGCCCACCAACACATCAAAATCATCGTATTCAGTGGCCAACACATACATTTTCACATCCGTCACAAGACCATAACGGAACCTCTCGCACCTTGCCCGCTCATCAGGTATCAGCTCAGGTGCATACTGACTGAGCCGCACAAACTGCACCTCATACTCAGCCACACTCATGCTCCCTTGGGTAAGAGACATGAATTCACGCTTCTTCTCATCAAGATATCTCACTCCAAGATATCTCTGCTTGAACACATTCTGAAAGAATGTCCAAGTAACATCAGCTTCAGCCATCCCAGCTATGGTGGTCGTCCACCACGTATACGCATCGTCCTGCAGCAAGGACACAACACATCCCAACTTTTGCACATCCGTGCAGCTCATCTGACCCAAGATACGCTTGGTACTCTCTAGCCAAGCTTCAGAACTCTCAGCTGACATACCCCTGAACTCAGTCCCACCAAGACTGCGCAGACGCTCCAAAGGTAGTCTAACTCCAGCATCTCCTTGAGCTCCAGCTACTGCTGCTCGAAAAGCACCCGCAATAGCTTGTACCAGTATAGACATATCGGGCATAGCTTGCCCCTGACCAACCTCAGGTCCAGCAGCTCCAGCACCAACTGCAGCTTCAGCTCTCTCACCTCCAGCACCACCACCAGGTGGAGGAGGGGGTAACACCGCACTACCCGTGTTCTCCTCGTTCTCGTTATCATTAGGAGCCGTAGCTCGCACACTACCTCGTAACTCTCTACGTGGTGCCATACTATTACCATGCAATCACAATGCAAATAAAAACAAAGTCAGACCCAACAAGGTAAGCAATCCAAGTATTCAAGCTCAATTTCATTCAAAATCAACAACATTTCATTAGCTTCGATTTGGCAATGGGTACCCACATCATGCTACATTACAGCATACAAACTCAATTGCATCCAAATCACAAGCCACTAAACATGCTTTCGATCAACAAGCATACAAGGCAAACATACTTCAATCATGCATACATTCATTCCCAAATACTCGAGAACTCAGCTCTGATACCACCAAATGTAACCCCCTTAACCCGGCCTAGACGGTTGACCCGAATTAAGAAAGTCACACGGGAAAACCAAAGTCAACCCGAAAGTCAACCTTGATTAACGACCTTTTTTTTTCTTTTTAAACTTGTCTAGATGCACATTAACCCTAATTGTGATCACACAACATCATATTCAAAGATCACAAGCATCAGAGATCAAACATGGACCCAATTGAACAAATTACAACTTTAGGGACCAAATTGTAATTTCTGATAATTAGAAGGACTTAACCCAAATTAAAGTTACCAACTTGAAATTAGTCAGATTTCATGCTTCTCTGTGAAATTTCAGCTCAAAAGGACTTCCCGAATTCATACAATTGCACAAACAAGATTTAGGACCAAAACGCAAACAATTCAAAACATTTAACTGCTAATGTCAGCCCCCAACGGTCATCCGTTCCGAAACAGGCAGAACCCGTTTCGAAACACGGGCCGTTCCGCAACGCGTACCGGAACACGGGCTGGCAGTAGCCAAAACGTTTCGAAACGGTGCCTACCGTTTCGGACGCCTGGGTTCATTCAAGGCACCCGTTCCGGAACGGTGTGCGCTGTTCCGAAACACCCTGCACAGATTGCAGCATATAGCTCACTTAAACATGCAATTGATCATTCAAACATGCTCCAAATGCTACCAAACTTTACCAGCATGCAATTCAACATATATGAGACTTACAAGCATCAACAAATCAACAAATTAACATCATATGCAAAAAGCCCCAAATCTATAGGCATGCTTCTTACACAAGCAAACCATTCAAGCACAAACTTCCAAATCAAGCATGTAAAGGCCAAACACAAAATCCAGCATTCTTAACAACTTTCAACATACTTAGGGAGTTCAAAACCTCTCCCAAAACATACACATAGGTCCCCCCCATTGCCAAATTACCAAAAGCTAAAATGTGCTTAATAAAACCTCCATACTTTGAGCTTTTCTTTCACTTGAATACTTGCCCTCCTTGCTGCCCTCAAAGCACTCTATTGTTCTGCATTATTGATTTAAGAAAACGAAAGAGAGCGTAAGCCAAAGCTTAGTGAGGAATGCTCAATAAAACCATTCAATAATGCATTTATAAAACATTTATAAATCATGCTTCAAATCATCAATTGCACATGCTCAAAAGCATACTTAAAACAAGCATCTCATGCTTCATGTCATATATGTCATATTGGCCACAAGTGATAAGTTCCATTTCTTTAAAAACAAGTTCATCAACTTTCACCCCAAGGACTTTTAAACACCTTGGCCCCAAGGACTTTTAAACACCTTGGCCATGGACTTTTAAACACCATGAATGAGGACCACACAAGGACTTTTAACCACCTTTGTGTCCGTAGCAAGTTTCACCCCAAGGACTTTTAAACACCTTGGCCCCAAGGACTTTTAAACACCTTGGCCCCATGGACTTTTAAACACCATGGAAAGGATCACATAAGGACTTTTAACCACCTTTGTGTCCACAACAAGAACCATCCAAGGACTTTTAACCACCTTGATGTTCTTAAGTAACAAGGCTCACTCAAGGACTTTTAACCACCTTAGTGACCTTAACCTTTTCAAAACATCACTTGCCAATATACATCATATTCATCATTTAATCCACTGTTTTAAAGCATTAAACCAAGCCATATTCATCATGCATTTAAAAGCATCAAACCACATTTCATCAATGTACAAAACAAGGAACTCTTACCTTGAGCTTCCTTCAACATATGGCTTACAAAAACAGCATTAACCATGCTTTCAAAACAGAGTTTAAAACATGCAATAAACCACATTGCACAACAATCGAATCATGGCCACCACTAGAGAGTATTTCCGAAAACTTACACTTGAGCTTAGCAAAGTTGTTTAGACTTAAACTAAGCTCCCAAGACATTGGTTTCAAAGCCGAAAACCCAATTTCACTCACCGATTCCACTTCACCTCTTGCCGAAGCACCAAAACAAGCTTCCGGATCAACAACTCTTGGATCCAAAGATGCCTCCCCTGTTTTAACACATCAAAGCAGAGGATTAATGCATCATCATGCATTAATTGCTTCAATGAAAGCACCTAAACTCGCTGCTCTCATCCAACCTCCATTTCCGGCCACCAAACACAACCGAAAATGCATCCAAACCACTTCTAAACCAAGCCCAGCCATAAACCAGCAAAACCACACATCCTTTAACATCATTTAACATCTAAAAACAACCTATTAACAACCTTATACCTCCAGCAACCTCAGATCCACAAGATCACCTCAAAAACAATCAAGAATCACAAGCTAAACTTAGGAAACTCAACCTATCCGGGATTGCATCTGAAATCGCACTTAAAGCTTCATAAAACGATAACGATTCTAGTGAAGAGGAAGTTGA
This sequence comes from Hibiscus tridactylites, assembly GCA_958450335.1. Classification (NCBI taxonomy): domain Eukaryota; kingdom Viridiplantae; phylum Streptophyta; class Magnoliopsida; order Malvales; family Malvaceae; genus Hibiscus; species Hibiscus tridactylites. Next base: position 69,988,384 of record OY288274.1, on the reverse strand, counting down.
TGAGATGACCATGTTGGCCAAAAGATTCACACGATTAATGAAGTCCAATAGAGGAAGAAAATTCAATAGAAAAGGGGACTTCAAGAATAGGAGTAAAGAAGAAGGGAATGACCAAATCATTTGTTATGAGTGCAAGAAGACCATCCATATCTGATCCGAGTGCCCTCAATTAGAAAGTAAAGAAGGAGGAACCAATGGTAAACCCTAACTCATCATCTCTTACTTATAATGAATTATATGATGCCTATGATGAGTTACAAGATGTTTATGACGAGTTGGTTGAAAAATACGAAGATTCTATTTTTAAAAATAAGAAAAATATTTCAGATTTGAAAAATCAAAACGAGTCTCTTTCAAAAACCAATTCCGAATTAGAAAAGAAGGTTTTGTATTTGATTAATCTTTCAAATGATCTCAAAAAGAAAAATCTTGATTTAGAAAAACTTCTTTCCAATTTTCAAGATTATCACACCAACGAGGTAGATAATCTTTAAACTTCTTTTACTATTGGGAAGAATGATTTTGAAAAAGGAAGTTCTTCAAAATCCCAATATGTTAAGAGAAATTCATTTTACCCCAAACAAAGAAACTTTCAAAAGCAATCTAAAGTAAAAAGAATTAGGAGTGTATGTGATCCTAAGGAACTCATTGTTTCTAATAATGTAAATGATATTGCTTCTTGGACTCCTAAGGGAACTAAGCTTTTAGGAGCTAACACTCATGGACCCAAAATGATTTGGGTACCAAAATCAAGAAACTAATCTTTGTTTGTATGGGGAGCATTGCTACAAGGCCAAAGCTTCAAGTTAAAACACATGGTACCTTGATAGTGGATGCTCAAGACACATGACCAGAGACAAGAGTAGTGTAACCCCCTTAGCCCGGCCTAGACGGTTGACCCGAACTACGAAGATTACACGGGGAAAACCAAAGTCAACCCGAAAGTCAACCTTGATTAACGACCCTTTTTTTATTTTTAATCTTATCTAGATGCTCATTAACCTTAAGTGTACTCTTGAGAAAAGCATACTTGAAAATCACAACGATCGGAAAGTAATAAGGGACTCAATTGCACAACATACAAAGTTAAGGACCAAAATGTAAATTCTGGAGAGATGAGGGACTTAACTGATTTTGAGGTTACCAATATCAAATTAATCTCATTACATGCTTCTCTGTCGAATTTCATCTTAAACAGACATCTCAAACTCAAGCAATTGCATATACAAAATTCAGAACTAAAACGTAAAGCTTGCAAACCTCCAAAACAATTCAAATCAGTGCCCAACGGTCTAGTGTTTCAGAACGGGGGTTGACCCTTCCGAAACGCGAGTTTGTTTCAAGACCAATACCGAAACAGGGCTTGGTAGTGGCAAAAGCGTTTCGGAACGGCCTCTACCCGTTTCGATACACAAAGGCAATTACAGGCCCCCGTTTCGAAACGGTAGTGCCTGTTCCGATACGAACTGCCCAGAAAATGCAGATTTTGCTGGTTTAACATACAATTAATCACCCAAACACATCCTAATGACTTCCTAATCATGCCAACAAGTCATCACACGTATAAAGCACATGTTTGCAACATCAAAACACATTCATGGCATCAAATAGGAAAATTCACAAGTCTATAGACATGCTTCCTAACATCCAAAGCCAACAAACCATCAAAGCATCAAAGCAAGCACCAAAATGGCCAATTACATATCCAAAACACTTAAGGCATTAATCCACAACTAGGGAGTCCAAAACATCTCCCAAAAACACAACCTAGGTTCCCATTGCCAATTATCAAAATCTAATAATGTTGTGAAAACAGTCACCATACATGAGCTTAGCTTTCCCTTGGATTCTTAGCCTCCTTGTTGTCCTCAAACACCTCAATTATCTGCATTATTGGTTCAAAAGAGAGAGCGTAAGCACAAATGCTTAGTGAGGCATGCTCTAATGAAACAACACAAATAATGCACTTTATAAAAACACTTTCCATAAAGCCTTTTGACACACATCAACATCATTCATGCAATATTGCACCCACAACAAGCATCTCATGCTTAAATATCATTAACATGTCATATTGGCTTCCAAGTGATAAACCATAACCTTTTACAATATAAAACACAATCGGATACGCGGATTACAAGCGTTATCCCATACGCTTCATACACACTACCGAACACACAAGGTGAAGTTTACCGGTACAATCACAACCCCTCAACACCCGTGATGGAGTTAAACGGTACAATCACAACCCCTTCACATCACTCATCGGTAGTTGTATAACATCACTAACGAGAACACGGGACACACAACACAAGATCCACACATGGACTTTTAACCACCATTGTGATCTTAAACATCTCGTTAGTGTACTTGGATGAAGTTTACGGTACAATTACAACCCCTCAACATCCAAGGCGACTTTATTCACGGTGCACCCAATCCTATAGCCGGCTAACTATATCCGATTCAAGTACTTTAAAACTAATACATCACTTGCCAATATACATCAATTATCATCAATAATCCACTGTTTTTGAGCATCTAAAACAAAGCCATTTACAACATGCATCACTATGCATCAATCCACATTTTTATCAAATCAAACCAAGTATCTCTTACCTTGAGCATCCTTCAACAAATGGCTTACATAACCAGCATTAACCATGCTAAACATGCTTTCAAAAACAGAATTTAAACATGCAATTATCAACAAATGCATCGAACCAATCCATGGCTCATCCAAGAGAGTTTTCCCGAAAACTTACTCTTGAGCTTAGTTAAGTTGTTTAGACTTAAACTAAGCTCCCAAACCTTCAATTATTCGATACAAAGCTGGAAATCCAACTCCACTCACCACTTCCGTTTCGCAAGCTTGCCGAAACGCCGTTCAAGCCTCCGGATCAACACCACAAGGATCTGAAAATGTCTCCCTTGTTTTAAACACATCAAAGCAGAGGATTAATGCATCATCATGCATTAAAATCTTTAGCCATAACACCTAAACTCGCTGGTCTCACCAAAACTAACATTTCGGCTACCAAACACAACCGAAATCACATCCAAACTCTTCCACAACATTACCCAGCCAAGATCCATCACTTCTAAACATTCTTAGACATCAATTAACATCCAAAAAGAACCTAAACTCGTCCTTATACCTCTAGCTATAACAGAACACCAAGATCACCCCAAAAACTACCATTTTCATAAGCAAAAACTTAGGAAAATCAACCTATTCGGGATTGCATTGATTAAACCTCAATTACACATCATTAAACATCCAAAATACATTAAAAAGTCATCTCAAAACAGAGCCCAAACAATTACCACGAATTTCTTTAAGATTTAATCCAAATCTTGAGTTTTAAGCCAAAATCAAGATCTCAACATTAAAACCTTTAATAAAACTTAATTTAAGGATTGAGAACTTGGGAATTTCAGTAAAGAACTGAGTATTTAGAGGAGAAGAACATCCTTACCTCTAAATGTAGATTTCTCCTTGATTAGAGCCAAAATCCTTGAAAATTCAATAAGCAAATGAAAAGGATTTGATGTAGAAAGGATTAGGAATCAATTGATGATTGAAACATCATCATTTAGTGTGAAAATCAAAAGAAAAGTTGCTTTAGAAATGTGTTTGGCTGAGGGAATTTTGAGAGAAAATGGGACGAGAAAGTTTTTAAGAAAGTTAGTTATGAAATCTCAAAATTGGTTTTCCCATCTTCCTTTTATTAATTAAACATTAAATGAATCATTAAAACTAAGAAAAATCTGGAGAAATCAATCTTGGGTAAATTAGCTCCTTAAAGATTCAAAGTTTCAATCCTTACAAAACAGTCACCACTAAACTTTTCAAAAATTACATTTTAGTCACTAATTCGAAATGTCACACTTCCGAACCTTATTTTGTAAAATTGATTTCACCACTCTCTTATAGATATTAAAAGAGGATTTTTAGATATTTTTCCATATTTTTAATGCAACCCGAACTAGGCTTTCCCTAAAACCACCTTTTATATTCGAACCGAAAATCAGACCGGTCCGGTTCAGACCCTAAACATCCCAGCCCAAAATTGGGGTGTTACAACTCTCCCCCCCTTAAGAAATTTCGTCCCCAAAATTTACCTGGAGGAAAGAGGTACGAAAACTGCTTCTTCATGTCATCCTTTCGTTCCCACGTGGCTTCCTCAACACCACGATGCTTCCACAACACCTTTACCAAATAAATGGCCTTGCCTCGAAGAACTTTACTGTCTGAATCCAGAATTTCCACCGGTTCCTCATCATAGGTCAAGTCTGGATTCAATTCCACTTCCTCCACAGGCATAACATGCGAAGGATCCGATCTATACCTCCGAAGCATAGAGACATGAAACACATCATGAATCTTTTCCAACTCTTGCGGAAATCTCAACTTGTACGCAATAGGACCCACGCGCTCAATCACCTCGTATGGTCCAATGTACCTAGGGCTCAACTTACCCTTTCAGCCAAACCTCATTACCTTTTTCCAAGGCGAAACTTTTAAAAACACACGGTCACCTACCACATACTCAATCTCCTTACGCTTCAAATCTGCGTAAGATTTCTGTCGATCAGAAGCTGCCTTCAATCGCTCACAAATGAGCTTCACCTTCTCGGTCGTCCCTTTCAACAAAGCTAGCATCGAAACCAACTTCTGACCTGTTTTAGCTCAACAAAGAGGAGTTCTGCAGTTTGTAACCCCCTTAGCCCGGCCTAGACGGTTGACCCGAACTACGAAGATTACACGGGGAAAACCAAAGTGAACCCGAAAGTCAACCTTGATTAACGACCTTTTTTTCTTCTTTTTAACCTTGTCTAAATGCATATTAACCCTAGGCGCACTCTTGAGATAAGCATACTAAAAAATCACAGCAATCGGAAAACAATAAGGAACTCAATTGCACAACATACGAATTTAGGGACCAATTTGTAAATTCTGGAAATTAAAAGGACTTTACCAATTTTTAAGTTACCATTATGAAATTAACAATGTTTCATGCTTCTCTGCCAAATTTCATCTTAAACGGACATTCCAAACTCAAGCAATTGCATACACAAAGATTAGGACTAAAACGTGAAGATTACAAAACATATAACCATCAGATTCAGTGCCCAACGGTCGAGTGTTCCGAAACAGGGGGTGGACCATTCCGAAACGCGGTACCGTTTCGCAACCTGTTCCGAAACAGGGCTTGACAGTAGCAAAAACGTTTCGGAACGGTTCTACCCGTTTCGAAACGCTAAGGCCATTTCAGACCCCTATTCCGAAATAGTAGCACACGTTCCGATACGGGCTGCCCAGAATTGCAGAAATTATCTGGTTTAACAAGCATTCGACCCATCAAACGCATCCCTATGATGCCCAAATCATGCCAACAAGTCATTATGCACTAAAGGAACATAAAAGCATCATCAAAACGCATCCATAACATCGATTAGGGAAAACCACAAACTATAGGCATGCAACCTAATACTCAACACCAACCAAACATCAAGTCATCAAAGCAAACACCCAAGTGGCCAATTACATATCCAAAACATCATAGGCATCAAGACAAACTTAGGGAGTCCAAAACATCTCCCAAAAATCACAACCTAGGTTCCCATTGCCAAATACCAAAAGCTAATAGTGTTGTGAAAATAGTCACCATACATGAGCTTAGACTTTCACTTGGAACCTTGACCTCCTTGCTGCCCTTTAAGCACTTCAATGCTCTGCATTATTGGTTCAAGAAAGAGAGAGCGTAAGCACGTATGCTTAGTGAGAAATGCTCTAATAAAACAACACAATAATGCACTTTGTAAAAACACCTTTCCAAGGCCTTTAATTTCAAAACATCATTTATCATGCATTTATGCATACAAACCAAGCATCCCTGGCTTCAATTCATCAACATGTCATATTGGCTTTCAAGTGATAATCCATAACCATTTTCAACTCAAAACACAATCGGATATGCGGATTACAAGCGTTGTCCCATACGCTTCATACACACTACCAACACTCAAGGTGGAGTTTACCGGTACAATCACAACCCCTCAACACCCGTGATGGAGTCTACGGTACAATCACAACCCCTCCACATCACTCGTTGGTAGTTGTATAACATCACTAACGAGAACACGGGACACACAACACAAGATCCACACATGGACTTTTAACCACCTTTGTGATCTTAACCATCTCGTTAGTGTACTTGGATGGAGTTTACACTACAATCACAACCCCTCGACATCCATGGCGACTTTATTCACGGTGCACCCAATCCTATAGCCGGCTAACTATATCCGATTCAAGTACTTTTAAACCAACACATCACTTGCCAATATACATCATTTAACAACATCAATCCACTGTTTTAAAGCATTTAACAAAACCATTAAACCATCATGCATCAATAAGCATAAAAACCACATTTATCAAAGTCAAACCAAGAATCTCTTACCTTGAGCATCCTTCAACACATGGCTTTCAAAACCAGCATTAAAATGCTAAAATATGCTTTCAAAACAGAATGTAAACATGCAAATTAAACACATTGCATCCAACCATCTCATGGTTCATCAAAAAGAGAGTTTTTCCGAAAACTTACTCTTGAGCTTAGCTAAGTTGTTTAGACTTAAACTAAGCTCCCATAACCTTCAAACATTGGTTTCAAAGCTGAAAACCAAACTTCACTCACCGATTCCGTTTCGCAAGCTTGCCGAAACGCCGATCAAGCCTCCGGATCAACACCACAAGGATACGAAGATGTCTCCCATGTTTTAAACACATCAAAGCAGAGGATTAATGCATCATCATGCATTAAAATCTTTATCCAAAACACCTAAACTCGCTGCTCTCATCAAAACTCACATTTCGGCTACCAAACACAACCGAAATCACATCCAAACACCTCTACAACATTATCCAGCCAAGATCCATCAATTCCAATCATTCTTAGACATCAATTAACATCCAAAAAGGACCTAATCACGTCCTTATACCTCCAGCTATAGCAGAACATCAAAATCACCCCAAAAACCACCATTAACTCAAGTAAAAACTTAGGAAAATCAACCTATTCGGGATTGCATTGATTAAACCTCAATTACACATCATTTAGACATCCAAAATACATCAAAAAGACATCTCAAAACAGAGCCCAATCATTTAATACGAATTTCTTCAAAATTAAATCCAAATCTTGCATTTTAAGCCAAAATCAAGATCACAACATTAAAACCTTTAGTAAAACTCAATTTAAGGATTGAAAACTTGGGAATTTCAGTAAAGAACTGAGTATTTAGAGGAGAAGGACGTTCATACCTCTAAATGTGGATTCCTCCTTGTTTAGAGCCAAAATTCTTGAAAATTCAATAAGCAAATGATGAGGATTTGGTGTAGAAATGATTAGAAATCATTTAGAGATTGAAATCTCAACTTTAAGTGTGAAAATCAAAGGAAAAGTGGCTGTGGAAATGTGTTTGGCTGAGGGAAAATTGAGAGAAAATGAAATGGGAAAATTTTGGCAAAAGTTAGTTATGAAACTAAAATATCTCTTTTCCCTCTTTTCTTTTTATTAAATAACATTAAATAAATCTTTAAAATCTAAGAAAAATCTGGAGAAACCCTTCCTTGGGTAAATTAGCTCCTTAATGATTCAAAGTTTCAATCCTTTTAAAACATTCACCAACTTTTCAAAAATTACATTTTAGTCACTAACTTGAAATGTCATAATTCCAAACCCCATTTTGTAAAATTTATTTCACCACTCTCTTATATATAATAAAAGAGGATTTTTAGATATTTTTCCATATTTTTAATGCTTCCCGAACTAGGCTTTTCCTAAAAACCACCTTTTATATTCCAACCGTAATTTAAACCGGTCCGGTTCAGACCCTAAACTTCCAAGCCCAAAATTGGGGTGTTACAACTCTCCCCCCTTAAGAAATTTCGTCCTCGAAATTTACCTGGAGGAAAAAGGTACGAAAACTGCTTCAACATGTCATCCTTCCGTTCCCACGTGGCTTCCTCAGCACCACGATGCTTTCACAACACCTTTACCAACTCAATGGTCTTGCCTCGAAGAACTTTACTATCCGAATCCAGAATCTCCACCGGTTCCTCATCATAGGTCAAATCCGGATTCAATTCCACTTCCTCCACAGGCATCACATGAGAAGGATCCGATCTATACTTCCGAAGCATAGAAACATGAAACACATCAAGAATCTTTTCTAACTCTTGCGGTAACCTCAACTTGTACGCAACAGGACCCACACGCTCAATCACCTCGTATGGTCCAATGTACCTAGGGCTCAACTTACCCTTTCGGCCAAACCTCATCACCTTTTTCCAAGGCGAAACTTTCAAAAACACACGGTCACCCACCGCATACTCAATCTCCTTACGCTTAAAATCCACGTAAGACTTTTGCCGATCAGAAGCTGCCTTCAATCGCTCACAAATGAGCTTCACCTTCTCGGTGGTTCCTTTCAACAAAGTTGGCATCGAAACCAACTTCTGACCTGTTTCAGCCCAACAAAGAGGAGTCCTACACTTCCTCCCGTACAAAGCTTCATAAGGTGCCATTTGATACTTGCCTGATAACTATTATTATAGGCAAACTCCACCAAAGGCAAATGTTTCTCCCAAGAACCCTGAAACTCAATCACACAACACCTCAACATATCCTCCAACACCTGGATAACACGCACAGACTGTCCATCCGACTGCGGATGATAAGAAGTACTGAAATTCAACCGTGTACCCAAAGCCTGATGTAAACACTGCCAGAAACGTGACGTAAACCTCAGATCTCTATCCGATACAATCGACTTTGGCACACCATGCAGCCGCACAATCTCAGCAATGTACAGCTCCGCAAGCTTATCCAAAGTGTACGTAGTATGCACAGGCAAGAAATGCGCACACTTCGTCAGGCGATCCACAATCACGCACACCGAATTCTTCTTCGATGGCGACAAAGGCAAACCAGACACGAAGTCCATGGTAATCCTCTCCCACTTCCAATCAGGAATCCTCAACGGTTGCAACAACCCTGAAGGAAACTGATGCTCAGCTTTAACTCGCTTACAAACTCAGCAACATCTTTCTTTAAACCCACCCAATAGTACACATCACGAAGATCACGGTACATCTTAGTACTACCAGGGTGCATAGCAAAAGGACTACTATGAGCTTCAGTCAGAATAGCACGCCTCAAATCAGCATCATTGGGCACTTCTATCCGACTCCCTAAACATAAAACTCCATCAACATTAAAGCACAAATCCGATGGCCTATCCTCCGCAATATCCTGAACATGTGGCACCAAGGAATCATCCAACAACTGCTTTTCCTTAATCAACTGAACCAAGGATGGTTTCACTTGCAACTCAGCCACAAGACCACCATCACGCGAAATGCTCAAACTGGCAAACATAGCCCTCAACTCAACAGCTACCTTCCTACTCAAGGTATTCGCTACAACATTAGCTTTATCCGGATGGTACTCGATCTTCAAATCGTAATCCTTAAGCAACTCCACCCAAAGTCGTTGCCTAAGATTCAACTCTTTCTGAGACATCAAATACTTCAAGCTCTTGTGGTCCGTGTACACAGTACACTTCTCACCATACAGGTAATGTCTCCAAATTTTCAAAGCAAAAACCACCGCAGCTAACTCAATCTCATGCGTTGGATAAATTCGCTCATGCACCTTCAACTGACGCGATGCATAAGCCACCACCTTACCCTCTTGCATCAACACACATCCCAAACCAATGTAGAACGCATCACTATACACCACAAACTCTTTCCCTGATTCAAGTTGAACCAAGATAGGACCTTGCGTTAAAGCTGCCTTAAGCTTCTCAAAAGCCTGTTGTCTCGCTTCCGTCCACTCATACTTAACATCCTTCTGCAACAACTTCGTCAAAGGTGCAGCAATCTTTGAAAACCCATCCACGAACCTCCGATAGTACCCCGCCAAACCAAGGAAACTACAGACTTCATGAACAAACTTAGGAGGCTTCCAATTCATCACTGCCTCAATCTTCTGAGGATCAACACGAATCCCCTCAGCAGAAACCACATGAAAAAGAAACACAACTTCTCTAAGCCAAAACTCACACTTGCTAAGCTTGGCATAAAGCTGATTCTCCAACAAAGCCTGTAACACAATTCTCAAATGCCCTTCATGCTCCTTCTCAGTACGAGAGTACACGAGAATATCATCAATGAACACCACAACAAATTTATCCAAGTATTCATGGAAAACTCTATTCATCATGTCCATGAAAGCTGCAGGAGCATTCGTCAAACCAAACGACATCACAAGAAACTTATAATGCCCATACCTCGTTCTGAAGGTTGTCTTAGGCACATCCACATCCTTCACCTTTAACTGGTAATACCCTGACCTCAAGTCAATTTTAGAGAACACAGCTGCTCCCCGAAATTGATCAAAAAGATCATCAATTCTCGGCAATGGATACCGATTCTTGATAGTCAACTTATTAAGCTGACGGTAATCAATGCACATTCTCATAGTGCCATCCTTTTTCTTCACAAACAAGACCGGTGCACCCCAAGGTGACACACTCGGCCGAATGAAACCACGATCAAGAAACTCCTGAAGTTGCGTCTTCAGCTCTTTCAACTCTTTAGGTGCCATTCGATAAGGAGTAATGGACACTGTAGTTGTGTTTTCATACAGCTCAATCCCAAACTCCACTTCGCGATTAGGAGGCAATCCAGGCAACTCCTCCGGAAACACACCAGGAAACTCTCGCACAGTCCTGATATCTTGCACACGCAACTCCTTAGAGCTAGGATTCATCACAAAGGCGAGGTAGGCTTCACAACCTTGCCTCAACATCCAGCTCGCTTCCAACGTAGACACCACATTGGCAAGAAACTTTACATTCTCACCAACCACCACTACCTCATAATCGTCCGCAAGCTTCAACGAAACTCGCTTATTCTCAAAATCCACTACAACTAGATGCTCAACAAGCCAATCCATACCAAGGATTACATCGAAACCATAGAAAGGCAATTCCATAAGATCAACATGAAAAACATGGTCTTGCACAACCAAAGGACACCTTCTATAAAGCTTTCGTGTCACAACAGTCTCACCAAAAGAACTAGTTACACGCATACCAACATCCAAAGACTCAACAAGCAAACCAAGCAATTGAGCATGTTCACGCAATATGTATGAGTGTGTAGATCCAGAATCAATCAAGGAAAGTAATGACAAGGATTGCAAAGTGAAAGTACCTGCGATCACATCTGTGTCATTCCTCCCCTCCCTCTGAGCATACACTCTAGCCTGGCCACCACCCTCAGGCTGAACAGCTACCACATGAGCCACATTCCTTCCACCATCCTCTCTACGCTGGAAATTACCACGGCCTCTCTGTGGTGCAACAACTCCAGGAGCACGTCCCTGACCACCAGTGGCCAACAGAGGACACTCCCTCCTCATGTGATCCGCTCCACAGTTCCAACATGAATTACCGGTCACTACAACAGGAGCCTGTACCTCCCTCGCTGCTCGAGGACAATCTCGCCTCAGATGACCACGCGATCCACATGTGTTCTGATCAGCTCTCGCCCTGTCTCCCTGAATAGGCGCACCTTGCCCTCCACCACCACGCCTAGCTGAAGACTGATACTTCCGATCACGTCCTCTCTTGTTCCGTCCGCCACCGGAACTATACTCAGCAGCTCGCTTGCCCGCACTAGGACCAACTCCTCTAGAAGATAAACCCAAATTCATCTCAATATCTTTCGCTCTACCAACCAGCACATCAAGATCAGTGTACTCAACAGCCAGCATATAAGTCTTCACTTCCGTCACCAAACCATAACGGAAACGTTCACACCTCTCCCGCTCATCAGGGACAAGCTCAGGTGCGTACTGACTGAGTCGGACAAACTGAACCTTGTACTCAACCACTGACATGCTCCCTTGAGTAAGAGACATGAATTCCCTTTTCTTCTCATCTAGGTACCGCACACCCAGATACCTCCTCTTGAACGCATTCGGAAAGAACGTCCAAGTCACATCAGCATCCTCCATTCCGGAGATAGTGGTTGTCCACCAGGTATACGCATCGTCATGAAACAATGATATGACACAGCCCAACTTCTGCACTTCATTGCAGTTCATTTGTCCCAAAATTCTCTTAGTACTTTCCAACCAAGACTCAGAACCCTCGGCAGACAAACCCCTGAACTCAGTCCCTCCTAGACTGCGCAAGCGTTCCAGAGGTAGTCTAGCATTAGCATCTCCCTGATGCCCAGCTCCATGAGCTCCAGCTACCGCCGCCTGAAAGGCTCCAGCAATAGCCTGAATCAGCATTGTCATGTCAGGAGCAGCTTGCCCCTGCCCAGCTTCAGGTCCAGCAACCCCAGCACCAGCACCAGCACCAGCTCCCTCACCCCCAACACCACCACCACCGGGTGGAGGAGGTAAATCCACCACATTTTCAGCATTCTCTTCGTTCTCATTTTATGCCATAGCTCGCGTATTAACCCTCGTCTCTCTACGAGGTCCCATTTACTATACTATACAATCACAAATGCAATAAAAATAGTCAGGCTCAGCAAGGTAAGCAATCCAAGTACTCAAGCTCATTTCCAATTAAAAACAAATCTTTTCATTAGCTTTGATATGGCAATGGGTCCCTCTAACATGCTTCACCACAGCATACAATACAATTGCAACATACTTACAATTCACACATCATACTTCCACTCAACATGCATACAAAGAAATCATACACATTTCACCCACTAAACCGTTCCCAAATACTCGAGAACTCAGCTCTGATACAACCAAATGTAACCCCCTTAACCCGGCCTAGACGGTTGACCCGAACTACGAAGATTACACGGGGAAAACCAAAGTCAACCCGAAAGTCAACCTTGATTAATGACCTTTTTTTTCTTTTTAACCTTTTCTAAATGCATATTAACCCTAGGCGCACTCTTGAGATAAGCATACTCAAAAATCACAGCAATCGGAAAACAATAAGGAACTCAATTGCACAACATACGAATTTAGGGACCAATTTGTAAATTCTCGAAATTAAAAGGACTTTACCAATTTTTAAGTTACCATTATGAAATTAATCATGTTTCATGCTTCTCTGCCAAATTTCATCTTAAACGGACATTCCAAACTCAAGCAATTGCATACACAAAGATTAGGACTAAAACGTGAAGATTACAAAACATATAACCATCAGATTCAGTGCCCAACTGTCGAGTGTTCCGAAACGGGGGTGGACTGTTCCGAAACGCGGTACCGTTTCACAACCCGTTCTGAAACAAGGCTTGACAGTAGCAAAAACGTTTCGGAACGGTTCTACCCGTTTCGGAACGCTAAGGCCATTTCAGACCCCTGTTCCGAAACAGTAGCACCCGTTCCGATACGGGCTGCCCAGAATTGCAGAAATTATCTGGTTTAACAAGCATTCGACCCATCAAACGCATCCCTATGATGCCCAAATCATGCCAACAAGTCATTATGCACTAAAGGAACATAAAAGCATCATCAAAACGCATCTATAGCATCGATTAGGGAAAACCACAAACTATAGGCATGCAACCTAATACTCAACACCAACCAAACATCAAGTCATCAAAGCAAACACCCAAGTGGCCAATTACATATCCAAAACATCATAGGCATCAAGCCAAACGTAGGGAGTCCAAAACATCTCCCAAAAATCACAACCTAGGTTCCTATTGCCAAATACCAAAAGCTAATAGTGTTGTGAAAATAGTCACCATACATGAGCTTAGACTTTCACTTGGAACCTTGACCTCCTTGCTGCCCTTTAAGCACTTCAATGCTCTGCATTATTGGTTCAAGAAAGAGAGAGCGTAAGCACGTATGCTTAGTGAGAAATGCTCTAATAAAACAACACAATAATGCACTTTGTAAAAACACCTTTCCAAGGCCTTTAATTTCAAAACATCATTTATCATGCATTTATGCATACAAACCAAGCATCCCTGGCTTCAATTCATCAACATGTCATATTGGCTTTCAAGTGATAATCCATAACCATTTTTCAACTCAAAACACAATCGGATATGCGGATTACAAGCGTTGTCCCATACGCTTCATACACACTACCAACACTCAAGGTGGAGTTTACCGGTACAATCACAACCCCTCAACACCCGTGATGGAGTCTACGGTACAATCACAACCCCTCCACATCACTCGTTGGTAGTTGTATAACATCACTAACGAGAACACGGGACACACAACACAAGATCCACACATGGACTTTTAACCACCTTTGTGATCTTAACCATCTCGTTAGTGTACTTGGATGGAGTTTACGGTACAATCACAACCCGTCGACATCCAAGGCGACTTTATTCACGGTGCACCCAATCCTATAGACGACTAACTATATCCGATCCAAGTACTTTTAAACCAACACATCACTTGCCAATATACATCATTTAACAACATAAATCCACTGTTTTAAAGCATTTAACAAAGCCATTAAACCATCATGCATCAATATGCATCAAAACCACATTTATCAAAGTCAAACCAAGGATCTCTTACCTTGAGCATCCTTCAACACATGGCTTTCAAAACCAGCATTAAACATGCTAAAATATGCTTTCAAAACAGAATGTAAACATGCAAATTAAACACATTGCATCCAACCATCTCATGGTTCATCAAAAAGAGAGTTTTTCCGAAAACTTACTCTTGAGCTTAGCTAAGTTGTTTAGACTTAAACTAAGCTCCCATAACCTTCAAACATTGGTTTCAAAGCTGAAAACCAAACTTCACTCACCGATTCCGTTTCCCAAGCTTGTCGAAACGCCGATCAAGCCTTCGGATCAACACCACAAGGATACGAAGATGTCTCCCCTGTTTTAAACACATCAAAGCAGAGGATTAATGCATCATCATGCATTAAAATCTTCATCCAAAACACCTAAACTCGCTGCTCTCATCAAAACTCACATTTCGGCTACCAAACACAACCGAAATCACATCCAAACACCTCTACAACTTTATCCAGCCAAGATCCATCAATTCCAATCATTCTTAGACATCAATTAACATCCAAAAAGGACCTAATCACGTCCTTATACCTCCAGCTATAGCAGAACATCAAAATCACCCCAAAAACCACCATTAACTCAAGTAAAAACTTAGGAAAATCAACCTATTCGGGATTGCATTGATTAAACCTCAATTACACATCATTTAGACATCCAAAATACATCAAAAAGACATCTCAAAACAGAGCCCAATCATTTAATACGAATTTCTTCAAAATTAAATCCAAATCTTGCATTTTAAGCCAAAATCAAGATCACAACATTAAAACCTTTAGTAAAACTCAATTTAAGGATTGAGAACTTGGGAATTTCAGTAAAGAAGTGAGTATTTAGAGGAGAAGGACATTCATACCTCTAAATGTGGATTCCTCCTTGTTTAGAGCCAAAATTCTTGAAAATTCAATAAGCAAATGATGAGGATTTGGTGTAGAAATGATTAGAAATCATTTAGAGATTGAAATCTCAACTTTAAGTGTGAAAATCAAAGGAAAAGTGGCTGTGGAAATGTGTTTGGCTGAGGGAAAATTGAGAGAAAATGAAATGGGAAAACTTTGGCAAAAGTTAGTTATGAAACTAAAATATCTCTTTTCCCTCTTTTCTTTTTATTAAATAACATTAAATAAATCTTTAAAATCTAAGAAAAAACTGGAGAAACCCTTCATTGGGTAAATTAGCTCCTTAAAGATTCAAAGTTTCAATCCTTTTAAAACATTCACCAACTTTTTAAAAATTACATTTTAGTCACTAACTTGAAATGTCATAATTCCAAACCCCATTTTGTAAAATTGATTTCACCACTCTCTTATATATAATAAAAGAGTATTTTAGATATTTTTCCATATTTTTAATGCATCCCGATCTAGGCTTTCCCTAAAAACCACCTTTTATATTCGAACCGTAATTTAAACAGGTCCGATTCAGACCCTAAACTTCCAAGCCCAAAATTGGGGTGTTACACACTTCCTCCCGTACAAGGCTTCATAAGGTGCCATTTGAATACTTGCATGGTAGCTATTCTTATAAGCAAACTCCACCAAAGATAAATGCTTCTCCCAAGAGCCCTGAAACTCAATCACACAGCACCTCAACATATCCTCCAGCATTTGGATAACATGCTCAGACTGTCCATCCGACTGTGGATGATAAGAAGTATTGAAATTCAGCAGTGTACCCAAAGCCTGATGTAAACACTCCCAGAAACGCGATGTAAACCTTGGATCTCGATCCGACACTATAGACTTTGGCACACCATGCAGCCGCACAATCTCAGCAATGTACAGCTCCGCAAGCTTGTCCAAAGTGTACGTAGTATGCACAGGTAAGAAATGCGCACACTTCGTAAGGCGATCCACAATCACCCACACCGAATTCTTCTTCGATGGCGACAAAGGCAAACCAAACACAAATTCCATGGTAATCCTTTCCCACTTCCACTCAGAAATCCTCGACGGTTGCAACAACCCAGAAGGAAACTGATGCTCAGCTTTAACTCGCTAACAAACCATGCACTTGCTCACATACTTTGCCACATCATTCTTTAAACCCACCCAATAGTACTCATCTCTAAGATCACGATACATCTTAGTACTACCAGGGTGCATAGCAAAAGGACTACTATGAGCTTCAGTCAGAATAGCACGCCTCAACTCAGCATCATTGGGCACTACTATTCGACTCCGAAAACATAAAACTCCATCATCATTAAAGCAAAAATCCGATGGCCTATCCTCAGCAATATCCTGAACATGTGGCACCAAGGAATCATCCAACATCTGCATATCCTTTATCAACTGAACCAAGGATGGTTTCACTTGCAATTCAGCCACAAGACTGCCATCTCGCGAAATGCTCAAGCTGGCAAACATAGCCCTCAACTTCACTGCCACCTTCCTTGTAACCCCCTTAACCCGGCCTAGACGGTTGACCCGAATTAAGAAAGTCACACGGGGAAAACCAAAGTCAACCCGAAAGTCAACCATGATTAACGACCTTTTTTTTTCTTTTTAAACTTGTCTAGATGCTCATTAACCCTATTGGTGATCATACAAACATCACACTCAAAGATCACAAACATCAGAGATCAAACAGGGACCCAATTGAACAATTTACAACTTTAGGGACCAAATTGTAAATTCTGTAAATTATAAGGACTTCATCCAAATTAAAATTACCATCTTGAAATTAGTCAGGTTTCATGCTTCTCTGTCAAATTTCAGCTCAAACGGACATCCCAAACTCATACAATTGCACAAACAAGATTCAGGACCAAAATGTAAACATTCCAAAACATTTAACTGCCAATGTCAGCCCCCAACGGTCGACCGTTCCGAAACAGGCAGAGCCCGTTTCGAAATGCGGGGCTGTTCCGCAACACGTACCGAAACATGGGCTGGCAGAGAGCTTCCCGTTTCGAAACGGTGCCTACCGTTTCGGACGCTTGGGTTGATTCAAGGCACTCGTTCCGAAACGGTAGCCACTGTTCCGAAACGCCCTGCACAGAATGCAGCAAAAGGCTTCCCTAGACATGCAATTGACCAACCAACCATGCTCCGATTGCTACCAAACTTTACCAGCAACTTAAACATCATACAAGAGGCATATATGTATCAACCAATCATCAAAATAACAACACATGTGAAAAGCCCCAATTTTAAAGGCATGCTTCCTACACAAGCAAACCATTCAAGCATAAACTTCCAAAACAAGCATATAAAAGCCAAATACAAAGCCAGCATTTCCAACATCATTAAACATACTTAGGGAGTTCCAAACATCTCCCAAAACATACACGTAGGTCCCCCATTGCCAAATTGCCAAAAGCTAAAATGTGTTTAAGAAAAACCTTCCCATACATGAGCTTAATTCCACTTGAACACTTGCCTTCCTTGCTGCCCTCAATGTACCTTAATGATCTGCATTATTGGTTTAAGAAAACGAAAGAGAGCGTAAGCAAAAGCTTAGTGAGGAATGCTCATTAAAACCATTCAATAATGCATTTATAAAACACTTTATAAATCATGCTTCAAATCATCATTTACTCATGCTCAAAAGCAATTTAAACAAGCAACACATGCTTCCATATCAATTCATGTCATATTGGCCACAAGTGATAAGTTTCATCTTTTTGAAAACAAGTTCAACATAAGACTCACACGTGGACTTTTAAACACCATTGTGATCTTATAATAAACAAGAACCACGCAAGGACTTTTAGCCACCTTCGTGTTCTTCCCAAGGACTTTTAAACACCTTGGCCCCAAGGACTTTTAAACACCTTGGCACATGGACTTTTAAACACCATGGCAAGGACCACACAAGGACTTTTAACCACCTTTGTGTCTTTAACAAGAACCATCCAAGGACTTTTAACCACCTTGATGTTCTTAAGTAACAAGGCTCACTCAAGGACTTTTAACCACCTTAGTGACCTTAGCAAGAATCAACATGGACTTTTAACCACCATGTAGTTCTTAGAAACCACAAGGTTCACTCAAGGACTTTTAACCACCTTAGTGACCTTAACCTTTTTCAAAACATCACTTGCCAATATACATTATTATCATTATATAATCCACTGTTTTAAAGCATTAAACCAAGCCATATTCAACATGCATTTTTAAGCATCAAACCACATTTAATCAATGTTCAAAAACAAGGAACTCTTACCTTGAGCTTCCTTCAACATATGGCTTACAAAATCAGCAATAACCATGCTAAAACATGCTTTCAAAACAGAATTTAAATCATGCAATAGACCACATTGCATCACAACAAACCATGGCCACCACTTAGAGAGTTTTTCCGAAAACTTACACTTGAGCTTAGCAAAGTTGTTTAGACTTAAACTAAGCTCCCAAGACATTGGTTTCAAAGCTGAAAACCCAATTTCACTCACCGATTCCACTTCGCCTCTTGCCGAAGCACCAATTCAAGCCTCCGGATCACCAACTCTTGGATCCAAAGATGACTCCCCTGTTTTAAACACATCAAAGCAGAGGATTAATGCATCATCATGCATTAATAGCTTCAATGAAAGCACCTAAACTCGCTGCTCTCATCCAACCTCCATTTTCGGCCACCAAACACAACCGAAAATGCATCCAAACCACTTCTCAACAAAGCCCAGCCACAAACCATCAAAACTAAACATCCTTTAACATCATTTAACATCTAAAAAGAGCCTAATAACATCCTTGTACCTCCAACAACATCAGATCTACAAGATCACACCAAAAACAACCTAGAATCATAAGCTAAACTTAGGAAATTCAACCTATCCGGGATTGCATTGATCAAAACTCAATTCCATATCAAATTAATGTTCATTAATCATCAAAAACACATCTCAAATCACTGATTTAACAGATCAAACGAAAATTCATCAAAAAATCACCAAATCTTGCATTTTAAGCCAAGATTCACTTTACAACTTAAAAGCCATTTATAAAACATCAATTAAGGATTGAGAACTTAGGAATTTCAGTAAAGAACTGATAGTTTAGAGGAGAAGGACGTTCTTACCTCCAAACTTGAGCTTTCTCCCTTTTTGGAACCAAAATCTTGAAAATCCAAATAGCAAATTGAGAGGTTTTGTTGTAGAGATGATTAACAATCAAAAGAGACTTGAAAAGATAGATTTAGGTGACAAAATCTGAAGAGAAACTCTGGAGGAAATATGTTTGGCTTGTAAGAAAATGAGAAAAAATAGAATTGAGAGAAAAGTTAGTTAAAACCCAAAAATATCTTCCCTCCACTTTTAATCCATTTAAAATCAGAATTACACCTTACGATATCTTAGAAAATTCTGGAGAAACTCCCTTTGGAATAATAGCTCCTTAAAGATTCAAAGTTTCAATCCTTTCTAAAACAATCACGCAACTTTCAAAAATTACATTTTGGTCACAATCCAAAATGTCAGCCTTCCAAAACTCATTTTGTAAAATTGATTTCACAGTTCACTTATATATATTAAAAGATTATTTTAGAACATTTTTCCATATTTTTAATGCAACCCGAACTAGGCTTTCCTAATTTCACCTTTTTAGATTCGAACAGCACTTTGACCAAACCGGTCAACGCCCAAACTTCTAAGCCCAAAACCGGGGCGTTACAACTCTCCCCCCTTAAGAAATTTCGTCCTCGAAATTTACCTGAAGGTAAGAGATAAGGAAACTGCTTCAGCATGTCTTCCTTCCGCTCCCACGTGGCTTCCTCAACACCTCGATGCTTCCACAACACCTTTACCAACTCGATGGTCTTGCCAAGAAGAACCTTGCTATCCGAATCCAGAACCTTCACCGGTTCCTCATCATAGGTCAAATCCGGATTCAATTCCACTTCCTCCACAGGCATCACATGCGAAGGATCAGATCTATACTTCCGAAGCATAGAAACATGGAACACATCATGAATCTTCTCCAACTCTTGAGGTAACCTCAACCGATACGCAACAGGACCCACACGCTCAACCACCTCATATGGTCCAATGTACCTAGGGCTCAACTTACCCTTCCGGCCAAACCTCATCACCTTCTTCCAAGGCGAAACCTTCAAGAACACACGGTCACCCACCGCATACTCAACTTCCTTACGCTTCAAATCCGCATAAGACTTCTGCCGATCAGAAGCAGCCTTCAACCGCTCACAAATGAGCTTCACCTTCTCGGTGGTTCCTTTCAACAAAGCTGGCATCGAAACCAACTTTTGACCCGTTTCAGCCCAACAAAGAGGAGTCCCACACTTCCTCCCGTACAAAGCCTCATAAGGTGCCATATGTATACTCGCCTGATAACTATTGTTATAAGCAAATTCCACCAAAGGCAAATGCTTCTCCCAAGAGCCTTGAAACTCAATCACGCAGCACCTCAACATATCCTCCAAAATCTGGATAACTCGTTCAGACTGACCATCCGACTGAGGATGATAGGATGTACTGAAATTCAACCTTGTACCCAGAGCTTGATGCAAACACTGCCAGAAACGCGATGTGAACCTCGGATCCCTATCCGACACAATCGACTTAGGCACACCATGCAGCCGCACAACCTCAACAATGTACAGCTCCGCAAGCTTATCCAAAGAAAACGTAGTATGCACAGGCAAGAAATGCGCACACTTCGTCAGGCGATCCACAATCACCAACACATAATTTTTCTTTGATGGCGACAAAGGTAAACCATATACGAAATCCATGGTAACCCTCTCCCACTTCCATTCAGGGATTCTCAACGGTTGCAACAACCCTGAAGGAACCTGATGCTCAGCCTTAACTCGCTAACACACCATACACTTGCTCACAAACTCCGCAACATCCTTCTTCAAACCCACCCAATAGTACTCATCACAAAGATCACGATACATCTTAGTACTACCAGGGTGCATAGCAAAAGGACTACTATGACCTTCAGTCAGAATAGCACGCCTCAACTCAACATTATTGGGCACTACTATTCGACTCCCAAAACACAACACACCATCATCATTAAAACAGAAATCCGAAGGTCTACCCTCCGCGATATCCTGAACATGAGGCACCAAGGAATCATCCAACAACTGCTTATCCTTGATCAACTGAACCATAGATGGTTTCACTTGCAACTCAGCTACAAGACCACCATCGCACAATATACTCAAGCTGGCAAACATAGCTCTCAGCTCAACAGCTACCTTCCTACTCAAGGCATCCGCAACCACATTAGCTTTCCCAGGATGATACTCAATCGTCAGGTCATAATCCTTGAGCAACTCCAACCAACGCCGCTGCCTAAGATTCAACTCTTTCTGAGACATTAGATACCTCAAACTCTTGTGATCCGTGTACACAGTACACTTCTCACCATACAGATAATGTCTCCAGATCTTTAGAGCAAAAACCACTGCAGCCAACTCAATATCATGCGTAGGATAATTGCGCTCATGCACTTTCAACTGTCGTGATGCATAAGCAACAACCTTACCCTCTTGCATCAGCACACATCCCAAACCAACATAGGACGCATCACTGTAGACCACAAACTCTTTCCCTGATTCAGGCTGAACCAAGATAGGAGCTTGCGTCAAAGCCACCTTAAGCTTCTCAAAAGCCTGCTGTCTCGCTTCTGTCCACTCATACTTAACATCCTTTTGCAACAACTTCGTCACAGGTGCGGCAATCTTAGAAAAACCATCCACAAACCTCCGGTAGTATCCCGCCAAACCAAGGAAACTACGGACCTCATGAACAGACTTAGGGACCTTCCAATTCATCACCGCCTCGATCTTCTGAGGATCAACACGAATCCCCTCAGCAGAAACAACATGCCCAAGAAACACCACCTCCTTAAGCCAAAACTCACACTTGCTCAGCTTAGCATAAATCTGATTCTCCAACAAAGCTCGCAAAACAATCCTCAAATGCTCTTCATGCTCCTTCTCAGTACACGAGTACACGAGGATATCATCAATGAACACCACAACGAACTTGTCCAGGTATTCATGAAACACACGATTCATCATGTCCATAAAAGCAGCAGGAGCATTTGTCAAACCAAACGGCATCACAAGGAACTCATAATGCCCATACCTTGTCCTGAAAGCTGTCTTAGGCACATCCACATCCTTCGCCTTCAACTGGTAATACCCAGACCTCAAGTCAATCTTAGAGAACACAGCAGCTCCCCGAAATTGATCAAAGAGATCATCAATCCTCGGCAAAGGATACCGATTCTTGATAGTCAACTTGTTCAGCTGACGGTAATCAATGCACATTCTCATAGTGCCATCCTTCTTCTTCACAAACAAGACCGGTGCACCCCAAGGCGACACACTCGGCTGAATGAAACCACGATCAAGCAGCTCTTGCAACTGCGTCTTCAGCTCCTTCAGCTCCTTAGGTGCCATTCTATAGGGAGTAATGGACACAGGAGTTGTATTCTCATACAGCTCAATTCCAAACTCCACCTCGCGATTAGGAGGTAAACCAGGCAACTCCTCAGGGAACACACCAGGAAACTCCCTCACTACTCTGATATCTTGCACACGCAACTCCTTAGAGCTAGGATTCATCACAAAAGCTAGATAAGCTTCACAACCCTGCCTCAGCATCCTGCTCGCCTCCAAGGTAGACACCACATTGGCAAGAAACTTCACATTCTCACCAACCACAACAACATCATAATCATCCGCAAGCTTCAGCGAAACTCGCTTATTCTCACAATCCACAACAGCACGATGCTCAGCAAGCCAATCCATACCAAGGATTACATCAAAACCATAGAAAGGCAGCTCCATAAGATCAACATGAAAAACATGTTCTTGAACAACCAAAAGACACCTTCTATACAACTTTCGAGTCACAACAGTCTCACCAAAAGAACTAGTGACACGAACACCAACATCCAAAGACTCAACAGGCAAACCAAGCAAATCAGCATGCTCACGCAAAATGTATGAATGCGTAGATCCAAAATCTATCAAGGAAAGTAATGACAAGGATTGTAAAGTAAAGGTACCTGCAATCACATCCGCGTCATTCCTCCCCTCCCGCTGAGGATACACCCTCGCTTGACCACCACCTTCAGGCTGGATAGCAACCACATGGGCCACTCCTCGACCACCTTCCTCTCTTCGATGGAAATTACCACGGCCGCGCCCACGACCTCTCTGCGGTGCTGCAACAGCAGGAGCACGCACTTGGCCACCAGCCAACATAGGACAATCTCGCCTCAAATGATCCGCAGATCCACAATTCCAGCACCCATTTCCAGCTGCCGCAACAGGAGCTTGCACCTCCCTCACAGCACGACGACAGTCACGCTTCATGTGACTACGTGAACCACAGATCCAGCAAGCACTCGGATCAACTCTTGCATTGCCTCCTCGAGCAGGTGCACCACCACCTCTCTTAGCTGAGGACTGATACTTCTGATCGCGTCCCCTCTTGTTCCGTCCACCTCCGGAACTAAACTCAACAGCTCGCTTACCAGAACTTGCTCCAGCACCTCTAGAAGATAAACCCAAATTCATCTCAATATCCTTGGCTCGACCCACCAGCACATCAAAATCATCATACTCGGTGGCCAGCACATACATCTTCACATCTGTCACTAAACCATAACGGAATCTTTCGCACCTCGCCCGCTCATCAGGTACCAGCTCAGGTGCATACTGACTGAGTCGCACAAACTGCACTTCATACTCAGCAACAGTCATGCTCCCTTGGGTAAGAGACATGAACTCACGCTTCTTTTCATCAAGATATCTCACACCAAGATACCTCCTCTTGAACACATTCTGAAAGAATGTCCAAGTCACATCAGCTTCAGCTATCCCAGCTATAGTGGTCGTCCACCACGTATACGCATCATCCTGAAGCAAGGATACAACACAACCTAGCTTTTGCACATCCGTGCAACTCATCTGACCCAAGATCCTCTTGGTACTCTCTAGCCAAGCTTCAGAACCCTCAGCAGACATACCCCTGAACTCAGTCCCACCAAGACTGCGTTAACGCTCCAAAGGTAGTCTAACACCAGCATCTCCCTGATGCCCAGCTCCTTGAGCTCCAGCTACTGCCGCTCGAAAAGCACAAGCAATAGCTTGCACTAACAACGTCATATCAGGCATAGCTTGCCCCTGACCAACCTCAGGTCCAGCAGTTCCAGCACCAGCTGCAGCTTCCGCTCTTTCACCCCCAGCACCACCACCACCAGGCGGAGGAGGAGGTAACACTGCACTACCCGTGTTTTCCTCATTCTCGTTCTCATTAGGAGCCGTAGCTCGCACATTACCTCTCAACTCTCTACGTGGTGCCATACTTTAACCATGCAATCACAATGCAAATAAACAAATTAGGCCCAGCAAGGTAAGCAATCCAAGTACTCAAGCTCAATTTCATTCAAAATCAACATCATTGTTTAAGCTTTGATTTGGCAATGGGTACCCACAACATGCTATATCACAGCACACAATTCAATTGCATCAAAATCACAAGCCGCTAATCATGCTTTCAAACAATCAAGCTTACATAGCATACATACTTCAATCATGCACACATTCATTCCCAATTACTCGAAAACTCAGCTCTGATACCACAAAATGTAACCCCCTTAACCCGGCCTAGACGGTTGACCCGAATTAAGAAAGTCACACGGGGAAAACTAAAGTCAACCCCAAAGTCAACCTTGATTAACGACCTTTTTCTTTTTCTTTTTAAACTTGTCTAGATGCTCATTAACCCTATTGGTGATCATACAAACATCACACTCAAAGATCACAAACATCAGAGATCAAACAGGGACCCAATTGAACAATTTACAACTTTAGGGACCAAATTGTAAATTCTGTAAATTATAAGGACTTCATCCAAATTAAAATTACCATCTTGAAATTAGTCAGGTTTCATGCTTCTCTGTCAAATTTTAGCTCAAACGGACATCCCAAACTCATACAATTGCACAAACAAGATTCAGGACCAAAATGTAAACATTCCAAAACATTTAACTGCCAATGTCAGCCCCCAACGGTCGACCGTTCCGAAACAGGCAGAGCCCGTTTCGAAACGCGGGGTTGTTCCGCAACACGTACCGAAACAGGGGCTGGCAGAGAGCTTCCCGTTTCGAAACGGTGCCTACCGTTTCGGACGCCTGGGTTGATTCAAGGCACCCGTTCTGAAACGGTAGCCACTGTTCCGAAACGCCCTGCACAGAATGCAGCAAAAGGCTTCCCTAGACATGCAATTGACCAACCAACCATGCTCCGATTGCTACCAAACTTTACCAGCAACTTAAACATCATACAAGAGGCATATATGTATCAACCAATCATCAAAATAACAACACATGTGAAAAGCCCCAATTTTAAAGGCATGCTTCCTACACAAGCAAACCATTCAAGCATAAACTTCCAAAACAAGCATATAAAAGCCAAATACAAAGCCAGCATTTCCAACATCATTAAACATACTTAGGGAGTTCCAAACATCTCCCAAAACATACACGTAGGTCCCCCATTGCCAAATTGCCAAAAGCTAAAATGTGTTTAAGAAAAACCTTCCCATACATGAGCTTAATTCCACTTGAACACTTGCCTTCCTTGCTGCCCTCAATGTACCTTAATGATCTGCATTATTGGTTTAAGAAAACGAAAGAGAGCGTAAGCAAAAGCTTAGTGAGGAATGCTCATTAAAACCATTCAATAATGCATTTATAAAACACTTTATAAATCATGCTTCAAATCATCATTTACTCATGCTCAAAAGCAATTTAAACAAGCAACACATGCTTCCATATCAATTCATGTCATATTGACCACAAGTGATAAGTTTCATCTTTTTGAAAACAAGTTCAACATAAGACTCACACGTGGACTTTTAAACACCATTGTGATCTTATAATAAACAAGAACCACGCAAGGACTTTTAACCACCTTCGTGTTCTTCCCAAGGACTTTTAAACACCTTGGCCCCAAGGACTTTTAAACACCTTGGCCCATGGACTTTTAAACACCATGGCAAGGACCACACAAGGACTTTTAACCACCTTTGTGTCCTTAACAAGAACCATCCAAGGACTTTTAACCACCTTGATGTTCTTAAGTAACAAGGCTCACTCAAGGACTTTTAACCACCTTAGTGACCTTAGCAAGAATCAACATGGACTTTTAACCACCATGTAGTTCTTAGAAACCACAAGGTTCACTCAAGGACTTTTAACCACCTTAGTGACCTTAACCTTTTTCAAAACATCACTTGCCAATATACATTATTATCATTATATAATCCACTGTTTTAAAGCATTAAACCAAGCCATATTCAACATGCATTTTTAAGCATCAAACCACATTTAATCAATGTTCAAAAACAAGGAACTCTTACCTTGAGCTTCCTTCAACATATGGCTTACAAAATCAGCAATAACCATGCTAAAACATGCTTTCAAAACAGAATTTAAATCATGCAATAGACCACATTGCATCACAACAAACCATGGCCACAACTTAGAGAGTTTTTCCGAAAACTTACACTTGAGCTTAGCAAAGTTGTTTAGACTTAAACTAAGCTCCCAAGACATTGGTTTCAAAGCTGAAAACCCAATTTCACTCACCAATTCCACTTCGCCTCTTGCCGAAGCACCAATTCAAGCCTCTGGATCACCAACTCTTGGATCCAAAGATGACTCCCCTGTTTTAAACACATCAAAGCAGAGGATTAATGCATCATCATGCATTAATAGCTTCAATGAAAGCACCTAAACTCGCTGCTCTCATCCAACCTCCATTTTCGGCCACCAAACACAACCAAAAATGCATCCAAACCACTTCTCAACAAAGCCCAGCCACAAACCATCAAAACTAAACATCCTTTAACATCATTTAACATCTAAAAAGAGCCTAATAACATCCTTATACCTCCAGCAACATCAGATCCACAAGATCACACCAAAAACAACGTAGAATCATAAGCTAAACTTAGGAAATTCAACCTATCCGGGATTGCATTGATCAAAACTCAATTCCATATCAAATTAATGTTCATTAATCATCAAAAACACATCTCAAATCACTGATTTAAGAGATCAAACGAAAATTCATCAAAAAATCACCAAATCTTGCATTTTAAGCCAAGATTCACTTTACAACTTAAAAGCCATTTATAAAACATCAATTAAGGATTGAGAACTTAGGAATTTCAGTAAAGAACTGATAGTTTAGAGGAGAAGGACGTTCTTACCTCCAAACTTGAGCTTTCTCCCTTTTTGGAACCAAAATCTTGAAAATCCAAATAGCAAATTGAGAGGTTTTGTTGTAGAGATGATTAGCAAACAAAAGAGACTTGAAAAGATAGATTTAGGTGACAAAATCTGAAGAGAAACTCTGGAGGAAATATGTTTGGCTTGAGAGAAAATGAGAGAAAATAGAATTGAGAGAAAAGTTAGTTAAAACCCAAAAATATCTTCCCTCCACTTTTCATCCATTTAAAATCAGAATTACACCTTAAGATATCTTAGAAAATTCTGGAGAAACTCCCTTTGGAATAATAGCTCCTTAAAGATTCAAAGTTTCAATCCTTTCTAAAACAGTCACGCAACTTTCAAAAATTACATTTTGGTCACAATCCAAAATGTCAGCCTTCCAAAACTCATTTTGTAAAATTGATTTCACAGTTCACTTATATATATATTAAAATATGATTTTAGAACATTTTTCCATATTTTTAATGCAACCCGAACTAGGCTTTCCTAATTTCACCTTTTTAGATTCGAACAGCACTTTGACCAAACCGGTCAACGCCCAAACTTCTAAGCCCAAAACCGGGGCGTTACATTCCTACTCAAGCCATCAGCTACAACATTAGCTTTTCCTAGATGGTACTCGATCGTTGGATCTTAATCTTTAAGCAACTCCACCCAACGTCATTGCCTAAGATTTAACTCTTTCTGAGACATCAGATACTTCAAACTCTTATGATCCGTGTACACCGTACACTTCTCACCATACATGTAATGTCTCCAAATTTTCAAAGCAAAAACCACCACAGTCAATTCAATGTCATGCGTAGGATAATTGCGCTCATGCACCTTCAACTGTCGCGATGCATAAGCCACCACCTTACCCTCTTGCATCAACACACACCCCAAGCCAACATAGGATGCGTCACTATACACCACAAACTCTTTCCCTAATTCAGGTTGAACCAAGATAGGAGCTTGTGTCAAAGCTGCCTTCAGCTTCTCAAAAGCGTGCTGTCTTGCTCCCGTCCACTCATACTTAACATCCTTTTGCAACAACTTCGTCAAAGGTGCATCATTCTTCGAAAATCCATCCACGAACCTCCGATAGTATCCCGCCAAACCAAGGAAACTATGGACTTCATGAACAGACTTAGGAGGCTTCCAATTCATCACTGCCTCAATCTTCTGAGGATCAACACGAATCCCCTCAGCAGAAACCACATGACCAAGGAACACAACTTCCTTGAGCCAAAACTCGCACTTGCTTAACTTAGCATAAAGCTGATTCTCTAACAAAGCCTGCAACACAATCCTCAAATGCCCCTCATGCTCCTCCTCAGTACGAGAGTACACGAGGATATCATCAATGAACACCACAAAAATTTTGTCCAAGTACTCATGGAACACTCTATTCATCATGTCCATAAAAGCCGCATGAGCATTCGTCAAACCAAACGGCATCACAAGGAACTCATAATGACCATATCTCGTTCTGAAGGCTGTCTTTGACACATCCACATCCTTCACCTTGAGATGGTAATACCCTGACCTTAAGTCAATTTTAGAGAACACAGCCGCTCCCCGAAATTGATGAAAAAGATCAACAATCCTCGGCAATGGATACTGATTCTTGATAGTCAACTTGTTCAGCTGACAGTAATCGATGCACATTCTCATAGTGCCATCCTTTTTCTTCACAAACAAGACCGGTGCACCCCAAGGTGACACACTCGGCCGAATGAAACCACGATCAAGCAACTCCTGAAGTTGCGTCTTCAGCTCCTTCAACTCCTTAGGTGCCATTCGATAAGGTGTAATGGACACTGGAGTTGTGTTTTCATACAACTCAATCCCAAACTCCATTTCTCGATTAGGAGGCAACCCAGGCAACTCCTCCGGAAACACACCAGGAAACTCTCGCACCGTCTTGATATCTTGCACTCGCATTTCCTTAGAGCTAGGATTCATCACAAAGGCTACGTAGGCTTCACAACCTTGCCTCAGCATTCGGCTTGCTTCCAATGTCGACACCACATTGGCAAGAAACTTCACATTCTCACCAACCACCACTACTTCATAATCATCCGCAAGCTTCAACGAAACTCGCTTGTTCTCAAAATCCACCACAGCTCGATGTTCAACAAGCCAATCCATACCAAGGATTACATCAAAACCATAGAAAGGCAATACCATGAGATCAACATGAAAAACATGGTTTTGCACAACCAAGGGACATCTTCTATACAACTTCCGTGTCACAAAGGTCTCACCAAAGGAACTAGTTACACGCATACCAACATCCAAAGACTCAACAGGTAAACCAAGCAATTGAGCATGTTCACGCAATATGTATGAGTGTGTAGATCCAGAATCAATCAAGGAAATTAATGGCAAGGATTGCAAAGTGAAGGTACATGTGATCACATCCGTGTCATTCCTCCCATCTCGCTGAGCATACACTCGAGCTTGGCCTCCACCCTCAGGTTGGACAACCACCACATGTGCCACATTCCTTCCACCATCATCTCTGCGCTGGAAGTTACCACGGCCGCGCCCACGACCTCTCTGTGGTGCAACAACACCAGGAGCACGTCCCTGACCACCACCGACCAACAAATGACACTCCCTCCTCATGTGGTCTGTCGAACCACAATTCCAGCACGAATTACCGGTCACTACAACATGAGCTTGCACCTCTCTCGCTGCCTGAGGACAATCACGTCTCAAATGACCACGCGATCCACACGCCCAGCACGTGTTCTGATCAGCTTTCGCCCTGTCTCCCTGAACAGGCGCACCATGCCCTCCATTACCTCGCCTAGCAGAAGACCGATACCTCCTATCTCGTCCTCTCTTGTTCCGTCCACCACCAGAACTATACTCAGCAGCTCTCTTGCCCGAGCTAGAACAAACACCTTTTAGAAGACAAACCCAGATTCTGCTCAATATCCTTTGCCCTACTAACCATCACATCAAAATCAGTGTACTCAGTGGCAAGCATAAAGGTCTTAAAATCCGTCACCAAACCATACCGGAAACGTTCACACCTTTCCCGCTCATCAGGAATAAGCTCAGGTACGTATTGACTGAGACGAACAAACTAGATCTCGTACTCAGCCACCGTCATGCTCCCTTGAGTAAGAGACATGAACTCTCTTTTCTTTTCATCCAAGTATCGTACACCTAGATACTTCCGCTTGAACTTGTTCAGAAAGAACGTCCAAGTTACATCAGCTTCCTCCATTCCAGAGACAGTGGTCGTCCACCAGGTATATGTATCATCATGCAACAACGATACCACACATCCCAACTTCTACACATCATTGCAGTTCATCTGTCCCAAAACCCTCTTGGTACTTTCCAACCAAGATTCGGAACCCTCAACAGACAGACCTCTAAACTCAGTCCCTCCCAGACTGCGCAAACGTTCCAAAGGTAATCTCGCATTAGCATCACCCTGATGCCCAGCTCCATGAGCTCCAGCTACCGCTGCCTGAAAGGCTCCAACAATAGCTTGTATCAACACTGTCATGTCAGGAGCAGCTTGCCCCTACCTACCTTCAGGTCCAGCGACCCCAGCACCAGCACCAACACCAGCTCCATCACCTCCAGCACCACCACCACCACCGGGCGGTCCACCACCAGGAGAAGGAGGTATATCCATAACATTTTCAGCATTATTCTTATTCTCGTTCTGAGCCTTAGCTCGCGTATTCATTCTCCTCTCTCTACGAGGTCCCATCCACTAAAACAATGCACTAACACAAATGCAATAAACATAATCAGGCTCAGCAAGGTAAGAAATCCAAGTACTCAAGCTCATTTCCAAACAAAACAAATCATTTCATTAGTTTTGATATGGCAATGGGTCCCTCTAACATGCTTCACCACAGCATACATCACAATTGTAACATACTTTACAATCCACACATCAAACTTCATTGAAAAGGCATATCATGCAATCATGCATACATCACCCACATAACCATTCCCGTTTACTCGAGAACTCAGCACTGATACCACCAAATGTAACCCCCTTAGCCCGGCCTAAACGGTTGACCCGAACTACGAAGATTACACGAGGAAAACCAAAGTCAACCAAAAAGTCAACCTTGATTAACGACCCTTTTTTTCTTTTTAATCTTATCTAGATGCTCATTAACCTTAAGCGTACTCTTTAGAAAAACATACTTGAAAATCAGAGCGATCGGAAAGCAATAAAGGACTCAATTGCACAACATACAAAGTTAAGGACCAAAATGTAAATTCTTGAGAGATGAGGGACTTAACTGATTTTAAGGTTACCAATATCAAATTAATCTCATTACATGCTTCTCTGTCAAATTTCATCTTAAACGGACATCTCAAACTCAAGCAATTGCATATACAAAATTCAGGACTAAAACGTAAAGCTTGCAAACCTCCAAAACCATTCAAATCAGTACCCAACGGTCTAGTGTTTCGGAACGGGGGTTGACCATTCCGAAACGCGGGTTCGTTTCGAGACCAGAACCGAAACAGGGCTTGGCAGTGGCAAAAGCGTTTCGGAACGGCCTCTACTCGTTTCGATACACGAAGGCCATTACAGGCCCCCGTTTCGAAACGGTAGTGCCTGTTTCGATACGAACTGCCCAGAAAATGCAGATTTTGCTAGTTTAACATACAATTAATCACCCAAACACATCCTAATGACTTCCTAATCATGCCAACAAGTCATCACACATATAAAGCACATGTTTGCAACATCAAAACACATTCATGGCATCAAATAGGAAAATTCACAAGTCTATAGGCATGCTTCCTAACATCCAAAGCCAACAAACCATCAAAGCATCAAAGCAAGCACCAAAATGGCAAATTACATATCCAAAACACTTAAGGCATTAAGCCACAACTAGGGAGTCCTAAACATCTCCCAAAAACACAACCTAGGTTCCCATTGCCAATTATCAAAATCTAATAATGTTGTGAAAACAGTCACCATACATGAGCTTAGCTTTCCCTTGGATTCTTAGTCTCCTTGCTGCCCTCAAACACCTCAATTATCTGCATTATTGGTTCAAAAGAGAGAGAGCGTAAGCACAAATGTAACGCCCCAGTTTTGGGAAAGCCTAGTTCGGGTTGCATTAAAAATATGGAAAAATGTTCTAAAATCATCTTTTAATATAATTAAGTGAACTGTGAAATCAATTTTGGAAAATGAGTTTTGGAAGTGTGACATTTTGGCTAGTGACCAAAATGTAATTTTCGCAAGTTTGGTGGCTGTTTTATAAAGGGTTGAAACTTTGAATCTTTAAGGAGCTATTTACCCAAAGGGAGTTTCTCCAGATTTTTCTAAGATATTTTAAGTCTAAAATCTGATTTTAAAGGTTATTAAAATTGGAGGGAAGCCATTTGGCTATTTTTGGATTTTGTAACCAACTTTGCTAAATTTTCTTTCTCTCATTTTCTCTCAACCCAAACACTACTTTTCCAGAGAATTGAATCTGATTTCGTCACCTAAATCCCTCCTTTCAACTCTCATTTGATTCCTAATCATTGTATCTTCAAAACCTCTTCAATTGCTAATTGTTTCAACAAGGATTTTGATTGCAAAAAGAGGAGAAACTCAAGTTTGGAGGTAAGAACGTCCTTCTCCTCTAAACTATCAGTTCTTTACTGAAATTCCTAAGTTTTCAATCCTTAATTGAAGTTTAATTAAAGGTTTTTAAGTGGTGAAATGGATCTTGGCTTATAATGCAAGATTTTGATGATTTTTGATGATTTTCGTTAGATCTGATTAATCTGTGATTTGAGAGGTGTTTTTGATGTTAAATGATCTCTAAATTGATAAGGAATTGAGTTTTGATTAATGCAATCCCGGATAGGTTGAGTTTCCTAAGTTTAGCTTGTGTTTCAAGGTTGTTTTTGAGGTGATCTTGGTGATCTGATGTTGCTGGAGGTATAAGGATGTTAATAGGTTGTTTTTAGATGTTATATGATGTTTATGGAAGTGTGGTTTTGCTGGTTTATGGCTGGGCTTTGTTTAGAAGTGGTTTGGATGCATTTTCGGTTGTGTTTGGTGGCCGAAAATGGAGGTTGGATGAGAGCAGCGAGTTTAGGTGCTTTCATTGAAGCAATTAATGCATGATGATGCATTAATCCTCTGCTTTGATGTGTTGAAACAGGGGAGGCATCTTTGGATCCAAGAGTTGTTGATCCGAAAGCTTGATTTGGTGCTTTGGCTTGAAGCAAAGTGGAAATCGGTGAGTGTGTTTGTGAAATTGGGTTTTCAGCTTTTAAACCAAGGTTTGAAGGTTTTTGGAGCTTAGTTTAAGTCTAAACAACTTTGCTAAGCTCAAGTGTAAGTTTTCGGAATTTCTCTCTTGTGGTGGCCATGATTTTGTTGTGATGCAAAATGATGATTTGCATGTTTTTAATTACTGTTTTGAAAGCATGTTTTAGCATGGATTTTGCTGATGATGTAAGCCATATGTTGAAGGTAACTCTAGGTAGGAGTACCTTGCTTTTGTACATTGAAATAATGTGGTTTGATGCTTTGAAATGCATGATGAAAATGGCTTGGTTTATTGCTTTAAAACAATGGATTAATTGATGAAAATGATGTATATTGGCAAGTGATGTTTTGAAAAGGTTAAGGTCACTAAGGTGGTTAAAAGTCCTTGAGTGAGCCTTGTTACTTAAGATCATCAAGGTGGTTAAAAGTCCTTGGATGATTCTTGTTGCGGACACTAAGGTGGTTAAAAGTCCTTAGGTGATCCTTCCATGGTGTTTAAAAGTCCATGGGGCCATGGTGTTTAAAAGTCCATGGGGCCAAGGTGCTTAAAAGTCCTTGGGGCCAAGGTGTTTAAAAGTCCTTGGGGTGATTCAAGCAATGGACACAAAGGTGGTTAAAAGTCCTTGTGTGGTCCTCATTCATGGTGTTTAAAAGTCCATGGCCAAGGTGTTTAAAAGTCCTTGGGGCCAAGGTGTTTAAAAGTCCTTGGGAAGTTGATGAACTTGTTTTAAGAAATGAAATGTATCACTTGAGCCAATATGACATGTTATGTTTATGTTGAAGCATGAGATTGCTTGTTTAAAGTATGCTTTTGAGCATGTGCAAAGGTTGATTTAAAGCATGTTTGTAAATGGTTTTAATTGCATTATTGAATGGTTTTTAAGAGCATTCCTCACTAAGCTTTTGCTTACGCTCTCTACGTTTTCTTAATTCAATAATGCAGAGCATTAGAGAACCTTGAGGGGCAGCAAGAAGGCAAGAATTCAAGTACAAGTAAAGCTCAATGTATGGAAGGTTTTGTTAAACATTTTAGCTTTTGGGTGATTTGGCAATGGGGGACCAATGTGTATGTTTTGGGAGGTGTTTGGAACTCCCTAAGTATGTTGAATGATGATTTGAATGCTGGTTTTTGGATTGGAACATTATATGCTTGTTTTGGAAGTTTTGTGTTTGAATAGCTAGCTTGTGTAGGAAGCATGCCTATAGAATTGGGGCATTTTGCATATGATGTTAGATTGTTGATTTGATGATGCCTATAAGTCATATATATGTTGAATTGCATGTTGGTAAAGTTTGGTGGCATTTGGAGCATGTTTGAATGATCTATTGCATGTTTTGGAATGCTATTTTGCTGCAATCTGTGCAGGCGTTTCGGAACAGTGTGCACCGTTTCGGAACGGGTGCCTTGCATGAACCCAGGCGTCCGAAACGGTATGCACCGTTTCGAAACGGTTTGGCCTCTGCCAAGGCCATGTTTCGGAACCCATTGCGGAATGGCCCGTGTTTCGGAATGGGGTTTACCTGTTTCGGAACGGTCGACCGTTAGGGGCTGACATTGGCAGTTATATGTTTTGAATTGTTTGCGTTTTGGTCCTGAAACTTGTTTGTTCAATTGCATGAGCTTGAGAAGTCCTTTTGAGCTGAAATTTCGCAGAGAAGCATGAAACCTGATTAATTTCAAGTTGGTAACTTTAATTTGGGTTAAGTCCTTTTAATTATCAGAAATTACAATTTGGTCCCTAAAGTTGTAATTTGTTCAATTGGGTCCCTGTTTGATCTCTGATGTTTGTGATCTTTGAGTATGATGTTTGTGTGATCACAATTAGGACTAATGTGCATCTAGACAAGATTAAAAAGAAAAAAAAGGGTCGTTAATCAAGGTTGACTTTCGGGTTGACTTTGGTTTTCCCCGTGTGACTTTCTTAATTCGGGTCAACCGTCTAGGCCGGGTTAAGGGGGTTACAACAAATGCTTAGTGAGGCATGCTTTAATGAAACAACACAAAAAATGCACTTTATAAAAACACTTTCCATAAAGCCTTTTGACACACATCAACATCATTCATGCAATATTGCACCCACAACAAGCATCTCATGCTTCAATATCATTAACATGTCATATTGGCTTCCAAGTGATAAACCATAACCTTTTACAATATAAAACACAATCGGATACGCGGATTACAAGCGTTGTCCCATATGCTTCATACACACTACCGAACACACAAGGTGGAGTTTACCGGTACAATCACAACCCCTCAACACCCGTGATGGAGTTTAACGGTACAATCACAACCCCTCCACATCACTCATCGGTAGTTGTATAACATAACTAACGAGAACACGAGACACAACCCACAAGATCCATACATGGACTTTTAACCGCCATTGTGATCTTAAACATCTCGTTAGTGTACTTGGATGGAGTTTACAGAACAATTACAACCCCTCAACATCCAAGGCGACTTTATTCACGGTGCACCCAATCCTATAGCCGGCTAACTATATCCGATTCAAGTACTTTAAAACCAATACATCACTTGCCAATATACATCAATTATCATCAATAATCCATTGTTTTTAAGCATCTAAAACAAAGCCATTTACAACACGCATCACTATGCATCAATCCACATTTTTATCAAATCAAACCAAGGATCTCTCACCTTGAGCATCCTTCAACAAATGGCTTACATAACCAGCATTAACCATGCTAAACATGCTTTCAAAAACAGAATTTAAACATGCAATTATCAACAAATGCATCGAACCAATCCATGGCTCATCCAAGAGAGTTTTCTCGAAAACTTACTCTTGAGCTTAGTTAAGTTGTTTAGACTTAAACTAAGCTCCCAAACCTTCAATTATTCGATACAAAGCTGGAAATCCAACTCCATTCACCACTTCTATTTCGCAAGCTTGCCGAAACGCCGTTCAAGCCTCCGGATCAACACCACAAGGATCCTAAAATGTCTCCCTTGTTTTAAACACATCAAAGCAGAGGATTAATGCATCATCATGCATTAAAATCTTCAGCTTTAACACCTAAACTCGCTGCTCTCACCAAAACTAACATTTCGGCTACCAAACACAACCGAAATCACATCCAAACTCTTCCACAACATTACCCAGCCAAGATCCGTCGCTTCTAAACATTCTTAGACATCAATTAACATCCAAAAAGAACCTAAACTGGTCCTTATACCTCCAGCTATAACAGAACACCAAGATCACCCCAAAAACCACCATTTTCATAAGCAAAAACTTAGGAAAATCAACCTATTCAGGGTTGCATTGATTAAACCTCAATTACACATCGTTAAACATCCAAAATACATTAAAAAGTCATCTCAAAACAGAGCCCAAACAATTACCACGAATTTCTTTAAGATTTAATCCAAATCATGAGTTTTAAGCCAAAATAAAGATCTCAACATTAAAACCTTTAATAAAACTTAATTTAAGGATTCAGAACTTGGGAATTTCAGTAAAGAACTGAGTATTTAGAGGAGAAGAACATCCTTACCTCTAAATGTAGATTTCTCCTTGATTAGAGCCAAAATCCTTGAAAATTCAATAAGCAAATGAAGAGGATTTGATGTAGAAAGGATTAGGAATCAATTGATGATTGAAACCTCATCATTTATTGTGAAAATCAAAAGAAAGGTTGCTGTAGAAATGTGTTTGGCTTAGGGAATTTTGAGAGAAAATGGGATGAGAAAGTTTTTAAGAAAGTTGGTTATGAAATCTCAAAATTGGTTTTTCCCATCTTCCTTTTATTAATTAAACATTAAATGAATCATTAAAACTAAGAAAAATCTGGAGAAATCAGTCTTGGGTAAATTAGCTCCTTAAAGATTCAAAGTTTCAATCCTTACAAAACAGTCACCACTGAACTTTTCAAAAATTACATTTTAGTCACTAATTCGAAATGTCACACTTCCAAACCTTATTTTATAAAATTGATTTCACCACTCTCTTATAGATATTAAAAAAGGATTTTTAGATATTTTTCCATATTTTTAATGCAACCCGAACTAGGCTTTCCCTAAAACCACCTTTTATATTCGAACCGAAAATCAGACCGGTCCGGTTCAGACCCTAAACTTCCAAGCCCAAAATTGGGGTGTTACAAGTAGATTCTTGGAGCTTAAACCAAAAAGTGGAGGTTGTGTGACATTTGGTGACAACTCCAAAGGGCACATTGAAGGCATAGACTCCATTGGTAATCTCTCATCTACATTCATTGAAAATGTGTTATATGTCAATGGTCTAAAACATAATCTTTTGAGCATTAGTCAAGTATGTGATAAAGGCTTTGATGTTCATTTTGATAAAAATGGGTGTAAAATTGGGAACATTAAAACAAATAAAATAATTCTCATTGGTCATCGCATAGGAAATATTTATATGGTGCATTTAGATGACATACATTCATCCCATGCATGTTTAGTTGCACATGATGAGAATTATGCATGGTTGTGGCATAGGAAACTTGGGCATGCTAGCATAAGTGTTTTAGAAAAATTAGCTTCCCAAAATCTAGTTAGAGGTTTACCTAAACTAAATTTTTCATTAGATAAAATATGTGATGCTTGTGCTAAGGGTAAACAAAAGAGAATTTCATTTAAACCTATTAATGATGTTTCGACTAGTAGTGTATTGCAACTAATCCACATGGATTTATTTGGGTCTATTAGAACTATGAGCTTGGGTGGTAAGTCATATGCATTTGTATTGGTAGATGACTTTTCTAGATACACTTGGGTTCTATTCTTAAGTACTAAGGATGAGGCTTTAGAAAATTTCATTACATTTACAAAAATTACCCAAAATGATCTTGATCATAAAATTTCACACATTCGAATTGATCATGGAACCGAATTTCAAAATATGTGTTTTGAAGGTTTTTGTAATGAAAATGGTATTAGCCATAATTTTTCGACTCCCCGCACTCCTTAACAAAATGGGGTAGTTGAGAGAAAAAATAGAACTTTAGTTGAAATGGCTAGGACTATGCTTTGTGAAAACAACTTACC
Organism: Hibiscus tridactylites; assembly: GCA_958450335.1. NCBI lineage: Eukaryota > Viridiplantae > Streptophyta > Magnoliopsida > Malvales > Malvaceae > Hibiscus > Hibiscus tridactylites. The sequence continues at coordinate 69,949,235 of OY288274.1, read as the reverse complement.
TAAGTATTTTTGGGCGGAAGCCACTAATACGACTTGTTATTATTAATAGAGTAATGACTAGACCCATTTCAAAGAAAAAACTTATGAGATTTTAAAATCCAAAAAGCCTAACATTAGCTATTTCCATCCCCTTGGTTGTAAATGTTTTGTTTTAAACATTGGAAAAGACAACTTAGGTAAATTTGATGCTAAAAGTGATGAAGCAATATATTTGGGTTATTCTCTAAACTCTAAAGCCTATCGTGTATTTAATAAAAGAACTTTGGTTGTTGAAGAGTCTATACATGTTGTTTTCGATGATAACCTCCTTCCGATGAAGTAATCTTGTGATGATGATGATGTAAGGATCATTGAAGCCATTGATGGAGGACAAACATCAAAGGTGGATGAGATTCTAACCAAAGAAGAAGATTCACAAGATCCACCTCTTAAAGCCTTGAAGGACTTGGCTCTTGAGGAAAAAGAGGTGACATACCCAAGGGAGTTCAACTATGTCAAAAGTGGTGAAATCTTGGGTGATCCATCCAAGAGGGTAACTACTAGATCCTCTCTCAAACTAATGAACCATGTTGCATTTATTTCATGAATTGAGCCTAAAAATATCAAAGAAGCATTAAAAGATGATTTTTGGATTTTGGCCTTGCAAGAAGAACGTAATCAATTTGAGAGAAGTAAAGTATGAACATTAGTTTTGTAACACCCCTCACCCGGGCCGGGAGCGAGGAGCGTTACCGGAGATCGGAATACAGAAAATCAGAAACAATAACAGAAAATATTGGGCAAGAATCTATTTCTTAATTAAATTATTCGTATTAATGCGCATGCAAAAAGTGGGCTAACAAAAACTTTTCTAAATATACAAACCAATAAATCACATAGGGCAGTCCACATTTTCATGCATTTAAGCATTCACAAGATCCAATTCATGCGTAAACAAAATAACCAATAAATCACATAGGGCAGTCGACATTTTCATGCATTTAAGCATTCACAAGATCCAATTCATGCATATACAACATCACAATTAGAGCACATAAGGCAGTCCACATATTCATCCATACATTTTCCTTTAAGCTCCTTCCCTTACTAAACATATTACCAATCATAATTTAAGTCCAATTTCATGCAAAAAATTATAAATTACATAATAAACAAGGTGGTTAGGACACTAGTCCCAACCCTAATACAAATTACACTCACAAACTCCTTAAGCTTGGTCTTGAATTAAGATGCCCTTGTTCCTTCCCCTTGACTGATTGATCCTAGCTTCCTCCAAAGTCACTTCACAATTTTGATCTTAACAATCAAAATAAAAATGGATACAAACTATATTAGAGAGCAATTCAATTACAATCGCTCTTTTAACACAAGCATGAACATTAATTATCAAATATGTTTTTCTATTGAACTAGTTGGAGGACCAGTTAGTATTTTAATCATATCTCTTTAATTACTAATCCAAAATTCACTTATTATACACCATTAAAAAGGTATTAAACTCAGATTTTTGACCATTTAAACCTCATATTTTTATCTAGTCCGAGTTAATACAGTTTATTACTTGAATACATCATTTTCGATAAATGTGGACAACTTGCACTGTCCAGCTTCTTTAATCCATATCTTCCAATTTACATACTAGAATCCAATTCCGTTTTCTCTCAGCATTTCTAGACATATCAAAGTTTGTTTCCTAAATATTTTAGTTTAAAATACCCTAAATTCTATTTTTTGTGAATTTTCAAAGTTACAGCTTATGTTTCGAGTGTTCTGGACAGCTTACTCATTTGGAACATTTAGCTTAAAATTCAACTTGATTACCTTAATCTAATTCTAAATTCACTTAATATATGATTTGTACTATCTTTTTACGATGTTTTTAAGTCCATACTTATTTTTATTATCAACAGACAAGCCCTCAATTTTACTAAATTTTCAAATCAGTCCATAATTTCATTGTTTTCGAATACATGTCCAATGTTGGTTCTAATCGAAATTTCCTCATTTTAATTCACTTTCCACCAAACCAAGACTAGTTCCTTATAAAATTCTCATTTCTCTACAACTTTGTCCTAATAGGAATTTTCTAGTTTAGTCCCTATCTATTTTAATTTTCAATTAATCATGAACTTCCATTTTATCTCAAAACAGCCCTTTTTAAATCAATTCACCATTTCACAAATAATTTTTCAAGAACTTCATTGGCTCAACTCATCATAATCACCAAGACTCTAACAATTTCATGTTTAAACCAATTTTAAACTTGCATGCATGATTTTTGGACTTATTCGAACAACTAAAGGAAAGAATGGAAACTTACTTGTTTGAATTTGCTAGCTCTAGTTAACTCTTCATACTCCTAGCTTAAATCCTTCAACATGCAAGCCATTTTCTTCACCATTAAAGCTCAAATTTTCAGATTTTTGCAAGCTTTTCTCTCCTCCTTTCTCTCTCATGTCACACGACAACAAGAAGAGGAAATGATGGAGAGAAACACTTTCCTAAATTTAGGGGATTTGATAGGATTTGGTTTTACTTAATTGCCCCTCTTTACATATCTATTATATGCTTTTTACTAAGGGCAGCCCCAAGGAATAATAATTTTACCATGCAAATTTAGAGCTTTATTTTCTTTTTAAACTAGTCACCAATTTCTTTTACCAACTTTTTCTTTCTTTCATTTTGATCCAATTTCCACTAGGGAAATGTATCCCCTCCAATTACTTTTAATTTCTCTAATTTTATTACTTTGAACTTGTTATTATTACTTTACATCCAACTACATTATCAACTTGACTCAACTCCTTAATTCGAAAGCCTAATTCCCTTTAATTCAAATTGGTGCAATAAGTTCCCAATTAAAGGAAATTCAAGGACTAAATTGAATAATTCATTTAATCATAAACTTAATTACTTTCTAAAAATAAATTAATAATTTAATTTTATGAATTAAATTCTAGGATGGAAAAATGGATGTTACAAGTTGAAAATCCTAGTAATCAATCTACTATAGGAACTAGATGAGTCTTTAGAAACAAACTAGATGAGAGTGGTAACTTGGTGAGAAACAAGGATATGCTTGTTGCTCAAGGTTACACTTAAGAAGAGGGAATTTATTTTGATGAAACATAAGCACCCGTAGCTTGAATGGAAGCTATTATGATGCTTCTAGCATTTGCATGTTACCATGATTTCAAGCTTTTTCAAATGGATGTAAAAAGTGCTTTTCTAAATGGTTTTATAAATGAAGAAGTGTATGTTGAACAACCACCGAGTTTTGAGGATCCTAAATTTCCAAATCATGTTTTTAAATTAACGAAAGCTCTTTATGGTTTAAAACAAGGTCCTAAAGCTTGGTATGAAAGGTTTTCAAACTTTTTGATTAAAAAAGGTTTTGAAAAAGGCAAAGTGGACACTATACTTTTCATAAAAATATATTGTAATGACATCTTAAGAGTGAAAATTTATGTTGATGATATCATTTTTGGTTCTAATAATGAATGTTATTGCAAAGAATTTTCTAAGCTAATGCAAGGTGAGTTCGAGATGAGCATGATGAGGGAGCTCTCATTCTTTTTAGGGCTCCAAATCAAACAAAGGAAGGGTGTCACCTTCATCAGTCAAGCAAAGTACGTGAATGATATGCTCAAGAAGTTCGGCTTGGAGAATGTGAAGTCTTAAGCGACTCCTATGAGCTCTTCTATAGAGCTTGACAAAGATGAAGGAGGTAAGTGTGTCGATTCTAAGCTTTATAGATCTATGATAGGTTCTTTACTTTACCATACTGCAAGTAGACCGGATATTATGTTTAGTGTTTGCTTGTGTTCTAGGTTCCAAGCTAGTCCTAGAGAATCACACTTAGTAGCCATTAAGAGAATTTTTAGATACCTTAGAGACACACCTAACTTAGGTCTTTGGTATCCTAAGGATTCTTCCTTTAGCCTTCAAGCTTATTCGGATGCAGATTATGGGGGATGCAAGATAGATAGGAAAAGTACCTCCAAAACATGTCAATTCTTAGGTAGTATGCTCGTATCTTTGTTCTCTAAGAAACAAAATAGCGTAGCCTTATCTACCACCGAAGCGGAGTACATATCCTTAGGGAGTTGATGTGCTCAAGTCCTTTGGATGAAGCAAAAAATCTTAGATTATGGTGTTCAAGTAGATGCAATACCCCTTAGATGTGACAACACTAGTGCCATTTGTCTCACTAAGAATCCCATCCAACACTCAAGAACCAAACATATAGAAATTAGACATCATTTTATTAGAGACCATGTTTTGAAAAATGATGTTGTTCTATAATATGTTGATACCTTGAACCAATTAGCGGATATTTACCAAACCTTTAGATAAAGAGCATTTTTGGACCCTTAGGAGAAAGTTAGGTTTAACTAGTCTTTCTTGACCCTTTTAGGTCCCAAATGGTCAAAATATTTTGCTTGAAATTGGTTGATATTCATGCTTATGTTAATTTGCCTCATTTTGCTTCTATGCATGTTGCTAGGGGGAGTCTGTATTAATTTCAGTGAATAAATCTTGCTCATATGTCATTCACATCCATTTAAGGACGTTTAAAGTTGGATTTTTGGACTTGAAACTGTAAAAAATGCACTTTCTAGTAATGGCATATCGATACAGTTTGTGGCGTATCAATATAGGTTTGTCAATGGGAAGTGATACATGTCAAACTGTATCGATACAGTCACACATATCGATACAATATTAAAAAATAATTTAAAATTAGGGCAATGCGTATCGATACAATTTCGGCGAAAACTTAAAATCGGGCTTTTAAATGTAAAATCACTTTTACATTAAAACTTCCCCTCTTTTTCTCTCTAAACCCTAGCCGAAAATACTTATAAAACCCACCTCAATCTCTCATATTCTTCACATCAAATTTCAAATTAATTGAGGGTTTTTCATCAACACATCAAATTGAAGCTTTGTTAGCAATCTTGTGCATTCTCATTACCCCATTCATCCGTTCTCATAACTCAAGGTATAAAATTTTTTCCTTATTTTTTTTAAATTTTCGTTTCATTTTATTAGTTGTTTTCAATTAATTTTTGCACAATTTTTTTTTTCAGATTTTGAAATTTTTTCACTCGAATATAATTTTAAACCGTATATTTTTATAAACTGTTTTTCAAAAAAAAATTCACCAAAATTTTCTTTTATACTTGTATATATTTTTAACATTAAATTATTTTTCAATACCTTGAATTATTGGAATTTATTGTTGGATTGAATGAGACGATAATTGCATAAATATTCGATTTGTTTTGATGTTTTCAGGATTATGGCACCCAAAAAGAGAGTGAAACAATACTTAGCCTCTACATCTTTCGATCCTATCGAGGACGATGAGAGTAATCCTAAACCTAACCTCCCTTAGATAATCCAAAATAGTTTTCCACACCCTTCGGACTTGTCAGGTTATAAACTATTCCAAGGATTTACTCTTAGGGAAGAACATGTCATGTCAATCCCATTTTTGAACTCTGAAAGTTTTAAATTTGAATATCTTCCTTTGTTTCGAAGATGATAATTTATAAACTTTTTGAACCTAAATCCTATTTTATATCGAAATTTGGTCATAAATTTCTTTTCAAATGCCAAATGCATTCATGATGCACAAAGGGAACCTGTTGTTGCTATAGAGTCTCATCTTATGGGCACAACTTTTTGAGTCGATCAAACCGTACTTTGCAATGCTTTTGGTTTTGAAAATGTCAAGATTGATGATGAAAATTCTTTAGGTCATGGTCCTCTTGGTTCTGTCAATGTTTTAAATGCCCAAGACCTTATACTTCATCTCATAATTTCATGGTTTATTCGTCCCTCGAGTGGGAAATTTTCAACTATTCGTCAAGTTGATGATTTTTGGCCTAGGTGTTTTCGTGAGGGTAAGCGCCCTAATCTTTGTCAAATTATGTTTGCCGATCTTGTATACCTTGTTCAACACCATCACACCAATCAAGTCAAATCTTTTTACTATTCAACGATATTGAGTCATTTGTTTCACTCCCTTAATCTAGATTGTACCCATGACTATCCCGAAACCCTTGGCCTACCCATTGGTGAGCGTTTCCTCACCCGTGCTCACTTTGCCTACATAAAAAATGAATGGGTTCGTATCCCTCGAGCTCCTCGCCAAGATGTTCAAGTTGAAGCTCCACAAGGCTCTTAAGGTGCTCTTATTGCTCCATCTTCCATGGATACTCTCATGACGTTTCTTAAAGAGAAATTCAACAACATGAACGCCGGGTTTGCCGCTTTTGACACTCGATTCAAATCATTAGAAGATCGATTCAAGGTCCTTGATACTTGCTTCACATCTTTAGAGGATCAAGTCAAAGTCGTTGCTCTTCACCAAAATTTCATGTATATCTCTCTCACCGCCTTCCATGTTGCTTGGCTCAATCAAACTAGGAGGCCTCAACCGAATCAAGATGATGAGGATGAAGAGGATGAGGATGACGATGATGGTGGGAATGAGTAGTCATGCATTTCATCAAATCTCATTTAGTTTTTCTAGTTTATGCACCTATCTATTAGAACCCCATGCTTTCATTTATGTTGTTAGGATTTGAGTTTGGCTTTATGTTTTTTTAACTATTGGTTGCTTTGAATTATTAAGTTTGTAATTTGAATTTAATGATATTATGTTGCTATTATCCTTACCTTGTGCTATTATGTTTGATCTAACAAAAAGGGGAGAAATATTATATAGAGCCATTTTTGAAAATTGAAACTTAATTTTGAAAACCTATCTTAAATTAAGGGGGAGTAAGATTTTCAAAGTTTTGTGTTGAGTGTGTAAAAGTTCTATTATTTACACCCTTTTTAACCCATATTTCTGCTGCATTCAAGCATCATTGCATTGCATTTAGGTTAGTTTTCAGTAAAACATCACAAATAGATTAAAAGCACGGATTCTACTAAAAGATGGCTTATTTTGCAGATATCTGCCATAGTTGACAAAGAAGGCAGGCGCAGGGCAGAGAAGCAGAAGAGCTGAACTGGACAAGTAGACGAAGAAGACGAAGCTGCCATGGATCTGTCGTGACAGCAGGGTGACAGCAGATTTATGAAGAGGAAAAGTAAAGTGGACCTCGATAGATAGAGAAAAATATGCTCGTCTGTCGTGTGAAAGCCAAATATTTTTCCAAGCCCCGGATCAAAAGATATGTCAAGCCAAAGCTCAAGGAAAGGAATTCCCATAAAGCAAGGAGGCAGCTGAAAAGTAGGAATCCTTAGAGATTAAGCATTTATTAGAATCTTACTTTTCATTAAAGTTGTAATCCTTGTTAACTTAGAATACTTGAGCCCAAAGCTTATATAAGGGCATAGGTTTTGACCTAGAAAAATATCCCTCATTCTTCCCCATAACCGATAACCAAAACCCCCCTGCCGTTCACCCGTCACCGACATGTTCTAAATTCCCCCTAGGGCCATGGGTTGTTTTGTAAAGTAGTTGCAAGGGTTGTTTTGTTTTAGGATTTTCCAAGTTCAATAAAATAAACTTCAAGTTCTCTTATTTTGGTTTTAATATCTTGCAAGAGCATCGGGAGAGCATTGTGAGGTTATCTATTTACTTAGCATCGGGAGAGTTAAGTATACGACAGAAATAAGAGCAAGTTCTCTAGTTTATAGTTGAACTATCTTGTGCCTAGGGATAGGGCAAGGTTAAGTGGCTAAAGAAGAATTCATACATATCGGTGTTCATCCTTCGATTCACGCAGGGAGGTATCATCAAAGACGTTATCATCGACAGACTTGGACCTAGGGATAGGCCAAGGCAGATCTGGGATTCTCGCCAAACTTGAAGTACGGAGTTGGCGTGTCTGCTGCCGCGACAGCCAACGGACAGCCGCCGTGACAGGTGCTACCGCGACGGGCACGACGACAGAACTGGAGTTCCTAAGCAATCCAATACCTGCACTACCGAGCAATTCAATACCAGCCCATTCTCTCTATCTTGATATCTCAATTATTTTATTTGCGATTTTCCTTATTATTTTCGTGACATCTTTCTTAATTATTTTCTTTACTTCGTGCAGTGAATCAAGGTGAAGCTATTAGCCCAATCCCTGTGGAGACGATATCCGATATTTCATATCACTTACTACTTGCGTCGTGTACACTTGCACTACAATTGCGATAGACTCTTTTACACGCAACATTTTCAAAACTTAAAAACTTATATTTGGTTTTGTTATATTAAAAGGGGGAGATTATAGAACCAAAATTGATTTTGACATAACAATTTACCTTAAGAACTAAATTGTAATACAATAAAATTTTAAGTATTTTCAAAGACTTACAATTTGACAAGCCATTTTGAACCAAATACTATTTCAAGTCAAAACACATTAAAACGGTTCAAATTATCTAAGTGTTTTCAAACCAAAAAGCAACAAAATGCCAAGGCGTATCGATACCCTTAGACGTATCGATACGGTTTTCAACACTAGAATTTTATTCGTTCATAGCGTACTGATACGGTTTAACCTCACATCGATACGATATTCATCTGGGCAAGACATTAAGCTATAGTGTATCGATACCATATCGATACAGTTTTCATATAAAAATATTCTTTGTTATAGCGTACCGATACAACATGTCACGGTATCGATATGATATGCTGACCATTGAAAAAATCTTGGCATTTAATATTTGAACGTTGGCTTGTCTGTTATTGGAATCCAAAATTTTAAATGACCATTGAACGGTATCGATATGCTAAGGTAGCATACCAATACACTTTTTAGCAAAACTCAATTCAGGATTCCAGTGAGCAAAATCCGTATTGATACGACATTTCGTATCAATACACCCCTTAATACCGCACCGATACACCATTCAAGCGTATCGATACGCCCTGCTTTTCAGTCAAAACGGTTATTTCTTCTTTGAGACAGGTACCGATACGCCCACGAAACGTACCGATATGGTAGGTTTTTGAGGAGCATTTATTGCGGGAATTTGTAGCCCAGCGGCTAGATTAATGACCTCAACTACCCAAACGGTTAGAAATCAATGCAAGGGTATAAAAACATGTCTCAAACGCTACAACAACAACAACTATTGAGCCTTCAAGCAACATGAAAACATTCAAATCCAAACCTTGAGCCTTTTTAGAGTCATATCTTTGTACCCAACTCAATTTAGTCTTTTATTGTAATTTTTATTGAGAGTTTGTGGTGTGATTAATTGTATTTGGGTAAACATGAACCTTTGAGAGGTAATTGTAAGGTTTACCAAATTCCTTCTTTGTAAAGAGTGTGTTGGTTAAGCTTTGGGAAGTAAGCTTAATCGATCTTGTAAGGTTTCTTCCTCATCCAAGAAAAGAGGAAGAATCAATTAGTGGATTGGTTGAAAATCCTTAGTGAGAGCTAAGGTAGTGGAGGTAGAGTTGATTTAGGAACTTGAACCACTGTAAATTGCCCTGTGTCCAATTTTTCATTCTTCCAATTTCTCCTTTCAAATTTTAATTGTCAGTTCACCCCGTCTTGGTCATTTGCAATCGATTGATCAACTCAACAATTAGTCACCAACAAAGTAACCTCATGTAGAACCTGTATTTTGTGCGGGTAAACGTATATATACTATAAATAAGGCCAAAAATAATAAATAAATAAAACTCAAATAAATAATAAAATCAGCCAGTAGATATGTTACAATATCCAATGTCCATTACAAAAGTGTCATTTTTCTTACAAACAAAGCCCAAACCGGTTACAATGCCCAAATCATAAATATCAAATCCTTATTACAGCTGTCTACAACCCATTAACAGCTAATTCCTAGCCCAAACAAAAAAGCCTATTAGCCCATTTGTGTTTTTTTCTCCCGCCTAAATCAATCCATGTGGCGAGCCTCCATTCGCCTTTTTCCGGTTCGCGCGGATTGATTCCCAGCTGGGAACAACTATCTTTGCCAGCGATGAAGGCTGACGTCACCATCTGGTCAGCTATAAATACCTGCAAGAGATAGAAAAAAGGGGCAATTATTCATTAATGCAATCATTAATGAATCATTAATTGAGGAGGAATTCAACATGACTGACCATAAGTTGAAGAGACACTCGGAGAAGACGAACCAGATCACCATTCGTTGCCGAAAGCTCCCCGGAGTTGCAGAATCGCCAAATAGAGGTAACTGTCACATATGAGGTCATTTTTTGCTAATTAAACCTAACAAAAACAAAAACCAAAGCCACAAATCCCTAATATCAGTGTCTAAACCATCAAAAACCCTAGATCTCAGAGTTTAAATCCTTTTTCTAAGTTCGGTTTCCTAAATCTAAAGCCAAATCCGTAAGCAACAACATACAATTTAGATCTAAACAAGAGTCAAATATAGATCTAAAACCTAATAGACAATTTAAGTTCGAACATAAATAAAAATTAAAATAAATAAATAAGATTTGAGAGAGCAGAGAGCTTATCTCATCGTCGTCGTTGCTGTGAGTGCCGTTGGAGTTGAGATTTGAGCACTAGGACGTTGGTCAAAGTTGAAAATGATAGAAGTGAAGCTACTGTTTTGGGTAGGTAGCTCAGGAAAGGCAGAAAGGGGCCGTTTCGGATGAAACAAGGGCTAAATCTAGGTTTAGGATGAAAGATCGAGTGATTTAGGTAGATTTAGGGTTCTGAAGACGACAACCGGAAGGTTCGTTTGGTTGGAGAAGATGATCGGAGGAGTTTCGGTCCTCGGAAGAAGGTTGAAGAAGGTCAGAGTTTGGTCGGAGGGTCGGAGAAGATGATCGGAAGGATTCCGGTGATGGGAAGAAGGATGGAGATGGTCAGAGATGATTACCGGTGACCAGTGTCATCCTTTCGATTAGAAAACATGTCGGTAGGGTTTTGAATGGGGTCTAAAGATTAAAGTTAGGTTTTTGAGAAAGTTTTTGAAGTGTTAAAGGAAATTTTGTGTGTTTGATCTTTGATAACAAGTTTTGAGAGGAAATCTAGGGTTTGTAAGGATCAAATTGAGGGAAGTGGAAGAACTGAGGAAGAACATGGCCGATTTTTGTATTTTGATCGAGTTAAGTATAGGTTTTTTGGGTTTGAGATGTTTATTGTTAGAGGATTTAGAGAGAGATAGAAAATGAAGAGAGAGAGAGTGAAGATACGGAATGGACGAGTTAACCTGGTTGGTGATGGTTTTATAGACGAGTTGACATAGCACCGATTTGGTGCCGGGTCGCGTTAAGGGTCCACGTGTTTCTGTGCGGGTACGAATACGAGTCCGTGACCCGGTCGAGCAAAGGGGGCTGGGTTTGGGCTAAATTTATTTGGGTTGAGTGATTTGGGCCAAAACTGAATGGGATTGGGTCATTCTTTTACAGAATTTTGGTTTGGGCTCATTAATTCCATTTTCTTTACAAAATGGTCACTGTTTCTTTGTAATCCGATCCTTTAATTCAGGAATTAATTCAATTCAGTCCCATTTCAGTGTTAATTGTTTTTCTTTAATTGTTTTGTTTAATTATTTAAATTAAATTATATGCTTGCATATTTTAAATGCCATGTAGTATATTCTTTTAGGGATTTAATCACATGATTAAAATAGAGTCAAATACCTTAGTATAGGTTACTTAATTACATAATTAAATAGGGAAAGGCCATTGTAGCAAATAAATGAATATTTGAAATAAAATTAGAATATTGGTTAGTATCACATTGTAGAGTGATGTTAATCAATGAATATTCTCATGAAGATTTCAATGTTTCATTTTAACCTAGAAAATGGAAATAATACACAATTAGATTAATTAAAATTAATAAGATAACTAATTATAATGACCTTAATTAGGAATATTATTACTTTTGGGTCCATTAAAGGTAGTGTCCAATATTATTTTGGATGTTACCAAATATGTCCAAAAATTAATAATATTCATTTATCCATAATTAAGCAAATTAACGGAGCCTAGTTAGGGTTTACTTAAAAATGGAAAGACAATAATTTGCCTTGCATTAAACCTTTTGTGTTGAGATACATTTTGAATATAAATTGAAGTGTCCTAATGTAACTGGACGTTTCATAATTATATTCGTCCAAAATGTATTTCTTACAAAAGGATACCCCCATTCGGAATAAAATTTATTTTACAGTTAAAAGAATTAATTAAATCCAGATTAATGTTCGAAATGCCAAAATGCCACGTGTAATTAATGAGGTACCGATAACGGGCGTTTGTAGGAGTGCTAACCCTTCCCTACACGTAATTGACTCTCAAACCCGAAATTTTCAAATAACAATCTCTGGTATGTTTTTATGGTGTCCGACCTACCAAAGTGGCCGGTGGCGACTCCAAAACGATTTTTAAAAAAATAAAAGGGATTTTGATCAAAAAATGGAAAATTAATTAATTACAAGATAAAATTGATTAAAACCCCAATTTCCAAAACTTTAAACGTTAGGTTGTTTTTATTCCAAACTTAAAAAGCAAGTTTAAAAAAAACGGTTGCGACAGCTTGGTGACTCCACTGGGGATACATAGAGAGTCAGGCCTAATATTTAATTGCACATTGCATTTTGGCATTTCTAACATTAATTTGGATTTAATTCTTTCTGAAGAATTGTTCGATGGATTTTAAGAAGAATGGGGGTAGTTTTTATGTATGCTATATTTGTCATTCATGCATAAACCCTAAACCCATGTTTTTCATCCTTAAGTGGGAGTAAGACAATATCTGACGTGATACTCTCTAGCTTCGAGCTTGGATTTTTGTCTTCTTCCGGTATACTAACCTTATACATTGTGGGACCCACGCCTCCGTTATAAGGGACCCATACTATCGAATCGATGTCTTACTGTCGCAGTAGACAATAACGACAGTTCAGGAACCAAGAGTCTAGAACAAAGCTCACATTCTGTTTTTAGAAGCCCGCCCCACTAGAGCGAGACATGAACCTAGGACAACTACTGCCGGTTTAAATACATTTATCTGGTTATTTTGTTGCTTTAAATATTGTGATATTAATTTGTTCATTTGTTTTGATATTAATTTTTATAGTTTGTCTATTTTCCTTTAATATTAATTCATGGTGCTAACACAAGTTTTGTTTGTTTGTTTGTTTTGTTTTAAAATTTGCCATAAATTTCATTTTTATTTTGGCATAGAATTGGGAGTCATTCAGTTTAGAAGTATCCAGTATGTCTCGAGAGTTTAGGGCTGGAGAAGATAATACTGCAGTATGTACCTGGTCAGAGCAAACACAACACGAAAAGGGGGACAATCTCGAAAAAGGTGAAGTGTCTAAAATGAAAGGATACATGAAGATAAACACCAATTAGAATGCATGTCTACCGGAATTGAAAGGAATTTGGGATCAGTGGGATAGTGGAATGAAAGAGTAGTTTCAAAAAGAATTTGGTGTTATAGCTCTCTTATTAGATATAAAGATCGATCAAGAACTACTTAGAGCCATGGCACAGTTCCGGAATCTTGCATATAACTGCTTTACGAAAGAATGGTGGGAAAAGAAAATGGCTAATAATGATAGTACTGACCAAAATAAAGACAGACAACGAGTCAATTGGAGAACCCTTAAAGAGTTGGAACTAGTAAACAGTGACGAGCCGATCAGAATGAGGAGCCTCTTTGCTTTATGTATCTACGACCTTGTTTTGTTTCCAAGAACACCTGAGCATATCGATTCGTCAACTGTGGGATTGTTTGAGTGGCTGGAAAGGAGTCAACCCGGTGCCAGCTATTTTGACAGAGACCTACAGATCGTTGACCATTTGCAAGAAAATGAGAGAAGGAAAATTCCAGGGGTGCGCTCAATTGCTAGAAGTATGGTTCAGAAGACACAGGTGGGACGCACCTTATAAAGGGATCAGATATCTTGACACTTATTCGCCAATAGGAGAACACATAACTTTTGGACTAGTAGCTTTCTGTAAAAAATATATTTTCTATGTAATTGAACTTTTGGACGAATGGGTGTTTCTAAAGAAATACTGGCTCCTAAATTTGATGTCATTTATTGAATTCATGCATATATACATTCACTTGGAATTTTATGATATATTGCAAAATAAAGAATTTAATAAAAGAAAGGTTTAATGGTAGAATTTTCTTTAAGCCGCAACCATACCACATTCGTATGGAACTCGTCTGTGTTCTAGAACCATGGCTTTCGAGGATCGGATTGCTAGCCTTGAAAAAGAGCGAGTAGAGACATATAATCGCTTTGGTAGGATTGAGCAATATATCAAAGATTGTTTCACACAAACTCATGTAGAGATCATTGTAGAGCGTCTGGGTGTTCTCTATTTATGAGCGCAAGTGCACACTCTTGTCAAGTTATAGTATAAAAGATATCGTCTCTCACAGAGATTGGAGCAGCTACTATGAGTGTTTTCCTGCACAAGAATTTAGTAAATACACAATTAAATTTTTGTATGTGGAAAAGTACAAACACAAATAAAATGAAATATTGATGATAGGGATGATAGGGAGAGATAAGGTCGATATATTGGGTAAAGTAATTGTAGCTCAGTAGTGTGTAGACTGCATTGTAAAGCCTAAGTGTGTTTTATGCTGCCACAATCTGCTGCCTAGGCGGGTAACTTGCGGATGGCAGCTACAACCCTGTCACGCGGCCACAGCGGGTCTCTACGCTTGCAACTTCCGTTGTCTCGATAGGTGGAATGGAAATACGTCCTGGAGGCAAGTCTGGCAGATACTCCAAGTTCGGTAGAAAAATTAGTGATTCTTCCTATGTCTTGGAAAGGATTCTGTCACTACGTGATGTAGGTAATACCTAGCAATCTCAGTGTAAACCTAACACAGGTAGTCGACATTTGGTTGCTCCTTTTAGCCGTTGAAATTATAACTTATTTCTAAGCTACATTAGTCAACACCTCGACATGATGAGACTGTGCTTAATCCTTTTGTGAGTCTTGCACTCTCGTGCCCGACAAATGGATTTCCTCAACTGGACTTTTGGAACTAATTGAAGAAGTGAAGAACATGAATTTAGCAAACTTGAGAATATTTTATTGAAAACACACTTAAACTATTACAACCGTTTCTCACAACTACTTTACATACAAAAACATAAACCCCAGGAGAGTTGGGCCGCGACCTCCAACACCTCCAATCTACCTATCTACCTCTTTGCTAACCATCCATCTATCTGTGCATCTAAGCATGCCCCTATACCCTCAGATACATTTGGTATATATAGGCCTCATGGCCTAAGTTTGAGTCCTCTTTGGAGTAGAAGTTCTTAAAGTAACTTTACATTAAATGCTGACTCCTTTTTGACTTGAATGTGGACTCTTTTGGACGTTGCCTTCTCCCGCAAGTAAGGATAAGTACTCTTACTTATCAATCTTTAATCAGCTCTTCATGTCGCTACAAGCTTCAAATAATTGCAAGGTTGGGCTCATTTGGCTTAGGAAATTGCCCTCTTTCAATCGTGACCCATCTTAACTAAGTTGGTTTAACTCTTGCCTGGGCGGCAATGATGTTGTGGCGGCGTCCTTGGCGGCACTTGGAACTGCTTCAGTACAACTTGTTTTTGTTCGTAGCTTTCCTGTCGTCTCCTGTTCTTTCTGGTCCTCTCCACAGCTACACATCTACAACACCTGAAAATAAAACTAAACTAAATCAATATCTTTTGTTAACCAAACATAAAATATTCAATAAAATCATGGTGAAAGAGCAAATACTATTATTATGCATGCAATGCACCTAAATATGCTTAAATGAGCTTAAGAACAGCAATAATAAGGGCATGACTGTGTACAAAATACAAAACTCGTGGACACTCTACACACCCCCAAACTCGAACTATTGCTTGTCCTCAAGCAATGCAACCTAACTAGTAAACCCGCCAATTGCACAAAATTAATAGAAACGTATCCTTTAACTTGATTTCTTACCTCAAGGCCGTGACACCTATTTAATGTTAATGATAGGGAATGACATGAAATAACTTAGATTTTAATTTTCTTAGTGCCTGTGCAGTATGTACAGGTTTGTGTTCATGCTAAATATGCTAAGTTAACAAAGAATGCTAAAAATAATTTGATTACTAAAGAGGATACGAGTTGTTGCCTTAGTAGCATAGTTAAGCACTTCTTTTCTTCTTTTTCTGATCATGGCTCTAAGGGCTTCAACTCATCACAACTATTCTCTGGGTCTGAAGCTAAGATAGGTGCACTCTAAAAAACCCCGAACCCTTTGAATAGAGTCATCCCGTGAAGGCTTTCATCCACTCTTGCCAATTTGTCCGTCACTTGGTTTAGATACTTGGACTTTGATAGCAGCAGAGTGTCCTTGATCATGATCCTTCCTAGAGCCTATTTTGGGCACCTCTAGGGTATTTAAACATCCTGCCTAGAGCCGGTTTCGGGCACTTCTAGGGTATCAAACATTTTTGTGTTGCTGCCCTGTGCTGCCGCAGCGGCAAACCTGTATCCAATTAAGAAAGTTTCATTTAATGAAGCAGACAGTGTTAAACTTAATAGTCAAGCAAAAAATCAGCATTTAACAGAAAGTGTAAGAATAATTGGCAAAAAGAAAAAAAATTCTAAGTATTTTTCATGCTTCTTCCCATGGTTAAGTCAAATTTTAAGTATGGTGCAAAAATAAGAAATCAGCTAACTATCATAGGCACAAGTGTTTGAACTAAGTGTTTCTATTTCATTAAGTGTTTAGGGCATAATTCACATATATGCTGCTAAATGAACCTAAAGACAAAGAAAAAATAGGACTATTCCCCCCAAACTCAAGGTTGGCATTTTCCTAAGTGCCTTACAAAATATAAAATAAAAACAAAAAAAAGAAATAAAACATAAAAGTAAAGGAAAAAAACAGGAAAAAATTAAAAGAAAACATAAAAATAACGAGAAAGTGAAGAAAAAAGAAAATGTGTTATAGACTAGGGAATTTCCCCTCTGTTGCTGCTGAGTCGGAGGAGGATTCTGAGGAGGCAGACAGAACTAGGCGGCGTGTGGTAGAAGGTCTGGCGGTTGTACTCTTCTTCGTGCCACATGACAGCTGGATGTGGTTGGGGGTGGGTTACTTGGATGGTCCTTCTGGCTTAGGTTCAGACCCTCTACCTTGAGGCTCAGTTGTTGTGGCTAGTCTCTTCCTTGCTACCTCGGCCGATTCATCATCGAAGGAGTAAAAAATCTCCATGTCTGAGTTAACGGCATCTTTAGCAGCTGCCTCCTTTGCTGTTGGGGAGGCGACTGTGGTCTCTTCATCTTTCTCCGACTTCGATGAGGAGGTGAGGTCGTATGGCTAGATGGGAGTGGGCGAGGTCCTTCTCTTGGGGCGGATGTGCGGCCCTTCTTTGGTTGGGGCGGCTGGAGTGGCAGCTGGTCTGGGTGTGATCTGTGTTGGTTTGGACGCTGCTAACTTCGATGGAAAGGCTGGTAACTGTGGGTCAGCATCATGATACTTGTCAAGCAAGTAGGCCACAAAGGCCTCTTACACCTTCGCGATGTACTTGGTGAAGATTATCTGTTTGTGCTCTATCCTCTGGCAGCTCTCCACAAGGCTGCACAGCAGGGGGACCACGACGGAGGGGAAGGCAGCATCAGTACTGCCCGCTGCGATTGGGTGGCAGCAGGTTGTGACGGTTGCTGGGCGGTTGATGACGTTTTCGGCTCCGGCTCCTGCATCATCTGGAGACGCGCCTTTCTTGTCCATCCTTCCTTGTCGGCAATGATTGTATATTTGGGGTGTGGCGGCATGTGGAAGTTGGTGTATAGACCTGTCATGAGTGCAGGGAAGACTAGGGGTCCCTTGGCGTTGTTCTTGTCGGCGTGGGCATATATCTCTTCAAGAATCACTTCACCAATGTTGATTGGCTGCCCCTTCATAATGTTGTGGATAAGGGTCAGCCGCAGTCTGTTGACTGTTGATCCATGCGAAGTGGGCATCAGGCAATGTTGGACGAAGTTGCTCCAAAGGATGGAATTTGGTAGTAGATCGCGGTAGTTGACTGATCCGTTATTCTTGTCGGTTAACCACTTGGTGTTGGGCCGACATATTTCTTTCTTGAACTTTTCGTAGCCAGCCTCCATTAAATAGGACCTCCATTCTTAATGCGGATTCCCTCTGATTTCTATCCTATAGAAGCGATTGATGGTTTCCGCTGTGAGCTTGACTCCTTCACCGTGGACATAGACAAAAGGGTTTCCCGGTGTAGGATTGTGGGCATAGATTTCTCGCACATGGTTATTGTTTATTTCCTCTGGTTGTCGTGCGAAAATATCCCATCCCAAGTTTTGAACCCTTTCGAATATGGTGGGTTCAAGGCCAAGATCCCCATCTTGCCTGGTGTATTGGAACCCTATATCTTCCCAGAGTTGTCGCTCGGTGAAGTGCTTCTTGTAAGTTACCGCTACAGTAGGGTTTAAGAACCTTTTGAAGGTAAGCTTGGAGGTGGAGGCGGGTTGTTTTGATGTGGCCATAACTTTGAGAACTATTGTGTTTTCCTAAAGAAAGAAAAAGAAATTGCAAGAAAGTAAAGCAAACGAAATCTTGAAAGCAAAGATGACAAGAAGGATTGAGAGTAAAAGAGAGAGCAAAGTGAAAAATGAAGAGAGAATAGTTTGCCTTATATAGCCGCTTCTCTCTGCTGCCTTGCCGGGCACGCTGCCAATGGGAGACAATGATTGCGGAACGAATAACGAGATTCCAGCCATTACACATATAGTCGTTCTGCTTGTTGTTGCAAATATAGCCGTTGCGGCTAGTCGTTTTGAAGCCGCTAGCCGTTATGCTCATCTGCCTTGGTCTGCCTTGGCCGTTAGGTTGGGCTTCTCCTTTATTCTTTCATCTTTCATGGTCTTGCCTTCATTTCTAACCTGAAATAAATTAAATGCAAAAATTAAATAACTAAAAATTAAATCTAATCCTAATACATAAAAATAAATTAAAATAAAAATTAAAAATTATGTTATGTTGGGTTGCACATTTCCTAAACATAACCACTTCCTGAGGACTTTGCGTTTTGCTTTTTGTCTAGGCATGTCCTTCCCCTTCTTAGGTGGATGTTGGCTGCCATCTTTGCCACCCTGGCGGGACATACACCAAAGACAAACAAGAGGCATAATTTTTTTGAAAAATAAAATAAACAAAAATTTAGTGCGCAAAAACTAAAGTAGAAGTGCAGAAATTCAAATGCAGATGTTGTTACCAATCCCCGACAACGACGCCAAAAACTTGCAGATCGTCTGGGCGTTCTCTATTTATGAGCGCAAGTGCACACTCTTGTCAAGTTACAGTATAAAAGATATCATCTCCCACAGGGATTGGAGCAACAACTATGAGTGTTTTCCTGCACAAGGATTTAGTAAATACACAATTAAATTTCTATATATGGAAAAGTAAAAACACAAATAAAATGAAATAGTGATGATATGGATGAAAGAGAGAGATAAGATCGATAGATTGGGTAAGGTAATTGCAGCTCAGTAGTGTGTAGACTGCATTGTAAAGCCTAAGTATGTTTTATGCTGCCACAATCTGCTGCCTCGACGGGTAACAGCGGATGGCATCTACGACCCTGTCACGCGGCCGCAACGGGTCTCTGTGCTTGCAACTTTCGATGTCTCGACAGGTGGAATGGAAATACGTCTTTGCATCAAGTTTGGTAGATACTCCAAGTTTGGTAGAGCAATTCTTAAGTGATCCTTCCTATGTTTAGGCAAGGATTCTGTCCCTACGTGATGTAGGCAATACCTAGCAATCTAAGCATAAACCTAACACAAGCAGTCGATGTTTGGTTGCTCCTTTTAGCTGCTGAAATTCTAACTTATGTCTAAGCCAAATTAGTCAACACCTTGACATGATGATACCATGCTTAATCCTTTCGTGAGTCTTGCACTCTCGTTCCCGATAAATGGATTTCCTCAACTGGACTTTTGGAACTAATTGAAGAAGTGAAGAACATGAATTAAGCAAACTTGAGAATATTTTATTGAAACACACTTAAACTATTACAATAGTTTCTCACAACTACTTTACGTACAAAAACCTAAACCCTAGGAGAGTTGGGTTGCGACCTCCAACACCTTCAATCTACCTATCTACCTCTCCGCTAAGCATCCATCTATCCGTGCATCTAAGAATGCCCTTATACCCTCACATACATTGGGTATATATAGGGCTCATGGCCTAAGTTTGAGTCTTCCTTGGAGTAGAAGTTCTTAAAGTAACGTTACATTAGATGCTGACTCCTTTTTTACTTGAATGTGGACTCTTTTGGACGTTGCCTTCTTCCGCAAGTAAGAATAAGTACTCTTACTTATCAATATTTAATCAGCTCTTCAGGCCGCTACAAGCTTCAGATAATTGCAAGGCTAGGCTCATTGGGCTCAGGAAATTGCCCTCTTTCAATCGTGACACATCTTGACTAAGTCGGTTTAACTCCATCATGGGAGGCACTAGGCGGCAATGCTGCTATGGAGGCGTCCTTCGCGGCACATGAAACTGCTTCAGTACAGCTCCTTTTTGTTCCTAGCTTTCTTGTCCTCTCCTGTTCTCTCCGGTCCTCTACACAACTACACATCTACAACACCTGAAAATAAAACTAAACTAAAACAATATCTTTTCTTAACCAAACATAAAATATTCAATAAAAGCATGGTGAAAGAGCAAATACTGTTATTATGCATGCAATGCACCTAAATATGCCTAAATGAGCTTAAGAACAACAACAATAATGGCAGGAATGTGTAAAAAATATAAAACTCACGGAAACTCTACAATCATCAATTAGTTAACTGCTCTATTAGGCCCTAAAGAGTCAGGAAAGGCTAAAGCAGCTGAAGGTGCTTCTAATTATGTGAACGATCAAGCTGAAACTACATCCTACATTAGGATGCAGCCTCAGAAACATCCTACTACGAAGAAGGTCCACATTAATCTGGCAGGAACAACACCTAGTCATCCGGTGCATATTGGGGCAAATTTTGGAAGTGGTGAAGAAGTTTCAAACCTGAACACTCTGAATGATATAGAAAAGATCCGCGCTGAGATTGAACGAAAGTATGAAGAGCATTGCAAGGCTCTAGAGGATCGTTTGCTGGAATTATAAAAGGCTAGTGAGATGGGGCCGATGTTGTTGAAATGAGCCTAGTAGCTGATTTGGTATTTCCCCCTAAGTTCAAATAACCAAATTTTGAGAAGTTTGATGGAACCACTTGTCCAAAGTTCCACCTCATGATGTATTTCCGAAAGATGTCTGCTTATTTGAAGGATGAAAAGTTCTTGGAAGGTTCTTTCAGGGGCCTTTGTGGAGCATTACAAACATGTTACATAAATGATTATGAGTCGGGTAATGCTGCAAGGGATGGAGCAGAGAAGTGACGAAACACTCTAACAATACTCTCAGAGGTAGAGAGATGTTGCAGCGCAATTACAACCCCTGTTAATTGAAAGCGAGACTGCCCACATGTTTGTTCAAAATTTGAGAGGACCACTCTTTGAAAGGCTTATCAACAATGCTACTCAAAACTTTGTTGACATTGTGATGACAGGAGAACTGATAGAAGCTGCGATAAAGAGTGGAAGAATTGAAAGTGGAGAAAGTTCCTGCATGAATTATAAAAGGAATGAGAACGAGGTGAATAATGCAAGCACGTATGAGGCTCCAAAAAACGTGACTATTACCTCACCTGAAACTGCAATAGGAAACCCACATAATTCAAACAAGAGGGACTCTCGTGGGTCGAGAAATGATAGGATGAATTTCACATCCATTCCGATGGATATCAAGCCCACATATAATTGTTTGATGGGAAGACCCTGGATTCATTCGGTAGGAGCAGTCCCATCATCTCTGCACCAGAAGCTTAAGTTCGTCATAGAAGGGAAATTGATTAGAGTTGGAGCAGAAGAGGATATCATTGCCTCTATAACAAATGATGTCCCATACATTTAGACATATGAGAATGCCGTAGAGTATTTTTTAGGGCGCTGGAATTTGTAAATGCGACCTTCGTCATTGAGAGAAAACTGTAACCCCCTTAACCCGGCCCAGACGGTTGACCCGAATTAAGAAAGTCACACGGGGAAAACCAAAGTCAACCCGAAAGTCAACCTTGATTAACGACCCCTTTTTTTCTTTTTAATCTATTCTAGATGCACATTAATCTTAGATGTGATCATACAAACAACATACTCAAAGATCACAATCATCAGAGATCAAACAAGGACCCAATTGAACAAATTACAACTTTAGGGACCAAATTGTAAATTCTGAAAACTTTAAGGACTTAACCAAATTTTAAGTTACCAACTTAAAATTAATCAGGTTTCATGCTTCTCATCCAAATTTCAGCTCAAACGGACATCCCAAACTCATACAATTGCATAAACAAGTTTCAGGACCAAAATGCAAACATTTTGAAACATTTAACCGCTCATGTCAGCCCCCAACGGTCACCCGTTCCGAAACAGGCAAAGCCCGTTTCGAAACTCGGGGCCGTTCCGCAACACGTTCCGCAACGGGGGTCTGGCAGTGACCAAACCGTTTCGAAACGGTGCATACCGTTTCGGACGCCTGGGTTCATGCAAGGCACCCGTTCCGAAACGGTGCACACTGTTCCGAAACGCCTGCACAGATTGCAGCAAAAAGGCATTCCAAAACATGCAATTAATCATTCAAACATGCTCCAAATGTCACCAAACTTTACCAGCATGCAATTCAACATATATATGACTTGTAGGCATCATCAAATCAACAATTTAACATCATATATGAAAAGCCCCAAATCTAAAGGCATTCTTCCTACACAAGCAACCACTTAAGCACAAACTTTCCAAACCAAACTCAATATAGCCAAAACATGTTTCAGCAACCACAACAACTATAAAACATACTTGTCCGAACATACACGAATACAAAACATCAATCCGAGAGATTCTACCCCCATTGCCCTTATTAACTATAGCTATTCACCGAGACATACATCTCAATTGGAGTCCACCTTGAATCCCTTGCTCCTTGCTGTCCAAGCTTCAAGAATCTGCATTGATGGACAAAAAGGAGCGTAAGCACATAATGCTTAGTGAGGAATGCTCAAAACCAAAACACCATCAATGCAGCGGGTTACAAAACACTTTAAAACAACCCGATTTATCAAACCAAAACCATGTTTGAAAACTCCTTTTCAACATCATGCTTAAACCATGCATTGCACTTACATGAAACCAAACCTTAGCTTAGCAAACTAAGAAAACCATCACAAAGTACAACTTGCAAGAACATCCATTTAACCATTTCATGCATAAACACCATATGCAAAGCTAAATTAAAAACCTTGGAAAACACTTCCATTTCAAATTACTCATTCATAACCTTGAACATCACTTCAAACAAGAAAAACCCTTTTAAACCATTATCCAAGCAATCCAACACATGCATTAACCATAGGCAACTCATGAGCCACAACATCATTACTATCACATGCCTTTTAAAACAAGTCTTAACTAGACTCCAATGCATTAAGGAGATTTCATGCACACATGCATCATTTATCAAATGATAATCAACACTTGCTCAACATAACAAGTAAACATGCATTCACTAGCATTAAACACCTTTCATGCAACCATGCATCTTTTCAAGCATCTCATGCTTCTTTATGATCAAGAACATTACATTGGCCTCCAAGTGGTCAACCACATCCACTTTTCAACTCAACAACCCGATCGGATACGCGGATTCCGAGCGTTGTCCCTACGCTCCCTACACCCTACCAATCCAAGGTCTCCCAAATGGACTTTTAACCACCATTTGACCTCAACATCCTAAGGTTCCCATGTATGGACTTTTAATCACCATACAACCTTAGCTTTTCCGAAAGGTTCCCATGTATGGACTTTCAAACACCATACAACCTTTGCATTCACCGATTGGTAGTTGTAGAACATCACTAACGAGATCCGGGACACCCCACACAAGATCCACACATGGACTTAACACTGCCATTGTGATCTCAACAAGCACAAGGTTCTCACATATGGACTTTTAACCACCATATAACCTTTGCTCAACCAAGGTCCTCGAATGGGCAACACCTCCATTATGACCTCAATCATCTCGTTAGGATACTTGAAGGGAGCTTTCCGGTCCACTCTTGACCACTCCACCTCAAAGGCGACTTAATTCACGGTGCACCCAATCCTATAGCCGGCTAACTATATCCGATCAACGAACCAAAAACCACTTTCACCACTTGCCAATATAACCATCTTACCATGATAAACCAATGATTCATATGCATAATAACAATGCAAAAACCATCATCACAATAGTCCAATGATTCACATGCATAACCAATATGCAAAACCATTACCTCATTAACCCAATGATTCTCATGCATAACCAATATGCAAAACCATTACCTCATTAACCCAATGATTCTCATGCATAACCAATATGCAAAAAGTAACATTTACCATCATCAATCCACTGTTTTAAAGCATCATACAAAGCCATAGATCAACATGCAACATCATGCATCAAAATCACAATTACCATGTACAAAACCAAGGATCCCTTACCTTGAGCATCCTTCACAAATGGCTTCCAAAACCAGCACTAAACCATGCTTAAAGTATGCTTTCAAAACAGATTTAAACCATGCAAAACATATGCATCTCAATCATCAACCACAATAGCTTTTAAAACCAAACACAACACAATTCAAGAGCAAAAACCCAATCACTTACTCTTGAGCTTAGCAAAGTTGTTTAGACTTAAACTAAGCTCCAAAAACCTTCAAACCTTGGTTTAAAAGCTGAAATCCCAACTTCACTCACCGATACTCAAAACAAGGCTAGCCGACAAGCCTTCCAAGCATCCGAAAACCTTCCGCAACACCTTCAAAGCTCACGGATCAAACTCCCCTGTTTCAAGCACACAACAACAAAGGATTAATGCATCATTATGCATTAAAAACACCAGCAACAAGACTCAACTCGCTGCTCAACCCAAATCCAACAATTTGGCTACCAAACACAACCGAAATCACCTCCAAACACTTCCAAAACTTAACCCAGCCAAGATCCATCACTTCTAACCATTTTTAAACATCAAATAACATCCAAAATGATCACAAACACGTCCTTATACCTCCAGGTATAATAGATCACCAAAAACACTCCAAAAACAACCAAAAACTCAAGCCAAACTTAGGAAATTCAACCTATCCGGGATTGCATTGATTAAACCTCAACTTCTAATCAATTTAGCATTCATTTAACACCATTTTGACACTTCAAAACACTGCCCAAACAGATCACACGAAAATTTCACCAAAATCACCAAATCTTGCATTTTAAGCCAAAATCAAGATTTCAATTGAAAAGCCATTAACAAAACACAAATTAAGGATTGAGAACTTAGGAATTTCAGTAAAGAACTGATAGTTTAGAGGAGAAGGACGTTCTTACCTCCAAACTTGAATTTCTCCTTTTTAGAGCCAAAATGCTTGATGAAACAACTTGCAATTTGAGAGGTTTTGTAGATGAGATGATTAGGAATCAAAAGAGAGTTGAAATGTGTGATTTAGATGCCAAAATCAGAGAAGGAAATCTGGAGAAATGTGTTTGGGTGGAGAGAAAATGAGAGAAAAGGAAAATTGAGAGAAAATGGAAAATTAGTTAGGAAATGGTTAAAATGATTTCCCTCCACATTTCATAAACTTAAAAAAATCAGAATAAAGCCTTAAAATATCTTAGAAAAATCTGGAGAAATCCTTTTTGGAATAATAGCTCCTTAAAGATTCAAAGTTTCAATCCTTTATAAAACTGTCCCGCAACTTTCAAAAATTACATTTTGGTCACTAACCAAAATGTCATCCTTCCGAACCTCATTTTCCAAAATTGATTTCACAGTTCACCTTTCTATATTAAAATATGATTTTAGAACATTTTTCCATATTTTTAATGCAACCCGAACTAGGCTTTCCTAAATTCACTCTTATATATTCGATCAGCACTTTGACCGAACCGGTCAACTCCCAAAACTTCTGAGCCCAAAACCGGGGCGTTACGAAAACCATTCTCGCGGCCAAGGTTGTCAAACTGCACCAAAATGACAGTGCATGAGACGCTTGGAAAGGTTGCAAAGACAGGCAAAGGACTTGGAAAACACCTGCAGGGAAGTTTGCGACCAAGGCCCATCCTTATAAAGAAAGATCATTTTGGGATAGGTTTCACTCCTAACGTGCAAGATTGATTTTGAGAGTTGAGGAAAATAAGGGAATAGAGGAAAGCTCGCATGTAGGGAACTGAGACTTCTTCCAGGCTAGTTACATCTTTTGACATGTATAAGATCTTCAAATCGCGTGGATTCACGAATGTTTAGAAGCAATTAGAGGAAGTTAATCGAGAAACAATAAGACTGTATGAAGAGGAAATCTTCAGCAACGATCTGGATGGGGTCTTTGTTGGCGGGATCTTTGAAGGTGCTCGACCTAGTGAATTTTTTAGAATGATTCGTCCCTATGCCCCAGGCGAGACACTGAAGAATTTGACAGCTAAAGACATTCCCCTTGTAATCAATAATGAAACAGAGTAAATACTGGGACCACCTTATACCTTTGCTCGCGGGCATAAGAGGATTGTCTGTAAAGGGTCGTTATACACAATCATTTTAATAAAGATGATTTCCTTGCTGATTCACAAATGGCAAACATGTTTTTAATTTTTCGCATCCTTTTCAAAATATATTATTATTTTCTTTGCAGGCCTTCAACTATTGACTGCATGAATGATCCTAAACCTAATCCCAGGGTAGGTCTTGAACAACCAATGTGTCTAGCAGAAATCAATGAAGTCGAGGATGAAATAGAATGTGAAATCCCTGAAGTATATTGAGGTTGGTAGAAAAGGAAGACAAGCAGATCTTGCCTCATAATAAAGAGTTGGAGGTTCTCAATTTGGGAACAGAAGAGACCATAAGAGAAGTAAAGATAGGGACGGCATTTTCGTCCGAAAAAGAGGCAGAAATTGATTGATCTGCTGCGTGAGTTCAAAGACGTCTCTGTCTGGTCCTATCAAGATATGCTAGGATTGAATACAGACATAGTGGTACACAAATTTCCCATTACACCAGAATGCAAACCGGTTCAACAGAAGCATAGAAGATTGAGACTGGAAATGGTAATAAAGATAAAAGAAGAGGTACATAAACAGATCGATGCTGGTTTTCTCGCGGTATCCCAGTATCCAGAATGAGTGGCCAATATATTTCCCGTACCGAAGAAAGATGGGAAGGTACAAATGTGTGTCGACAACAGAGACCTGAATATAGTTAGCCCAAAAGATAATTTTTCTTTGCCACATATATATATATATATATATTCTGGTTGACAATACGTCGGGGCATTCATGGTTTTCCTTCGTGGATGGTTTCTCGAGGTACAATCAGATAAAGATGAATCCAAAAGACATGATCAAGATGACGTTCATAACCTTATGGGGCATGTATTGCTACAATGTAATGCCTTATGGACTAAAGAATGCCGGGGAAACTTATCAACGAACGGTGGTTACTCTGTTTCATGATATGATGCATAAAGAAGTTGAGGTGTATGTTGATGATATGATCACCAAGTCCCATACTGAGGAAGAACATATCTAAAATCTGAATAAGTTGTTCTTGAGATTGAGAAAATACCAACTAAAATCAACCTTAACAAATGTACCTTTGGAGTAACATCTGGAAAACTCCTTGGGTTTGTTGTTAGTAGAAGAGGAATTGGGATAGACCTGGATAAAGTGAAGGCTATTCAGAACCTGCCACCACCTAGCTCACAAAAAGAAGTTCGTGGATTCCTTGGTAGATTGAACTATGTTTCTCAGTTTATTTCTCAATTAACAGATAAATGTGATCTGATCCTCAAGATGTTAAAAAAGAATAACCCAGGAGAGTGGAATGATGAGTGCCAAGAGGCATTTGACAAGATAAAAAAGTATTTGACCAACGCTCCTATATTAGTAGCGCCAGTTCCCGATAGACCATTAATCCTTTACTTGACGGTTTATGAAAATTCAATGGGATGTGTGCTGGGGCAACATGATGATACATGAAAGAAGAAAAGAGCCATTTATTATCTAAGCAAAAAGTTTACTGAATGTGAAGTGCGGTACCCACCTATCCAAAAGTTATGTTGTGCTTTGGTCTGGGTAACTCATAGGCTCAGACAATAATTTTTATACCCACCTAATTTCCCATATTGATCCATTGAAGTTTATAATGGAAATACCAGCATTGACCGGAAGGTTGGCACATCGGCAAATGTTATTATCAGAGTTATTCGACATTGTGTATGGAAGCCCAAAAGCAATAAAAGGAAGTGCCATAGCATATTTCTTAGCTAGTCGTGCGGCGAAAGATTATGAGCCCTTGAACTTTGATTTCCCAAATGAAGATGTGATGAATGTCTATACAGTGAAAACCGGAATCCCAGAAAGTGAAACTTGGAAATTATATTTTGATGGAGCATTCAATCCTCTTGGACGGGGAATTGGAGCGGTATTGATTTTTCCAGATAATGTACATTACTTGTTCACAAGCAGGTTAGAATTTCTTTGTACCAATAGCATAGCAGATATGAAGCTTGTGTCATGGGCCTGCGAGTTGCCATTGAAAAGAAAGATAGAAGTCTTGAAAGTATATGGGGATTCAACATTGGTGATCTACCAACTTCGTGGAGAATGGGAAACAAAAGATGTAAAGCTAATTGAGTACCGAAAATTGATTCTGGAGCTAATAAAAGAGTTCGAAGAAATTACTTATATATATATATATATATATATATATATATATATATCCCCAGGAAGACAACAAATGGAGGATGCCTAAGCTACACTGGCTTCGGTATTCCTAGCAAACAAATCAGAAGACATGATGCCCATCCGTATGTAGAGTTGGAAACCTATGCTTACTGTTGTAGCATAGAAGAAGAAATTGATCAACATCCTTGGTATTATGACATTTTGCAATATCTAAAGTATTAGACCTATCCCCTGGGGGCAAATGACAATGATAAAAGAACTATCAAAAGAATGGCTTCGGGATATGTACTTGATGGAGAAATTTTATGCTAAAGGGGAAAAGATCAAATTCTATTAAGATGTGTCGATGCTTATGATGCAAAGAATATTATGGCAGAAGTACATGATAGGATATGTGTTACACATGCAAATGGGCTCTCAATAGCCAGGAAGAATATGTGATATGGCTATTATTGGACAACTATGGAAGGAGATTGCATTGAATATGCCAAGAAGTGTTATAATTGTCAGATATATGCCAACAAGATTAATTCTCCACCAATACCTCTTCATACAATGAATTCACCATAGCCCTTTGCTGCCTGGGGCATGGATGTCATTGGGCATATTCATCCTAAAGCTTCAAAAAGACATCGCTTCATCCTTGTGGCAATAGATTATTTCACCAAATGGGTAGAAGTAGCCTCTTATGCCAACATTACAAGAACAATAGTCAGTAAGTTCCTAAAGAAGGAAATAATTTGTCGATATGGTATACCAGAAAGAATCATCACTGATAATGCCACAAACTTCAACAATAAAGTGATAATAGAGGTGTGTGAACAATTCAAAATCATTCACCACAATTCGGTGACATATCACCCTAAGATGAATGAGACAGTGGAAGCGACAAATAAGAATATCAAAAAGATCATATCAAAGACAACAAAAACTTACAAAGACTGGCATGAGAAACTACCTTTTGCCTTATTTGCGTATCGGACCTCAATACGAACATCAACTAGGGCAACACCTTACTCCCTGGTTTATGGGTTAGTAGTACTCCCCTTTGAAGTCGAAATTTCGTCACTTCGTGTGTTGTCTAAAGTAATGCTGGATGACGCGGAATGGTTGCAGGTTCGGTTTGACCAGTTAAATCTCATTGAGGAAAATAGGTTGAGGGCAATCTGTCACAACCAAATGTATGAAAAAAGTATGATGCGGGCATATGACAAAAAGGTGCGCCCGAGGGAATTCTGAAAGGGGGATATTGTGTTGAAAAAGGTCCTACAAAAACATCGAGATGATCGCGGAAAATGAATGTCTAACTGGGAGGGGCCTTATATTGTCAAAAAGGCTTTCTCTAGAGGAGCATTGATATTGACTGAAATGGACGGCAAAGAGTTACACAAGCCAGTGAATTCGGATTCAGTCAAGAAGTATTATGCTTGAAGAATTCAAAAAGAGAATAGAAAAAAAAGACAAAAAGTGGATTAAAAACCCAAAAGGGCGCTTCCGCAAAATGAAAATATATAAGGTGAAAATCCAAAAGGGCACCTCAGATATTAAAAAAGAAAATAAAAAAGGGGGTTCAAGATGAAAATCTACAAAGGGCGTCTTGAAACCAAAAGAGGATTTGAGATGAAAACCTGTTAAGGCAACTCAGATGAATGAAGTTAGGCATCTGATAATCAGGACCTCTCGGACACTTGGTATTTTGGAAGGGATTTCACATTTGAAAGCATTCTGGCAACATTTGAGGACCGTCAAACATGAGTGCAAGCTCAACCATACTCATGGTCGATGGGGTGGTTGTATCCTTCATGCCTTGGATGCCTGGAGATCTGACTTTGTTTCTTGATTTTATTGTTTGCCATGACCGTTTCAAACTCTGTTGTATTTCGATTTATAAGCTTCAATAAAATTCATGAATTCACTTCCAAACTTTCTTTTTATTCCAAAGCATCTTAAAATGGTTGATATAATTAAAAAACAGATGATTTCCTGGTATTACTATGTTTTAAAAGTGCAGGTGAACCTTGTCGCTCTAGGTATTGAAGAAGAGTGTACAAGATAAGACAGTGCAAAATTGAAGACCGACCACAAATATGATAATAGAGTTTGCCACCCGAAGAACAATGCTTTTCCACTCTTATGATGATCGATTAAAACCACAAGACCAACACATTACAATGCTCCTCTAAGTCGACATCTCAGTTAAGACAGTTCATGAAGACTGGGAACGGAGAAGAATGTTTGCAGCTCTATGTTTTACTGTTAATGACTATCATTTTGTAAAGACTCTCGAGTTTAGCAAAGCTTTAACATTGAAAGATTGGGTATTGGCAATATTGACCAAGCAACATGTGATTGATGAAGACAAGATTTTGTCAGCTATAACACCTTTTCCTTGTTATATATAAAAAAAAGAGGAAAAAGAAAAAAACAAGAAGAAGAAAAGAGAAAAAGAAAAGGGAGGTGAAAACCTGAAAACGCGCCTTTTGAATAAAAGGGCCAAAGTGAAAACCCGAGAGGGCGCTTTGAGAAAAGCAACCTAAAGTGAAAACCCGAAAGGGCACTTTAGAGTGAAGGGCTAGAAACGTAGAAAAGAGGTTGCGACGACCAATTCTGATGTGGGATAGGAATCAGACAAGAAGTATCCAAGAAGGGTCATAAAAGAGCATAGGCTAATTGATAGATCTCAGTAAACCATGGTTCATGCATCATATAGGACATTGGGATCATGTTAACCTTCATATATAAATTGTTTTGACATGAAAAAGATGAAGAAGGATTCATAATGAGAAGAGTCCACCCAGTGAAGAAGGGTTCATAATGAGAAAAGTTCGCCCAATGAAGAAGGATTCATAATGAGAAGAGTCCGCCCAGGGAAGAAGGATTCATAATGAGAAGAGTCCGCCCAACGAAGAAGGATTCATAATGAGAAGGGTCTGCCCAACAAAGAAGGATTCATAATGAGAAGAGTCCACCCAACAAAGACATAACTTCTAATAAGAAGAGTTCAACGTTTGAAGAGTGAGGAGGTTCCTAATGAGAAAAGCTTGCTTATTCAGTGCCTTTATCGAAATATGGACCGATAAAATAGTGAGGAATGAAGAATTTCGTAATAAGAAGAACAACTTCAGACCTTAGAAGATGAAGAATTCCAGGGAGAAATATCAGATTGGGGAAGATTGAAGAATTTCATAATAAGAAGAACAACTTCAGACCTTAGAAGATGAAGAATTCCAGGGAGAAATATCAGATTGGGGAAGATTGAAGAATTTCATAATAAGAAGAACAACTTCAAACTTCGATTGTCAGATAGTTCAGATAAAATTCGTATCTTTTCAGTCTTTGCCCTATTCTTGTTCCATAAAATGAGCAAAGAAGGGCATCTGTAGAACCCGTATTTTGTCTGGGTATACGTATATATATACTATAAATAAGGCCAAAAATAATAAATAAATAAAACTCAAATAAATAATAAAATCAGCCCAGTAGATATGTTATAATATCCAATGTCCATTACAAAAGTGTCCTTTTTCTTACAAACAAAGCCCAAACTGGTTACAAAGCCCAAATCATAAATATCATATCCTTTTGACAGCTGTCTTCAACCCATTAACCGCTAATTCCCAACCCAAACAAACACAAAAAGCCTATTATCCCATTTGTGATTTTTTCTCCGCCTAAACCAATCCACATGGCGAGCCTTCATTCGTCTGTTTCCTGTTCGCACGGATTGATTCCTAGCTGGAAACAACCGTCTTTGCTGGAGATGAAGGCTAATGTCACCACCTGGTCAGCTACAAATACCTGTAAGATAGAGAAAAAAGGGCAGTTAATCATTAATACAATCATTAATGAATCATTAATTAAGGAGGAAGTCAAAAAGACTCACCAGAAGTTGGAGAGACACTCGGAGAAGACAAACCAGATCGCCATTCATTGCCGGAAGCTCGCTGGAGTTGTAGAATCGCCAAATAGAGGTAACTTTCACCTCTAAGCTCATTATTTGCTAAGTAAACTGTTGAGTGTGTAAAAGTTCTATATTTTACCCCCTATTTAACCCATATATATGCTGCATTTAAGCATAATACATTGTATTTAGGATAGTTTTCATTCATACATCACAATTATATCAAAATGGCATAGTTTCTACTGAAATTGGTTGTTTTTGCAGGAAGCTGCTGTAGCGGATGAAGGGCGGTGGATGTAACACCCCAATTTTGGGCTTGGAAGTTTAGGGTCTGAACCGGACCGGTTTAATTACGGTTCAAATATAAAAGGTGATTTTAGGGAAAGCCTAGTTCGGGATGCATTCAAAATATGGAAAAATATCTAAAAATCCTCTTTTATTATATATAAGAGAGTGGTGAAATCAATTTTACAAAATGGGGTTTGGAAATATGACATTTCAAGTTAGTGACTAAAATGTAATTTTTGAAAAGTTGGTGACTATTTTAAAAGGATTGAAACTTTGAATCTTTAAGCAGCTAATTTACCCAAGGGAGGGTTTCTCCAGATTTTTTTTAAATATTAAAGATTTATTTAATGTTATTTAATAAAAGGAAAGGAGGGAAAATAGATATTTTGGTTTTATAACTAACTTTTGTCAAATTTTCCCATTTCTTTTTCTCTCAATTTTTCCCTCAGCCAAACACATTTCCCTAGCCACTTTTCCTCTGATTTTCACATCTAAAGTTGAGATTCCAATCTCTAAATGATTTCTAATCATTTCTACACCAAATCCTCATCATTTGCTTATTGAATTTTCAAGATTTTGGCTCTAAACAAGGAGAAATCCACATTTAGAGGTATGAACGTCCTTCTCCTCTAAATACTCAGTTCTTTACTGAAATTCCCAAGTTCTCAATCCTTAATTTGAGCTTTATTAAAGGTTTTGATGTTGTGATTTTGATTTTGGCTTAAAATGCAAGATTTGGATTTAATTTTGAATAAATTCGTATTAAATAATTGGGATCTGTTTTGAGATGTCTTCTTGATGTATTTTGGATGAATAAATGATGTGTAATTGAGGTTTAATCAATGCAATCCCGAATAGGTTGATTTTCCTAAGTTTTGCTTGAGTTAATGGTGGTTTTTGGGATGATTTTGATGTTCTGCTTTAGCTGGAGGTATAAGGACATGATTAGGTTCTTTTTGGATGTTAATTGATGACTAAGAATGATTGGAATTGATGGATATTGGCTGGGTAATGTTTTAGAGGTGTTTGGATGTAATTTCGGTTGTGTTTTGTAGCCGAAATGTGAGTTTTGGTGAGAGCGGCGAGTTTAGGTGTTGTGGCTGAAGATTTTAATGCATGATGATGCATTGATCCTTTGCTTTGTTGTGTTTAAAACAGTGGAGACATCTTCGGATCCTTGTGGTGTTGATCCGGAGGCTTGATCGGTGTTTCGGCAAGCTTGCGAAACGGAATCGGTGAGTGAAGTTTGGTTTTCAGCTTTGAAACCAATATTTGAAGGTTATGGGAGCTTAGTTTAAGTCTAAACAACTTAGCTAAGCTCAAGAGTAAGTTTTCGGAGAAACTCTCTTGTTGAAGAACCATGAGATGGTTGAATGCAATGTGTTTATTTTGCATGTTTTAAATTCTGTTTTGAAAGCATATTTTAGCATGTTAAATGCTGGTTTTGTAAGCCATGTGTTGAAGGATGCTGAAGGTAAGAGATCCTTGGTTTGACATTGATAAATGTGGTTTTGATGCATAGTGATGCATGATGGTTTAATGGCTTTGTTAAATGCTTTAAAACAGTGGATTGATGATGTTAAATGATTTATATTGGCAAGTGATGTGTTGGTTTAAAAGTTCTTGAATCGGACATAGTTAGCCAGCTATAGGATTGGGTGCACCGTGAATAAAGTCGCCTTGGATGTTGGGGGTTTGTGATTGTACCGTAAACTCCATCCAAGTACACTAACGAGATGGTTAAGATCACAATGGTAGTTAAAAGTCCATGTGTGGATCTTGTGTTGTGTGTCCCTTGTTCTCGTTAGTGATGTTATACAACTACCAACGAGTGATGTGGAGGGGTTGTGATTGTATCGTAGACTCCATCACGGGTGTTGAGGGGTTGTGATTGTACCAGTAAACTCCACCTTGAGTGTTGGTAGTGTGTATGAAGCGTATGGGACAACGCTTGTAATCCGCGTATCCGATTGTGTTTTGAGTTGAAAAATGGTTAAGGATTATCACTTGAAAGCCAATATGACATGTTGATGAATTGAAGCATGAGATGCTTGTTTTGTATGCATTGATGCATGATAAATGTTGTTTTGAAACTAAAGGCCTTGGAAAGGTGTTTTTACAAAGTGCATTATTGTGTTGTTTTATTAGAGCATTCCTCACTAAGCATTTGTGCTTACGCTCTCTCTTTCTTGAACCAATAATGCAGAGCATTGAAGTGCTTAAGGGCAGCAAGGAGGTCAAGGATCCAAGTGAAAAACTAAGCTCATGTATGGTGACTATTTTCACAACACTTTTAGCTTTTGGTATTTGGCAATGGGAACCTAGGATGTGTATTTGGGAGATGTTTTGGACTCCCTAAGTTTGGCTTGATGCCTATGGTGTTTTTGGATTTGTAATTGGCCATTTGGTGTTTGGTTTTGGTGATTTGATGATTGCATGATTTTCATTATAGGATGCATGCCTATAGATTTGGGCTTTTCCTTGAATGATGACATGATTGAGTTTAGATGATGCTAATATGTTCCCTTAATGTTAGATGACTTGTTGGCATGAAAAGGAGGTCATATGTATGTGTTTGTTGGGTCGAAAGGGTGATAAACCAGAAAAATTCTGCATTACTGGGCAGCCCGTATCGAAACGGGTGCTACCGTTTCGGAACAGGGGTCTGAAATGGCCTTAGCGTTTCGAAATGGGTAGAGTCGTTCTGAAACGATTTTGCTACTGTCAAGCCCTATTTCGAAACAGGTTTCAAAACGGCCCCGCGTTTCGGAACGGTCCTTCCCCGTTTCGGAACATTCGACCGCTGGGCACTGAATCTGATGGTTATATGTTTTGAAATCTTCACGTTTTGGTCCTGATTTTTATATGTGCAATTGCTTGAGTTTGGAATGTCCGTTTAAGATGAAATTTGGTAGAGAAGCATGAAACATGACTAATTTCATAATTGTAACCTAAAAATTGTTTAGGTCCTCTCAATTTCCAGAATTTACAATTTGGTCACTAAATTAGTATGTTGGGCAATTGAGTCCCGTTTTGATCTCCGTTTGCTGTGATTTTTGAGTATGTTGATCTCAAGAGAACGCCTATGTTTAATATGCATCTAGACAGGTTTTAAAAAGAAAAAAAAGGGGTCGTTAATCAAGGTTGACTTTCGGGTTGACTTTGGTTTTCCCCGTGTAATCTTCGTAGTTCGGGTCAAACGTCTAGGCCGGGCTAAGGGGGTTACATTTGGTGGTATCAGAGCTGAGTTCTCGAGTATTTGGGAATGGTTATGTGGGTAATATGTGTATGATTGTTTTGTATACTTGCTGAGTGAAAGTATGATGTATGAATTGTAAAAATGTTGCAATTGTGGTGTATGTTGTGGTGAAGCATGTTAGAGGGACCCATTGCCATATCAAAGCTAATGAAATGATTTGTTTTTAATTGAAAATGAGCTTGAGTACTTGGATTGCTTAACTTGCTGAGCCTGATTTTGTTTATTGCATTTGTGATTGCATTGTTTAGTAAATGGGACCTCGTAGAGAGACGAGGATTAATACGCGAGCTATGGCTCAAAATGAGAATGCTGAAAATGTGGTGGATTTACCTCCTCCACCTGGTGGTGGTGGTGCTGGGGGTGAAGGAGCTGGTGCTGGTGCTGATGCTGGGGTCGCTGGACCTGAAGCTGGGCAGGGGCAGGCTGCTCCTGACATGACAATGCTGATTCAGGCTATTGCTGGAGCCTTTCGGGCGGCGGTAGTTGGAGCTCATGGAGCTGGGCATCAAGGAGATGCTAATGCTAGACTACCTCTGGAACGTTTGCGCAGTCTGGGATGGACTGAGTTCAGGGGTTTGTCTGCTGAGGGTTCCGAGTCTTGGTTGGAAAGTACCAAGAGAATTTTGGGACAAATGAACTGCAATGGAGTGCAGAAGCTGGGTTGTAATATCATTGTTGCATGACGATGCGTATACTTGTTGGACAACCATTATCTCCGGAATGGAGGATGCTGATGTGACTTGGACGTTCTTTCTGAACGCGTTCAAGAGGAGGTATCTGGGTGTGCGGTACCTGGATGAAAAGAAAAGGGAATTCATGTCTCTTACTCAAGGGAGCATGTCAGTGGCTGAGTACGAGGTTCAGTTTTTTCGACTCAGTCAATACGCACTTGAGCTTGTCCCGGATGAGCGGGAGAGGTGTGAACGTTTCCGTTATGGTTTGGTGACGGAAGTGAAGACTTATATGCTGGCTGCTGAGTACACTGACTTTGATGTGCGCATTGGTAGAGCAAAAGACATTGAGTTGAATTTGGGTTTATCTTCTAGGGGAGTTGGTTCTAGTGCAGGCAAGCGAGCTGCTGAGTATAGTTCCGGTGGCGGACGGAACAAGAGAGGACGTGATCGGAAGTATCAGTCTTCAGCTAGACGTGGTGGTGGAGGGCAAGGTGCGCCTGTTCAGGGAGACAGGGCGAGAGTTGAGCAGAACACATGTTGGATATGTGGATCGCGTGGTCATCTAAGGCATGATTGTCCTCGAGTAGTGAGGGAAGTACAGGTTCTTGTTGTGGTTACCGGTAATTCGTGCTGGAACTGTGGTTCGGCGGATCACATGAGGAGGGAGTGTCCTCTGTTTGCCGGTGGTGGTTAGGGATGTGCTCCTGGAGCTGTTGCACCACAGAGAGGTCGTGGGCGCGGCCGTGGTGACTTCCAGCTTAGGGAGGATGGTGGAAGGAATGTGGCTCATGTAGTAGTTGTTCAGCCTGAGGGTGGTGGCCAGGCCAGAGTGTATGCTTAGAGGGAGGGGAGGAATGACACGGATGTGATCGCATGTACTTTCACTTTGCAATCCTTGTCATTACTTTCCTTGATTGATTCTGGATCTACACACTCATACATATTGCGTGAACATGCTCAAATGCTTGGTTTGCCTGTTAAGTCCTTGGATGTTGGTATGCGTGTAACTAGTTCTTTTGGTGAGACTGTTGTGACTCGAAAGCTTTATAGAAGGTGTCCCTTGGTTGTGCAAGACCATGTTTTTCATGTTGATCTTATGGAACTGCCTTTTTATGGTTTTGATGTAATCCTTGGTATGGATTGGCTTGTTGAGCATCGAGCTGTTGTGGATTTTGAGAATAAGCGAGTTTCGTTGAAACTTGCGGACGATTATGAAGTAGTGGTGGTTGGTGAGAATGTGAAGTTTCTTGCCAATGTGGTGTCTACGTTGGAAGCGAGCCGGATGCTGAGGCAAGGTTGTGAAGCCTACCTAGCCTTTGTGATGAATCCTAGCTCTAAATAGTTGCGTGTGCAAGATATCAGGAGTGTGCGAGAGTTTCCTGGTGTGTTTCCAGAGGAGTTGCCTGGATTGCCTCCTAATCGCGAAGTGGAGTTTGGGATTGAGCTGTATGAAAACACAACTCCAGTGTCCATTACTCCTTATCGAATGGCACCTAAAGAGTTGAAAGAGCTGAAGACGCAACTTCAAGAGTTGCTTGATCGTGGTTTCATTCGGCCAAGTGTGTCACCTTGGGGTGCACCGGTCTTGTTTGTGAAGAAAAAGGATGGCATTATGAGAATGTGCATTGATTACCGTCAGCTTAACAAGTTGACTATCAAGAATCGGTATCCATTACCGAGAATTGATGATCTTTTTGATCAATTTCGGGGTGCGGCTGTGTTCTCTAAAATTGACTTAAGGTCAGGGTATTATGAACTGAAGGTGAAAGATGTGGACGTGCCAAAGACAGCTTTCAGAACGAGGTATGGGCATTATGAGTTCCTTGTGATGCCGTTTGGTTTGACGAATGCTCCTGCAGCTTTCATGGACATGATGAATAGAGTGTTCCATGAATACTTGGATAAGTTTGTTGTGGTGTTGATTGATGATATTCTCGTGTACTCTCGTACTGAGGAGGAGCACGAAGGGCATTTGAGGATTGTGTTGCAAGCTTTGTTGGAGAATCAACTTTATGCCAAGCTGAGCAAGTGTGAGTTCTGGCTTAGAGAAGTTGTGTTTCTTGGACATGTGGTTTCTGCTGAGGGAATTCGTGTTGATCCTTAAAAGATTGAGGCAATGATGAATTGGAAGCCTCCTAAGTCTGTTCATGAAGTCCGTAGTTTCCTTGGTTTGGCAGGATACTACCGGAGATTCGTGGATGGGTTTTCAAAGATTGCTGCACCTTTGACGAAGTTGTTGCAGAAGGATGTTAAGTATGAGTGGTCGGAAGCGAGACAACAAGGTTTTGAGAAGCTTAAGGCAGCTTTAACGCAAGCTCCTATCTTGGTTCAACCTGAATCAGGGAAAGAGTTTGTGGTGTATAGTGATGCATCTT
The DNA here is from genome assembly GCA_958450335.1 of Hibiscus tridactylites. NCBI lineage: Eukaryota > Viridiplantae > Streptophyta > Magnoliopsida > Malvales > Malvaceae > Hibiscus > Hibiscus tridactylites. The sequence goes on along the minus strand of OY288274.1, from coordinate 69,909,930 downwards.
ACGTTGGTTTTGGATGTGTGTTGATGCAAGAGGGTAAGGTGGTGGATTATGCATCGCGTCAGTTGAAGGTGCATGAGCGCAATTATCCTGCGCATGACATTGAGTTAGCTGCGTTGGTTTTTGCTTTGAAAATTTGGAGACATTACCTGTATGGTGAGAAGTGTACTGTGTACACGGACCACAAGAGTTTGAAGTATCTGATGTCTCAGAAAGAGTTGAATCTTAGGCAACGACGTTGGGTAGAGTTGCTTAAGGATTACGATTTGACTATCGAATACCATCCGGGTAAAGTGTTGAGTGTGTAAAAGTTCTATTATTTACACCCTTTTTAACCCATATTTCTGCTGCATTCAAGCATCATTGCATTGCATTTAGGTTAGTTTACAGCAAAACATCACAAATATATTAAAAGCACGGATTCTACTAAAAGATGACTTATTTTGTAGGTTGCTGCATTAGTAGACGGAGAAGGCGCGTGCAGGGCAGATAAACAGAAGAGCTGAACTGGACAAGCAGACGAAGAGGACGATGCTGCCATGGAGCTGCCGTGACAGTAGAGGACGACAGCAAGTTAGTGAGGAAAAGCAAAGTGGACCTCGATAGATAGAGAAAATTATGCTCGTCTGTCGTGTGAAAACCATACATTTTTCCAAGCCCCGGATCAAAAGATACGTCAAGCCCAAGCTCAAGGAAATCCCAAGCTCTGATTTTGACATCCAAAGATTAGAATTCAATCCTCATTTGATCTCTAATCATTTCTTCATCAAAACCTTAGCATTTTCTTGTTGGATTTTCAAGAATCTTGGTTCCAAAAAGGGAGAAACTGAAGTTTAGAGGGGAGACATCTTCGGATCCTTGTGGTGTTGATCCGGAAGCTGGATTGGTGTTTCGGAAAAGTTGTGAAACGAAATCGGTGACTAGATTTTGGTTTTCGGCTTTGAAACCAATGTTTTGAAGGTTTGGGAGCTTAGTTTAAGTCTAAACAACTTAGCTAAGCTCAAGAGTAAGTTTTCGGATAAACTCTCTTGTTGATGAATCATGAGTTGGTTGAATGCAATGTGATTTGTTTGCATGTTTTAAATTCTGTTTTGAAAACATGTTTGAGCATGTTTATTGCTGGTTTTATAAGCCATGAATTGAAGGATGCTCAAGGTAAGAGATCCTAGTTTTTGAACATTGTTAAATGTGGTTTTGATGCAAAATGGGGCATGATGTTTATGGCTTTGTTAAATGCTTTAAAACAGTGGATTATTATTGTTAAATGATGTATATTGGCAAGTGATGTCTTGAGGATGGCTAAGAACACTATGGTGGTTAAAAGTCCATAGGTGGTTCTTGTGTTAAGAACAACATGGTGGTTAAAAGTCCATGGTTGATTCTTGTGCTAAGGTCACAAAGGTGGTTAAAAGTCCTTGTGTGAGCCTTGTGTATTGTAAGGTCACAAAGGTGGTTAAAAGTCCTTGTGTGGACCTTGTGTATTTAAGAACACCATGTTGGTTAAAAGTCCATGGGCAATTCTTGTGTTAAGGTCACAAAGGTGGTTAAAAGTCCTTGTGTGGACCTTGTGTATTTTAAGAACACCATGGTGGTTAAAAGTCCATGGGTGATTCTTGTGCTAAGGACACAATGGTGGTTAAAAGTCCATGTGTGGTCCTTGTGAATTGTAAGATCACAATGGTGGTTAAAAGTCCATGTGTGGATCTTGAGTTGATTGTATCTTGAGATGGAAAATGATCATAATTATCACTTGTGGCCAATATCTCACGTTAATAATTTGAAGCATGAAAAGCTTGTTTTATATGCTTATGTGCATGGTTAAATGATGTTTTGAGCTAAGGTTTCAAAAAGTGTTTTAAATGCATTATTGTGATGTTTTAAATGAGCATTCCTCACTAAGCTTTTTGCTTACGCTCTATCTTTTCTTAAACCAATAATGCAAATCATTGAGTGCATAAAGGGCAGCAAGGAGGACAAGAATCCAAGTGAAGAATTAAGCTCATGTATGGTGAATGATTTCCTAACACTATTAGTTTTTGGCATTTGGCAATGGGGGACCTATGTTGTTATTTTGGGAGATGTTTTAGACTCCCTAAGTTGGTTTTATGCTTTTAATGTTGTTGGAACATGTAATTGGCCCCTTGGTATTTGTTTTGGTGAATTGAGGATTGCATGGTTTTCTAAATAGGATGCTTGCTTATAGAATTGGGGATTTGCTTAATTGGTGCCATGTTTGAGTATGGTTGATGCAAATATGTTCCTTAGACTTGTAATGTCTTGCTGGTATCATTTGGTTGCCTTTGGAGCATGTTTGATGGGTCAATTGTATGATAAACCAGCAAAATTTCTGCAATCTGGGAAGGCCGTATCGGAACGGGTGCTACCGTTTCGGAACAGGGGGCCTGAAATGGCCTAGGCGTTTCGAAACGGGAGGAACTGTTCCGGAACGAAAATGCTACTGCCAAGCCCTGTTCCGATACTTGTTTCGGAACGGTCCCGCGTTTCGGAACGGATCATCCCCGTTTCGGAACACTCGACCGTTGGGCACTGAAATTGACGGTTATATGTTTTGAAAACCTTGCGTTTTGGTCCTGAACTTTGTATATGCGTTTGAATGAGTTTGTGATGTCCGTTTGAGCTGAAATTTGGCAGTGAAGCATGAAACATGATTAATTTCATAATGGTAACTCAAAAGTTGGCTAAGTCACTATAATTTTCTGAATTTGTAATTTGGTCCCTAAAATCATGTTTTGTGCATTTGAGTCCCTGAATGTTCTTTGATTGTTATGATCTTTGAGCATGTTGTGGTTGTGAACATATCTAGGGTTAACATGCATTTAGATAAGATTAAGAAAAAAGGGTCGTTAATCAAGGTTGACTTTCGGGTTGACTTTGGTTTTCCCCGTGTAAACTTCTTAATTCGGTTCAACCGTCTGGGCCGGGTTAAGGGGGTTACATTTGGTGGTATCAGAGCTGAGTTCTCGAGTAATTGGGAATGGTTATGTGGGTGATGAGTGCATGAATGCTTTGTATGCTTGTTGAATGAAAGCATGTTGTGTGAATTGTAAATATGTTACAATTGTGGTGTATGATGTGGTGAAAGCATGTTAGAAGGACCCATTGCCAAATCAAAGCTAATGAAATGATATTGTTTTTAATTGGAAATGAGCTTGAGTACTTGGATTACTTACCTTGCTGAGTCTGACTTTGTTTTATTGCATTGTGATTGCATTGTTAGTGTATGACACCTCGTAGAGAATTGAGGGTTAATACGCGAGCTATGTCTCAGAATGAAAATGAAGAGAATGTTGAGAATGTGGTGGATTTACCTCCTCCTCCTGGGGTGGTGGTGGTGCTGGGGGTGAAGGAGATGGTGTTGCAGCTAGTGCTGGGGGGCGCTGGACCTGAAGCTGGTCAGGGGCAAGCTGTACCTGACATGTCAATGTTGGTTCAAGCTATTGCTGGTGCTTTTCGAGCAGCGGTAGCTGGAGCTCAAGGAGCTGGGCCTCAGGGAGATGCTGGTGTTAGACTACCTTTGGAACGTTTGCGCAGTCTGGGAGGGACTGAGTTCAGGGGTTTGTCTGCTGAAGGTTTGGAGTCTTGGTTGGAAAGTACCAAGAGAATCTTGGGACAAATGAACTGCAGTGAAGTTTAGAAGCTGGGCTGTGTAGTATCGTTGTTGCAGGACGATGCATACACTTGGTGGACAACCACTATCTCTGGGATGGCGGATTCTGATGTGACTTGGACGTTCTTTCAGAACGTGTTCAAGAGAAGGTATCTAGGGGTGAGGTACCTAGATGAAAAGAAAAGAGAATTCATGTCTCTTACCCAAGGGAACATGTCTGTAGCTGAGTACGAAGTTCAGTTTGTTCGACTCAGTCAGTACGCACCTGAGCTTGTCCCGGATGAGCGGGAGAGGTGTGAAAGGTTCCGTTATGGTTTGGTGACGAAAGTAATGACGTATATGCTGGCTGCTGAGTATATTGATTTTGATGTGCTGGTGGGTAGAGCAAAGGACATCGAGATGAACTTGGGTTTATCTTCTAGAAGTGTTGTTTCTGGTGCTGGTATGCGAGCTGCTGAGTATAGTTCCGGTGGTGGACGGAACAAGAGGGGACGTGATCAAAAGTATCAGTCTTCAGCTAAGCGAGGTGGTGGTGTGCCTGCTCAGGGAGGCAAGGCGAGAGCGGATCCGAGTGCATGTTGGACATGTGGATCGCGTGGCCATATGAAGCGTGATTGTCCTCGAGCTGTGAGGGAGGTGCAGGGTCCTGTTGTGGCGGCTGGTAACTCATGCTGGAACTGTGGATCTACGGATCACATGAGGAGAGAGTGTCCTTTGTTGGCTGGTGGTGGCCAAGGACGTGCTCCTGTTGTTGCTGCACCACAGAGAGGTCGTGGGCGTGGCCGTGGTAATTTCCAGCGGAGAGAAGAGGGTGGACGGAATGTGGCTCATGTTGTAGCTGTTCAGCCTGAGGGTGGCGGCCAGGCGAGAGTGTACGCTCAGAGGGAGGGGAGAAATAACACGGATGTGATCGCAGGTACTTTTACTTTGCAATCCTTGTCATTACTTTCCTTGATTGATTCTGGCTCTACACACTCATACATATTGCGTGAGCATGCTGAATTGCTTGGTTTGCCTGTTGAGTCTTTGGATGTTGGTATGCGTGTCACTAGTTCTTTTGGTGAGACTGTTGTGACTCGGAAGCTTTATAGAAGATGTCCTTTGGTTGTTCAAGATCATGTCTTTCCTGTTGATCTTATGAAATTGCCTTTCTATGGTTTTGATGTAATCCTTGGTATGGATTGGCTTGTTGAGCATCGAGCTGTGGTAGATTTTGAGAATAAGCGAGTTTCATTGAAACTTGCGGATGATTACGAGGTTGTTGTGGTTGGTGAGAATGTGAAGTTTCTTGCCAATGTGGTGTCTACATTGGAGGCGAGCCGGATGCTGAGGCAAGGTTGTGAAGCTTATCTCGCTTTCGTAATGAATCCTAGTTCTAAGGAGTTGCGTGTGCAAGATATTAGGACTGTGCGAGAGTTTCCTGGTGTGTTTCTTGAGGAGTTGCCTGGATTGCCTCCTAGTCGCGAAGTGGAGTTTGGGATTGAGCTGCATGAAAACACGACTCCACTGTCCATTACCCCTTATCGAATGGCACCTAAGGAGTTGAAAGAGCTGAAGACGCAATTGCAAGAGTTGCTTGATCGTGGGTTCATTCGGCCAAGTGTTTCACCTTGGGGTGCACCAGTTTTGTTTGTGAAGAAGAAGGATGGCACTATGAGAATGTGCATTGATTATCGTCAGCTTAACAAGTTGACTATCAAGAATCGGTATCCATTGCCGAGAATTGATGATCTCTTTGATCAATTTCGGGGAGCAGCTGTGTTCTCTAAGATTGACTTAAGGTTAGGGTACTACCAGTTGAAGGTGAAAGATGTGGATGTGCCTAAGACAGCTTTCAGGACGAGATATGGGCATTATGAGTTCCTTGTGATGCTGTTTGGTTTGACAAATGCTCCTGCAGCTTTCATGGACATGATGAACCGAGTATTCCATGAATACTTGGATAAATTTGTTGTGGTGTTCATTGATGATATCCTCGTGTACTCGCCTACAGAGGAGGAGTATGAAGAGCATCTGAGGATTGTGTTGCAAGCTTTGTTGGAGAATCAGCTTTATGCCACGCTGAGCAAGTGTGAGTTCTGGTTTAGGGAAGTGGTGTTTCTAGGTCATGTGGTTTCTGCTGAAGGGATTCGTGTTGATCCTCAGAAGATTGAGGCAGTGATGAATTGGAAGGTTCCTAAGTCTGTTCATGAAGTCCGTAGTTTCCTTCGTTTGGCGGGTTACTACCGAAGGTTTGTGGATGGGTTTTCAAAGATTGATGCACCTTTGACGAAGTTGTTGCAGAAGGATGTTAAGTATGAGTGGACGGAAGCAAGACAACAGGCTTTTGAGAAGCTTAAGGCAGCTTTGACGCAAGCTCCTATCTTTGTTCAACCTAAGTCAGGAAAAGAATTTGTGGTGTATAGTGATGCGTCCTATGTTGGTTTGGGATGTGTGTTGATGCAAGAGGGTAAGGTGGTGGCTTATGCGTCTCGACAGTTAAAGGTGCATGAGCGCAATTATCCTACGCATGACATCGAGTTGGCTGCAGTGGTTTTTGCTTTGAAGATCTGGAGACATTATCTGTATGGTGAGAAGTGTACTGTGTACACGGATCACAAGAGTTTGAAGCATCTGATGTCTCAGAAGGAGTTGAATCTTAAACAGCGACGTTGGGTGGAGTTGCTCAAGGATTATGATTTGACGATTGAGTATCACCCGGGTAAAGCTAATGTTGTAGCGGATGCCTTGAGTAGTAAGGTAGCTGTTGAGTTGAGGGCTATGTTTGCCAGTTTGAGTATTTCGCGTGATGGTGGTCTTGTGGCTGAGTTGCAAGTGAAACCATCTTTGGTTCAGTTGATCAAGGAAAAGTAGTTGTTGGATGATTCCTTGGTACCTCATGTTCAGGATATTGCGGAGGGTAGGCCTTCGGATTTTTGTTTTAATGATGATGGAGTGTTGTGTTTTGGGAGTCGGATAGTAGTGCCCAATGATGCTGAGTTGAGGCGTGCTATTCTGACTGAAGGTCATAGTAGTCCTTTTGCTATGCACCCTGGTAGTACTAAGATGTATCGTGATCTTCGTGATGAGTACTATTGGGTGGGTTTAAAGAAAGATGTTGCTGAGTTTGTAAGCAAGTGCATGGTGTGTCAGTGAGTTAAGGCTGAGCATCAGTTTCCTTCAGGGTTGTTGCAACCGTTGAGAATTCTTGAATGGAAGGGGGAAAGGGTTACCATGGATTTTGTATCTGGTTTGCCTTTGTCGCCATCGAAGAAGAATTCGGTGTGGGTGATTGTGGATCGCCTGACGAAGTGTGCGCATTTCTTGCCTGTGCATACTACGTACTCTTTGGATAAGCTTGCGGAGCTGTACATTGCTGAGATTGTGCGGCTGCATGGTGTGCCAAAGTCAATTGTGTCGGATAGGGATCCAAGTTTTACATCGCGTTTCTGGCAGTGTTTGCATCAGGCTTTGGGTACACGGTTGAATTTCGGTACATCTTATCATCCTCAGTCGGATGGGCAGTCTGAGCGTGTTATCCAGGTTTTGGAGGATATGTTGAGGTGATGCGTCATTGAGTTTCAGGGCTCTTGGGAGAAACATTTGCCTTTGGTGGAGTTTGCTTATAATAATAGTTATTAGGCAAGTATTCAAATGGCACCTTTTGAAGCTTTGTACGGGAGGAAGTGTAGGACTCCTCTGTGTTGGGCTGAAACGGGTCAGAAGTTGGTTTCGATGCCAGCGTTGTTGAAAGGAACCACCGAGAAGGTGAAGCTCATTTGTGAGCTTTTGAAGGCAGCTTCTGATCAGCAAAAGTCTTACGCGGATCTGAAGCGTAAGGAGATTGAGTATGCGGTGGGTGACCGTGTGTTTTTGAAGGTTTGGCCTTGGAAAAAGGTGATGAGGTTTGGCCGGAAGGGTAAGTTGAGCCCTAGGTACATTGGACCATACGAAGTGGTTGAGCGTGTGGGTCCTGTTGCGTACAAGTTGAGGTTACCGCAAGAGTTGGAAAAGATTCATGATGTGTTTCATGTTTCTATGCTTCGGAAGTATAGATCGGATCCTTCACATGTGATGCCTGTGGAAGAAGTGGAATTGAATCCGGATTTGACTTATGATGAGGAACCGGTGAAGATTCTGGATTCGGATAGTAAGGTTCTTCGAGGCAAGACCATTGAGTTGGTAAAGGTGTTGTGGAAACATCGTGGTGTGGAAGAAACCACGTGGGAGCGGAAGGATGACATGTTGAAGCAGTTTCCATACCTCTTTCCTTCAGGTAAATTTCGAGGACGAAATTTCTTAAGGGGGGGAGAGTTGTAACACCCCAATTTTGGGCTTAGAAGTTTTGGGTTTGGACCGGACCGGTCGGGTTGCGGTTCGAATATAAAAAGGTGATTTTTAGGAAAGCTTAGTTCGGGTTGCATTAAAAATATGGAAAAATGTCTTAAAATTCTCTTTTATTTTATATAAGAGAGTGGTGAAATCAATTTTGTAAAATGAGGTTTGGAAGTGTGACATTTTGGGTTAGTGACCAAAATGTAATTTTTGGAAACTGGGTGACTGTTTTAAAAAAGGATTGAAACTTTGAATCTTTAAGGAGCTATTTACCCAAAAGGAGTTTCTCCAGATTTTTCTTAATATTAATCAATTTATTAATGGTTTTAATTAAGTAAAAAGGGAGGGAAGAAGATATTTTGTCATTTTAACTAACTTTCTCAAAATTTTCTATTTTCTTTCTCTCAACTTTTCTCTCAACCCAAACACATTTCTCCAGCAAATTTCCCTCTAATTTTGACATCCAAAGATTAGAATTCAATCCTCATTTGATCTCTAATCATTTCTTCATCAAAACCTTAGCATTTTCTTGTTGGATTTTCATGAATCTTGGTTCCAAAAAGGGAGAAACTCAAGTTTAGAGGGGAGACATCTTCGGATCCTTGTGGTGTTGGTCCGGAAGCTTGATTGGTGTTTCGGCAAAGTTGCGAAACGGAATCGGTGAGTAGATTTTGGTTTTCGGCTTTGAAACCAATGTTTTGAAGGTTTGGGAGCTTAGTTTAAGTCTAAAAACTTAGCTAAGCTCAAGAGTAAGTTTTCGGATAAACACTCTTGTTGATGAATCATGAGTTGGTTGAATGCAATGTGATTTGTTTGCATGTTTTAAATTCCGTTTTGAAAGCATGTTTGAGCATGTTTATTGCTAGTTTTATAAGCCATGAATTGAAGGATGCTCAAGGTAAGAGATCCTAGTTTTTGAACATTGTTAAATGTGGTTTTGATGCAAAATGGGGCATGATGTTTATGGCTTTGTTAAATGCTTTAAAACAGTGGATTATTATTGTTAAATGATGTATATTGGCAAGTGATGTCTTGAGGATGGCTAAGAACACTATGGTGGTTAAAAGTCCATAGGTGGTTCTTGTGTTAAGAACAACATGGTGGTTAAAAGTCCATGGTTGATTCTTGTGCTAAGGTCACAAAGGTGGTTAAAAGTCCTTGTGTGAGCCTTGTGTATTGTAAGGTCACAAAGGTGGTTAAAAGTCCTTGTGTGGACCTTGTGTATTTAAGAACGCCATGGTGGTTAAAAGTCCATGGGTGATTCTTGTGTTAAGGTCACAAAGGTGGTTAAAAGTCCTTGTGTGGACCTTGTGTATTTTAAGAACACCATGGTGGTTAAAAGTCCATGGGTGATTCTTGTGCTAAGGACACAATGGTGGTTAAAAGTCCATGTGTGGTCCTTGTGAATTGTATGATCACAATGGTGGTTAAAAGTCCATGTGTGGATCTTGAGTTGATTGTATCTTGAGATGGAAAATGATCATAATTATCACTTGTGGCCAATATCTCATGTTAATAATTTGAAGCATGAAATGCTTGTTTTATATGCTTATGTGCATGGTTAAATGATGTTTTGAGCTATGGTTTCAAAAAGTGTTTTAAATGCATTATTGTGATGTTTTAAATGAGCTTTCCTCAATAAGCTTTTTGCTTACGCTCTATCTTTTCTTAAACAAATAATGCAGATCATTGAGTGCATAAAGGGCAGCAAGGAGGGCAAGAATCCAAGTGAAGAATTAAGCTCATGTATGGTGAATGATTTCCTAACACTATTAGCTTTTGGCATTTGGCAATGGGGGACCTATGTTGTTGTTTTGGGAGATGTTTTAGACTCCCTAAGTTGGTTTTATGCTTTTAATGTTGTTGGAACATGTAATTGGCCCCTTGGTATTTGTTTTGGTGAATTGAGGATTGCATGGTTTTCTAAATAGAATGCATGCCTATAGAATTGGGGATTTGCTTAATTGGTGCCATGTTTGAGTATGGTTGATGCAAATATGTTCCTTAGACTTGTAATGTCTCGCTGGTATCATTTGGTTGCCTTTGGAGCATGTTTGATGGGTCAATTGTATGATAAACCAGCAAAATTTCTGCAATCTGGGCAGGCCGTATCGGAACGGGTGCTACCGTTTCGGAACAGGGGGCCTGAAATGGCCTAGGCGTTTCAAAACGGGAGCAACCGTTCCGGAACGAAAATGCTACTGCCAAGCCCTGTTCCGATACTCGTTTCGGAACGGTCCCGCGTTTCGGAACGGATCATCCCCGTTTCGGAACACTCGACTGTTGGGCACTGAAATTGACGGTTATATGTTTTGAAAACCTTGCGTTTTGGTCATGAACTTTGTATATGCGTTTGAATGAGTTTGTGATGTTCAACCTTAACTCGCTGACACACCAAACACTTGCTCACAAACTCTGCAACATCCTTCTTCAAACCCATCCAATAGTACTCATCACGAAGATCACGATACATCTTATTACTACCAGGGTGCATAGCAAAAGGACTACTATGACCTTCAGTCAGAATAGCACGCCTCAACTCAGCATCAGCAGGCACTACTATCCGACTCCCAAAACACAACACACCATCATCATTAAAGCAGAAATCCGAAGGTCTACCCTCCGCGATATCCTGAACATGAGACACCAAGGAATCATCCAGCAACTGCTTTTCCTTGATCAACTGAACCAAAGATGGTTTTACTTGCAACTCAGCAACAAGACCACCATCTCCCGATATGCTCAAGCTAGCAAACATAGCCCTCAGCTCAACAGCTACCTTCCTACTCAAGGCATCCGCAACAACATTAGCTTTTCCAGGATGATACTCAATCGTCAGATCATAATCCTTGAGCAACTCCAACCAACGCCGCTGCCTAAGATTCAACTCCTTCTGAGACATCAGATACCTCAAACTCTTGTGATCCGTGTACACAGTACACTTCTCACCATACAGATAATGTCTCCAGATCTTCAGAGCAAAAACCACTGCAGCCAGCTCAATATCATGCGTAGGGTAATTGCGCTCATGCACTTTCAACTGCCGCGATGCATAAGCAACCACCTTACCCTCTTGCATCAGCATACATCCCAAACCAACATAGGATGCATCACTATAGACCACAAACTCTTTCCCTGATTCAGGCTGAACCAAGATAGGAGCTTGCGTCAAAGCCGCCTTAAGCTTCTCAAAAGCCTATTGTCTCGCTTCCGTCCACTCATACTTAACATCCTTTTGCAACAGCTTCGTCAAAGGAGCATCAATCTTGGAAAAACCATCCACAAACCTTCGGTAGTATCCCGCCAAACCAAGGAAACTACGGACCTCATGAACAGAGTTATGAACTTTCCAGTTCATCACCGCCTCAATCTTCTGAGGATCAACACGAATCCCCTCAGCTGAGACCACATGCCCAAGAAACACCACCTCCTTAAGCCAGAACTCACACTTGCTCAGCTTAGCATAAAGCTGATTCTCCAACAAGGCCTGCAAAACAATCCTCAAACGCTCTTCGTGCTCCTCCTCAGTACGCGAGTACACGAGGATATCATCAATGAACACCACCACGAACTTGTCCAGGTATTCATGAAACACACGGTTCATCATATCCATGAAAGCAGCAGGAGCATTTGTCAAACCAAACGACATCACAAGGAACTCATAATGCCCATACCTTGTCCTAAAAGCTGTCTTAGGCACATCCACATCCTTCACCTTCAACTGATAATACCCTGACCTCAAGTAAATCTTAGAGAACACAACAGCTCCCCGAAATTGATCAAAGAGATCATCAATCCTCGGCAAATGATACCGATTCTTGATAGTCAACTTGTTCAGCTGACGGTAATCAAAGCACATTCTCATAGTGCCATCTTTCTTCTTCACAAACAAGACCGGTGCTCCCCAAGGTGACACACTCGGCCGGATGAAACCACGATCAAGCAACTCTTACAACTGCGTCTTAAGCTCCTTCAGCTCCTTAGGTGCCATTCTATAGGGAGTAATGGACACAGGAGTTGTATTCTCATACAGCTCAATTCCAAACTCCACCTCGCGATTAGGAGGTAAACTAGGCAACTCCTCAGGAAAAACACCAGGAAACTCCTTCACAACTCGGATATCTTGCACCCTCAACTCCTTAGAGCTAGGATTCATCACAAAAGCTAGATAAGCTTCGCAACCTTGCCTCAGCATCCTGCTCGCCTCCAAGGTAGACACCACATTGGCAAGAAACTTCACATTCTCACCAACCACAACAACTTCATAATCATCCGCAAGCTTCAGCGAAACTCGCTTATTTTCACAATCCACCACAGCACGATGCTCAGCAAGCCAATCCATACCAAGGATCACATCAAAACCATAAAAGGGCAACTCCATAAGATCAACATGAAAAACATGTTCTTGAACAACCAAGGGACACCTTCTATAAAGCTTTCGAGTCACAACAGTTTCACCAAAAGAACTAGTGACACGAACACCAACATCCAAGGACTCAACAGGCAAACCAAGCAATTCAGCATGCTCACGCAAAATGTATGAATGCGTAGATCCAGAATCAATCAAAGAAAGCAATGACAAGGATTGCAAAGTAAAGGTACCTGCAATCACATCCGCATCATTCCTTCCCTCACGCTGAGCATACACCCTAGCTTGGCCTCCACCTTCAGGCTGAATAGCCACAACATGGGCTACTCCACGACCACCTTCCTCTTGCCTCTGGAAATTACCACGGCCGCGCCCACGACCTCTCTATGGTGCAGCAACAGCATGAGCACGCACCTGATCACCAGCCAACCTAGGACAATCTCGCCTCAAGTGGTCTGCGGATCCACAATTCCAGCATCCATTACCAGCTGCCGCTACAGGAGCTTGCACCTCTCTCACAGCACGAGGACAGTCACGCTTCATGTGACCACGTGAACCACAGATCCAACAAGCACTATGATCAGCTCTAGCGTTGCCTCCTCTAGCAGGTGCACCACCACCTCTCTTAGCTGAGGACTGATACTTCTGATCACGTCCCCTCTTGTTCCGTCCACCTCCGGAACTAAACTCAGCAGCTCTCTTGCTAGAACTAGCTCCAGCACCTCTAACAGATAAACCCAAGTTCATCTCAATGTCCTTGGCTCGGCCCACCAACACATCAAAATCATCATACTCGGTGTCCAGCACATACATTTTCACATCCGTCACAAGACCATAACGGAACCTCTCGCACCTTGCCCGCTCATCAGGTATCAGCTCCGGTGCATACTGACTGAGTCGCACAAACTGCACTTCATACTCAGCCACACTCATGCTCCCTTGGGTAAGAGACATGAATTCACGCTTCTTCTCATCAAGATATCTCACTCCTAGATATCTCCGCTTGAACACATTCTGAAAGAATTTCCAAGTCACATCAGCTTCAACCATTCCAGCTATAGTGGTCGTCCACCACGTATACGCATCGTCCTGCAGCAAGGACACAACACAACCCAGCTTTTGCACATCCGTGCAACTCATTTGACCCAAGATTCGCTTGGTACTCTCTAGCCAAGCTTCAGAACTCTCAGCTGACATACCCCTAAACTCAGTCCCACCAAGACTGCGTAGACGCTCCAAAGTTAGTCTAACTCCAGCATCTCCCTGATGCCCAGCTCCTTGAGCTCCAGCTACCGCTGCTCGAAAAGCACCCGCAATAGCTTGTACCAACATAGACATATCAAGCATAGCTTGCCCCTGACCAACCTCTGGCCCAGCAGCTCCAGCACCAGCTGCAGCTTCAGCTCTTTCTCTTCCAGCACCACCACCAGGTGGAGGAGGAGGTAACACCGCACTACCCGTGTTTTCCTCGTTCTCATTCTCATTAGGAGCCGCAGCTCGCACACTACCTCGTAACTCTATACGTGGTGCCATACTATTACCATGCAATCACAATGCAAATAAAACAAAGTCAGGCCCAGCAAGGTAAGCAATCCAAGTATTCAAGCTCAATTTCATTCAAAATCAACAACATTTCATTAGCTTCGATTTGGCAATGGGTACCCACATCATGCTACATCACAGCATACAACTCAATTGCATTCAAATCACAAGCCACTAAACATGCTTTCGATCAACAAGCATACAAGGCAAACATACTTCAATCATGCATACATTCATTCCCAAATACTCGAGAACTCAGCTCTGATACCACCAAATGTAACCCCCTTAACCCGGCCTAGACGGTTGACCCGAATTAAGAAAGTCACACGGGGAAAACCAAAGTCAACCCGAAAGTCAACCTTGATTAACGACCCTTTTTTCTTTTTAATCTTGTCTAGATGCACATTAACCCTAATTGTGATCACACAACAACATATTCAAAGATCACAAACATCAGAGATCAAACAGGGACCCAATTGAACAAATTACAACTTTAGGGACCAAATTGTACTTTTTGATAAATAGGAGGACTTAACCCAAATTATAGTTACCAACTTGGAATTAGTCAGATTTCATGCTTCTCTGTGAAATTTCAGCTCAAAAGGACTTCCTGAACTCCTACAATTGCTCAAACAAGGTTCAGGACTAAAACGCAAACAATTCAAAACATTTAACCGCCAATGTCAGCCCCCAACGGTCACCTGTTCCGGAACAGGCAGAACCCGTTTCGAAACACGGGCCGTTCCGCAACGCGTACCGGAACACGGGCTGGCAGTAGCCAAACCGTTTCGGAACGGTCTCTCCCGTTTCGGACACCTGGGTTTGTTTAAGGCACCCGTTCCGAAACGGTAGGTACTGTTCCGAAACACCCTGCACAGATTGCCCCAAAAAGCATACTTAAACATGCAATTAAACATCCAATCATGCTCCAATTGCCACCAAACTTTACCAACATGCAATTCAACATATATGAGACTTACATGCATCAACAAATCAACAAAATAACATCATATACAAAAAGCCCCAAATCTATAGGCATGCTTCCTACACAAGCAAACCATTCAAGCATAAACTTCCATTTCAAGCATGTAAAGGCCAAACTCAAAAACCAACATTCTCAACAACATTCAACATACTTAGGGAGTTCAAAACCTCTCCCAAAACATACACATAGGTCCCCCATTGCCAAATTACCAAAAGCTAAAATGTACTTAAGAAACCTTCCATACTTTGAGCTTTACTTTCACTTGAATGCTTGCCCTCCTTGCTGCCCTCAAAGTACTCTAATGTTCTGCATTATTGGTTTAAGAAAACGAAAGAGAGCGTAAGCAAAAGCTTAGTGAGGAAAGCTCAATAAAACCATTCAATAATGCATTTATAAAACACTTTATAAATCATGCTTCAAATCAACATTTACACATGCTCAAAAGCATACTTTAAACAAGCATCTCATGCTTCATATCATAACATGTCATATTGGCCACAAGTGATAAGTTCCATTTCATTAAAAACAAGTTCATCAACTTTCACCCCAAGGACTTTTAAACACCTTGGCCCCAAGGACTTTTAAACACCTTGGCCCCATGGACTTTTAACCACCATGGAATGGACCACACAAGGACTTTTAACCACTTTTGTGTCCGTATCAAGTTTCACCCCAAGGACTTTTAAACACCTTGGCCCCAAGGACTTTTAAACATTTTGGCCCCATGGACTTTTAAACACCATGGAAAGGATCACACAAGGACTTTTAACCACCTTTGTGTCCATAGCAAGAATCATCCAAGGACTTTTAACCACCTTGATGTTCTTAAGTAAACAAGGCTCATTCAAGGACTTTTAACCACCTTAGTGACCTTAACCTTTTCAAAACATCACTTTCCAATATACATCATTATCAACAATTTATCCACTGTTTTAAAGCATTAAACCAAGCCATATTCATCATGCATTTAAAAGCATCAAACCACATTTAATCAATGTTCAAAAACAAGGAACACTTACCTTGAGCTTCCTTCAACATATGGCTTACAAAAACAGCATTAACCATGCTAAATCATGCTTTCAAAACAGAGTTTAAAACATGCAATAAACCACATTGCACAACAATCAAATCATGGCCACCACTAGAGAGTATTTCCGAAAACTTACACTTGAGCTTAGCAAAGTTGTTTAGACTTAAACTAGGCTCCCAAGACATTGGTTTCAAAGCCGAAAACCCATTTTCACTCACTGATTCCACTTCGCCTCTTGCCGAAGCACCAAATCAAGCTTCCGGATCAACAACTCTTGGATCCAAAGATGCCTCCCCTGTTTTAACACATCAAAGCAGAGGATTAATGCATCATCATGCATTAATTGCTTCAATGAAAGCACCTAAACTCGCTGCTCTCATCCACACTCCATTTTCTGCCACCAAACACAACCGAAAATGCATCCAAACCACTTCTCAACAAAGCCCAGCCACAAACCATCAAAACCAAACATCTATTAACATCATTTAACATCTAAAAAGAACCTATTAACATCCTTATACCTCCAGCAACATCAGATCCACAAGATCACCTCAAAAACAATCAAGAATCACAAGCTAAACTTAGGAAACTCAACCTATCCGGGATTGCATTAATCAAAACTCAATTCCTTATCAATTTAGAGTCCAAATAACATCAAAAACACATCTCAAATCACAGATTTAACAGATCAAACGAAAATCATCAAAAATCACCAAATCTTGCATTATAAGCCAAGATCCAATTCACAACTCAAAAGCCTTTAATAAAACATCAATTAAGGATTGAAAACTTAGGAATTTCAGTAAAGAACTGATAGTTTAGAGGAGAAGGACGTTCTTACCTCCAAACTTGAGTTTCTCCTCTTTTTGGAATCAAAAACCTTGATGAATCAAGTAGCAAATGCTGAGGTTTTGTAGATATGTTGATTAGGAATCAAAAGAGAGTTGAAAGGAGGGATTTAGCTGAGAAAATCAGAAACAATTCTCTGGAAAGAAAGTGTTTGGGTTGAGAGAAAATGAGAGAAAGGAAAATAGGAAGTTAGTTATCAAAATAGCCAAAATGGCTTTCCCTCCACTTTTGATATGTTTTAAAATCAGAATAAATCTCAAAATATCTTAGAAAAATCTGGAGAAACTACTTTTGGAATAATAGATCCTTAAAGATTCAAAGTTTCAACCCTTTATAAAACAGTCACCAAACTTTCAAAAATTACATTTTGGTCACTAGCCAAAATGTCGCCCTTCCAAAACTCATTTTCCAAAATTGATTTCACAGTTCACTTAATTATATTAAAAGATGATTTTAGAACATTTTTCCATATTTTTAATGCAACCCGAACTAGGCTTTCCTAATTTCACCTCTTTAGATTCGAACAGCACTTTGACCAAACCGGTCAACGCCCAAAACTCCTAAGCCCAAAACCGGGGCGTTACAACTCTCCCCCCCCTTAAGAAATTTCGTCCTCGAAATTTACCTGAAGGAAAGAGATAAGGAAACTGCTTCAGCATGTCTTCCTTCCGCTCCCACGTGGCTTCCTCAACACCTCGATGCTTCCACAGCACCTTCACCAACTCAATGGTCTTGCCACGAAGAACCTTGCTATCCGAACCCAGAACCTTCACCGGTTCCTCATCATAGGTCAAATCCGGATTCAAAACCACTTCCTCCACAGGCATCACATGCGAAGGATCAGATCTATACTTCCGGAGCATAGAAACATGGAACACATCATGAATCTTCTCCAACTCTTGAGGTAACCTCAACCGATACGCAACAGGACCCACACGCTCAACCACCTCATACGGTCCAATGTACCTAGGGCTCAACATACCCTTCCGCCAAACCTCATCACCTTCTTCCAAGGCGAAACCTTCAAAAACACACGGTCACCCACCGCGTACTCTATCTCCTTACGCTTCAAATCCGCGTAAGACTTTTTCCGATCAGAGGCAGCCTTCAACCGCTCACAAATGAGCTTCACCTTCTCGGTGGTCCCTTTCAACAAAGCCGGCATCGAAACCAACTTTTGACCAGTTTCAGCCCAACAAAGAGGAGTCCTACACTTCCTCCCGTACAAAGCCTCATAAGGTGCCATCTGTATACTCGCCTGATAACTATTGTTATAAGCGAACTCAACCAAAGGCAGATGCTTCTCCCAAGAACCTTGGAACTCAATCACGCAGCACCTCAACATATCCTCCAAGATCTGGATAACCCGCTCAGACTGACCATCCGACTGAGGATGATAGGATGTACTGAAAAGCAACCTTGTACCCAGAGCTTGATGCAAACACTGCCAGAAACGCGATGTGAACCTCAGATCCCTATCCGACACAATCGACTTAGGCACACCATGCATCCGCACAATCTCAGCAATGTACAACTCTGCCAGCTTATCCAAAGAAAACGTAGTATGCACAGGCAAGAAATGCGCACACTTTGTCAGGCGATCCACAATCACCCAAACAGAATTCTTCTTCGAAGGAGACAAAGGTAAACCAGATACAAAATCCATGGTAACCCTCTCCCACTTCCATTCAGGGATTTTCAACGGTTGCAACAACCCTGAAGGAACCTGATGTTCAGCCTTAACTCGCTGACACACCAAACACTTGCTCACAAACTCTGCAACATCCTTCTTCAAACCCATCCAATAGTACTCATCACGAAGATCACGATACATCTTAGTACTACCAGGGTGCATAGCAAAAGGACTACTATGACCTTCAGTCAGAATAGCACGCCTCAACTCAGCATCAGCAGGCACTACTATCCGACTCCCAAAACACAACACACCATCATCATTAAAGCAGAAATCCGAAGGTCTACCCTCCGCGATATCCTGAACATGAGACACCAAGGAATCATCCAGCAACTGCTTTTCCTTGATCAACTGAACCAAAGATGGTTTTACTTGCAACTCAGCAACAAGACCACCATCTCCCGATATGCTCAAGCTAGCAAACATAGCCCTCAGCTCAACAGCTACCTTCCTACTCAAGGCATCCGCAACAACATTAGCTTTTCCAGGATGATACTCAATCGTCAGATCATAATCCTTAAGCAACTCCAACCAACGCCGCTGCCTAAGATTCAACTCCTTCTGAGACATCAGATACCTCAAACTCTTGTGATCCGTGTACACAGTACACTTCTCACCATACAGATAATGTCTCCAGATCTTCAGAGCAAAAACCACTGCA
This sequence comes from Hibiscus tridactylites, assembly GCA_958450335.1. NCBI lineage: Eukaryota > Viridiplantae > Streptophyta > Magnoliopsida > Malvales > Malvaceae > Hibiscus > Hibiscus tridactylites. The sequence continues at coordinate 69,890,862 of OY288274.1, read as the reverse complement.
GCCAGCTCAATATCATGCGTAGGGTAATTGCGCTCCTGCACTTTCAACTGTCGCGACGCATAAGCCACCACCTTACCCTCTTGCATCAGCATACATCCCAAACCAACATAGGATGCATCACTATAGACCACAAACTCTTTCCCTGATTCAGGCTGAACCAAGATAGGAGCTTGCGTCAAAGCCGCCTTAAGCTTCTCAAAAGCCTGTTGTCTCGCTTCCGTCCACTCATACTTAACATCCTTTTGCAAAAGCTTCGTCAAAGGAGCAGCAATCTTGGAAAAACCATCCACAAACCTTCGGTAGTATCCCGCCAAACCAAGGAAACTACGGACCTCATGAACAGACTTAGGAACTTTCCAGTTCATCACCGCCTCAATCTTCTGAGGATCAACACGAATCCCCTCAGCTGAGACCACATGCCCAAGAAACACCACCTCCTTAAGCCAGAACTCACACTTGCTCAGCTTAGCATAAAGCTGATTCTCCAACAAGGCCTGCAAAACAATCCTCAAATGCTCTTCGTGCTCCTCCTCAGTACGCGAGTACACGAGGATATCATCAATGAACACCACCACGAACTTGTCCAGGTATTCATGAAACACACGGTTCATCATATCCATGAAAGCAGCAGGAGCATTTGTCAAACCAAACGGCATCACAAGGAACTCATAATGCCCATACCTTGTCCTGAAAGCTGTCTTAGGCACATCCACATCCTTCACCTTCAACTGATAATACCCTGACCTCAAGTCAATCTTAGAGAACACAGCAGCTCCCCGAAATTGATCAAAGAGATCATCAATCCTCGGCAAAGGATACCGATTCTTGATAGTCAACTTGGTCAGCTGACGGTAATCAATGCACATTCTCATAGTGCCATCTTTCTTCTTCACAAACAAGACCGGTGCTCCCCAAGGTGACACACTCGGCCGGATGAAACCACGATCAAGAAACTCTTACAACTGCGTCTTAAGCTCCTTCAGCTCCTTAGGTGGCATTATATAGGGAGTAATGGACACAGGAGTTGTATTCTCATACAGCTCAATTCCAAACTCCACCTCGCGATTAGGAGGTAAACTAGGCAACTCCTCAGGAAAAACACCAGGAAACTCCTTCACAACTCGGATATCTTGCACCCTTGCCTCAGCATCCTGCTCGCCTCCAAGGTAGACACCACATTGGCAAGAAACTTCACATTCTCACCAACCACAACAACTTCATAATCATCCGCAAGCTTCAGCGAAACTCGCTTATTTTCACAATCCACCACAGCACGATGCTCAGCAAGCCAATCCATACCAAGGATCACATCAAAACCATAAAAGGGCAACTCCATAAGATCAACATGAAAAACATGTTCTTGAACAACCAAGGGACACCTTCTATAAATCTTTCTAGTCACAACAGTTTCACCAAAAGAACTAGTGACACGAACACCAACATCCAAGGACTCAACAGGCAAACCAAGCAATTCAGCATGCTCACGCAAAATGTATGAATGCGTAGATCCAGAATCAATCAAAGAAAGCAATGACAAGGATTGCAAAGTAAAGGTACCTGCAATCACATCCGCATCATTCCTTCCCTCACGCTGAGCATACACCCTAGCTTGGCCTCCACCTTCAGGCTGAATAGCCACAACATGGGCTACTCCACGACCACCTTCCTCTTGCCTCTGGAAATTACCACGGCCGCGCCCACGACCTCTCTGTGGTGCAGCAACAGCATGAGCACGCACCTGATCACCAGCCAACCTAGGACAATCTCGCCTCAAGTGGTCTGCGGATCCACAATTCCAGCATCCATTACCAGCTGCCGCTACAGGAGCTTGCACCTCTCTCACAGCACGAGGACAGTCACGCTTCATGTGACCACGTGAACCACAGATCCAACAAGCACTATGATCAGCTCTAGCGTTGCCTCCTCTAGCAGGTGCACCACCACCTCTCTTAGCTGAGGACTGATACTTCTGATCACGTCCCCTCTTGTTTCGTCCACCTTCGGAACTAAACTCAGCAGCTCTCTTGCCAGAACTAGCTCCAGCACCTCTAACAGATAAACCCAAGTTCATCTCAATGTCCTTGGCTCGGCCCACCAACACATCAAAATCATCATACTCGGTGGCCAGCACATACATTTTCAAATCCGTCACAAGACCATAACGGAACCTCTCGCACCTTGCCCGCTCATCAGGTATCAGCTCCGGTGCATACTGACTGAGTCGCACAAACTGCACTTCATACTCAGCCACACTCATGCTCCCTTGGGTAAGAGACATGAATTCACGCTTCTTCTCATCAAGATATCTCACTCCTAGATATCTCCGCTTGAACACATTCTGAAAGAATGTCCAAGTCACATCAGCTTCAACCATTCCAGCTATAGTGGTCGTCCACCACGTATACGCATCGTCCTGCAGCAAGGACACAACACAACCCAGCTTTTGCACATCCGTGCACTCATCTGACCCAAGATTCGCTTGGTACTCTCTAGCCAAGCTTCAGAACTCTCAGCTGACATACCCCTAAACTCAGTCCCACCAAGACTGCGTAGACGCTCCAAAGGTAGTCTAACTCCAGCATCTCCCTGATGCCCAGCTCCTTGAGCTCCAGCTACCGCTGCTCGAAAAGCACCCGCAATAGCTTGTACCAACATAGACATATCAAGCATAGCTTGCCCCTGACCCCTCTGGCCCAGCAGCTCCAGCACCAGCTGCAACTTCAGCTCTTTCTCTTCCAGCACCACCACCAGGTGGAAGAGAGGGTAACACCGCACTACTCGTGTTTTCCTCGTTCTCATTCTCATTAGGAGCCGCAGCTCGCACACTACCTCGTAACTCTCTACGTGGTGCCATACTATTACCATGCAATCACAATGCAAATAAAACAAAGTCAGGCCCAGCAAGGTAAGCAATCCAAGTATTCAAGCTCAATTTCATTCAAAATCAACAACATTTCATTAGCTTCGATTTGGCAATGGGTACCCACATCATGCTACATCACAGCATACAACTCAATTGCATTCAAATCACAAGCCACTAAACATGCTTTCGATCAACAAGCATACAAGGCAAACATACTTCAATCATGCATACATTCATTCCCAATTACTCGAGAACTCAGCTCTGATACCACCAAATGTAACCCCCTTAACCCGGCCTAGACGGTTGACCCGAATTAAGAAAGTCACACGGGGAAAACCAAAGTCAACCCGAAAGTCAACCTTGATTAACGACCTTTTTTTTCTTTTTAATCTTGTCTAGATGCACATTAACCCTAATTGTGATCACACAACAACATATTCAAAGATCACAAACATCAGAGATCAAACAGGGACCCAATTGAACAAATTACAACTTTAGGGACCAAATTGTACTTTTTGATAAATAGGAGGACTTAAACCAAATTAAAGTTACCAACTTGGAATTAGTCAGATTTCATGCTTCTCTGTGAAATTTCAGCTCAAAAGGACTTCCCGAACTCCTACAATTGCTCAAACAAGGTTCAGGACTAAAACGCAAACAATTCAAAACATTTAACCGCCAATGTCAGCCCCCAACGGTCACCTGTTCCGGAACAGGCAGAACCCGTTTCGAAACACGGGCCGTTCCGCAACGCGTACCGGAACACGGGCTGGCAGTAGCCAAACCGTTTCGGAACGGTCTCTCCCGTTTCGGACACCTGGGTTTGTTTAAGGCACCCGTTCCGAAACGGTAGGTACTGTTCCGAAACACCCTGCACAGATTGCCCCCAAAAGCATACATAAACATGCAATTAAACATCCAATCATGCTCCAATTGCCACCAAACTTTACCAACATGCAATTCAACATATATGAGACTTACATGCATCAACAAATCAACAAAATAACATCATATACAAAAAGCCCCAAATCTATAGGCATGCTTCCTACACAAGCAAACCATTCAAGCATAAACTTCCATTTCAAGCATGTAAAGGCCAAACTCAAAAACCAACATTCTCAACAACATTCAACATACTTAGGGAGTTCAAAACCTCTCCCAAAACATACACATAGGTCCCCCATTGCCAAATTACCAAAAGCTAAAATGTACTTAAGAAACCTTCCATACTTTGAGCTTTACTTTCACTTGAATGCTTGCCCTCCTTGCTTCCCTCAAAGTACTCTAATGTTCTGCATTATTGGTTTAAGAAAACGAAAGAGAGCGTAAGCAAAAGCTTAGTGAGGAAAGCTCAATAAAACCATTCAATAATGCATTTATAAAACACTTTATAAATCATGCTTCAAATCAACATTTACACATGCTCAAAAGCATACTTTAAACAAGCATCTCATGCTTCATATCATAACATGTCATATTGGCCACAAGTGATAAGTTCCATTTCATTAAAAACAAGTTCATCAACTTTCACCCCAAGGACTTTTAAACACCTTGGCCCCAAGGACTTTTAAACACCTTGGCCCCATGGACTTTTAACCACCATGGAATGGACCACACAAGGACTTTTAACCACCTTTGTGTCCGTATCAAGTTTCACCCCAAGGACTTTTAAACACCTTGGCCCCAAGGACTTTTAAACACCTTGGCCCCATGGACTTTTAAACACCATGGAAAGGATCACACAAGGACTTTTAACCACCTTTGTGTCTATAGCAAGAATCATCCAAGGACTTTTAACCACCTTGATGTTCTTAAGTAAACAAGGCTCACTCAAGGACTTTTAACCACCTTAGTGACCTTAACCTTTTCAAAACATCACTTGCCAATATACATCATTATCAACAATTTATCCACTGTTTTAAAGCATTAAACCAAGCCATATTCATCATGCATTTAAAAGCATCAAACCACATTTAATCAATGTTCAAAAACAAGGAACTCTTACCTTGAGCTTCCTTCAACATATGGCTTACAAAAACAGCATTAACCATGCTAAATCATGCTTTCAAAACAGAGTTTAAAACATGCAATAAACCACATTGCACAACAATCAAATCATGGCCACCACTAGAGAGTATTTCCGAAAACTTACACTTGAGCTTAGCAAAGTTGTTTAGACTTAAACTAAGCTCCCAAGACATTGGTTTCAAAGACGAAAACCCATTTTCACTCACCGATTCCACTTCGCCTCTTGCCGAAGCACCAAATCAAGCTTCCGGATCAACAACTCTTGGATCCAAAGATGCCTCCCCTGTTTTAACACATCAAAGCAGATGATTAATGCATCATCATGCATTAAGTGCTTCAATGAAAGCACCTAAACTCGCTGCTCTCATCCACACTCCATTTTCTGCCATCAAACACAACTGAAAATGCATCCAAACCACTTCTCAACAAAGCCCAGCCACAAACCATCAAAACCAAACATCTATTAACATCATTTAACATCTAAAAAGAACCTATTAACATCCTTATACCTCCAGCAACATCAGATCCACAAGATCACCTCAAAAACAATCAAGAATCACAAGCTAAACTTAGGAAACTCAACCTATCCGGGATTGCATTAATCAAAACTCAATTCCTTATCAATTTAGAGTCCAAATAACATCAAAAACACATCTCAAATCACAGATTTAACAGATCAAACAAAAATCATCAAAAATCACCAAATCTTGCATTATAAGCCAAGATCCAATTCACAACTCAAAAGCCTTTAATAAAACATCAATTAAGGATTGAAAACTTAGGAATTTCAGTAAAGAACTGATAGTTTAGAGGAGAAGGACGTTCTTACCTCCAAACTTGAGTTTCTCCTCTTTTTGGAATCAAAAACCTTGATGAATCAAGTAGCAAATGATGAGGTTTTGTAGATATGTTGATTAGGAATCAAAAGAGAGTTGAAAGGAGGGATTTAGGTGAGAAAATCAGAAACAATTCTCTGGAAAGAAAGTGTTTGGGTTGAGAGAAAATGAGAGAAAGGAAAATAGGAAGTTAGTTATCAAAATAGCCAAAATGGCTTTCCCTCCACTTTTGATATGTTTTAAAATCAGATTAAATCTCAAAATATCTTAGAAAAATCTGGAGAAACTACTTTTGGAATAATAGCTCCTTAAAGATTCAAAGTTTCAACCCTTTATAAAACTGTCACCAAACTTTCAAAAATTACAGTTTTGTCACTAGCCAAAATGTCGCCCTTCCAAAACTCATTTTCCAAAATTGATTTCACAGTTCACTTGATTATATTAAAAGATGATTTTAGAACATTTTTCCATATTTTTAATGCAACCCGAACTAGGCTTTCCTAATTTCACCTCTTTAGATTCGAACAGCACTTTGACCAAACCGGTCAACGCCCAAAACTCCTAAGCCCAAAACTGGGGCGTTACAGACTTTCGGGTTGACTTTGGTTTTCCCCGTGTAAACTTCTTAATTCGGTTCAACCGTCTGGGCCGGGTTAAGGGGGTTACAGATTTTAACCTAGGAGACATCTTCCCCATAACCGACAACTAAAACCCCTCCGTTGTTTACCCACCGTCTACATGTTCTAAATTCTCCCTAAGGCCACGGGTTGTTTTGTAAAGTAGTTGCAATGGTTGTTTTGTTTTAGGATTTTCCAAGTTCAATAAAATAAACTTCAAGTTCTCTTATTTTGGTTATTAATATCTTGCAAGAGCATCGGGAGAGCATTGTGAGGTTATCCATTTACTTAGCATCGGGAGAGTTAAGTATACGAAAGAAATAAGAGCAAGTTCTCTAGTTAATAGTTGAACTATCTTGTGCCTATGGATAGGGCAAGGTTAAGTGGCTAAGGAAGAATTCATACACATCGGTTTTCATCCTTCGATTCACGCCGGGAGGTATCATCAAAGACGTGATCATCAACAGACTTGGACCTAGGGATAGGCCAAGGCAGATTTGGGATTCTTGCCAAACTTGAAGTACGGAGTTGGTGTGTTTGCTGCCGCGACAGGTGATGCCGCGACAGGCGCAACGACAGAACTGGAGTTCCTAAGCCTCGCAATACCTGCAATACTGAACAATTCAATACCATCCCATTCTCTCTATCTTGATATTCCAACTCTTTTATTTACGTTTTTCTTTATTATTCTAGTGACAATTCTCTCAAATATTTCCTTTACTTCCGTGCAGTGAACTAAGGTGAAGCTATAGCCCAATCCCTGTGGAGACGATATCCGATACTTCGTATCACTTTACTACTTGCGTCGTGTACACTTGCACTACAATTGCGATAGACTCTTTTACACGCAACAAGTTTTTGGCGCCGTTGCCGGGGATTGGCAACATAACTACACCTTTCTTTTATTGCACTTTTCGTTTCTGTTTTGTTTTTCTTTTAATTTTTCTTTTTCTATTTCTCGTTAGTACTTTCAACTCTTGCTTTTCACGAGGTTTTCTTGTTTATACGCAGATCTAAAAGAGGTGAAGATCTTGAGTATAAATTAGATCCGGAGATCGAACGTTCCTTCAATCTCAAGAAACAACTTCGCCAGCTTTTAGCCAGGAACGAGTACCTTGAGGAACAGCTAGAGCAGATGGCCCGTAATCCGCCCGCTGGTGGAGGTATACCATCTGTCGGCGACCCGCCTGCGGCAGATGGACGACGGTCCTGTCATGACTACATGATGAACGATCATGTAGAATTGGAGACCACACTGCCGGATATTGAAGTTGATAACTTTGAGCTTAAACCTGTCATGTTTAGTATGATCAACAATGCTGGGCAGTTTAGTGGTGCTGTGACAGAGGATGCTAGGGAGCATCTCAAAACGTTCCAGGAGATCTGTGGTTCGTTTAGACTACCAGGAGTCAGTCCGGAGATACTGAGGCTTCGGTTATTCCCCATTCATTGAGGGACAGAGCTAAAACTTGGTGGAATAAACTTACACCGGGTTCAATCGTTACTTGGGCAGATTTATCTCGTGAATTCTTATCTCGTTTTAATCCTTCGCATTTATCTGAGCGATTACGTAATGAAATTGCTACTTTTCAACAGGAAGATGACGAGCCGATGCACGAGGCCTGAGACAGATTTACTACTCTTCTTCGGAACTGCCCAATGCATGGATTCCCTGTCTGGAATCAGGTAACTAAGTTCTATAATGCTGCTAACTTACAAACTCACATTCGAATTGATTCTGCAGCAAATGGACTATTATTGGATAAAGATCCGGACGAGGCATTGCAAGTTTTGAAAAATCTGGCAAAGAATGAGGAGCAGTTTCCCACAACAAGAAGAGGGGGTAAACGGGTACTTGCTGTCAAGGATTATGAAGCCGACAGCACTATGAAATCACAGGTAGCATTCCTTACTAAAGCAATAAAAAGGTTATTGAATGATGATGAATTACAAGGATTTGTTGTCGAGGAAGTTTGTACCATCTGTGAGGGAAATCATAGTCGGGATGAGTGCCCAATACAAATAGAAGAGGGAAAATATGTTGGAAATTACAAGCCGAATTACAATTCCAACAATTATAATCCCAATTGGAGGAAGGATCCCAAATTTTCCTGGAGTAATCCTAATAATGCCCTGAATCTCAAGCACACAATCAGAATCAGGGAGGACCTAGATTGCTAACGCGACAGCAACTGCCGCCGCAGCAGCAATAGCAGCCACCACCTGCCACGAGCAGTATATTGGAACAGACTCTGGCCACCTTTATGTCTCAGACCGGTACGTATATGGAAAATATGAATCAGTTTGTCAAGAAGACAGAAACCTTTATGGATAAAACCGAGATGAGGATGACAAATCATGAAGCTACCTTGAAATCTCTAGAGACACAAATGGGTCAGGTTTCTCAACATATTAAGCCGAGGCAAAATGGAGGATTCCCTAGCAATACTGAAAATGCTAGACCGCCCACACATGAGCAATGTAAGGCAATTACTACTAAGAGTGGGAAGAAACTACCAGGGCCGGAAAAAGAAGCTGAAACAGAAAAGGAACCTGCCTTGGATAAACCTGCCGAGGAAGCTGCCCCGATAGGTGATAAACAGACTACTGCCGATGAGCCTGTCACGACAGCAGAAGCGACAGAGGAGAAAAACGATGATATTCATCCTCAGATTCGCATACAGTGGGAAGGACGTATTGCTGACTACCGTCCCCCACCACCGTTTCCTCAACGGATACAACAAGCTAAGCATGAATCTCAACTTAAAAAGACTTATGATATTTTTAAGCAAGTTCATATTAATATTCCGATGTTAGATGCCGTTAGGGAGATGCCCGGTTATGCTAAATTTCTCAAGGATGTTATGTCGAAAAAATCTAAACTTGGGGAATTTGAAAAGGTAAAAATGACAGAAGGTTGCATGAGTATTCTTCATCAGCAGCCACCCCATAAAAAGAAGGATCAGGGGAGCTTCATCATACCTTGCGTAATCGGAAACAAATTTGTGGGTAAGGCACTTTGTGATCTTGGTGCTAGTGTTAATGTAATGCCAAAGTCTGTTTTTCAGAAATTAGGTATTGGAAAGGCGCGACCCACGACAGTAACTCTGCAGCTGGCAGACCGCTCTTACGTTCACCCAGAGGGAAAAATTGGAGACATTCTGGTAAGAGTGGATAAGTTTATTTTTCCTGCTGACTTTCTTGTTTTAGATTGTGAGGTAGACGAAAACGCACCAGTCATCCTTGGGCGACCCTTCTTAGCCACGGGAAGATCACTGAATGATGTAAAGAAAGGAGAACTCACCATGCGAGTAAACGATCAAGAGATTACGTTGAATGTTCTTCAAGCGATGAAACATGCTGATGTGGACGAGGAATGCAAGGCTATCATTGATGTTACCCTTGATGAACCCTGCATCAGGTCGGGCTGTCACGATATTAAATTTGGTCACTGCCGCGGCAGCCACCTACAAGACTGTCACGACAGCAACGACGGCAGCGACTCCTCTGAATCTGATACATCTGATACTGAAGGTCAGGAGGAGGTAAACTGGATAGGCAACCGTCAAGGACTATGAGGCCGACAGCACTATGAAATCACAGGTAGCATTCCTTAATAAAGCAATGAAATGGTTATTGAATGATGATGAATTACAAGGATTTGCTGTCGAGGAAGTTTGTACCATCTGTGAGGGAAATCATAGTCGGGATGAGTGCCCAATACAAATAGAAGAGGGAAAATATATTGGAAATTACAAGCCGAATTACAATTCCAACAATTATAATCCCAATTGGAGGAAGGATCCCAAATTTTCCTGGAGTAATCCTAACAATACCCTGAATCCGCAAACACACAATCAGAATCAGGGAGGACCTAGATTGCTAACGCGACAGCAACTGCCGCAGCACCTGCCGCCGCAACTGCCACCGCAGCAGCAACAGCAGCCACCACCTGCCACGAGCAGTATATTGGAACAGACTCTGGCCACCTTTATGTCTCATACCGGTACGTATATGGAGAATATGAATCAGTTTGTCAAGAAGAGAGAAACCTTTATGGATAAAACCGAAATGAGGATGACAAACCATGAAGCGATCTTGAAATCTCTAGAAACACAAATGGGTCAGGTTTCTCAACATATTAAGCCGAGGCAGAATGGAGGATTCCCTAGCAGTACTGAAAATGCTAGACCACCCACACATGAGCAATGTAAGGCAATTACTACTAGGAGTGGGAAGAAACTACCAGGGCAAGAAAAAGAAGCTGAAACAGTAAAGGAACCTGCCTTGGATAAACCTGCCGAGGAAGCTGCCCCGACATGTGATAAACAGACTGCTGTCGATGGGCCTGTCACGATAGCAAAAGCGATAGAGGAGAAAAAAGATGAACACCGTCCTCAGATTCGTATGCAGTGGGAAGGACGTATTGCTGACTACCGTCCTCCACCACCTTTTCCCCAACAGATACAGCAAGCTAAGCATGAATCTCAACTTAAAAAGATTTATGATATTTTTAAGCAAGTTCATATTAATATTCCATTGTTAGATGCCGTTAGGGAGATGCCTGGTTATGCTAAATTTCTCAAAGATGATATGTCGAAAAAATCTAAACTTGGGGAATTTGAAACGGTAAAGATGACAGAAGGTTGCATGAGTATTCTTCATCGGCAGCCACCCTAGAAAAAGAAGGATACGGGGAGCTTCATCATACCTTGTGTAATCGGCAATAAATTTGTGGGTAAGGCAATGTGTGATCTTGGTGCTAGTGTTAATTTAATGCCAAAGTCTGTTTTTCAGAAATTAGGTATTGGAAAAGCGCGGCCCACGACAGTAACTCTACAGCTGGCAGACCGCTTTTACGTTCATCCAGAGGGAAAGATTGAAGATATTCTGGTAAGAGTGGATAAGTTTATTTTTCCTGCTGACTTTGATGTGAGCACATCTTCACCAGCACATGTTGCTGTTCCTTATTTGTGCTAATATTTCTGAATCATTTGATAATACTTGTGCCTTAGACGATAAGACTTTTAATGTGTTGCATGCGGATATGTGACTTGTTTAGGTTATATTACTTATTAGGCATATTTAAATTTGTTTATATATATGATATATATATATATATATGTTTGGAATAATGTTTGTTTTTCTATGTCTGTGCATGCAATTTGGTAATTCTTAATAATGTTTTATAATGTTATATATATATATGTGCAGCCCACTTAAGAATAATTGGTTTTGTTTGCACGTGGAATTTGGAGCAGCCATGACAATTGAATTTTAGCATGTTGAGAGGGGATATACATGGAGCGTGCCATTTCACTTCAACAATTATGATTCGTGCATGCAACATATACATGGCTGATATGTGACCAATTCATCTACAAGGACAGATGTGGAAATTACAATTGCAGCAAAGCACGTGGATACATGCAGCTTCTCTCCAAGTGCGGCAGACTGGATGAGAACAAATGAATTTCATTTGAAATTCAAATCTTTCCATCACATGTTAAATGTGAATTCAAGGTGCTTTCTAGCCACTTGAATATACACGGCCATGAAGTAATTGCCGCCCATTGAAGTAGTTTTTTTTTTATTGAATTCAATTTTCAAACAGCCGAATGACAACCACACATTTCACATTTCGGTTGTTTCTCCTTGTATTATATATATGTAGCCAAAACACTTTGTAAAGGTTACACACTTGAATGAAAAAAATTAATTGTGAGATTTTCTCTCAAATTTGGTTTTTTTAGAACTTTTTCTTTGATACTTCGGGTTCTCAATTGTTCGATAATTGAAGGGTCCAAGTCCGTATTCGAGCAAATTCAAGATAAGGTTCGGGTTCGTTCAACAGATTGTTCGAGTTCTTCCTTGGAGTTTGTTCATCTTTTCCGACTACGAAGAACAGATTCGATTCGGGTTTGCATAACAGATTATGCAGGTTCTTTCGAGTTCATCGTGTCAAATTCCAAGAACGTTGCTACCGTTGTTGAATGCTTGAAGAATTTCATCTTCGTCGTTCAAATTATCCTAAAATTTCTGCAACTTTCTTCTCTCCCAATTTCTGAATTTTTTTTTCATTTTTTTCTATTTAAAATATCTAACTTCAAAATCATGATTGTTTCTATTGCAGAGAAATACTTGCTATTATTCTAGATCCGCGAATGAACGAGGAATGTTGTTTTCTTCAACAACACCCCTGTATCATATGGTATCAGAGCTTTGGTCGAATTTTAGCAATTTCTGCACTACCAAACATCAAAAAATATATATATACAAAAGCCAAAAAAAAAATCTGAAAAAAAAAGTCAAAATTCAAAGTTTGACCAAAAAAGTCAAAGTAAAAAAAATAAAAAAAATAAAAAAAAATATTCAAAAAATCAGTTTCAAATATTTGGGGTATTTTGTGTTAATATGTGCTGTTTGGACGTGAAATGATGAAGGATGTGTCTATCTTACCTTGAAATGCCTTGTAATCACCCGAAATCAACTTTTCTTGTTTGTTCCGGAGATAGGATGGTGGTAAGCATTTCTACTGCGTAAGTTGCTAAATTCTTGTTCTTTTAGCATCTTTTCTTTCATTTCATATTGTTATCTTTTTTTTCTTTCAGCCCAATTCTCAACTTTCATTTTTTTATTTCTTTTCTCCTAACCCTTATTTTTGTTCTAACAATATTCACCCGTCACCCGTTGTTTTCTTTCAATTTGACAACACTTGCAGAATCTGAACATCGGAATCAGTTCCTTTAAAGAACTAAGTATGAGAGATTGAGGGAAAAGGCAAACAGAGCGTGTCAGAACAGAGGGGGAGACAAAAAGAGCCATTCGAGTATTCTCCCGAGTGAAACACGAGTGCTGAGTGTTAATTCCTTATTTTCTTGAGTGCAAATTCTTTGGAGTGACTAGTGAGGATTTTTGTTGTGTGATTGGTGAGGACTACTTTTTTTTTTCCTTCTAACCTTTAACACGTTTTTTAGTTTGTTTGTTTGTTTGTTTTTTTGTTGTTAATTATGACAGGTTCCGATGATCACACGGTTGAACAGGATCCATTGATTCCTCAAATGCAAGCCTTAGAGAGAATGATGCAACGAGTAGTGGCTACCGCCTTAGAGCCATTACAGTCGAGGATGGATAGGTTTGATGGAGGATCCAACTCTGTTAATGATGTATTGAACGAAAATGAAGACGAACGGTCACCGAGGCAACATATTCCTAGACAAGGACGTGTGCAACAGGTAGACGATAATTTGACTAACATTAAGGTTGCTATTCCTTCTTTTCAGGGACGCTCAGATCCTGATGCATACTTGGCTTGGAAAAGCAAAGTGGAGCACATTTTCGAGTGTTATAATTACTCGGAACAGAAGAAGGTTCGATTAGCAGCAACAGAGTTTGTTGATTATGCCTTGATATGGTGGGACCAGTTACTGCTTAGTCGTAGACGTACTGGTGATGATCCAGTTGCAACATGGATCGAGATGAAGCGACTAATGCGTAAAAGGTTTGTTCCTATTCACTATCATCGTGATTTGTTTCAAAAGTTTCAAAATTTGAAACAGGGAAATAGGAGCGTTGAGGATTATTTCATGGATATGGAAATGGCTATGATGCGTGCAAATATCGAGGAAGATCGAGAAGCTACCATGGCACGTTTTCTAGCGGGGTTGAACACCAGGATTGCCAACGCTGTTGAGTTACAACATTATGTCGAGGTTGATGACATGGTGCAGATGGCAATAAAGATTGAACGACAACAGCGCAGGAAGTCTTCAAATCGAGGTAACCCTTCCTTTAAATCTTTTTCAAATCCTTTATATACTCCTAACAATTCCAGGAAACAAGCACCGCAAACGCCACTTCAGATTCGAGAGCAAGGTGAATCCAGCACACCAAAGCCTCCCGTTTCTGATAATGGGCGTGGCAAACATCAAGTGGTGGTAAAAGAACGATCGCGAGATATCCAGTGTTTCAAGTGCCTTGGAAGAGGACATGTTGCTAGTCAATGTCCTAACCGGAGGGTTATGTTGATGCGAGATGATGGTGAGATAGAGTCAGATTCCGAGGAGGAAGTGCATGATCTTCCTACTGAAGAGGAAGATGAGACCGACCTAGAGGTTCCTGAATCTGGTAAGGTAATGGAACTTTTGGTTATTAAAAGAAGTCTGAATGTGCAACAGGTACCAGATGATCTACAGCGTGAGAATATCTTTCACACACGATGCAAGGTGCAAGACAAGGTATGTGTTGTGATTATTGATATTGGTAGTTGTACTAATTTTGCCAGTTCAGTGATGGTTGACAGGTTAGGTCTGAAAACGACAAAGCATCCTCATCCATATAAGTTACAGTGGTTGAATGATGGTGGCGAGCTTAAAGTGACCATACAGGCTATTGTACCATTTTCAATTGGAAACTACAAGGACGAGGTCATTTGTGATGTTGTGACGATGGATGCTACTCACCTTCTTTTGGGACGCCCTTGGCAATATGACAAGAAGGTAATTCATGATGGTTATACAAACCGTTACTCTTTTATGCATGCAGGTAAGAAGATCACTTTGGCTCCTTTGACACCGAGTCAAGTGTTTGAAGATCAGACAAGCTTGAAAAAGAGTAAAGAGACTGCAAAAGAGAAGAAGAAGATGTCCATGTATGCGAGCAGTAGCGAAATCAGGAAATGTCTTTCCTCTCAACAATCTGTTCTTATTTTAATGTTTAAAGATTATTGTTTATTGACAGATTTTCCTACTGATCTACCTTCACCGATTTTGATACTTTTGCAGGAGTTTGAGGACGTGTTTCCAGCTGAAACACCGAAGGGATTGCAACCTCTTCGTGGCATTGAGCACCAGATTGATTTCATTCCAGGTGCTACTATTCCGAACCGGCCAGCTTATCGAACCAACCCTGAAGAGACGAAAGAGCTTCAAAGGAAAATTACTGAGTTGATGGACAAGGGTTACATTCGAGAGAGCTTGAGTCCGTGTGCTGTTCTGGTACTGTTAGTGCCGAAGAAAGATGGTTCTTGGAGGATGTGCGTAGATTGTCGAGCTGTGAACCAGATCACAATTAAGTATCGTCATCCCATTCCAAGACTTGATGACATGTTGGACGAGCTTTGCGGAGCCGTCATCTTCTCCAAAATTGACTTAAGGAGCGGCTATCATCAGATTCGCATGCGAGAAGGCGATGAGTGGAAAACAGCCTTCAAGACAAAGCTAGGTTTGTACGAATGGTTAGTAATGCCTTTTGGTTTAACTAATGCACCTAGTACTTTTATGCGTTTGATGAATCATGTTCTACGATCTTTCATTGGTAAATTTTGTGTTGTATACTTTGATGATATCTTGATCTATAGCAAGTATTTACAGGATCACGTAGGACATTTGCGAGCTGTTCTGCAGGTTTTGCGAGAAGAAAGATTGTTTGGTAACATGGAGAAGTGTGTATTTTGTACTGACAAACTCACATTTCTTGGTTACATTGTTAGTTCTCAGGGAGTTGAAGTTGATCCTGAGAAGATAAAGGCAATTCAGGAATGGCCAGGACCGACATCAATTACTCAGGTTAGATCGTTTCATGGTTTAGCGAGTTTTTATCGACGGTTTGTTCCTAACTTCAGTTCTATTACCGCCCCCTTAACCGGGATTATAAAGAAAAATTCAGTCTTCTCATGGGGTAAAGAACAAGAAGATGCCTTTTTAAAAATTAAAGATTGTTTGACTAGAGCACCTGTGTTAGCATTACCTGATTTTGATAAAATGTTTGAAATTGAATGTGATGCTTCTGGAATTGGTATAGGTGCTGTTTTGATGCAGGAAAAGAGGCCCATTGCTTACTTTAGCGAGAAATTGAGTGGTGCTACATTGAACTATCTGGTTTATGATAAAGAGATGTATGCACTGATTCGGGCATTGGAGACATGGCAGCATTATTTGTTGCCTAAGGAGTTTGTGATCCACACCGACCACGAGGCTTTACGTTATATCACAGGTCAGCATAAATTGAATAAACGACATGCTAAGTGGGTTGAATTCTTAGAATCTTTTCCTTATGTCATTCGTTACAAAAAGGGGAAAGAAAATGTCGTTGTTGATGCATTGTCACGTAGGTATGCACTCTTGAGTTATCTTGATTCACATCTGATTGGTTTTGCATATATTCGTGATTTATACCCTGTTGATCCTGATTTTAGAGATAAGTTTAATGCTTGTTCGAAAGGTGCAGATGGAAAGTTTTACAGGCATGATGGCTATCTTTTCAAGGAAAACAGGATTTGCATTCAACAGGGTTCGATGCGTGATAGTCTGATTCGTGAGGCACATGAAGGTGGATTAATGGGTCATTTTGGTGTCACTAAGACGTTACACACACTGAAGGAGCATCTGTTTTGGCCAAAGATGCGCAGAGACGTGGAAAGGTATTGTGAACGTTGTGTGACATGTAGGAAGGCAAAATCGAAGGTTTCACCACATGGTATGTACTTACCTCTACCTATTCCCGATTACCCTTGGACTGATATTTCGATGGATTTTGTTTTGGGATTGCCTCGAACTAGAAATGGTAGAGATAGTGTATTTGTTGTGGTTGATAGGTTCTCGAAAATGGCACATTTTATTGCTTGCCATAAGACTGATGATGCTGTTAATGTGGCTAACTTATTCTTTAGGGATGTTGTACGTTTACATGGTATTCCTAGGTCAATTGTTTCTGACAGGGATGTGAAGTTTTTGAGTCACTTCTGGAGGACTCTTTGGAGCAAATTAGGTACGAAACTCATGTTTTCTACTACTTGCCATCCCCAGACTGATGGACAAACTGAGGTTGTTAACAGGGTTTTATCTACTTTACTTCGTTCCATCATTAAAAAGAATATTAAGACTTGGGAAGATTGTTTGCCACATGTTGAGTTTGCTTATAACCATGTTGTACATTCTGCTACTAAAATGTAACCTTTTGAGGTTGTTTATGGTTTTAATCCTATTACGCCTCTAGATATGTTGCCTTTGCCACAGGAACAGGTGACGAACAGGGACGGTCAAGCAAAAGCAGAATACGTAAAATGGTTGCATCAACAGGTGAAGGAGAACCTTGAACGAAGGACTCAGCAGTACGAAAGGCATGCAAACAAAGGAAGGAAGCGAGTCACCTTCGATGTTGGTGATTGGGTTTGGGTTCATTTCCGAAAGGAAAGATTTCCGGCCCAAAGGCGGTCCAAGCTGTTACCGCGAGGAGATGGTCCATTTCAGGTGTTGGAGAAAGTGAATAACAACGCCTACAAGTTAGATCTACCCGGGGAATACAATGTAAGTGCCACATTTAATGTTTCTGACTTAACCCCTTATGGTGATTGTACAGATTTGAGGACAAATCCTTTTCAAGAAGGGGGGGATGATGTGAGCACATCTTCACCAGCACATGATGCTGATCCAGAGGTCTTACCGTTAGGACCAATTACGCGATCTAAGGCGCAACGTTTCAGGGAAGCTCTGTTCCTTATTTGTGCTAATATTTCTGAATCATTTGATAACACTTGTGCCTTAGACGATAAGACTTTTAATGTGTTGCATGCGGATATGTGACTTGTTTAGGTTATATTACTTATTAGGCATATTTAAATTTGTTTATATATATGATATATATATATATATGTTTGGAATAATGTTTGTTTTTCTATGTCTGTGCATGCAATTTGGTAATTCTTAATAATGTTTTATAATGTTATATATATATATATGTGTGTGCAGCCCACTTAAGAATAATTGGTTTTGTTTGCACGTGGAATTTGGAGCAGCCATGACAATTGAATTTTAGCATGTTGAGAGGGGATATACATGCAGCGTGCCATATCACTTCAACAATTATGATTCGTGCATGCAACATATACATGGCTGATATGTGACCAATTCATCTACAAGGACACATGTGGAAATTACAATTGCAGCAAAGCACGTGGATACATGCAGCTTCTCTCCAGGTGCGGCAGAGTGGATGAGAACAAATGAATTTCATTTGAAATTCAAATCTTTCCATCACATGTTAAATGTGAATTCAAGGTGCTTTCTAGCCACTTGAATATACACGGCCATGAAGTAATTGCCGCCCATTGAAGTAGTTTTTTTTTTATTGAATTCAATTTTCAAACAGCCGAATGACAACCACACGTTTCACATATCAGTTGTTTCTCCTTGTATTATATATATGTAGCCAAAACACTTTGTAAAGGTTACACACTTGAATGAAAAAAATTAATTGTGAGATTTTCTCTCAAATTTGGTTCTTTTTAGAACTTTTTCTTTGATACTTCGGGTTCTCAATTGTTCGATAATTGAAGGGTCCAAGTCCGTATTCAAGCAAATTCAAGATAAGGTTCGGGTTCGTTCAATAGATTGTTCGAGTTCTTCCTTGGAGTTTGTTCATCTTTTCCGACTACGAAGAACAGATTCGATTCGGGTTTGCATAACAGATTATGCAGGTTCTTTCGAGTTCATCGTGTCAAATTCCAAGAACGTTGCTACCGTTGTTGAATGCTTGAAGAATTTCATCTTCGTCGTTCAAATTATCCTAAAATTTCTGCAACTTTCTTCTCTCCCAATTTCTGAATTTTTTTTCATTTTTTTTCTATTTAAAATATCTAACTTCAAAATCATGATTGTTTCTATTGCAGAGAAATACTTGCTATTATCCTAGATCCGCGAATGAACGAGGAATGTTGTTTTCTTCAACAACACCCCTGTATCAGACTTTCTTGTTTTAGATTGTTAGGCAGACGAAAACGCACCAGTCATCCTTGGGCGACCCTTCTTAGCCACGGGAAGATCACTGATTGATATGGAGAAAGGAGAACTCACCATGCGAGTAAACGATCAAGAGATTAAATTGAATGTTCTCCAAGCGATGAAACATGTTGATGTAGACGAGGAATGCAAGGCTATCACTGACGTTACCCTTGATCAACCCTGCATCAGGTCGGGCTGTCACGATATTAAATTTGGTCACTGCCGCGGCAGCCACCTACAGGACTGTCACGACAGCAACGACGACAGCACCGACGATAGCAACTCCTCTGAATCTGATACATCTGATACTGAAGATCAGGAGGAGGTAAACTGGTTAGGAAATCGTCCAGGTAAGTTATTCGAACCTTTGAATTATACTTTGGATAACCATTTAATCCAAAAGCCATCTATTGTTGAGCCACCTACCTTAGAACTTAAGCCCCTGCCAGGGCAGCTTAAATATGCTTTTCTTGGTTATTATGACACACTGCCCGTAATCATCTCTTCTAAGCTGTCGCAGGAACAGGAACGGCAGCTAATCGGCATGCTAAGGCAGCACAAAAAGGCGATTGGATGGACGATAGCAGACATTCAAGGCATTAGTCCGGCGTTATGCATGCACAAAATCCTACTCGAGGAAGATCATAAGCCGACTATAGATGCCCAAAGGCGGTTAAACCATGCGATGAAGGAGGTAGTGCGTAAAGAGATAATCAAATGGTTAGATGCTGGTATTATTTACGCCATCTCCGACAGCAAATGGGTGAGCCCGGTGCAATGTGTTCCAAAGAAAGGAGGAATGACCGTGGTAACCAACGAAAACAATGAGTTAATCCCAACCAGGACTGTGACCGGTTGGAGGGTTTGTATGGACTATCGGAAGCTTAACAAAGCTACCCGAAAGGACCATTTTCCTTTACCCTTTATTGATCAAATGCTTGATAGATTAGCGGGTAAACCTTACTATTGTTTTCTTGATGGTTATTCAGGTTACAACCAAATTGCTATCGCACCGGAAGATCAAGAAAAGACGACTTTCACATGCCCCTACGGAACGTATGCATTTAGGAGGATGTTGTTTGGACTCTGTAATGCACCTGCCACCTTCCAAAGGTGCATGATGGTCATATTCTCCGACATGGTAGAGGGCTTCCTCGAGATTTTTATGGATGATTTTTCCGTCTTTGGAGACGATTTTGAGAGCTGCCTCGGCAATCTTCAAAAGGTACTTGAAAGATGTGAAAAAGCTAACCTTGTTTTGAGTTGGGAAAAATGCCACTTTATGATGGACGAAGGGATAGTCCTTGGCCATAAGATTAGCTGCCGTGGGATAGAAGTCGACAGGGCTAAAATAGAAGTGATCGAGAAGCTGCTGCCGCCAACAACAGTCAAGGGCATTAGAAGTTTTTTAGGGCATGCTGGTTTTTATCGGAGATTCATTGCAAATTTCTCAAAAATCACCAAGCCCCTATGCCATCTCTTAGAGCAGAACCGACCCTTTGACTTTAATGAGGAATGTACTGAAGCATTCAAGGTTCTGAAGGAAAAACTAGTGACAGCCCCCATAGTACAGCCACCAGACTGGACACAACCATTTGAGATTATGTGTGATGCTAGTGACTATGTTGTCGGGGCAGCACTTGGGCAGCGCAGAGATAAGTTGTTTCATGTCATATACTATGCCAGCAAAACATTAAATGATGCCCAAGTGAACTACACCACCACAGAAAAGGAGCTATTCGCTGTGGTGTTCTCCATTGACAAGTTTCGTTCATACATACTTGGGACGAAGGTAACAGTGCACACAGACCATTCTGCCCTGAAGTATTTGTTTGCAAAGAAGGATGCAAAGCCTAGATTGATACGGTGGATCTTGCTATTACAAGAATTCGACCTTGAGATCAAGGACAAAAAGGGGACAGAAAATCAGGTGGCAGACCACTTGCCAAGGTTGGAGAAGGGACAGAGTCTACCAATCGACGAGACAAACATACTGGAGACCTTCCCAGACGAGCAGCTCTTTGCTGCCGCGACAACCATGGCGGCAGGTAAGTCTTCTGAACTCCCCTGGTATGTTGATTTCGTTAATTTTATAGTTAGCGGAATACTTCCTTCTGATCTTCATTATCAAGCCAGGAAGAGGTTCCAAAATGATGTTAAGCATTATTACTGGGACGGACCTCTTCTTTTCAAAATGTGTGTAGATCAGGTTATAAGGAGGTGTGTACCACAAGAAGAGCAAGAAGACATTCTCCATCACTGCCATGCTTCACAATATGAAGGTCACTTAGGAGGCAATAAAACTGCTGCCAAGGTGCTGCAGTCAGGGTTCTACTGGCTGACACTATATAAAGATGCACAGGACTTTTACAAGAACTGTGACAGGTGCCAGCGGACAGGTAACATCTTGAGGAGAAACGAGATGCCGCTGCAGAACATTCTAGAAGTCGAGATCTTCGACGTTTGGGGGATTGATTTCATGGGACCTTTTTCATCTTCATGTGGAAATCTATACATCCTCCTAGCAGTGGATTATGTCTCTAAGTGGGTAGAAGCTATCGTCACTCAAAAGAATGATGCCAAGACAGTCCAAATTTTTTTGCATAAAAACATTTTTTCTAGATTTGGCATCCCCAAGGCGATTATCAGTGATGAAGGGAGACATTTTGATAATAGGGTAATTGCTGCCGCCTTGAAGAAATATGGTGTCAAGCACAGGATCGCGACAGCATACCACCCATAGACCAATGGCCAAGCTGAGATATCCAATAGGGAAGTTAAGAACATTCTTGAGAAGATGGTTAAGCCAACTAGGAAAGATTGGTCTTTACTCCTTAACGATGCATTATGGGCATATAGGACAGCTTTTAAGACTCCATTGGGCATGTCTCCATACTGACTGATTTATGGAAAAACCTGTCACTTGCCTGTCGAGATCGAGCACAAAGCATATTGGGCAATCAAGGCAGTGAATTTGGACTTGGACAAGGCAGGCCAGAAAAGGCTATTAGATCTGAACGAGATTGAGGAATTACGGACAATGGCCTACGACAATGCGAGAATTTATAAGGAGAAAACTAAGAAGTGGCATGACAGGAAGCTGCTGCCACGACAATTCTGCCCAGGGCAGCTTGTGTTGTTGTTCAATTCTAGACTGAAACTCTTCCCAAGAAAGCTAAAGTCTAGATGGTCTGGCCCGTTCCAAGTGGTACAAGTTTTCCCCACAGTGCCATCACAATCCGATCATTAAAAGACGGGCACCAATTCAAAGTCAATGGACAGCGCCTCAAGCATTATCAGGGGATTGAAGCCCTAGGAATACAGGAAGTGGTTACTTTAGGATATGTCCCACAAGGCATCCCTAATTTAACCTAAATTTTATTTTTATTTATTTTTATTATTTATTATTTATTAGGAAATTAGGCTTATTTTATTCGAATAATGTTTTTATATTTTCTTTTTTTAGGAAATAAAGGAGTCAAGAAGAAAAGGTGAAGTGACCCAAGCCCACCATCCATCCATCAGCCCAACAGAGCCCATTTATTGAAGCTTGTCGTTCCAGCTACCCCGCAGACACGGAAAAGACAGGCTGTCAACATACTGACACGGCAGACGCAGAAGCGTGTGATAGACGCGTAACAGACGCATAATTACGTGTCAGACACGCCAAAACTCATCAATCGCCCCTTTATTCACGCCTACCATCACAGCATTAAACGGGCAGCAACTCGACCGCTATAAAACCCCGTTTTCATTTTCATTTTCCTCACTTCTGCTTATTCTTACTTGCTTTCTCCTCTCGTTTTATTGGTTTTCTTTACTTTCACAACCCTTGCAACTAAAATGTCTTCCAGACGTACCCGTCGCAGTGCAGCTTCCACCTCTTCAGCAGCAGCACCCACACCACAGTCGTTCGCCACCAAGGAATTATGGGAGGAAAGAGGATTCATCTACGTCCGCAAGGCAGCCAACATGGGGCTCCGACCATTCATCGCTAAGGCGATACGGACTCAGCTATGGGAGCAGTTCGCCGCACAACCTGCAGAACTAAATGATACGCTGGTGAGGGAGTTTTATGCTGCCGTCGACAGCAGAACGGCAACATCAGTCACCGTCCGAGGGGTAGAGGTACCATTTACAGCTGACAGCATCAACCACATGTATGGCCTATATTTTGGTCCCAACGACGATGCCCATCAGCAATTTTTAGACACCCTCGATTCTGCCGCCTAGGTGCTGTCATGGCGGAAGTGACAGAGGAAGGAACAACATGGACCACGAGCAAAAAGAACCCCAACTCTGTAAAAAGGGGGCAGCTACTCCCAGAAGCCAAACTCTGGAACGCTTTCATCAAAAAGCGTATCCTGCCATCTTCCCATCACACGACGGTGGATCAGCAGCGGCTCGCCCTCATTCACTCAATCATGAACGACCCGCCTATCAACGTGGGCCGTTTTATGAGGGAAAGTGTTTTGGACTGCACATTTCGGACAACCTCGCGCCTCTGCCTACCATTTATGATCACTTCCCTTTGCCGCTGCGCTGCCGTCCCAGAGGCCACCACCGACAAACTGATCCAGGGCAGAGGTTAGACAGACAACAACATTAACAGCCTCATAGAGCTGATAGTCGCAACCCCCGTCTCCTCCTTTAACTCGGTTGCCTCCCCAGCAGAATCATCCGAGGAGCCTGTCCCTGAACCTGCCGCCACCACCGCCCAAACAGCCCAATCTGCCCAGATCCTTGCTGCAATACAACGGGTGGAAGACAGACAAAAGGGGCTGATGACATTCATCCGGGATTTCGCCAACTCGACGGTAATTTCATTACCAACACTTTAAATTATCCCGATGTTATTTTCCCCACTTTTCATGCCCACTATTTCCACATCCCCTCCCCTGTCCACACACCTACACCACCTACATCCCCACATGCACACTCTGCTGCCTCCACCCCATCACCTGCCCCGACGGCAGCTGGCAGTCCTCCAGCTGAAACCTCTGCCCGAGGAACGAAACGACCGGCCTCAGATGACAGCGACGCAGAACCTCCTATTAGGAGGAATTTGGAGAAGGAGTTCACGCGTGTCAAGAGGCAGAAACACGTGGCAGACATAAGGCTAATGCCCAAGGCCAGCACCACCACCAGCAGCACTTGGGATAGTGGCAGCAGCTCAGACATCCAGGTCGTGGAGCAACCTGCCCAGCCTGCCCCACCACCCAGACGCCGCCACCAGATCCGTGTCAGCAGCAGCAGTGAAGACAACGATTAAAATTTAAGTCTTTTATTTTCTTTCCATTGCTGCCTGCTTAATATATATTTTGCGATGTACCTGCCTTCATTTTATCTGTCATTTGCATTGAGTGCAATGCAACCCTCGAGTTTGGGGGTGGCAACCCTCCATTTTAATGGACTCTTAGTACATCTTTAAATTAATTGTTGAGTCTTTTATTTAATTAAGTTCTAAAAAAAACTGTTGGCTTAAAACTGTGAAGTTAACTTACCTGTCATGACAGCTCTGTCGTGGCAGCATCTTTAGGACAGTTTAAGGAGAAGTTTAGAGCCTTTCTATAGTTCTGAAAAACTTAAACACCATTGTGACTGTTATATTGCTTCGATTTCTTTTAGCCAAGCTAGAATAGGATGCTTAGTACTTGAATAGCCCCTAGAGGTGCCTAACACTGGCTCTAGGAAAGAAGTTTAGCAAAAGAAAATTCAAAAACCTAGAGGTGCCCGAAACCGGCTCTAGGAAGCTAACTAGAGGTGCCCAAAACTGGCTCTAGAAAAATTTAGCTTGAAAATAGAAGAAAAAGAAGCATGAAAATGTGTCTTCAAGAAAATAAACTTTGACATAAAAATTCAAGTTAAAAAGTTGAATATTCTAGTTAAACTAAGAGAGTCTTAGCATATAACTGTTCACAAGCATGCACACACTGCACGAGGACTATAGTGAGATTCCAGACAGATCCTAATCTTTCCGATAGGTTGCTGCCGCCACAGAGAATGAGCGACGGGTAAGGGACAGTTCACTGTTTGAAAGCCAACACAAAAATATTCTTTTTTCTTTTAGGTCTTCATTGCTTGAGGGCAAGCAAAAACTTGAGTTTGGGGGTGTGTTGAGTGTGTAAAAGTTCTATTATTTACACCCTTTTTAGCCCATAGTTGACGAAGAAGGCAGGCGCAGGGCAGAGAAGCAGAAGAGCTGAACTGGACAAGCAGACGAAGAGGACGATGCTGCCATGGATCTGCCGTGATAGGAGGACGACAGCAAGTTAAGTAGAGAAAAAGCAAAGTGGACCTCGATAGATAGAGAAAATTATGCTCATCTGTCGTGTGAAAACCCTATATTTTTCCAAGCCCCGGATCAAAAATATGTCAAGCCAAAGCTCAAGGAGAGGAAATCCCATGAAACAAGGAGGCGGCTGAAAAGTAGGATACTTAGAGATAAAGTCTTTATTAGAATCTTACTTTTAATTAAAGTTGTAATCCTTGTTAACTTAGAATACTTAAGCCCAAATCTTATATAAGGGCATAGATTTTAACCTAGGGGAGGAGATACCCCATAACCGATAACAAAACCCTTCCGACGTCTACCCGTCGTCGACATGTTCTAAATTCCCCCTAGAGCCACAGGTTGTTTTGTAAAGTAGTTGAAAGGGTTGTTTTGTTTTAGGATTTTCCAAGTTCAATAAAATAAACTTCAAGTTCTCTTATTTTGGTTCTTAATATCTTGCAAGAGCATCGAGAGAGCATTGTGAGGTTATCCATTTACTTAGCATCGGGAGAGTTAAGTATACGAAAGAAATAAGAGCAAGTTCTCTAGTTTATAGTTGAACTATCTTGCGCCTAGGGATAGGGCAAGGTTAAGTGGCTAAGGAAGAATTCATACACATCGGTGTTCATCCTTCGATTCACGCCGGGAGGTATCATCAAAGATGTGTTCATCGACAGACTTGGACCTAGGGATAGGCCAAGGCAGAGCTGGGATTCTTGCCAAACTTGAAGTACGGAGTTGGTGTGTTTGCTGCCGCGACAGCCAACGGACAACCGCTGCGACAGGTGCTGCCGCGACGGGCACGACGACAAAACTGGAGTTCCTAAGCATTGCAAACCCTGCACTATTGAGCAATTCAATACCAGCCCATTCTCTCTATTTTGATACTCCAACTCTTTTATTTACGTTTTTCTTCAATATTTTCGTGACAACTTTCTAAACTATTTTCTTTACTTCGTGCAGTGAAATAAGGTGAAGCTATTAGCCCAATCCCTGTGGAGACGATATCCGATACTTCGTATCACTTTACTACTTGCGTCGTGTACACTTGCACTACAATTGCGATAGACTCTTTTACAGGAAACAAACATGCCAGGAAAAACCATTCGAGAGCTGATGTGGGAAAGTTCTTGCAATTACCGTAAAGGTAATCATGCATTCGAAAGTCGTCCCTATTATTTCGGTGAATATATGGACAACCAACGATGGAACCAACAAGAACAAGATATGCTGCCACGACAGCAATAGGGGCAGCAAATGCCGATGCCGCAGCAGCAAAATTTTTTATGGTACGATCAAAACCCACAAAATTTTTTATACCATAACAGTTTTGCTGCAGAACCCGACCTGCCCTGGCAATGTCATCATCCTCAAGAGCACTCAAAATCCTTAGAAGACGCACTGCAAGCCTTCATGGCACTCACTCAAGAATTGTCAGCTTCTATGGACACAAGTATTGCCAAGATGGATGAAATCTTCAGCAGACCGGCCCTTATTCATGCCACAGATGAACCTGAAATCATGAGGCAATGTGACGAGGATGCCTATGTGAAGGAATACCCAACATATGATGAGTCTGAGCAACAACTTGCCATGGCAATGACCGAGGAGCCGGAACGGAGCAACGCCACAACAACGCTGAGTGAAATTCAAGAGAATGTCACGACAGCAACCACATCCGAGGAAAACTCTCAACCCACTACCTCGGTTATGCCCGGCCAAGATTGCACACATCCATCTCTGTAAAAGTGTAAAAGTGAACGGCGCCAAAAACTTGTTGTGTGTAAAAGTGTCTATCGTAATTGAGTGCAAGTGTACACGTCGCAAGTAATAAAGTGATACTAGAGTATCGAATATCGTCTCCACAGGGACTGGGCTAACCCTTTCCTTCGCTATCTGCACAAGGGGAAAAGAATATATTAAGATATTGTCACGAAAATAATAAAGAATACTAGAAAATAAAAGTAGAGAAATCAAGATAGAGAGAATGGGCTGGTATTGAATTGCTCAGTAGTGCAGGTATTGAAGAGTTTAGGAAATCTAGTTCTATCGTCGTCACCCGTCGCGGCAGCACCTGTCACGGTGGCAGTCCGTTGATTGTCGCGGCAGCAAACACTCAACTCAGTACTTTCAAGTTTGGCAAGAATATCAGATCTGCCTTGGCCTATCCCTAGGTCCAAGTCTGTCGATGATCACGTCTTTGATGATACCTCCCAGTGTGAATCGAAGGATGAACATCGATGTGTATGAATTCTTTTTTAGCCACTTAACCTCGTCCTATCCCTAGGCCCGAGATAGTTCAACTATAAACTAGAGAACTCGCTCTTATTTATTTCGTATACTTAACTCTCCCGATGCTAAGTAAATAGATAACCTCACAATGCTCTCCCGATGCTCTTGCAAGATATTAATAACCAAAATAAGAGAACTTGAAGTGTATTTTATTGAACTGAAAATTCCTAAAACAAAACAACCCTTGCAACTACTTTACAAATCAACCCGTGGCCCTAGGGGGAATTTTAGAACATGTCGAGGGCAGGAAAACGACAGAGTTTGGGAAGGAGGCTAGAGTAATCGGTTCTCTCTCTAGGTTAAGATATATGCCCTTATATAAGCTTTGGGCTCAAGTTTTCTAATTTAACAAGGATTACAACTTTAAATTAAAGTATGATTCTAATAAAGACTAAATCTTCAAGGAATCTACTTTCCAGCCGTCCTCCTTATTTCTTGGGATTATCTCTCCTTGAACTTTGAGCTTGGAATATCTTCTGATCTAGGGCTTGGAAAAATATGGTGATTTCACACGACAGACGGGCTGAATTTTCTCTATCTGTCGAGGTCCACTTTGCATCTTCTCCACAAAACTGCTGTCATCCTTTGCTGTCACGGTGGCAACCTTGGCAGCAACGTCCTCCTTGACTGCTCATTCCAGATTTTCTGCATCGCTACCCAGCGCCTGCCACGATTGCTGCCCTGGGTGCTGTCACGGCTGCTGCCCTGGGTGCTGTCACGACTACTGCCCTGGATGCTGTCACGGCAGATACCTGCAAAAGTAACCAAATTTAGAAGTATCTGCGCAGTTTTATCTAAATGTGATGTTTATGCAAAACTTAACCTAAAATGCAATTAAACGTGCTTGAGTGCAGCAAAAATAAGGATAAATGATGGGTAAAATATAGAACTTTTAAGCACTGATCACACCCCCAAACTCGAATCTTTGCTTGTCCTCAAGCAATTCGGACCTAAAAGAAAAATGAAATATTTTTGTTTTGGCTTTCAAAAAGTGAACTTTCCCTTACCCGTCGTTCATTCCTTGTGACGGCAGCACCCTGTCGGATAATCTAGGATCTGTCCGGAATCTCCCTATAGTCCTCGTGCAGTGTGTGCATGCTTGTGAACAGTTATATGCCAAGACTCTCTTAGTTTCACTAGAATATTATACTTTAGCTTGTTTAGAGTTTTTTTTTTCTTTTCTTACGAGA
This sequence comes from Hibiscus tridactylites, assembly GCA_958450335.1. NCBI lineage: Eukaryota > Viridiplantae > Streptophyta > Magnoliopsida > Malvales > Malvaceae > Hibiscus > Hibiscus tridactylites. Next base: position 69,861,983 of record OY288274.1, on the reverse strand, counting down.
CTGATTTCTTTCTTCTTCTTACTAGAGCCAGAATCGGGCACCTCTAGTTATTTCCTTTTTTCTAATTTCTTCTTTTTTTTCTACTAGAGCCAGTATTTCAGGCACCTCTAGTTAACTATCTAGAGCCGGTGGTAAGCACCTCTAGAAGTTTTTCTCTGGTTATCTGCCTAGAGCCAGTGGTGGGCACCTCTAGGTTTCCTAAGATTCTAGTCTCTTTTCTACTCTAAGTGCTAAGTTTTCTATTCTAGTTTGGCTAAATGAAGTCTAAGCAGTATAACAGTCACAATGGTGTTTAAGTTTTCAGAACTATAGAAAGGCTCTAAACTTCTCCTAAAGACTATCCTAAAGTTGCTGCCACGATAGGGCTGTCACAGTAGGTACGTTCAAGTCACAGTTTTCAGTCAAAGTTTTCAATATTTTCATTTTTTTTTTTGCATAAAATAAATGTGACACAATTAAAACTAAATGCAATATTATATTAATAATTAAGAGGACTGCCTACCCCCAAACTCAAGGGTTGCATTGTCCTCAATGCATGACACAAAAGATGAAAAACAGAAAGAAAAAAATGACAGAAAAGTTCAACATCACAAAAAGATAATATATATTGCAGGCGATAGAGAAGAAGAAAAAAGAAAACTTAAGTTGTGCGGCTGTCGTCGCTGCTACTGGAGTTTTGGATGAGGAGCTGTCGGCGGGCAGTCTTTTTGAACTTTGTCGGAGGAGCTGTGGGTGCTGCCCTGAGAGTATGAGTGCTGCCGCGGCAGGGGTGGAGGCAGAGCTTCCTCGGGTTGCTTGTATCGTCATTGCAAGGGTTTTTCTCTGTTTACCTAATAACAAAAACAAACTAAAAACTAATATCAAATTTCTAATTCCTAAATAATAAAGATAAGATAAAATACAATAAAATAAATTAAGTTAAATTAGGAGTGCCTTGAGGGGCATCTCCTAAAGTAACTGCTCCCTGTTCTATTGATGCTTGAGGGGTCGTGTCCGGTACTTCTTGAAGTCCATTCGTACCCTCCATCTGGTGATTATTCTCATGGTGGGGGATGCTTTCTTTCTCTTCCCTTTGTAGTCCATGAAGTCCTCTCTTCTTGGTAATGTTTCTGAGGGCATGAATTAATGATTAGAAAAAATTAATTTAAAATTCGGCCACAAACTTACCTTGTTTTCGTTGAATGTTGTTGTGGTTGAATGTATCCCTTGCTTTCGTGCCTGATGTTGCGGCAAGCAGTTATTTTGACAGTCCTTTATCAGGTTACTTTGCAGGTCAATGGGACATTGGTAAGTGTCATCACTCTCTATATCAAATTATGTTGACCACTCGTAGATCTCCATCAGTAGAGACTTTGATAATTCTGAGTCCACCGGTGTTGGTTCCTCTAATATCTGCAATGGAATCGGTGAGTTTTCAAAGAATTCAAAAGGTTCGTTTATTACTTGCTCGTATTTCATTTGTGAAGAACTGTCATTGGGTTGCTCTTCTAGGTGGTCGTGCGAGTGCCATGACAGAGATGGATGTGTGCAATCTTGGTCGGGCATAACCGAGGTAGTGGGTTGAGAGTTTTCCTCGGATGTGGTTGATGTCGTGACATTCTCTTGAATTTCACTCAGCGTTGTTGCGGTGTTGCTCTGTTCCGGCTTCTCGGTCATTGCCATGGCAGGTTGTTGCTCAGACTCATCATATGTCGGACTAAGTAAATAGATAACGTCACTTTAGTCTGAGAATTCTATGCTGCCATCGTCAATAGGGAGGCGACAGCAGTGACGGTTCGTGGGAATGAGGTACCTTTTGAGCCCGAATACATCAACACCCTCTATGGGTTCTACGTTGGGAGAAAGGAAGACGGCCACCAGAGATTTGTAGAGAGCTTGGAGCTGGCAGATTATGATGTTGTTATGGTAGAACTCACCAACGAAGGTACCGAGTGGAATATCGATCCTAAACATCCAAGGACGGTAAAACGAGTTCAACTCACTCCGGAAGCCAAGCTTTGGAACGCATTCATCAAGAAGAGAATTATGCCCTCCTCGCACAATAGCACGGTAGACCAACCAAGGTTAGCCCTCATCCATTCAATTCTAAATGAGAGGTCCATTAACGTTGGTAGATACGCTCGGGAGGGAATATGGGATTGTGCGTACCGGTCGTCGGGACCACTCTTCTTCCCATACCTCATAACTGCCCTCTGTCGTGGCCACAACGTACCTGAAGCTGTCGAGGATTTGAGAGTGCAAGGGAAAGGTTGGACAGAAAGGAACATCCTCAGCTTGATGGAGCTGAAAGGTGCCACACCCCTGTCGTCCTTCGACCCCACTATCGCGGCAGGTGAGCCGACAGAGCCCACCTAGACAGAGCCTGCCGCCACAGAACAAAGGCAGCCCACTTCAGCACCTCCCACAGCAGACTCCTCAACATAAATCCTTGATGCCCTGCAGAAAATGGAGGAACGGCAGTTGGGCCTAATGAGCTTCATTCGGGACTTCACCACAGCAACGGTACATTTTATTAAAACCAATCTTAATTTTCCTGATGTACTGTTTCATGCCTTCCCCGACCATTATTTTGCTGCCCCCACACCTGCCCATACCCCAACCCCTGCTGCCACACCGCGAACACCATCTACCGCGTCCACCCCGACCCCGGCCACAATAGCTGCAGGCGCCAGCCGCACAGCTGAAACATCTGTCAGGGGAGCCAAGAGAAAAGAGCCCATGTTCGACCTCGACAGGTATATAGTTGGCTTCTCCTCCTCCGAAATTTGGGGAGCATCCGATCACGAGCCCTCGGTCAAGGGGAACCTATCCAAGGAGTTCACCCCGGTGAAATGGCAAAAACCAGGCTCAGGAGTCAGACCATCTGACCAAGGACAATCTGACAGCGGCAGCAGCAGTAGCAGCTCCAGCAGCAGTAGCAGCAGCTCCTCCGAGGAGATTCAAGTATTGGAGAAACCAACCATTATCTCACCTACCCGAATCCAGCATCTGAAGGGAGCTAAGAACAAGAACACCTCTGCCTCTCCTATCCATCTGCTAGCACCGACAAGGAAAGTCACTGCCCACCGGTAGATTCGAATCAGTAGCAGCGGTGACGACCGCGCTTGAAAATTTAAGTTTCTTTTCTTATAATTGTTGTCCGCTATTTTTGTTATATTTTGTGATGTTGTTTTTATTTCTTTTTCTTTTTCATTCTGTCATTTGCATTGAGGGCAATGCAACCCTTGAGTTTGGGGGTGGCATCCCTCCATTAATGAAGTGTCTTTAAGTTTAAAAAATGTGTCTTTTATTTAGTTTATTTTTGCTTAAAAATGAAAATTTTGCTTAAGTCTTTGAACTGAACTTACCTGCCGTGACAGCCTCTATCGTGGCAGTGCCTTTAGGATATTTTTGGAGCAGTTTAGAGCCTTACTATAGTTCTGAATCTTAAAACACCCTTTGTGACTTTTATAGTGTCTAGAACTCTGCTAGTAAACTAGAATAGAAAAGCTTTAACACTTGAGTTGCCCCCAGAGGTGCCTAACACTGGCTCTAGGAAAAGAAGTTAAGAAAAATAGACTCAATACACCTAGAGGTGCTCGAAACCGGCTCTAGGAAGTTAGCTAGAGGTGCCCGAAACCGGCTCTAGTCAAACTTAAGCTTGAGAAAATAGAATCGAGTCTAAATAAAATCTAAAGGAGCCTAAAAATTGCCTCCAGAAAAATGAAAATTGTCATAAAAATTCAAGTTAGAAGCTTAGCTATTCTAGTAAACAAAGGGAGTCTTGGCATATAATTGTTCACAAAACATGCACACACTACACGAGAATTATAGCAAGGTTCCGGATGAATCCTGAATTATCCAACAGGGTGTTGCTCACAATAGGGAATGAATGGTAGGTAAGGAAAAGTTCATTGTTTTAAGCCAAACAAAAACTTTGTATTTCTTTTTTAGGTCTGAATTGCTTGAGGGCAAGCAAAAACTTGAGTTTGGGGGTGTGTTGAGTGTGTAAAAGTTTTATATTTTACCCCCTATTTAACCCATATTTCTGCTGCATTTAAGCATAATTCATTGCATTTAGGATAGTTTTCATTCATACATCACAATTATATCAAATGGCACTGTTTCTACTGAAATTGGTTGTTTTTCCAGGTAGTTGCTGTAGCAGATGAAGGGCAGTGGAGAAGCAGAGATGGAACACTAGACTGCAGCTGAGAAGAAGGATGCTGCCATGGCCGCTGTCGTGGCAGCCAAGGACGACAGCAATGGTGAATGGAAGATTTGAAGTGGACCTCGATAGAAATAGGAAATTAAGTCAGTCTGTCGTGACGCACTCTTATGTTTTTCTGAGCCCTAGATTAGAATGAAAGCCAAGCCCAAAGTTCAAGGAAGAAACTCCAAGCAAGAAGGAAGGGCTAATTAAAGACATATAATATAAAGATTTAGTCTTTAATAGAGTTGTACTTTAGTTTAAACTTGTATTCTTGCCATATTAGAAAACTTGAACCCAAGGCCTATATAAAGGCATGTAATTCGACCTAGGAAAGGATATCTTACTCTCTAGCCTTCTTCCCCTAAACCATAGTCGTTTTCCCCTTCTCATCATGTTCTAAACTTCCCCTAGGGCTAAGGGTTGATTCTGTAAAGTAGTTGCAAGGCACAACAGGGATTCTTGCCAAGCTTGAAGTACAGAGTTGTGTGATCGCTGCCACGACAGGTGCTGCCGTGACAGGCGCAACGATAGAACAGAGATTCCTAGACTCTGCAACACCTACACTACTGAGCAAATCAATACCGGCCCATTCTCTCTATCCTGAATCCTTTACTCTTTTATTTTCAGTATTCTTTATTATCTCGTGACAAAAAATTAAACTATTTCTTTTCTCTCTTGTGCAGCAATCTAAGGTTAAAGCTATTAGCCCAGTCCTTGTAGAGACGATATTCGATACTTACGTATCACTTTACTACTTACTTCGTGTACACTTGCACTACATTGCGATAGACACTTTTACACGCAACATAAACCTAACAAAAACACAACCATAGCCACAATTCCCTAATATCAGTGCCTAAACCATCTAAAACCCTAGATCTCAGAGTTTAAATCCTTTTTCTAAGTTTGGTTTCATAAATCTAAAGCCAAAACTGTAAGCAACAACATACAATTTAGATCTAAACACGAGTCAAATCCAGATCTAAAACCTAATAGACAGTTTAAGTTCGAACAGAAATAAAAATTAAAATAAATAAATAAATAAATAAGATTTGAGGGAGGAGAGAGCATATCTCACCGCCGTTGTTGCTGTGAGTGTCGTCGAAGTTGAGATTTGAGCGCTAGAACGTTTGTCGGAGTTGAAAATGATAGAAGTGAGGCTATTGGTTTTGGGTAGGTAGCTCAGGAAAGGGAGAAGGGGGCAGTTTCTGATGAAACAGGGTCTAGATCTAGGTTTAGGATGAAAGATCGAGAGATTTGGGTAGATTTTGGGTTCTGGTGACGGCGGCAGGAAGGTTTGTTTTGTAAGAGAAGATGACCGGAGGAGTTCCGATCATCGAAAGAAGGTTGAAGAAGGTCGGAGTTTGGTCGAGGGCGATCGGAAATTGTAGAGGGCCGGATAAGATGACCTGAAGGATTCTGGTCATTGGAAGAAGAAGGGAGATGGTCAGAGATGATGATCGGTGACCAGTGACCGATGTCTTCTTGACGGTTAGAAAACATGTGGGTAGGGTTTTGAATGGGGGTTGAAGATGAAAGTTAGGTTTTTGAGAAATTTTTTTAAGTGTTCTAGGAAATTTTGTGTGTTTGATCTTTGATAACAAGTTTTAAGAGGAAATCTAGGGTTTGTAAGAATTAAATTGAGGGAAATGGAAGAACTGAGAAAGAACAAAGCCGGGTTTGTAAGAATTAAATTGAGGGAAATGGAAGAACTAAGAAAGAACTGAGAAAGAACATAGCCGGTTTATAGTTAGGGGATTTACAGAGAGACGAAGAATGAAGAGAGAGAGTGTGAAGATGCGGAATGGTCGAGTTAACCCGGATGGTGAGGGTTTTATAGATGAGTTGACATGACACCGTTTTGGTGTCGGGTCGCATTAAGAGTCTGCGTGTTTCTGTGCGGGTACGGATACGAGTTCGTGACCCGGTCGAACAAAGGGGGCTGGGTTTGGGCCAAATTTAATTGGGTTGAGTGATTTGAGCCAAAACTAAATGGGCTTGGGTCATTCTTTTAGAGAATTTAGGTTTGGGGTCATTAATTCACTTTTCTTTATAAATGGTCACTATTTCTTTGTAATCTGGTCCTTTAATTCAGGAATTAATTCAATTCAGTGTCTTTTCAGTGTTAATTATTTTTATTTAATTGTTCTGTTTAATTATTTAAATTAAATTGTATGCTTGCATATTTTAAATGCCATGTAGTATATTGTTTTAGGGATTTAATCACATGATTAAAATAGAGTTAAATTCCTTAGTATAGGTTACTTAATTACATAATTAAATAGGAAAAGGCCAGTGTAGTAAATAAATGAATATTTGAAATAAAATTAGAATATTCAAGATTGGTTAGTATCACATTGTAGAGTGATGGTAATCAATGAATATTCCGATGAAGATTTCAATGTTTCATTTTAACCTAGAAAATGGAAATAATACACAATTAGATTAATTAAAATTAAAATATGATAACTAATTAGAATCACCTTAATTAGGAATATTATTACTTTTGGGTCCATTAAATACAGTGTCCAATATTATTTTGGATGTTACAATTATGTCCAAAAATTAATAATATTCATAGATCCTTAATTAAACAAATTAATAGAGCCTAGTTGGGGTTTACTTAAAAATGGAAAGACAATAATTTGCCATGCATTAAACCTTTTGTGTTGAGATACATTTTGAATATAAATTGAAGTGTCCTAATGTAACTGGACGTTTCATAATTATATTCGTCCAAAATGTATTTTCTTACAAAAGGATACCCCCATTCGGAATAAAATTCATTTTAGAGTTAAAAGAATTAATTAAATCCATATTAATGTTCGAAATGCCAAAATGCCACGTGTAATTAATGAGGTACCGATAACGGGCGTTCGTAGGGGTGTTAACCCTTCGCTACACGTAACCGACTCCCGAACCCGAACTTTTCAAAAAAGAATTTCTGGTACGTTTTTATGGTGTCCAGCCTACCAAAGTGGCCGGTGGCGACTCGAAAACGATTTTTAAGAAAATAAAAGGGAATTTGATTAGAAAATGGAAAATAATTAATCACAAGATAAAATTGATTAAAACTCTGATTTCCAAAATTTCAAGCGTTAGGCTGTTTTTATTCCAAATTTAAAAAACGGGTTTTCAAAAAAAAAACAATTTCGACACCTTTTAAAAAAATAAATTATCATCTCATGTCATATAATTGGAGTTAACCCATTCATGTTCTTTGGTGTGGGATTGAATCCCACTACTTGCATTTGTCTTCCATTTTACTTGTTTTACTTGATTATGTCCAATCCGATGGTGACACGTGTCACCATCTGGTTGGTTGATTAAATATAATAAATTAAATAAATTAGAATTAAAAAATATGGGACACACGTTATCATCTGGTTGGTTGATTAATTTTTAATTAAATTAAAATCAGAACCAAATTGATACAATAGGTAAATAACATGGACCAAATGTTTAATTTTACAAACTTCCATTAACTGTCATGTCCCTCCTCTGTCACCCACCCGTTAATATTTTAATGGCGGTGATCAAAATATGACTAATTTAAAAGTTTGATGGTCTAATTGACAAATTACCTAGTTCGGTGGTCAAAATAAATACGCCCAAATAATTCGGTAGTCACCTGAATAGTTTGCCCTAAAATTAAATACCACCAGTACATTAAATATTCACTTCTTTTATGAAAAAACAAAGTAACCATTTTTTCTACATGTTAGATAATAAAATGAATTTATCCAAAAAGAAATTTAAAGTGACAAATAAATGTGTTTGAAAAAGGAAGGTTTTTCTCTTAAAGTATAAAGAGTTTTCTTTAGTGCAGCTGATCTACATCTTTCTATTTGATTCGGTTTCCCTAGACGACATCTTATCTTTCTTATCTATAGTTATATTATATCATATTTTACTTTTTTCGAGTTTCTAATAAAAATAGCTCTACCTTTATGACACGTCTTTTTCTGCCTTGTGGCATGCTTTTCTCCATCTTTTGACACGTTTTTTGTTCTTTTGGTTTTTATTTTTCTAAGGGTTGGATTTGACATTACCTCGACTGATCAAAATGAAGTTTATTTGATTATCCTATTGATCTTCTCTGCTTTGGACCTTAAAATTGGATTTAGATACACAGTTTGCACTTCTGGATAGTCTTCTCACGACGCTCAATTTTGATTTGTGGTTTGTAAAACCTAATTTAATTTTGATATAACAAATTGTCTAATGACCTGTTTTTAAAAGTAAATAAATTTTTAAGTATTCTAAAGTCTCACAAATTGACAAGCAATTTGAACCAAAACTGATTTTAAGTAAAAACATTCAAATCAAACAATTTTTTCTAAGTGTTTCAAAGTTAAGCCTTACAATTACGCTAAGGCGTATCGATACGCTCTAGTCGTATCGATACGGTTTTACGTTACTGGAATTTCAATTGCCTAAAGTGTATTGATACGGTTACCCCGTATCGATACAGTTAACCTCATATCAATACGGTTTTTAAACTAGGTTTATCTTTAAGGCATAGCGTACCGATACGGTAACCATATATCAATACGATTTGGTTTGATTCAAAAAATCTTTGCATTAAATGAATATAGCCGTTGCATGTCAAATATGGGAATAAAAAAAATTAAACGATCGTTGGACCGTATCGATACGCCTTTATAGTGTATCAATCAATACAATTTTTGCTTAACTTTCACTCAGATTTCCAGTGAGCAAAATCCATATTGATACGGTCTTTGAGTATTGATATGCCCCTTGTTTTATAGTATAACCGTACCGATACACCTTCTCGTGTATCGATACGCCCCTCTTAAATGTGCAGAATGGCTCTTTATGTTTTGAGATGGGTATCAATATGGTTGTTCATGTACCGATACGGTAGGTTGCATAAGTGTATTTATTGCGGGAAAATGGAGCCCAACGGCTCTATTGATGATCTCAACCACCATAACGGCTAGAAATCAACGCAAGGGTATAAAAGCAAGACTCTAAAGTTACAACAAAAACTATTGAACTTATTTGCAACAATCCAAGCATATATCCAAACTCTTGAGCTCAAAGAGTCAAATTTTGGTAACCCGCACTTGTGTAATTTTCATTGTATCATTTTCTTTCAAGTTTGGGGAGTGATTACTTGTAATTGGGCAATATATCAACATTGTGAGAGGTATTATTTTAGATTATAATTTGTTCTTTCTATTGAGATAGTATTGGTTAATCTTTGGGTAGAAAGATTAACCAATTTGTAAAGGTTGCCTCATAAGCCTAGAAAGGGGAAGAATATCTAGTGGATATTGTTCAAAATCCTTAGGGAGAGCTAAGGTAGTGTATGTAGAGCTTGTTCAAAGCTTGAACCACTATAAATTGCCCTGTCTTTAATTTTTTACATTTTCAATTTGCTCCATTCCACTTTTGTAACGCCCCGGTTTTGGGCTCAGAAGTTTTGGGCGTTGAGCGGTTCGGTCAAAGTGTTGATCGAATATATAAGAGTGAATTTAGGAAAGCCTAGTTCGGGTTGCATTAAAAATATGGGAAAATGTTCTAAAATCATCTTTTAATATAATTAAGTGAACTGTGAAATCAATTTTGGAAAATGAGGTTCGGAAGGTTGACATTTTGGCTAGTGACCAAAATGTAATTTTTGAAAGTTGCGGGACAGTTTTATAAAGGATTGAAACTTTGAATCTTTAAGGAGCTATTATTCCAAAAAGAGTTTCTCCAGATTTTTCTAAGATATTTTAAGGCTTTATTCTGATTTTAAAGATTATGAAATGTGGAGGGAAATCATTTTTATCATTTCTTAACTAACTTTTCTATTTTCTCTCAATTTTCCTTTTCTCTCATTTTCTCTCCACCCAAACATAATTCTCCAGATTTTCTTCTCTGATTTTGTCAATCTAAATCCCTCATTTCAACTCTTTTTTGATTCCCAATCATCTCATCAACAAATCTCTCAATTTGCAAGTTGTTTCATTAAGCATTTTGGCTCTAAAAAGGAGAAATTCAAGTTTGGAGGTAAGAACGTCCTTCTCCTCTAAACTATCAGTTCTTTACTGAAATTCCTAAGTTCTCAATCCTTGATTTGTGTTTTGTTAATGGCTTTTCAATTGAAATCTTGATTTTGGCTTAAAATGCAAGATTTGGTGATTTTGGTGAAATTTTCGTGTGATCTGTTTGGGCAGTGTTTTGAAGTGTCAAAATGATGTTAAATGAATGCTAAATTGATTAGAAGTTGAGGTTTAATCAATGCAATCCCGGATAGGTTGAATCTCCTAAGTTTGGCTTGAGTTTTTGGTTGTTTTTGGAGTGTTTTTGGTGATCTGTTATACCTGGAGGTATAAGGACGTGTTTGTGATCATTTTGGATGTTAATTGATGTTTAAAAATGGTTAGAAGTGATGGATCTTGGCTGGGTTAAGTATTGGAAGTGTTTGGAGGTGATTTCGGTTGTGTTTGGTAGCCGAATTGTTGGATTTGGGATGAGCAGCGAATTGAGTCTTGTTGCTGGTGTTTTTAATGCATAATGATGCATTAATCTTCTGTTGTTGTGTGCTTGAAACAGGGGAGTTTGATCCGTGAGCTTTGAAGGTGTTGCGGAAGGTTTTCGGATGCTTGGAAGGCTTGTCGGCTAGCCTTGTTTTGTGTATCGGTGAGTGAAGTTGGGTTTTCAGCTTTTAAACCAAGGTTTGAAGGTTTTGGGAGCTTGGTTTAAGTCTAAACAACTTTGCTAAGCTCAAGAGTAAGTGATTGGATTTTCGCTCTTGAATTGTGTTGTGTTTGGTTTTAAAAGCTATTGTGGTTGATGATTGAGATGCATATGTTTTGCATGGTTTAAATCTGTTTTGAAAGCATATTTTAAGCATGGTTTAATGCTGGTTTTGAAAGCCATTTGAGAAGGATGCTCAAGGTAAGAGATCCTTGGTTTTGTATATGGTAATTGTGATTTTGATGCATAGTGTTGCATGTTGATCTATGGCTTTGTGTGATGCTTTTAAACAGTGAATTGATGATGGTAAATGTTACTTATTGCATATTGGTTATGCATGTGAATCATTAGACTAATGTGGTAATGGTTTTTGCATATTGGTTATGCATGTGAATCATTAGACTAATGTGGTAATGGTTTTTGCATATTGGTTATGCATGTGAATCATTGGACTAATGTGGTGATGGCTTTTGCATTGTGGTTATGCATATGAATCAGTGGAATAACATGGTAAGATGGTTATGTTGGCAAGTGATGAAAGTGGTTCTTGGTTCGTTGATCGGATATAGTTAGCCGGCTATAGGATTGGGTGCACCGTGAATTAAGTCGCCTTGGAGGTGGAGTGGTCAAGAGTGGACCGGTAAACTCCCTTCAAGTATCCTAACGAGATGGTTAAGGTCATAATGGAGGTGTTGCCCATTCGAGGACCTTGGTTGAGCAAAGGTTATATGGTGTTTAAAAGTCCATATATGAGAACCTTGTGCTTGTTAAGATCACAATGGCGGTGTAAGACCATGTGTGGATCTTGTGTGGGGTGTCCCGGATCTCGTTAGTGATTTATACAACTACCAATCGGTTATGCAAAGGTTGTATGGTGTTTAAAAGTCCATACATGGAAACCTTGTGCATGTTGAGGTTGTATGGTGTTTAAAAGTCCATGCATGGGAACCTCGGGAAAAGCTAAGGTTGTATGGTGTTTAAAAGTCCATACATGGGAACCTTAGGCTTGTAAGGTCAAATGGTGTTTAAAAGTCCATTTGGGAGACCTTGGATTGGTAGGGTGTATGGAGCGTAGGGACAACGCTCGGAATCCGCGTATCCGATCGGGTTGTTGAGTTGAAAAGTGGATGTGGTTGATCACTTGGAAGCCAATGTAATGTTCTTGATCATAAAGAAGCATGAGATGCTTGAAATGATGCATGATTGCATGTGAAGCATGAGATGCTTGAAAAGATGCATGGTTGCATGAAAAGTGTATAATGCTTGTGAATGCATGCTTACTTGTTGTGTTGAACAAGTGTTGATTATCATTTGATAAATGATGCATGTGTGCATGAAATCTCTTTAATGCATTGGAGTCTTGTTAAGACTTGTTTTAAAAGGCATGTGATAATAATGATGTTGTGGTTCATGAGTTGCCTATGGTTAATGCATGTGTTGGATTGCTTGAGTAATGGTTTGAAAGGGTTTCTTGCTTGAAATGATGTTCAAGTTAATGAAAGAGTAATATGAAATGGAAATGTTTTTCCAAGGTTTTGAATTTAGCTTTGCATATGGTGTTTATGCATGGAATGGTTAAAAGGATGTTCTTGCAAGTTGTACATTGAAATGGTTTTCTTAGTTTGATGAGCTAAGGGTTGGTTTTCATGTATGTGCAATGCATGGTTTAAGCATGTTGTTGAAAAGGGTTTTCAAACATGGTTTTGGTTTGTCAAATCGTGTTGTTTTAAAAGTGTTTTGTAACCCGCTGCATTGATGGTATTTTGGTTTTGAGCATTCCTCACTAAGCATTATGTGCTTACGCTCCTTTTTGTCCATCAATGCAGATTCTTGAAGTTTGGACAGCAAGGAGCAAGGGATTCAAGGTGGACTCCAATTGAGATGTATGTCTCGGTGAATAGCTATATTTAATAAAGGCAATGGGGGTAGAATCTCTCGGATTGATGTTTTTGTGTTCGTATATGTTCGGACAAGTATGTTTTAATGTTGATGATGTTGTTGGAACATGTATTGGCTTTAATGAGATTGATTTGGAAAGTTTGTGCTTAAATGGTTGCTTGTGTAAGAAGCATGCCTATAGAATTGGGGCTTTTTGCATATGATGTTGTTCTGGTGATTTGTTGATGCTTGCAAGTCATATATATGTTGAATTGCATGCTGGTAAAGTTTGGTGGCATTTGGAGCATGTTTGGATGATCAGTTGCATGTTTTGGAATGCTTTTTGCTGCAATCTGTGCAGGGCGTTTCGGAACAGTTGACACCGTTTCGGAACGGGTGCCTTGCATGAACCCAGGCGTCCGAAACGGGTGCCACCGTTCCGGAACGGTTTGGCTACTGCCAGACCCCCGTTGCGGTACGCGTTGCGGAACGGCCCCGAGTTTCGAAACGGGCTCTGCCAGTTTCGGAACGGGTGACCGTTGGGGGCTGACATGGGCGGTTAAATGTTTTGAAATGTTTGCATTTTGGTCCTGAAACTTGTTTGTGCAATTGTATGAGTTTGGGTTGTCCGTTTGAGCTGAAATTTGGCAGAGAAGCATGAAACCTGATTAATTTTAAGTTGGTAACTTAAAATCTGGTTAAGTCCTTAAAGTTTTCAGAATTTACAATTTGGTCCCTAAAGTTGTAAAATGTTCAATTGGGTCCCTGTTTGATCTCTGATGTTTGTGATCTTTGAGTATGCTGTTGCATGATCACATCTAAGGTTAATGTGCATCTATACAAGATTAAAAAGAAAAAAAGGGTCGTTAATCAAGGTTGACTTTCGGGTTGACTTTGGTTTTCCCCGTGTGACTTTCTTAATTCGGGTCAATTGTCCGGGCTGGGTTAAGGGGGTTACATTTGGTGGTATCAGAGCTGAGTTGCGAATGCTTGGGGAAAACGGTAAGTTGTTGTAATGTGTGCTTGTTGTTTACCTTGATGTGTGGTTGAAGGTTGGTTGAAACACGTGTTTCTGAGTATGTTGTTGATGTTTTTGAGTAAATTGTTAATGTTTCTGAGCATGTTGCTGATGTTTCAAGCATGTTTTATGGTTATGAATCTTGGTTGAGTTTATGTGGAAATGTGCTGATGCTGTGAGCTGATGTTATGCATGATGAATGTGTAATGAGTATGTTATGTTGATAATATGCTGATGCAAGTGGATGCTGTTTGATGTAAGCATGATCAAAGTATGTTGTTTGATATGCTTGATATTGTGATATCCATGTTGTGTTGACTGTTATGTCATGTAAAGGGGAGGAATTCGGGATACCCATTGCCTTATTAATATAGCTATTATATTATTTGGAGTTGGAGTTTGAATCCTTGCTTAATGCTGGTCTAACTGGTTTGTTTGTTTGTTGTGATTGTATGTTGTTGTTAGTAGTATGGCAAAGTCGATGGAAGAATGGCAGTTGGGTAAGCTGGTTGCTGCCTTGGGGCAGGTTGTTAGGGCTTGGAATTCACCTTTCTGTAGAGGTGTTTTGTTACAGTCTTCTGTGCCTGGAGTTGAGGTGGTAAGGCAAGGGAAAGGAGTTGGTTCTGTGATGAAGAGTTCATCACCTGTTGAGCAGGAGGTGTTGGGAACATCTCAGGCTGTGGTAAAGGTATGGTCAGTGGATGTGCTGGCTGTGGGATGTGTGGGTTTGCCGAAGCAGCGTTTGCTTGATTTGGGTGCTGTGGAGTATCATGGTTCTTCACCGGAGATGTTTGAGGCCTGGTTGGCCAGTGTGATTCTGATCTTGGATCAGGAAGGCTGTGATTATGCCTGTAAGCTGGGGAGTGTTGTTTCTCTGATGTTGGAGGATGCTTGTGCCTGGTGGACATCTGTGGCGGTGGCGTCACATATTCCTGATATTGATTGGGATTTCTTTGTATCTGCTTTTTGTGAAAGGTATCTTGGAAGGGAATTTCCAAGGATTGAACAAGGTGAAGATAGTGCTGTTGTGGAGCAAGTGTTGCTTGAGCAAGGGGTGGAAGCTCAGCCACCGGTGTGCGACCGTTGTGAAAGGCGCCATGTTGGAGGTTGTTGGGGCGTAGGTGTTTGTTGGAATTGTGGTTCCAAAATGCATGTTAAGCGTGATTGTCCTCTTGAGGTGAAGTCAGCTTTGGTGTTAGCCAATGGGTCTCTGAAAGGTCGTGGGCACGGCCGAGGCAAGGTTCAGAGGTGGCAAAAAGAGCAGAAGGTTGTGAAGAGTTTGGGAAATGAGAATTGCTGGAAATGTGGGTCTGCTGGACACATGAGACGTGATTGTTTGAGGTTGGCTCGGAACAGTCAAGGTTCCTTACCGCAAGGAGTTGGTGGTGACCCTGGTGTGTTAGCTGGTGCTGCAGTTGTGCCGCAGGAGGATGATGGTTCCGCAAGGAAGAGAGCTCGTCTGATGAAGCTTCAGGGAGGTGTTGTGTTTTCAGGTAACCTTGTTAAGTAATCTTTGCTCTAGTTACCTTAGTTGGTTTCTGTTGGTTTTCCTTGCGTGGTAAGTTTAGTCTTGTTGCTAGCATGTTTGGGGTAATGGTAGTTTTGGAAACATCTTTGGTGTGAAGAAGGTTTAGTGAGTATCTCGTGGTTAATGGTTGTTGGTATGATGGAGTTAGATAAGTTAGGAGTGAGTTGGGAGGTTGTTTTTAGACGGATTTTGAGGATGTTATTGGAGGGTGTGAACTGGCATTCATGCACAGTTAAAATCATTGTTATATACTATATTATATATGTTGGTCCATGCATACATGTGGCATGACATTAGAGGTTTTGCATACATGTACATCAGGCATTGATAGGACATGTTGGCGATCATGCATACGATGTTCACACTCGATAATAACTAATCGAATCTGTTAGTGTGGTGGTTGGGTTAGGTTGGATGATGGGTTTTTAGAGGTTGTTTTGGTGTTGGGTGAGAGTTAGTAGTAGTGGAGTATATTAAGATGGTTGCTAGTAATGGTGAGAGTGGTATGGCCTGTGGTAGAAGGATAGTGTTTGATGCTCAGAGAGTTTAGTGGTTTGGTGGTGAAGGGTACCGGTTGAGGTTAGTATCGGTTAAGTGGTTTGTATAGCTAAAAGGAAGTGGTAGTTCCTTGGTGCTGGTGATGTTGCAGTTTAGTGGTTGTGTTCCCAAGTGCTGAAGTAGCCTAGTATTTAAGTTGTTGTGGAAGGGTTGTGTTTGTAAGTGCTGGTTCTTAGCAACCTTTGAGGAGTTGAGGAGTTGATATGTGTGTTTTGGTTAAGCAATGTTCTGGTAATGCAAGTGTTATGGTTGAAGTTTGAAGTAAAAGGGGCTATGAAAGATCGAAGGCTTTTGTTGGTCGTTTGGGTTCTTGTGAGAAGTGGTTGGCTGGTTGTGGTTAAGAAAGTTCCATTTGAAGTCAGTTAGTGGTGTGTGGAACGGCTGACGGAGTCAAGTTGGGGTTGTGATGTAATTCTTGGAATCTGGGTGAGTAGTCCTGGTGAGTCGTTATGGTAATGTTAGCGACAGATGTGAAGGATTATCAGCATTCGTTGAGGAGTTTGGGTAAGCAGTTGATGCTTAAAGATTTTTGCTTGTTGGGAAAATCCTTGGAAGAGGTTTGGGAGTTTGCAAGAGTTTTAGAAGCAGAAAGGTTTGCATAGTGGCTGTTTTGGATTGGTTGTTGTCTCTGTGTAAACAAGTCTTGGAAGTTGTGTGTTACAGTGTGGTGTGCTGTAAGAGCTGAAGTTCTTCAGGTTGATGTTGGGGCTGTGTACAGTCCGGTTATGTGAAAGATTAAGTTGTGGCTATCTTTGTGTGTTCTGGATTTAATGAACAGCATGTGGTGGTGTTGGGTTCGGTGGAGTTTTGTGTGGATTGTGTTCAGTGTTGGTTGAGGCTTTTGTGTTGCCTTGTGTGTTGCTTTGAGAAGGTTGTGGTTCTCTTTTCGCCGGTTGAAATTTCGAGGACGAAATTTCCTAAGGGGGGGAGAGTTGTAACGCCCCGGTTTTGGGCTCAGAAGTTTTGGGCGTTGACCGGTTCGGTCAAAGTGCTGATCGAATATATAAGAGTGAATTTAGGAAAGCCTAGTTCGGGTTGCATTAAAAATATGGAAAAATGTTCTAAAATCATCTTTTAATATAATTAAGTGAACTGTGAAATCAATTTTGGAAAATGAGGTTCGGAAGGTTGACATTTTGGCTAGTGACCAAAATGTAATTTTTGAAAGTTGCGGGACAGTTTTATAAAAGGATTGAAACTTTGAATCTTTAAGGAGCTATTATTCCAAAAAGAGTTTCTCCAGATTTTTCTAAGATATTTTAAGGCTTTATTCTGATTTTAAATATTATGAAATGTGGAAGGAAATCATTTTTATCATTTCTTAACTAACTTTTCTATTTTCTCTCAATTTTCCTTTTCTCTACTTTTCTCTCCACCCAAACATAATTCTCCAGATTTTCTTCTCTGATTTTGTCAATCTAAATCCCTCATTTCAACTCTCTTTTGATTCCTAATCATCTCATCAACAAAATCTCTCAATTTGCAAGTTGTTTCATTAAGCATTTTGGCTCTAAAAAGGAGAAATTCAAGTTTGGAGGTAAGAACGTCCTTCTCCTCTAAACTATCAGTTCTTTACTGAAATTCCTAAGTTCTCAATCCTTGATTTGTGTTTTGTTAATGGCTTTTCAATTGAAATCTTGATTTTGGCTTAAAATGCAAGATTTGGTGATTTTGGTGAAATTTTCGTGTGATCTGTTTGGGCAGTGTTTTGAAGTGTCAAAATGATGTTAAATGAATGCTAAATTGATTAGAAGTTGAGGTTTAATCATTGCAATCCCGGATAGGTTGAATCTCCTAAGTTTGGCTTGAGTTTTTGGTTGTTTTTGGAGTGTTTTTGGTGATCTGTTATACCTGGAGGTATAAGGACGTGTTTGTGATCATTTTGGATGTTAATTGATGTTTAAAAATGGTTAGAAGTGATGGATCTTGGCTGGGTTAAGTTTTGGAAGTGTTTGGAGGTGATTTCGGTTGTGTTTGGTAGCCGAATTGTTGGATTTGGGATGAGCAGCGAGTTGAGTCTTGTTGCTGGTGTTTTTAATGCATAATGATGCATTAATCTTCTGTTGTTGTGTGCTTGAAACAGGGGAGTTTGATCCGTGAGCTTTGAAGGTGTTGCGGAAGGTTTTCGGATGCTTGGAAGGCTTGTCGGCTAGCATTGTTTTGTGTATCGGTGAGTGAAGTTGGGTTTTTAGCTTTTAAACCAAGGTTTGAAGGTTTTGGGAGCTTGGTTTAAGTCTAAACAACTTTGCTAAGCTCAAGAGTAAGTGATTGGATTTTCGCTCTTGAATTGTGTTGTGTTTGGTTTTAAAAGCTATTGTGGTTGATGATTGAGATGCATATGTTTTGCATGGTTTAAATCTGTTTTGAAAGCATATTTTAAGCATGGTTTAATGCTGGTTTTGAAAGCCATTTGAGAAGGATGCTCAAGGTAAGAGATCCTTGGTTTTGTATATGGTAATTGTGATTTTGATGCATAGTGTTGCATGTTGATCTATGGCTTTGTGTGATGCTTTTAAACAGTGAATTGATGATAGTAAATGTTACTTATTGCATATTGGTTATGCATGTGAATCATTAGACTAATGTGGTAATGGTTTTTGCATATTGGTTATGCATGTGAATCATTAGACTAATGTGGTAATGGTTTTTGCATATTGGTTATGCATGTGAATCATTGGACTAATGTGGTGATGGCTTTTGCATTGTGGTTATGCATATGAATCAGTGGAATACCATGGTAAGATGGTTATGTTGGCAAGTGATGAAAGTGGTTCTTGGTTCGTTGATCGGATATAGTTAGCCGGCTATAGGATTGGGTGCACCGTAAATTAAGTCGCCTTGGAGGTGGAGTGGTCAAGAGTGGACCGGTAAACTCCCTTCAAGTATCCTAACGAGATGGTTAAGGTCATAATGGAGGTGTTGCCCATTCGAGGACCTTGGTTGAGCAAAGGTTATATGGTGTTTAAAAGTCCATATATGAGAACCTTGTGCTTGTTAAGATCACAATGGCGGTGTAAGACCATGTGTGGATCTTGTGTGGGGTGTCCCGGATCTCGTTAGTGATTTATACAACTACCAATCGGTTATGCAAAGGTTGTATGGTGTTTAAAAGTCCATACATGGAAACCTTGTGCATGTTGAGGTTGTATGGTGTTTAAAAGTCCATGCATGGGAACCTCGGGAAAAGCTAAGGTTGTATGGTGTTTAAAAGTCCATACATGGGAACCTTAGGCTTGTAAGGTCAAATGGTGTTTAAAAGTCCAAAGGCCACATTGAGGGTATTGGTTCTATTGGTAATCTCTCTCCTATTCTCATTGAAGATGTCTTATATGTCAATGGTTTAAAGCATGACTTATTGAGCATTAATCAATTATGTGATAAGGGTTTTAATGTTCTCTTTGATGTTAATGGTTGCAAAATTGTGAACATTAGAACAAATAAAATAATGCCCATTGGTCACCGCATAGGTAACATATACATGGTGCATTTAGATGACATTCATACATCCCATCCATGTTTGGTTACTCAAAAGAAAATGATGCATGTTTATGGCATAGGAAACTAGGGCATGCTTGCATAAGTGTTTTAAAGAAATTGTTTTCCCAAAATCTAGTTAGAGGTTTACCTAAGCTAAAATTTTCCTTAGATAAAAATTGTGATGCTTGTGCTAAGGGTAAACAAAAATGAACTTCATTTAAATCCATTAATGATGTTTCAATTAGTAGGGTATTACAATTGATTCATATTGATCTCTTTGAGCCTTTTAGGATAACTAGCTTGGGTGGAAAATCATATACATATGTTTTAGTTGATGACTTCTCTAGATACACTTGGGTTCTCTTTTTAAGTACAAAAGATGATGCTTTAGAAAAATTCATCACATTTTAAAAAATCACTCAAAATGATCTTGGTCAAAACATTTCTCATATTAGAAGTGACCATGGAACGAAATTTCAAAATCTATGTTTTGGGGATTTTTGAACACTAATGGTATTAGCCATAATTATTCTGCACCTCGCACTCCTCAAGAAAATGAGATAGTTGAGAGGAAAATCGTACTTTAGAAGAAATGGCTAGAACCAGGCTTTGTGAAAACAATTTACCTAACTATTTTTGGGCAGAAGCCACAAACACCACTTGTTATATCATAAATCGAGTAATGATTAGGCCAGTCTTAAAGAAATCTCCTTATGAGATTTTAAAATCAAAGAAGCCTAGCATTAGCTATTTTCATCCTTTTGGATGCAAGTGTTTTGTTTTAAACAATGGAAAAGATCATTTATGTAAATTTGATGCAAAAAGTGATGAAGCTATTTTCTTAGTTTATTTTTTAAACTCTAAAGCCTATCGAGTTTTTAATAAAAGAACCTTAGTTGTAGAAAAGTCTATACATATGGTTTTCGATGATAACCTCCTTCCGAGGAAGGATTCTTGTGATGATGATGATGTAGGGATCATTGAAGCCAATGATCAGGCCCGTTTCTGAGATTTTGGTGGCCCATGGGCGAATTTAAAAAATAGGCCCCTAATTAAGGGTGGGTGTTCGATTGAGTTAAGTTGAGTAAAAAATTTCAAGTTATGCCAGTTTATGAGTCCTTGCGATTAGAATTTTTATTTTACAACTCAAACTTTATTTGAAATTTTTTTCGAGTCAAGACGAGTCTAGTCAAAAAAATTAGTTTTTTTCAAGTCGAGTGGAGTTTTGCTCATCCTTTCCCCTAATAACGAGTATTGGAAAAAATAATATTTGGAATTAGACCCTTAGTAATAAGTGATATATAAAAAAATGGGTCCTATTAACAAATTTTGAAAAAAATGAATTTTAAGAGTATTCTTGTAATAACAAATATAGGAAAAAATGGAACCCTAATAACAAGTATTGAAAAATTAAAATTTAAGAGTATGCATGTAATAACAAATATTAGGGAAAATAGACCATAAATAACAAGTATTAAAAAAATTGGACTCCTAATAACAAGTATCGGAAAAAATAAAATTTAAGAGTAGAACCCTAATAACAAATATTAGAAAAGATAGGCCCCTAGAAACAAGTATTGAAAAATTGGCCTCATAATAACAAGTATTGAAAATTTTGTACCCTAATAACAAGTATTGAAATAACAATAAATAATAAAAATGGGCCCTAATTACAAGTATTCGAAAAAAAATGAGCCTATAATAACAAGTATTGAAAAAAACTATACCCTAATAACAAATATCGAAAAAAATAAATTTTAAAAATAGAACTCTAATAATAATTATTAAAAAAAATTAAATTTTAAATAAAAAATATTAAATCCTAACTATAAATATTCGAAAAATGGGCCCTGGGCGGGCGCCCCTATTGCCCATGCCCAGGGACGGCCCTGCCAATGATGGTGGACAATCATCAAAGATGGAAAAGGTTCCAACCAAAAAGAAGCACAAGATCCTCCCATAGAAACCTAGAAGGACATGAATCTTGGAGAAAATGAAGTGAGTTACCCAAGGGAACTCAAATATGTCAAAATGGTGAAATATTGGGTGATCCATCCAAGGGTTAACCACTAGATTCTCTCTTAAATTGCTTAATAATGTGGCATTCATTTCATGAATTGAGCCTAAGAATATCAAAGAAGCATTAAAAGATGATTTTTAGATATTGGTCATGCAAGAAGAGCTTAATCAATTTGAGAGGGGTAAAGTTTGGACATTAGTTGATAGGCTTAGTAATAAGTCTACTATAGGAACTAAATGGGTCGTTAGAAACAAACTAGATGAGAGTGGTAAGATAATGAAGAATAAAGCTTGACTTGTTGCTCAAGGTTACACTCAAGAAGAGAGAATCAATTTTGATGAAACATATGCACACGTAGATAGAATAGAAACAATTAGGATGCTTCTTGCATTTGCATGTTATCATGAATTCAAGGTTTTTCAAATGGATGTTAAAAGTGCATTTTTAAATGGTTTTATTAATGAATAATTGTATGTTGAACAACTACCCACTTTTGAAGATCCAACTTTTCCAAACCATGTTTTTAAATTAACCAAAACTTTATATGGTTTGAAACAAGCTCCTAGAGCTTGGTATGAAAGGCTTTCAAAAAATTTGGTTGAAAAAGGTTTTGAAAAAGGCAAGGTGGACACTACACTTTTTATTAAAAGAAATGGAAATGACATCTTATTAGTGAAAATTTATGTTGATGATATAATCTTTGGTTTTACTAATGAGTTTTATTGCCAAGAATTTTCTAAGCTAATGCAAGGTGAGTTTGAGATGAGCATGATAGGGGAGCTTTCATTCTTCTTGGGGCTCCAAATCAAGAAAAGGAAGGTTGACATCTTCATCAATCAAGCTAAGTACATCAAGGGTATGCTTAAGAAGTTTGGCTTGGAGAATGTGAAGCCTCAAGCCACTCCAATGAGCTCATCAATTAAGCTTGACAAAGATGAAGGAGGTAAGTGTGTTAATTCTAAGCTTTATCATTTAATGATTGGTTCCTTGCTTTACCTTACCGCAAGTAGACCTGACATTACGTTTAGTGTTTGCTTGTGTGCTAGGTTCCAAGCTAGTCCTAGAGAATCACACCTTATAGCCATTAAAATAATTTTTAGGTACCTTAGAGACACACCTTATTTAGTCCTTTGATATCCTAGAGACTCTTCCTTTAACCTACATGCTTATTCCGATGCAGATTATGGGGGTTGTAAGATAGATAGAAAAAGTACCTCCGACACTTGCCAATTCCTAGGTAGTATGCTCATATCTTGGTTCTCTAAGAAACAAAATAGTGTACCCCTATCTACCGCCGAAGTGGGATATATATCAGCCAGAAGTTGCTGTGCTCAAGTCCTTTAGATGAAGGAACAACTTCTAGACTATGGAATTGATGTAGGTACCATACCCCTTAAGTGTGACAACACTAGTGCCATATGTCTCACTAAAAATCTCATCCAACATTCTAGAACCAAGCACATAGAGATAAGACATCATTTCATTAGGGGTCATGTCTTAAATAATGATGTTGTTCTAGAGTATGTTAATACTTCAAACCAACTAGCGGATATCTTTACTAAACCATTAGACAAATAGCATTTTTGGACTCTTAGGAGAGAGTTAGGTCTAACCATCTTATCTTGACCTTTTAGAGCCCTTAAGTGTCAAAAATTTGCTTGAATATGAATGATGATCATGTTTATGCAATTTTGCTTCTTGATGCATTTATGCTTGTTCCTAGGGGAGTATGTATATGTTTTAGTCCATAAACTTTGCTCATTCATCATACGCATACATTTAGGATCGATTAAAATCAAATTTTTGAACTCCATTCTGCTCAAAAATGCATTTCTGGCAAAAAGGTATCGATACGGGTAACATCGTATCGATATGTGTTGCTAAATAGGCTTTGATACATTCTTAACTGTATCGATACGGTTACGCATATCGATATGGTTTGAAAACCATACTGATACGGTGGATTGATACGCCATGTCAGCGTATCGATACGGTATGCCGCTGAAGCTTTAAATGGTCTTTAAAGAGTATCCAACTTTAATTAAAACACAAATATATATTTCTCACAAACCCTAGGCCGAATTTCACTATAAAAACCCCTCTAATCTCCTTGATTTCTCACACCAAAATCAAAATCTCTTAAGGGTTTTTACTCTACACATCAAGGCTAAGCTTTGCTATCAATTTGGTGCATTCTTCATCATTCATTTATCCAATTTCATAACTCAAGATATAAAACTGTTTTCTTTTTTTAAAAAAAATTCGTTTAATTTTATTTGCTTTTTTTCAATTAATTTTTGTATACAAAGTATAGTTATAGTACGTGTTTTAAATTTTTTGCAAAAACTCTTTGAAATTTGGAATTTTTTATTCGAATATAAAAATATATCATATATTTTTGTACACTATTTTCAAAATTCTTTTTACAAAAATTTATTATGATACTTGTATATATTTTTAACCTCTAAAATATAGTGTTTTTCACAATACCTTGAATTATTGGAATATTTATTGGACCAAATGTGATGATAATTGCATACATTATTTACGAATTGTTTTGATGTTTTCAAGTTCATCATGGGACTTAAAAAGAGACCAAGAAAATAATTGTCTTCTAGTTCATCAAATCCCAATTTGGAAAATGAGGGTATTGCTAAACCGATTCTTGGTTATATTTTCCACATAGTTTTCAATCACCCTCGGCTTTGGCCCATTACAAACAATATCAAGCCTTTTCTATTCGGGATGAGAGAGTTGTTTCTATCCCTTTTCTAAACTCGAAACATTTTAAATTCAAATATTTTGGGTTGTTACAACAATGGAAATTCATGACTTTTTAAAGTATAACCTCGGTTTTATATCGAAACATTGTTTTAATTTTTTATGTTAATGCCCGGTGCATCCATGATCAAGCAAGAGAACATGTAATTGCTATTGAATCCTATCTCATGGGCAAGAAATTTCGAATTGACCAAACTGTTTTATGTAATATATTTTGTTTTGAAAATTTGGGGATTGATGATGGACACTCTTTGGGGCATTCCCAACTTGGCTCCGTAATCGTTTTTGACGCCCATGACCATATCCTCCATCTTATCTTCTTTTGGTGGCAAATTTTCTACTATTCGCCAAGTTGATGCCTTTTGGTTTCGTTGTTTTCGTGAGGGTAAACGCCCCAACCTTTGTCAAATTATGTTTACCGACTACGTATATCTTGTTCAACACAATCACACCGATAAGTCAAGTCCTTATATGGCATGGCCTTGAGTTTCTTGTTCCATTCCTTGGAGATTGATTATTTGTATGATGTCGCCGAACCTCTTGACAAACTGATCGATTAACACTCCCTTACTCGTGCATACTTTGAGTACAACAACATTGAATGGGTTCGTGTTAATCGACCTCCTCCTCAAGAAAATCAACCTCATCCAGTAGCTCCACAAGTCAACCAAGCTCAATCTTCCATGGATGGACTTATGGCGTATCTAAATGACCAATTCACCTATTTAGGGACTAATATTGCTTCTTTAGATACAACTATGAATGCGAGATTTGCGGCCATTGATACACGCTTTACCTTGTTGGAAGATCGAGTCAAGGCCATTGAGCGACAAGAAGCCTCCATGGTTGTCTCTCTCACCGCTTTCTATGGTGCTCAGCTTAATGCTCGGAACTCTCATGCCAATCGCAATGATGATGATGAAAAGGGTGAGGACGAAGATGATGGGGACGAATAGTCTTTGTGCATCTCATTCTATATCATATCATTTAGGATTTATATTTTATTATGCACCTATGTTCTATGTTTAAGAACTCTATGCTTTGATTTATGTTTGTTTTTAGGATTTAAGTTTGGAATAAATTAAGCATATGTTGCTTTGGTTATTATTTTGAAGTTTAATGGTATTATGTTTCCTTCATTATGCTTTACTTTGTGCTTTATTTGCTCTATATCCTGTCTATATCATTTATTATATGTATTGATTTTGATCTAACAAAAAGGGGGAGAAGTGTAAAAATCTAAATTTTTACAAACATTTGAAAACCAATCTTAAATTAAGGGGGAGTAAACGTTTCAAACTTTTCAAACTTTTCAAAATACTTAAAAATTTACTTTGGTTTTGTTATATCAAAATAGGGGGAGATTGTAAAACCTAATTTGATTTTGATATAACAAATTGTCTAAGGACCTATTTGTAAAAGTAAATAAATTTTTAAGTATTCTAATGTCTCACAAATTGACAAGCAATTTGAACCAAAACTGATTTTAAGTCAAAACATTAAAACCAAACAAAATTTTCTAAGTGTTTCAAAGCCAAACCTTACAATTACGCTAAGGCGTATCAATACGCTCTAGTCGTATCGATACAGTTTTACGTTACTGGAATTTCAATCGCCTAAAGTGTACCGATATGGTTAACCCCGTATCGATACAGTTTTAAATTGAGTTTATCGTTAAGGCATAGCGTACCGATACTGATAAAGGGTACGTTGCTTCAGAAACAACGTTCCTTGTTTGTTAACGGATCTAAGATTGAAGCAAGCATATCTTTGCAATATAAACACAAGAAGGGACGTTTTAGGCTTTAAAAATAAAAAAGAAAATGAAAGAAAACAAAAAGAAACAAGGAATAAGGGTGTAGAAATTTCTGGACATATTTGGACTCGAATGAAGATGAAGGCTTCAACGCTGCATTTGAACGTCCAAATGTCAGAAATGCTGCTGGAAAAACAGCGGATAATTCAACGACGTTGAACTCGAAAGAACTTGAACAATATGTTGAACGAACCCGAATCGAATATGTTCTTTGTCAATGGACTTGGACCCTCTAGATAGCGATCTAGGAACTCGAAGTATCAAGAAGATGACACAATAAAACAAAGTCTGAAAATGCCAAAGTTTGTTCAATGAAGAACCAAAAATGAGAGATAAACTCACAAAGAATTTTATTCATAAAAATGTCTAACCTTTTTACAAGTGATTTTCGTTCATATATATAGAGTACAAGGGAAGTTGGCAGAATTCAAATATGTGGTACAAATTAAAGATGAAAATTAAAATTCAAAAGGGGTAAAACCACCCTTATGGGCGGCATGCATTGGCAGCCACATATTTGAATGAAGATGGCGCCAATATGGAGAACAAAGCACATGTTAAATGTTCCTTTGTTTGAATTTCAAATGAAAATCCTCCCTCGTTCTTATCCATGCAAGATGACGCACACATGAGAGGGAATGGGCTGCCAAGTTCGGCCACACATGTGCATGGTGCCACACATGCACACACATGAACATCTCCTCACACATGTGCACTCAGGCTGCCACACACTCGTGAGACACTCTCCCTTACGTAGTATAGATTTCAGCTGGTTCTGGAGACTTCAGCTGGAGTTGAGTTAGTTGAGCTGACTAGAGCTGAAATGAGCTGAATTCAGCCAGCTGGAAGTGAAGTGAGCTGAGCTGAGCTGCCTACACTCCTCTGAGCTGAAAATGAGTTGCGTACACTCTCGTGAGCTTCAACTGAGCTAGCATGAAGCCTCTGAGCTGCTGCCCAATAGTGTACCTTCACTTAAACACAACAAACATGCATAAACAACCTAGTAATCTTATTAACAACTTGTAAACACACTATAAGCATAATGCAAACATACTTAGCATATTATAAACACATTATAATCACAATTTAAGCATACTTAGAATATTATATACATACTTAACATACCTAATACGTAGTATAACCTAAGTATGTCACATATCAGCATGCAACATATTATAAAGCTTATGTTCTAAGGCATAAACATGCTCAAATGAATCATGAATTGTAGCACAAGTAAGGAAAAGAGCTTTCCTAAATTTCTTTGCCTTAGAACGGGTAATAGGTCCTAATGCTAAGACCTCCGGAGCAGTTTGCTTGTCTTGAAATGATGTGCTCACATCAGATACAGTAACCCTGTATCAATACGGTTTGGTTTGGTTTGATTAGATAAATCTTTGCTTTAAATGAATATAGTTGTTGCATGTCAGTTATGGAATTAGCAAATTTTAAATGGTCGTTGGACCGTATCGATACGCCCCTATAGCGTATCAATATGATTTTTGCTTAACTTTCACTCAGATTTCCAGTGAGCAAAATCAGTATCGATACGGTCTTTGAGTATCAATACTCCCATTGTTTTACACTATAATCATACCGATACACCTTCTCTCGTATCGATACGACCCTCTTAAATGTGCACCAGAGCTCTTTCTGTTTTGATACCTGTATCGATACAACTGTTCGTGTACCGATACAATAGGTTATAGAAGTACATTTATTGCGAAAATGGAGCCCAACGGCTCTAATGATGTTCTCAACCACCATAACGGCTAGAAGTCAATGCAAGAGTATAAAAGCAAGCCTCCAAAACTACATCAACAACTATTGAACTTATTTACAACAATCCAAGCATATATCTAAACCATTGAGCTCAAAGAGTCAAATTTTTGTAATCCTCACTTGTGTAAATTTCATTGTATCGTTTTCTTTCAATTTGGGGAGTGATTACTTGTAATTGGGCAATATATCAATCTTGTGAGAGGTATTATTTCATATTGTAATTTCTTCTTTGTATTGAGAGAGTCTTGGTTAGAAAGATTAACCAATTTGTAAAGGTTTCCTCCTAAGCCTAAAAAAGGGAATAATATCTACTGGATATTGTTCAAAATTCTTAGTGGGAGCTAAGCTAGTGGATGTAGAGCTTGTTCGAAGCTTGAACCACTATAAATTGTCTTGTCTTTAATTTTTACATTTTCAATTTGCTCCCACTTTAAAAAGCCAATTCACCCCCTCTTGGGCAATTTCGATTCGATTGATCCACTCAACATGGTTGTCGGTGATCTTTCAGTAGTTCGATCTTATTTTGTGGTTCATTTGTTGATGCGGTCAGACCTGTTCGTATCTATGTTTTGTTTGAGTCTTTTGGTTGGGTTTTAACCTTTCCCATGTATGCTCCTTGTATGATCTCAAGTGGCTAGTTTATTGTGTCATTGTTTATAGAAAAATATCCAAATTATGTGTTTAGTTTACTATTGTGCTCATTGTAATTCTGGATATTTTCTTTTTAATAAAACTAGCGGTTTTCTATAAAAAAACAATAAATGAGTTTATTTTTTTAATTAAATAGAAATATATTATATTTTCATACTAGAATTTAAACTCATACAAAATGACACAATATGAGCATATTTAGCCACTAAGTCAATTAATGGATCTTAATTGGGTTGGGACTTTAGATATATATGTTCTATTTTGTTATCAATTCCTTCAAGCAAACTGGAACGGAAAAAGAAAAAGAAAAAGTCCTTCAAGATTTAATTCTGGAAAGTATAAAATTATGTACAAGTTGTAGGGAATTGTAGTTAAAACAATCATGATTTCAACGGCCGAATCCGAAGGGTTGGTGGAGACCTTGTCTCTTAGATATATTGGTAAAATTCTTTTCAAACTCTTCGAGAATTGGTAATTCAATTTAGTTCTTTTTAAGTATTAAATTTTCGAGTTTAACTTTAATAATTTATATTTTTATTTTGTTTAAGGATTCAATAAGCTCTTAAACTTTTTAAAAGAATCAATTAAATTTTTAAATTTTTTTACATTCAGTTAAGCCCTTAAACTTAAGAAAAAAGTTCAATGTGGCTCTTTGACTAACGTTGACGGTTAAATTTAACGTTTTATTAATTTTTTTTGACATGTGTCGTAATAGGATAATGTCATTTGTTATTTCTAGGAATTGTTAAACTTTATTTTAAAAAAATATCTAAAAACAGGAAAATTCTTTTTTTTTCAAAAATTCTGGAAAATTATTAAAAATATTTTTTTAAATTTCCAATTTTATTTTAAAAAATAAATAAATTATTATAAAATTAGAAAAAATAATTTGAAAAATATAAAACAATAAAAGTTATTTTTATTTTTAAAAATATATTTTAAAAATATTAAAAAATATTTTTCAAAATATTTTTTATAATTTTATAATAATATTTTATATTTTTAATTTGTAAAATTTTTAAAATATTTTAATCTTTTGAAAATTTATTATTTATCATTTTAAATAAATTTCAAAACTAAATTATATTTTTCATATTATTTTACATTTTTTAAAATTTTTTCTGTTTTTATATATTTTTAAAAATTTAAATTTAAAAATTCATGGAAACGACAAGTGGCATTATTATGCTGCAACATGTGTCAAAAAAGAATTTTCTAAGAAATCGTTAAAGTTAACGGTAAACGTTAGCCAAATGGCTAAATTAATTTTTATTTTTTTGAGTTTGAGGACTTAATTGAGTGAAAAAAATTTAAAAACTTAATTGATTTTTTAAAAAGTTGAGGGGCTTATTGAACTTTTTAAACCTTTTATTTTTGGCTCAACTAAAAATTCATGGTTTTACCCATACTGAACAGAGGTGGATTCATTAGTTTTCTTTTGTGTGTGAATCATGAGCATACTATTCCTCATTCATATGTTTTCAATAGTCTAATCTGTTAAGTTTTATTGGAGCATAAAGACCAGCAAAATTCTCTTATACTTAGCGACAAAGTTAGAAATCAAAATTAAAGGAAAGTAATAATTAACTATAAAAGCAAGGAGAAAAGTTCAAATGAAATAAAAATTAAAGATCTAAATAGATAAAAATCACATTATATTTTTTAGTCTAAAAAATTTGGAGCACCCCAAGGGTTGCTGTAACTTCGTTCATGTCTAACACTATTGCATTCCCAATGTAATGGGTCCAAGAACTTAATTAAACTAAAACAAACTCGTGTCAACTGATCCAAACACTTAATAATAACGAATTTTTTAATTGAATGCATAGATGTAACACGATTTTTTTATAAAAAAAAAAACTGGAAATTAATTAATCTATGGAAGTTGGTCTAGATACATGCATATGTACCGAGTACATTAATGGGATTAGATTATTAGGAACATTGCCCCCAACAAATAAAGAACATTCTGATTTTGTTAAACATCACTCTTTTTATTTGGCTAACCTATGCCCTCTTTTGATTCTGAATTTGTTAAACAACCCAAAATTATTAAGTAAAGTCAACAATAAAATATTTTCATAAAGAATCATACAATAAAATAGAAAAGTGGGATTACAAGTATAAATTAAAAAAAAGACAACTACATATGTAGTACTCTATTTATTCTCGCATTATTATTTTAGTATATCATCTATTTTTTTGGTAAAATAGTATCTAACATTACGTTTTGTTTATATTTTGGTACTCCGTCGTCAAAAAAATGATAAACTGATTAGGAAAGAGAAAATAACATGGTAGTGCACGCCGCGACAACAATGTCATATAAATAAATATATTTACTTTGCATACACGTAAATCAAAAAATATTTTTATAAAATTGTATAAAATATAAAATATTTTTTCTTCTGACGTGTCATTCTGTCAAAGTCATTTCAAGTTGTTTATCGTCAATTGACTAACATTTTTCTTACGCAGATGAACCATTTTGACCCAAAATGAAACGTTAATAGTTAAATTGATTAAAACAATAATATGAGCAAAAAAAACTAACAGTCAAACATTATGAGTATTTTTTTAGCTTTATGCCTTTAAAAAATAAACTAACTCTTAAATTAAAATTATAATGATAAGTAATTTAAAAATAGTAATTTTTATATTAAATTAAAGTTTAATTTAAAAAGCATTAAGGAATTTTTATTTGAAAAGTGAATAATATTTTAATCTATAATTATTTTATTTTATTTTATTTTACAATCTTTACGCTTACATCTCAGTTAAATAAAACCCACGTGTCATAGTTTTCATAGTTCTACGTAGGATCTTTTCTATATTATTTATCTAACTATTATAACTTACTCCCTTTGTCTTACTAAAACGGTCACATGTTAATATTTTTTTGGTCAACTTTCTTTAACTTTGACTTCTTATTATTTAAAATTTTTTATTGATAAAAATATTTTAAAAAACTTTAAGTAGTTTTTAAATATATATTTTTATAAATTTTAATTAATTAGAATATCTAAAAAATGATAGTCAAAATTAAAAATATTTGACCAGAAAAATATTGGCATGCGACTGTTTTAATGGGTCAGAAAGAGTAATACATTAGAAGTAGAAAAAAAGAAGATGGCAAATATTCTTATAATATATATGAAAACTTTTTTACTATTATAAAATAATCATAAAATATTTAATTAATAAAATTTAAGTTTAAGGGGTAGTTTTGTCCTTATAGTAATTTAAAACAAATAGTGTTACTCGTCCTTTTTAATTGCATCAATTTAGACCCTATAGTCTTTCAAAGTTATCAATATTGTCTCTCATTTTTAATTCCATTAATTTAGCCATCGAATTCTTATATTGTATCATTCTTGCCCTTTGTTGTTGATGACTGACAAAATCGTTAAATTATGTGCATTTGACAATTATCTATTTTCACATCAGTCATTTATCATTAGCTGCCTTACCATGTTGAATATCGCCAACTATCTTCCCACGATGATGACAAGTGAGTTTTGATGATGTGATAGTATGAATGGAAAACTTTAGAATTGATTGTTTGTTATAAAATAATAATTTTTTTAAAAAAAATCTACGTTAAATGTATTATCATCATTTTATTGGAGGACATTAATTTATTAAAGAAAATGACATATGGACATGTTAAATCAGATGCTATTAGTTATTTAACCACAGAGTGTTTGACATGCAAAAGACATTCGATGATAACGATTTTGTTAGTCGACGATAATTAAAAGACGAGATTGATGCAATTCAGCAGTTTGAGGGCTAAATTGATGAAATTAAAAAAGTAGGACAACATTGTTGATTTTGAAAAACAATAAAATTAAAAAGAATAGGCAATATTTCTGATTCAAGATAACTGCAGGAACAAATTTACGCCTTAAACCTAAGATTTAATTTGGGATGGGCATTTAACCCGGATCCGACGGGTTCCGACCCGATCTGACCCTATAGGGTCAGGTTTTTCTTTTAAAATTTGAGTTCATGTTGGATTTTTTAAGATATGTGGTCGGGTTCGGGGCATTTTTATATCAAAAACCCTTTTTTATTAATTATTAAGATAAATGACCCCCGTCGTCTTTTATATAGAAAACTGACCCCAAACCTGCCACGTATGAAGAACTCGCGTTTTGGGAAATGCGAGACGCAATATCTCTTTCTACAGAGAGCGAGTTCTGCATACGTGTCAACGCTTTTCAGAATAACTAATTTAACAGGAACTTGCATTCTGCAAAATGTGAGTTCCCTGAGAATTTGCAAAACCGACTGAATTTATCACAGGGAACTCGCTTTCTGCATAAAGCGAGTTTTTTTGCAAATCGGGCTGCCAGACCAAGCGTCCATAGGTATGTTCGAGCCATACTTCAGGCTTATTAATCGTATATTTTTAGTAAACATTGAGTTTGGGTTCGTAGTACTGGAACTTGTCTTTCATTTGACACCAATATGGGCAGGTTCGGTCCATTCTAAACTGACTAAAATTTGCGTAGAAAACGGTTACATAGCTTGTTTTGTGAATGAATGAAAATATAAAATGGTCTGATAGGCTTGTTCTGTCAAAATTTCTGGGTTTATAATCCGAGAATTATCGCAATTTTTGACCTTGGAGGCGTTGTACTGGAACTTGTCTTCGATTTGATACTAATATTGAGACGTGTGATACATGGAGAAGGGTATAAATTTTGTGTTAAAAATGGTTTCAAATCGTGGTTTTGTGCAGGAACGACAAGTCGGAAAGAGAATTTTTAAAACAAATTAGATCTTATTATTTAAAATGAAACTTGAGGAATGCAGACAGTAAGAAATTACAATGACTTAGTTGATACGAGGGCCCAAGCGATTAGGACACTTGTTGCGCGTGTGTCCGGGGTTTCTACATATAGTGCAATGTTTCTTTTGTCTGGTTTTTCTCTATGTTCGACCATATCCTCCGCACAGTAAATTCATGTCGATCGCAGACGCCCCTTTTGTCTTCGTAGTGCAGGATCTTGGCGTATGGTCGATTCAGCGTCAACGACATACATATCAATTTCATTTCCGATGGGAGGAAACTCTTTTTCCTAAACCTTGAATACTGTTTCTAGTAAGTATACTAGATCAAGCACTCGCATGTAGTGAATCCGTTGGGAAGAACAAGTAGTAATGGCGTGTTCGCAGGGATATTTGAATGTTTTGAATACTCCGCACTCACAGGTTCTTTGCCTAAGATCTACCACATATGCGTTGTGTTGTATTCCTTCCAACGGCCTCGAAAATTCTGAAACACGGAACAAATAGCCTTCTCGAGAGAAGAGAGTTGCAGTCATCACATTTGAATGGCAAACATAAGTTTGCAATTGTTCGAGGAGGTCCGGGTGGACTTTGTGGCCACCTGCCATGTACTCAGTTGCTTGCCTTCCCAGGGTTGCAAATAGGGTAGCCAAACGATAGTAGGTCAGTTTGAGAACGGAAGTGATAGGCAAATGTCGCACTCCCTTGAGTGTTGAGTTGACCGCCTCAGCCAAGTTCGTTGTCATGTGACCATATCGTTTACCCCCTCATATGATCTAAGCCATTTCCCTCAAGATTTTGGCAAGGTAGTCTGTGCCATTTTTATTTCTAGCTCTCAATTCTTCGAATAGCTGGTCTACCTCATGTACATAATGTGAGTTTCCTAGGAAATGAAAGTTGAATAGTTAGGGGCGAACAACACATGCAAAGATGTCGTAAATGCAAATGACCTAAAAGACGTACCCATTCAAAGCACTAGAGCACGTTCATCTTGGTTCTTGTAGTTCTGCAAGTAGTTGACCGCAATGTGTCGTAAGCAGTAACAGTGGTAAATGTAGGGAGGCTCCCAAGACTGGCCCAAACGTTCTATTGCCCATATGATCGATGTGCCTTTATCAGAAATAAAATATATATCTCATCGTCCCTTGCCCGCATTACATGAGAAATAACATGTCTCCGTAGGTTCTTAAGGAATAACAACCAAGACTCGAGATCCTC
This sequence comes from Hibiscus tridactylites, assembly GCA_958450335.1. Classification (NCBI taxonomy): domain Eukaryota; kingdom Viridiplantae; phylum Streptophyta; class Magnoliopsida; order Malvales; family Malvaceae; genus Hibiscus; species Hibiscus tridactylites. The sequence continues at coordinate 69,827,559 of OY288274.1, read as the reverse complement.
ATTTTCAACTATTGTGAAGGCTACATGAACGGTTTTTCGATTGCCATCTTGTGCAATCGCCAGAAGTAAGACCTGTGTATATTTCCTGTACAACCAAGTATCGTCTATCTGAACCATCGGCTTGCAGTGCTTGAATGCATTTATGCACTGCGGAAATGTCCAAAATAGCCACTTTAATTGAAAAACACCTGGTACGACACGATCATTTTCGTATGATGGAACCGTCTCAAGTTTCAAAACCATTCCGGGTATGTGTTTCTACATCAGGTTTAGCCACAGGCGCAACTGGCTGTAAGATTCCTTCCATTGGCCAAACACTTTTTGTTCGGCCCACCACCTTGCATACCATGCTTTATGGTATTCAGGAATGTAGCCGTGATGTTTTTGAGCTACAACGATATAGGTGGTAACTGTCACACGAGGATTTTCTTTGATCATTTCCATGAAGGTATCGCATAGGACGTGCACATCCAAGTTCTTGTGATCTTGATTTAGGTTGCTCACGGTGTGCGTATGAGGACCCTCTAGTTTTATGATTCTCCAGAGCCTGCTCGCCTTCTCCAAGGATGATACACGAACCCTCCACTTACATCCCTGGTTCTTGTGGGCACATTTCGCAATGTAGAAATTTGGTTGGGTTTTCTTCACAGTCGTCGTAACTACCCGGTGAATGTTGTAGTGCTTAATAGCGGCCACGACCAGTTCTTTTGTCAAGAATGCCATCCCAATGGTCAGTTCACCATCAGTATGGTGGCTGTAAACGTCAATTTTTTGGAATTGTTAAAATTCTGAAATGTTCAAGGCATCCATATCAACTGTTGTGAAGTGGGATGATGGCTGGTAATAAGAAATAGGTGATGCCGATACTGTAACATTGCTTTTTGTCGGGTGTTCTTTGTTGCCTTCTAAATCATCGATACAACCTGCTCAAATGTTCACGTCTGCTGGTGGTTCATAGAAGGGCCCTTGCTCGTCACCATCGGGTCCGGGTTCCCTAATCGGTTCTTTGTCAGAAGTATCCCCCTCGAACTAGAATAGTTATGCATCATTGACTGCTATCCTTTTAGGCGAGCAGATTGGTCGTCGATCGCGAGACCTCTCACAAGATCGCTCACGAACCGTATTACCAAGATTAAAGTCAAGCGCACCAACACAAGAATGTCTCAGCATAGATGGTTGAATTACTCCGTAATAGGGTCATACGCTGAGTATCGTCCATGTGAGAAATCATCGAAAGGGTTGAACGCTTTATGGTCGGATGACCTCATGTAGTTTTGGGATGATGGCACTTCCTCCACCATACTATATAGATTGTATGTTGCATGTCTTTGCATTGGGGAGGATGGTGCTTCAAATTCATCGTTTGGGGGTTGGTTCAAGTCGAACCTGAAACTAGCTACGCACAAATGTCTTGGCACAGAAGACGACGATGCACCAAACTCGTTGCGTAGACTGTATGTAGTTAGTAGGTTGAAATCATTTCTTAAACCAGCCGTCGGGCTATCAACATTTGCATTATGGTCGAAGTCGAAATTCACCCTTCTCTAGCTTGGGATTTCGATAGCAGCATTAGAATCCGAAAATGACGCATAGAGCTCGAGGGGCCCTCCTAAAGAATACTCCAAGTGGGTAGCCATCATTAATTCAACATCATCGTTGTCCCCAATGCGGCATACTGAACATGTTAACGGCTCTAAAGAGATCGACAGACGATACTTCAACTCGTCCAGCTTTTCCCCAAGCCCATGCGAGACAATGTTTTCCACTTTCTTAATCAACTTCTTGTACAATAATCTCATCAGAATCGTTAGCGTTACAATATTTGTGGACTGAAAAACGACGCCGAGTGAGGTATCAACGATTATCTCGCCATCTTAGCATACAGGAACAACAACACCTCCTCGTCTCGACATTTTTCCAGCAATTGATAGACTTGAAAAAATTGAAAGACTTGAATGAAACTATACAATATCAGTATTGCATTTTGCTTCATATAAGGGAACAAAGGACCAATCTCATCCGGAAAATCCCGAGGGACCTTGCTTTTGCAGACGTGTTAGGAAAGTAAAGAACTTGTTTTCTACAATAAGCGAGTTCCTATCAGATTCTTGGATCTCGTGTTTTGTAAAGAGCAAATTCTTTTGTATCTCGCGTTATAAAGAAAGTGAGTTCTTTGCAGACTCAAACGCTGACACAGCGTGTCTGACACGTCTAAAAAAGGAAAAGTTTGGTCCGGGTGAATATTATTGGTACTCTGTACCATTATATCAGGCAGAACAAAATACATGTTTGAATAATTGAGGTAATGGGATGTAAGTAGTGTTGTTTGAATTTTTGAAGTAAATTGTATCATCATGCTGTAACGTGCTGGAAAAATATAATTTAAGATGATTTTTACCCAATACTGTTTCACATAAATAAATAAATGATGATAAATTGCAGCGTTACACATACTTAGAACATTAATGAAGGAGTGAAAGGTTAATCGGAATCATCGTAGTCAGTTGAAAAGTATGAACTTAAGTTAAGTTGTTCGATTAACTGTTGTTTTTGTTGTCTACACCTATACATAAAATGTTGCAACTCGTCGGCAGCTGCATCAACATCCGGTGAAAATGGAGCTTGTTCAGTAGTTGCTGCGAATGTGGACGAAGCATCTTCTACGGGTGCAGACGTACTACCTTCACCGGCGTTGACCTCATCGAACTTAACATTTAAATGGATGTATTTAGCTCCTATAGAATAGAGTTGGTCATACATGTTACGAACGTCAGTTTCGTTGGTAAGCTTCAGAAAGTAGTATGTTTCAGTTGCTGTCGGTGTTGGGATTTTACATTCCAAGTAAGAAATTTGCTTGTCGCTGCATTTACCAACCTCGTTTGATATCAACTGCAATAAATTGTCGAGTGACATTTTGCTAGTGATTGTTGAGTCGAAATAGGTACCGAGAAAATAAAATGTTGCGAAAAATTTAGCCATGAGAGGAGTAAAGAGTTGAGTTGGATGTTTTGGTGAAATAGATATGAGAAAAATAAAACTTCAATTCGTGGGTTTTTGTAGTAAATGAAAAACATCACATGAGTAAATTTAATTCGAATAAAAAAATGCGAGTTGTGCCAGTTTTACAAATTCCTTACGGGTCAGGAGAAGTCGCGTTTTATGGAATGCGAGTTTTTCCAAAGAGAAGTCGCGTTTTATATAACGCGACTATGATGAGTATTAATTAACATCTAACTGCTTTGAACATTAATTAATAAATTCTTAATTAATAAAACGATTACATCTAACTGTAGCGAAAATGAGGTCCATCGATTTCCTCATATCTTTGGTATACTACGATGAATATTAATTAACATCTAACCGCTTTGAACATTAATTAATAAAACTATTACATCTAACCACATCGAAAATGATTCGTTGAGATGAGAAACTATTACATCTAACCACTTGGAACATTAATTAATAAAACGTTGTTAAGCCAAATGTTGTTCAACACATACTTAGAACATTAATTAACAAAACGTATTACATGTCAATTATATTAGAACAACTGGCATGTATGAGGTCCGTCGTATCTTGTTATCTTCTAAACGTTGTTCAGTGTCTCTGTTCGTGATACACGAATCCTCTAGTTACAACCGTCACGCTTTGCAAAACATTCTACGATATAGACGTCCACGGTCGTTTTCATCACCGCCGAACGAACTGATCGGCGTATGTTGTAGTTTCTAATTGCAACCCCTACCATTTTCTTCGTAGTGAATATCGTCCCAACTTGTAGTTCACCGTCAGTATCGACATCATCCATTATCGAACTGGAATGAAAAAAATAGACTATGAGAAACTTTGAGCGAATTACAATGAAAGGAAATGAAAGAGTGAGTTTGTTGAGGAAGCGAAGGGGAGGGTTCTATTTATAGGGGTGTAAATGAACCGGTGGTCTTTCAAATTATTGTTCTTTATAGAAGACCTGCATTGAAACACATAAAATATTACATACGAATCACATTGTAAATTATATTTTTATTTTTGTACCTCTAAGCATGCAGACTAAAATAATTTACATATGAATTGATATAGACGAGAGGTGCAATAGTTTGTCCGATTTGTATGGCCAACGAGAGATTTGTCGTTGTTGTAGATAAATGGCCGGTGAGAGGTGCAATAGTTTGTCCTAGTTGTTGGAGCGCTCAAGCTTCGTGGATTTCGTGAGTACGCAATAATCATCATATTCCGCGATACATATGTCACCAATACCACTACATGCGAGGGTCTTAACATAGCTTCGAAAACACCGACAATGGTAGCATCTTTGACCCGCACTATTAAATGCAACCGACACTCACCAAAAGCTATAACCCTGGACATGACAGCTAAAGTTGTAGCTATTGTGATTTTGTGGTACCGATCATTTTCGTGGAACCCCACCACACGTTTCCAAATATTGTGATTTGTCGATCATCTTGTACAAAAACAGACCATACACACATTGCACCACAACTTGTATCTTATCAAATCCATCTACTAATCGTGCAAATACATATTCACCAACTCTATGGACTATATATAGACCAAAGTCGTGTTCTGCAAAGAGCGACTTTGGCAAGATTCTTGACGTGTAAGAAAATTCACGTTCTACGAAGCGCGACTTTTCGAGGAACTCGCATCCTACAAAGCGCAAGTTTTCCACTTCAATAAAGTCGCGTGTAACAAAACACGACTTCTACTTCTATATAAGATACCTGACTGATCGAGGAAGCACACACCACTCAATCGAAGAAAAAAACTGCATTCTGAGTTAGTGTTTGAAGTTTTCGATTGTAACTACTAATGCCAACAAACCACGTATCTGAAAATTTTATTTGGAAACTAATTTTTCGGATATTGTGATTTTTTATTATTTGTAGTTGCATATATATGTTGAGTAGATGTTAACTATTCGATATTTTTGTTCACGAGGATCGACAACAACAAATCACAATATCTTGAAATTCGAGGCTTTTTTGAATGGCAGACAAATGACAATATCGAATAGACCTCCGAGATTCAAGACAACCTCCGAGTCAAAGACCCAATAATGTAAGCATGTTTAGGGGTACAATGCTCGACTCCAATAGATCACTAAGCTTGAAGACAATGACCGGTTCTCTAAGACCAAGAGATTAAAACAAGTTGAGGATCTTTAAGAAGTGTTGGTTGGTTACAAATCCGATTTTATCCTTTCAATTGTAAAAAAAATTAGAAGGGAAACCCCTTCGTCAAAATTTTGTATTCTGTTATATTTTTAATATAAATATTATAGAAAATATAAATATTATTCATTTCTTAAAATTAATAATAATAATAATAACAAATATATTAATAATAAAATTTCGATTATAATATATTGGAAAATATATTAAAAATATAATAAATATTAATATAATGACATTAATAACAAACAAATATATTAATAATATAAATATTATATTTTTAAATAAATTGATGCGTAATTTCAAACGACAGGAATAAAAAACATGTGACCTCGCGTTCTACAAAACGTGTTTTCTTTGGGACCTCGCTTTTTATAGAATGCAAGATCCAGTCTGACCGTTCAATATGCGCGCCTGGTCAAATACTCCATCGTTTCAACGAAACTCGCATTCTGTAGAAAGTGAGGTCCCAAAGAAACCGCATTCTGCATAACACGAGGTCTCTTTAATGTCGCTTCCTAGGGGTGCGAGTTCTACTATTAATAGTCGGCCCTACAAACCCTTACCCCACACCGAATTCTCTATTTTTTCTTCTCTTATTTATTTATTTTCTATACAATACAACAACAGGTTTATTGAGGTTAGACGGACGATACATGTTTGACTATTGGCAGAGGAATCCGGTGGTAATGTTTTTTATATTTTTGTGATTTTATATTATTTCTTTATTCTTTTATTTATTTATTTATTTATTTATTTATTTTTCTTATATATATTTTATTTCTTATTATATTTTATTATATTTTTTCAAACACTACGAACGAGCATTGACATGCTATTTGAATTGTATCACCGACCCGCCAAATGAGGATATTCTTCTGTTTATTGATGAAGTCAGTTTTGGCCACGTCGCTAATATAGTTGGCAGTACAAAGTTGAATCATCCTTTGATTAACGCAATATTAGAACGATGGAGGCTATAGACGCACACCTTTCATCTTCTGTGTGACGAGGCAACAATTACACTGGAAGATGTTGCATATCATCTTAGGTTGCCTACTGACGGCGAGATTATTACCGGTATTGCCGACGATGATTGGCCTACCCTGTGTGCTGACCTACTGGGAGTGGTGCCGAAGAAGTTCGACGGCGGCAAAATCCTCCTAACATTTTTGGAGCAGAATTTTACAATATTCCCCTCGATGCGAATGACGAAACAGAGCAGATAAATATTTTTATTTTATTATATATTTTGTTGTTTTATTTTTTACTAATTAAATATTTTTATAACACTATTTATTATTTTTGCAGTGGTTTGCTTGTGCCCACATCATACGAATGATTGGGGGGATTTTAATGCCTGAGAAATCTCGCAACAAAGTCCATGCGATGTGGTTGTACCATCTCGGTAATTTTGCTAAGTCAAGAAGAAAATGTTGGGGAGCAACGGTCTTTGCCTTTGTGTTTAGGGAGCTTTGCAGAACCATCGACCATGACAGAGCCACAATCGGAGGATGTCTTTTACTACTGTAGTCTTGGGCTTGGTTCCGGATGTCGTTTTTAAGCCCGCGGCCTAGAAACCCCACCTCGTACCCATTCCCACTTATTCAGAGGTACCATTAAAAATTTTAATTTAATTTATTTTATAATTATATTTTTTTTAAAATTGTTACAATTTTTTAATTCTTTTCCATTAATGACAGGTGGTGTGTTCAACTCACTCACCAGGGACTGCCAACTACACAACGAGACTATAGACTGCTGATCGACAAGATACATGACGAGGTAAGGAATTCAGACCAATTTTTTTAATTCCAAAAAATCTTTTTCTAATTAAACTTTATATAAATCACGTTCATAAATAGTTTTTTCAGTTCGTGTGGACTTCGTACACTGATCCTGCGATTCGTGATTGTATTCCGGGAGAAATTATGGACACCTCTCACGTATGGCTGCTGCTAGTGCCACTTATGAACTACAAAATTGTCAAGTAACATCCTATGGACTGGGTTCTGCGACAATTTGGCTTCATCCAAGGGGTTCTGATGTCGCCACCCAATTTGGTTGAATTACATCGGTTGACGGGGCAGAGGAAGATAGAAGTCCATTGGGGCCATCATCACGTTGACTCGATTGGGCAATGGATGACAAGATATGACATGTGATTGCTCATTTGTGCACCCATTGTGGATCACGCCGTCACTTTTAACTATACGCAGTGGTACCACCAAAATGGGAAGCCGCATATACTCACTTCGGAGGAGCACGAGCGAGAAACTGATGTGCCTCCCCAAAACCGCCCATCCACACATCGTCAAGCCACCCAGAGCCAGACGACGCAGCGCGGTCCGAGAATGGGACTTGAAAGCTAGAGACGACGAACTCACACTACAGGGGCCTCGTCGTCTGGAACATCATTTCAGCATATGAGTGGTCCCGAGACGTTTCAGCATGGGCCTCCACCCGAGTTTAGCTTCATGGATGCTTATCGTCCCTTCATGCCGATGAGTGGTCCTCCGTTGTTCGATGTTCCACCGTTGTCATCACAGTTCGACTACAGTATTGTCGAGCATACGCTGCCGCAGAGCTTGTTCTACATCGGCCCCGGACGCAGTAGTGGTCCGTGTTTCGAGGACGTTCATGGAGCAGATGATGCTGCTGCTACTGCTGAGAACGACCCTGGAGCACATGACATTAGGTGAAATCCGCCACGGGATCGTCGTGCACCCAGCAACGGAACGGGTGCACATAGGCATCATTAGTACGAGGGGGTTGTCTAAAAAAATTAATTATGTTTATGCAAAAAATTAATTTTTTTAATTTTATAATTACCAATATTTTATTTTGCCTTATTTATTTTTTTACATAATTTTTAGAATTTATATTTAATTTCATTTTCTTTTTATAAACAATAACCTACATTATTCGATTAATAAACCGAGCCTATCAAGCATTTTTAAAGGCAAAAGCATTCACACAAACAAGCTATGTATCCGTTTTCAACGCGAATTTTAGTCGGTTTAGAATGGACTGAACTTGCCCATATTGGTGTCAAATGAAAGAGAAGTTCCAGTACTACGAACCCAAACTCAATATTTACTAAAATATACGATTAATAAGGTTGAAATATTGCTCGAACATGCCTATGGACGCTTGGTCTGGTACCCCGATTTGCAAAGAACTCGCTTTATGTAGAAAGCGAGTTCCCCGCGATATGTAGAAAGCGAGTTCCCCGCGATAAATTCAGCCAGCTTTTCAAATTCTCAGTGAACTCGCGATTTGCAGAACGCGAGTTCCTGTTAAATTTGTTATTCTGAAAAGCGTTGAAACGTATGCACAACTCGGTTTTTGCAGAAAGCGATATTGCGTTTCCCAAAACCTGAGTTCTTCATACGTGTCAGATTTGGGGGTCATTTTTTCAAATAAAAGATGTCGGGGTCATTTATCTTAATAATTAGTAGAAAAAGTTTTTGATATAAAAACGCCCGGGTTCGGGTTAGATGAGAAAAATATCCGACCCGAATAATTAATACAGAATATTTATATTATTTACAAAAATGCCACTTCTAGATATATAATATTTAGGGCTTATTTACTTTTCATTCATTTCCCAGCTGATGTCGCTTGGTTTCTCTCACGCCCCCTCTGCATCATTCCATGTTTCTTTAATTTTTTGTGGTTAATGTGTTTTAGTTTATACAATAACCTATTCTTTCTTTCTTCTTTTATTCTAATTAATATTCTTTTACAATAAATTTTACAGTTTGAAATTTTTTCAAAATCTTACTTCATTGTTTAAATCATACATGAAATCTTCTACAAAATTCTATTCTTTTCATGAAAACTCAAACTATGCTCATGATGTTTGGTAATAACTTTGTATTTAGTTTTGACTTGTGGATTTTGTTGACGGTGTAAAGATTTTGTAAGGATTTTCTTGAGTTTTGCAGCCAGCTTCATTTTTTCTTTAATGTTTTATGTTTAGTTGCTGAGAAACTGATCATGTGATGTTGAAATTTTTCGAATAAAATTGGGTCGGATTGAATTTTAATTTCAAATTTCGGGTCGAATTTGGGTCAGGTGAAGCACTGGTAAATGTCAAGTTCGGGTTGGGGTCATAGCTTTACTCAGGTCGAGTTTGGGTTGACCAAATATCCGATCCTACCCGACCCGTGCCCATCTTTAAATTTAATGCATAAAAATGAAATTCCAATACATCAATTAGATCATTTAATATTTTTGCAGTGCAATTTGTTAAAGTGAACATAATCAATCTATTATAAGACCCACATTTTTATAAGAATGTGTGATCAATTAGGTCTGCACGTGTTGAATTTTATTAAATGTAAAGCTGTTTCTTTTCCTAAACATTATTACTAAATTTCTATTAATATCATTATCTAAGGATCGACATCCCAAAGATTTGTTAACCTAATTTTTAGAAAATGAGCCTATAAATCAACCTTGCCAAGCCAAACCCCCTTCGAGTTAAGGGACGGCGTGAAATATTTAACTAATATCCAAGTAAAACTTCAATTTCATTTATTTATTCAGCTTCTTCCAATCTACAATATTATATGTGTATATGCTCAAATGATACTGTATGTTATAATATATTACAACTAATAACATAATAAATTTCAACTCTTCTTTTTTAATCTAAAAGGCACGCTTTGAAACAATTGAATTAATATATGTAGTCTACATTTCTTATTCACATTGGCAGCTTTCAGGATCACATTTATAAAAATTGAGAGTCAACGGCATATGCATACGTGTTATGTGAAATGATTTTTTTTTACATTTTTTTCTTTCAATGTTTTATACTCTTGATGATGATGGAAATCATGCGGTTTTATTTATGCAAAAGAAAAATAGAATTTTTTTTGAAATTTTTTTTGATATACAAGTTGTGTATAATAAAGTTTATATATGTTTGTCAAATTTAGGGTTTGAGAGTTTAAATTAAGTTTAGAATTTACGGTTTATGTTGAAAAATTTAAAATTTAGCTTGAGTTTATGTCTTATGATTTAGATTTTAGGAATAGAGATTTAAATTTTAGATTGTACAATTAAAATAAAATATATATAAATATTTTTTTACACGTATTATGTATCAAAATATAACTTAATTATTTTCGTATGAAAACAAAATTATTTTATTTCGGGCAGAAGGGAAAACAATTCAAATATATACATATATTTATTTAAATGGGTATATATATATAAACAGGGATCATAATGGTCATTTTCATGTCGAAAGGTTGACCTAGCCAAGGAAAGGAGTTGGTGGGAACTCTAGCTACTTGAATTTTCCTTAAAAAGGACCTAAATAATTTAATATTAAACTTTCCTTAATGGATTTAGCACTTCATACCACTAGATAAATTAGTTGTTAATAAGAACTTATTTAAATTTTATTCTTTAAGAAAAATGAAAAAAAAGAAATTATTAAAAATATAAAATATTAACATTTATTTAAAAATTTAAAATTAAAATGTCCAAAAATAATTTAAGATATTAAAAATACTAAAAATAAAATTAGTATTAAAAAATTAGAAAACTATATAAAAACTAAATAAATTTTAATATATATATATATATATAATTAAGATTTTCAAATATTTAACAAAACACTAAAAAAAATATAAAAGGGTAAAATACATCACATGCCACTTAATTATAAGTCTAGTAACAAACATGTCACATTTTTTTAAAACTAACAATTTAGTCATTCAATTAAAATTTTGTGACAAAAAAGTCACTCACTCGTTACAATTGAAATATGGTTTGGTATAATAATAATTTCAGTCTTAAAACTTAAATGTTCTATCAATTTGGTCCTAATTAAAAAATAGTCCAATAAATTTAACCATTCATATTTAATAATGTCGACATTGTACCCTCTTGTACACTCTTTGACCACTTGTCCCACTTCATGCTATTGTCCATCAGCTCGATAATCGACATATTTGATAGCTCAACATGCACAATCACTTCACTACTGGACACCTAACAAATTAATGGAACAAACTCATTATAACCTTAACATTACCGGCTAGTAGACTCAATCACTTTACTAATAAAATTTTTAAACATTAAGGGTTAAATTTATTGAATTGTTTTGAATTAAGACCATATTAATATAATGTATAATTTTTGGACTAAAATTGTTATTGTACCAAGCCATTTGTTTCAATTTTAATAGAGTGACCAAATTGTTATTATTAGAAGAAATGTGATTTGTTTATTATCAAACCTATAATTAAGTTATTTGTAATGTATTTTACCTATTATAAAATTAAAAAAAATCAAAATGTGAACATTCTCGTTATACAAGTCTTCGATATCTGTCCTCAACTTGAGTCTATTGTCGTTGCTTACACATTTTCAACGTAATTAATCTTACAAAATTCTACAACGCGAGACGAACATCTCTGAACACCACTAATGTTGAATACCGCTGAATATTATTAAATTAATTAATAAAGATTTAAAATTTCAAGGACTCATCATACAATTAATAATTATTTTAAAAAATTCAATTAAATTATTTTTATATATTAAAATTTTATTTTTAATAAGGGTAAACTATATATTTAGTACCTTACCTATTTTCGTATTTCTATTGAACCCTCATTATTTAAATATTATTTTAATTTGACCATATTCTTTATAAAAAAATAATTTAACCATCAACCTAAAACCCTAAACTATTAGATCTTAAACCCTTAAACTCCAAAACATATACCCTCATTATTTAAATAATTTAACCCTTAACCCTCAACCTTAAACCCTAAACTATTAAACCTTAAATTCTTAAACATATACCCTCATTATTTAAATAATTCCTTTTTGAGTGAAGAAGGAATAATTGTGTGATATAAAATGATTTAATGCAGACAGAAACAAAAGCAACAAAAACTTTGTAGGAATAACTTCAATAGACTGATGAATAAAGGACTAGCTGGAGACACATGTACTTACTCATCTCGACAGTACTGTATTTCATCCACATCAGAAGCTAAAGCTTCTCTCTCTCCGGTTAATGGAATCCTCCTATATTCTATATTATAACCCTTATCTTTAAGAGCAACATATACTTCAGCGGCTTGTCTAGTTAATAGAAGGGTTTAAGGTTTAATAGTTTAGGATTTTAGGTTGAGAGTTAAGGTTAAATTATTTAAATAATGAGGGTATAAGTTTAAGAGTTTGAGGGTTTAAGGTTTAATAATTTAGGGTTTTAGGTTGAGGGTTAAGGGTTAAATTATTTTTTATAAAAAATAGATTTAAATTGAAATAATATTTAAATAATGAGGGTTTAATGGAAATACGGAAATAGGTGAAATAGTAAATATATAGTTTACTCTTATTAAAAAAATAAAATTTTAATATATATATATATAAATAATTTAATTGAAATTTTAAAGTAATTATTAATTATTTGATGAGTCCTTAAAATTTTAAATTTTTATTAATTAATGTGTTCAACAATATTTAACATTAATAATGTTCAACAATATTCATCGCACGTGGTAGACTCATCTTTACGGTAACTTCCTATCGTCTAAAACTAATGCGGCAGAATATTGTACCGAAGTAATTTTCGTGAATCTTATTTTGGGAGTCAGAATTTACTTTTTAGATACAAGTGAAATAGCAATGTCACAGTGAATTTATCTTTCAAAAGCAAACTTATCATTATGTTATTATCTTTCGTTAAAGGAATGTTGTGGCACGTTAAACTGATGGTCAATATCTCATTTGATTCTTCAACTATTATATTTTGATATTTTTATAATACTTTTATATAATAAATTCAACAACTCTAAAAAAAAAACTAAAAATCTCAGTTTTTCTTTTAAAATACATGATAATTCATAATTTGTTTTTAAAAATAATAATGTATAATTTCTTTAAAATCATATATATTTTTAAATGTATAAAATTTCTCCCCAAAATCTAAATAACAATAACATCAATTATCACAATCCAATCAACTAATACGACGTGCAAATTCAAATGATATTTATAAAGCCAAATAATTTTCCAAAATAAACAATTAATTAGTTTGAGATTGATTACATTATAATTCGAAAAATATTTAATGCAACTCAGATAAAGAGTTTGAAAAATAATATAACTTGAAAATGTTGATAATATTTACTTGGAAATAATTACAGTACACAAAAAATTACACGATTTTTATAATTTCAAAAATGTTGTTAATAAAATAACAAAGACAACGAACAAGAATAAAAGAACAAAGAAATGAGAGAAAGAAGGAGATTTATATTATTCTCAAATATAGACTTGTATACAACGCCTTCAGTAAATCATCTATTTATAGGCATAAGAAGTACATAATACATTAAACTCTAATTAATGTAGATAATATTCCTAATGATAAAGTAAGTCAAATCTCATTGATAAAGTTCTTATCATGATAGACATCCACATAGATAAATATTCATAACACCCCTAGGATGTCTATGAAGATAATGTGCCTCGTTAAAACCTTACTAAGATAAAAACCAATGGGAAAAAAATCTTTAGTGAAGGAAAAAAAATACACACATCTTTGATACGCATAACATGTCGCCTCATTAAAAACCTTACTAGGAAAACTCATTGGGACAAAACCTCTGTTAAGGGAAAAAGAGTGCAATGTGTATTTACCCCCTAATGAAAACATCACATAAGATATTTGAATCTTCATAATTCAATCTTAAATACTATTTTTCTAAAGATCGTGAGGGATAGAACTTTGGAGTAATATGTTCCATGATGTATCCACCTTTCGTTTGAGATATACATCTTGCATTATCTCTACACAAGATAGCTTTCTATCGTATCTTGTGAAAGTAAATCACATATCTTCTGGATATGTTGGGTCAATGGTCTTAGCCAAACATTTTGGGTTGCCTCGTGCACAACAATTATTTCTACAAGACTTGAGAAGGCATCGACGAATGTTTGAAAATCTAAAGGTAATGATCTTTGTATATCCATGGATATTTCTTGACCAACTAATATATGGTTCTTCAAGACCAAGAAAAGATATAATTATCTTTATTCACACCTAACAATCTTACAGTAGATATGTTTTATCCATATTGAATCTTCTTTAAGATTCTTTCAACTTATGTCCATTTATAGACAAAAACGCATAGTTAAGTGCTCGATCTTTAGGTCGAGACAAAACCACATCTCAAGATTCTTTTTCTCAAATACTTTTATTAAATACTTTGAAAGCTCTTCACGAGTTTCTAATTGAAAGCTCTTCAGGAGTGCTAATGATATAATGAATCCCTATCCAAACTCCTTTATAAAATACATAAGGAAACATGATCATTCTTATAGTATTTCCTCAATTAGTACCCACTAAAGAAATTATACCAAATGCACCAAAATATGAATATTCAAGAGGACATATCTAAATAAATTTCTTCGGAAATTTCCAAATCCGTCATGGATAACTTTCCTTTTATAGGGATCCACAAAATGATTAGACGCGTATAAAATGTTCCATAACTGCCAAAGTAATTGCATCCACCATGAAGTAATTAAAATTCTTCATAAATCATAATTCAAGTCGTATTTATGACTACATATTTGTGCCTCACTTGCATTATACCTTTAGGTGTTTGGACTGTCGGTTCAAATACTTCTCTTTTAGAAGTTCAAAGCGTCTTTCTATATTGGTCAATTCAATATCTATACTTTTGGATAGATTTCTATACAAGATCCTCATTTTTTTCTTTACTTCTATAAAAGTATTCTATTTAAAACTATTTGTAAAATCGTTGTCGACAACTTTTCAACTTTCTGGTTCCATTCTCGCAATGACATAACTCATCGAGATCTCTTCAAGATTTCAATCTTTATTTCAGGTACCTAAAACTCTTCTAGAGTTTTATTATTAGTTATGTCTTGGGTCTCTTCAGGAGCATCCGCCTACAATATATGACCATCTCATATTACTTTCTATTTACGAGAATTTTGATCATTGGAACCATTTCAAATATCATGCTTCAGGCATGATTTACATTCTCTCGCTCTAACATGTAATTTAAACTTAGAACATTTTAGTTGGTATATGAGACTTAATTACTCTCATTAGGTCAGTAAATATGTCTTGAAGTTGACATGTAATAACATGAATTATCTTATGAACTTCTAGTTCATATACGAGGATCTAGATAATGATAATTCATTTCCCTCTATCCAGCTGATTATTATCTCCCCTGATGTTGAGAAAAATCATGTCATAAATGATTCTCCAATTAATGTTTAAGAATTTAAAAGGAGACTCGTACTCAATATATATTGTCAACCTTTTTTATTTACCCATTTTGTGTGTTGTGGTGGAGCAATTCATATCGCACATTCAAAAATCATAAAATGGGAAATGTATGGTTTCTGACCAAAAACCAATCATAACGAGGAGTTTATTATAACTCGTTGGCTTGATGCGTATAAGTGTTGCTATATGGAAACACCATATAAATAAAAACTCTTTTGTTCTCATGGTTTAGCTATTAAATAGGAGACATCCAATTGAAATTTCGCTAAACTATATTTTCATAATCAATAGGCTTTGTAACAACTAATATAGCCTAAAATATAAACCCACTAGCTTTTGCAAGACGAATAGTCTAACTGCATAATCTGAATCCTTTTATAATCGATCTCACAAACTTTTGGTTGTAAGTTGATAAAACAATGTAGATGCATCTACTAAAATCATATAAAACTTTCTACATTTGCGGATATATGGGCCCATATTTCGTTCAAATATGCAAGACATGCAGTCTCAACTTCAGCACAAAAACTTCAAGTTCTAATTCTTTTGGTAAGTGGATCAACTATATCCTTTGAGAACAAACAACACAAGAACTTCAAGTTCTTTTAGTATGTGGAATTTAATCATTTCCATTAAGTAACACAAGAACTTCATGTTATTTAATAAGTGGAATTTAATCAATTCCTTTCAGAATAAGCACCACAAGAACTACAGGTTCTTTTAATACATGTGCATGTAAATCTCAATAATTTCTGCACCATTATTGATCAGGATGGTCTAACCGATCAGGACAACTATATATATGTGTGTATATAGCTCTTCTAGAGCTTTCAATTGACTTTTTGGCTACCAGATCTTATATCCGTATTGACTTATTTCAAATGCCAATTGATAACATATGTTATTTATAATTCCCAAAGGGATATTTTGTGAACCCATATTGTTCTCTTAAAATTCCACTTATAGTGGCGACGATATTATTACCATTAGCGGTAATTATTGCAATATTCACAATTCTAAACTTTTCATAATGTGCTTTCTCTCAAGAATTTATTGCTCTTCTAGAGCATCAATATTTTCAGTACTTTGAGATATAGTACTCACATTATTCTCTTGCATTTAAATGAGAAAATATATCTTATGCTTATGTTGAGCATAAATTGTCACCATAGATTGTATTTGACAAGTAATCGTGCTAAACAAAATAAATACTCCATCCGTCCCATAATTTTTGTCCCTTATTGACTTTTTTTGGTCAATTTTTTTAACTTTGACTCATAATTATTTAAAATGTATCATTGATAAAAATATGAAAAAAATTATTTTAAAAACCTCTAATCGAGTAGTTTTCAAATATATATTTTATAAAAATTAATTATTTAAAATATTCAATATAATAATAGTCAAAGTTTAAAAATTTTGACTTTTAAAAAGTCAATAAGAGACATTATTTATGGGACAGAGGGAGTAAATAAATATCATAATATATAAATATTAATATAAAACGTAAATAATTAATGTTTGTAAAATAAATAAACGTAAAGAAAAATAAATAAAATAAATAAATAATTCTCTTCAAAGTTATGAGAATAATTAGAAGATGATTTATTCCTTTCGAGGGTTATAAGAAAATCAACAACGTCCAAATGAGTTGGACCAACAATGTCTAAATAAAGTTGGACCAGTAACATCTTTCTCATGCTTCACAAAAAAAATTTGCTTGTATTTTCTTTTCTTTATCATTCAATGATTCTTGATTTTTCAACGTACAACATGTACGAGACCAATGGTTTTTAACATCGCATTGGTAATAAGAAGAGTTTTACTTCAATAGAATGATCTTTATCACTCTTTTCATCCTTATAACCTCACTACCGGTGGATAGAAGTATTCTTAAAATGACCATATTTTTCATGTCTATATTCATAGTCTCGACCATGACCACAACTTCTAATGTGGTTTTTATTCCTTCCATAATATAATCTCACATTCACTTCAGGGAATGTAGTAGAGCTAGTGGGCCTTTGAAACCTTTTTCACATATCCTTATCACAGAGAACAAAGATTTAATCCTCATAAACGACATTATTAAACCTGTCCACAAGGTCCTTTAAAAACCTCATTTGAGACCAGTAGCCTCGCAGAACGGAATGTCCATCCAATATACTTGAACTATATCGAAATTATGTCTCTAATTGAATAATGATTTACCATGTTTGCATTCACTTTAGGGAATGAAACAATTCCAATAATCGTATGGAATAAACATTATGCTTGCATTCACTTTAGGGAATGCCCCATCATTGATAATCGCATGGAATAAACATCATGCTTTGCATTCACTTCAGGGAACGCATCCCATAGAACTTTTTGGATCAAGACGAATTTTCGCAAATTGAAATTGGATGAAGTCTATGGTCGAGTTTTTCGACGAAGAAGAAATATTGCTTTTGAGCAAATATAGACTTTATAACAATCTTTTTATAGATTGAAATTCACCATGATTTATCGCAAATTAAAATCATAATTTAAAGAGAAAAAAAAGTTTATCAATATTGATTTTCCTCTTGAGAACAATGGAGACATAGCAAACAACCAAAACAACTTCTCATAATCTCTTTACGTCATTATCTCTTACCACACCATTTAAACATATCATGTAAAACTCAAAACACCGTGACCCTTATCCTCATACCGTCGCACAAGTTCCCACTCTCGCAATGACAATTGAACTTTGTCACTCTAGCAAGGATTTCAATTGTAAACAAGGGAAGCCATAAATATATTAGCAATGGCAGTGTAAATTGGAAGACAACACAAGGGCCATAAGCTTTGTTCTGCTTTCGTGAGGTGTTTTAAAATCCATTGCTCGCTCAAACCTTCAAATAATGTCATCATGCTTTTTCAAAAATTAAAGATTAAATTAAAATATTAAGATAAAAGCAATCAATAATTTTAAAAAATGAGGGGAAAACACTTATCTTCGGTTCAACATAGAATCAAAATTTTCCCGATACTTCCTTTTAGATTCGAACAAGAAGCACCAAAATCTTTCGAGCTAACTCGTGCTGATAACGTGTTGTGAATAAAATAACATGAACAACAAACAAGAATAAAAGAACAAAGAGATGAGAGAAAGAAGAAGATTTGTATTATTCTCGAATATAGACTTGTATACAATGCCTTCAGTAAATCATCTATTTATAGGCATAAGAAGTTCATAATACATTAAACTCTAATTAATTTAGATAATATTCCTAATGATAAAGTAAGTCAAATCTCATTGATAAAGTTCTTATCATGATAGACATACACATAGATAAATATTCATAATAAAAAATAAATTATAAATTGTCATATATATATATATATATATATATTAACAAAATCATGAGCTTTTTAGATTTTTTTAATTTATTGTTTAAAAATATTAATAAATTACCAAAATAAAATTTTAATAATAATTGAAGGGATAAATAAGATACTAGCCATTAAGGTAACCTTCTACATCATCCCTTTCACAAAAAATATCGATAGAGAAATCATTTTGTAACATTTCAATAAAGTTCAATTATAATTTTATAACTTTTGAAAGCTCACTAGCCAATACGATCAAATAATCATAGTTTAAGGGACTATCGATGTAATTTTCTCTTTTCTTTTTATAAGACGTGGGAAATGCTTTCGAATGACATTGTTTAAAAAGAGCTTTTTGTTATGAATATTTATCTATGTGGATGTCTATCATGATTAGAACTTTATCAAAGGAGTTTGATTTATTTATTATTAGGAATATTATCTCTATGAATTAGAGTTTAATGTGCTATGTACTTCTTATGCCTATAAATAGATGATTCATTGAAGGCATTGGGCACACAATTCTATATTTGAGAATAGTACAAATCTCCCTCTTTCTCTCATCTCTTTGTTCTTCCATTCTTGTTCTTTGTTCTTATTATTGTTTTTTGTTATTTTATTCACAACACGTTATCAGCACGACACTCTAATCAGCCGAGGTCTTCATCGTTCGAATTCAAAAGAAGTTACCGGGAAGAATTCGATTATAGAATGAACCAAAGATAAGTTTTTTTTCTCCTTATTTTTTTTAGTTACCAATTGTTTTTCTCTATATATTTTAACTTGTTTTTAATTTTTGAAAATTTTGGAAGTATGTTTGATTTTATTCTAACTTTGGAAAGAGATAAATTTGTGGCTTCTAACAAACCAAAAGACGAATCGATAGAGACGAAGAGGTTGCATTTGGTGTAAATTACGTGTGTTTTCTCTTGTTCCTAAAAGGGTTAATTAGCGGTATGCTTATTCATACTTTTACTTATATGATTATATTTGATATTTTTCATATTATTATTTATGTCATTTTATTTGGTAAAAGTTAATATTTTTAACTGTGTTTTGAGTTTTACATGATATGCTTAAATGACTTGGAAAGAGATGTGATATAAATGGACTATGAGAAGCTATCTCGGTCATATACTATGTCTCCATTGTCCACGAAAGAAAAATCAATATTGGTAAATTTTGGTTTTATTTTTATTCTTTATATTATTATTTTAAAGTGCGATAAATCATGATGATTTTGAATTTACAAGAAGATTATTATAAAGTCTATATTTGCTCGAAAGCAATATTTCTTCTTCGTCGAAAAATTCGACCATAGACTTCTCCCAATTTTAAGTTACGAAAATTCGTCTTGATCCAAAAAGTTTTATGGGAGGCATTCCCTGAAGTGAATGCAAAGCATGATATTTATTCCATGCGATTATCAATGATGGGGCATTCCCTGAAGTGAATGCAAGCATGATGTTTATTCCATGCAATTATTGGAACTGTTTCATTCACTGAAGTGAATGCAAACATGATAAATCATTATTCAATTAGAGATATAATTTCGATATAATCCAAGTATATTGACTGGACATCCCGTTGTGCGAGGCTACTGGTCTCAAAAGAGGTTTTGAAAGGAACTTTTTGGACATGTATAACAATGTCGCGTACGAGGATTAAATCTTTGTTCTCTGTGATAAGGATATGTGAAAAAGGTTTCAAAGGCCCACTGGCTCTACTCCATTCCCTGAAGTGAATGTGAGATTATATTATGGAAAGAATAAAAGCCACATTAGAAGTTGTGGTCGTGGTCGAGACTATGAATATAGACATGAAAAATATAGTTATTTTAAGAATACTTCTACCCATTGGTAGTGAGGTTATAAGGATGACAAGAGTGATAAAGATCATTCTATTGAAGTAAAACTCTTCTTATCACCAATGCGATGTTATAAACCATTGGTCTCGTACGTGTTGTACGTTGAAAAATCAAGAATCATTGAATGATAAAGGAGAAAAAATAGAAGCAAATTTTGTTTGCGAAACATGACGAAGATGATACTGGTCCAACTTTATTTGGACATTGATGGTCCAACTCTTTTGGACGTTGTTGATTTTCTTATAACCCTCGAAAGAAATAAACCATCTTCTAATTATTCTCATAACTTTGAAGAGAATTATTTATTTATTTTTATTTATTTTACACACATTAATTATTTACGTTTTATATTTATATATTATGATATTTATTTATTTTGTTTAACATGATTACTTGTCAAATACAATCTATGGTGACGATTTATGCTCAACATAAGCATAAGATATATTTTCTCATTTAAATGCAAGAGAATAATGTGAGTACTATATCTCAAAGTACTAAAAATATTGATGCTCTAGAAGAACAATAAATTTTTGAGAGAAAGCACATTATGAAAGGTGCAGAATTGTGAATATTGCAATAATTACCGCTAATGGTAATAATATCGTCACCACTATAAGTGAAAATTTTAAGAGAGCAATATGAGTTCGCAAAATATCCCTTTGGGAATTATAAATAATCCAATATGAATATAAGTTATGGTAGTCAAAAAGTCAGTTGAAAGCTCTAGAAGATCTATATATTGCTACCAAATGATAATTTCAATTGAAAGCTCCGAAAGAGCTAAATATATTCGTATTTGAAGGAACAATTTTGATGGCCGTACTAGACATGTACGAGTGAGATTGAATTGCATGTTATGGTAAATAAGAAGTTTACAAATTCAAAGATACACACACACACACACACACACACACACACACACATATATATATATATATATATATATAGTTGGCATGATCGGTTAGACCATCCTGATCAATAATGGTGCAGAAATTATTGAGATTTACATGCACATGTATTAAAAGAACCTATAGTTCTTGTGGTTCTTATTCTCAAAGGAATGGATTAAATTCCACTTATTAAAGAATGTGAAGTTCTTGTGCTGCTTAAAGGAATTGATTAAATTCCACTTACTAAAAGAACCTGATGTTCTTGTGTTGTTTATTCTCAAAGGATATAGATGATTCCGCTTACCAAAAGAATTAGAACTTAAAGTTCTTGTATTGAAGTTGAGACTGTATGTCTTGCATATCTGAACGAAATATGGGCCCATATATCCAAAAATGTGGAAAGTTTTATATGATTTTAGTAGATGCATCTACATTGTTTTATCGACTTACAACCAGAAGTTTGTGAGATTGATTCTAAAAATATTCAGATTATGCAGTTAGACTATTCGTCTTGAAAAGCTAATGGGATTATATTTAGGCTATATCGGTTGTTACAAAGCCTATTGATTATGAAAAATACGGTTTAGCAAATTTTTAATTGAATGCCTCCTATTTAATAGCTAAACTGTGAGAACAAAATATTTATTATTTATATGGTATTTCCATATAGCAACACTTATACGCATCAAGCCAACGAGTTATAATAAACTCCCCATTATGATTTGACTTTTGGTCAGAAGTCATATTTCCCATTTTTGAATTTTTGAATGTGCGATATATAGTTGAATTGCTCCACCATAACGCACAAAATGGGCAAGTAAAAAGGGTTGAGAATATATATTGAGTACGAGTCTTCTTTTATGTTTAAATTCTAAACATTAATTGGAGAATCATTTATTAGATGATTTTTCTCAACATCAGGGGGAGAGAATAATCAGCTGGATAAAGAAGGAAATGAATTATCATTATCTAGATCCTTGAATATGAACTAAAAGTTCATAAGATAATTCATGTTATTTCATGTCAACTGCTAGACATATTTACTGACCCAATGAGAGTAATTAAGTCTCATATACCAGCTGAAATGCTCTAAGTTTAAATTACATGTTAGAGCAAGTGGATGTAAATCATGCTTGAAGCATGATAGTTGAAATGGTTCCAATGATCAAAATTCTCGTAAATGAAAAGTATTATGAGATGGTCATATATTGGAGGCGGGTGCTCCTAAAGAGACCCAAGACATAACTAATAATAAAACTCTTGAAGAGTTTCAGGTACCTGAAATAAAGATTGAAATCTTGAAGAGATCTCAATGAGTTATGTCATTACGAGAATGGAACCAGAAAATTGGAAAGTTGTCGACAACGATTTTACAAACAATTTTACATAAAATACTTGTATAGAAGTAAAGAAAGAAATCGAGGATCTTGTATAAAATCTATCCAGAAGTATAGATATTGAATTGACCGATGTTGAAAGACGCTTTGAACTTCTAAAATAGAAGTATTTGGACCAGCAGTCCAAACACCTAAAG
Organism: Hibiscus tridactylites; assembly: GCA_958450335.1. Taxonomy (NCBI): domain Eukaryota; kingdom Viridiplantae; phylum Streptophyta; class Magnoliopsida; order Malvales; family Malvaceae; genus Hibiscus; species Hibiscus tridactylites. The sequence continues at coordinate 69,804,410 of OY288274.1, read as the reverse complement.
GTGTAATGCAAGTGAGGCACAAATAAGTAGTTGTAAATACGACTTGAACTATGATTTATGAAAAGTTTTAATTACTTCATGGTGGATGCAATTACTTTGGCAGTTATGAAAATTTTACATGCGTCTAATTATTTGTGGATCCATATTTATCCTTGAAGGATCTAAAATGCTATAAGCATTTGGAAATTTCTGAGGAAATTTATTTAGACATGTCTCATAAATATTTTGGCGTATTTGGTATAATCGCCTTAATGAATACTAATTGAGAAAATACTATAAGAATGGTCGGATTTTCTTATGTATTTTATAAAGAAGTTTGAATCAAGACCCATTATGATAAATTTAGAACTCCTAAAGAGCTTCAAATCGGAAACTCATGAAGTACTTTCAATACAAGTACTTGAATCTTGACATCAAGTTTATCTCGACCAGAAGATCGAGCATTTTTATATATTTCTTTTGTCTATGAATAAACATAAGCTGAAAGAATCTTAAAGAAGATTCAATATGAATAGAACATATCTATTGAGTATCCCAATATTTGTAAGATTGTTGGATGTGAATAATGATAATTATATCTTTTCTTGGTCTTGAAGCACTATATATTAGTTGGTCAAGAAATATCTATGAATATACAAAGATCATTACATTTAGATCTTCAAACATTCATTGATGCCTCCTCAAATGTCATAGAAATAATTGTTATGCACGAGGCAAGCCAAAAAATGTGTTTGGCTAAGACCATTGACCCAACATATCCAAAAGATATGTTGATTTACTTTTACAAGATATGATAAAAGCTATCTTGTGTGAAGATGATGCAAGATGTATATCTCAGTTTGAAAGTGGATACATCATGGAACATATTACTCCAAAGTTTCATCCCTCACGATCTTTAGAAAAATAATATTCAAGATTAAATTATGAAGATTCAAAGATCTTCTGTGATGTTTGCATGAGGGGGAGTAAATACGTGTTGCACTCTTTTTCCCTTAACCGAGGTTTTGTCCCAATGGGTTTTCCTGGTAAGGTTTTTAATAAGGCAACATGTTATGCGTATCAAAGATGTGTGTACTCTTTTTCCTTCACTAAAGAATTTTTTTCCCACTGGATTTTTATCTTAGTAAGGTTTTAACGAGGCACATTATCTACATAGAAATCCAAGGGGGAGTGTTATGAATATTTATCTATGTAGATGTCTATCATGATTAGAACTTTATCAAAGGAGTTTGATTTATTTATTATTAGGAATATTATCTCTATGAAATGGAGTTTAATGTACTATGTACTTCTTATGCCTATAAATAGATGATTCATTGAAGGCATTGGATACACAATTCTATATTTGAGAATAATACAAATCTCTCTCTTTCTCTCATCTCTTTGTTCTTCCATTCTTGTTCTTTGTTCTTATTATTGTTCCTTGTTATTTTATTCACAACACTTTTGCTTTAAAAAGTGATTTTTCACCTATAATCAATGGAAAAAAACAAAAAATTAGATGTGAAATTATGGTTAGAAAAGTGATTTTCAACCCAATTTCAAAATCTACAATTTTTAACTTTTGTGGTAGAAAATCACTTTTGAGGTAAAGTTGCATTTTTACCGTTAATTATTTAACTCAAATTGATTTTTGAACTAAGCTTTATACATGCATAATAATATATTATTTTAATATTAATATTATATTCAAATAATAATATGAAAATAATATTAATATTATATTCAAATAATAATATGAAAATAATATTAATTGAAAATTAAACTAATACTGATAATATTAAAAAAATATAAAAATAACTCATATATATATATTGAATAGTCTAAAGGTGATTACAAGGTAGTATTTGTTCATAGATATTTTTAACCCTTTGACAATGTGTATACACCATGTAGACAAAGCGATTTGAACCCGTATCTCCTAGGATGAACATCATCCGCTTTTTCACTAAGACACTTGTTGGGTTTAATATTAATATATTAAAATAATATAAATATATTAAAATAATATTAATTTTTAAATTTTTTATTTAATACTAAATATAAATGATGTATTAAAATAATATATTAAATATTGTCACAAGCATATTGTAATATTAAGGATTTAACATTTTAATATTTTAAATAAAAATAAATAATAAAAACATCACTTACATTTATTTATTTTTAGTTTACAATATTATGTCTAAAATGGACATTTTATATTTTCAAAAGTACTTTTTGACTGCAATATTAAAGACTAAAATCTTACAACTAACTTTTCAAAATCATTTTCTGACAACACTGTTAAAAGTACTTTTCAAAAAACAATGCCAATCTAACCCAAATAAATAGTAAGTAATTTTTAGGGTAAATAAATAAGTATATTGCATTAAAAAATGGTAGCATAGTGTTTATTATTTCGAGTAGTTGTAAATGAGCCTAGTTGACCTGGAGTAGTGCTGAGCTCGACTCTGCTCGTTAAGAATACGAGTCGAGTTCGAGCTTGAGTAGATTTTAACGAGCTTGAATAATCTGAGCTTGACTCGGCTCGTTAAGATCTCGACTCGAGTTCAAGCTTGAGTCGAGTTCAATCGAGTCGGGTGTTGACCAAGTGGGATTCGAGTAGCTCGCGATCTGTCTCGTCTCATTTAAAGTTGGGCCTTATTTTGGATGTCTTGTTAAGAATATATATATAGTTGGGCCCATTACTTTAGGGAGAGGATTTGAATTTTAAAAGGACGGGGATAGGAGAAAAAAGAGGGAGATACTATGTTGGAGAAAGAGGAAAGAAAACAGGGAGAGTGCAAACGGAAAAGAGGGAGAGAAAGTTAGGGAGTGTTTTAAACTCTGATCTGATCACCCGTTTTCGACACCTCCATCGTCATTGTGTTCATCTCGCCGAGACGAGTTCACCGATATACTGGAGTCACCATCGTCATCGTCGTTCGTCGGCGTGAGAGAGAGCAAGTTTTGGATTTTCAAGATGGAGGAGTTCGAGTGTTCGAAACGAATATTCGAGGACACCACAAGAATCAGCATGGCCGAAAATGACATACTAGAGCTTGCCGGTTGATTCTCACTGCCGGAAGCCGCCGCAACCGTTGCTGCCTGCGCGTGGGCATGATCCACCAGCCGGTTGGAGCTTGTTAGCCGGCTGGGCCAAGCTGCTAAGCATGCCTGTCAAGCCGGTCTAGACCAGGTCCCCGAGCTGAGCTAAGCCGTTGACTTCGAGCCGAGTTGACCAAGCCAAGCTACGTTGACTGAGTCGTAGACTTTTTCTGGGGGACCCTAACTGGGGCGTTTTGACTTGTGAATTGAATATGAGATGCATGGAATTAATGTATTTTCATATTCGTTTTTATATGAGGATTATTCAGAATCAGATATAGGACCAAATGGAGTAATTGGGAAGCTTATATGAGGATTTATTGCTAATGCTTGAGGTTAGTACACCTCGAACTCCGAAATGCTTCATGAGCATCATAAGTGTGATTGCCTTGCTTGTTAATGATTCCAAAATAGGTTGATAGATAAGCATGTGTTGAGATTGTTATTATGAGATTTGTATGTTTTAGATGCATGGGGAGTTTGGTAATATTTTGAGATTTGTATGGGCTTTAGAGACCGTGTAGGGTCGTTGAATATTCGTATAATTATTTGATTGGTTGAATTAATTACTTTTTTGCTTGAGTGCTTGAGATATGAATTGGCAGGTTAGATGGAGATTATACTAAATGGATTGATAATTGGTAATATTTGAATAAACAATTATGAAGTCGGTAATTAATATTAATTGATTAATGCATTAGTAAACAAACCCTAATGACTTTCATAAGTTTTAGGGATCAAATAAAGTATTATAAAATTGTATTCCAAGGAAATAGTACGAACTTGTGTGTAGGGTATCGGTACGAGCTTTGGCCGTACCTGTACGAGATTGGGACCATATCAGTACGGGTTAACCCGTACCGATACTTGTGGAAATTAAGGATTTTCAATATGCTATTTTATTATTGGTACGCGTATGAGTACCGATACCTAGGTGTAGCGTATCAATACTCGTGTTTGAGTACGATACCCACTGAAAAAGATAATTTATAATGTCAATAAAGATACGGAAATTGACGTAGAATGTTAAAATATAATATGGATTAATAGATATAATTAATGAGGATGATTAATGTACACTTCCATAATAATTAGTAACTTGGTAAACATGGGTAACTAGATGGTAATAGCAACCGTAGGGATCCTTGGTAGATTGTGTGATGATGTTTAATATGTGGTAGACGTGTCCATTCTATGTGCTGATATGGACACCTAGATGGTTGAGTTACCATTGTTTGGTGGGATCCGGATACATAGTAAGAGAAAGAACGTGTTGCAACACCATGGTTAAAGATCCTCAAACGTAGGATCCCGATGCTTATTAGACGCAAACCTTATTCAAATATGCTTGATGAGAGATTTCGAGCATGGGTGTATGTATCTCAATGCTTAGTGGTCACGGGCCTCACCCCATAGAGTGTATGTATCCCAATGCTTAGTGGTCACGGGCCTCACTCAGAGTGTATGTATCTCGATGCTTAGTGGTCGTAGGCCTCAATTCTATATTATGGTATAATGCTTATATGCTATGAGAAGCTTATGCTTCCTTGCTATGTTATATGATTTGGCAGCTAGAGGTAGCGCCATATCTATATGGTGTTATATTGCCATGTTATGAGTATGGTTGGGCCTTGTGTGACATGTATGATGATTGCTTGATGAGAGCATGTGTATAGGCGTCTAGTGGTAGCACCACATGTTTATTTATCTCTCCTTATTGCTCGTACTATCTTGCATTCTTATGTTTATGATTAGCATGAAGTATAGTAGAGTATATGTGTACCACTGAGCTTTGTATGCTCAGTGCTCAGAATTGTTGTTTCTGTGCGTAGGTTGATCGTCGGATTGAGGAACGCTATCAGTTTGGGATTCCAGCATGTTGTGACTTACAGAGTACGATACTTGTTTAGTGGGTTGTATATTCATAGGACCTTACATGGTCGAGTATGTATTTCTTATTTGTGAAATTGTATTAATCAAATTGAATGTTCAAATGTTTTAAATTAAATTGGATCTCATTTATACTGTTTTGATTATTTATCTATATTTTCAACTATTGGCTTTAAATATTTTTGAGAAATACCTTGTTGGGCTAAACCGAATTGAGAAATTTTATGGTTTTGGGTTGGGCTTGAGGCCTAAATGTGACATCCATGTCAAGGGTGTTACATTTAGTGGTATCAGAACTTAGGTTTAGTTGGTTATAGGAAACCTTGCTGTGGTATAGGTGTTTTAGTAAGGTGTCTAGTGAATACAAGCCCTTAAATTAAGTTCGCACTCCATAAGATTGGAATCTTGATGGCGCGTCCAATGTTGCGACGCTAATATAGTTACGATCATGGACAAGAGGGCTGAGTTAAGTGTTGAGCCGCTCATAGGAACGGTTCTAGTGGCAAAGTCATCTCAGATTTGTTGAGATGCGATCTAGTTGAATGATGCCAAAGTCGATGATGTGTCCTCCTCTCGCCTCATGAATGGTGTCTTCGTTGTGTGTTGAAGACATTTTGAAGCCTTCGGATATGTTATAAGAGTTTGTGGCAAAGAATCTTAATCGTTATGTGTCAATAAAGTTTCTGATGCGAGTATGGATAGCCCTCTTTCGAAATTGATCAGTGGAGGAACTTTGGTTGGAGGACCCTTTGTTCGTTTAAAAGAAGTCTCATTGATACTTGGTAAGTATCATCACCCTTTTAAAGGGCATTTCTCGAAGATAGTGGATTCAGGATCCACTAGTTCGTTAAAGTGTGATCGATGTTAGACGTTCAATAGGTTTGATAGAACTACCTTCTTGAGAGTTGTTGCACCTTGGAAATTGATTGGGTTAATCAAGCGCGACGCTAGCCTGTAATGTTGAGAGTTTTGCTCAAGGCTTTAAGACCTTGAGGAAACCCAACCTTTGGTAATGAGTATGTTGAACCATTGCCCTTCTACTGTGATTTTTGAAACAGTTGTTTAGAGAATGGCATAACGGGGTTGTTGGACATATTTGACAAATTGGCAGTTGCCAAAGTCTATAGTTCGACGCTCATAAGCTTTTAGACTGCTAGAGTGTTTGTTTATGCTTCTTGGAGGAGTTGTCAGGACTCCCTCCATGTCAAGAACGTGAGTCGATGTTGAGGTAGGCCGAGTTGGACGTCGGCACCTATTGCCATTGTTGAAGGATACCAAACCAGGTTAGAGAGTCAGAGATATATTTATGAAGGTGCAACTTGAATGAGGTTTCTTTTATCTGAGTATTTCGCCAAAAGGAGAGCCGGGCTTTTTCGCTGGTAAGAAGCTGGTTCGTTGAGGTGATGCTGAAATCGTTGATAGCTTGTTAAGTGACAATGAAAGACCGTTACCTATCTCCTAAGGTGGATGAATCATTTAACCGATTGTGAAGTACCCATGTGTTTTTCTGGGATTGGTTCGAGAATGAGATGGTTATGGTTAAACTGTTGGAGACTGGTAGTTTGAAATGAATTTTGGATAGAGGATCTCTCTTTAGGGCGTGTCGTGGTAGCAATTGATGTCTATAGTGACGTTTGAGGTGTTTCAATGATGATAGGGTGGCGCTACCATTTTATCTCTCGAAAATAAGTTTGATGCCTTGCGTGACACGTGTGAATGTATAAGGAATATTGAAAGATGAGCGTTGGCAAAATAATTACCTTAATGACCTTGTGTTTGGGAAAGTTTAGTTACCATGTAATCAGTTAAGGAAGCAAGGGTTTAAGACTATGTAAATGCTTTTGATTTGTATCACAGTTTCCTTGGGGACGAGCCAAGGAACATTGATGGATATCCGAGCTGCGTGAGACCATTTTGTTGTGACGGTGGTGCTGACTTGATTGAAGTCTAGTAAGATTTCAGGATCTTCAGGGATGTTTTGTTGTATTATCAAGGCTGTATTTTTGCATTCGAAGATGGAAGGTTGTGTTCGCTCCAACAATGTGAAATTTTGAGGGTACTTGATCTTTAAGGAATTTTAGATTTGGATAACGTCTTGAGTTGAAATAATTGAGAACTGTTGATCATGTGATCGATCACCATCTAGTAAAGCGAATTTGATAGTGATGGATTGTACGGAGTTGGTTTGGGTTAAAGTATCATGCTGCCCATGTAGAGCGATCAAGAATCACAAGTGATGGTTATGTAAGAGAGTACTGATGTAATGCCCTGGTTTTGGGCCTAGATGTTTTAAACATCAGACCAGACTGGTTGAGAACGGTTCGAATCGCGTAAGGTGATTTAAGGAAATCAAATATCGGGATAGGATAAAAATGTGGTAAAATTTGATAAAATCCTCTAAAAATATATTTAAGAGGTTGGTCAAATAAATTATACAAAAAGAGTTTCGGAAGTGGTACATTTTGAGTAGTGACCAAATTATAAAGTTTCAAAACTGTGGAAAATGTGATTTTTAAAGGAGAAACCAAAATCTTAGAATCTTTAGGGGACTTTATGGCAATTTAGCCTTTCCTTAATATGACATGTGTTTAAAATGGTTTTAATTAAATAACTTTAATTGGTTTTTATTTTATTTAATTAATTAGGTGGTAAATTTGAGAGATTCCATCACGTAACTACCATCCTCTCTTCATTTTCAGCCAAACACAATTTTCATTCATTTCTCTCCAGAATTTTTTTTCTCCCAAACACTCTCTTAATATTTCCTAAACAATTTTCAAGAAATCCTTTCAAGTTCTTCAAGATTTTGCTAAGGAAAACTTTTCATTCATTGAGGAAAGCTAGGATTGGAGGTAAATCCCGTTCTCAACCTCTAATCAAAGTTGTTTATTGAAATTCCCAAGATCTATTGCTTCTAATTACTGTTTTTTGGTTGAGTTTTCATTATAGTTTTGATTTGAGATCAAAATCTTGTAAAAATATGGTTGAAATCTTTTTTTTTTGATTTGTTTTGTTAAGATTTGTTTTGGATTGATTTTAATTGAGTTTTGAGATGGTTAATATGTTGAAAAGAGGTTTTGTTGATATAGATCCAGAAATCCTTGAGATCCTTGAGTTTCTTGATAGTTTTAAGTGTGTTTTTGAGGTGAAATGGTGGAATCATGCTTGCTGGAGGTATAAAGATGTGTTAGGTTGTTTATTAGATGTGTTTTGATGTTTTTAAATGGTTGAAAGTGATGTATCTTGGTTGGGCATGGTTTAGAAAGTAATCGATTGAGTTTTCGGTTGTTCGGTTAGGTAAATTGGTGTAGTTTGGGTGAGCAACGAGTTCATGATTTGTTGCTAGTGTTGAAATGCATTTTAATGCATTTAGATCTCCGCTTTGATGATGTGAGAATAGGGGATCTTGATCCGGGAGCGAACGAGGCATTGTTGGAGGCTCCAAAAGAGTAATTTTCGTGTCGGCGATAAAGGATTCGCGTATCGGTGAGTGGAAATGGATTTTCTAGCTTTGTAACGCTTTGAGCGTGATCTTGGGAGCTTAGTGTAAGTTTGGAACACTTAGCTAAGCTCAAGAGTAAGTAATTCGAAAGTCTCTCTCGGAAGTGTGCTATGTTTTGATGAAAATGCACTTGAGTTAAATGTGGTTTTGATTACTATTTTAAATCATGTTTTAAGAATGTTTAATGATGGTTTTTAATGCCGTTATGTTCACTAGGTAAGTGATCAATGGTTCAATGCGATTAATGCATATGATGTTAAGCATGACTATGCTTGTGGTAATGACATTGTGTTATGCTTGTAAAATAGTGAAATATTGATGTTAAATGAATATATTGGGAAGTGAAGAAAGTGGTTTTTGGTTACATGTAATCGAATATAGTTAGCCAGCTATAGGATTGGGTGCAGCGTGAATAAAGTCGCCTTGGAAGTTGAGGGGTTGTGATTGTACCGTAATCTTCATCCAAGTACCCTAATGATTCAGGCTAAGATCACAACGGTGAATGATTTAATCCCATGTGTGGGTTTTGTGGTATGTGTCCCGTACTCTTGTTAGTGGAATTATACAACTACCGATGAGTGATGTTGAGGGGTTTGATTGTGCCATTAATCTCCATCACGGGTGGGGTTTTGATTGTGCCATTGATCTGCAGCTTGTGTAGTCCGGTAGTATGTATGAAGCGTGTGGGACAACGTTTGTAATCTGCGTATCCGATTGTGTCTTTGAGTTGGTTTTGGTATGGTTTGAGAATTGATCACTTGTAAGCCAATATAATGATGATGACTAATGGTTTAAGCATAAGATGCTTGTGATTTATGCTAGAATGCATGTGATGATTGGTAAAGCATGAGCAAAGGTTTATTTGCTGTTTTAAAATGATGCATACGAGCATGTGTTTTAGAAAGTGCATTGATGTCTTGAAAAGGCATGTTTTATGTTAAGGCATGTGTTGATAAATGGTGATTTGCCGGTTGTGTGTAATGCATTGATGAATGTTGTTTTAGCGATCCTCACTAAGCTTTGTGCTTACGCTCATTTGTTTCATCAATGCAGAGAATTAGGCTTTTGAGGCAGCATGTAAGCAAGGGGAATCCAAGCACTTTGGTCTAGCAAAGTATGTGGTTTTACTTTGGTGTAATAAGAGGCAATTGGTGGGATTTCTACTCTTGGTTGTTTGAGGATGATGTTAATTACTTTGTTCATGTTTGGTTGCTTATCTTTTGGTTGTAAATGACCTTTGAGGATTGATTTGTGCTTGAATGTGGCTTTTAGCTTTTGGTATGATTTCGAAGACTAGAAAGCATGCCTATAGTTCTAATGCTTGTTTGAATGATGCTATGATTTAGCTTGTACTTCGTAATGTTGATCTTTGTTGCTTATACATGTTGTATGTATGTTGTGGCATGAATTGGAATGTTTTCGGATGTGGAAAGATGTGTAAAACCATCAAAATCTGCTGTTGTAGGGTAGGACGTTTTGGAACGCCCTCATCCGTATCCAAACAATGGCCTGTATTGGCCAGAGGGTTTCGGAACAGGTGCGATCATTCCAGAACATTTTGCTACTGTAAAGCCTGGTCTCGAAACTGGTTTCGGAATGCACCCGAGTTTCGAAACGGTCAGCATGGTTTCGAAACAGCCGTTTCGATACATGGTATAGTGTTCCGGAACAGGTGACCGTTGGAGTTGTATTTGAATTGTTTCAGGTTTCTGTCTTCTTTCGTTTTAGTCTGTGAGTCTTGGATGCTTAATTAAATGAGTTTGGATGATCCGTTTAAGATGAAATTTGACACGTTGGTATATTATATGTTTAGTTTTGGTTTGGTAACTTTAAAAATTGTTTAGTCATCAAAATTATGGATATTTACAATTTAGTGCCTAAAAGACGTTTGTATGTAATTGAAGCCCTAAATGAGTTCCATTTGCTGTGCCACTTTCGCTAAACTGTTTTGCTATTCACACAGGTTAATAATGTGCATCTAGAAAAGTTAAAAAGAAAAAGGGTCGTTAATCAAGGTTGACTTTCACGAGTTGACTTATTAGTTTGAGTCGGGCGTCTAGGCCGAGCTAAAGGGGTTACATTTGTTGGTATTAGAGCCAGGTAATGAAAGAATTGGGGATGTTAGTATGTGAAATTGATATGTATTGACATATGTTGTTTGAAAAGCATGATTTTGGTTGAATTTTCTAGCTAATGCTATGCTTGATTGATGTAAATCGCATGTGAAATGAATATGATTGTATGTTAATGATGCGATGTTGATATGTGCTGATTTTGGATGATGGAAAGCATGTTGAGCATGATGCGTCATTGTATGCTATGCTATGTTTGAGGGAAATCGGGGTGCCTATTGCCTTATTACACTAATTAAATGTTTTTGTAAACTTGGATCCTTGCTTGAAGCTGGCCTAAATGGTTTGATTTGTTTTTGTTGTTATGCCTTGTTTAAAATAGCACTATGGGTCCGAGGAGATAGATGAGGTCGAATACAATAGTGCCTCAGGGCGACCATGGTGAGCAAGGGGATGATGTCCCTCATGGTGGAAATCTACCTCCTCCGCCACCACATAGAGGTGGGGAGCAGGAGCAGCAAGGACCTACTGGTCCGGGTTTGGGTGTTCTAACGCCATTGGTTCAGGCGATCACTGGGGTGTTCAAGCTGCTGTAGCCGGAGCGCATGTACAAGCCCTTGCAGCTGGGCAGACGAGCTTACCATTGGAGAGGTTGAGGAGCCTAGGAGCTGTGGAGTTCTTTGGAATGTCTCCTGTGGCATCTGAAGCCTGGTTAGCAAGTACGATCCGTATCATGGATCAAATGGGATGTAACGATGTGCGCAAGCTGGGATGCGCAATTTCTTTGTTGCAAGGCGATGCCTACAGCTGGTGGACGACTACCATTACCGGTTTGGAACCCAATGTGGTAGATTGTGAGTTTTTCAGAGGTGCCTTCAAGAGGAAGTATCTTGGGGTGAGATACTTGGACGAGAAGAAACGTGAGTTTATGTCGCTAGTTTAAGGCAATCTTTCCATGGCTGAGTACAAGGTTTAGTTCGTACGCTTGCACTAGTATGCCCCTGAGCTGATACCTAGTGAGAGGCACCGATGTGATCGCTTCCGGTACAGGCTGGTACAGGAAGTCAAGACGTACATGTTGGCTGTGGATTACACCGACTTTGATGTGCTTGTATGTCAAGCCAAAGACATCGAACAAAACTTGGGTTTGTCGTCTCGAGGTGTTGGTTCTAGCTCTGGGAAGAGAGCAACTGAGTATGGTTCTGGGGGTGGACGGAACAAAAGAGGTCGAGATAGGAGACATCAGCCTTAGGGGATCGAGATGCTCCAGGTCGAGGCGGTCAGGTTCAGGGAGGCCGAGTGAGGTCTGAACAACACACGTGCTGGACATGTGCGTCGAGGGACCATCTGAGCCGAAATTGTCCTCGAGAAGCTGGAGAGGTTCAGGCTCCTATTGTGGTGATAGGGAATTCATGTTGGAATTGTGGCTCAGCAGATCACATGAGGCGGGAGTGTCCTTTGTTGGCTGGTGGAGGCCAGAGACGTGCACCTATTGTGGCTGCACCTCAGAGAGGTCGTGGGCTCGGCCAAGGGAACTTCCAGAGGAGAGTCGAGGGTCAGAGAGGTGTTGCTCATGTGGTGGCAGTTCGGCTTGAGGGAGGCGGTCTTGCCTGGGTTTATGCTCAGCGCGAGGAGTGCAATGATACCAATGTCATCGCAAGTACCTTTGTTCTTCAGTCTTTATCATTGCTGGCTTTGATTGATTCTGGATCTACGCATTCTTATATCTTGAGTGAGCATGCACATTTTCTTGATTTACTTGTTGAGTTGCTTGATGTAGGAATGCAAGTGACTAGTTCTTTTGGTGAGACTGTAGTCACTAGAAAGTTGTTTAGGAGATGCCCTTTATCTGTGCAAGGTCATGTATTTCTTGTGGATTTGATGGAGTTACCCTTCTACGGTTTCGATGTAATCCTTGGCATGGATTGGTTGACTGAGCATAGAGCGGTGGTTGACTTTGATGTTAAGCGCGTCATCTTAATGCTTGTCGATGATTATGAAGTAGTGGTAGTAGGCGAGAATGTGAAATTCTTGTCGAATGTGATTTCGGTTTTGGAAGCAAACCGTATGATGAAGTTGGGTTGTGAGGCTTACCTTGCCTATGTGACGGATCCTGGAACCAATGATGTGCATGTGCAGGACATCCGAACCGTTCACGATTTTCCAGAAGAATTGTCTAGGTTGCCACCAAATAATAAAGTTGAGTTTGGTATCGAGTTGTACGAGAATACGACTCCAGTGTCCATTGCTTCTTATCGTATGGCACCTAAAGAGCTAAAAGAGTTGAAAACGCAACTGCAGGAGTTGTTAGATCGAGGGTTCATCCGACCGAGTGTGTCACCTTGGGGTGCACCAGTGTTCCTTGTAAAGAAGAAAGATGGGACAATGCGGACGTGCATAGATTATCGGCAACTGAACAAGTTGACGATCAAGAACAAGTATCCCTTGCCTAGAATTGATGATCTCGTTGGTCAGTTCCGGGAGCCTCGGTGTTTTCTAAGATAGACTTGAGGTCAGGATATTACAGTTGAAGGTGAAGGATATATACGTACCTAAGACGGATTTTCGGACAAGGTACGGGCATTACGAGTTCTTAGTGATGCCATTTGGTTTGACCAACACACCTGCAACTTTCATGGACATGATGAATCGTGTATTCCATGAATTATTGGATCAATTTGTGGTGGTGTTCATCAATGATATTCTTGTGTACTCTCGTACTGAGGAGGATCATGATAGACATTTGAGAATCGCTTTGCAAGCGTTGTTGGAAAATCTATTGTATGCCAAGCTAAGTAAGTGTGAGTTTTGGCTTAGGGAGGTGGTCTTCCTTGGACATGTTGTATCAGCTGAGGGTATTCTCGTTGATCCGCACAAAGTAGAGGCTATGATGAGTTGGAAAGTGTCAAAGTCGGTAACTGAGGTACGGAGTTTCCTTGGTTTAGCTGGGTATTACCGTATGTTTGTTGAAGGTTTCTCGAAGATAGTTGCACCTTTGACCAAGTTGTTGCAAAAGAATGTTCGTTTTGAGTGGACAAATGCGAGGCATCAAGCTTTTCAGAAGCTGAAGGAAGCTTTGACGCAAGCTCCTGTCCTGATTCAACTTGAGTCTGGCAAGGAGTTTGTGGTCTATAATGATGCGTCCATTGTTGGTTTTGGCTGCGTGTTGATGCAGGAAGGTAAGGTAGTAGCTTATGCATCTAGACAGTTGAAGGTGCATGAGCGTAACTACCCTACTCATGATGTTGAGCTTGCGACTGTGGTGTTTGCCCTGAAGATCTAGAGGCATTACCTATACGGTGATAAGTGTATTGTGTTCACGGATCATAAGATTCTGAAGTATCTTATGTCTTAGAAGGAGTTGAGTCTTAGACAACGTCGTTGGGTGGAGTTGCTTAAGGTTTATGATCTGACGATCGAGTACCACCCGTGCAAGGCTAATGTTGTAGCCGATGCTTTGAGCAGGAAAGTGGCCGTAGAGTTGAGGGCGATGTTTGCTCATTTGAGCATATCGTGTGATGGTAGTCTTATTACGGAATTGCAAGTGAAACCATCCCTGATTCAGTCAATCAAAGATAAGCAGTTGCTTGATGATTCCCTTGTGTCGCATGTTCAGGACATTGCGGAGGATAGACCTTCAGATTTCAGTTTTAATGATGACGGGGTGTTGTGCTTTGGAAGTCGAATAGTGGTGCCAGATGATGTTGATTTGAGGCGCACTATTCTGACTGAAGCTCATAGTATTCGTTTTGCTATGCATCCTGGTAGTACAAAGATGTATCGTGATTTGAAAGACGAGTACTACTGGGTGGGGTTGAAAAAGGATGTGGCTGAATTCGTTAGTAAGTGCATGGTGTGTCAGCGAGTGAAGGCTGAACATCAGGTACCTTCTGGGTTGTTGCAACCTTTTAGAATTCCAGAATGGAAGTGGGAAAGATTTACCATAGATTTTGTGCCTGGGTTGCCGTTGTCACCGTCGAAGAAGAATTTGGTTTGGGTGATTGTAGATCGGCTCACGAAGTGTGCACATTTTCTGCCTGTGCATACTACGTATACCTTGGATAAGTTGGCTGAGCTATACATAGCTGAGATTGTGTGGTTGCACGGTGTACCAAAGTCCATTGTGTCGGATATGGATCCGAGGTTTACAACGTGATTTTGGGAATGTTTGCATCAAGCCTTGGGTACACGGTTGAATTTCAGTACTTCATATCATCCTCAGACGGATGGACAGTCAGAACGTGTGATCCAAGTGCTTGAGGACATGTTGAGATGGTGCGTGATAGATTTTTAGGGTTCTTGGGAGAAGCACTTGGCGTTGGTTGAGTTTACATATAATAATAGTCACCAGGCAAGTATTCAAAAGGCTCCATATGAGGCTTTGTATGGGAGAAGATGTAGAACCCCTCTCTGTTGGGCAGAGGCTGGGCAAAAGTTGATATCGATGCCAGCTATTTTAAAGGGAACCATCGAGAAGGTGAAGCTCATTTGTGAGCGTTTGAAGGCAGCATCGTATAGGCAAAAGTCTTACGCGGACCTGAAGCGTAAGGAGATTGAGTTCGCGGTTGGCGAACATGTGTTTTTTAAAGTATCGCCTTGGAAGAAGGTGATGAGATTTGGGTGTAAGGGTAAGCTCAGCCCAAGGTTCATTGGACCCTACGAGGTTGTGGAGCGTATTGGTCTTGTGGCATATCGGTTGAGATTTCCTTCGGAGATGGAAAAGATACATGATGTGTTCCAGGTCTCTATGTTGCGGAAGTACAGATCGAATCCTTCACATGTGACGCATGTTGAGGAGATAGAGTTGAATCCGGATCTGTCTTATGATGAGGAACCAGTGAGGGTTCTGGATGTGAGCAGTAAAGTTCTTCGTGGCAAGACGATAGAGCTTGTGAAGTTGTTGTGGCAACACCGAGGAGTTGAGGAGGCCAAGTGGGAAAGCAAGGCGGACATGCCGAAGCAATTTTCGCACCTTTTTCCTTCAGGTAAAATTTTGAGGACGAAATTTCCTAAGTAGGGGAGAGTTGTAACGCCCTGGTTTTGGGACTGGATGTTTTAGACATTCGGACCGGACCGGTCGAGAACGGTTCGAATCGCGTAAGGTGATTTAAGGAAATCAAAGATTGGGATAGGATAAAAATGTGGTAAAAATTGCTAAAATCCTCTAAATATATATTTAAGAGTTGGTAAAATCAATTTTACAAAAAGAGTTTCGGAAGTGGTACATTTTGAGTAGTGACCAAATTGTAAAGTTTCAAAACTGTGGAAAATGTGATTTTTAAAGGAGAATCCAAAATCATAGAATCTTTAGGGGGCTTTATGGCAATTTATCCTTTCGTTAATATGACATGTGATTAAAATGGTTTTCATTAAATAGCTTTAATTGGTTTTTATTTTATTTAATTAATTGGGTGGTTAATTTGAGAGATTCCATCACGTAACTGCCATCCTCTCCTCATTTTAAGCCAAACACAATTTTCATTCATTTTCTCCAGAATTCTCTTCTCCCAAACACTCTCTTAATATTTCCTAAACAGTTTTCAAGAAATCCTTTCAAGTTCTTCAAGATTTTGCTAAGGAAAACTTGTCATTCATTGAGGAAAGCAAGGATTGGAGGTAAATCTCGTTCTCAACCTCTAATCAAAGTTCTTTATTGAAATTCCCACGATCTTTGGCTTCTAATTACTGTTTTTGGTTGAGTTTTCATTATAGTTTTGATTTGAAATCAAAATCTGTTAAAAATACGGTTGAAATCTTGATTTTCGGATTTGTTTTGTTAAGCTCTATTTTGGATTGATTTTAATTTAGTTTTGAGATGGTTAATATGTTGAAAAGAGGTTTTGTTGATATAGATCCCGAAATCCTTGAGATCCTTGAGTTTCTTGGTAGTTTTAAGTGAGTTTTTGAGGTGAAATGGTGGAATCATGCTTGCTGGAGGTATAAGGATGGGTTAGGTTGTTTATTAGATGTGTTTTAATGTTTTTAAATGGTTGAAAGTGATGTATGTTGTATGGGCTTCTTTTAGGAAGCAATCGATTGAGTTTTCGGTTGTTCGGTTGGGTAAATTGGTGTAGTTTGGGTGAGTAACGAGTTTGTGATTTGTTGCTGGTGTTGAAATGCATTTTAATGCAGTTACGTCTATGCTTTGATGATGTGAGAACAAGGGATCTTGATCTGCGAGCGAACGAGGCATTGTTAGAGGCTCCAGAAGAGTAATTTTCGTGTCAACGAGCAAGGCTTCTCGTATCGGTGAGTAGAAATGGATTTTCCAGCTTTGTAACGCTTTGAGCGTGGTCTTGGGAGCTTAGTGTAAGTTTGGAACACTTAGCTAAGCTCAAGAGTAAGTAATTCAAAAGTCTCTCTCGGAAGTGTGCTATGTTTTGATGAAAATGCACTTAAGTTAAATGTGGTTTTGATTATTGTTTTAAAGCATGGTTAATGCTGGTTTTTAATACCATTATGTTAAGGATGCACTAGGTAAGTGATCATTGGTTCTGTGCGATGAATGCATATGATGTTAAGCATGATTATGCTTGTGGTAATGGCATTGTGTTATGCTTGTAAAACAGTGGAATACTGATGTTAAATGATTATATTGGCAAGTGATGAACGTGGTTTTTGGTTACTTGTAATCGGATATAGTTAGCCAGCTATAGGATTGGGTGCACCGTGAATAAAGTCGCCTTGGATGTCGAGGGGTTGTGATTGTGCCGTAATCTCCATCCAAGTACCCTAAGGATTGAGGCTAAGATCACAATGGTGAATGATTTAATCCCGTGTGTGGGTCTTTTGGTATGTGTCTCGTACTTTCGTTAGTGGAATTATACAACTACCGATGAGTGATGTTGAGGGGTTGTGATTGTGCCATTAATCCCCATCACGGGTGTTGAGGGGTTGTGATTGTACCATTGATCTCCACCTTGTGTAGTCCGGTAGTATGTATGAAGCGTGTGGAACAACACTTGTAATCCGCGTATCTGATTGTGTCTTTGAGTTAGTTTTGGTATGGTTTGAGAATTGATCACTTGTAAGCCAATATAATGATGATGACTAATGGTTTAAGCATGAGATGCTTGTGATTTATGCTAGAATGCATGTGATGCTTGGTAAAGCATGAGCAAAGGTTTATTTGTTGTTTTAAACTAATGTATACGAGCATGTGTTTTAGAAAGTGCATTGATGTCTTGACAGGGCATGTTTTATGTAAATGCATGTATTGATAAATGGTGATTTGCCGGTTGTGTGTAATGCGTTGATGAATGTTGTTTTAGCGATCCTCACTAAGCTTTGTGTTTACACTCATTTGTTTCATCAATACAGATAATTAGGCTTTTGAGGCAGCAAGTAACCAAGGGGAATCCAAGCTCTTTGGTCTAGCAAAGTATGTGGTTTTACTTTGGTGTAATAAGAGGCAATGGGTGGGATTTCTACTCTTGGATGTTTGAGGATGATGTTAATTACTTTATTCATGTTTGGTTTCTTATTTTTGGGTTGTAAATCTCCTTTGAGGATTGATTTGCGCTTGAATTTGGCTTTTAGATTTTGGTATGGTTTTGAAGACTAGGAAGCATGCCTATAGTTCTAATGCTTGCTTGAATGATGCTATTATTTAGCTTGTACTTTGTAATGTTGATCTTTGTTGCTTATACATGTTGTATGTATGTTGTGGCAAGAATCGAAATGTTTTTCAGATGTTAAAACCAGCAAAATCTACTGTTGTAGGGCAGGACGTTTTGGAACGCCCTCATCCGTATCGAAACAATGGCCTGTATTGGCCAGGGGGTTTCGTAACGGGTTCGATCGTTCTGGAACATTTTGCTACTATGAAGCCTGGTCTCAAAACTTGTTTCGGAACACACCCGAGTTTCGAAACGGTCAACATGATTTCGAAACAACCGTTTCGATATAGGGTATAGTGTTCCGAAACAGTTGACTGTTGGAGTTGAATTTGAATTGTTTCAGGTTTTTGTCTTCTTACGTTTTAGTCCCTGAGTCTTGGATGCTTAATTAAATGAGTTTGGATGATCCGTTTAAGATGAAATTTGACATGTTGGTATATTATATGCTTAATTTTAGTTTGGTAACTTTAAAACTTGTTTAGTCCTCAAAATTCTATATATTTACAATTTATTCCCTAAAAGACATTTGTATGCAATTGAAGCCCTAAATGAGTTCCATTTTCCGTGCCACTTTCGCTTACTGTTTTGCTATTCACATAGGTTAATAATATGCATCTAGAAAGTTAAAAAGAAAAAAGGGTTTTTAATCAAAGTTGACTTTCACGAGTTGACTTTGGTTTTCCTCGTGTAATCTTCTCAGTTCGGGTCGGGTGTCTAGGCCGGGCTAAGGGGGTTACAACTGATACTAGATCCATGCGGTACTGGTACTTGATTCATCCGGTGGCGATACTGATTGGTCAATATCGGTACCCATGTGTTTGATGTTTAAGCTCTAAGATGAGGATTAGGTAATTTTGGAAGCCGCGAGAATTAGCAACTGATTGTAAATAAGAGGATATAAATTTATAATTGAAGTTAGGTTCGATAGTTTCTAATGGACTTTGAGATCTTGTTGTGAGTGTCTTAGAGAAAGATATGTTAAGGCAAGAGATTCTTCCTATATAGTACAATGGGTAGTGTATGGTGCATTTTGAGAGCGATAGTTTGTGCCAAGCTTTTGTCGCGTATTTTGGGAGACAATGTGGAGTTGTGGTTTTTAGATTATGATAAGTGTTTGACTTGCCATCAGTAGGGAGTCAAACATTGAGTTTCTCATATTTTTGTGATGCACTGATATTCATCGGTGGAAATTAAGTAGATGAATGTAGACCTTTGTACACTCTTTTGGGAGCTGTGTAAAATGAATGCTGACAAAAGGGGCAAATTATATGTATTGGGCAAGTATAAAACAGTGCCAAGAGTCTTTTGCGTGCAAGTATACACAGTTTGCAAGTAATACAACTTGGTAAGATGAGTATTGATCCCACAGAGATTGACTTGAATTCAATTGCTTAATTGTTACTTGCTTTGAAAGAAAAGGTGTTTGTTTTGAAGGTTTTTTTGAAACAAAAGAAAAAAAAGAAAAATGAAGTAAAATGTTGGCAAGGAAGGTGTCTTTAATGAATGATGAATGTTGGCAGGGAATGCATGGTGTCAATGTGGCTCATGTCAGCCCTTGTTGGCAAAACTGTCTTGGCATTGTTTGCCGAGCATATTCAACATTAGCAAAACCTCTCTCGATGGTCATTGCCCTAAATTGACCAAGTAAAAACCCCTTATATCTCTATAGTCTGCTTGAATGACTTCTCTCGAAGCTTCTCACCCAAGTATCGAGCAACTTATTGTTGCCTCCCAAGTCTATTAAGATATTGAGGAGCAATGGGCCAGCTATGCCGGCTCTCGCTTGGTAGAGTATATAGAAAAACAGTAATGCCAGCTCTCGCTTGGCGTTACAGTTAAAAACAGTAAAGCATAATAGATAGAAAAACTTTACCGAAACAGAAGTGTATTCAAAGAAATAAGTCATAAAAGAAATGTTTAAACCAAACATCCCCACCAACTATGAAATAAGATAGAAAAACCCTAAACCCTAAACCCTAGACCGTCAAAACAAAAACATTATTCAAATACATCATCCTTAAATAAACTAAGGAAATACAACTTAATCCAAGGGAAAGGGCTGAGGGGTCTCTCGATGCAGCCCTCCACGCCAGGCTCTCGGCCAAGAGGTTCAATTACCCTTCCCTGTTGCAGCCGCCAATCACTCACCGGTCACTCCAACGCCTCACTCTGATCACTCTAGGTCTACCCGATCACTCTCGTCTTTCCTTCGCTCCCTCAATTGCTTGATCGGTTGGTCATTATATATGCATGTATGGGAAAGGATGAGATAAGCCTTTGTATTTGAATTTGAAATGATGAAGCGATAAGAGATAGAGCTCTATCCGATCATTTTGATATCTTATCAGCTTAGTGTGATAGCTTATCAGGCCAGGGCTGATGTTGAGTTGATCACACAATTGCAAATGGCCAAGAGGGGGGTGAATTGGTGATAAAAATTTTGGTGGGTGAGAATATGAAAAATTAGAATGTGACACAAGGCAATTAGAGTGGTTCAAGTTCTCCAAACGAACTCTACATCCACTACCTTAGTTCCCACTAAGGATTTTCAACCAATTCACTACTTGAATTCCTCCCCTTTTCTTGGATGAGGAAGAAACCTTACAATTTGATTAAGCTTTCTACCCAAAGCCTAATCCACTCACTTTTACAAGAGAAGTATTTGGTAAACTCAAAATGTTCCTCTCAAAGGATGATTGTTTACCCAATTACAATTTCACACTCCCCAAACTCACAATAAAATATTACAATTGAGAATACAAGAGTTGGGTACAAGAATTTGACACTAAAGGTACAAAGTTTGGATTTGAGTGCTTTGATGTTGCTTGTATGTTCAATAGTTGTTGCTTGTTCACTTGAGACTTATTTTTATACCCTTGCATTGAATTCTAGCCGTTTAGGTAGTTGGGATCATCAATAGAGCCATTGGTATGCAATTTCCCGCAATAAATACAGCTCTATAGCCTACTGTATCGGTACAGCTAGGGGGCGTATCGGTACCTGTATCAAAGAGAAAAGAGTCGTTGTGACTGAAAACATCGCATATCGATATGCTTATAGGGAGTATCGATACGATTTTTAAGGGGCGTATCACTACGGAAGGGCGTATCGATACGAAATTTGATCACTGAAATCCCAACTTTGGTTTTGATAAAAAGCGTATCGATACAGGTAGTTATCGTATCGGTACGATATAACAGTCATTTAAATTTTGGGATACCAACTAACCGACAAGCCAACGGTCGAATATTAAATGCAATGATTTTGAAAAGATAAGAAAATCGTATCGATACGGTTGCAGTGCATATCGATATAGTATCATTTAAAGAGCTGCCCAGATGAATATCATATCGATACGGAGTAATACCGTATCAATACGCTATGGTCTATTAAATTCCAGTGACTAAAAATTGTATCGACACGCCTGGGCGTTTTGCTTAAGTTTTACTTGAAAATACATAAAAAGACTTAGTAGATTTTGAACTTTTAAGAGAGTTTTGTCTTAAAGTATAGTTTAGTTCAAAAAGACTTGTCAATAGTGAGACTTTGAAGAGTACTTGAAAATTTATTGTTTTGCAAATTAGTCCATAAGTTTAGGTGTTATATCAAAATCAATTTTGGTTTCACAGCTGACTTCATCATGGCAATGTTTCCATGGCATCCAAGCTTGGCACAACTTTCCAACATCACTTGGCACCACCTTATCCGTTATTTTTTCGAAAGTTGATCCATTCGCGATCTTTTAGGAGCCTGTAACTCCTTAGCCCGGCCTAGACGATTGACCCGAACTATGAAGATTACATGGGGAAAACCAAAGTCAACTCGAAACTCAACCTTGATTCACAACCCTTTTTTTCTTTTTTTTCTTGTCTAGATGCACATTAACCCTAAGTGAGTTTCCATAAAACTTATTTGAGAAAGGCACAGCGATCGGTTAACAAACATGGACTCAATTGCACTTATTACAAGAATAGGGACCAAAATGTAAATTCTGTGAATTAGAAGGTCTTTACTGATTTTTATGTTACCAATATGAAATTAGTTGAATTACATGCTTCCCTGTCAAATTTCATATTTATTGGACATCTTAAACTCATACAATTGCAAACTCAACTTTAGGGACTAAAGTGTAAAGCTTGCAAACTTCGGCACCATTCAAATTAGTGCCCAACGGTCACCTGTTTCGAAACACCCACCTGCTGTATCAGAACGAGGAACGAAATGACATTTACCATTCTGAAATGCGGGTTGGTTCCGAGACTGGTTCCGAAACGAGGCTTTCCAGTAGCCAAATCGTTTCGAAACAGCCTCCAGCCGTTTCGAAACACGTAGGTCATTGCATGCCCCCGTTTCGAAACACTAGAGAGTGTTTCGATACGGTTTGCCCAGAAACTGCAGATTTTGCTGGTTTTTCATACATAAATCAATTCAAACTCATCCTAATGACTTCCCAAACATACCAACAAGTCAACAAACATATAAGGTGCATGTTTAGAACTCCTAAACACATTCATAGCATCGAACATGAAATTTCACATGTCTAGAGGTCTGCTTTCTATTATCAAACAAAAAAGAGCAAATAAACTTCAAATCAAGCATTTAAAGGCCATTTACAAATTCAAACCAACAAAGCAAACATGCCACAACCTTAGGGAGTTCAACACATCTCCCAAAACAAAATTTAGGTTCCCATTGCCAATTTATCAAAACTAATAGTGTTTGAAAACATCACCCTACGTGAGCTTGGATTCCCTTGGATGCACTTAGCTTCCTTGATGCCCAAAGCACCTCAATTATCTGCATTATTGATGAAAGAGAGCGTAAGCACAAATGCTTAGTGAGGTATGCTCTAAACAAAACTATTATAATAATGCATTTTTAGAAAACACTTTTAACAAAAGCTTTTAAACCACATGCACATCTCTTTCTCATGCTACCAAGCATCTTCTCAAGCATCTCATTCTTCATTACATTCAATACAATATATTGGCTTTTAAGTGATAGTTCATAACCATTTTAACACAAAACACAATCGGATACGCGAATTACAAGCGTTGTCCCTCACGCTTCATACACAATACCGGACTACACAAGGTTCACACTCAAGAGCAATCCCTCCATTGATGTGACACTCGTGGTGGAGTATTATGGTACAATCACAACCCCTCAACATCACTCACTGGTAGTTGTATACTTCAACTAACGAGAGTAAGGGACACATGACACAAGATCCACACATGGAATTTACAACCACCATTGTGATCATACCTCAATCGTTAGGGTACTTGGATGGAGTTTACGGTACAATCACAACCCCTCAACATCAAAGGCGACTTTACTTATGGTGCACCCAATCCTATAGCTTGCTAACTCTATCCGATTCAAGTACTTTAAAACCATTACTTCACTTGCCAATATACATCAAATACCATCAACAATTCACTGTTTTAAAGCATTAATCAAAGTCACTTAACATCATACATCACTATGCATCAAAACCATATAAATAACATGTCAAACCAAGGATCTCTTACCTTGAGCATCCTTCAATACAAGGCTTTCAAAACCATCATTAATCACGCTAAATCATGCTTTCAAAACAGTAATTAAACATGCATTTCATATCCAATGCATCAAATCACAATCTAGCACATCCGAGGGAGTTTTTCTGAAAACTTACTCTTGTGCTTAGATAAGTTGTTTAGACTTAAAATAAGCTCCCAAAACCTCCAAATAATTGTTCCAAGGCTGGAAACCAACTCCACTAACCAATTTCGTTTCGCTCGCTTGCCGAAACGCCAATTAAGCTTCCAGATCAACTCCAAAAGTGTCCGAAGATGTCTCCCCTGTTTTAGACACATCAAAGCAGAGGATTAATGCATCATCATGCATTAAAATCTTCAGCCAACACTCCTAAACTCGCTGATCTACCCAAAACCAACATTTCGGCTACCAAACACAACCGAGAACAACTCCAAACTCTTCCAAAACTTAACCCAGCCAAGATCCATCACTTCTAACCATTTCTAATCATCAATTAACATCCAAAATAAACCTAAACTCGTCCTTATACCTCCACCTATAACAGATCACCAAGAACACCTCAAAAACCACCATTTTCATAAGCAAAAACTTAGGAAATTCAACCTATTCGGGATTGGACTGATAAAACCTCATTTCTAACATCATTAGACATCCAAAATACATTAGAGAATCATCTCAAAACAGAACCCAATCCATTACAACGAAAATCTTCAAGATCTCTTCCAAAATCTTGAGTTTTAAGCCAAAATCAAGTTTCTAACATTAAATCCATTTATAAAACTTTAATAAAGGATTGACAACTTGGGAATTTCAGTAAAGAACTGAGTATTTAGAGGCGAAGAGCATCCTTACCTCTAAATGATGATTTCTCCTTGATTTGGGCCAATTTCCATGAAAATTCAATGTGGAAATCAAAAGAATTTGTTGCAAGATTGATTAGGAACCAATATATGATAGAAATCTCATCAATTGAAGTGAAAATCTATGTGAAAATTGCTGGAGAAAAAGTGTTTGGATGATGGGATTTTGAGAGAAAAATGAATGAGAGAAAATTAAGAAAAGGTAGTTATGAAATCCAAAAAGTTGTTTCCCTTTTCTTTTTATTTAATTAAAGCATTAATTAAATCACCCAAATTAAGGAAAAATCCGGAGAAAAACATTTTGGGTAAATTAGCTCCTTAAAGTTTCAAAGTTTCAATCCTTTACATAACAGTCACTACTAAACTTTGCAAAAAGCGCATTTTGGTCACTACACCGAAATGTAGCATTTCCAAACCTAATTTTGTAAAATTGATTTCACCATTCTCTTATATTTATTAAATGAGGATTTTTAGATATTTTTAAAACATTCCGAGCTAGGCTTTCCCTAAAACCACCTTTTATATTCAAACCGCTTATTAGACCAGTCCGGTTCAGACCCTAAACTTCTAAGCCCAAAATTGGGTTGATACAACTCTCCCCCTCTTAAGAAATTTCGTCCTCGAAATTTACCTGGAGGAAAAAGGTAAGGAAACTGCTTTTTCATGTCATCTTTTCTTTCCCAAGTGGCTTCCTCAACACCACGATGCCTCTACAACACCTTAACCAACTCAATG
Source organism: Hibiscus tridactylites (assembly GCA_958450335.1). Taxonomy (NCBI): domain Eukaryota; kingdom Viridiplantae; phylum Streptophyta; class Magnoliopsida; order Malvales; family Malvaceae; genus Hibiscus; species Hibiscus tridactylites. Next base: position 69,779,098 of record OY288274.1, on the reverse strand, counting down.
GTCTTACCTCGAAGAATTTTACGGTCAGAATCCAGAATCTCAACCGACTCCTTATCATAGGTCAAATCTAGATTCAACTCTACTTCCTCCACATGCATAACATGCGAAGGATCCGATCTATACCTCCGAAGCATAGAGACATGAAACACATCATTATCTTTTCTAACTCTTGCGGTAACCTCAACCTATAAGCAACATGACCCACACGTTCAATCACCTCGTATGGTCCAATATACCTAAGGCTCAACTTACCCTTCCGGCCAAACCTCATCACCTTCTTCTGTAACACCCCAATTTTGGGCTTAGAAGTTTTGGGTTTGGATCGGGCTGGTCAGAGTGCGGTTCGAATATAAAAGGTGGTTTTTAGGAAAACCTAGTTCGGGTTGCAATAAAAATATGGAAAAATGTCTTAAAACCCTCTTTTATTATATATAAGAGAATGGTGAAATCAATTTTACAAAATGAGGTTTGGAAGTGTGACATTTTGGGTTAGTGACCAAAATGTAATTTTTGAAAACTGTGTGACTGTTTTAAAAAGGATTGAAACTTTGAATCTTTAAGGAGCTATTTACCCAAAAGGAGTTTCAACAGATTTTTCTTAAATATTAAATGATTATTTAATGGTTTTAAACTAAAAGAAAAGGGAGGGAAGATATTTTGGCATTTTCCAACTAACTTTTCCTAAATTCCATTTTCTTTTTCTCTCATCTTTTTCTCTCAAACCAAACACTTTCTCCAGCACATTTTCCCTCTAATTTTGTCATCTAAATAACACATTTCAATCCTCTTTTGATCTCTAATCATCTCTTCAACAAAATCTTTGCATTTGCTATTTGGATTTTCAAGAATCTTGGTTCCAAAAAGGGAGAAACTCAAGTTTAGAGGTATGAACGTCCTTATCCTCTAAATTCTCAGTTCTTTACTGAAATTCCCAAGTTCTCAATCCTTGAATTGTGTTTTGTTAAAGGTTTTGCAAAGGTATTCTTGATCTTGGCTTTAAAATGCAAGATTTGGTTAATTTCGATGAATTTTCGTATGATCTGATTGGGCATTGTTTTGAGATGTCTTTTTGATGTTAAATGAATGTATAATTGATGAGGAGTTGAGGTTTAATCAATGCAATCCCGGATAGGTTGATTTTCCTAAGTTTTGCTTGAGTTTTTGGTTGTTTTTGGAGTGTTTTTGATGATCTGTTATTGCTGGAGGTATAAGGACGTGGTTGGGATCATTTTGGATGTTAATTGATGTTTATAAATGGTTAGAAGTGATGGATCTTGGCTGGGTTAAGTTTTGTAAGTGTTTGGAGGTGTTTTCGGTTGTGTTTGGTAGCCGAAATGTTGGATTTGCAAAGAGCAGCGAGTTTAGGTGTGTTGCTGGTGTTTTTAATGCATGATGATGCATTAATCCTCTGTTGTTGTGTGCTTGAAATAAGGGAGAATGATCCGTGAGCAATAGAGGTGGCGTTGAAGGTTTCGGATGCTTGGAAAGGCTTGTTGGCTAGCCTTGTTTTGTGTATCGGTGAGTGAAGTTGGGTTTTCAGCTTCAAAACCAAGGTTTGAAGGTTTTTGGAGCTTAGTTTAAGTCTAAACAACTTAGCTAAGCTCAAGAGTAAGTAAATGGAATTTCTCTCTTGGTTGTGTTATGAAATGGTTATTAAAGCACTTGAGTTTGTTGGATGCAATGCATGTGATTTGCATGTTTTAAATTCTGTTTTCGAAAGCATATTATAGCATGGTTTAATGCTGGTTTTGAAAGCCATGTGTGAAGGATGCTCAAGGTAAGAGATCCTTTGTTTTGTACATTGGAAATGTGGAATTGATGCATAGTGTTGCAAGTTGTTTAATGGCTTTGTTTAATGCTTCAAAACAGTGAATTGATGATGGTAATTGGTGGTTTTGGCATTTTGGTTATGCTTGTAAAACATTGGATTAATGTGGTAAGAAGGTTATATTGGCAAGTGATGTATGTGGTTCTTGGTTACTTTAATCGGATATAGTTAGTCGGCTATAGGATTGAGTGCACCGTGAATAAAGTCGCCTTGGATGTGGAGTGGTTGTGATTGAACCGGTAACTCCATCCAAGTACACTAACGAGATGGTTAAGAACACCATGGTGGTTAAAATTCCATGGGTGGGTCTTGTGTTAAGGTCATAATGGTGGTTAAAATTCCATTTGGGGACCTTGTGTAAGCAAAGGTCATAATGGTGGTTAAAATTCCATTTGAGGACCTTGTGCTTGTTAAGATCACAATGGTGGTGTAAAGTCCATGTGTGGATCTTGTGTAGTATGTCCCGGATCTCGTTAGTAATGTTATACAACTACCAATGGGTGATGTTAAGGTCATATGGTGGTTAAAATTCCATATGAGAACCTTGTGAATGTTAAGGTCATATGCTGGTTAAAATTCCATATGAGTACCTTGTGAATGTTAAGGTCATATGGTGGTTAAAATTCCATATGAGGACCTTGTGTATGGTAAGGTCAAATGGTGGTTAAAATTCCATTTGGGGACCTTGAGATTGGTAGTGTGTATGAAGCGTAGGGACAACGTTTGTGATCCGCGTATCCGATTGGATGTTGAGTTGAAAAGTGGATTTGGTTTATCACTTGGAAGCCAATATAAAGTTCTTGAATATAATGAAGCATGAGATGCTTGAAATGATGCATGGTTGCATGAGAAGTGTGTAATGCTTTATGAATGCATGTATTACTTGTGAGCTTGTACAAGTGTTTATTATCTATTGAGAACGGTGCAATTGTGCATGGAATCTCTTTAGTGCATTGAAGTCTTGTGAAGGCTTGTTAAAAGACATGTAATGCAAATGTCGAGTTTGTGGTTCATGTGTTGCATTTGCTTAATGCATGTGATTAATTGAGGAAGTAAGTGGTTTTAAAAGGTTTCTTACTTTGAAATGATTTTCAATGTGTGAGAAAAGTATGATGTGAAGTGGAAGTGTTTTTCCAAGGATCTTGTTTTTAACCTTGCTTATGATGTTCATGTATGGAATGGTTAAATTGATGGTTTTGCAAGTTTGTGCTTTGAAAAGGATTACTTAGCTTTCTAAGCTAAGGGTTGATTTTCATGGTTGAGCAATGCATGATTTTAAGCATGTTGTGAAAAGGGTTTTCAAACATAGGTTTGGTTTATCGAATTATGTTGCTTTTAAAAGTGGTTTTATGACTCGCTGCATTGATGGTGTTTTGGTTTTGAGCATTCCTCACTAAGCATTATGTGCTTACGCTCCTTTTTGTCCATCAATGCAGATATTTGAAGTTGGAACAGCTAGAAGCAAGGGATTCAAGGAAAGCTCCACTTGAGATGTATGTCTCGGTTAATAGCTATAGATAATAAAGGCAATGGGGGGTGAATCTCTTATGTTGATGTTTAATGAGATTGTGTATGTTGGACAAGTTTGGTTTATGTTTTAGAACTAAGTGGTTTAATGCTTGCAACCTTTGGATCTTCTTATTCCTAAGTTGATATGATATGCTTCTTGTTTTAAAAGCATGAATGAGTATTGGATGTGTTGAATGGGTTGGTGCACCTAGGGGTGGTCTTGTATCTAGATTTTGATGCAATTATGTCCCTTGAGTGTTGTTTGACTTGCTGGTATGTTTTGGTTGTATTTGGAGCATGTTTGACGGGTCGAATGTGTGATAAACTAGCAAAATTTCTGCAATCTGGGCAACCTGTTTCGGAACAGGAGCTACCGTATCGGAACGGGGGCCTGAAATGGCTTAGGCGTTCCGTAACGGGTAGAACCGTTCCGGAACGGTTTTGCCACTGCCAGGCTCTGTTTCTGAACTGGTTTCGGAACGGTCCCGCGTTTCGGAACGGTTCATCCCTGTTCCGAAACACCCGACCGTTGGGCACTGAAATTGTTGGTTAAATGTTTTGAAAACCTTGCGTTTTGGTCCTGAACTTTGTGTATGCAATTGAATAAGTTTGAGATGTCCGTTTGAGCTGAAATTTGGCAGAGAAGCATGAAAGATGATTAATTTCATATTGGTAACCTTTAATTGGGCTAAGTCCTTATAATTATAATAATTTACAATTTGGTCCCTAAAGTTGTGATTTGTGCAATTGTGTCCCTAAATGATCTTTGATTGTTATGATCTTTGAGCATGCTGATCGTATGAACATATCTATGGTTAATGTGCATTTATATAATTTTAAAAAGGAAAAAAAGGGTCGTTAATCAAGGTTGACTTTCGGGTTGACTTTGGTTTTCCCCGTGTAAACTTCTTAATTCGGGTCAACCGTCTAGGCCGGGTTAAGGGGGTTACATTTGGTGGTATCAGAGCTGAGTTGCGAATGCTTGGGGAAATGGTAAGTTGTTGTGATAAGTGTTTGATGTTTATTTTGATGTGTGGTTGAAAGTCGGTTGGAATGCGTGTTTTTAAGCGAATTGTTGATGTTTTTAAGCATGCTTTTTGGTTATGAATCTTCATTGAGCTAATGTGGATTTGTGCTGATGTTGTGCTGGTGTTGTGAGCTGATTTTATGAATGATAAAAGTGTAATGAGTATGATATTGAGGATGCTATGCTGTTGTGAGTGGATGTTGTTTGATGAAAGCATGATCGAATATGTTGTTTGATATGCTTGATGTTGTGATATCCATGTTTTTATTGACTGTTATGTCATGTAAAAGGGGAGAATTCGGGATACCCATTGCCTTATTATTATAGCTATTGTGTTATTTTGGAGTTGGAGTTTGAATCCTTGCTTAAAGCCGGTCTGATCGATTTGTTTGTTTGTTTATGATTGTTTGCTGTTAATAGCATGGTGAAATCGATGAAAGAATGGCAGTTAGGTGAGATGGTTGCTGCTTTAGAGCAGGTTGTTATGGCGTGGAATTCACCTTTTAATGGAGGTGTTTTGTCTCAGTCTTCTGTGCCTGGTGTTGAGGTAGTGAGGCAGGAGGAAGAAGCTGGTTCTGTGATGGAGAGTTCATCACTATTTGTTCAAGAGGTGTTGGGAACATCTCAGGCTGTGGCGAAAGTGAGGCCTATAGATGTGCTGACTGTGGGATGTGCGGGTTTGTCGAAACAGTGTTTACATGATTTGGGAGCTGTGGAGTATCATGGTTCGACACCTGAGGCGTTCGAGGCTTGGTTAGCCGGTGTAGTTCTGATTTTGGATCAGGAGGGTTGTGACTATGCTTGTAAGCTGAGAAGTGTTGTCTCGTTGATGTTGGAGGACGCTTGTGCTTGGTGGACATCTGTGGCGGTGGCTTCGCACATCCACGATATAGATTGGGACTTCTTTGTGTCTGCCTTTTATGAAAGGTATCTTGGAGGGAAATTCCCAAGGGTTAAACAAGGTGAAGGTGAGAAAAGTTTAATCGGGGGAGTTGTGGATACTGACCTCGAGAGCGGTCAGCGTAAGAGGCTACGTGATGGAAGGTTTTGCTTGAATCAAAGTTTGAGTGGTAGTGCAAATTTGGGGCAAGTGCTGCTTGATCAAGGAGTGGAAGTTCAGTTACCGGTGTGTGACCGTTGTGGAAGGCGCCATGTTGGAGGTTGTTGGGGCGCAGGTGTTTGTTGGAACTGTGGTTCTAAGGAGCATGTGAAGCGATAATGTCCTCAAATGGTGAGATCCGCTTCAATGGTAGCATAAGGGTCTCTGAAGGGTCGTGGGCACGACCGAGACAAAGTTCGATGGTGGCAGGAAGGGCAGAAAGGTGTGCGTAGCTTGGAGAATGAAATTTGCTGGAATTGTGGGTTTGTTGGACATATGAGACGTAATTGTTTGAAGTTGGCTTGGGGAAGTCAGGGTTCTTTACAGCAGGGAGCTGGTGATGACCTTAGTGTGTTAGCTGATGCTGCAGCGGTGCGGCTGGGGAATGATGGTTCTGCGAGGAAGAGAGCTCGTCTATTGAAGCTCCGGGGTAGGGAGGTGTGTACAGGTAACCTTGTTAAGTAACCTTTGCTCTAGTTTCTTAGTTTGGTTTCAGTTGGTCTTTCCTTGCGTAGAGAGTATGGTCTCGTTGCTAGCATGTTTGGGGTAGTAGTTGTTGTTGTTTTGGAAACAACTTCAGTGTGAAGAGGGCATTAGTGAATATCTTGTGGACAATGGGTTGCTTAAATGATGGAGTTAGACAAGTTGGAAGTGAGATAGGAGGTTGTTCTTAGACGGATCCTGAGGATGTTATTGGTGGGTGTGAATCGACATACATGCACAGTTTATATCATTTGTTATATGCTATATTACATATGTACTGGTCCATGCATACATGTGACATGACATTAGAGGTTTTGCATACATGTACATCAGGCATTGATAGGGCATATTGGTGATCATGCATACGAACGTTCACACTCGCTAATAACTAGTCGGGTCCGTTAGTGTTATAATAGTGTTAGGTTGGATGAAGGGTTTTAAAAGTTCTTTTGGTGCTGGTTGAAAGTTAGAAGTAATGGAGGGTATTAAGCGGGATGTCAGTGATAGTGAGTGCGGTATAGCATGTTGGTAGAAGGAAGGTGTTTGATGCTTAATGGGTTTAGCGGTGTGGTGGTAAGAAGATTACCGATTGAAGTTAGAATCGGTCAAGTGGTTGTGGATAGCTAGTAGAAGTGGTAGTTCCTTGGAAGTTAAGTGATGTTGTATGTTGTGGATGGGTTCCAAAGTGCTGAGGTAACTTGGCATTGATATAGTAGTAGAAGGGTTGTTTTGTAGATGAGGGTTCGTAGCAACCTTTGAAGAGTTGAGAAGATGTTGTGTTGTGGGTTGTAGAAAAGGGTTAGTCTGGGAGAATAGAAGTTTCGTAACCTGAATATGTATGTGTAGGTTGGGCGGTGTCCTGGTAAGGTTAGTGTAGTAGTTAAAGCTTGAAGTGGAAAGGCAATGTAAGATCAAAAGAAATTGTTGGTTGGGCGAGTTCTTGTGAGAAGTGGTTGGCTGGTTGTGATTAAGTAAGTTCCTTCTGAAGACAGCTGGTGGTGTGTGAAACGGCTGGCGGAGTTGAGGTTGGGGTTGTGATGTGATTTTCGGATGTTGGGTAAGTAGTCCTGGTGAGTTGTTGTGGTGATGATAGCGGTGGATATGAAGTAATGTCAGCAGTACGTTGAGAAGTTCGAGTAAGCAGTTGATGCTTAAAAATTTTTGCTTGATGTGGTAACCTTTGGAAAAGGTTGAGTAGTTGTGCAAGGGGTTTTGGAAGCAGTGGAGGTTGTGAGTTACATTGTGGCTGAACTGGAATGGTTGGTGTCACCGTGTGTACGATTCTTGGGAGTTTTGGGTTAAGGTGGTGTATGCTGTAAAAGTTGGAGGTTCTTCAGGTTGTTGTTGGGGCTATGTGCAGTCCGGAAGCGTGAAAGGTTACGATGTGGTTAACATTTGAGTGTTTAGGAATTCGTGAACAGTATGTGGTGGTGTTGGCTTTGGTGGAGTTTTGTCTAGAGAGTGTTCAGTGGTGGATGAGTCTTTTGTGTTGCCTTGTGTGTTGCTTTGAGAAGTTTGGTTGTTCTCTTTTCGCCAGTTTAAATTTCGAGGATGAAATTTCTTAAGGGGGGGAGAGTTGTAACACCTCAATTTTGGGCTTAGAAGTTTTGGGTTTGGACCGGGCTGGTCAGAGTGCGGTTCGAATATAAAAGGTGGTTTTTAGGAAAACCTAGTTCGGGTTGCAATAAAAATATGGAAAAATGTGTTAAAATCCTCTTTTGTTATATATAAGAGAATGGTGAAATCAATTTTACAAAATGAGGTTTGGAAGTATGACATTTTGGGTTAGTGACCAAAATGTAATTTTTGAAAATTGTGTGACTGTTTTAAAAAGTATTGAAACTTTGAATCTTTAAGGAGCTATTTACCCAGAAGGAGTTTCTCCAGATTTTTCTTAAATATTAAATGATTAATTAATGGTTTTAAAAAAAAGAAAAGGGAGGGAAGATATTTTGGCATTTTCCAACTAACTTTTCCTAAATTCCATTTTCTTTTTCTCTCATCTTTTTCTCTCAAACCAAACACTTTCTCCAGCACATTTTCCCTCTGATTTTATCATCTAAATAACACATTTCAATCCTCTTTTGATCTCTAATCATCTATTCAACAAAATCTTTGCATTTGCTATTTGGATTTTCAAGAATCTTGGTTCCAAAAAGGGAGAAACTCAAGTTTAGAGGTATGAATGTCCTTCTTCTCTAAATTCTCAGTTCTTTACTGAAATTCCCAAGTTCTCAATCCTTGAATTGTGTTTTGTTAAAGGTTTTGCAAAGATATTCTTGATCTTGGCTTTAAAATGCAAGATTTGGTTAATTTCGATGAATTTTCGTATGATCTGATTGGGCATTATTTTGAGATGTCTTTTTGATGTTAAATTAATTTGTAATTGATGAGGAGTTGAGGTTTAATCAATGCAATCCCGGATAGGTTGATTTTCCTAAGTTTTGCTTGAGTTTTTGGTTGTTTTTGGAGTGTTTTTGATGATCTGTTATTGCTGGAGGTATAACGACGTGGTTGGGATCATTTTGGATGTTAATTGATGTTTATAAATGGTTAGAAGTGATGGATCTTGGTTGGGTTAAGTTTTGGAAGTGTTTGGAGGTGTTTTTGGTTGTGTTTTGTAGCCGAAATGTTGGATTTGCAAAGAGCAGCGAGTTTAGGTGTGTTGCTGGTGTTTTTATTGCATGATGATGCATTAATCCTCTGTTGTTGTGTGCTTGAAACATGAGAGAATGATCCGTGAGCAATAGAGGTGGCGTTGAAGGTTTCGGATGCTTGGAAAGGCTTGTTGGCTAGCCTTGTTTTGTGTATCGGTGAGTGAAGTTGGGTTTTCAGCTCTAAAACCAAGGTTTGAAGGTTTTGGGAGCTTAGTTTAAGTCTAAACAACTTAGCTAAGCTCAAGAGTAAGTAAATGGAATTTCTCTCTTGGTTGTGTTATGAAATGGTTATTAAAGCACTTGAGTTTGTTGGATGCAATGCATGTGATTTGCATGTTTTAAATTCTGTTTTCGAAAGCATATTATAGCATGGTTTAATGATGGTTTTGAAAGCCATGTGTGAAGGATGCTCAAGGTAAGAGATCCTTGGTTTTGTACATTGGAAATGTGGAATTGATGCATAGTGTTGCAAGTTGTTTAATGGCTTTGTTTAATGCTTCAAAACAGTGAATTGATGATGGTAATTGGTGGTTTTGGCATTTTGGTTATGCTTGTAAAACATTGGATTAATGTGGTAAGAAGGTTATATTGGCAAGTGATGTATGTGGTTCTTGGTTACTTTAATCGGATATAGTTAGCCGGCTATAGGATTGGGTGCACCGTGAATAAAGTCGCCTTGGATGTGGAGTGGTTGTGATTGAACCGGTAACTCCATCCAAGTACACTAACGAGATGGTTAAGAACACCATGGTGGTTAAAATTCCATGGGTGGGTCTTGTGTTAAGGTCATAATGGTGGTTAAAATTCCATTTGGGGACCTTGTGTAAGCAAAGGTCATAATGGTGGTTAAAATTCCATTTGAGGACCTTGTGCTTGTTAAGATCACAATGGTGGTGTAAAGTCCATGTGTGGATCTTGCGTAGTATGTCCCGGATCTCGTTATTGATGTTATACAACTACCAATGGGTGATGTTAAGGTCGTATGGTGGTTAAAATTCCATATGAGGACCTTGTGAATGTTAAGGTCATATGGTGGTTAAAATTCCATATGAGGACCTTGTGAATGTTAAGGTCATATGGTGGTTAAAATTCCATATGAGGACCTTGTGTATGGTAAGGTCAAAATGGTGGTTAAAATTCCATTTGGGGACCTTGAGATTGGTAGTGTGTATGAAGCGTAGGGACAACGCTTGTGATCCGCGTATCCGATTGGATGTTGAGTTGAAAAGTGGATTTGGTTTATCACTTGGAAGCCAATATAAAGTTCTTGAATATAATGAAGCATGAGATGCTTGAAATGATGCATGGTTGCATGAGAAGTGTGTAATGCTTTATGAATGCATGTATTACTTGTTAGCTTGTACAAGTGTTTATTATCTATTGAGAACGGTGCATGTGTGCATGGAATCTCTTTAGTGCATTTAAGTTTTGCGAAGGCTTGTTAAAAGACATGTAATGCAAATGTCGAGTTTGTGGTTCATGTGTTGCATTTGCTTAATGCATGTGATTAATTGAGGAAGTAAGTGGTTTTCAAAGGTTTCTTACTTTGAAATGATTTCAATGTGTGAGAAAAGTATGATGTGAAGTGGAAGTGTTTTTCCAAGGATCTTGTTTTTAACCTTGCTTATGATGTTCATGTATGGAATGGTTAAATTGATGGTTTTGCAAGTTTGTGCTTTGAAAAGGATTACTTAGCTTTCTAAGCTAAGGGTTGATTTTCATGGTTGAGCAATGCATGATTTTAAGCATGTTGTGAAAAAGGGTTTCCAAACATAGCTTTGGTTTATCGAATTTTGTTGCTTTTAAAAGTGGTTTTATGACTCGCTGCATTGATGGTGTTTTGGTTTTGAGCATTCCTCACTAAGCATTATGTGCTTACGCTCCTTTTTGTCCATCAATGCAGATATTTGAAGTTGGAATAGCGAGAAGCAAGAGATTCAAGGAAAGCTCCACTTGAGATGTATGTCTCGGTTAATAGCTATAGATAATAAAGACAATGGGGGGTGAATCTCTTATGTTGATGTTTAATGAGATTGTGTATGTTGGACAAGTTTGGTTTATGTTTTAGAACTAAGTGGTTTAATGCTTGCAACCTTTGGATCTTCTTATTCCTAAGTTGATATGATATGCTTCTTGTTTTAAAAGCATGAATGAGTATTGGATGTGTTGAATGGGTTGGTGCACCTAGGGGTGGTCTTGTATCTAGATTTTGATGCAATTATGTCCCTTGAGTGTTGTTTGACTTGCTGGTATGTTTTGGTTGTATTTGGAGCATGTTTGACGGGTCGAATGTGTGATAAACCAGCAAAATTTCTGCAATCTGGGCAGCCTGTTTCAGAACAGGATCTACCGTATCGGAATGGGGGCCTGAAATGGCTTAGGCGTTCCAAAACGGGTAGAACCATTCCGGAACGGTTTTGCCACTGCCAGGCTCTGTTTCGGAACTGGTTTCGGAACGGTCCCGCGTTTCGGAACGGTTCATCCCTGTTCCGAAACACCCGACCGTTGGGCACTGAAATTGTTGGTTAAATGTTTTGAAAACCTTGCGTTTTGGTCCTGATCTTTGTGTATGCAATTGAATGAGTTTGAGATGTCCGTTTGAGCTGAAATTTGGCAGAGAAGCATGAAAGATGATTAATTTCATACTGGTAACCTTTAATTGGGCTAAGTCTTTATAATTATCAGAATTTACAATTTGGTCCCTAAAGTTGTGATTTGTGCAATTGAGTCCATGAATGATCTTTGATTGTTATGATCTTTGAGCATGCTGATCGTATGAACATATCTAGGGTTAATGTGCATTTAGATAAGTTTAAAAATAAAAAAAAGGTCGTTAATCAAGGTTGACTTTCGGGTTGACTTTGGTTTTCCCCGTGTAAACTTCTTAATTCGGGTCAACCGTCTAGGCCGGGTTAAGGGGGTTACATCTTCCAAGGAGAAACCTTCAAAAACACACGGTCACCCACCGCAAACTCAATCTCTTTACACTTTAAATTCGCGTAAGACTTCTGTCGATCAGAAGCTGCCCTCAACCGCTCACAAAGATGGCATTGAAACCAACTTATGACCTATTTCAGCCCAGCAAAGAGGAGTTCTGCACTTCCTCCCATAGAAGGCTTCATAAGGTGCCATTTGAATTCTTGCCTGGAAACTTGTAACACCCGTGTTTTGGGCCTAGGAGTTAACCGAGTTTATAGTTCGAGTCAATGAAATTTAATTAAATCAACCCAACTTAAATAATGACCTAATTGAGCTTTAATAAAAAGAGGAGGGACCAAAAGAGCAATTTGACCCAAAACATTTAAAAAGCAAGACAACTTTATAGAAAAGTTGTCTTCCCTTTTCCCATTTCCTTCTTCCAAACGTTGGAAACCCTCCCCACCATTTTCAAAGCTTCTTCAAACCTTGGTTACTATTCCATCCATTATCTCCTTCAATTCAAGGTGTTTTTCAAAGGTATTTACGTTTCCTTAACCTCCTCTTTACCCTCTACCTAACTATGGTCTTGGATTTCAAAAACATGGGGTTTTGAAAATTAGGGTTTATATTAAAGTTTGGATTTTTAAGGGGGTTTTCCAATTGGTTTTGATAAATTGAGTTGGGGCTTTAGCTAATCATGTTAAAATGTGTAACATATATCAATTTGGTTGAATTTGGATGAAAATTCGTAGTGGGTCCCTAGGGCAAATTTTAGAGTATAAAAACTTGGGTTTTTGGTGGGTTTAATGTTGAAATTGAAGGGATGACGGTCTACCTATGTTAGGAGGGTGATTTGGGATGTTTTGGAAGTCATTTGGGTGTTTGGAAATGGGTGTTTCAGCCAAGGGTTATTGGAGTACGAAAATTGGGTTTTTGAGATATTATGTGGTTTGGGAATTTGAGGAAATTGGGTTGTGTTTGCAAAGTAAGTTGATGGTTGAGTTTAGCATTGAATTGGGAAGTAATGTATGTGTTTTGTTTGACTAGAAGCAAGAGGAAACGTTGAAGAGGGCTGGGGACCGAATCCTGGTTCGTAGGAGGATTGGTTCGAATTGCTAAGGAAGGGCGGTGAGTGGTCTTAACTAGTTTTAAAGTTTGGTTCGAGCATGAGTAGTGTGTGTGTGTAAAGTGTGCTTGGTAGACCATTTCCTTATAACCCAAGTAGTTAATTTAGTCTTGTTTTCCTTAAATGCCAATGTGCTTAATGACTATGCTCTTGTACTTGTGATTATATGGTGCATGTATATATATCATGATGTGGATAAATGTGATGAGCATGAGTGTGGTTGATGATATGTGATTGATGATGATAATTGGCACTAAAATAATTACCGGTTGTAAATGATCGATCATTAGGATAGTGTGCACACAAATTGAGTCAAAACGTACGTGGCCTTGATGGCGTTATGTAACACCCCAATTTTGGGCTTAGAAGTTTTGGGTTTGGACCGGGCCGGTCAGAGTGCGGTTCGAATATATAAGGTGATTTTTAGGAAAGCCTAGTTCGGGTTGCATTAAAAATATGGGAAAATGTCCTAAAATCCTCTTTTATTATATATAAGAGAAAGGTGAAATCAATTTTATAAAATGAGGTTTGGAAGAGTGACATTTTGGGTTAGTGACCAAAATGTAATTTTTGATAACTGGGTGACTGTTTTAAAAAGGATTGAAACTTTGAATCTTTAAGGAGCTATTTACCCAAAAGGAGTTTCTCCAGATTTTTCTTAAATATTAAATGATTAATTAATGGTTTTAAATAAAAGTAAAAGGGAGGGAACGATATTTTAGCATTTTAACTAACTTTTCCCAATTTTCCATTTTCCTTTTCTCTCATCTTTTCTCTCAAACCAAACACATTTCTCCAGCACATTTCCCTCTGATAATATGACATTTCAATTCTCTTTTGATTTCTAATCATCTCTTCAACAAAACCTTAGCATTTGCTTATTGGATTTTCAAGAATTTTGGTTCCAAAAAGGGAGAAACTCAAGTTTAGAGGTATGGACGTCCTTCTCCTCTAAATTCTCAGTTCTTTACTGAAATTCCCAAGTTCTCAATCCTTGAATTGTGTTTTGTTAAAGGTTTTGTAAATGTATTCTTGATCTTGGCTTTAAAATGCAAGATTTGCTTTAATTTTGATGAAATTCGTATGATCTGATTGGGCATTGTTTTGAGATGTCATTTTGATGAAAAATGATTGTATAATTGATGAGAAATTGAGGTTTAATCAATGCAATCCCGAATAGGTTGATTTTCCTAAGTTTTGCTTGAGTTTTTGGTTATTTTTGGAGTGATCTTGATGATATGTTATTGTTGGAGGTATAAGGACGTGGTTGGGATCATTTTGGATGTTAATTGATGTTTATAAATGGTTAGAAGTGATGGATCTTGGCTGAGTTAAGTTTTGGAAGTGTTTGGAGGTGATTTCGGTTGTGTTTTGTAGCCGGAATGTTGGATTTGCAAAGAGCAGCGAGTTTAGGTGTGTTGCTGGTGTTTTTAATGCATTATGATGCATTAATCCTCTGTTGTTATGTGCTTGAAACAGGGGAGAATGATCCGTGAGCAATAGAGGTGGCATTGAAGGTTTCGGATGCTTGGAAGGCTTGTTGGCTAGCCTTGTTTTGTGTATCAGTGAGTGAAGTTGGGTTTTCAGCTTTAAAACCAAGGTTTGAAGGTTTTGGGAGCTTAGTTTAAGTCTAAACAACTTAGCTAAGCTCAAGAGTAAGTAAATGGAATTTCTCTCTTGGTTTGTGTTATGAATTGGTTTTAAAAGCACTTGTGATTGTTGGATGCAATGCATGTGATTTGCATGTTTTAAATTCTGTTTTGAAAGCATATTATAGCATGGTTTAATGCTCGTCTTGAAAGCCATGTGTGAAGGATGCTCAAGGTAAGAGTTCCTTGGTTTTGTACATTGGAATTGTGGAATTGATGCATAGTGTTGCATGTTGTTTAATGGCTTTGTTTAATGCTTCAAAAACAGTGGATTGATGATGGTAATTGGTGGTTTTGGCATTTTGGTTATGCTTGTAAAACAATGGATTAATGTGGTAAAATGGTTATATTGGCAAGTGATGTTAGTGGTTCTTGGTTACTTTAATCGGATATAGTTAGCCGGCTATAGGATTGGGTGCACCGTGAATAAAGTCGCCTTGGATGTGGAGTGGTTGTGATTGAACCGGTAACTCCATCCAAGTCCACTAACGAGATGGTTAAGAACACCATGGTGGTTAAAATTCCATGGGTGGGTCTTGTGTTAAGGTCATAATGGTGGTTAAAATTCCATTTGAGGACCTTGTGTAAGCAAAGGTCATAATGGTGGTTAAAATTCCATTTGAGGACCTTGTGCTTGTTAAGATCACAATGGTGGTGTAAAGTCCATGTGTGGATCTTGTGTTGTATGTCCCGGATCTCGTTAGTGATGTTATACAACTACCAATGGTTGATGTTAAGGTCATATGGTGGTTAAAATTCCATATGAGGACCTTGTGAATGTTAAGGCCATATGGTGGTTAAAATTCCATATGAGGGCCTTGTGTATGGTGAGGTCAAATGGTGGTTAAAATTCCATTTGGGGACCTTGAGATTGGTAGTGTGTATGAAGCGTGGGGACAACGCTTGTGATCCGCGTATCTGATTGGATGTTGAGTTGAAAAATGGATATGGTTTATCACTTGGAAGCCAATATAATGTTCTTGAATGTAATGAAGCATGAGATGCTTGAAATGATGCATGGTTGCATGAGAAGTGTGTAATGTTCTAAGAATGCATGTGTTACTTGTTAGCTTGAACAAGTGTTGATATTCTATTGAGAATGATGCATGTGTGCATGAAATCTCTTTAGTGCATTGAAGTCTTGCGAAGACTTGTTTTTAAAGGCATGTGATGCAAATATTGATTTTGTGGTTCATATGTTGCATTTGTTTAATGCACGTGTTAGATTGAATGAGTAAGTGGTTTTAAAGGTTTCTTGCTTTGAAATAATTTGCAATGTGTGAGAAAAGTATGATGTGAAGTGGAAGTGTTTTCCAACGATCTTGTATTTAACCTTGCATATAATGTTCATGCATGGAATGGTTAAATTGATGATTTTGCAAGTTTGTGCTTTGAAAAGGGTTACTTAGCTTTCTAAGCTAAGGGTTGGTTTCATGTTTGAGCAATGCATGATTTTGAGCATGTTGTTGAAAAGGGTTTTCAAACATTGCTTTGGTTTATCGAATTGTGTTTGCTTTTAAAAGTGGTTTTATGACTCGCTGCATTGATGGTGTTTTGGTTTTGAGCATTCCTCACTAAGCATTATGTGCTTACGCTCCTTTTTGTCCATCAATGCAGATATTTGAAGTTGGGACAGCGGGAAGCAAGGGATTCAAGGAAAGCTCCACTTGAGATGTATGTCTCGGTTAATAGCTATAGATAATAAAGGCAATGGGGGGGAGAATCTCTTATGTTGATGTTTAATGAGATTGTCTATGTTGGACAAGATTGGTTTATGATTTTGAACTATGTGGTTTAACGCTTGCAACCTTTGAATCTTCTTATCCTTAAACCATTATGTTATGCTTCTTGTTTTAAAAGCATGAATGAGTGTTGGATGTGTTGAATGAGATGGTGCACCTAGGGTGGTTTTTGTATCTAGATTTTGATGCAATTATGTCCTTTGAGTGTTGAATGACTTGCTGGTATGATTTGGAGCAAGTTCGATGGGTCGATTGTGTGATAAACCAGCAAAATTTCTGCAATCTGGGCAGCCTATTTCGGAACAGGAGCTACCGTATCGGTACAGAGGGTCTGAAATGGCCTAGGCGTTCCGAAACGGGTAGAACAGTTCCGGAACGATTTTGCCACTGCCAGACCCTATTTTGGAACTGTTTTCGGAACGGTCCCGCGTTTCGGAACGGATCATCCCTGTTCCGAAACACCCGACCGTTGGGCACTGAATTTGTTGGTTAAATGTTTTGAAAACCTTGCATTTTGGTCCTGAACTTTGTAAAAGCAATTGAATGAGTTTGAGAAGTCCGTTGGGGTTGAAATTTGGCAGAGAAGCATGAAACATGACTAATTTCATATTGGTAACTCAAAAGTTGGTTAAGTCCTTGTAATTTTCAGAATTTACGTTTTGGTCCCTAAATTCATGTTTTGTGCAATCGAGTCCCTAAATGTTTTCTGATTGCGTTGATCCTTGAGTATGCTGATTGTGTGAACATATCTAGGGTTAAAGTGCATTTAGATAAGATTAAAAAGAAAAAAAGGGTTGTTAATCAAGGTTGACTTTCGGGTTGACTTTGGTTTTCCCCGTGTAAACTTCTTAATTCGGGTCAACCGTCTAGGTCGGGTTAAGGGGGTTACATTTGGTGGTATTAGAGCTGAGTTTCGAATGCTTTGGGAAATGGTAAGTTGTTGTAATATGTGTTTGATGTTTATTCTAATGTGTGGTTGAATGTCGGTTGGAATGCGTGTTTTTAAGCGAATTGTTGATGTGTTTAAGCATGCTTTTTGATTGTGAATCTTCATTGAGCTAATGTGAATTTGTGCTGATGTTATGCTGGTGTTGTGAGCTGATTTTATGAATGATGAAAGGGTGATGGGTATGATATGTTGATTTTATGCTGTTGCGAGTGGATGTTGTTTGATGAGAGCATGATCGAAATATGTTGTTTGATATGCTTGATGTTGTGATATCCATGTTTTTATTGACTGTTATGTCATGTAAAAGGGGAGGATTCGGGATACCCATTGCCTTATTATTATAGCTATTGTGTTATTTTGGAGTTGGAGTATTGAATCCTTGCTTAAAGCTGGTCTGATCGATTTGTTTGTTTTGTTATGATTGTTTGCTGTTAATAGCATGGTGAAATCGATGAGAGAATGGCAGTTAGGTGAGATGGTTGCTGCTTTAGAGCAGGTTGTTAAGGCGTGGAATTCACCTTTTAATGGAGGCGTTTCGTCTCAGTTTTTTGTGCCTGGAGTTGAGGTAGTGAGGCAGGAGGAAGAAGCTGGTTCTGTGATGAAAAGTTCATCACCTTTCGTTCAGGAGGTGTTGGGAACATCTCAGGCTAGGGCGAAGGTGAGGCCTGTAGATGTGCTGACTGTGGGATGTGCGGGTTTGTCGAAACAGCGTTTGCATGATTTGGGAGCTGTGGAGTATCATGGTGCTACACCTGAGACGTTCGAGGCCTGGTTGGCCAGTGTAATTCTGATTTTGGATCAGGGAGGTTGTGACTATGCCTGTAAGCTGGGAAGTGTTGTCTCGTTGATGTTGGAGGACGCTTGCGCCTGGTGGATATCTGTGGCGGTGGCATCGCACATCCAAGATATTGATTGGGACTTCTTTGTGTCTGCCTTTTATGAAAGGTATCTTGGAGGGAAATTCCCAAGGGTTAAGCAAGGTGAAGTTGGGAAAAGTTTAAGCGAGAGAGTTGTGGATACTGACCTCGGGAGCGGTCAGCGTAAGAGGCTACGTGATGGAAGGTTTTGCTTGAATCAAAGTCTGAGTGGTAGTGCAAAGCTAGGGCAAGTGCTACTTGATCAAGGAATGGAAGCTCAGCTACCGGTGTGTGACCGTTGTGGAAGGCGCCATGTTGGAGGTTGTTGGGGCGCAGGTGTTTGTTGGAACTGTGGTTCTAAGGAGCATGTGAAGCGAGATTGTCCTCAAGTGGTGAGGTCAGCTTCAGTGGTAGCAGAAGGGTCTCTGAAGGGTCGTGGGCACGGCCGAGACAAGGTTCGATGGTGGCAGGAAGAGCAGAAAGTTGTGAGGAGCTTGGAAAATGAAATCTGTTGTAATTGTGGGTCTGTTAGACATATGAGACGTAATTGTTTGAAGTTGGCTTGGGGTAGTCAGGGTTCTTTACTGCAAGGAGATGGTGATGACCTTGGTGTGTTAGCTGATGTTGCAGCGGTGCGGCTGGAGAGTGATGGTTCTACGAAGAAGAGAGCTTGTCTGTTGAAGCTCCGAGGCAGTGAGGTGTTTTCAGGTAACCTTGTTAAGTACCTTTGCTCTAGTATCTTAGTTTGGTTTTAGTTGGTATTTTCCTTGCGTAGAGGGTATGGTCTCGTTGCTAGCAGGTTGGGGTAGTAGTTGTTGTTGTTTTGGAAACAACTTTAGCGTGAAGAGGGCATTAGTGAGTATCTTGTGGATAATGGGTTGCTAGAATGATGGAGTTGGTCAAGTTAGAAGTGAGATAGGAGGTTTTTTTTAGGCGGACTTTGAGGATGTTATTGGTGGGTGTGAACCGACATACATGCACAGTTAAAACCATTGTTATATGATATATTATATATGTACTGGTCCATGCATACATATGACATGACATTAGTGGTTTTGCATGCATGTACATCAGGCATTGATAGGGCATATTGGTGACCATGCATATGAACGTTCACACTCGCTGATAGTTAATCGGGTCCGTTAGTGTTGTGATAGAGTTAGATTGGATGGAGGGTTTTTAAAAGTTGTTTTGGTGATGGGTGAATGTTAGAAGTAATGGAGGGTATTAAGCGAGCTGTTAGTGGTAGTGAGTGCGATATAGCATGTTGGTAGAAGGAAGGTGTTTGGCGCTTAATGAGTTTAGCGGTGTGGTGGTGGGGAGATTACCGGTTGAAGTTAGAATCGGCCAGGTGGCTTTGAATAGCTAGTAGAAGTGGTAGTTCCTTGGTGTTAAGTGATGTTGCAGGTTAGTGGATGTGTTCCAGAGTGCTGAGGTAACTTGGCATTGATGTTGTAGTAGAAGGGTTGTTTATGTAGGTGAGGGTTCGTAGCAACCTTCGAAGGGTTGAGAAGAGGTTTTGTTGTGGGTTGTAGAAAAGGGTTAGCCCGGGAAAATAGAAGTTTCGTAACCTAAATATGTATGTATAGGTTGGGTGGTGTCCTAGTAAGGCAAGTGTTGTAGTCAAGGCTTGAAGTGGAAAGGCAATGTAAGATCAAGGGCCATTGTTGGTTAGACGGTTTCTTGTGAGAGGTGGTTGGCTGGTTGTGATTAATTATTTCCGTCTGAAGATTGCTGGTGGTGTATGGAACGGCTGGCGGAGTCAAGGTTGGGGTTTTGTGATGTGATTTTCGGATGTTGGGTGAGTAGTCCTGGTGAGTCGTTATGGTATGATAGCGGCAGATGAGAAGGAATGTCGGCAAAACGTTGAGAAGTTTGGGTAAGCAGTTGATGCTTGAGAATTTTTGCTTGTTGTGAAAATCTTGAAAGAGGTTGAGTAGTGGTACAAGGGGTTTTGGAAGCAGTGAAGGTTGTGGGTTACATGGTGGCTGAACTGAATTGGTTGGTGTCGCTGTGTGGACAAGTTTTGGGAATTATGAGATGAGGTGGTGTATGCTGTAAAAGTTGGAGGTTCTTCAAGTGGCTGTTGGGGCTATGTGCAGTCCGGAAGTGTGAAAGGTTAAGATGTGGTTAAGGTCTGAGTGTTCTGGAATTCGTGAACAGTATGTGGTGGTGTGAGCTTGGGTGGAGTTTTGGTGAGAAGAGTGTTCAGTGGTGGTTAAGTCTCCTGTGTTGCCTTGTGTGTTGCTTTGAGGAGTTTTGGTTGTTCTCTTTTCGCTAGTTGAAATTTCGAGGACGAAATTTCTTAAGGGGGGAGAGTTGTAACACCCCAATTTTGGGCTTAGAAGTTTTGGGTTTGGACCGGGCCGGTCAGAGTGCGGTTCGAATATATAAGGTAATTTTTAGGAAAGCCTAGTTCGGGTTGCATTAAAAATATGGGAAAATGTCCTAAAATCCTCTTTTATTATATATAAGGGAAAGGTGAAATCAATTTTACAAAATGAGGTTTGGAAGAGTGACATTTTGGGTTAGTGACCAAAATGTAATTTTTGAAAACTGGGTGACTATTTTAAAAAGGATTGAAACTTTGAATCTTTAAGGAGCTATTTACCCAAAAGGAGTTTCTCCAGATTTTTCTTAAATATTAAATGATTAATTAATGGTTTTAAATAAAAGTAAAAGGTATGGAAAGATATTTTAGCATTTTAACTAACTTTTCCCAATTTTCCATTTTCCTTTTCTCTCATCTTTTCTCTCAAACCAAACACATTTCTCCAGCACATTTCCTTCTGATAATATGACATTTCAATTCTCTTTTGATTTCTAATCATCTCTTCAACAAAACCTTAGCATTTGCTTATTGGATTTTCAAGAATTTTGGTTCCAAAA
Source organism: Hibiscus tridactylites (assembly GCA_958450335.1). Lineage (NCBI taxonomy): Eukaryota > Viridiplantae > Streptophyta > Magnoliopsida > Malvales > Malvaceae > Hibiscus > Hibiscus tridactylites. The sequence goes on along the minus strand of OY288274.1, from coordinate 69,758,364 downwards.
AGGGAGAAACTCAAGTTTAGAGGTATGAACGTCCTTCTATTCTAAATTCTCAGTTCTTTACTGAAATTCCCAAGTTCTCAATCCTTGAATTGTGTTTTGTTAAAGGTTTTGTAAATGTATTCTTGATCTTGGCTTTAAAATGCAAGATTTGCTTTAATTTTGATGAAATTCGTATGATCTGATTGGGCATTGTTTTGAGATGTCATTTTGATGAAAAATGAATGTATAATTGATGAGAAATTGAGGTTTAATCAATGCAAACACGAATAGGTTGATTTTCCTAAGTTTTGCTTGAGTTTTTGGTTGTTTTGGAGTGATCTTGATGATCTGTTATTGCTGGAGGTATAAGGACGTGGTTGGGATCATTTTGGATGTTAATTGATGTTTATAAATGGTTAGAAGTGATGGATCTTGGCTGGGTTAAGTTTTGGAAGTGTTTGGAGGTGATATCGGTTGTGTTTGGTAGCCGGAATGTTGGATTTGCAAAGAGCAGCGAGTTTAGGTGTGTTGCTAGTGTTTTTAATGCATTATGATGCATTAATCCTCTGTTGTTATGTGCTTGAAACAGGGGAGAATGATCCGTGAGCAATAGAGGTGGCGTTGAAGGTTTCGGATGCTTGGAAGGCTTGTTGGCTAGCATTGTTTTGTGTATCGGTGAGTGAAGTTGGGTTTTCAGCTTTAAAACCAAGGTTTGAAGGTTTTGGGAGCTTAGTTTAAGTCTAAACAACTTAGCTAAGTTCAAGAGTAAGTAAATGGAATTTCTCTCTTGGTTTGTGTTATGAATTGGTTTTAAAAGCACTTGTGATTGTTGGATGCAATGCATGTGATTTGCATGTTTTAAATTCTGTTTTGAAAGCATATTATAGCATGGTTTAATGCTCGTCTTGAAAGCCATGTGTGAAGGATGCTCAAGGTAAGAGTTCCTTGGTTTTTTACATTGGAATTGTGGAATTGATGCATAGTGTTGCATGTTGTTTAATGGCTTTGTTTAATGCTTCAAAAACAGTGGATTGATGATGGTAATTGGTGGTTTTGGCATTTTGGTTATGCTTGTAAAACAATGGATTAATGTGGTAAAATGGTTATATTGGAAAGTGATGTAAGTGGTTCTTGGTTACTTTAATCGGATATAGTTAGCCCGCTATAGGATTGGGTGCACCGTGAATAAAGTCGCCTTAGATGTGGAGTGGTTGTGATTGAACCGGTAACTCCATCCAAGTCCACTAACGAGATGGTTAAGAACACCATGGTGGTTAAAATTCAATGGGTGGGTCTTGTGTTAAGGTCATAATGGTGGTTAAAATTCCATTTGAGGACCTTGTGTAAGCAAAGGTCATAATGGTGGTTAAAATTCCATTTGAGGACCTTGTGCTTGTTAAGATCACAATGGTGGTGTAAAGTCCATGTGTGGATCTTGTGTTGTATGTCCCGGATCTCGTTAGTGATGTTATACAAGTACCAATGGATGATGTTAAGGTCATATGGTGGTTAAAATTCCATATGAGGACCTTGTGAATGTTAAGGCCATATGGTGGTTAAAATTCCATATGAGGGCCTTGTGTATGGTAAGGTCAAATGGTGGTTAAAATTCTATTTGGGGACCTTGAGATTGGTAGTGTGTATGAAGCGTGGGGACAACGCTTGTGATCCGCGTATCCGATTGGATGTTGAGTTGAAAAATGGATATGGTTTATCACTTGGAAGCCAATATAATGTTCTTGATTGTAATGAAGCATGAGATGCTTGAAATGATGCATGGTTGCATGAGAAGTGTGTAATGTTCTAAGAATGCATGTGTTACTTGTTAGCTTGAACAAGTGTTGATATTCTATTGAGAATGATGCATGTGTGCATGAAATCTCTCTAGTGCATTGAAGTCTTGCGAAGACTTGTTTTTAAAGGCATGTGATGCAAATATTGATTTTGTGGTTCATATGTTGCATTTGTTTAATGCACGTGTTAGATTGAATGAGTAAGTGGTTTTTAAAGGTTTCTTGCTTTGAAATGATTTTCAATGTGTGAGAAAAGTATGATGTGAAGTGGAAGTGTTTTCCAACGATCTTGTATTTAACCTTGCATATAATGTTCATGCATGGAATGGTTAAATTGATGATTTTGCAAGTTTGTGCTTTGAAAAGGGTTACTTAGCTTTCTAAGCTAAGGGTTGGTTTCATGTTTGAGCAATGCATGATTTTGAGCATGTTGTTGAAAAGGGTTTTCAAACATTGCTTTGGTTTATCGAATTGTGTTTGCTTTTAAAAGTGGTTTTATGACTCGCTGCATTGATGGTGTTTTGGTTTAGAGCATTCCTCACTAAGTATTATGTGCTTACGCTCCTTTTTGTCCATCAATGCAGATATTTGAAGTTGGGACAGCGGGAAGCAAGGGATTCAAGGAAAGCTCCACTTGAGATGTATGTCTCGGTTAATAGCTATAGATAATAAAGGCAATGGGGGGAGAATCTCTTATGTTGATGTTTAATGAGATTGTGTATGTTGGACAAGAGAACTATGTGGTTTAACGCTTGCAACCTTTGAATCTTCTTATCCTTAAACCATTATGCTATGCTTCTTGTTTTAAAAGCATGAATGAGTGTTGGATGTGTTGAATGAGATGGTGCACCTAGGGTGGTTTTTGTATCTAGATTTTGATGCAATTATGTCCTTTAAGTGTTGAATGACTTTCTGGTATGATTTGGTTGCATTTGGAGCATGTTCGATGGGTCGATTGTGTGATAAACTAGCAAAATTTCTGCAATCTGGGCAGCCTGTTTCGGAACAGGAGCTACCTTATCGGAACAGAGGGTCTGAAATGGCCTAGGCGTTCCGAAACGGGTAGAACCGTTCCAGAACGGTTTTGCCACTGCTAGACCCTATTTCGGAACTGGTTTCGGAACGGTCCCGCGTTTCGGAACGGATCATCCCTGTTCCGAAACACCCGACCGTTGGGCACTGAATTTGTTGGTTAAATGTTTTGAAAACCTTGCATTTTGGTCCTGAACTTTGTAAAAGCAATTGAATGAGTTTGAGAAGTCCGTTGGGGTTGAAATTTGGCAGAGAAGCATGAAACATGACAATTTTCATATTGGTCACTCAAAAGTTGGTTAAGTCCTTGTAATTTCCAGAATTTACGTTTTGGTCCCTAAATTCATGTTTTGTGCAATCGAGTCCCTAAATGTTTTCTGATTGCGTTGATCCTTGAGTATGCTGATTGTGTGAACATATCTAGGGTTAATGTGCATTTAGATAAGATTAAAAAGAAATGAAAAGGGTCGTTAATCAAGGTTGACTTTCGGGTTGACTTTGGTTTTCCCCGTGTAAACTTCTTAATTCGGGTCAACCGTCTAGGCCGGGTTAAGGGGGTTACACGTTAAGTCATCAAGGAGGAGTACGGTGATGTAACATTCCACCGGAAGCTTTTATTAATTTCTACGGGATGATGAGTGGAATCCCATCCGTAGGGCATGTGACGATGAGTGGAATCCCGCACATGCAAGGTTCGGTGATGAGTGAAATCCCACCGAGGTAAAGTGTTGTTGAGGTTCAAATCCGCACAATCGGGGTAATTAAAGTGGCCAATTAAACTTGTTCATGTATTGTGATATATGATGGTGGTATATGGTTGTGGTATATGGTGTTGTTGCATGATGATTGATATTGATGTTTAAGCTTGTTAGGATTGAGAGACCATATATGCCACTTGAAAGACTAGCTAGGTCTACTTGATTTTATGCCTATTCTTGATGTATGTAAGACTAGGATTAACATGCTTGAACCCTACATTGTCGATGTTTTTCGTTTTAGAGCACCCTCACTAAGCTTATAGCTTACGTTCTCAATGTTCAACAATGCAGATCGTTAGCGTGGTGTTAGCTCGGAGCTAGGCAAGAAGGCTTTCCAAGTTGTTGCTCAGGTATGGTTAATTTTGTAGTAGGTAAGCAATGTGGCAATAGGGTGTGTTTGTATGAGCTTGTATAACTCATTTCATATAATGTTGTATTGGATTGATTATGGATTGAAAGCATGTAATGCTATGGTGAATGTTGGTGTGAATGATGGCATGCTTTAGAATTTCTAGGTTGCCTTCTGTATGAGTGCAAACCTCTTTTGATTGACTTGTGGCTTTATGACCATTTGAGCCTTTGAGTATGCACAATATGGCCTAAATTGCTCTCTCATTAGAATGTTATGTATGAATGCCTTAATTCGTGTATGGTTGATTCCTTTGGCTTGAATATGTGTGCTTGCATGATGGTATATGCTTAGGTGAGTCGAGAAATGCATTTAGAGTCGTATTGGGGTTGTTTAAGTTGGAATTGGAGGAATTGCAGTGCAGGGCGTATCGATACGCCTCTGGCCGTATCGATACGGACTTGCCCAAATGCCAGAAATTTCGCCTCGCGTACCGATACCCTAAGGGTATCGATACCCTCCAAAGTTACTATAATTTGGAAATTGGAGTGAGGGTAGGGCGTACGGATACGGGGCTCCCGAGTATCGGTACGGGTGTACCCTGTTGACCAAGAAGGGTTGATCGAGAAGGGCGTATCGATACGCTCAAGGGCTGTATCGATACGGACATCTCGTAGTTGACTTCTTGGGTTGACCTGGTCAGGGAGTATCGATACCCCTAGCTAGGGTACCGATACGGTCTACCCTGTAGCTTAAAAATGGACTGTTATGCATGGCCGTGGTTCGAATGTGTTTTCCTTTGTATTGTTTTCCGCTGTGTGAATCGCTTAGGACTAAATGTACATATAGACAAGATTTAAAATAAAAGAAAAAAATAGGGTTGCTAACCGAAGGGAACCTTATCGGGTTTCACTCGGTTTTCCCCGTGTGGCCCACTCGGACCGGTCATCCGGCCAGACCGGGGCGAGGGGGTTACATTTTTTGGTATTAGAGCCTGAGGTTACCGAGACCTCGGGCAGGTAAGTGAGGTAAGCTTAAGGTGTTAAGTACTTATGTTGTTCGATGCATGTTTTGCCATGAACCCTTGATGCTTGCTTGATCGTATGATGTTTTGAATGCATGAACTGTTGTGTCTGGTGTAGAGTGTGTGCCCATTGCTACTATTACTGAATTTAAAAAGATTTTTGGAAAGAGGATTACTTGAGCACTATTGGACCCTTGCTTTGGCTAACGTAATCCTATTTGTTTGTTGTTGTAGTTTAAACCTTGCTAGCTAAAGCATGAGACCACGTGGGAGGCCTAGGATGGTTCGAACGGAACCACGGGCAGAGGCTCCGAGAGTTGAGCCAGTAGTGAGAGTTGAGGCTCAAGTGGGAGAGCCCGCGGATGGAGTTGGAGCTCCTCCACCACCTCCACCACCACCACCTCCTCCACCGGGAGTGGGAGGTGAGGCGAGGCCGGGGCCGAAGGAGAGGGACCACAAGGAGGTCAAGGTGGCCAAGGACCAGCCGGGATTGACTTAGCTCCGTTGGTTCAGGCAATAGCCGGAGCATTCCAGGATGCAGTAGCTGGAGGTCAGGCAGCTCATCATCAGGGTGAGGGCACCGGATTACCTTTAGAGAGACTACGAGGCCTTGGAGCCGAAGAGTTTAGAGGTGCTACTCCGGAGAGGTCAGAGTTGTGGTTTGAGAAGACTGTCCGTATTCTTGCTCAGATGGGATGTGCTGGTGAGCGCAAGTTGGGATGTGTTGAGTCTCTGCTTCAGGGTGATGCCTACACTTGGTGGGTCACCGTTACTTCGGGGATGGATGAGACCGAGATCACTTGGGAGTTCTTTGAGACAGCTTTTCGGAAGAAGTATTTGGGTCCGCGATACCTCGATGAGAGGAAGAGGGAGTTTATGGCATTGCTTCAGGGGAGTATGTCCGTGACCGACTACGAGATCCGATTTGTTAGGTTGAGTCAGTATGCACCCGAGCTTGTACCTACTGAGGTGGAGCGTTGTAATCGCTTCCGATATGGACTGAATGAGGAGATCAAGACCTATACCCTAGCTTCGGATTACACTGATTTTGATGTCTTGGTCGCGAGGGCCAAGGACTTAGAACACAGTTTGAGTTTGACCAGGCGGTCAGGTGGATCTAGTTCGGGTAAGAGGTCCAACAACTTTGATAGAGGTGATGCCAAGAGGCATCGGGACAACAGACATCAGTATGATCATAGGCGTGGTGGCGGTAACCACGGTAGGGGCCATCAGGGTCAGAGAGCTGGTGGGAAGTTGCCCACATGTGCTACTTGTGGGAGGAACCACACCGGTGAGTGTTGGGGAAATTATCATTCTTGTTGGAGTTGTGGTGCTAGAGATCACATTAGGCGTGACTGTCCACATCAGGTGGGACAGGCACCAGCTCAGGCTCCTGCTAGAGCCAATGATTTTCAGAGAGGCCGCGGGCGCGGTAGAGGAAACTTCCAGCCAAGGAATGATGGTCAGAGGAACATAGCACATGTAGTTGCAGTTCAGCCAGAGGGCGGAGGTCAGGCCAGAGTTTATGCTCAGCGCAGAGATCAGCATGACACCGATGTGATCGTAGGTAACTTCTCGATACAGTCTTTGGGTTTGCTTTCTTTGATTGACTCTGGGTCTACACATTCCTACATATTGAGTGAGCATGCACAGTCTTTGAATTTGCCTTGTGAGATGTTAGAGGTAGGAGTTAGTGTTACTAGTTCCTTTGGGGACACAGTAGTAGTTAGGAAGATGTATCGAAGGTGTCCGTTGATGGTTCAGGGGCATGTGTTTCCAGTGGATATGATGGAACTTCCCTTTCTATGGTTTTGATGTGATTCTGGGTATGGATTGGCTCACGGAGCATAGAGCTAGGATAGATTTTGAAACTAAGCGGATTTCTTTAAAGCTCACAAATGATTATGAGATTGTAGTGGTGGGTGAGAACGTGAAGTTCTTGTCCAATGTGGTTTCAGTGTTAGAGGCTAAAAGGTTAGTTGAGTTGGGATGTGAAGCATACTTAGCGTATGTGATGAACCCTAACATGAGTGAGGTTAGACCTCAGGACATCCGGACAGTATGTGATTTTCCTAGTGTGTTTCCGGAAGAATTGCCAAGGTTACCACCGGACCGAGAGGTGGAGTTCAGCATTGAGACTTATTCTAATTCATCTCCTGTTTCGATTGCTCCGTATCGAATGGCACCAAAAGAATTGAAAGAGTTGAAGACTCAGTTGCAAGAATTGACAGATAGAGGTTTTATTCGACCTAGTTCTTCACCTTGGGGTGCACCGGTTCTGTTTGTGAAGAAGAAGGATGGGAGTATGAGAATGTGTATATATTATAGGCAGTTAAATCAGTTGACAGTGAAGAACAAATACCCGTTCCTAGAATCGATGACTTGTTTGATCAGTTGAGAGGAGCATCTGTCTTTTCGAAGATTGATTTGAGATCGGGTTATTACCAGCTAAAGGTAATAGAGGTCGATGTACCGAAGACGGCCTTTAGGACTAGATACGGTCACTATGAGTTTTTAGTCATGCCATTTGGGTTGACTAATGCACCGGCAGCTTTCATGGACATGATGAATAGGATTTTTCATCAGTATCTAGATTAGTTTGTGGTTGTATTTATAGATGACATTTTGGTGTATTCGCGAACTGGAGAAGACCATGACCGACACTTGAGACTTGTTTTGAAGACTTTGCTAGATCACCAGTTATATGCGAAGCTCAACAAGTGCGAATTCTGGATCCGTGAGGTAGTCTTCTTAGGACATGTAGTGTCTACCGATGGGATTAGAGTTGATCCGAAAAAAATTGAAGCCATTGTTGAGAGGAAGCAACCGAAGTCTGTGCTAGAGGTACGCAGCTTCCTAGGCTTAGCCGGGTACTATAGAAGATTTGTAGAGGGTTTCTCTAAATTAGCCACTCCATTGACACAGTTACTTTAGAAGAGTGTTTAGTTTGAGTGGACAGATGCAAGACAGAGAGACTTTGAGAAATTGAAAGAAGCTTTGACCCAAGGTCCGATCTTGATACAACCTGAGTCCGGGAAGGACTATGTAGTCTACAGTGATGCTTCGTATGTAGGGCTAGGATGTGTTCTTATGCAAGACAAGAGAGTAGTGGCTTATGCCTCAAGACAGTTGAATAGTCATGAGTGCAACTATCCGACCCACGACATAGAGTTAGCTGTAGTTGTGTTTGCTTTGAAGATTTGGAGACATTATTTGTACGGGGAGAAATGCACAGTGTACACCGACCACAAGAGTTTGAAGTACATTATGACTCAACGAGATTTGAATCTCAGACAACGTAGGTGGTTAGAGCAGCTAAAAGACTATGACCTTACTATTGAGTACCATCCGGGTAAGGCCAATGTAGTGGCCGATGCATTGAGTAGGAAGGTGGCCGTGGACTTGAGAGCTATGTTTGCTAGATTGAGTTTGTCTGGAGATGGTGGCTTGATAGCCGAGCTTCAGGTTAGACCTACTCTAGGTTAGATGATTAGAGAGAAACAACTCTTAGATGGATCTTTGGCACCTCACGTGCAAGATATAGCCGAAGGTAGATCTTCAGACTACAGTTTCAGCACTGATGGGGTTTTATGTTTCAAAGACAGAATAGTTGTGCCAGAAGACAGTGATTTGAGACGTACGATCTTGACTGAAGCCCACAGTAGTCCGTTTGCTATGCATCCCGGAAGTACAAAGATGTACCGTGATTTGAAGAATGAGTACTATTGGGTTGGCTTGAAGAGAGATGTAGCTGACTTTGTGAGTAAGTGCTTAGTGTGTCAAAGAGTGAAGGCGGAACATCAGGTTCCCTCAGGTTTGTTACAACCGTTGAGAATTTCGGAATGGAAATGGGAGAAGATCACCATGGATTTTGTTTCGGGTTTGCCTTTGACTCATACGAAGAAGAACTCAGTTTGGGTGATAGTGGATTGATTTACGAAGTGTGCTCACTTCTTGGCAGTCAACACTACTTACACTTTAGATAGATTAGCCGATTTGTACATCGGTGAGATAGTTAGGCTGCATGGCGTACCTAAGTCCATTGTATCAGATAGAGATCCGCGGTTTACTTCTAGATTTTGGGAGTGTCTGCACACAGCTTTGGGTACCCGTTTGAACTTCAGCACTTCTTATCATCCTCAGTCAGATGGTCAGCCAGAGAGGGTTATTCAGATCTTAGAGGATATGCTGCGTTGTTGTATCATAGACTTTCAGGGTACTCGGGAGAAGCATTTGCCTCTAGTAGAGTTTGCGTACAATAACAGCTTTCAGTCAAGCATTCATATGGCTCCGTATGAGGCCTTGTATGGCCGGAAGTGTAGGACACCAGTGTGTTGGGCCGAGGTAGGGCAGAAACTGTTACCTATGCCAGATTTGCTAAAAGGGACAACAGACAAGGTAAAATTGATTTGTGATCGTTTGAAGGCTGCTTCAGATAGGCAGAAGTCCTATGCCGATTTGAAGAGGAAGGAAGTGGAGTTCTCAGTGGGAGAGAAAGTATTCTTGAAAGTATCTCCATGGAAGAAGGTGATGAGATTTGGCCGAAAAGGGAAGTTGAGTCCGAGGTACATAGGGCCGTATGAGATTGTGAAGAGGGTTGGTCCCGTTGCTTATCAGTTGCGTTTACCATCCGAGATAGAGAAGATACACGACGTGTTCCTTGTTTCGATGTTTCGTAAGTATGGGTCCGATCCATCACATGTTATGCCCATAGAAGAAATTGAATTGAATCCGGATTTGACTTACGAAGAAGAGCCCGTTGAGATCTTAGCTTCTGACAGTAAGGTGTTGAGGGGTAGATCAATTGAATTGGTGAAGGTGCGGTGGCAACGTAGAGGTGTGGACGAGGCCACTTGGGAGAGGAAGGAGGATATGGAAAAGTAGTTTCCGTATCTCTTTCAGTCAGGTAATTTCGGGGACGAAATTCCTTAAGTGGGAGAGAGTTGTAACACCCGTGTTTTGGGCCTAGGAGTTAACCGGGTTTATAGTTCGAGTCAATGAAATTTAATTAAATCAACCCAACTTAAATAATGACCTAATAAAGCTTTAATAAAAAGAGGAGGGACCAAAAGAGCAATTTGACCCAAAACATTTAAAAAGTAAGACAACTTTATAGAAAAGTTGTCTTCCCTTTTCCCATTTCCTTCTTCCAAACGTTGGAAACCCTCCCCACCATTTTCAAAGCTTCTTCAAACCTTGGTTACTATTCCATCCATTATCTCCTTCAATTCAAGGTGTTTTTCAAAGGTAATTACGTTTCCTTAACCTCCTCTTTACCCTCTACCTAACTATGGTCTTGGATTTCAAAAACATGGGGTTTTGAAAATTAGGGTTTATATTAAAGTTTGGATTTTTAAGGGGGTTTTCCAATTGGTTTTGATAAATTGAGTTGGGGCTTTAGCTAATCATGTTAAAATGTGTAACATATATCAATTTGGTTGAATTTGGATGAAAACTCGTAGTGGGTCCTTAGGGCAAATTTTAGAGTATAAAAACTTGGGTTTTTGGTGGGTTTAATGTTGAAATTGAAGGGATGATGGTCTACCTATGTTAGGAGGGTGATTTGGGATGTTTTGGTAGTCATTTGGGTGTTTGGAAATGAGTGTTTCAGCCAAGGGTTATTGGAGTACGAAAATTGGATTTTTGAGATATTATGTGGTTTGGGAATTTGTGGAAATTGAGTTGTGTTTGCAAAGTAAGTTGATGGTTGAGTTTAGCATTGAATTGGGAAGTAATGTATGTGTTTTTTTACTAGAAGCAAGAGGAAACGTTGAAGAGGGCTGGGGACCAAATCCGAGTTCGAATTGCTAAGGAAGGGCGGTGAGTGGTCTTAACTAGTTTTAAAGTTTGGTTCGAGCATGAGTAGTGTGTGTGTGTAAAGTGTGCTTGGTAGGCCACTTCCTTATAACCCAAGTAGTTAATTTAGTCTTGTTTTCCTTAAATGCCAATGTCCTTAATGACTATTCTCTTGTACTTGTGATTATATGGTGCATGTATATATATCATGATGTGGATATATTTGATGAGCATGAGTGTGGTTGATGATATGTGATTGATGATGATAATTGGCACTAAAATAATTACCGGTTGTAAATGATCGATCATTAGGATAGTGTGCACACAAATTGAGTCAAAACGTACGTGGCCTTGATGGCGTTAAGTCATCAAGGAGGAGTACAGTGATGTAACATTCCACCGGAAGCTTTTATTAATTTCTACGGGATGATGAGTGGAATCCCATCCGTAGGGCATGTGGCGATGAGTGGAATCCCGCACATGCAAGGTCCGGTGATGAGTGAAATCCCACCGAGGTAAAGTGTTGTTGAGGTTTAAATCCGCACAATCGGGGTAATTAAAGTGGTCAATTAAACTTGTTCATGTATTGTGATATATGATGGTGGTATATGGTTGTGGTATATGTTGTTGTTGCATGATGATTGATATTGATGTTTAAGCTTGTTAGGATTGAGAGACCATATATGCCACTTGAAAGACTAGCTAGGTCTACTTGATTTTATGCCTATGCTTGATGTATGTAAGACTAGGATTAACATGCTTGAACCCTGAATTGTCGATGTTTTTCGTTTTAGAGCACCCTCATTAAGCTTATAGCTTACGCTCTCAATGTTCAACGATGCAGATCGTTAGCGTGGTGTTAGCTCGGAGCAAGGCAAGAAGGGCTTTCCAAGTTGTTGCTCAAGTATGGTTAATTTTGTAGTAGTTAAGCAATGTGGCAATAGGGTGTGTTTGTATGAGCTTGTATGACTCATTTCATATAATGTTGTATTGGATTGATTATGGATTGAAAGCATGTAATACTATTGTGAATGTTGGTGTGAATGATGGCATGCTTTAGAATTTCTAGGTTGCCTTGTGTATGAGTGCAAACCTCTTTTGATAGACTGGAGGCTTTATGACCATTTGAGCCTTTGAGTATGCACAATGTGGCCTAAATTGCTCTCTCATTAGAATGTTATGTATGAATGCCTTAATTCGTGTATGGTTGATTCCTTTGGCTTGAATATGTGTGCTTGCATGACGGTATATGCTTAACTGAGTCGAGAAATGCATTTAGAGTCGTATTGGGGTCGTTTAAGTTGGAATTGGAGGAATTGCAGTGCAGGGCGTATCGATACGCCTCAAGCTGTATCGATACGGACTTGCCCAAATGCCAGAAATTTTTCCTGGCGTACCGATACCCTAAGGGTATCGATACCCTCCTAAGTTACTGTAATTTGGAAATTGGAGTGAGAGTAGGGCGTACCGATACGGGGCTCCCGAGTATCGGTACGGGTCTACCCTGTTTACCATGAAGGGTTGACCGAGAAGGGCGTATCGATACGCTCAAGGGCTGTATCGATACGGACATCTCGTTGTTGACTTCTTAGGTTGACCTGGTCAGGGCGTATCGATACCCCTAGCTAGGGTACCGATACGGTCTACCCTGTAGCTTAAAAAGGGACTATTATGCATGGCCGTGGTTTGAATGTGTTTTCCTTTGTATTGTTTTCCGCTGTGTGAATCGCTTAGGACTAAATGTACATCTAGACAAGATTTAATATAAAAGAAAAAAAAATAGGGTTGCTAACCGAAGGGAACCTTATCGGGTTTCACTCGGTTTTCCCCGTGTGGCCCACTCGGACCGGTCATCCGGCCAGACCGGGGCGAGGGGGTTACAAAACTATTATTATAAGAAAACTCCACCAAAGGAAAATGTTTTTCCCAAGAGCCTTGGAACTCAATCACACAACACCTCAACATAACCTCAAGCAGTTGGATGACACGCGCAGACTGTCCATCCGACTGTGGATGATAAGAAGTACTGAAATTCAGCCGCGTACCCAAAGCTTGATGCAAACACTCCCAAAAACGCGATGTGAACCTCAGATCTCTATCCGACACTATAGACTTTGGCACACCATGCAGTCGCACAATCTCAGCAATGTACAGCTCTGCAAGCTTATCCAAAGTATACGTAGTATGCACAGGTATGAAATGCGCACACTTTGTAAGGCGATCCACAATCACCCACACCGAATTCTTCTTCGATAGCGACAAAGGTAAACTAAACACAAAGTCCACGGTGATCCTTTCCCACTTCCATTCAGGGATCCTCAACGGTTGCAACAACCTTGAAGGAAACTGGTGCTCGGCCTTAACCTGCTGACAAACCATACATTTACTCACATACTCTGCAACATCTTTCTTCAAACCCACCCAATAGTACTCATCCTTTAAATCACGATACATCTTTGTACTACCAAGGTGCATAGCAAAAGGACTACTATTGGCTTCAGTCAGAATAGTACGCCTCAACCCGCATCATTCGGCACCACTATCTGACTACCAAAACATCAAACCCCATCATCATTAAAACAAAAACCCGATGGTCTATCCTCGGCAATATCCTGAACATGTGGCACCAAAGAATCATCCAACAACTGCTTATCCTTTATCAACTGAACCAGAGATGGTCTCACTTGAAATTCAGCCACAAGACCTCCATCTTGCGAAATGCTCAAGCTAGCAAACATAGCCCTTAGCTCTACCGCCACCTTCCTACTCAAGGCATCCGCTACAACATTAGCTTTTCCCGGATGATACTCGATCGTCAGATCGTAATCTTTAAGCAACTCCACCCAACGTCGTTGCCTAAGATTCAACTCCTTCTGAAACATCAGACACTTCAAACTTTTGTGATCCGTGTACACAGTACACTTCTCACCATACAGATAATGTCTCTAGATCTTCAAAGAAAAAACCACCGTAGCTAACACAATATCATGCGTAAGATAATTGCGTTCATGCACCTTCAACTGTCGCGATGCATAAGCCACCACCTTACCCTCCTGGATTAGCACACACCCCAAACCAACATAGGATGCGTCGCTGTACACCACAAATTCTTTTTCTGATTCAGGCTGAACCAAGATAGGAGCTTGCGTCAAAGCTGCCTTAAGCTTCTCAAAAGCTTGTTGTCTTGCTTCTGTCCACTCATACTTAACATTCTTTTGCAACAACTTTGTCAAAGGGGCAGCAATCTTTGAAAATCCATTCACAAACCTCTGGTAATATCTTGCCAACCCAAGGAAACTACGGACTTCATGAACAAACTTAGGTGGCTTCCAATTCATCATCGCCTCAACCTTATGAGAATCAACATGAATCCCCTCAGCAGAAACCACATGACCAAGGAAAACAACTTCCTTAAGCTAAAATTCGCACTTGCTCAACTTAGCATAAAACTGATTCTCCAGAAGCGCTTGCAAAACAACCCTCAAATGACCTTCATGCTCCTCCTCAGTATGAGAGTACACAAGGATATCGTCAATGAACACTACAACAAACTTATCCAAGTATTCATGGAACACTCTATTCATCATGTCCATAAAAGCTGCAGGAGCATTCGTCAAACCAAACGACATTACAAGGAACTCATAATGCCCATACCTCGTCCTAAAGGCTGTTTTTGGCACATCCACATCTTTCACCTTAAGATGGTAGTACTCTGACCTTAACTCAATCTTGGAGAACACAGTCGCTCCCGAATTTGATCAAAAAGATCATCAATCCTCGGCAAAGGATATCGATTCTTGATAGTCAACTTGTTCAGCTGACGATAATCAATGCACATTCTCATAGTGCCATCCTTCTTCTTCACAAATAAGACTGGTGCACCCCACGTGACACACTTGGTCGAATGAAACCACGGTCAAGCAACTCCTGAAGCTGCGTCTTCAATTCCTTCAACTCCTTAGGTGCCATGCGATAAGGAGCAATGGACACTGGAGTTGTGTTTTCATAAAACTCAATTCCAAACTCCACCTATCGGCTAGGAGGCAATCTAGGTAACTCCTCCGAAAATACTCCAGGAAACTCTCGTACGGTTCTGATATCCTGAACACGCAACTCCTTTGAACTAGGATTCATCACAAAAGCTAGGTAAGCCTCGCAACCCTACCTTAACATCCGACTTGCTTCCAACGTAGACACCACATTGGCAAGGAACTTCACATTCTCACCCACCACCACTACTTCGTAATCATCCGCAAGTTTCAACGAAACTCGCTTGCTTTCAAAATCTACCACAGCTCGATGCTCACAAAGCCAATCCATAACAAGGGTTACATCAAAGCCATAGAATGGAAACTTCATGAGATCAACAAGAAAAACATGGTTTTGCACTTTCAAGGGACATCTCCTATACAACTTTCGTGTTACAACCGTCTCACCAAAGGAACTAGTCACACGCATACCAACATCCAAAGACTCAATAGGTAAACCAAGCATTTGAGCATGTTCACGCTATATGTATGAGTGTGTAGATCCATAATCAATCAATGAAAGTAATGATAAGGATTGCAAAGTAAGGGTACATGCGATCACATCTGTATCATCCCTTCCCTCACACTGATCATACACTCGAGCCTGGCCACCACTCTCAGGTTGAACGGACACAACATGCGCTACATTCCTCCCACCATCATCTCTACGCTGAAAGATACCACGGCCCCGCCCACGGCCTCTCTGAGGTGAAACTACCCCAGGAGCACGCCCCTGACCACCATCGGCCAACAAAGGACACTCTCTCCTCATGTGGTTTGCCGAACCACAATTCCAACATGAGTTACCTATCACTGCAAAAGGAGCCTAAACCTTCCCCGCTGCTCGAGGACAATCTTGCCTCAAATGGCCACGAGATCCACACGTCCAGCACGTGTTCTATTCAACCCTCATCTTATCTCCATGCACAGCTGTACCATGTCCTCCACCACCACACCTAGCAGTAGGCTGATACCTCCTATCTCGTCCTCTCTTGTTTCGTCCACCACTAGAACTATGATCAACGACTCTTTTTCCAGAACCAGAACTAACACCTCTGGAAGACAAACCCAAGTTTTGCTCGATGTCCTTCGCTCGACACACAAGCACATCAAAATCGGTATAATCAGTTGCAAGCATATATGTCTTCACGTCCGTCACCACTCCATAACGGAAACGTTCACACCTCTCCCGCTCATCAGGGATCAAATCAGGTGCATAATGGCTAAGGCGAACAAACTGGATCTCATACTCAGCTACCGTCATGTTGCCTTGCACAAGAGACATAAATTCTCTTTTCTTCTCATCTAGGTATCGCACACCCAGATACTTCCGCTTGAACGCATTCAGGAAAAACATCCAAGTCACGTCAATGTCCTCCATTCCGGAGATAGTGGTCGTCCACCACGTATAAGAATCACCATGCAGCAGTGACACCACACATCCCAACTTCTGCACATTATTGCAATTCATTTGCCCTAAGATCCTCTTGGTGGTTTCCAACCAAGACTTCGATCCCTCCGGAGATAAACTGTTGAACTCAGTCTCTCCCAGACTGCGGAGACGCTCCAAAGGCAATCTCACATTAGCATCACCTTGATGCGCAGCTCCATGAGCTCCAGCTACCGCTGCCTGAAAGGCTCTAGCAATAGCCTGAATTAACACAACCATGTCAGGAGTAGCTTGCCCCTGCACACCTTCAGGTCCAGCGACCGCAGCACCAGCTCCAGCATTACCAGCTTCAACACCACCATCACCACCAGGAGAAGGAGGTAAATCCACAACATTCTCAGCATTCTCCTCATTTTCATTTTGATCCATAACTCTTGTATTCATTCTCATCTCTCTACGTGGCCCAATTTACAAAGAAAACAATGCACTGACACAAATGCAATAAACACAATTAGGCTCAACATGGTAAGTAATCCAAGTACTCAAGCTCATTTTCCAAAAACAATTCCTTTCATTAGTTTTGATATGGCAATGGGTTCCCCTAACACATTTCAATATAACATAACATCACAATTGCAACCATACATCACAATTCATTAAACAATCTTTCACTTAAAAGGCTCATCAATCAAAAACACATACATCACCCGCATATCAATTCCCAGTTACACGAGAACCAAGCTCTGATACCAACAAATGTAACCCCTTTAGCCCGACCTAGACGGTTGACCCGAACTACGAAGATTTCACGAGGAAAACCAAAGTCAACCCAAAAGTCAACCTTGATTCACAACCCTTTTTTTCTTTTTAATCTTGTCTAGATGCACATTAACCCTAAGTGAGTTTCCATAAAACTTATTTGAGAAAGGCACATCGATCGGTTAACAAACATGGACTCAATTGCACTTATTACAAGAATAAGGACCAAAATGTAAATTCTGTGAATTAGAGGGTCTTTACTGATTTTTATGTTACCAATATGAAACTAGTTGTATTACATGCTTCCTTGTCAAATTTCATCTTTATTGGGCATCTCAAACTCATACAATTGCAAACTCAACTTTCGGGACTAAAGTGTAAAGCTTGCAAACTTCAGAACCATTCAAATCAGTGCCCAACGGTCACCTGTTTCGAAACACCCACCTGCTGTATCGGAACGAGGACCGAAACGGCGTTGTCCGTTTCAAAATGCGGGTTGGTTCCGAGACTAGTTCCGAAACGAGGCTTTCCAGTAGCAAAATTGTTTCGAAAAAGCCTCCAGCCGTTTTGAAACACGAAGGCCATTACAGGCCCCCGTTTCGAAACGCCAGAGAGTGTTTCGATACGGTTTGCCTAGAAACTGCAGATTTTGCTGGTTTTTCATACATAAATCCATTCAAACTCATCCTAATGACTTCCCAAACGTACCAACAAGTCAACAAACATATAAGGTGTATGTTTAGAACTCCTAAACACATTCATAGCATCAAACATGAAATTTCACATGTCTAGAGGCATGCTTCCTATTATCAAACCAAAAAGAGCAAATAAACTTCAAATCAAGCATTTAATGGCCATTTACAAATTCAAACCAACAAAGCAAACATGCCACAACCTTAGGGAGTTCAACACATCTCCCAAAACAAAACTTAGGTTCCCATTGCAAATTTATCAAAACTAATAGTGTATGAAAACATCACCATACATGAGCTTGGATTCCCTTGGACACACTTAGCTTCCTTGATGCCCAAAGCACCTCAATTATCTGCATTATTGATGAAAGAGAGCGTAAGCACAAATTCTTAGTGAGGTATGCTTTAAACAAAACCATTACAATAATGCATTTTTAGAAAACACTTTCAACACAGCTTTTAAACCACATGCACATCTCTTTCTCATGCTACCAAGCATCTTCTCAAGCATCTCATGCTTCATTACATTCAATACAATATATTGGCTTCAAGTGATAGTTCATAACCATTTCAACACAAAACACAATTGGATACGCGGATTACAAGCGTTGTCCCACACGCTTCATACACACTACCAGACTACATAAGGTTCACACTCAAGAGCAATCCCTCCATTGATGTGACACCCGTGGTGGAGTATTACGGTACAATCACAACCCCTCAACACCACTCACCGGTAGTTGTATACTTCCACTAACGAGAGTAAGGGACACATGACACAAGATCCACACATGGAATTTACAACCACCATTGTGATCTTACCTCAATCGTTAGGGTACTTGGATGGAGTTTACGGTACAATCACAACCCCTCAACATCCAAGGCGACTTTACTGACGGTGCACCCAATCCTATAGCTGGGTAACTATATTCGATTCAAGTACTTTAAAACCATTACATCACTTGCCAATATACATCAAATACCATCAACAATTCACTATTTTAAAGCATTAATCAAAACCACTTAACAACATGCATCACTATGCATCAAAACCATATGAATAACATGTCAAACCAAGGATCTCTTACCTTGAGCATCCTTCAATACAAGGCTTTCAAAACCATCATTAATCACGCTAAACCATGCTTTCAAAACAGTAATTAAACATGCATTTCATATCCAATGCATCAAACCACAATCTAGCACATCCGAGGGAGTTTTTCTGAAAACTTACTCTTGAGCTTAGCTAAGTTGTTTAGACTTAAACTAAGCTCCCAAATCCTTCAAATAATTGTTCCAAGGCTGGAAACCAACTCCACTCACCAATTTTGTTTCGCTAGCTTGCCGAAACGCCAATTAAGCTTCCGGATCAACTCCAAAAGTGTTCGAAGATGTCTCCCTTGTTTTAGACACATCAAAGCTGAGGATTAATGCATCATCATGCATTAAAATCTTCAGCCAACACTCCTAAACTCGCTGCTCTACTCAAAACCAACATTTCGGCTACCAAACACAACCAAAAACACCTCCAAACTCTTCCAAAACTTAACCCAGCCAAGATCCATCACTTCTAACCATTTCTAATCATCAATTTACATCCAAAATAAACCTAAACTCGTCCTTATACCTCCAGCTATAACATATCACCAATAACACCTCAAAACCCACCATTTTCATAAGCAAAAACTTAAGAAATTCAACCTATTCGAGATTGGATTGATAAAACCTCATTTCTAACATCATTAGACATCCAAAATACTTTACAGAATCATATCAAAACGGAACCCAATCAATTACAACGAAAATCTTCAAGATCTCTTCCAAAATCTTGAGTTTTAAGCCAACATCAAGTTTCTAACATTAAATCCATTTATAAAACTTTAATAAAGGATTGACAACTTGGGAATTTCAGTAAAGAACTAAGTATTTAGAGAAGAAGAACATCCTTAGCTCTAAATGATGATTTCTCCTTGATTTGGGCCAATTTCCATGAAAATTCAACGTGGAAATCAAAAGAATTTGATGCAAGATTGATTAGGAACCAATAGATGATAGAAATCTCATCAATGGAAGTGAAAATCTATGTGAAAGTTGCTGGAGAAAAAGTGTTTGGATGATGGGATTTTGAGAGAAAAAGGAATGAGAGAAAATTAGGAAAATGTAGTTATGAAATCCAAAAAGTAGTTTCCCTTTTCTTTTTATTTAATTAAAGCATTAATTAAATCACCCAAATTAAGGAAAAATCTGGAGAAAAACATTTTGGGTAAATTAGCTCCTTAAAGATTCAAAGTTTCAATCCTTTACAAAACAGTCACTACTAAACTTTGCAAAAATAACATTTTGGTCACTACACCGAAATGTAGCATTTCCAAACCTAATTTTGTAAAATTGATTTCACCATTCTCTTATATTTTATTAAATGAGAATTTTTAGATATTTTTGTATATTTTTAAAACATCCCGAACTAGGCTTTCCCTAAAACCTCCTTTTATATTCAAACCGCTTATCAGACCGGTCCGGTTCAGACCCTAAACTTCTAAGCCCAAAATTGGGGTGTTACAAAGCCTGATCCTTTCTTATTTTTTCGGGGTTCAACAATCTCTTAGCATGGCATCAAGTACACTTCTCTGCCAAAAAGTGCTTGGCACCTTCTGGTCCTTCTGTGCCAACAACACTTGGCATTCTTCTTGGCAATCCTAACTGTGCTGCTTTCCCGCGCGAAATCCTATGCCAAACCTGCAAAATAACCACAAAACAACCTTTCATCCTGGCATAGACATAAAACTAAACTTCTTATGAAAATGCATGATTATAGCAACCTAATGCAACTAAATGTACCTAAAAACAAGCAAGAGTGTTGTAAAATTGGCATTAAAAACAATATTTTTGGAGAGGTAACACACCGCCAAACCAAACTCATTGCTTGTCCTCTAGTAAAGCAAACAAAACTAAATAAAAACAAACTGTGAAAATGTTACCTCGACAAAATTTTTGGTTAGTCATGCCAACAGATGTTGGCAAGAAGAATTTGGCTCTATTTCTGTTTTCAATATCTCAATGTAATTATACCAAGCATACAGTAATTCAAGAGGCAACAATATAACTCTAGTCTAAGCTCATGAACAATGCATGATGTGTGGGCAATATGCACTAATTATCCTTTCACTCCCTTAGCCAATTTTACTTCCTAAACTCAGATTCTTATTTCCATTTTCATCATTTTCTTCTTCATTGCCGAGGGTCTCTGCATTATCTTAAGCTTGCTTCGTGACACTGTTTAGCATGAATGATAAGAGGGAGCATACCACGAATCCCCACCTTAATCCAGACATCACTAGGCTTTCCCTTCAACTCATACTCTAGGGTATTAGGCTTAAGAACTAAGAGGGAGCAAACCACGAAATCCTAAGTACTTATTATCCCTAGGTAGAGGAGAGTTTAATTTTTTTCATTGCGTTGGCAAAACATTGCTGCCTTATTTTCTTTTACCTTGGCATTCATTCTCTTTTTTTTCAAATCTAAGCATAGTTTCAAACAGTCTAAGTTTGCTAGGGAACTAGATACATATAACGTGTTTAAGTGTAAATTTAATTCTCTAAACTAGAGATCAATTGCCAAGCAATCCTAGCATACTACCCTGCTGGCATGGCATAACAACTAAAGATTAAATTTTCTTATTGGACAGACACCTATATCAAATAAGACTTGCCTAAAAACTATTGACAAACCTCAAAATTCTATCGATGAAATATAACTTAATCCAAGGGAAAGGGCTGAGAGGTCTCTCGATGCAGCCCTCCACACCAGGCTCTCGACCAATAGGTTGAATTACCCTTCCTCGGTACAGCCGACAGTCACTCGCTGGTCACTCCAACGCCTCACTCTGATCACTCTAGGTCTACCCGATCACTCTCGTCTTTCCTTCGCTCCCTCAATTGCTTGATCGGTTGGTCATTATATATGCATGCATGGGAAAGGATGAGATAAGCCTTTGTATTTGAATTTGAAATGATGAAGGGATAAGAGATAGAGCTCTATCCGATCATTTTGATATCTTATCAGCTCAGTGTGATAGCTTATCATGCTAGGGCTGATGTTGAGTTGACCACACAATTGCAAATGGCCAAGAGTGGGGTGAATTGGTGATAAAAAATTTGGTGGGTGAGAATATGAAAAATTAGAATGTGACACAAGGCAATTAGAGTGGTTCAAGTTCTCCAAACGAACTCTACATCCACTACCTTAGTTCCCACTAAGGATTTTCAACCAATTCACTACTTGAATTCTTCCCCTTTTCTTGGATGAGGAAGAAAGTTGTAACGCCCCGGTTTTGGGCTTAGAAGTCTTGGGCGTTGACCGGTTGGTCAAAGTGCTGTTCGAATCGTAAGAGGTTAAATTAGGAAAGCCTAGTTCGGGTTGCATTAAAAATATGGAAAAATGTTCTAAAATCATCTTTTAATATAATTAAGTGAACTGTGAAATCAATTTTGGAAAATGAGTTTTGGAAGGGTGACATTTTGGCTAGTGACCAAAATGTAATTTTTGAAAGTTTGGTGGCTGTTTTATAAAGGGTTGAAACTTTGAATCTTTAAGGAGCTATTTACCCAAAGGGAGTTTCTCCAGATTTTTCTAAGATATTTTGAGTTATAATTCTGATTTTAAAGATTTCATAAAAGGAGGGAAATCTCATTTTGCTATTTTCTCAACTAACTTCTCATTTTCTTTCTCTCTTTTTCTCTCAACCCAAACACTCCATTTCCAGAGTTTTGTTTCTGATTTTATCACCTAAATTCTTCCTTTCAACTCTCATTTAATCCCTAATCATTGTATCATCAAAACCTCTTCAATTTCTACAAGTTTCATCAAGGATTTTCATTCCAAAAAGAGGAGAAACTCAAGTTTGGAGGTAAGAACGTCCTTCTCCTCTGAACTTCAAGTTCTTTACTGAAATTCCTAAGTGTTCAATCCTAAATTGATGTTTAATTAAAGGCTTTTAAGTTGATTTATAGATCTTGGCTAATTATGCAAGATTTTGATGATTTCACATGATTTTCGTTTGATCTGTTAAATCTGTGATTTGAGAGATGTTTTTGATGTTAAATGATCTCTAAAGTGATAAGGAAATGAGTTTTGATTGATGCAATCCCGGATAGGTTGAGTTTCCTAAGTTTAGCTTGTGTTTTAAGGTAGTTTTGTGGTGATCTTGTGGATCTGGTGTTGCTGGAGGTATAAGGATGTTGTTAGGTTGTTTTTAGATGATTTATGATGTTAATAGGAGTGAGGTTTTGCTGGTTTATGGCTGGGCTTTGTTTGGAAGTGTTTTGGATGCATTTTCGGTTGTGTTTGGTGGCCGAAAGTGGAGGTTATGTGAGAGCAGCGAGTTAGATGCTTTCAATGAAGCAATTAATGCATGATGATGCATTAATCCTCTGCTTTAATGTGTTGAAACAGGGGAGGCATCCTTGGATCCGAGAGTTGTTGATCCGGAGGCTTGATTTGGTGCTTTGGCTTGAAGCAAAGTGGAATTTGGTGAGTGCATTCGTGAAAATGGATTTTCAGCTTTAAAACCAAGGTTTGAAGGTTTTGGGGAGCTTAGTTTAAGTCTAAACAACTTTGCTAAGCTCAAGTGTAAGTTTTTCGGATTTCTCTCTAAGTGGTGGCCATGTTTTGGTGTGTTGCAAAATGATGATTTGCATGTTTTAATTACTGTTTTGTAAGCATGATTTAGCATGATATTTGCTGATGTTTTAAGTCATGTGGTGAAGGTAACTCTAGGTAGGAGTTCCTTGATTTTATACATTGTTTAAATGTGGATTTGATGCTTGGAAATGCATGGTGAAATGGCTTGGTTTAATGCTTTAAAACAGTGGATTATATGATGTGAAATATGTATATTGGCAAGTGATGTTTTGTAAAAGTGAAGGTCACTAAGGTGGTTAAAAGTCCTTGAGTGAGCCTTGTTATTTAAGAACATCAAGGTGGTTAAAAGTCCTTGGATGTTTCTTGTTGCGGACTCTAAGGTGGTTAAAAGTCCTTAGGTGCTCCTTTCCAAGGTGTTTAAAAGTCCTTGGGGCCAAGGTGTTTAAAAGTCCTTGGGGTGATTCAAGCATTGGACACAAAGGTGGTTGAAAGTCCTTGTGTGGTCCTCATTCATGGTGTTTAAAAGTCCATGGCCAAGGTGTTTAAAAGTCCTTGGGGAAAGTTGTTGAACTTGTTTTAATAAATGAAATGTATCACTTGAGCCAATATGACATGTTAAGAGTTTATGAAGCATGAGATGCTTGTTTAAAGATTATGTTGAAGCATGTGATGCTTGTTTAAATGTATTTTGAAGCATGGAATTGCTTGTCCTAAAGTATGCTTTTGAGCATGTACAAAGGTTGATTATAAGCATGTTTTATAATGGTTTTAATTGCATTATTGAATGGTTTTTAAAGAGCACACCTCACTAAGCTTTTGCTTACGCTCTCTTGTTTTCCTAATTCAATAATGCAGAGCAATAGAGTATCTTGAGGGGCAGCAAGGAAGGGCAAGCAATCAAGTTCAAGTAAAGCTCAATGTATGAAGGTTTTATAAGTCCTTTTTAGCTTTTGGTTGATTTGGCAATGGGGGACCAATGTGTATGTTTTGGGAGGTGTTTGAGACTCCCTAAGTAAGTTGAATGTTGTTGAGATCGTTGGTTTTTGGTTTGGAACCATTTATGCTTGTTTTGCAAGTTTGGAGTTTGAATGGATAGCTTAAATAGGAAGCATGCCACTTAAATTGGGGTTTTTCTTATGTGTTGGTTTTATGTTGAATTGGTGATGCAATTGAGGTCCTTGCATGTTGGTTGATTATGTGAAATGGTTTGGTGTTGTTAATTTGAAGTTTGAAGCATGTTTGATGCTGTTTTTGAGTCAATTCCAGGCAGGAGTATCGGTACTCGGGCTTGCGTATCGATACGCCTGAGCCAAATATGCACTTTTCTGCCCAGGCGTATCGGTACGATTGTTAGGGTATCGATGCCGTATGAATGCCGTATCGAAACGGGGGAACTCGTATCGATTCCGTATGAATGCCGTATCGAAACGGGGGAACTCGTATCGATACCGTATTGGGAGTTTGGTTACTGCCTTCCCCGAGTATCGATACGACACCAGGCGTATCGATACCTGTCTGTTATTTCGGTTAAAAGTATCTTTTATGTTTTGCTTTGTTTACGTTTTGGTCCTGAATCTTGTTTATGCAATTAAGTGAGTTTGAGAAGTCCTTTTGAGCTGAAATTTCACAGGGAAGCATGGAACCTGACTAATTTCAAGATGGTAACTTTAATTTGTACTAAGTCCTCATATTTATCAGAATTTACAATTTGGTCCCTAAAGTTGTAATTTGTTCAATTGGGTCCCTGTTTGATCTCTGATGTCGTGATCTTTGAGTATGATGTTTGTGTGATCACAATTAGGGTAAATGTGCATCTAGATAAGATTAAAAAGAAAAAAAAGGGTCGTTAATCAAGGTTGACTTTCGGGTTGACTTTGGTTTTCCCCGTGTGACTTTCTTAATTCGGGTCAACCGTCTAGACGGGGTTAAGGGGGTTACATTTGGTGGTATCAGAGCTGAGTTCTCGAGTAATTGGGAATGTTGTTATGCATGATTGAAGCATGGTTTGGCTTGTATGCTTGTTGAATGAAAGCATGTTCAGTGATTTGAAACGATGATGTTTTTGAGATGTATGTTGTGATGATGCATGATGAGGGTACCCATTGCCAAACAAAAGCTAAAGAAATGATGTTGATTTTGAAAGAGATTGAGCTTGAATACTTGAAATTGCTTACCTTGCTGGGCCTGACTTGTTTTATTTTGTATTGTTATGCATGGTAAAAGTATGGCACCACGTAGAGAGTTAAGGAGTAGCGTGAGAGCTACGACCCCGGAAGGGAATGTGAATGAAGAGAATACGGGTAGTGCTGTGTTACCTCCTCCTCCACCTGGTGGTGGTGGTGCGGAGAGGGAAAGAGCTGGAGCTGAGGCAGCTGGTGCTAGAGCTGCAGGACCTGAGGTTGGTCAGGGGCAAGCGATGCCTGACATGTCTGTGCTGGTACAAGCTATTGCGGGTGCTTTTCGAGCAGCAGTAGCTGGAGCTCAAGGAGCTGGGCATCAGGGAGATGCTGGTGCTAGACTACCCTTAGAGCGTCTGCGCAGTCTTGGTGGGACTGAGTTTAGGGGTATGTCAGCTGAGAGGTCGGAAGCTTGGCTAGAGAGTACCAAGCGTGTCTTGGGACAGATGAGCTGCACTGATGTGCAAAAGTTGGGTTGTGTTGTGTCTTTGCTGCAAGGCGATGCTTATACGTGGTGGACGACCACAATCTCTGGAATGGCTGAAGCTGACATCACTTGGACATTCTTTCAGAATGCGTTCAAGAGAAGATATCTGGGAGTGAGATATCTGGATGAGAAAAAGCGTGAATTCATGTCTCTGACCCAGGGGAACATGAGTGTGGCTGAGTATGAAGTACAGTTCGTACGCCTCAGTCAGTATGCACCGGAGCTACATGTTGGCTTGGTGACGGAAGTAAAGACCTACATGTTGGCTGCTGAGTACAATGATTTTGATGTGTTGGTTAGTCGATCCAAGGACATAGAGATGAATCTGAGTTTGTCTGCGAAGGGTGCTGGAGCGAGTTCTGGGAAGAGAGCTGCTGAGTATAGTTCCGGAGGTGGACGGAACAAGAGGGGACGTGATCAGAGGTTTCAGTCCTCAGCTAAGAGAGGTGGAGGTGCACCTGCTAGGGGTGGCAATGCTAGAGCTGACCCTAGTGCTTGTTGGATTTGTGGTTCCCGTGGTCACTTGAAGCGTGACTGTCCTCGTGCTGGAAGGGAGGTGCAAGCTCCTGTTGCTGCAGCAGGTTATGAGTGCTGGAATTGTGGTTCTGCTGACCACTTGAGGCGAGATTGTCCGAGGATGGCTGGTGGCCAAGAGCGTGCTCCTGTTGTTGCAGCACCGCAGAGAGGTCGTGGACGCGGCCGTGGTAATTTTCAGAGGCGTGAGGAAGGTGGTCGCGGAGTAGCTCATGTTGTGGCTATTCAGCTTGAGGGTGGAGGCCAAGCGAGGGTGTATGCTCAGCGCGAGGGAAGGAATGATGCTGATGTGATTGCAGGTACCTTTACTTTGCAATCCTTGTCATTGCTTTCTTTGATAGACTCTGGATCTACGCATTCATACATTTTGCGTGAGCATGCTGAGTTGCTTGGTTTGCCTGTTGAGTCTTTGGATGTTGGTGTTAGAGTCACTAGTTCTTTTGGTGAAACTGTTGTGACTCGTAAGCTGTATAGAAGGTGTCCTTTGGTTGTTCAAGAGCATGTCTTTCATGTTGATCTTATGGAGTTGCCCTTTTATGGTTTTGATGTGATCCTTGGTATGGATTGGCTTGCTGAGCATCATGCTGTTGTGGATTGTGAGAATAAGCGGGTTTCGCTTAAGCTTACGGATGATTATGAAGTGGTGGTGGTTGGTGAGAATGTGAAGTTTCTTGCCAATGTTGTTTCTACCTTGGAGGCGAGCAGGATGCTGAGGCAGGGTTGTGAGGCTTATCTGGCTTTTGTGATGAATCCTTGTTCTAAGGAGTTGAGGGTGCAAGATATCAGGGTTGTGAAGGAGTTTCCTGATGTTTTTCCTGAGGAGTTGCCTGGTTTACCTCCTAATCGCGAGGTGGAGTTTGGAATTGAGCTGTATGAAAATACCACTCCTGTGTCCATTACTCCCTATAGAATGGCACCTAAGGAGCTGAAGGAGCTGAAGACGCAGTTGCAAGAGCTGCTTGATCGTGGTTTCATCCGGCCGAGTGTGTCGCCTTGGGGTGCTCCTGTCTTGTTTGTGAAGAAGAAAGATGGCACTATGAGGATGTGCATTGATTACCGTCAGCTGAACAAGTTGACTATCAAGAATCGGTATCCTTTGCCGAGGATTGATGATCTCTTTGATCAATTTCGGGGAGCTGCTGTGTTCTCTAAGATTGACTTGAGGTCAGGGTATTATCAGTTGAAGGTGAAAGATGTGGACGTGCCTAAGACAGCTTTCAGGACAAGGTATGGGCATTATGAGTTCCTTGTGATGCCGTTTGGGTTGACAAATGCTCCTGCTGCTTTCATGGACATGATGAATCGTGTTTTTCATGAATACCTGGACAAGTTCGTTGTGGTGTTCATTGATGATATCCTCGTGTACTCGCGTACTGAGGAAGAGCACGAAGAGCATTTGAGGATTGTGCTGCAAGCTTTGTTGGAGAATCAGCTTTATGCTAAGTTGAGCAAGTGTGAGTTTTGGCTTAGGGAGGTGGTGTTTCTTGGACATGTGGTCTCAGCCGAGGGGATTCGTGTTGATCCTCAGAAGATCGAAGCGGTGATGAACTGGAAAGTTCCTAAGTCTGTTCATGAGGTCCGTAGTTTCCTTGGTTTGGCAGGATACTACCGGAGGTTTGTTGATGGTTTTTTCCAAGATTGCTGCTCCTTTGACGAAGCTGTTGCAGAAGGATGTTAAGTATGAGTGGACGGAAGCGAGACAGCTAGCTTTTGAGAAGCTGAAGGCGGCTTGGACGCAAGCTCCTATCTTGATTCAGCCTGAATCAGGGAAAGAGTTTGTGGTCTACAGTGATGCATCCTATGTTGGTTTGGGGTGTGTGCTGATGCAAGAGGGTAAGGTTGTCGCTTATGCGTCGCGGCAGTTGAAGGTGCATTAGCGCAATTATCCTATGCATGACATTGAGCTGGCTGCAGTGGTTTTTGCTCTGAAGATCTGGAGGCATTATCTGTATGGTGAGAAGTGTACTGTGTACACGGATCACAAGAGTTTGAGGTATCTGATGTCTCAGAAGGAGTTGAATCTTAGGCAGCGGCGTTGGTTGGAGTTGCTCAAGGATTATGATTTGACGATTGAGTATCATCCTGGAAAGGCTAATGTTGTTGTGGATGCTTTGAGTAGGAAGGTAGCTGTTGAGCTGAGGGCGATGTTTGCTAGCTTGAGCATATCGCGAGATGGTGGTCTTGTTGCTGAGTTGCAAGTGAAACCTTCGTTGGTTCAGTTGATCAAGGATAAGCAGTTGTTGGATGATTCCTTGGTGTCTCATGTTCAGTATATCGCGGAGGGTAGACCTTCGGATTTCTGCTTTAATGAGGATGGTGTGTTGTGTTTTGGTAGTCGGATAGTAGTGCCTGCTGATGCTGAGTTGAGGCATGCTATTCTGACTGAAGGTCATAGTAGTCCTTTTCCTATGCACCCTGGTAGTACTAAGATGTATCGTGATCTTCGTGATGAGTACTATTGGGTGGGTTTGAAGAAGGATGTTGCAGAGTTTGTGAGCAAGTGTTTGGTGTGTCAGCGAGTTAAGGCTGAACATCAGGTTCCTTCTGGTTTGTTGCAACCGTTGAAAATCCCTGAATGGAAGTGGGAGAGGGTTACCATGGATTTTGTATCTGGTTTACCTTTGTCTCCATCAAAGAAGAATTCTGTTTGGGTGATTGTGGATCGCCTGACGAAGTGTGCGCATTTCTTTCCTGTGCATACTACATTTTCTTTGGATAAGCTGGCAGAGCTGTACATTGCTGAGATTGTGAGGCTGCACGGTGTGCCTAAGTCGATCGTGTCGGATAGGGATCCGAGGTTCACATCGCGTTTCTGGCAGTGTTTGCATCAAGCTTTGGGTACAAGGTTGCATTTCAGTACATCCTATCATCCTCAGTCGGATGGTCAGTCTGAGCGGGTTATTCAGATTTTGGAGGATATGTTGAGATGCTGCGTGATAGAGTTCCAAGGTTCTTGGGAGAAGCATCTGCCTTTGGTTGAGTTCGCTTATAACAACAGTTTTCAGGCAAGTATACAGATGGCACCTTATGAGGCTCTGTATGGGAGGAAGTGTAGGACTCCTCTTTCTTGGGCTGAAACTGGTCAAAAGTTGGTTTCGATGCCGGCTTTGTTGAAAGGAACCACCCAGAAGGTGAAGCTCATTTGTGAGCGGTTGAAGGCTGCTTCTGACCGGCAGAAATCTTACGCGGATTTGAAGCGTAAGGAGATAGAGTTTGCGGTGGGTGATCGTGTGTTTTTGAAGGTTTCGCCTTGGAAGAAGGTGATGAGGTTTGGTCGGAAGGGTAAGCTGAGCCCTAGATACATTGGACCGTATGAGGTTGTTGAGCGAGTGGGTCCTGTTGCGTATCGGTTGAGGTTACCTCAAGAGCTGGAGAAGATTCATGATGTGTTCCATGTTTCTATGCTCAGGAAGTATAGATCTGATCCTTCGCATGTGATGCCTGTGAAGGAAGTGGAATTGAATCCGGATTTGACCTATGATGATGAACCGGTGAAGGTTATGGATTTAGAGAGCAAGGTTCTTTGTGGCAAGACCATTGAGTTGGTGAAGGTGCTGTGGAAGCATCGAGGTGTTGAGGAAGCCACATGGGAGCGGAAGGAAGACATGCTGAAGCAGTTTCCTTATCTCTTTCCTTCAGGTAAATTTCGAGGACGAAATTTCTTAAGGGGGGGAGAGTTGTAACGCCCCGGTTTTGGGCTTCGAAGTCTTGGGCGTTGACCGGTTGGTCAAAGTGCTGTTCGAATCGTAAGAGGTTAAATTAGGAAAGCCTAGTTCGGGTTGCATTAAAAATATGGAAAAATGTTCTAAAATCATCTTTTAATATAATTAAGTGAACTGTGAAATCAATTTTGGAAAATGAGTTTTGGAAGGGTGACATTTTGGCTAGTGACCAAAATGTAATTTTTGAAAGTTTGGTGGCTGTTTTATAAAGGGTTGAAACTTTGAATCTTTAAGGAGCTATTTACCCAAAGGGAGTTTCTCCAGATTTTTCTAAGATATTTTGAGTTATAATTCTGATTTTAAAGATTTCATAAAAGGAGGGAAATCTCATTTTGCTATTTTCTCAACTAACTTCTCATTTTCTTTCTCTCTTTTTCTCTCAACCCAAACACTCCATTTCCAGAGTTTTGTTTCTGATTTTATCACCTAAATTCTTCCTTTCAACTCTCATTTAATCCCTAATCATTGTATCATCAAAACCTCTTCAATTTCTACAAGTTTCATCAAGGATTTTCATTCCAAAAAGAGGAGAAACTCAAGTTTGGAGGTAAGAACGTCCTTCTCCTCTGAACTTCAAGTTCTTTACTGAAATTCCTAAGTGTTCAATCCTAAATTGATGTTTAATTAAAGGCTTTTAAGTTGATTTATAGATATTGGCTAATTATGCAAGATTTTGATGATTTCACATGATTTTCGTTTGATCTGTTAAATCTGTGATTTGAGAGATGTTTTTGATGTTAAATGATCTCTAAAGTGATAAGGAAATGAGTTTTGATTGATGCAATCCCGGATAGGTTGAGTTTCCTAAGTTTAGCTTGTGTTTTAAGGTAGCTTTTGTGGTGATCTTGTGGATCTGGTGTTGCTGGAGGTATAAGGATGTTGTTATGTTGTTTTTAGATGATTTATGATGTTAATGGGAGTGAGGTTTTGCTGGTTTATGGCTGGGCTTTGTTTGGAAGTGTTTTGGATGCATTTTCGGTTGTGTTTGGTGGCCGAAAGTGGAGGTTATGTGAGAGCAGCAAGTTAGATGCTTTCAATGAAGCAATTAATGCATGATGATGCATTAATCCTCTGCTTTAATGTGTTGAAACAGGGGAGGCATCCTTGGATCCGAGAGTTGTTGATCCGGAGGCTTGATTTGGTGCTTTGGCTTGAAGCAAAGTGGAATTTGGTGAGTGCATTCGTGAAAATGGATTTTCAGCTTTAAAACCAAGGTTTGAAGGTTTTGGGGAGCTTAGTTTAAGTCTAAACAACTTTGCTAAGCTCAAGTGTAAGTTTTTCGGATTTCTATCTAAGTGGTGGCCATGTTTTGGTGTGTTGCAAAATGATGATTTGCATGTTTTAATTACTGTTTTGTAAGCATGATTTAGCATGATATTTGCTGATGTTTTAAGCCATGTGGTGAAGGTAACTCTAGGTAGGAGTTCCTTGATTTTATACATTGTTTAAATGTGGATTTGATGCTTGGAAATGCATGGTGAAATGGCTTGGTTTAATGCTTTAAAACAGTGGATTATATGATGTGAAATATGTATATTGGCAAGTGATGTTTTGTAAAAGTGAAGGTCACTAAGGTGGTTAAAAGTCATTGAGTGAGCCTTGTTATTTAAGAACATCAAGGTGGTTAAAAGTCCTTGGATGTTTCTTGTTGCGGACTCTAAGGTGGTTAAAAGTCCTTAGGTGCTCCTTTCCAAGGTGTTTAAAAGTCCTTGGGGCCAAGGTGTTTAAAAGTCCTTGGGGTGATTCAAGCATTGGACACAAAGGTGGTTGAAAGTCCTTGTGTGGTCCTCATCCATGGTGTTTAAAAGTCCATGGCCAAGGTGTTTAAAAGTCCTTGGGGCCAAGGTGTTTAAAAGTCCTTGGGGAAAGTTGTTGAACTTGTTTTAATAAATGAAATGTATCACTTGAGCCAATATGACATGTTAAGAGTTTATGAAGCATGAGATGCTTGTTTAAAGATTATGTTGAAGCATGTGATGCTTGTTTAAATGTATTTTGAAGCATGGAATTGCTTGTCCTAAAGTATGCTTTTGAGCATGTACAAAAGTTGATTATAAGCATGTTTTATAATGGTTTTAATTGCATTATTGAATGGTTTTTAAAGAGCACACCTCACTAAGCTTTTGCTTACGCTCTCTTGTTTTCCTAATTCAATAATGTAGAGCAATAGAGTATCTTGAGGGGCAGCAAGGAAGGGCAAGCAATCAAGTTCAAGTAAAGCTCAATGTATGAAGGTTTTATAAGTCCTTTTTAGCTTTTGGTTGATTTGGCAATGGGGGACCAATGTGTATGTTTTGGGAGGTGTTTGAGACTCCCTAAGTAAGTTGAATGTTGTTGAGATCGTTGGTTTTTGGTTTGGAACCATTTATGCTTGTTTTGCAAGTTTGGAGTTTGAATGGATAGCTTAAATAGGAAGCATGCCACTTAAATTGGGGTTTTTCTTATGTGTTGGTTTTATGTTGAATTGGTGATGCAATTGAGGTCCTTGCATGTTGGTTGATTATGTGAAATGGTTTGGTGTTGTTAATTTGAAGTTTGAAGCATGTTTGATGTTGTTTTCGAGTCAATTCCAGGCAGGAGTATCGGTACTCGGGCTTGCGTATCGATACGCCTGAGCCAAATATGCACTTTTCTGCCCAGGCGTATCGGTACGATTGTTAGGGTATCGATGCCGTATGAATGTCGTATCGAAACAGGGGAACTCGTATCGATTCCGTATGAATGCCGTATCGAAACGGGGAAACTCGTATCGATACCGTATTGGGAGTTTGGTTACTGCCTTCCCCGAGTATCGATACGACACCAGGCGTATCGATACCTGTCTGTTATTTCGGTTAAAAGTATCTTTTATGTTTTGCTTTGTTTACGTTTTGGTCCTGAATCTTGTTTATGCAATTAAGTGAGTTTGAGAAGTCCTTTTGAGCTGAAATTTCACAGGGAAGCATGGAACCTGACTAATTTCAAGATGGTAACTTTAATTTGTACTAAGTCCTCATATTTATCAGAATTTACAATTTGGTCCCTAAAGTTGTAATTTGTTCAATTGGGTCCCTGTTTGATCTCTGATGTCGTGATCTTTGAGTATGGTGTTTGTGTGATCACAATTAGGGTTAATGTGCATCTAGATAAGATTAAAAAGAAAAAAAAGGGTCGTTAATCAAGGTTGACTTTCGGGTTGACTTTGGTTTTCCCCGTGTGACTTTCTTAATTCGGGTCAACCGTCTAGACCGGGTTAAGGGGGTTACAAAACCTTACAATTTGATTAAGCTTTCTACCCAAAGCCTAATCCACTCACTTTTACAAGAGAAGTATTTGGTAAACTCAAAAAGTTCCTCTCAAAGGATGATTGTTTACCCAATTACAATTTCACACTCCCCAAACTCATAATAAAATATTACAATTGAGAATACAAGAGTTGGGTACAAGAATTTGACACTAAAGGTACAAAGTTTGGATTTGAGTGCTTTGATGTTGCTTGTATGTTCAATAGTTGTTGCTTGTTCAATTGAGACTTGTTTTTATACCCTTGCATTGAATTATAGTCGTTTGGGTAGTTGGGATCATCAATAGAGCCGTTGGGATGCAATTTCCCGCAATAAATGCATCTCTACTACCTACTGTATCGGAACGGCTAGGGGGCGTATCGGTACCTGTATCAAAGAGAAAAGAGTCGTTGTGACTGAAAACATCGCGTATCGATATGCTTATAGGCGTACTAGTACGATTTTTAAGGGGCGTATCACTATGGAAGGGCGTATCGATACGAAATTTGGTCACTGGAATCCCAACTTTGGTTTTGATAAAAAGCCTATCGATACGGGTAGTTAGCGTATCGGTACGGTATAACAGTCATTTAAATTTTGGGATACCAACTAACCGACAAGCCAATGGTCAAAAATTAAATGCAATGATTTTGCAATGATAAGCAAATCGTATCGATACAGTAGCAATGCGTATCGATACGATATCATTTAAAGAGCTGCCCAGATGAATATCGTATCATACGGAGTAATACCGTATCAATACTCTATGATCTATTAAATTCCAGTGACTAAAAATTGTATCGATACGCCTAAGGGTATCGATACGCCTGGGCGTTTTTCTTAAGTTTGACTTGAAAATACATAATAAGACTTAGTAGATTTTGAACTTTTAAGATAGTTTTGTCTTGAAGTATAGTTTAGTTCAAAAAGACTTGTCAATAGTGAGACTTTGAAGAGTACTTGAAAATTTATTGTTTTGCAAATTAGTCCATAAGTTTAGGTGTTATATCAAAATCAATTTTGGTTTCACAGCTGACATCATCATGGCAATGTTTCCTTGGCATCCAAGCTTGGCACAACTTTTCCAACATCACTTGGCACCACCTTATCCGTTATTTTTTCGAAAGTTGATCCATTCATGATCTTTTAGGATCCTGATCCTTTCTTATTTTTTCGGGGTTCAACAATCTGTTAGCATGGCATCAAGTGCACTTCTCTGCCAACAAGTGCTTGGCACCTTCTGGTCCTTCTGTGCCAACAACACTTTTCATTCTTCTTGGCAATCCTAACTGTTTTGCTTTCCCGCGCCAAATCCTTTGCCAAACCTACAAAATAACCACAAAATAACCTTTCATCCTGGCATAGATAGAAAACTAAAGTCCTTATGCAAATGCATGATTATAGCAACCTAATGCAACTAAATGTACCTAAAAACAAGCAAGAGTGTTGTAAAATTGACATTAAAAATAATATTTTTGGAGAGGTAACACACCACCAAACCTAACTCATTGCTTGTCCTCAAGTAAAGAAAACAAAACTAAATGAAAACAAACTGTGAAAATGTTACCTAGACAAAATTTTTGGTTGGTCATGCCAACAGATGTTGGCAAGAAGAATTTCGCTCTATTTCTGTTCTCAGTATCTCAGTGTAATTATACCAAGCAAATAGTAATTCAAGACGCAACAATATAACTCTAGTCTAAGCTCATGAACAATGCATGATGTGTGGGCAATATGCACCAATTATCCTTTCACCCCCTTAGCCAATTTTACTTCCTAAACTCAGATTCTTATTTCCGTTTTCATCATTTCCTTCTTCATTGTCGAGGGTCTCTGCATTATCTTAAGCTTTCTTCGTGACACTGTTTAGCGTGAAAGATAAGAGGGAGCATACCACGAATCCCTACCTTAATCCAGACATCACTAGGCTTTCCCTTCAACTCATACTCTAGGGTATTGGGCATAAGAACTAAGAGGGAGCAAACCACGAAGCCTTAAGTACTTATTATCCCTAGGTAGAGGAGAGTTTAATTTTTTTTCATTGCGTTGGCAAAACGTTGCTGCCTTATTTTCTTTTACCTTGGCATTCATTCTTTTTTTTTTCAAATCCAAGCATAGTTTCAAACAATCTAAGTTTGCTAGGGAACTAGATACATATAACGTGTTTAAGTGTAAATTCAATTTACTAAACT
This sequence comes from Hibiscus tridactylites, assembly GCA_958450335.1. Taxonomy (NCBI): domain Eukaryota; kingdom Viridiplantae; phylum Streptophyta; class Magnoliopsida; order Malvales; family Malvaceae; genus Hibiscus; species Hibiscus tridactylites. The sequence goes on along the minus strand of OY288274.1, from coordinate 69,722,749 downwards.
AGAGATCAATTGCCAAGCAATCCTGGCATACTACCCTGCTGGCATGGCATAACAACTAAATATTAAATTTCCTTATTGGACAGACACCTATATCAAATAAGACTTGCCTAAAAACTATTGACAAACCTCAAAATTATATCGAAGACAAATTTTCTTTTTCTTTTTAAGTGGTTCTGTATGCAACTAGTCTACATGACCTAAATGGCATATGATAACATAAATGTAAACATGAAATGCATGATATAAATGTAATGAAATGCACACCCCCAAACCCAAAATGTGCATTGTTCTTAATGCATGGAAAAACACATATATACAAGAAAAACAAAATAGTAAAAAATAAAAATGCGTGAACATGAATATGCAATAGAATGAAATGCAAGGAGTTTAGGAAGAAGTGGACTCCCCTTCAGACTAGGCTTCCTCCCATTTGGCACGAGCTTCTTCTTCATTTCTAGCATGGATCTTTCTCATGCTTAGGTTCCCATGTTCAGGGGCCATTCTCATCTTCCCTTTCCAGCCCTGCTTTGAGGCGGTAGTCGAGGCTCCAATATCCTCTTTTTTCTTGGAAGGGTCTGCTGGCGGTGTAACTGGCTTAACTTTGGGCGTTTTGGCATGGATTTCCTCTAACTCAGATGAGGAGTCAGTGCTGGCAATTTCAGATTGCACCGAGGACATAGGAACTGTGGCAGTGGACTCGGAACTGGCAGAACTGGCTAGTATGACTGGACTCATTGGACTGGTTGGCATTGTTGGACTGGTAGGATCAATTGGCATGGCATCGTCATTGGCAGAAGGGTCAACAAGAAAAACTGGTAATGCTGGCATATCTCTCGGGGAAAGTTTGACAAGCACCTCCCGGATGATAGCATCCCTTTCCTTTGTATAGTGCATCATCTTAATGTTAAGCTCCTCGGTTGCCTCTAGTTTTTCGAGAATAATCTCCTGGCGAGCGTACACCTGGGACATCACTATCAATGAACTTGCTGGAATGGTCTCTGGCACACTTCTAGGCACTGCCTTTGGCTTTGGCTTGGCTTTCTTGGCCTTTTCCTTGTCTTTCTCCTTTGGCTCAAAAGTCGTGAGGGTCTTCCAAATTGGGATAGTGATGGTGGTTCCCTTGATGACCTGGTCGCGATCCTCGTCCATCCTTGGCACCTCATGGTGCAAAAAGTGTTAGAAATTAAGAGAGGGAAAAATAGACTTCCCTTACCCTTGCAGCGCATTTGTAGGTTTCTTCGATAATAATCCTGCCAACATTTATTTTTCGCCCATTGACAATTGAGTGTAGTAGAATTATGCGGTCCTCTGAGACAGACTCATTGTGAGATGTGGGTATAAGATTGTGTTTGATAAAGTGGTTCCAACCCCGCATTGGAGGCTTCAATGTCAATCTCTTCACCGTTTGGTGGCATGTGTACCAGACAGTCCATTTTGTGTCAGGTTCGCAGAAGTCCGATAGCAACTTCTTACGCTTGGCAGCATTCATGGTCTTAACATACTCAAAATATTCATCTCCTTCACTAGGTAAAGAAAAGAGTGAGTTAATATAACCCTCATACAATTGCACACACTGACCCCGGATCATCAAGAATGGAGAATCTTTGGTCACAAGGTGCATGTAAAAGTCTTGCACAATGGTGGCATAAACCTCTCCCTTCTGTTAGGAGAACACATTCCAATTGTGCGCATCAACGACAACCATGACCTTCAGCGAAAATCTTATGGTGTCATCCATGTGGAAGTCAAAGTTCTTTTCATAGAGGAACGATCTTGCAGAGAAGCTCATCTCGAATTCCTTGCGAATTTCCTCACTGAAGAATTGTTTGAAGGGAGTAGAAGATAAAGCCATGGAGATGAAAAAGTGAGATTCGATATGGAAGAGAAGAAAAAGAAAAAATGAAAGGTTCTTGAATCTTGTTTGAAAAAATAAAAAGTGAGAAAAGTCTTGGGGAAATCGGTTTTAAGGTTAGGTAGAAAGTAAAAAGATGGAGTGTTTAAGGAGTTTTAATGATGTAGCCGAAAAGAGAGGGAGATAATGATGGAAGTTTAAAAGTTTTGATTGAGATAGATTTTGAAAGTGATAAGGAAAGATTTGAAGTGATATGATAATTATGATGGATTTAAATCTCCCTTAATTTGGGCGGCTAGGGGTAATCTCAAAGATTTTTCTCTCTCATATTAATAAAGCTATGGTTTCCTCTCTTCTTTCTTCTTCAACATGAAATCTGACATATGCCAAGTTGTATTGGCATGTTGTATGGCATCGTGCTTGGCAATGCTTCCAGCAATGTTCCTGATACTTTTCCTGGCATTTTTCCTGGCATCAAATTTGTACACACTCAAAGGGAACTTTTCAACACATCAAAAGAATAAAAATAAAAATCAACAAAAACAAAACCTGAATCCTAAAACAAACAAAAGCAACTATCCTAATATATACAAAGAATTTCAAACCCGCGGATGTCTCATTCTAATTCTACCAATAGGATCACCTCATTGGCATTGCTTTGCTTATCGTCCAAGTAATGCTTTAATCGTTGGCCATTCACCTTAAATATTTCTCCCATTATTAAGTTTCTAATGTCCACAGTCCCATGGGCGTAAGGTTTAACAACTTCAGACAGACCAGTCCACCTTGATTTAAGTTTACTTGGAAAAAGTTTAAGTCGAGAGTTAATAAAAGAACAAGCTGGCCTATTGCAAACTGCCTTGGCATGATTTTAATATCATGCTAGCATTTTGCCTTCTCCTTGTATATCATAGCATTCTCATAAGCATGCATCCTGAATTCCTTCAACTCATTGAGGTCGAGCAACCTCTTTTCTCCAGAACTCTCCATGCCAAGTCAAGTTTCTTAATGTCTCAATAGGCCTTATGTTCAAGCTCCACTGGCAGATGGCACGGTTTGCCAAAAACAAGTCTAAACGATGAAGTACCTAAATGAGTTTTAAATGTAGTCCTATAAGCATACAAGGACTCATCTAGCCTCAAAGACCAATCTTTCTTCGATGGATTTACAATCTTCTCTAGAATGTTCTTAATCTCCTTGCTTGATATCTCGGCTTGCTCATTCGTATGTGGATGATATGATGTGGCTATTCGCTGCTAAATCCCATACTTGCAAAAAGCTTTAGAGATTAGATTGCATTTAAAATGGGTACCCTCGTCATGAATAATCACTCTAGATGTGTGTAAAATGTCCATAAGTCTTATATTTCATGCAGATTCCAACTCTTATTATTACTGTTTTAAGCACATTTTAGGCATAAGTAGGTGCATGCATGACATTTTACAGTATTTCTTTGTTTTAACCTTGCTTTTATATATTATCGTTTATTTGATAAACAAGAGATACTATTTTAGTGTATTTTTGTTTGTAAGTATTAACGGCTGAAAGAGGGAACCAAGGAGATGAGAAGTCAAGGCTGAAAGAACAAACCTAGGAGCTGTACTGATGCAGTTCCAACAGTAGACAGTTGCTGCAGAGTAGAGTTGTCGCTGACCTTGATGCCCACGACAGCTGGCTATGGAAGTAGGAGAACCGGAATGCGATCTGAAGAGCTTAAAATCCTGAGTCTATCACAAGCATCCACTTAATTTTCCGACGTCTGTAGCAGCGTCTATGGCTGCCGAAGCAAAAATCTCAAGATTACTTGCGGGCTAAGACAAACGGGATAAAGTCCATATTCTATGCAAAGAATTCAGAGTTTAAAGTCATATTAAAGATGGAAAGCTACTTTCGAGGACTTCTACTTTAAGGGGACTTAACCTAGTCTTGAGTCTATAAATACCCATTGTACTCCTAGTTCAAATCATCTTAGGTTTTATATAGACTTCCCTAGTATTCTCTCCCGCCACCATGTTCTAAACCCCACTTGGGTTAGGGTTATGTTGTAAACTAGTTTTGAAACGGTTGTTTTAGGTTTTGAGTTACTTTTCGATAAAATATTCCAATTTTGCTTAATCTGTGCACTTCATTCTTTCAATTATTCTACACCAGCCATTTGAGAGAATCCATTTGTCGGGCATGAAAGTGCAAGGCTCACGAAAGGGTTAAGCACATTCACAACGTGCTGAGGCATGACTAACTTTGTTTTACACCAATCCACAAGTTTCAGTGGCTAAGAGGGATTACAAACCGAGTTGACTAGCCTGTGTTAGGTTGATGCTGAGATTGCTAGTTATTGCCTACGTCACGTTAGCTCTCGAGCATCCTTACCTAAACATAGGAGAGATCACTTTCGACTATCCCACCGAACTTGGAGTATCTTCCAGACTTCCTGCCAGGACTTATTTCTGTTTCACATGCTGAGACAAGACATCAAAAGTTGCAGTGGTAGTGACCCGCTGCAGCCGTGTGACAGGGTCGTAGCCTGCCGCCCGCCATACCCACCGAGGCAGGATATCGTGGCAGCACAAAATAACTCAACCTTTACAATGTAGTTTCACACTAAGTAGCAACATAACCCTGCCTGCTCTATCAACCTGATTCACCTCCTATATTACTTGTGTTTTCATCTACTTTCTATCTCAACAAACAATTCACTTGTGCTTTTATTTTACCTTGTGCAGGGGCTACAAAACGAGACAAGCTGTCCAATCCTCGTGGAATTCAACATCTTTTATACTATACCTTGGCAGAAGTGTGCACTTGCACTCTCACAACAAAGGAACACCTACACGCCCTACAATGTGTTTGGAAAGAACATGGAAATAGCCTTGGCATCATTTGTTGGCAGAGCAACAACCTCTACCCACTTTGATACATAGTCAACGATCACAAGAATACACACATTACCAAATGATGAGGGAAAATGACCCATAAAGTCCATCCTCATACATCAAATAAATCTACATGCATAATGTTCTAGAGCAACAGTTGGTGTCTTCCATAGATGTTCCCTATCCGTTGGCATCGATCACATGCCTTGGTATACTCATGGGCATCCTTGTATAGCGTGGGCCAAAAGAATCTTGACTACAACACCTTGGCAGCAGTCTTCATCCCAGCAAAGTGACCTCCATACGGCACAACATGACATAGATGCAATATAGTTTGTTGCTCGTCCTCTGGAACGCACTAGCGAATCACTTGATTAGCACACTACTTTGACAATATTGGCTCATCCCAATAGTATTACCTTACCTCTCGTAGAAATCTTTTATTGGCATTGTATGCCAAGTATAGTGGTAGAATATTACTTACCAGGTAATTGATTGTGTCAGCATACCATGGTATGAAAATAATTGCAAGTAAATACTCGTCAGGAAACTCATCTCTAATGGTAGTGGTCTTACCATCCTCAATGTGATGCTCCAATCGAGAGAGGTGGTAAGCTACTAAGTTTTTGCTTCCTTTCTTGTCAATGATCTCTAAGTCAAATTCTTGAAGTAAGAGCGTCCATCAGACCAGTCTGGACTTTGCGTCTTTCTTTGCCAAGAGATACTTCAATGCACAATGATCTGTATAAACCACAACCTTCTTACAAATTAGATAAGATCTAAATTTAACAAAAGCAAACACAACCACGAAAAGCTCTTTCTTGGTTGTAGATTAATTTAGTTGCGTGTCATTCAAGGTTCTGATGGCATAGTAAATGGCATAGAAAACCTTGCTATGTCGTTGTCCCAAAACTACTCGAATGACATAGTCGCTGGTGTAATGCCCCAAATTTAGGGTCTGGAAGTTAGCCATATTTGGTTGAAGGTTTTTTCGAGTTAGATTTACCGTTTAGACTAGTTTCGGGATTTATTTTAAATAAATGTTTCTAAAGGATTGGAATTATGGGAAAGTATTTTTAAATCATTATATATATATATATATATATATGATTGTTGGTGGAAACAATTTTGGAAAATTGTTTTTGGAGAGTAGACATTTTAGTCTAGTGGCTAAAATGCAATTTTTCAAAATTGTTTTGGTGACTAGTTTGTAAAAGAATCAAAACATTGAATCTTTAAGGAGTTATTTATCCAAGTCTAATTTCAGATTTTCCCCTTAAATATTTTGGTCTCTAAAATTTTAAAAAAGGATTTTTCAATACAATAAAAGATATTTTCAAAAAGGTTATCATCTTTATGCTATTTGGCGTTATATTTTTCTCTCAACCTTTCTTTCAAAGAGCTTCATCCAAACAACCATTTTCTCTCAAGATTTCAAAGGTAAATCTTTATTTACATTGATTTTTCATCATTGAACTTGTTTTCAATGATTCCTCTCTAGAACCCAATCATTTTCCTTTAGTTTTGTCAAGGCTTTTTATTGGAAAAAGGGGGAAGTTCCATCATTAGAGGTGAACTACGCTTTTTTCCTCTAATGTAAGTTCTTTATTGAAATTCCCACGTTATTGATTCTTTTATAATGTTTATTGAAAGATATTATATTAGGTAGGTAGAAATATGCTTAATCAAGCTAGTTAAATGTGGTTTTGTGAGATTTTCATATGGGTTTTGTTTTGTTGGGTTTGTGGATGTTAATAAATATGTTTTTGATGTTAGATGATGTTGAACTGATGGTTTGATAATATAAAACCGAACGTAGTTGAGATGGTAGTGTTCAAGGTTGAAGTTCTTTAGTTTTTGGCTTGCTTTTGTGAAGAATCAATGGCTGATGGTTTCTTGCCTTTGGGTTGATGTTTTTAGTTGTTACTAGATGTGATTTTGATGATAATCTTGTTGGGTTTTAGCTGGAGTTTGTTTAGATTTTGTTTATTGATGTTTTCGGTCGATTTCCGATATGAATTGATGGGAGATTGTTGCTAGATGCTAGGTTTTTGCATTGTAGCAAGTTTAGAGGTTGGAAATCACACTAATGCTCTGTTTTGAATTGATTTGAAGTAAGGGAAAATTATTTGGGAACTTTGGACGTGATATCAGATAATCCAAAAGTTTAATTTGGGTGTTCGGCTATCATTTGTGTAGTGCTAGTGAGTGGAACTATTTTATAAAGCCTTAACATGGTTAAGGACAAGATTTAGTGGGTTTAGATTGAGCTTGAAAAGCCAATCTAAGCTCGAGAGTAAGTTTGGTTGTTTTCGCCTTTGTTTTCGGCTTTTTACCTTGATTTTGTTAAGCCTAAATATGTCTTTTTGCAAATGATGATTTTTTGTTGTTTTCAATATGTGTTGAGATGTTAAGATGGTGAATCATGTAATCCCATGTTTTGATTTGTGTTATGAAGCATGGAAATGTGTATGAAAATAGGATGAGAGTGCACTATAATGGTAAAATTCGCGCGTGGCCTTAGTGATGTTAGATTCCACTAAAAAGGAGTACGGTGATGGGCATTCCACCGGAAGCTTATATTTGCTAGACGTTGTGAGTACAGTGATGGGTATTCCACTGGAAGTTTTCTTGTTGTCTTGATTACGGTGATGGACATTCCAATGAACGTTATTCGTATATCCTAGTAAATGTGCTAAGATGTCAATATACTCATGATACTCAAATTGCTCTTTACGCTTTGTTTGTGTTGATGATGTTGTGAAGCTTGGAAATATGTGATCCATGTGGTTTTGGACGTTATGCCTTGATTTTTAGTTCAAGCACGAGATATAATGAGCATGTTATGTTGGAAATTTGGTTTGGTGAAATAACTTTGTTTTCTAAAGCAAGCAAAATGGTTTAAAAACTTCATTGTTGTTGTTGTGTTTTGAGCATCGCTCACTAAGCATTATTGCTTGCGCTCTATTTTCCAACAATGCAGATCCTTAGACCATTCGTGGCAGCAAGGAAGCAAGGAGGTGTCCAAGAGTTTATATTTTGCTCAAGTATGGTTTTGGCATCCAATAATAGTATGTTAGCAATGAGATAAGACCTTTATGTTTTGGGAGGTTTTGTTTTGAGACTCCATGCATTGAGACATGTTTATGATGCCTTTTTAATCTTGTTTGTGACCTTTATATGTTGGTTAATGGTTTGGTTTTAAAGTTTGGCCTTTTATATGATTGTTTCATCTTGTTGGATGCCTAAAGTCTCCCATATATGCTTAGAGTTTTAAAAACATGTTTTAATGCACTGTGGTTGGTTGTGCTAGGACCTTTTGCCTATAGAATGTTTGTTTATTATGTTACCATGTATGAATCATGTTTGAGTGTTTAAAGTTGCTGCAATGATTCTTTTTTTTTTCTAGTATGTGTTTCAAAACAGTTGTTATCATTTCGATACGAAATGCATATTTGGCCTAGATGTTCCGAAACACAAAAAGGTTGTTCTGAGACCATAAGGCCATTTTCAGGCCTGTATCAAAACATGGGGTCGTTTCGATACGCCTCTTTTGTATCTGAGGAATGGGAATTGTTCCATGCATGTTGGTTATGAAACAGGTGAGCCCTGTTTCGGTACGTTTTTCTACTTGAATTTGTAGTTTCGAAACAGGCTTGGTCTCTTCCAGAATGGGTAAGAAATATAATGAGCATGCTATGTTGGAAATTTGATTTCGTGAAATGATTTGTGAAATGGCTTTGTTTTCTAGAGCAAGCAAAATGGTTTAAAAAATGCATTGTTGTTGTTGTTGTGTTTTGAGCACCGCTTACTAAGCATTCTTGCTTACGCTCTCTTTTCCAACAATGCAGATCCTTAGACCATTCGTGGCAGTAAGGAAGCAAGGATGTGTCCAAGAGTTTATATTTTGCTCGAAGTATGGTTTATGCATCCAATAATAGTATGTTAGCAATGGGATAAGAACTTTATGTTTTGGGAGGTTTTGTTTTGAGACTCCCTGTGTTGAGACATGTTTATGATGCCTTTTTAATCTTGTTTGTGACCTTTATATGTTGGTTAATGGTTTGGTTTAAAGTTTGTCCTTTTATGTGATTGTTTCATCTTGTTGGATGCTTAATGTCTCCCATATATTCTTAGAGTTTTCAATATATGTTTTAACGCACTGTGGTTGGTTGTGCTAGGACCTTTTGCCGTTAGAATGTTTGTTTATGATGTTACTATGTTGTATGAATCATGTTTGAGTGTTTAAAGTTGTTGCAGTTAGTCTTTTTTCCGGTATGTGTTTCGAAACAGCTGCTACCATTTTGATACAATATGTATATTTGGCCTAGATGGTCTGAAACACATAAGGGTCGTTCTGAGACCCCAAGGCCATTTTTAGGCCTGTATCGAAACACGGGGTTATTTCGATACACCTCTATTGTATTTAAGGCAGGGGAATCGTTCCAGGCATGTTGGTTTCGAAACAGGTGAGCCCTGTTTCTGTACGTTTTGCTACTAGAATTTGTAGTTCCGAAACAGACTTGGTCTCTTCCGAAACGGGTGTCTGTTTTGTTAGTTATAGATTGTTCTGAAGTTTTATTTCTTTGCGTTTTGGTCTATAATCCCTTTAAGGTCAATTGGACTTCAAATCGATTTGAGCCCCGTTTCTGTACGTTTTTCTACTAGAAATTGTAGTTCCGAAACAGACTTGGTCTCTTCCGAAACGAGTGTCTGTTTTATTAGTTATAGACTGTTCTGAAGTTTTATTTCTTTGTGTTTTGGTCTATAATCCCTTTAAGGTCAATTAGACTTCAAATCGATGTCCGATTGAGGCGAGGTTTTAACCGCTGCTTGTATGAGCATGTAGGATTAATTTGAAGCCTCTAAAAAAGATAAAAGCTTAATAAAATGTTGTTAAGTGTTGCTAATCGAAGGAAAATCTTAGCGAGTTTTTCTTTGGTTTTCTTCTAGTAGCTCACTTGGTTCGGTCTTGCTACTAGACCGGGCTAAGGGGGTTGCAGCTTGTTGAGTGGATCGAAAGATCGATATAAACCAAGAGGGGGTGAATTGGATTTTTAAAGACTTTGTGGTGGAAATTGCAAATTAAAAATAATAGACAAGGGATTTTAGAGTGGTTCAAGTTCCGAATGAACTCTACATCCACTACCTTAGCTTCACTAAGGATTTGCAACAATTCCACTAATTGCTCTTCCCCTTTTCTAGGCTAAGGAGGTAACCCTTACAATTTCGGTTGATTTTTCTACCCAAAAATCTACCCAATCCTCACAACAATAGAACAAAGAAATTTGTTGGCTAATGAAGTATCTCTCAATCCAAATGATAGCCCAATTACAAGCACTCTACCCAATTGAACAAGATATGAATGAAAAATTACAATTGGGGTTTCTAGACAAAATGGGATTTTTACACAATTGCTTGGATTTGATGTATGGATGTTTGCTTTAGGATCAATAGTTGTTGCTGGGGCTTTTAGAGGTCCCTTTTATACATTCTCATTGATTTCTAGCCGTTGTGGTTGTTGCACTCATCAATAGAGCCGTTGAGGATGTTATCTCACCTCCATAAATGCAGTCTGCAAAAACCCGTATCGAAACGCAGAGTACCTGTTTCGGAACGGACTAAAATAGAAAGAGCCGTTGGGGTGCATTTAAGAGCCCGTTTCAAAACGCCTTAGAGCCATTTCGAAACACTTTTGCCACTATCAAGGGTCGTTTCGAAACAGTCTTAGCCCGTTTCGAAACACCCTAATGGTTTTCAGAAAATCAGTTAAAAACAATTTCAACGGTCATATATTCAATTTAAACTGAAGAACAGTTTCGAAACGCTTGGCCTCGTTTCGAAACGGTTTTGCTACTGTCAAGGGTCATTTCGAAACAGTCTTAGCCCGTTTCGAAACACCATATTTATCTTTGAAAAATAGGTTAAATAATATAACAACCGTTATAGTTTTTCAAATCAAAATTGAAGAACTGTTTCGAAACGTATGAGACCGTTTCGAAACGGGTTCAAGTGTTCTAAAGCCGTTTCGATACACGTTTCGGAACAGGGGTTGGCAGTGATGAAAACGTTTCGAAACGCCTTAGGCCGTTTCGAAACAGGGACTTGAAAATCACTGTTTTGGCTTTAAACACTTAGAAAAATATTTGAAAAACTTTGTTTTTAACTTTGGCATAATCTTAAAATTATATGGGGATGTTTTGAGGACTTAAAAATTCGTTTTGACATTTTCATTTTAGTCCTTAGGTTTTTAGTTATATCAAAATTAAAATATTTGTTTCACAATCTCCCCCTTTTTGATATAACAAAACCAAAGTTAGAATTTTTAAGAATTTTGAAAGTTTTGAAAATATTCTAACTCCCCCTTAATTTAAGATAGGTTTTTAAAGTTAAAAAAATTGTTTTACTTGAAATCCAAGTTGTAAAGCTTAAAAAACCTTTTACAAATTTAAAACGAATTTTAGTTTGTGGCTCTTAAATTTCTTCTCCCCCTTTTTGTTAGATCAAAAAGAATAATGAAAGCTCATAGAGAAGACAAAGGATTAATACCAATAAGCATTAATAAGCAACAATAATATTAATTCATAATATCAAAATATCCAAAACATAAACCAACATTAAGTTCAACATAAAATCCCAAACAAAAGATCAAAGACATAGGTCCTTAAAACATAATAAAACATAAAGATGCAATCTTAAACCTAAAAAGCATAAATAATATGATATGATATGATATGATAGTCATAAGCCTCGTCATCATCATCGGAAGTCTCATCGTCGCTCTTGACTTGAGAACGGTGAAACTTCGTCCATTGCCCATAGAGAGTAGAGAAGGACAAATCGAAGTTTGAATGGGAAGTCTCAAGAGTATGAAGGCGATCCTCGACATTTTTCAAGTGATTGTCCATGGCATCAAAACCTGAAGCAATGCGAGTATCCAAAGCATTAAACCTCTCGGTAATGAGAGCCGTGAGGGCTTCATTGTTTCCAACTTGAACTTGCGGTGGAGGAGCAACGGGAGGAGGAGGAGCTTCTCTATCAACTCTTTCCCAAACATCATTCAAATATCGAATTCCGGATTTGCGTAGAGAGGACTCACCAATATTGGACTTACGAGGTTCCGGAGAGTCGTAGGTATAATCGATACCAAGGTCATTAAAGATGTAGCTCAAGATTGTGCCATAGGTAAAAGATTTCAACTCATTTGTGTCAATAAGCTTAACATTATTGACCATCTCGGCAAAAATAATCTTAGGCACATTAGGGCGCTCACCTCTACGGAAACATTCAAGCCAAAAATGATCAACTTGACGGATATGAGAGTATTTACCTCCGGAAGGTCGAAGGAACAACGAAACCATCAAGTGAAGAAAGCGATCGTGCACATCTAAAGTAAGTGCCGGACCGGTGAAAGTGCCAAAGTGATGTTCATCCTCAAGACCTTCATCTTTAAGTTTGAAAGTTGACTCCAAGAGAGCAATATCAACAACAAACTTTTTACCCAATATTAAAGATTCAATTCCAATAATCTCGGTTTTGGTCTCATCATGAATAAAACGAGCATTAGAGTAAAAAAGGAGTACCATATGTTTGTAGCGAATATCCGGAATGCTCAACAAAAAGAGAAGATTCCACTCACTCAAACGCTCGAGATAACGGAATAGAAAACACTCGGAATTGAGGAAATCAAGATCAATGACACGTTCTCTACGAACTTCGAAATCCTTGACATAAGTGAAGCGAGCTCGCATCTCATTAGTTTTAAGGGATTTCTGAAAAAGCAGAGCACGATTCGGACGAATGCTCGAATCACCGGTTTGAACGGCCTTACGCTTTTTGTTAGCTTGTTCCACCATCTAAAAACATTAAGCAAGTATGTTTTAAAATTAAGTGTATGCATTCATATTTAAAATCAATCCAATAATAAATCCCACTTAGGTTTTTGAAACAAAATTAAAAAAAAACAAAAAAAAAACAGTAAAGGAAAAATACGATTGAAAAATTTTATATTCGAATCAAAAATTTTGAGATTTTGAATTTTTTTTACAATATATGGAAAACCCACAAATGAAAACATATAATTTATACAAAAATAAAATTTTCTAACCTAAGATTCGAACATAAATTGAAAGAAAAATAAAAAAGAGAAAAATACCTTAGTTCGGGATTTTGGATGATTCGATGAAAATCCTTGCACGATGTTGATGAAACTTGCTTAGACTTGAGTTTAAGAGTAAAACCCCTCACAATTTTGTGAAAAACAAAGAGTTTAAGAGGGTATTTATAGAGAGGGAGGCGGTTTAGGGTTTTAGGGTTTTTTAAGAGTTTGATAAAAAGTAGAATTTTAACATTAAAAGCCCTAAATAAAGCTATCCGCGATGCCGTTTCGGAACGGTCAGGACCGTTTCGAAACGAGACGACTAGGGTTTGACCGTTTTGAGACCGTCAACTGACCGTTTTGATACGGTGTTGACTGTATCAAAGCCCTGTTGACCCGTATCGAAACACATTTCGATACACCCCTTGGTAGTAGCCAAAACGTTTCGAAACACATTGGAGGCGTTTCGAAACGCACTTCTCTTAGAACTGGATTTAAGGTATCCGTATCAAAACAGGGTCACCCGTTTCGATACACCTGGGCCTGGTAGTGCAGATAAGGCTCTAAAAATGCAGAAAAATGAATTTTTCTTAGGCCTAACATGCATAAATGTCATGAATGAGCAGGCAAAACATATTCAAACATAAACATACTCCCTCTAGCTATAAGCATGGATGAAATTAGGAGTCTAAACACATAAACATGGCATTTCACAAGATCAAGCAAATTTAAACACAAATGAGGTCCTAAAAGGTCAAGATAGGCTAGCAAATTTAAACATAAATGTCATCTTTCAATGCTTCTTTAATATTTTTAGGCTCTATGCATGAGATAAATGCAATATGATTCATTAATCTAAGAGAAGAACGAGTGGTTACCACTTGGATGGATCACCCAAGATTTCACCATCTCTAACATAGTTCAACTCCCTTGGGTAGCTCACTTCCTTTTCCTCAAGAGCCAAGTCCTTCAAGGCTTCAAGAGGTGGATCTTGTGTGTCCTCTTCTTTTGTTGGAATCTCATCCTCCTTTGAAGTTTGACCTACATCAAAGGCATTTATGATTCCTACATCATCATCATCACAAGAATCCTTCCTAGGAAGGAGGTTATCATCAAATACAACATGAATAGATTCTTCTACTACTAAAGTTCTTTTGTTAAATACTCGATAGGCTTTAGAGGTTAAAGAGTAACCTATAAAAATGGCTTCATCACTTTTTGCATCAAATTTACCTAAGTTGTCTTTTCCATTATTTAAAACAAAACACTTGGAACAAAAAGGGTGAAAATAGCTAATGTTAGGCTTTTTAGATTTTAAAATCTCATAAGGTGTTTTCTTTAAAATTGGCCTAATCATTACTCGATTTACAATATAGCAAGCGGTGTTTGTGGCTTCCGCCCAAAAATATTTAGGTAAATTGTTTTCACAAAGCATAGTTCTAGCCATTTCTTGCAAAGTTCTATTTTTGCTCTCAACTACCCCATTTTATTGAGGAGTTCGAGGAGCCGAAAAATTATGGCTAATACTATTTTCATTTAAAAAATCTTCAAACCCCAAATTTTCAAACTCGGTTCCATGATCACTTCTAATATGTGAAATTTTTAGTTCAAGATCATTTTGGGTTAATTTTGAAAATGTGATGAATTTTTCCAAAGCCTCATATTTAGTACTTAAAAATAGAACCCAAGCAAATCTAGAAAAATCATCAACAAGCACAAAAGCATAAGACTTACCACCCAAGCTCATAGTCCTAATTGGCCCAAATAAATCCATGTGGATTAGTTGTAAGCATCTACTAGTAGAAACATCATTAATGGATTTAAAGGAAGACCTATGTTGTTTTCCTTTTGAGCATGCATCACAAATTTTATCATTTGAAAATTTTATCTTGGGTAAACCTCTAATTAGATTTAGGGAGACTAGTTTTTTCAAAACACTTATGCTAGCATGTCCTAGCTTCCTATTCCACAACCATGCATCATTTTCATTTTGAGCAACTAAGTATGCATGAGATGTATGAATGTCATATAGATGCACCGCGCATATATTCCCTATGCGATGACCTATGAGCATAATATTATTAGATTTAATGTCTACAATTTTGCATCCATTTTTATCAAATAAAACATTAAATCCTTTATCACACAATTGACTTATGCTCAATAAATTGTGTTTAAGACCATCGACATATAATACATTTTCAATGAGAATAGTAGAGTGATTACCTATTGAGCCAATACCTTTAATGTGGCCTTTGGAGTTGTCACCAAATGTTACTACTCCTCCACTTTTTGGCTTTAGATCCATGAATCTACTCTTGTCTCCGGTCATGTGCCTCGAGCATCCACTATCAAGGTATCATGAGTTTTGACTTTGTGCTTTGGCCTTGTAGCAATGCTCCCCCTACAAACAAAGATATTAAACTTTGGTTTTTGGTACCCAAATCATTTTGGGTCCATGAGTGTTAGCTCCCAAAACCTTGGTTCCCTTAGGAATCCAAGATGACATAGCAATAATATTATTAGATTTTACAAGTTCCTTAGGAACCCATACACTTCTAATTCTTTTAGCTCTACTATGTCTAGGGTAGCTACCTTGTTTGTAATAGTTAGTCTTTTTCTTAGGTTGGTGTGTTCTAGAGGATTCACCTATTTCATGCTTGACACTACAAACATTTTTCAAAGACTTTTTGAACTCATTTAGCTCACCCAACACCTTTTGGTGTTCACTATTACATTGAGATAAAAGATTATTAAGATCAACATTTTCATCTTGAAAGAATTTTAGTTCATCTTTTAATCATAATATCTTTTTCTCAAATTTTGAATTAGCTTGAGTAAGTGAGTCATTTTTCTCATTTAGTTCAGGAATAATCTTTTTATTCCTAATGATCTACTCCTTATATTTCTCAACTAATTCATCATATACCTCTTGTAACTCATCATATGCATCATTTAATTCTTCAAAATCTAAAGTAGATGAGTTAGAGGTTACCATGGAGGAATCTTCCTCAAGTGCCATGAGGCAAAGAGTAGCCACTTCTTGTTCGTCATCCTCCGATGACTCCTCATCACTCCAAGTAGCAAGCTTGACTTAGAGCGTCTTCTTCTTCCGAAAGCCCTTCTTCTTGAGTTGAGGGCACTCCGAACGTATG
This sequence comes from Hibiscus tridactylites, assembly GCA_958450335.1. NCBI lineage: Eukaryota > Viridiplantae > Streptophyta > Magnoliopsida > Malvales > Malvaceae > Hibiscus > Hibiscus tridactylites. The sequence goes on along the minus strand of OY288274.1, from coordinate 69,706,771 downwards.
TGGCCGAGTTGTTTGCACTCAAAGCAAATGATAGGATCCCTTCCTTCTTCTTTGTTCTTACTTTTGAAGTCCATCTTCCTTTGGATTTTTCTTCCCCGGTTGGACTTCATGAAACGTGAGAATCGTTTGGCTATCATAGCCAATTCTTCAAGTTCATCCTCCTCACTAGATGAGCTCTCATCATGTTGTGAAGCTTTAGCCTTGAGAGCTATTCTCATCTTCTTCTTCTTCTCAACCTCAAGCTTCTCTACCCTTTTCTCTTCTTTCTTCTTCTCATCTTCCCTTCCTTGCTTCATGATCTCATGAGTAAGGAGAGAACCCACAATCTCATCAAGCTTCAAAGTTTTCAAATTCTTTGCTTCGATGATAGCGGTTCTCTTCCCATCCCAAGACTCGGGAAGTGAATAGAGTAGCTTCCGGACAAGCTTGTCTTCCGGTATGATCTCTCCAAATCCCTTTAGCCCATTGACAATTGTGGAGAAACGATCAAACATCTTTGACACCGTCTCATCGGGCTCCATCTTGAAATTTTCATAACTAAGATTGAGAATTCCAATCTTAGTTTCTTTAACATCGTTGGTGCCTTCATAAGTAGTCTCAAGAGTGTCCCACACTTCTTTGGCACTTTCAATTGATGAGACCTTTGAATAGATGTCCGGACCAAAAGAACAAAATAGCATGTGGAGAGCTTTATCATTGACTTGAATCTTTTTCCTCTCCTCTTCACTCATCTCCACTTTCTTCTTCAAAACCATCTTGCCTTCACCATCTTGCTTCAATGGAATATATGGCCCATGTTCAATGACATCCCACACTAGATAGTCATTTGACTTGATGAAGAGATGCATTCTATTCTTCCAAAAAGAATAGTTATCACCATTAATGAAGGGAGGCTTTGTTGTGGATTGAGACTCATACATGCCGGAACCGGAGGTTGAAGTCATCTCTTGATATTTTGATGATCACACTCTTCCAAGGAACTCCTCTTGTGGTTGTTAATCCTCAAAGAGGTATGCTCTGATACCAATTGTTGAGTGGATCGAAATATCGATATAAACCAAGAGGGGAGTGAATAGGATTTTTAAAGACTTTGTGGTGGAAATTGCAAATTAAAAATAATAGACAAGGGATTTTAGAGTGGTTCAAGTTTCGAATGAACTCTACATCCACTACCTTAGCTTCACTAAGGATTTGCAGCAATTCCACCGAATGATTAAAAGGATTTAATAAAGAGGGAGTTAGTTATTTCATTAAAAGTCATTTTATGTCATTTTCTCTCATTCTATTTTTCTCTCTGTCAAACACTCTCCATTTTTATGAAACTTGGGGTAAAACTCTTGATTCACTAAACTTTTGATTTCTGAAGGATTCTTTAATCTTTAAAACTCTCCATTTTACGACATTTTCTCTCATTCTATTTTTCTCTAAACTTTTAATTTTTCAAGAAAAACACCTCCAATTGAGAGAGATTTCATCCATTAGAGGTAAGGTTCGTTCTTCTGCTCTAATGACTAGTTCTTTAAAACTCTCCATTTTACGACATTTTCTCTCATTCTATTTTTCTCTAAACTTTTAATTTTTCAAGAAAAACACCTCCAATTGGGAGAGATTTCATCCATTAGAGGTAAGGTTCGTTCTTCTGCTCTAATGACTAGTTCTTTACTGAAATTCCCAATTTATCAATCCTTTACATATGTTTTCTAAGTTGTTTTGATGAGTTAATCATGGAAGTTTTGTTAAATTGAGGATTATTGATTGAAATCTTGTGATTTTCGTAATGTTACTATTTTAATTTATTTGAGGCTTATATTGATCATAATTTGGATATTAAATGATGTTGAAATAAAGATTTTATCATAATAATCCTGAATTGGTTTGGATCTCTAGTTGTTAGATGGTTAGATTTGGGGGTTTTGTGAAGATAATGTGGTTCTAGTGTTGCTGGAGGTATACAGATAAAATTAGGTTGTTTTTGGATGTTAATTGATTATTAAAATTTGATGGAAGTGTTAAGTTTTGGCCGAGTAAAGGTTGTAGAGTAATTGAAGGTGTTTTCGGTTGTTTTAGATAGGCGTTTTTGGTGTTTTAGGTAGAACAGCGAGGTAGATTTGATACTTGTGGTTTTAATGTATTGAGATGCATTAATCATATGTCCTTGTGTGTTATAAACAGGGGAGAATATATCAGGCGAGATTGGTGAAGTTCTGAGAGCTTCGGAAGCTTGATTACGCTTCAACAAAGTGAGTGTGGCGTCTTCGGTGAGTGAATTGGTTTTAAAAACCTTTTAAAGACTTGAAAGTAAGGTGTGGGGGTTTAGGTTGGGTTTGAAACACTAACCCAAATCCGGAAGTAAGTTTGAGTTGTTTCGCTCTCGTTTCTTAGTTTTTATCTCATTAGTTTTATGATCATGCTCTTGTTTGGAATATAGAATTACACCTACTGTTTTATGCATGTTTTAAGAAATAAGAGGGTGTTTTTCTTGATCCCATGAGATATAATTGTTATTTCAATGAGATAGAACTATTTGAGAAAATTTTATGCATTGTATATGCTTTTGAAATGGGATGAGAATGGTTTGTAATGATTCATTGAAAATAGTAGGTAATGATGTTTAAAATTAGTATTTTGGCAAGGGATGAGATTATTGTTACCAGATATAATTGGTCAACCAATAGGTTGAGAAGTGCACGATAATATACAAAATTTGTACGTGCTCTTTTGTTCGGGCAATAGGGGTAGTGACATCCCATTCCAAAGTGGGAGTGTGGTGATAAGAGATTCTGTCACTGTAGGTCTTAATGAATCTATCAAGCATTGTGGCGATGAGAGATGCCGCCATGAGAGTCCGGTGATGTGAGATTCCACCATGGTAGGACTTGAAATTTTATTCAAGCTATATGCATATCCAAGTAATGTTGCTAAATGCCAATATATGACATTCACATGTGCCTTGTTTATAAATGATTTAAATGAAATGAGATTGCATATGAGATCGTATTTTGGAGATATGCTTTATGAGATGTAAGCATACTATGCCTTTAGATTTTGCATTTTGATGAATGCATGAGATAAATGGTACATGCAGTTTAAATGATGTGGTTTTGCTTTGAAAATGATTTCAAGAATGAGGTAGAAAGAGCATAATGAGATAGAGATTTCTGAATGAGAAATTGTTTGAAAATGCATTGTTGATGTTGGTTTGTTTTGAGCATCCCTCACTAAGCATTTGTGCTTACGCTCTCTTTTTCCAACAATGCAGAGAATTAGCATATTTGGGCAGTAAAGAGGCAAGAAGGATTCCAAGGAGCGGGATTAAGCTCAAGTATGGTTTTACATTTGGTTATTAGTAATAATAGTTGGCAATGGGAGGATGCCTATATGTTTTGGGAGATGTTTTGTGAAACTCCCTAGTTTGTGGCAAGTTTGAAATGCCCTTAATGACTTGTAAATGGCCTTTACTTGTTGGTTTATGCCTTGGTTTGAGTTTTGACTCTTGAGTGGCTATTTTGCATAGGTTGCATGCCTATAGATTCCTTTGATGCATATGGACATGATATGACGTTGTTTCTGTCAAGTATGATTGTGGTTTGATGCTTTGAATATGTGGTATGCATGTTGGAAACATATTGGAATGGTTTCATGTGGATTAAAGTGTGAAAAAAAAGCAAAAAAGTTTCATTACAGGCCCATGTGTTTCGGTACACTCGTGCATGTACCGAACCATGAGCTTGAAATGGCCTAAGGGTTTCGAAACAGGAAGGTTTGTTCCGGTACGATTTGCTACTGGAAACCTCTGTTTCGAAACACCTCATAGGGTGTTTTGGTACGGTCCCAAGCTTCGGAACGCTCGAACCTATTTTGATACAAGGCAACCTGTACCGAAACGACAAGCTGTTAAGGTAGTTATTTGAATCTTCTGAAGTTTTGATTCTTTACGTTTTGGTCCCTAAATGTTGTAAATGCAATTAAATGAGCATGGATGATTGTTTTGAGCTGAGATATGACAGAGAGGCATGTAATATGATTAATTAAAGGTTTATAACTTAAAAAGTGAAGAAGTTCTTGTGTTTTTTTAAAATTACAAAATGGTCCCTAAAGTGTAATTGAATGCAATTGAGTCCCAAATCGTTGCCCGATCGAGATGTAAATTGTACCACTGCGATGTTAAAAAATTTGGATCATATTGATTATCTATACAAGATAAAATGAAAAGGTAGGATCGTTTATTGAGGTAAACTTCTCGGTTTACTTTAATATCTCCGTGTGATCTGTTCGGTTCGGTCTTTCACCCAGACCGGGTCGAGGGGTTACACATGATGAGGTTGAGCTGAATGAATTTCCTCACCTGCTATCATCTTTTTTTCTATAATAAAAACAAATTAATTTCTATTATATTTTAGGTTTTGTTACAACAATTGACTTTTTTGGATTCATCAATCTCTCAACCAAATAAACTACACCGGATACCATTAAATTTTTAATTGTTTCAGTTATAGTACTAAATTTTTATTTTGCTTCAAATATATTATTGGGCTGATAAAATTCAAACATTGTGATGACATGACCCAAATGGTGTATTTTTAGTGTTGCAACAGATGCTCAAAACGACATTGTTTTCGGCATTGTACTTTAGGGGTGTATTGATTTTCCACTTAATTTTAAAACAATTTTATTTTTACCACTAGACATTTCATTTGTCGTCTCCTTGGATTTTCCATGAAACCTACTAAAAATCGATGAAAATCCATCAAAAGGTTCGACACGCTAATACTACTATCTTAACTGATGGTCGTCTAACGACACTAATTTCGAGGTATATCATTCTTCTTCTAAAAAAATACTTCTCATCATTCGAATTTTCAAACAAATACTCTAACCCCTTCAAAATCTAAGATTCCCCTAAACCCTAAAAATGATGGGTTTATTTTTGTTTATTTTCATCAATTTTGAGTTGGCTTCATGAGAAACCAATCTGACAACAAGAAAAATGAGTGAAATGCAAACGTTTTTATAAAGATCTTGTTGCGAATGGAGACCGGTGACGAGTGACAATTGAATGACAACAATGACCGATATGTTCAGTGGCTAAATGGAATAGTTTTAAAGTTTAGTGACAAAATTGATGCATCTCGAAAATTTAGTGGCATAAATGACGTCAATTTGAGCATCAATAGTCAGACCAAAATGATGTTTTATTTGCGTTATTACATCATTTAGATTTTAACAACCTAGTGGTATAATTGACATAAAATGAAAGTTTAATACTGTAATTGAAGTAATTGAAAGTTCATTGGTATAAACGATATGATACCTAAAGTTCAGTTGTATTCAATGTAGTTTATCCATAATTTTTTTATTAAATAGAGACGATTACATTCCAATAGCAAAATTCGAACCCATACAAAATGAGATAATATGAGCTAAGGCCACAAGGCGAACTAGTAGATCTCTGTTTAGCCTTTATTTTATTTTATTTTTTAAATTTTACATTAAATAGTCTCTTAAGTTGTAGTTATATAATTATACTATTGAAAACAAAAAAAATTTAAATCTAATGGTACAAGGCATATCATAATATACAAGTACATACGTAAAATTTGGTATAGAGAGTGTGAAATTTAAGGAAATTATATTATAGGGTGTATAAGATGCGAAATTATAAAATTTTAGGGGTATAAAATTAAATTGTCAATAGAAAATATATGCCTTTTAAGAGGTGCGACTACACCTTTAGCACCCTCAGTTCATCCATTGATAATGTATACATATATGCTTAAACCAAAATGTAATGTAACAAAGGAATTTTAACTAGTTTTGTTTGTTTGTTGGTATAACCTAATGTCTAGAAAAAAACCCTAATATGCATTTTGTCATGTCGTCGTTTGAACATGCTAGCGAAAGATTACCGGACAACATCCTGATAGTACCTGCCCAATCGGTGCTGGAGAGGCTGGCGTCTCCCACCCCGTTAGAAGGGTAGAGTTATGTCAAAGAGGTTCGTAACGAGAAGGATGACAGCTTCCTATCGTCATACATGGAAGTTGTGCTTGAATATGGAATGGACTCTGAACATGCGGCCAATAAGGATGGTGATGAGGTTATTGGTAATGGTGGCGATGTGTCAAAAGATAAAGGGAAAAATGTATGTTAGTAAGGTATCAAATTCAGGGGTGTCCAAGGCTGGTAAGAATTTTTTGGTCAGCTTTATTGATAAGGAGGTGGTAATTCTCGAAGAGGATGTCATCATTGACTAATCGGAACCAGTACCATCTATTCTCTTCTCGGATCGTGTGCATGATCAAGTTGACAATAATATGCGCAACACCATTATTGTTTGAATTCTTGGACGAATGATTGGTTACATGTCGCTTCTTTCTCGGATCCACGCCATATGGAAACCATGTGGAGAAATTGAGTTGATAGAATTTGATAATAACTATTGTATAGTTTTATTTGCAAATAAGAGGGATTATACTAAAGTTCTGACAAAGGGACCATGGACCATTTATGGTAGTTACCGAACAATGCAGCTGTGGAGCAGGTCGTTTTCCACCTTAGAGAAGCATCTGCCGCATGTTACATTGTGGCTTTTTCTTCTTGGACTTCCGTTTTGTTATTACTCCAAGGCTTTGTTTTGTGTTATAGCATCAATTTTTGGTAGGGTGGTAAAGGTTGACAACAACACACAGGCTAGGGGTCGAGGGAAATTTTCACATTTGACATTGCTTGTCGATTTGAATAAATCATTGCGGTCTTGCATTCGCATTGATGGGAATATGAAGAAACTTGAAAATGAAGGTTTAAATAAAGTTTGCTTTGCCTTTGAGATTTATGGGTGTTCGAATGAGAATTTTCTTCAGGCTTCTACTACTCTTGACACTAATTCAGTCCCTAAGGAAAGGGATAGTGCTATTAACTCATCGCAAGGAAATCATGGACTGACTTGGAACTGTTTGGACCATGGATGTTGGTCGATACTCGTAGACGTCGGCTGGGAGCTAGCTCTGTGCTAGGTAGTGGACAAGGAAAGGTGGTGATCAAAGGCTCTCGGTTTGAGGCTCTTATTGAGGTGACTAGTCCTGAACAGGGGAATGAGTTATTAGGGTTGAATTTAGTGAGGGCAAACCATTCTTCATCAGTTACTGGGAAGGCTGTCAATTTGCATGTGCAAAGGGGTGAAACCCTTACTTTCCAATGAAATATCACTTATATGGCATCAAATTTGGATAGAAAATCCAAGGCTTCAAACATGGGTCCTTCAAAGGTTGTAGTTGTTCCTTCGATAGAGGGACAAGGTGCGACAGTTGTGGAACATACCATTATGGTTAAGTCCGACAATGACAAAGCAGTTTCAATAATAGAACAAGACGGTGTAATAGTAGTAAGAAACGGAAGGGAGGGGTAAAGTCCAGGCTTGGATTAGGGAAAACTATGAAGGAGAATTCTAAAAGAGGACTCTAGGTACGTAAACCAATATATCCTCATTATCATCAGGTCGGTGTTAACGACATGGGTACAATCTATTTCTAATTAGTTAAATTTTGTGGAAGCTGTGTTGGTGAAGGATAATTGTGGTGTGGTACACAGGGTTGACCAAGCATCCCTCGTATCACACTACTCAGACATGATGATTCTCTGACCGAGTCCCAATGGGATGCTATGGAGGAGCTCGATTCCCATGGGGTGCCCATGGCAGCTGCCAAGCAGTAAGCTTTGTTTTTTTTCCCTCGTTATTTTTTATCGATGAAGTTTATGTTACAGAATTATTAAGGTGATAGAAGCTCTACCTTCTAACGTTATTTTAACTCTTTTCGATGTGACCATGAACCGAATGTAGTTGTGATGTGAGCACATCAGTTCAGAACAAACAAGCTGATCCGGAGGTCTTACCAACAGGACCCATCACTCGTTCTAAGGCAAAGAAATTCAGGGAAGCCCTTTTTCTTACTTGTGCTACAATTCCTGATTCATTCGAGCATGTTCATGCCTTAGAACATAGGCTTTATAATGTGTTGCATGCTGATATGTGACATACATATACTATACTACTTATATAGGTGTGTTTGCTAAGTATATATTATGTTAAGTGTGTTTTAGATAAGTTTGCCAGCTTATAATATTTTATGTTAAGCTATGTTAGCTTGTTGTGTGTTAAAACAATAAGGGTGCATTGTTTTGTAGCTTGCTTGAATGTTTTCAATAAGTTTACAATGCTCTGAGTGTGTTTCTTTTGTTTTCATATAGTTACAATAAAAGGGCAGCAGCTCAAAGGCTTAAACTTAGCTCGGATGAAGCTCACGGGAGTGTACGTAGCTCATTTTCAGCTCAAAGGAGTATAGACAGCTCAACTCAGCTCACTTCACTCCCAGCTAGCTGAATTCAGCTCGTTTCAGCTCCAGTCAGCTCAACTTTAGCTCCACTAGCTCAACTCCAGCTAACAAGTCCAGAAGCAGCTCAAAGGTGTCCTACATGTGGGAGAGTGTCCTACAAGCATGTGAGCAGCATGTGGGGCGTCCTACATCTCTTCAAGCATGTGCACGGCATGTGTGGACAGAATGTGCATGTGTGTGCAAGCATGTGGCAGATTTGAAGCAATTTGGGCGCCATTTTGGAGAGAAGTTATCAGCCACCTTTTTTTAAAATTTGAACACATTTAACATGTGTTAATTTCGTTCAAACTCAGCCACAAATTATCATCACATGTGCTGCAATTTGGGGGAGGTTATTGGCAGATTTCTTTTGCATTTTTAAACACATTTAACATGTGTTTATTTTCAATTCAAACTCAGCCACTAATTTGGGCGCCCTCTCCCTTGTTTTCCCCTATATATATTTGTTAAATTTGTATGAACAAGGTTAGACTTTTTATGAAACAAAATTATTGTGAGTTTTTCTCTCAATTTCAGTTCTTCATTGAACTTCTTTGGCATTTTCAGACTTTGTTTGATTGTGTCATCCTCCTTGATACTTCGGGTTCCTAGATCGCTATCTAGAGGGTCCAAGTCCGTTGGCGAAGAACGTATTCGATTCGGGTCCGCTCAGTATATTGTTCGGGTTCTTTCGAGTTCAACGTCTTGTTAATTTCCAGCAACTTCAACAACATTTTCTGCCATTTTAGTCGTTCATTTGCTGCTATGAAAGCCCTTTGACGCATTCATCAACATTTGAATTCCGAAACTGCCAGAAAATTCCTTTCTCTCATTTCTTTCTTTATTTTTGTTTTTTTTTTGTTCTTGTTGTTTTAACATCATTCTAACATCCATAACATTGTGTTATTGCAGAAACATGCTTGCTACAATCCTAGATCCGTTACAAACAAAGGACCGTTGTTTCTGAAGCAACGTACCCCTTTATCATATGGTAATCAGAGCTTTGGTCGGATTATAGCACTTTCTGCCCTACAAGAAATCAAAAAAAATACAAAAGTAAAAAAAATTGAAATTCTGAAAAAAAAAGTCAAAGTCAAAGTTTGACCAAAAAAGTCAAAGTAAAAAAAATCGCAAAAAAATTCAAAAAAAATCAGATTCGACAAATTAGTGTTGTTTACATCTTATACTGTTGTTTGGATCAAAAAAATGATGAAAAATTTCTTTGTTTACCGTGGAATGCTTCAAAATCACCCGAAACAACCTGTTCTTGTTTGTTGGGTGATAGGGTTGTGGTAAGCATTTCTTTTGCAGTAAGTACTTTGTTTTTCCTTTCTTTCACTTCATTTTAAGCTTTAATTCCAGCCATGTTCTTATTTTGTTTCCAGCCTTTGTTTTTGTTCAATTAAACAGCCCTAAACTCCGTTTAACCTTTGTTCTATCATTTGTGCATTTATATCTTGGAGTTGACACAGATAACAAGTTTGAAGGGTCAGATTAGTTTCTTAAAGAACTGTTTGCGAGAGAACGAGTGGAAAAGGCATTTGAGCGTTGTGAGAACAGAAGGGGAGACAAAAAAAAAGCCATTCAAGAGCATTCTCCCGAGTGAAACACGAGCGCTGAGTGTTATCTTTTGAGTGCACTGTTCTTTTGAGTGATCCGTGAGAATTTGATTGTGTGTGCAGTGAGGGACTTTAATTTTCGTTTTTACTAACCTATTGATTTATTTTCTTGTGTTTTGTGTTATAATGACAGGAAGTGATGATCGTAGTCCCGGTGGAGGTAATCCACCAGATTTGCAAATGCAAGCTCTTACTAGAACTTTGCAACAATTGTTAGATCGAGCATTGGAGCCTATTAAGTCTCGTTTGGATAGAATAGATGGGGGTGGTTCCCAATCTGTCCAAAATGAGAATAATGATGAGAATGACGTTGAATATTCACCTAGAGTGAACCATCGTGCAAGACAAGTTATTGATGACAATTTGACTAACGTTAAGGTTGCTATCCCTTCTTTTCAGGGACGGACAGATCCGGATGCATATCTTGCTTGGGAAAGCAAGGTTGAACATGTGTTCGAGTGTTACAATTATTCCGAACAAAAGAAGGTCCGTTTGGCTGCGATGGAATTCACTGATTATGCCTTGATATGGTGGGATCAATTGTTGATCAGTCGGAGACGTGCCGACGAGGGTCTCGTGGCTTCATGGACTGAAATGAAGCGTATCATGCGTAAGAGGTTTGTTCCTTCCCATTATCATCGTGATTTGTTTCAGAAATTGCAAACTTTGAAACAGGGGAATCGGAGTGTTGAAGATTACTACAAGGAGATGGAGATGGCCATGATGCGAGCCAACATCGTCGAGGATCGTGAGGCGACAATGGCACGTTTCCTTGCAGGTTTGAATTCTGAAATTTCTAACGTTGTTGAATTACAGCATTATGTTGATTTGGATGACATGGTGCACATGGCAATTAAAGTTGAAAGACAACAACGAAGGAAGTCTTCAAACCGAGGTAATACTCCTTTTCAGTCATTTTCAAATAATTTAAATGCTCCTAACAATTTCAGGAAACAAGCACCACCACCACCACCACCACCATTTCAGAATCGAGATAAAGCCGAATCTAGCAAACCGAAGGCACCTACTACTGAGGGTAGGCGTGACAAGCAGGTGGTGTCACAGGAGCGTTCGAGAGACATCCTATGCTTCAAGTGTTTAGGACGAGGACACATTGCCAGTCAGTGCCCCAACCGGAGGACCATGTTGATGTTAGAGAATGGCGAGATCGAGTCTGAGTCTGAGGAAGACACCCAGGACCCCCCTATGGAGGTTGCAGATGATGATGACGAGGAGGTGCAGTTGTTTGCCACCGGAGAAGCACTTGTTGTCAAGAGAAGTCTGCAGACACAATCGATCCAGAACGAGCAGCAGCGAGAGAACATCTTTCACACGAGATGTCTTGTGAATAATAAGGTATGTGTTGTAATTATCGATGGTGGTAGTTGCACTAATGTTGCTAGTACTGTGATGGTTGAAAAGCTAGGTTTACCGACGACGAAGCATCCCAATCCTTACAAGCTTCAGTGGCTGAATGACGGTGGAGAGATTCGAGTGACCAAACAGGTTTTGGTGCCATTTGCCATTGGGAAGTACAAGGACGAAGCACTTTGCGACGTAGTTGCAATGGATGCGAGTCATTTGCTGTTGGGTCGTCCGTGGCAGTTTGATAAAAAGACGACTCATGATGGTTTCACGAACAGGTATTCTTTTATGCATGCAGGTAAAAAGATAACTTTGGCTCCTTTGACACCGAGTCAAGTTCAGGAGGATCAAGCGAGATTGCGAAAGAATGCTGAAGAAGTTCGTGGGAAAAAGAAGATGAACGTGTATGCAAGCAGCAAAGAAATCAGGAAATGTCTTTCCTCTCAGCAGTTTGTTTATATTTTATTGTTTAAGGATTATTGTTTACTGTCTGAGTTTCCGAGTGATTTGCCTGCTTCTGTGTCATCTCTTTTGCAGGAATTTAAGGATGTGTTTCCGGATGAAACACCGAAAGGATTGCCACCCCTTCGTGGCATTGAGCACCAGATTGATTTCATTCTAGGTGCTACTATTCCGAACCGGACAGCTTATCGAACCAACCCCGAAGAGACGAAAGAACTTCAAAGACAGATTACAGAGTTGATGGACAAGGGTTACATTCGAGAGAGCTTGAGTCCGTGTGCTGTTCCGGTACTGTTGGTGCCAAAGAAAGATGGTTCTTGGAGGATGTGCGTAGATTGTCGAGCTGTGAATCAGATCACAATTAAGTATCGGCATCCCATTCCAAGACTTGATGATATGTTGGACGAGCTTTGCGGAGCCGTCATCTTCTCCAAAATTGACTTAAGGAGCGGCTATCATCAGATTCGCATGCGAGAAGGCGATGAGTGGAAGACAGCCTTCAAAATAAAGCTAGGTTTGTACGAATGGTTAGTAATGCCTTTTGGGTTAACTAATGCACCTAGTACTTTCATGCGTTTGATGAATCATGTTCTACGACCTTTCATTGGTAGGTTTTGTGTTGTTTACTTCGATGACATTTTGATTTACAGTAAAACTTTACCAGATCATGCAGAGCATTTGAAAGCTGTTTTGCAGGTTTTACGAGAAGAACGTTTGTTTGGTAACCTAGAGAAGTGTGCGTTTTGCACTAACAAACTTACATTTCTTGGTTACATTGTTAGTGAACAGGGTGTGGAAGTCGATCCTGAGAAAATCCGAGCAATTCAGGAATGGCCACGACCGACATCGATTACTCAGGTCAGATATTTTCATGGTTTAGCGAGTTTTTACCGTCGGTTTGTCCCTAACTTCAGTTCTATTACCGCCCCCTTAACCGGGATCATTAAGAAGAATTCGAGCTTCTTGTGGGGTAAAGAACAAGAAGATGCGTTTCTGAAAATTAAGGATTGTTTGACTAGAGCACCAGTGTTAGCCTTGCCTAATTTTGATAAAACTTTTGAGATTGAATGTGATGCATCTGGCATAGGTATAGGTGCTGTTTTAATGAAGGAAAAGAGACCTATAGCATACTTTAGTGAGAAACTAAGTGGAGCTACATTGAATAATCCTATTTATGACAAAGAGATGTATGCATTGATTAAGTCTTTAGAGACGTGGCAGCATTACTTGTTGCCTAAGGAGTTTGTCATTCACACCGATCATGAGGCTTTGAGATACATAACGAGTCAACATAAATTGAACAAAAGACATGCAAAATGGATTGAATTTTTAGAATCTTTTCCTTATGTCATTCGTTACAAGAAAGGGAAAGAAAATGTTGTTGCTGATGCGTTATCACGTAGGTATGCCCTGTTGAGTTATTTAGATTCACATCTGATTGGGTTTGCATATATTAGAGGGTTGTATTCTGATGATCCTGATTTTCGTGATAAGTATGTTGCTTGTGAAAAAGGTGCAGATGGAAAATTTTACAGGCATGATGGTTATCTTTTCAAAGAAAACAGGATATGCATTCCACAGGGTTCGATGCGTGACATTCTGATATGCGAGGCACATGAAGGTGGTTTGATGGGTCACTTTGGAGTCACCAAGACATTACACACCTTAAAGGAGCATATGTTTTGGCCCAAGATGCGTCGCGATGTTGAAAGGTACTGTGATCGTTGTGTGACTTGCAAGAAAGCAAAGTCGAAGGTTTCACCACACGGTATGTACTTACCTTTACCTATTCCTGAATCCCCTTGGACTGATATTTCTATGGATTTTGTTTTGGGATTGCCTCGAACTAGGACTGGTAGAGATAGTGTGTTTGTTGTGGTTGATAGATTCTCTAAGATGGCACATTTCATTGCATGCCATAAGACTGATGATGCTGTTAATGTGGCTAACTTGTTCTTTAGAGAGATTGTTCGTTTACATGGTATTCCTAGGTCGATTGTTTCTGACAGGGATGTAAAGTTTTTGAGTCACTTCTGGAGGACTCTTTGGAGCAAACTAGGTACGAAACTTATGTTTTCTACTACTTGCCATCCCCAAACTGATGGACAAACTGAGGTTGTTAATCGTGTTTTATCTACTTTACTTCGTTCCATCATTAAAAAGAACATTAGGACTTGGGAGGATTGTTTTCCACATGTTGAATTTGCATATAATCATGCCATTCATTCTGCTACTAAGATGTCACCATTTGAGGTTGTTTATGGTTTTAACCCCATTACGCCTCTAGATTTGTTACCTCTGCCACAGGAACAGGTGACGAACAGGGACGGTCAAGCGAAAGCAGAATATGTCAAGAAGTTGCATCAGCAAGTGAAGGAGAATCTTGAGCGAAGGACTCAGCAATATGAAAAGCAAGCAAACAAGGGAAGAAAGCGAGTCACCTTTGAAGTTGGAGACTGGGTTTGGGTTCATTTCCGAAAGGAAAGATTTCCAGCCCAAAGGCGGTCCAAACTGTTACCGCGCGGAGATGGTCCTTTCCAGGTGTTGGCGAAAGTGAACGACAATGCCTACAAGATAGACTTACCGGGAGATTATAATGTGAGTGCCACTTTTAATGTTTGTGACTTAACCCCTTTTGATGACTCTACAGATTTGAGGTCAAATCCTTTTCAAGAAGGGGGGATGATGTGAGCACATCAGTTCAGAACAAACAAGCTGATCCGGAGGTCTTACCAACAGGACCCATCACTCGTTCTAAGGCAAAGAAATTCAGGGAAGCCCTTTTTCTTACTTGTGCTACAATTCCTGATTCATTCGAGCATGTTCATGCCTTAGAACATAGGCTTTATAATGTGTTGCATGCTGATATGTGACATACATATACTATACTACTTATATAGGTGTGTTTGCTAAGTATATATTATGTTAAGTGTGTTTTAGATAAGTTTGCCAGCTTATAATATTTTATGTTAAGCTATGTTAGCTTGTTGTGTGTTAAAACAATAAGGGTGCATTGTTTTGTAGCTTGCTCGAATGTTTTCAATAAGTTTACAATGCTCTGAGTGTGTTTCTTTTGTTTTCATATAGTTACAATAAAAGGGCAGCAGCTCAAAGGCTTAAACTTAGCTCGGATGAAGCTCACGGGAGTGTACGTAGCTCATCTTCAGCTCAAAGGAGTATAGACAGCTCAACTCAGCTCACTTCACTCCCAGCTAGCTGAATTCAGCTCGTTTCAGCTCCAGTCAGCTCAACTTTAGCTCCACTAGCTCAACTCCAGCTAACAAGTCCAGAAGCAGCTCAAAGGTGTCCTACATGTGGGAGAGTGTCCTACAAGCATGTGAGCAGCATGTGGGGCGTACTACATCTCTTCAAGCATGTGCACGGCATGTGTGGACAGAATGTGCATGTGTGTGCAAGCATGTGGCAGATTTGAAGCAATTTGGGCGCCATTTTGGAGAGAAGTTATCAGCCACCTTTTTTTTGAAATTTGAACACATTTAACATGTGTTAATTTCGTTCAAACTCAGCCACAAATTATCATCACATGTGCTGCAATTTGGGGGAGGTTATTGGCAGATTTCTTTTGCATTTTTAAACACATTTAACATGTGTTTATTTTCAATTCAAACTCAGCCACTAATTTGGGCGCCCTCTCCCTTGTTTTCCCCTATATATATTTGTTAAATTTGTATGAACAAGGTTAGACTTTTTATGAAACAAAATTATTGTGAGTTTTTCTCTCAATTTCAGTTCTTCATTGAACTTCTTTGGCATTTTCAGACTTTGTTTGATTGTGTCATCCTCCTTGATACTTTGGGTTCCTAGATCGCTATCTAGAGGGTCCAAGTCCGTTGGCGAAGAACGTATTCGATTCGGGTCCGCTCAGTATATTGTTCGGGTTCTTTCGAGTTCAACGTCTTGTTAATTTCCAGCAACTTCAACAACATTTTCTGCCATTTTAGTCGTTCATTTGCTGCTATGAAAGCCCTTTGAAGCATTCATCAACATTTGAATTCCGAAACTGCCAGAAAATTCCTTTCTCTCATTTCTTTCTTTATTTTCGTTTTTTTTTGTTCTTGTTGTTTTAACATCATTCTAACATCCATAACATTGTGTTATTGCAGAAACATGCTTGCTACAATCCTAGATCCGTTACAAACAAAGGACCGTTGTTTCTGAAGCAACGTACCCCTTTATCAAGTTGCTTTGTTTGAGCCTCATGTGAGTGGTCTAACTATTGATCGAATGATTTCTAAATTGGGGTATCTGAACTCGTTCTGTACAGAACCTCATAGATTTAGTGGTGGTATATAGATGTTGTGGGATGATTCGATTGTTGTGGATGTATTACATATGTCTAATTAGTTTATTAATAGGACGGTGCATTTTTTTATCTCGTAACTTTTTGTTTCAGTTCACGGCCATTTACGCAATCCTGCATGGTCCCAAGAGAAAGCATTTGTGGCAACAACTTACAGACTTAGAGCCGAATGATGATATGCCATGGGTGTTGGGTGAAGATTTTTAACGTTATACTGGATGAAAATGAGCGTAATAGTGGATCAGTGTAGCATGGTGAGGGTAGTCGGCTTTTCTCTATTTTTTGTTTAACACTGGACTGTTTGATCTTGGTTTTCAGGGACCTCCATTCACTTGGTTTCATGGAAAATTGTCACAGAGATTGGATCAGTGTTTAGTCAATTCGTAGTGGGCATCGTAGTTCTAGGATACTTTTTGTTAAGTACTTAGATTTTCTTGGTTCGAACCATTGATCCCTCTTAATACATCTAACAAATGATAGGCATCTCGTGCATGATAGGCCTTTTTTGTTACCTTGCGGAATGATAGGAGCATCCGCAATTTGAAGAGTTTTTGAAATCTGTTTGGCAGGAAGGTAGGATTGTATCGAACATTGTTCTTTCCTTTTAGGAGAAGGTTGCTGATTGGAGAAAAGATGTGTTTGGGCATATTGGACAGGGGTAAAATATCTTATGGTGCGCTTACAAGGAATTACCAAATCTCTTTTGATCCAACATTTGAACTCCCTTGTTTCTGTTGAGTGGATCGTTGAATCGATAAATACCAAGAGAGGAAGAATTGGATTTTTAACTTGATTGGTAATGAAGTGGTAAAATAAAATTGAAGACAAAGGCAATTATACTGGTTCAATTTCCAAATGAACTCTACATCCACTACCTTAGCTCCCACTAAGGATTTTCCAAATAACTTCACTAGTTGATCTTCCCCTTTTCTAGGCTTAGGAGGAAACCTTTACACAAATGGTCAATTTTTTACCCAAAATAGACCAAACCCTCTCACAAGCGTACAAAGAAAAATATGACAAATACAATGTATCTCTTAAGACTAATTTTGCCCAAATTACATGCACTCAACCCAATTCAATCTGAAGAGTAGGAAATTACAAGGATTGACAATTGAAGTTTTACAAAGATATCAAAATTTAAGCACTTGAGCTTGGATTTAATGTAGGATTGCTTCTCTTAGGATCAATAATTGTTGTTGGTTGTTTTTGGACTCCCTTTTATACCTTCTCATTCAATTATATATGTTGGGGTGGTTGCCATCATAAATATAGTCGTTGGGATGCAATCTTCCAACCATAAATGCACTTCTGCAACTACTCATTTTGAAACACATGTACCTGTTTCGAAACATACCCAAATAGAAATAGTCGTTGGGTGTAATAAGAGACCGTATCGAAACGAAAAAGATTATTTTGATGCACTTAGGGCCCATTCCGAAACGGCTTGATACCGTTTCAAAACAATTTGAAACTGCCAAAACCCGTATCGAAACGTACTTAAATTGTTTCGATATGTCTTAATCGTTTTGTAAAAATTAGTTATAAAATTGCACCGATCATAAATTTTGAATCCAAGTTCAAATCTCGTTTCGAAACGTTTCAGGTCATTTCGATACTGTCGTATCAAAACGGATCTGCCCGTTCCATTGTTCTTCATCCGTTTCGAAACATAGGGTCTGTTTCGATACTATCATATCAAAACGGGAAGACTCATTCAGAAACAAATATTAATAGTTTCGAAATGGTGACTCGAAAATCACTGTTTTGACTTGGAAAACACTTAGAAAAATTTGTATAAGCATTTGGTTTTGAGTTGACCATTTTGCTTAAAAGTTTTGGGAAGTTTTGAAGACTTAAAAATTTATTTTCTATTTTCAATTTAGTCTTTAAATCTTTTGTTATATCCAAATCAATTCTTTGGTTTTACAATCTCCCCATTTTTGATATAACAAAACCAAGTATAAAATTTTAAGTGTTTTGAAAAACATTTAACCCCCCCTCAATTTAAGATAGGTTTTAAAGTTTTTAAAAGTTGAAATTTGAAGCACTTGAAACTTAAAAACAAAGAAAAAATTTTAACTCCCTCTCAATTTAAGATAGGTTTTTAAGTTTTGAAAAGTTGAAATTTGAAGTACTTGAAACTTAAAAACAAACTTAAAAACACTTAAGCTCTTAAAAATTACTTCTCCCCCTTTTTGTTTGATCAAACATATAATCAAGGCTAAATGAGAATAAAAGAGACATAAATCATAAACCAAACAACATAATTGCTTAGATAGCATTAAGTTCATAAAACAAATCTAAACAAAACATCAAACTCATTCCTAAAAACATGAAATCAAAGCATAGGTCTTAAAACAAAAGACTTTGATATGTGCATAAACTCAATCCTAATATGAAAAAATAAAATGATATGCAATGAAACTAAGGTGCCTCATCATTTTCATCGCTTCTAATGTCATCCAAGAAATCATCCTTGTCCTTCTCTTGATCCTTTCAAAAACGCCTCAAATCACCAAAAAAGTTGGTGAAGGAGAGATCCATGGATGATTGTTGGGTTTTAAGGGAGGTAAGGCTATTCTTTGTTCCAAGAACACGATCCTCCAAGGATGTTAATCGAGTGTTGATAGCTGCAAACCCGGAAGCCATGTTTGTGTCAATGGCGGTGAACCTTTCGGTAAGGAAGGCTATGAGAGCATCATTGATAGGAGCCACGACGGGAACTTGAACTTGTGGTTGAGGCTCTCCTTGAGGTGATTGAGCTCTATGATCAACTCGAATTGATTCACCGTTAGTGTATTGAAATCCAGACCTTATGAGATAAAACTCACCAAGATTTTGCTTTTGTTGTTCCGGAAAATCGTATAAGACATCAAGGCCAAGGCGAACAAAAATGTAGCTCAAAGTTGTCCCATAAGTGAAAGAGGTGATGGAGTCGGATAGACGATGCCTTACTAGATGGACCATCTCGGCAGACATTATCTTCACCAAGTTAGGTTGATGTGCTTGTCGAAAACTCTCGAGCCAAAAGGTGTCAACTTGACGGTTATGGGAAAATTTCCTACAGATGGGCGAAAGAACCAAGAGATGATTAAGTGAAAGAAACGGTCTTGGGCATCCAAAGAGAGAACTGATCCAGTTCGCGATCCAAAGTGAGTTTAATCCTCTATAACATCATCATCAAGCCCAAGAAAGTTCACTAGAGTGAATGGATCAATGCGAAACTTCTTACCCAAAATGTAAGACTCGATAGCAATAACTTCGGAACAATCTTCATTGCTAATAAGATTAGCATTGGAGTAGGAAAGCAATATTATGTTTTTCTAAACAATGTCGGTATTATTCATGAAGCTTAGGAAACACCATTGTTGCAAAAGAGGTAGGTACTTGAAGTAGAAATGCTCGGAATCAAGGAATGCCATGTCAACAACTCTCTCTCATCAAACAACGACATCTTGAAGAATTTTTAAATGATTACTAGCCTCTTGGTTTCTAAGACTTTTGGCATAAAGGAGGGTAAGGTTTGGACGCACATTGTAACCAGGGTTCGAACCTTCACCTCCTTCAATCCTTCTTTTCTTACTCGAATCCATTAAAAACACCTTAAAACAAAGCAATCAATTAAATTTAAGTGTATGCATTAAATCCTAATTTGATCCAATAAGAATCTCATTAAGGTTTTTAAAAAACACTTTGAAATCATATACATAAACATAAAATTTTTGATGAAAACACATTTGAAAAATAGTGTTAAAAATACGATTAAATTAAAATATATTCAAACCAAAAAAATTAGATTTGAAAAAAAAATACAAGATTTTGAAAACCCATAATGTAAAATAAGTATTCTATACAAAACTATAATTTTAACATAAGATTCGAACGAAATAAAAAGAAAAATGAAAAGATAGAAAATACCTCAAAGATGGGATTTTGGAGGAATTTGTGGATGAAATTGCACAAAATTGATGAAGCTTGCTTAGATTGATGTTTAGGAATAAAATCCCTCAAGTTTTGATGAAAAACAAAGAGATTTGAAGGGTTTTTACATATGAAATTGGTTTAGGGTTTTGGATTTAATTAAAAGACTCTTTAAGCATTTGAAACCCTTTAAATTTGGTTGGATACTCGTTTCAAAACAGGAAAGGTCGTTTCGAAACAGGCGTACCGAAATGCATTTGAACGTTCCGAAACATATTGACCGTTTCGATACATGTTTGACTGTATCGAAGCCCAAGAGTTTCTCGTATCGAAACGGAGATGGGTTGTTTCGATACAAGTTTTAACATAACCATAACATTTCAAAACCCTTTAGAGTGTTTCGAAACAACTTGGTCAATATGTGTTCTTTAGAGGCAGCCTGTATCGAAACAGGGTGACCCGTTCCGATACCAATAGCCCTGGAAGAGCAGATAAGGCACTAAAATGCAGAAAATTCAAACATTGATTGAACCTAGATGCATGAATGAGATGTGTGAGAAAGTTAAACGTATCAAAACATAAACATGCTCCCCCTAACTATAAGCAAATATGTAATTAGGATCAAAAACACATAAGTATGGAATTTAACAAGAATTCAAGCAATTTTAAGCACAAAGGCCCCAAAAGGTCAAGATAGGCTAGTTAGACCTAACTCTCTCCTAAGGGACCAAAAACGCTCTTTATCTAGAGGTTTGGTAAAGATGTCCGCTAATTGATTTAAGGTGTCTACATACTCTAAAACAACATCTTTCTTAAGGACATGATCTCTAATGAAATGATGCCGTATTTCTATATATTTGGTTTTAGAGTGTTGGATGGGATTTTTGGTAAGACATATGGCACTAGTGTTATCACACTTAAGGGGTATGGTGTCTACCTCAATTCCATAGTCTAAGAGTTGTTGTTTCATCCAAAGGACGTGAGCAAAACAACTCCCTAAGGATATGTACTCCGCTTCGGTGGTATATAAAGCTACACTATTTTGTTTCTTAGATAACCAAGATATGAGCATACTACCTAGGAATTGGCCGGAAATACTTTTCCTATCTATCTTACAACCCTTGTAATCCGCATCCAAATAAGCATGAAGGTTAAAGGTTGAGTCTCTAAGGTACCTAAAGATCCTTTTAACGGCTTTAAGGTGTGACTCTCTAGGACTAGCTTGGAACCTAGCACACAAGCAAACACTAAACAATATATTTGGTCTACTTGCGGTAACGTAAAGCAAAGACCCAATCATAGAACGATAAAGCTTAGAGTCAACACACTTACCTCCTTCATCTTTGTCAAGCTTTGTGGATGAGCTCATTGGTGTAGCTTGAGGCTTTGCTTGCTCCAAGACAAACTTCTTGAGCATATCTTTGATGTACTTAGCTTGATTGATGGAGATGTCATCCTTCATTTGTTTGATTTGGAGTCCCAAAAAGAATAAGAGCTCCCCCATCATGCTCATTTCAAATTCACATTGCATCAACTTAGAAAAATCTTGACAAAGCAACTCATTAGTAGAACCAAAAATAATATCGTCAACATAAATTTGAACTACTAAGATATCTTTTCCATTGTTTTAATAAATAGTGTTGTGTTCACCTTTCCTTTTTCAAAACCTTTTCCAACTAGAAAATTTGATAATCTTTCATACCAAGCTCTAGGAGCTTGTTTTCAACCATATAAAGCTTTTGACAATTTGAAAACATGGTTTGGAAAAATGGGATCTTCAAAACCCGGTGGTTGTTACAGATACACTTCTACGTTTATAAAGCCATTTAAAAATGCACTTTTGACATCCATTTGAAAGAGCTTGAAACCATGATAACATGCAAATGCAAGTAACATCATAATTGCTTCCATTCTAGCTACGGGTGCATAGGTTTCATCAAAATCAATTCCCTCTTCTTGAGTGTAACCTTGAGCAAAAAGCCTAGCCTTGTTTCTCACTATGTTACCACTCTCTTCTAGTTTGTTTCTAAATACCCATTTAGTTCCTATAATAGATTTGTTTCTAGGTCTATCAACTAATGTCCATACTTTACTTCTCTCAAATTGGTTTAACTCACCTTGCATGGCCATAATCCAAAAGTCGTCATTTAATTATTCTTTAACATTCTTAGGATCAATGTATGAGATAAAAGCAACATTATTAAGCATTTTAAGAGAAGAACGAGTAGTTACCCCCTTGGATGGATCACCCAAGATCTCACCACCTTTGACATAGTTGTACTCCCTTGGGTAGCTCACTTCCTTTTCCTCAAGAGACATGTCTTGCAATGCTTCTAGAGGCGGTTCTTGTGCTTCTTCCTTTTTGGTTGGAATCTCATTCACATTTGATAATTCTTCACCATCATTGGCTTCAATGATCCCTACATCATCATCATCATCACAAGAATCCTTTCTCGGAAGAAGGTTATCATCGAAAACCACATGAATAGATTCCTCTACAACTAAAGTTCTTTTGTTTAACACACGATAGAATTTAGAGTGTAAAGAGTAACCTAGAAAAATAGCTGCATCACTCTTTGCATCAAATTTACCTAAATTATCTTTTCCATTGTTTAAAACAAAACATTTGCAACCAAAAGGATGAAAATAGCAAATGTTAGGCTTTTTAGATTTTAAAATCTCATGAGGAGTTTTCTTCAAAATATGCCTAATCATTAATCGGTTTATAATGTAGCAAGCGGTGTTAGTGGCTTTCGCCTAAAAATACTTAGGTAAATTATTTTCACAAAGCATAGTTCTAGCCATTTCTTCTAAAGTTCTAATTTTCCTCTCAACTACCCCATTTTGTTGAGGCGTGCGAGGAGCCGAAAAATTATGGCTAATCCCATTTTCATTACAAAAATCTTCAAAACCCATATTTTGAAATTTGATTCCATGATCACTTCTAATATGTGAAATTTTAAGTTCAAGATCATTTTGGGTTATTTTTGAAAATGTGATGAAGTTTTCTAAAGTCTCATCTTTGGTGCTTAAAAAGAGAACCCAAGTATACCTAGAGTAATCATCAAGAAGTACAAATGCATATGATTTTCCACCCAAGCAAGTAGTCCTAATTAGCCCAAAGAGATTCATATGGACCAATTGCAAACATCTACTTGTAGAAACATCATTAATGGACTTGAAAGAAGCTCTATGTTGTTTACCTTTAGCACATGCATCACAAATTTTATCTAATGAGAACTTGAGCTTAGGTAGGCCTCTAACTAGATTAAGGGAAACTAATTTTTCTAAAACGCTAATGCTAGCATTTCCTAGTTTCTTATGCCATAACCATGCATCATTTTCATTTTGTGCAACTAAGCATGCATAAGATGTACCATATAAATATTACCTATGCGATGAACAATGAGCATTGTTTTGTTAGATTTAATGTCTACTATTCTACACCCATTTACATCAAACATGACATTAAACCCTTTATCACATAATTGACTAATGCTCAACAAATTGTGTTTTAGACCATTGGCATACAAGACATTTTCAATAAGTATGGAAGAGTGGTTACCTATAGAGCCAATACATTCAATGTGGCCTTTGGAGTTGTCACCAAAAGTTACTACTCCTCCACTTTTGGCTTTAATTTCATGAATCGACTCTTGTCTCCGGTCATGTGTCTCGAGCATCCACTATCAAGGTACCATAAATTTTG
The DNA here is from genome assembly GCA_958450335.1 of Hibiscus tridactylites. Taxonomy (NCBI): domain Eukaryota; kingdom Viridiplantae; phylum Streptophyta; class Magnoliopsida; order Malvales; family Malvaceae; genus Hibiscus; species Hibiscus tridactylites. The sequence goes on along the minus strand of OY288274.1, from coordinate 69,683,002 downwards.
ACTTTGTGATTTAGCCTTGTAGAAATGCTCCCCCTACAAACAAAGAGTTTAAACTTTGATTTTTGGTACCCAAATCATTTTGGGTCCATGAGGGTTAGCTCCCAAAAGCTTGGTTCCCTTAGGAATCCAAGATGACAATGTATTCACATTATTAGATTTTACGAGTTCTTTAGGAACCCATACACTTCTAATCTTTTTAATCCTAGAGTGCCTATAGAAGCCACTTTGTTTGTTGTTCAAATTCTTTTTTTTTGTAAACTTGGTTTTTGAAGAAACACCCTTTTCAATCTTTGAAGAACCAACACTTTTGGAATATTTTTTGAGCTCATCACCAATTTTTGGTGTTCATCATTACATTGAGAAAAAAGGTTGTTCAAATCAATATTTTCCTTTTCAAAGAACTTTAAATCATCTTGCAAGCTTAAAACCTTTTTCCCAAAATCCGAGTTAGTTTTAGAGAGTAAATCTCTTTGAGCTTTGAAATCCGAAATGACCTTTTTGTTTTTCAAAACGGACTCCTTGTAGTTCTCTACTAACTCGTTATATACCTCTTGTAACTCATCATATGCATCATACAATTCATCAAATGTAAATTCATAGCAAGATGAGTTAGAGGTTACCATCGAATCCTCCTCAAGAGCCATGAGGAAAAGGTTGGCCACTTCGTGTTTCTCATCCTCGGATGACTCCTCATCACTCCAAGTAGAAATCTTGGCTTTGAGCTTCTTCTTCTTCTCAAAGCCCTTCTTCTTAAGTTGAGGGCAATTGGAACAAATATGACCTGGCTTCTTGCACTCAAAGAAAATGATAGGATCCTTTTCCTATTCTTTTCTCTTCTTCTTGAAGTCTCTCTTTCTTTGAAATTTCCTCCCTCGGTTAGACTTCATGAACCGTGAGAAGCATTTGGCTATCATTGCCAACTCCTCGAACTCATCCTTCTCACTATAAGAGCTCTCCTCTTGTAGAGAGGCCTTGAGAGAAACTCCTAGCTTCTTTTTCTTGTCCACCTCATGCTTTTCTATTCTTCTTTCTTCTTTTCCTCTTCTCATTCTTGTTTCATAATCTCATGAGTAAGGAGAGAACCAACTAGCTCATCAAGCTTCGAGGTCTTCAAATTCTTAGCTTCGATGATGGTCGTTCTTTTAACATCCCAAGATTCCGGGAGAGGATATAGAAGCTTCCTAACTATCTTGTCCTCGGGAATCACTTCACCGAATCCTTATAAACCATTGACGATGATCGAAAATCGATCAAACATCTTGGAGACACTCTCATCGAGATCCATCTTGAAGTTCTCATAACTCAAATTTAGTAGTCCGATCTTCGTCTCCTTAACATTGCTATTTCCTTCGTATGTTGTCTCAAGAGTGTCCCACACTTCTTTGGTGCTCTCGATTGAAGAAACCTTAGAATAGATGTCCGGACCAAATGCACAAAAGATGATGTGCAATGCTTTATTGTTGACTTGCATCCTTCTTCTATCTTCTTCGGTCATCTCTGATTTCACCTTCGGAACAAATCTTCCTTCATCATTTCTTTTCATCGGAATGTAAGGCCCTTGTTCAACTACATCCCACACCATGTAGTCGGTGGATTTGATGAAGAGACACATCCTATTCTTCCAATATGGGTAGTTGTCCCCATTGAAGAATGGTGGTTTAGTGGTGGATTGAGACTCATAAAGGTTGGAGGTTCATGTAGATGTCATGGCTTGACTAGAAACTTGATCACACTCTTCTAGGATATCCTCTTGAGGTTTTTAATCCTTTAAAAGAGGTAGGCTCTGATACCAATTGTTGAGTGGATCGTTGAATCAATATATTCCAAGATGGGGTGAATTGGATTTTTAATGTGGTTGGTAGTGAAGCAATAAAATAAAATTGAAGACAAATGCAATTATAGTGGTTCAAGTTCCAAATGAACTTTACATCCACTACCTTAGCTCCCACTAAGGATTTTCCAAACAACTTCGCTAGTTGATCTTCCCCTTTTCTAGGCTTAGGAGGAAACCTTTACACAAATGGTCAATTTTCTACCCAAAATTGACCAAACCTTCTCACAAGTGCACAAAGAAGAATACGACAAATACAATGTATCTCTCAAGACTAATTTTGCCCAAATTACATGCACTCAACCCAATTCAATCTGAAGAATAGGAAATTACAAGGATTGACAATTGGGGTTTTACAAAGATATTGGAATTTAAGCACTTGAGCTTGGATTTGATGTAGGATTGTTTCTCTTAGGATCAATAATTGTTGATGGTTGTTTTTGGACTCCCTTTTATGCCTTCGCATTCAATTCTAGCTGTTGGGGTGGTTGCCATCATAAATATAGTCGTTGGGATGCAATCTCCCCACCATAAATGCACTTCTGCAACTACTTGTTTTGAAACACATGTACCTGTTTCAAAATAGACCAAAATAGAAATAGCCGTTGGGGTGTAATTAAGAGACCATATCGAAATGGACACGATTTTTTCGATACGCGTAGAGCTCTTTCCGAAACGGCTTGATACCATTTTGAAACATTATGAAACTGCCAAATCCCGTATCGAAATGTGCTTAAATCATTTCGATACATCTTAACCGTTTTGTAAAAATCAGTTATAAAATTGCAACAATCATAAATTTTGAATCCAAGTCCAAATCTCATTTTGAAACGTTTGAGGTCATTTCAATACTGTCGTATCGAAACTGATCTGCCCGTTTAGTTGTTGTAACACCCCAATTTTGGGCTTAGAAGTTTAAGGTCTGAACCGGACCGGTCTTAGAAACGGTTCGAATATAAAAAGGGAGTTTTAAGGAAAGCCTAGTTCGGGATGCTTTAAAAATATAGAAAAATATCCAAAAATCCTTATTTAATATATAAAGGTGAATGGTGAAGTCAATTTTACAAAATAGGGTTTGGAAATACTACATTTCGGTGTAGTGACCAAATCGCGATTTTTGCAAAGTTTAGTAGTGAGTATTTTGTAAAGGATTGAAACTTTGAATCTTTAAGGAGCTAATTTACCAAAAATGTTTTCATCCGATTTTTCCTTCATTTGGGTGATTTAATTAATGATTTAATTAAATAAAGAAAGATGGTAAAGTACCTTTGACTTTCATAACTACTTTTCTCTAATTTTCTCTCATTTCATTTTCTATTAAAATCCTATCAACCAAACACTTTTTCTCCAACAAAATTCACTTTGATTTTCACTTCAATTGATGAGATTTCCATCACTCATTGATTCCTAATCAATCTTTCAACAAATCCACTTGATTTCTACATTGTATTTTCATGGAAACTTGCCGAAATCAAGGAGAAATCATCTTTTAGATGTAAGATTGTTAAAGATTTATGAGTGGTTTTAATATTAGAAATAAGATTTTGGCTTAAAACTCAAGATTTTGGAAGGGATCTTGAATATTTTCTTGGAAATTGATTGGGCTCTATTTTGAGATGGTTTTCTAATGTATTTTGGATGTTAAATGATGTTAGAAATGAAGTTTTATCAATCCAATCCCGAATAGGTTGTTTTTCCTAAGTTTATGCTTGTGAAAATGGTGGTTTTTGGGGTGATTTTGGTGTTCTGATATAGCTGGAGGTATAAGGACGGGATTAGGGTTGTTTTTTATGCTAATTGATGTTTAGAAATGTTTAGAAGTGATGGATCTTGGCTGGGTTAAGTTTTGGAAGAGTGTGGAGGTGTTTTCGGTTGTGTTTGGTAGCCAAAATGTTGTGTTTGGGTAAAGCAGCGAGTTTAGGAGTGTTGGTTGAAGATTTCAATGCGTGATGATGCATTAATCCACTGCTTTTATGTGTCTAAAACATGGGAGACATCTTCGAACGATTTTGGAGTTGATCCGGAAGCTTAATTGGCGTTTCGGCAAGCAAGCAAAACGAAATTGGTGAGTGCGTATGGCTTTAAAAGTCCTTGAAGGACAAAGAACCAAGGTTTGGGGATTTAGGAAAGGTTTGAAACACCTTCCTAAGTCCGTAAGTAAGTATTGACTAGATTGCATTCTACAATGTGGTGATTGCCTCTTTAAATGCTTTTGCATGCTCATGGTTTTAGATTGATAAATTCCTACTGTTTTTATGCATGAATTATAGCATGAGATGATGCTTGAAATGATTTCAATAAGTAACATTTTGCATAGTTGAGATTTAAGCTTATATGATGAAGTGTAGCAAATGTTATGGTTTTCAAAAGATATGAGAATGTTGAGTTTTAATGCATGAAAAACAGTAGGTGAGATGTTGATTTGACATAATATATTGGCATAGATGTTGAGAAACTTACCGGATAGAATTGATCGATCAATAGGATGAGAGTTCACTATAAACTAAAAATTCGTACGTGCTCTTTGGTTAAGCCAAAGGGAGATATTCCGATGATGGGCATTCCATCGGGTAGGACTTGGGAAATACCCAAGCATGGTGGCGATGACAGATTCCGCCATGTGAGTACGGTGAAGAGAGATTCCACCGGAAACTATGTTGCTAGACGAGTGAGTACGGTGATGAGGGATGCCACAGGAAGTGTCTAGTGAGATGTCTGCATATCTAGTAAGATGATTTTGATTCACATGTACCTTGATATGATGATTTATGCTATGAGAAATGCATATGTAGTTTGTTTATGAAATGCTTTAGAGTACAAGCATGATTTTGGCCTTGCAATGGGTTTTGCATTGGTTTAAATGCATGAGATAGAAAGAAGGTACATGTGGTTTCAATGGGTATTGCTTTGAAAGTTTTCCAAGCATGAGAAAGAGATGAGCATGTGGTTTATAATCTTTTGATGAAAGTGTTTTCAAACGTGCTTTATTGTGTCGGTTTTCTTTAGAGCATGCCTCACTAAGCATTTGTGCTTACGCTCTCTCTTATACCAATAATACAGATAATTGAGGTGTTTTCGGGCTACAAGGAAGCTAAGTCCATCCAAGGAAATCCAAGCTCATGTATGGGGAAGTTTTCATACACTTTAGTTTTGATAAATTGGCAATGGGAAACCAAGTTTGTATCTGGGAGATATGTTGAACTCCCTAAGGTTGTGGCATGTATGTTTTGGGCTTGTTGGATTGTAAATGGTCTTGATTGCTTGTTTTGAGGTGGGATTGCCTTTTTATGTTTTTATATTAGGAAGCATGCCTCTAGACTAATGAGATTTCATGTTTGATGCTATGATTATGTTTGTGAGTTCCAAATAGGTACCTTATATGTATGTTGACTTGTTGGTATGGTTAGAGAGTCATTGAGATGTGATAGACTAGGTTTTCGAGTGAAAAACCAGTCCTTGCTGCAGTTTCTGGGCAGACCGTATCGAAACACCATCTAGCGTTTCGAAACGGGGGCCTGTAATGGCCTTCGTGTTTCGAAACGGTGGAGGCTGTTTTGAAACATTTTGGCTACTAGAATGCCATGTTTCGAAACGGGTCTCAAAACGGGTGGGTGTCTCGATCTAGCGTTTCGATACGGCAAGTAGGTGTTTCGAAACGGATGACCATTGGACACAAATTTGAATTGTTCTGAGGTTTGGATGTTTTACATTTTAGTCCTAAATGTTGAGTTTGCAATTGCTTGAGCTTGAGATGTCCAATTAAGATGAAATTTGACAGAGAAGCATGTAACATGACTAATTTCATATTGGTAACCTTAAAATTAATGAGGACCATCTAATTTACAGAAATTATAATTTGGTCCCTAAACTCGTATAAAGTGCAATTGAGTCCCTATATGTTATCCGATCGCTATGCCCTTCTTAATCGTATTTTATGAGTACTCACTTAGGGTTAACGTGCATCTAGACAAGATTAAAAAGAAAAAAAAGGGTTATGAATCAAGGTTGACTTTTGGTTTGACTTTGGTTTTTCCCGTGTAACCTTCGTAGTTTGGGTCAACCGTCTAGGCCGGGCTAAGGGGGTTACATTTGGTGGTATCAGAGTCAAGTTCTCGAATAATTGGGGCTTGATAGGAAGATGATGCATGTGTGATTGCATGATGTGCCTTTTGGGTGAAAGAATGTTGCGTGATTAGTGATGTTTGATAAAAATTTAGATGTTTTTGTGGTGTTATGTTGTGTTTGGAGTATGATAAGGGATCCCATTGCCATATCAAAACTAATGAAGAGGAATTGTTTTCGAAAATTAGCTTGAGTACTTGGATTACTTACCTTATTGTGCCTAATTATGTTTATTGCATTTTGTCAGTTCATTGTTTTCCTATATAATGGGGCCACGTAGAGAGCTAAGAATAAATACTAGATCGACCGCTGCTAATGAGAATGAGGAGAATGCTGAGAATCTACCTCTTCCTCCCCTGGTGGTGGACCACCCGGTGTTGATGGTGTTGGAGCTAGTAATGATGGAGCTGGCGTTGGGGTTGTTGGACCCGAGGGTGTGCAGGGCCAAGCTGCTCCTGACATGACCATGTTGATTTAGGCTATTGCTGGAGCTTTCTAGGCCGCAGTAGCTAGAGCTCATGGAGCCGCGCATCAGGATGATGTCGGTGTGAGGTTGCCTTTGGAACGTCTTCGCAGTCTATGAGGGATTGAGTTTAGGGGTTTATCTCCAGAAGGATCTGAGTCTTGGTTGGAGAGCACCAAGCAGATCTTGGGACAAATGAACTGCAACAATGTGCAGAAGCTGGGTTGTGTTGTATCACTACTGCATGGTGATGCTTATACATGGTGGACGACCACTATCTCGGGAATGGAGAACAATGAGGTGACTTGGACGTTCTTCTTGAATGCGTTCAAGCGTAAGTATTTGGGTGTATGTTACCAAGACGAGAAGAAAAGAGAGTTTATGTCTCTTATGCAAGATAGCATGTCCATAGCTGAGTATGAGATTCAATTTGTCCGCCTCAGTCAGTATGCACCTGAGCTAATCCCTAATGAATGGGAGTGGTGCGAACGATTCCGATATGGGTTGGTAACGGATGTGAAGACTTTTATGCTTGCGGCTGATTACTCAGATTTCGATGCCTTGGTCTCTAGAGACAAGGACATTGAGTCAAATCTTGGTCTGACTAGTCAAGCGGGTGGATCTAGCTCTAGGAAGCGAGCAGCTGAACGCGATTATGGTAGGGATCGCAACAAGAGGCATAAGGATAGGAGGCCACACTATGATGCTAGGCATGGGGGTGGTAACCCTGGTAGAGGTCAGCAAGGACCTAATGTTGTTCTGAGGACTCCTGAGTGTAACCGTTGTGGTAGACGGCATGGTGGTGAGTGTTGGGGTAATCTTGACACATGCTGGAATTATGGGAACCGTGGACATTTGAAGAAAGATTGTCCTCAGCCTTTGAAAGAGGAACAGGCTCCGGTGAGAGCAGTTGAGCCACAGAGAGGTCGTGGGTGCGGCCGTAGTAATTTTCAGCGCAGAGATGATGGTGGCAAGAATGTAGCACATGTTGTGGCCGTTCAACCTGAGGGTGGTGGTCAGGCTCGAGTGTATGATCAACGTGAGGGAAGGAATGACACGGATGTGATCGCAGGTACTTTTACTTTGCAATACTTGTCATTACTTTCTTTGATTGATTCTGGATCTACACACTCGTACATATTGCATGAACATGCTCAATTGCTTAGTTTACCTGTTGAGTCTTTGGATGTTGGTATGCGTGTGACTAGTTCTTTCGGTGAGATAGTTGTGACGCAAAAGTTGTATAGGAGATGTCCCTTGAAAGTGAAAAATCATGTTTTTCTTGTTGATCTCATGGAATTACCATACTATGGTTTTGATGTAATCCTTGGTATGGATTGGCTTGTTGAGCATCGAGTGGTTGTGGATTTTGAAAGCAAGCAAGTTTCGTTGAAACTTGCAGATGATTACGAAGTAGTGGTTGTGGTGAGAATGTGATGTTTCTTGCCAATGTGGTGTCCACATTGGAAGCGAGTCGAATGCTGAGGCAAGGTTGCGAGGCTTACATAGCCTTTGTGATGAATCCTAGTTCTAAGGAGTTGCGTGTTCAAGATATAAGAACTGTACGTGAGTTCCCTGGAGTGTTTCCAGAGGAGTTACCTGGATTGCCACCTAGTAGAGAAGTGGAGTTTGGAATTGAGTTGTATGAAAACACAACTCCGGTGTCCATTTCTCTCTATTGCATGGCACCTAAGGAGCTAAAGGAGTTGAAGACACAACTTCAGGAGTTGCTTGACTGTGGCTTCATTCGGCCTAGTGTGTCACCATGGGGTGCACCGGTCTTGTTTGTGAGGAAGAAGGATGGCAGTATGAGAATGTGCATCGATTATCGTCAGCTGAACAAGTTGACTATCAAGAATAGGCATCCTTTCTCGAGGATTGATGATCTTTTTTATCAGTTTCGGGGAGCAGTTGTGTTTTCCAAGATTGACTTAAGGTCAGGGTACTATCAGCTTAAGGTGAAAGATTCAGATGTGCCGAAAACAACCCTTAGAACTGGGTATGGGCATTATGAGTTCCTTGTAATGTCGTTTGGCTTGACGAATGCTCCTGCTGCTTTCATGGACATGATGAATAGAGTATTCCATGAATACTTGGACAAGTTTGTTGTGGTGTTCATTGACGATATCCTTGTGTACTCTCGTACTGAGAAGGAGCATGAAGGTCATTTGAGGGTTGTCTTGCAAGCGCTTCTGGAAAATCAACTTTATGCTAAGCTGAGCAAGTGTGAGTGTTGGCTAAAGGAAGTTGTGTTCCTTGGTCATGTGGTTTCGGCGGAGGGGATTCGTGTTGATCCTCAGAAAATTGAGGCGGTGATGAATTGGAAGCCTCCTAATTCCGTTTATGAAGTCTGTAGTTTCCTTGGGTTGGCAGGGTATTACCAGAGGTTTGTGGATGGATTTTCGAAGATTGCTGCTCCTTTGACAAAGTTGTTGCAAAAAGGTGTTAAGTATGAGTGGACGGAAGCAAGACAACAAGCTTTTGATAAGCTTAAGACGGATTTGACGCAAGCTCCTATATTGGTTCAACCTGAATCAGGGAAAGAATTTGTGGTGTACAGTGATGCATCCTACGTTGGTTTGGGGTGTGTGCTAATGCAAGAGGGTAAGGTGGTGGCTTATGCATCGCGTCAGTTGAAGGTGCATGAGCGCAATTATCCTACGCATGATATTGAGTTAGCTGTGGTGGTTTTTGCTTTGAAGATCTGGAGACATTACCTTTATGGTGAGAAGTGTACTGTGTACACGGATCACAAGAGTTTGAAGTATTTGATGTCTCAGAAAGAGTTGAATCTTCGGCAACGACGTTGGGTGGAGTTGCTTAAATATTACGATTTAACGATTGAGTACCATCCAGGAAAAGCTAATGTTGTGGCGGATGCCTTGAGCAGGAAAGTGGCAGTAGAGTTAAGGGCTATGTTTGCTAACTTAAGCATTTCGTGAGATGGAGGTCTTGTGGCTGAGTTGCAAGTGAGACCATCCCTGGTTCAGTTGATAAAGGATAAGCAGTTGTTGGATGATTCTTTGGTGCCACATGTTCAGGATATTGCTGAGCATAGACCATCAGATTTTTGTTTTAATGATGATGGAGTTTTATGTTTCGGAAGACAGATAGTAGTGCCGGATGATGTGTTGTTGAGGCGTACTATACTGACCGAAGCTCATAGTAGTCCTTTTGCTATGCACCCTGGTTCATTGTTTCCTCTGGGGTTGTTGCAACCGTTGAGGATTCCTGAATAGAAGTGGGAAAGAATCACCATAGACTTTGTGTCCGGTTTACCTTTGTCGCCATCGAAGAAGAATTCGGTGTGGGTGATTGTGGATCGCCTTACAAAGTGTGCGCATTTCTTACCTGTTCATACTACGTATACCTTGGATAAGCTTGCAGAGTTATACGTTGTTGAGATTGTGCGTTTGCATGGCGTACCTAAATCTATGGTGTCGGACAGAGATCCGAGGTTTACATTGCGGTTTTGGGAATGTTTGCATCAAGCTTTGGGTACGCGGCTGAATTTTAGTACTTCTTATCATCCACAGTCGGATGGACAGTCTGAGTGTGTTATCCAAGTGCTTGAGGATATGTTGAGGTGCTGCGTAATTGAGTTTCAAGGCTCTTGGGAGAAGCATTTGCCTTTGGTGGAGTTTGCTTATAATAATAGCTATCAGGCAAGTATTCAAATGGCACCTTATTAGGCCCTGTATGGGAGGAAGTGCAGAACTCCTCTTTGCTGGGCTGAAACAGGTCAGAAGTTGGTCTCGATGTCGGCTTTGTTGAAAGGAACCACCGAGAAGGTGAAGTTCATTTGTAAGCGGTTGAAGGCAGCTTCTGATCAACAGAAGTCTTACGCAGATTTGAGGCGTAAGGAGATTGAGTTTGCGGTGGGTGACTGTGTGTTTTTGAAGGTTTCGCCTTAGAAGAAGGTGATGAGATTTGGCTGGAAGGGTAAGTTGAGCCCTAGGTATGTTGGACCGTATGAAGTGATAGAACGTGTGGGTCCTGTTGCGTATAAGTTGAGGTTACCGCAACAGTTAGAGAAAATACATGATGTGTTTCATTTCTCCATGCTTCGGAGGTATAGATCGGATCCTTCACATGTTATGCATGTGGAGGAAGTTGAGTTGAATCCAGATTTGACATACGATGAGGAACCGGTTGAGATTTTGGATTTAGACAGTAAGGTTCTTCGTGGTAAGACCATTGAACTGGTTAAAGTGTTGTGGAGTCACCATGGGGTTGAGGAAGCCACGTGGGAAAGGAAGGAAGACATGAAGAAGCAGTTTCCTTACCTTTTTCCTCCAGGTAAATTTCGAGGATGAAATTTCTTAAGAGGGGGAGAGTTGTAACACCCCAATTTTGGGTTTAGAAGTTTAGGGTCTGAACCGGACCGGTCTGAGAAACGGTTCGAATATATATAGGGTGTTTTAAAGAAAGCCTAGTTCGGAATGCTTTAAAAATATAGAAAAATATCCAAAAATCCTTATTTAATATATAAAAGTGAATGGTGAAGTCAAGTTTACAAAATAGTGTTTGAAATACTACATTTCGGTGTAGTGACCAAATCGCAACTTTTGCAAAGTTTAGTAGTGACTATTTTGTAAAGGATTGAAACTTTGAATCTTTAAGGAGCTAATTTACCAAAAATGTTTTCATCATATTTTCCCTTCATTTGGGTGATTTAATTAATGATTTAATTAAATAAAGAAAGATGGTAAACTACCTTTGACTTTCATAACTATTTTTCACTAATTTTCTCTCATTTCATTTTCTCTCAAAATCCTATCAACCAAACACTTTTTCTCTAGCAAAATTCACTTTTATTTTCACCTCAATTGATGAGATTTCCATCACTCATTGATTCCTAATCAATCTTTCAACAAATCCACTTGATTTCTACATTGTATTTTCATGGAAACTTGCCCAAATCAAGGAGAAATTAACTTTTAGAGGTAAGATTGTTCTTCTCCACTAAATACTCAGTTCTTTACTGAAATTCCCAAGTTATCAATCCTTTGTTAAAGATTTATGAGTGGTTTTAATATTAGAAACAAGATTTTGGCTTAAAACTAAAGATTTTGGAAGGGATCTTGAAGATTTTCGTGGAAATTGATTGGGCTCTGTTTTGAGATGGTTTTCTAATGTATTTTGGATGTTAAATGATGTTAGAAATGGGGTTTTATCAATCCAATCCCGAATATGTTGTTTTTCCTAAGTTTTTGCTTGTGAAAATGGTGGTTTTTGGGTGATTTTGGTGTTCTATTATAGCTGGAGGTATAAGGACGGGATTAGGGTTGTTTTTTATGCTAATTGATGTTTAGAAATGTTTAGAAGTGATGGATCTTGGCTGGGTTAAGTTTTGGAAGAGTGTGGAGGTGTTTTCGATTGTGTTTGGTAGCCGAAATGTTGTGTTTTGGTAGAGCAGCGAGTTTAGGAGTGTTGGCTGAAGATTTCAATGGATGATGATGCATTAATCCTCTGTTTTTATGTGTCTAAAATAGGGGAGACATCTTCGGACACTTTTGGAGTTGATCCGGAAGCTTAATTGGCGTTTCGGCAAGCAACCAAAACGAAATTGGTGAGTGCGTATGGCTTTAGAAGTCCTTGAAGGACAAAGAACCAAGGTTTGGGGATTTATGAAAGCTTTGAAACACCTTCCAAAGTCCGGAAGTAAGAATTGGCTAGATTGCTCTCTAGAATGTGGTGATTGCCCCTTTAAATGCTTTTACATGCTCATGGTTTTAGATTGATAAATTCCTACTGTTTTTATGCACGAATTATAGCATGAGATGATGCTTGAAATGATTTCAATAAGTAACATTTTGCATAGTTGAGATTTAAGCTTATATGATGAAGTGTAGCAAATGTTATGGTTTTGAAATGAGATGAGAATGTTGAGTTTTAATGCATGAAAAATAGTAGGTGAGTGTAACCCCCTTAACCCGGCCAAGACGGTTGACCCGAATTAAGAAGATTACACGGGGAAAATCAAAGTCAACCCGAAAGTCAACCTTGGTTAACGACCCTTTTTTTCTTTTTAAAACTTATCTAGATGCACATTAACCCTAGACATGTTCACAAGAACAACATACTCAGAGATCATAACAATCAAAGATCATTCAGGGACTGAATTGCACAAATTACAACTCTAGGGACCAATTTGCAAATTCTGTAAATATTATGGACTTAAACCAAATTAAAGTTACCAATATGAAATTAATCATCTTTCATGCTTCTCTGCCAAATTTCAGCTCAAACGGACATCTCAAACTCATCCAATTGCGACAACAAGTTTCAGGACCAAAACGCAAACATTTCAAAACATATAACCATCAATTTCAGAGCCCAACGGTCGAGTGTTCCGAAACAGGGAGGACCTGTTCTGAAACGCGGGACCGTTCCGAAACTGGTCCCAAAACGAGGCTTGGCAGTGGCATTTCCATTCCGGGACGGTTCCTCCCGTTTCGGAACGCCTAGGCCATTTCAGGCTCCTGTTCCGAAACGGTAGCACCCGTTTCGATACGGCCTGCCCAAATTTGCAGAATTTTGCTGGTTTAACCCTCAATTGACCTATCAAACAAGCTCCAAATGCAACCAAATTATACCAGCAAGTCATTCAACAATCAAGGAACATAATTGCACCGACCATACATCAACATGGCATCAAAATAAGAAATACCCAATTCTATAGGCAAGCAACCTATAAGGAAAACCATGAAATCCTCAAATCACCAAAACACATACCAAGAGGCCAATTACAAGTTCTAACATTATCACAACATAAAACCAACTTAGGGAGTCCAAAACATCTCCCAAAACATCAACATAGGTCCCCCATTGCCAAATACCCAAAAGCTAATAGTTTTGAGAAAATGTTCACCATACATGAGCTTAAAACCTTCACTTGGATGCTTGGCTTCCTTGCTGCCCCAAATGCACTTCAATGCTCTGCATTATTGGTTTAAGAAAAGAGAGAGCCTAAGCAAAAAGCTTAGTGAGGAATGCTCATTTAAAACCACACAATAATGCATTTAAAAACACATTTATAAACCTTAGCTCATATCATCATTTGTACATGCATATAAGCATTTAAAACAAGCATTTCATGCTTCAAGTTCATAACATGTCATATTGGCCACAAGTGATACAATCAACATAAGATCCACACATGGACTTTTAAACACCATTGTGATCTTACAATTTCCAAGGACCACACATGGACTTTTAAACATCATTGTGTCCTTAACAAGAATCATCCATGGACTTTTAAACACCATGATGTTCTTACAATTTCCAAGGACCACACAAGGACTTTTAAACACCTTTGTGTCCTTAACAAGAATCACCAAGGACTTTTAAACACCTTGGTGTTCTTAAATAAACAAGGCTTACACAAGGAATTTTAACCACCTTTGTAACCTTAACCAAGAACCAACCATGGACTTTTAAACACCATGTTGTTCTTAAAATATACAAGATGCACACAAGGACTTTTAACCACCTTTGTGATCTTAACCAAGAACCAACCATGGACTTTTAACCACCATGTTGTTCTTAAATAAACAAGGCTCACACAAGGACTTTTAACCACCTTTGTGACCTTAAACATCACTTGCCAATAAGCATCATAAACAACAATAATCCACTGTTTTAAAGCAATTAACAAAGCCATAAACATCATGCATCTTTAAGAATCAAACCACATTAAAACGATGTTCAAAAACAAGGATCTCTTACCTTGAGCATCCTTCACACATGGCTTATAATCTCAGCAAATAAACATGCTAAATATGCTTTCAAAAGAGGATTTAAAACATTCAAGCAAACCACATTGCATACTGTAACGCCCCGGTTTTGGGCTTAGAAGTTTGGGTTTGGACCGGTTCGGTCGAAGTGCGGTTCGAATATAAAAAGGTGAAATTAGGCAAGCCTAGTTCGGGTTGCATTAAAAATATGGAAAATGTCTTAAAATCCTCTTTTATTATATATAAGTGAATGGTGAAATCAATTTTACAAAATCAGGTTTGGAAGAGTGACATTTTGGGTTAGTGACCAAAATATAATTTTTGAAAACTGCGTGACTGTTTTAAAAGGATTGAAACTTTGAATCTTTAAGGAGCTATTTACCCAATGGGAGTTTCTCCAGATTTTTCCTAAATATTAAAGATTTAATTAATGGTTTTTAAATAAAACTAAAAAGGAGGGAAGATATTTTGCCATTTTCCTAACTAACTTTTCCATATTTCCATTTTCATTTTCTCTCATCTTTCTCTCAAACCAAACACATTTCTCCAGAGCATTTCCCTCTGATTTTGTCCCCTAAATAACTCATTTCAATCCTCTTTGATCTTCAATCATCTCTTCAACAAAACCTTTGCATTTGCTAAGTGGATTTTCAAGAATTTGGTTCCAAAAAGGGAGAAAACTCAAGTTTGTAGGTAAGAACGTCCTTCTCCTCTAAACTCTCAGTTCTTTACTGAAATTCCCAAGTTCTCAATCCTTAATTTATGTTTTATAAAAGGTTTTAAGGTTGTGTTCTTGATCTTGGCTTTTAAATGCAAGATTTGGTTGATTTTTGATAAAATTCGTATGATCTGTTTAAGCAGTGATTTGAGGTGTCTTTTTGATGTTAAATGAATGTTAAATTGATGATAAATTGAGGTTTAATCAATGCAATCCCGGATAGGTTGATTTTCCTAAGTTTGGCTTGTGTTTTTGGTTGATTTTGGAGTGATCTTGATGATCTGTTATAGCTGGAGGTATAAGGGCGTGGTTAGATCCTTTTTGGATGTTAATTGATGTTTAAGGATGTTTAGATTTGATGGATCTTGGCTGGGTAATGTTGTGGAGTTGTTTGGAGGCATTTTCGGTTGTGTTTGGTAGCCGAAAATGGAGTGTGAATGAGAGCAGCGAGTTTAGGTGCTTTCATTGAAGATATTAATGCATGATGATGCATTAATCCTCTGCTTTGATGTGTTTAAAACAGGGGAGTCATCTTTGGATCTAAGTGGTGGTGATCCGGAAGCTTGATTGGTGTTTCGGCAAGTGGCGAAACGGAATCGGTGAGTGGATTTTGGTTTTCAGCTTTGAAACCAATGTTTTGAAGGTTTGGGAGCTTAGTTTAAGTCTAAGCAACTTAGCTAAGCTCAAGAGTAAGTTTTCGGAAAAACTCTCTTGATGATGAACCATGGATTGGTTGTATGCAATGTGGTTGTTTGCATGTTTTAAATTCTGTTTTGAAAGCATATTTTAGCATGTTAGTTGCTGATTTTATAAGCCATGTATTGAAGAAGGCTCAAGGTAAGAGATTCTTGTTTTTGAACATTGTTAAATGTGGTTTTGATGCATTATGATGCATGATGATTATGGCTTTGGTAAATGCTTTAAAACAGTGGAATATTGTTGTTAATGATGCATATTGGCAAGTGATGTGTAACGCCCCGGTTTTGGGCTCAGAAGTTTTGGGCGTTGACCGGTTCGGTCAAAGTGCTGATCGAATATATAAGAGTGAATTTAGGAAAGCCTAGTTCGGGTTGCAATTAAAAATATGGAAAAAATGTTCTAAAATCATCTTTTATTATATAAAGTGAACTGTGAAATCAATTTTGGAAATGAGGTTCGGAAGGTTGACATTTTGGCTAGTGACCAAAATGTAATTTTTGAAAGTTGCGGGACAGTTTTATAAAGGATTGAAACTTTGAATCTTTAAGGAGCTATTATTCCAAAAAGGATTTCTCCAGATTTTTCTAAGATATTTTAAGGCTTTATTCTGATTTTAAAGATTATGAAATGTGGAGGGAAACCATTTTTACCATTTCTTAACTAATTTTCTATTTTCTCTCAATTTTCCTTTTCCCTCATTTTCTCTCCACCCAAACACATTTCTCCAGATTTCCTTCTCTGATTTTGGCATCTAAATCTCTCATTTCAACTCTCTTTTGATTCCTAATCATCTCATCTACAAAACCTCTCAATTTGCAAGTTGTTTCATCAAGCATTTTGGCTCTAAAAAGGAGAAATTCAAGTTTGGAGGTAAGAACGTCCTTCTCCTCTAAACTATCAGTTCTTTACTGAAATTCCTAAGTTCTCAATCCTTGATTTGTGTTTAGTTAAGGGCTTTTCAATTGAAATCTTGATTTTGGCTTAAAATGCAAGATTTGGTGATTTTGGTGAAATTTTCGTGTGATCTGTTTGGGCAGTGTTTTGAAGTGTCAAAATGATGTTAAATGAATGCTAAATTGATTAGAAGTTGAGGTTTAATCAATGCAATCCCGGATAGGTTGAATTTCCTAAGTCTGGCTTGAGTTTTTTGGTTGTTTTTGGAGTGTTTTTGGTGATCTGTTATACGTGGAGGTATAAGGATGTGTTTGTGATCATTTTGGATGTTAATTGATGTTTAAAAATGGTTAGAAGTGATGGATCTTGGCTGGGTTAAGTTTTGAAAGTGTTTGGAGGTGATTTCGGTTGTGTTTGGTAGCCAAATTGTTGGATTTGGGTTGAGCAGCGAGTTGAATCTTGTTGCTGGTGTTTTTAATGCATAATGATGCATTAATCCTCTATTGTTGTGTGCTTGAAACAGGGGAGTTTGATCCGTGAGATTTGAAGGTGTTGCGGAGGGTTTTCGGATGCTTGGAAGGCTTGTTGGCTAGCCTTGTTTTGTGTATCGGTGAGTGAAGTTGGGATTTCAGCTTTTAAACCAAGGTTTGAAGGTTTTGGGAGCTTAGTTTAAGTCTAAACAACTTTGCTAAGCTCAAGAGTAAGTGATTGGATTTTCGCTCTTGAATTGTGTTGTGAAATTGGCTTTTAAGCAATTGTGGTTGATGTTTGAAATGCATGTGTTTTGCATGGTTTAAATCTGTTTTGAAAGCATATTTTAAGCATGGTTTAATGCTGGTTTTGAAAGCCACATGTGAAGGATGCTCAAGGTAAGAGATCCTTGGTTTTATACATTGAAAATGTGGATTTGATGCATGGTGTTGCATGATGTTTAATGGCTTTGTGTGATGCTTTAAAACAGTGAATTAATGATGGCAAATGATGGTTTTTGCATTATGATTATGCATGTGAATCATTGGACTATTGTGGTAAGGTGGTTATATTGGCAAGTGATGTAAGTGGATTCTTGGTTCGTTGATCGGATATAGTTAGCCGGCTATAGGATTGGGTGCACCGTGAATTAAGTCGCCTTGGAGGTGGAGTGGTCAAGAGTGGACCGGTAAACTCCCTTCAAGTATCCTAACGAGATGGTTAAGGTCATAATGGAGGTGTTGCCCATTCGAGGACCTTGGTTGAGCAAAGGTTATATGGTGTTTAAAAGTCCATATAGGAGAACCTTGTGCTTGTTGAGATCACAATGGCGGTGTTAAGTCCATGTATGGATCTTGTGTGGGTGTCCCGGATCTCGTTAGTGATGTGATACAACTACCAATCGGTGAATGCAAAGGTTGTATGGTGTTTGAAAGTCCATACATAGGAACCTTGTGCATGTCAAGGTTGTATGGTGTTTAAAAGTCCATACATGGGAACCTTGGGAAAAGTGGAGGTTGTATGGTGGTTGAAAGTCCATGCATGGGAACCTCGGAAGAAGCTAAGGTTGTATGGTGTTTAAAAGTCCATACATGGGAACCTTAGGCTTGTAAGGTCAAATGGTGTTTAAAAGTCCATTTGGGAGACCTTGGATTGGTAGGGTGTATGGAGCGTAGGGACAACGCTCGGAATCCGCGTATCCGATTGGGTGTTGAGTTGAAAAGTGGATGTTGATGATATTGGAGGCCAATGCAATGTTCTTGATCATAAGGAAGCATGAAATGCTTGAAATGATGCATATTTGCATGAGAAGCATGAGATGCTTGAAAAGATGCATGGTTGCATGAAAAGTGTATAATGCTAGTGAATGTATGTTTACTTGTTCGGTTTAACAAGTGTTGATTGTCATTTGGTAAATGATGCATGTGTGCATGAAATCTCCTTAATGCATTGAAGTCTTGTTAAGACTTGTTTTAAAGGGCATGTGATAATGATGTTATGGTTTTTGAGTTGCCTTTGGTTAATGCATGTATTGGATTGATTGAGTAAATGATTTTAAAGGACTTCTTGCTTAAATGGTTTTTAAGTTTAAGAAGGGTATGTTGTGAAATGGGAATGTTTTCCAAGGTTTTGATTTAACTTGGCATTTGGTGTTATGCATGGAATGGTTAAGAGAATGATTATGACATTTACGCTTTGAAAGGTTTTCTTAGCTTGCTAAGCTAAGGTTTGGGTTCATGTATGTGCAATGCATGGTTTAAGCATGGTGTTGAAAAGGAGTTTTCAAACATGGCTTTGGTTTGTCAAATCGGATTGTTTTTAAAGAGTCTTGTAATCCGCTGCATTGATGGTGTTTTGGTTTTGAGCATTCCTCACTAAGCATTATGTGCTTACAGCTCCTTTTTGTCCATCAATGCAGATTCTTGAAGTTTGGACAGCAAGGAGCAAGGGATTCAAGGTGGACTCCAATTGAGATGTATGTCTCGGTGAATAGCTATAGTTAATAAAGGCAATGGGGGTAGAATCTTTCGGATTGATGTTTTTGTGTTCGTATAAGTTCGGACAAGTATGTTTTAATGTTGTTGATGTTGCTGAATCATGAATTGGCTATAATGAGTTTGGTTTGGAAAGTTTGTGCTTCAGTGGTTGCTTGTGTAGAAAGAATGCCTTTAGATTTGGGGCTTTTCATATATGATGTTAAATTGTTGATTTGATGATGCCTACAAGTTATATTTATGTTGAATTGCATGCTGGTAAAGTTTGGTGACATTTGGAGCATGTTTCAAGGATTAATTGCATGTTTTGGAATTCCATTTTGCTGCAATCTGTGCAGGCGTTTTGGAACAGTGTGCACCGTTTCGGAACGGGTGCCTTGCATGAACCCAGGCGTCCGAAACGGTATGCACCGTTTCGAAACGTTTGGTCTCTGCCAGACCCCCGTTGCGGAACGCGTTGCG